>OX421492.1:54975126-56372626 GCA_949126835.1 Anisus vortex | reverse complement strand
GTGTAAGGTTAAATAAAACCGAATACACACAATTGTTAGCTTCACTCTTCGTGGTATAAGGGGAGGAAGGGGGGGGGGTATAGTTAATAGTAAACTAATGTATTGAGTAAACAAAAGGGGCTGTAGTATGTGAAGTTTGTTTGTTTGAATGTTGTTGTTTTTTTAAAGCTAGACAGGACGAGTGATGTGAATTTAAAAACTCAAACTTCTAGTGGCATGAAGTACTATTAGTCTAATAACATCACTCCATGTTGCGTGACTGAAAACCCAGCAAACCTGAGCATCAAAGCACGCAAACAATACAACTGCCCCCCCCCCCCTCCACACACACACACACACACATACACACTCACACAGACACACACAAACACATACACACAAACATGGCTGCCCTCATCTGTCAAAAAATTCATTGAACTGGAAGCTTTCTTTTTAGTTTGTATTCGTCTTCTCACAGAACTATCAGTTTAGTTTCGAACTATCACTACTTCAAATATTAGATTACTTTCAATTACTTTCAATTAAGGGTTAATCAATCGGAAATTTCCTTTTTTTTCTCCTGCCTTTTTCCTCCTCTCACTGAATAAAGCTTTAACTATTTTAAAGGTTACATCACTTTTAAATTAAAGGCGGCAATGTTTATTTTAGAAAGCGAAGCTTACAAAGCCATTCAATTACCTTCGTATTTACTAAAACGTAACAAAATACAATTATTATTATGTCCACATTAGACGGAAATGGATCATAACCTTTTTGTGACCATTAAGATTCAATGACTACTTAAAATCTATTGGTGTGAATGAATACCTTTTCTATGTGATGAAAAAAAGTTTTATCTCAAATGGATCTTCTGAATGTCTTCATAAAATGTCTTTCGAGAAATATAAAAGTTTAGGTCAGGTTTATACACAGGATTTCTTGTACCAAAGCTTGATATCATTTAACGTAGTCGTTGCAAATCTTTGATCATAGATTTCCTACCTATCTTATCATGCTTACAGATGTTCCTTCTAGATAGAAGATTATTACGTCCACTAGGCCCAAAACTCCAGCAGGGCGACAGGGATCGTTCGGTGGCAGGGATACAACCCGCGACGTGTCAGTTGGTTTTTGGTTGAAGTCCGGTGAACTAACCGCTGGACCAGCCGGCTTCATTATAGATAGATAAATAAACAAATGCGAGAATAAATGCGGATAAGTACTTTTTCTTCCCGAGTGGCATTCGAGCATGGATGGGTTGCCTGAATAAACCAGAAAAACCAGTAACTTAACATGATTAAAAAAAATTTATAAACATGCAAGACTAAACTCGGACCACGATAAGCGTAGGGCGCAATAATCTTCTTTATAGAAGGAGCGTCTGTAATTTATAGGAAGATATATAAGAAGAAGCAGATAAATAGATATAGAGATAGAACAATAGACTGATTGATAGATAGATTTATTAACATTGACTATTCTATGGTCGTAATAAAAAGGCATCCAAAGTTACAAATATGCGTATGTCAGTGTTACACTATCATTGGTTCTACCAGAGAGGACAAACAAACAAACACACACGCACAGACAGGCTATTGTTCACTTTATAAAACTATTGGTTAATACATAGGTCAGTGTATTATATTATACTATATTATATTATATTATATTATATTATATTATATTATATTATATTATATTATATTATATTATATTATATTATATTATATTATATTATATTATATTATATTATATTATATTATATTATATTATATTATATTATATTATATTATATTATATTATATTATATTATATTATATTATATTATATTATATTATATTATATTATATTATATTATATTATATTATATTATATTATATTATATTATATTATATTATATTATACACCATTCAATGTGATTAAAATTGCAAAAGAGCTTAATGAAATTTGACAAGGCTCTACAGTATGAATATTATAATGATGCATTAGGTTTGCTTTCACGTAAATATATTGATATAGAAGCGTAGTCATATCATCTAGAAAATTGGTCGGGAATCTTTTGTTAATAATGTGGCAAAGTGGGATTTTTAATTCATTCAGCGTGCCAACATCCTAAAAGTTACTCCTTCTATGGCAATCAATTTCTTGTAGAATAGACTTGAATTGCCTTTTTTTTAGGTCTTCCGCGGTCCAATGAAAATCGCTCTGCGTGCCAAGTATAGCATTCGTTTCATAGGTTGCCGACCCTTATCTTACACGCGCTATAATCTTCTGTATAAAAGCAGCGTCTGTAACAAATAATATAGTAAATGATATAAAGTGTATTCCCAGATAAGGCTTCCATAATGAATTGAGACATACGAGAAAGAGTTTTATACAAACAGTCTCTTTATCATCTTTAACTTCAAATTAACAAGATCTCAGGCAAACTTCACGGCCAACTTGTAGAAATTGATTTTCCTGTTATAACATTGTTTTTATTTCTACAGAGTTTAATGCCAATTTTCATTTCGCAAGTTTATTTCTCTACAAAATAATAAACAACAGAAAAATGTTTGAGTTTTTTTTTTTTTTTTTAATTTTAATAAAGGTCAGATTGAATTTTGCAATGAAGATGTATCGACACGAACTTTTCTCATTGCCTTTAAGAAGTGAAGTTTGAAAAGAAAACAAAATGGCGGTATTTAAGTGTAAAAGATGTCTAATAAATTGTTACCTCGCTTCTCACTATAGTTAGAGTTTGTTCCTTCCCCTTTGAACATTTTAAACTATATAAAAAAAATCTAAAGATACATGTACAGTATACACAATTTAAATTGAAAGGACACTTTTAATTAACACGATCACTATTTTTATAATAGGTTTACCCATGAGCGTAGGACGCAATAATCTTTTTCATAGAAGAATAGTCTGTAATTTATAAGATAAGAGCTTCTATTTGTGATAACACTAATTGTTTTAGCTATTTTTATACACTGGAAGTAAAGAAAAAAACTATGTCCAATTCCTATTGCAGTATTGTTTTATATTTCATTTTGCTTTGAAGTAAACAGAGACAAACTACTAAGACAAAGTCTAATATATTATAAGTAATTTTTTAATATTTAGTGGTTTTCTTTTTGTTTGTTTGTTTTTTTTGTAATTTTGTAACTAGTTTTTTTTTTTTTTTACCTTAACGCTCTTGTAGGTCGAAATTTCTAGCGCTCAACATTTTTGTGGGAGTGCTTGCTGTATAAAAGAGAGAGGTCAAAATTTTGTTTTTGGGGGGTCACTTGAACAGAATTCAACTAATGGTTTCCTTTACAAAGAAAACACTGAGTGGGTAGGGCGATGGAGAGGGCTAGCCTTCATTTTAAAAGCTATAATTATAGGCATACATCATAGAAATATATGTTTTCACACCTTACAATGTGGGAAGTTTTTGAACAAAAATACAAAAGGCTTTACAGTATTATGCTAAACATTTTTTTTATTGCTCTGGACATTCGTTGCTCAAAAAAAAAAAGAAAATGGACAAATTCTTTATGAATGATAAAAATACAGTGCATTTGAAACCAAGATAAAATATAGGTTAGACTGAACAAGGTTTTCTTTTCTTTAAATTCTGATCACTAGACTAATATATGTTGTTGTTTTTTAAGAATAAATATGAACCTACAACAATGATCTAAACCAAGGGGTCGGCAACCTTTTGCTAATAGCGTGTCAAACTAGGATTTCTAAATCATTCAGCGCGCCAACAGCGTGAAGGCCAAACTGCTGAACTATATTTTTTTAATAAGACAATTTTTTTAATGCCGGAGCGTTATAGAGAAAATCATTAAAGCGTTTTATATTTAATAACAAAAAAAACTGTTTGTTATGAGCACTTTTTAAACAAAATACATTCATAGCTATTACACAATTTCATTTATCAACTTTCACATTACTGGTTAATGTATCAACATTTGAACTTACTTGTCCACATTCAGGATATTTTTCAGGTAATAGCTATAAATTCCATAATTCCATGTCTAGTTTGATCTCCGCATAACTGAGATTTTTAACTTTTATATTATAATTTGTTATGGCACGTTCCCCACATTTTCGAAGTACTAGTTAATTGGAATAGATGCTTAGTGATCATACAAACCGGGTAGTTAATGTCATGTTTAGAAGCGTACATATACATTCTTTAGTCATATAATATCTATATAACTTTAAACTATCTTTTAAAGTTTGATAATGTTAAACTTATAAATTGTAAGCCATTTATTGTTTTTTAAAGGAAACAAAAAAGAAGCATATTAACCTTAACGCAAAGAAAACTGGAACCGTTAATTATCTCCCTTTAATTAAATTCTCCAAATTTGATGCCAGTAAACGAGTAAAGATTTTTTTAAATATAACTAGTGTTGCTTTTAAATAATTATTTCTTTATACAAATTCAGCATTATGCTTTTTTCATTGTTTAATTATATGTATAAAATTAACTTACATTGTAAATAAACATTTTCTGCATTTAACAAAGTCAGTTAAAGGAGTTTATTTTTTTACACATTATTAATTACAATAGCCTGCTATATTTATTACAATAATAAAACAAACAAATTTGTTTTAGAAATAATTATATTTATGCCTAATTAAGATATATGAGCAAAAAAACTCTTTTGAATGTAATTAGCATGTATCAATTAACGAGCGCCTTTGCCCTGAATGCTCTATGCTAATTGTTCAAAGTCAGGTACATATTTAGTTACTTCTGAGTGGTCACGTTTAAGTGACCTTTTGGTATGATTAAAACAGCTTTCATTTGTGATAAAATATGTTCACTAGTTTGAATTAAACCAAAAGCTGAAAGTAAAGCTAATGCCTTGCAGTTGACAACAAATGAATTTCCTAAGTAGCTATTCCTTTCAGATTTTCCGCAAATCGTCATGTTTCGATGCCCATTTTTTCGGATGTTTAAAATGAAAAAAAAATTCCAATTTCCCTCCACTATTCAAATATTTAGATCAAAGTAGTTTTTAGTCATATCCAGCCAGTATGGCTTGATGTTGTATGGAAACATGAGTCCATGAATTTGAAAGTCTTGTCTTTGTTTAGAAAATCTGCATTGAATGCTACCTTATACTACCTTGTACATCTATATATATCTTAATTTGCCTTAAATTAGGGAAAGAGTTCAATGTTTTGAAATTGATTTCATGGCAAGATCTGTCCAGTTTTAATGCAAATCTATTTCAGGTGTGAAACACTTCAAGTGTTTTTCGATCCCGTCCTTGTTCAACTCACTGAGATGTGTCGCCATGTCATTCACAAACATCGGCTTCAACAGTCATTTCTCCTTATTCATTACCGGGTATTTAAAAAAAAAAAATCAAGATACACCTTTATTGCTTCCAGACCAGAAACGAATCTTTCTAAGACTTTACCTATACTCCGTATCACTTTCTTCTATACAATTGACAATAGATTCAACCAATGTTCAGTGATGAGATTTTTGCACACAAATATTCCTGAACTAAAAAAAATCGACGTCCACTGTGATTTTCATTTAGTTCGCCAAGCAGCACCAATTAATTATGCTGACGTACTTTGTTTGGACTTGAATTACAAAATCTTCTTGGAGGTCTCTGCCAAATACCTTAGATTGCCTACCCCCTGATCTAAACAAAATTGAATAAGCTTGCTTATCTAAAACTTCATCATTCATTTTTATTGAAAAGCTTTAAATTTGTGTTTTAAATAATAACAGTTTAAATATAGAGCTATAGATTAGACAAAAATTATTCTAAAGCATCATTGCTTAAATATAGAAATTGTTGTTTATTTGGTTGTTGCTTTTCCAAAGACAATAATTAGATGAACCGCTTGCTCTATTTTAGAGCTTATATTTTCGTATTTTCCGTGCGCAGCCAATAAAGCTGTCTTAAATGACTCCTACGGATGCCTAAAGGTTTACGCTGTATACAACGTTCGATTTTAATTTTCCATTGAAAAAAATCATAGTGGTTTAAAAAAACGGAAGTGTACAATACAATAGGGAATCTGAAATTCCGAAAAGAAGTCATTCGAGTCATCAAATAGCAGACATAAGCTTATAAATTATTATAGTCTTTGGTTTGTCACTGTCCGTTTGACAGTTGTTTTTTTAATATAGATCAGTGCGATAATAATAATAGTTTATACCAAGGTTATAAGTATGACACTAAATCTAATATACTCTTAAAGTACTTGTATGTTAATATAATAATAAGAAGTTTGTGGATTAATATTTCAATATGTAGAAAGAGTGACAGACGTGTATTAAAAAGAACACATATTTAGCATTTTAAAAAAACAAACAACAAAAAGCAAACATATTTTGATAAATACAAACAAAATGGGTTTTAATGATATTTTACAAATTATTTTCAGACTTTTTAAAGCTAGTTATTATAAAAAAAATTTCCATTTAAAAGTTTTTTTGTGGTTTGAAGCTTGTAGATGAAATTTTGGATGGCATCAATGGAAATGTAAAAAAAAAAGTATTTTTGTAAATGTAGAATCTACATTAAATCAAAACACTGTACGAGCCAAAATTAATTTACAAATGTAATTTGTCTATAAGGTTTCTCAAGTGTGTGTGTGCGAATGTGTATGTGTGAGTGTTGTGTGTAGCGATGTCAAATGAACAGCCCCCACCCCCACCTCTTTAATTATTAATAAATCAAAAACAAGTTTTAATGTTTTTATACGAAATTTATTTTTACCTTCGGAAATTTCCGAAGTTCTAATTATATAACATGAACACACTCGACGGCCTACTTTTAAACTAAATAGCCGGTTACGAGTATCGATATCTGAAATGTTTTAAGTCGTAATCATTGTGTGATATTCGGGTTCATCTTGAACTCCGTGCACTGATCGGGGTGGAAGAAGGGAAATAGTGGGGTCATCACAAGGTTAACACAGAGATGTTATGTAACGGAAACGGAGCTAAGTTTTCCGATGGGAGAGAAAATGGTAGGTAAGTTGCCTGGGAGAGGGGGGGGGGATAAGGGATGGGGTTGTGTCGGAATCAGGAGAAATTATTGCCTTAGCAGGTGACACTAAATTATGATAAAATTTATTAAATTATCAAAAGTCACATTATGGCGATTTATCTTTGTACATAACATTCATCCCTTTCTTTTCCCTCTCTCATTCTCTCTCTCTCTCTTTCTCTCTCTCTCTCTCTCTCTCTCTCTTTCTCTCTCTCTCTCTCTCTGTTGATTGAACTATAAACACTGGAATTTTGTAAACGTTTTTTTTTATCTCTCTCTCTTCTCCCCCCCCCTTTCTCTCCCTGTCTTTTTCTTTCTTTTTCTCTCTTTCTCTCTTTATCTCTCTTTGAGTACTCAGGTGTACACATTCTAATTTTTCTTAAGCTAATCTTACTAAGATTCTCTTTCCTTCGTTCCCATACTTTATTCTTTATAACATTCAGTTTATATTCTAATAGCTCTCATTTCATACCTTTCTCTCTTTCTTCTCCAAGCTCTCTCGTTCTTTCCTTTTACTCATTCCAGAAATCCTTTCTCTTTTTTTTGTGATCAAAGCTTAGAGTGATCTTGTACATATACACACGCCTTATCAATGACTCAATATCACGTGACATCATCTCTACACGAGAAGAGTGAGGAACAGAAGTGTAGACATTATAACAATGAAAACAAAACACGTAAAAGAATTTAAAGGTAGAGCTTTGGACTGTGACTCTGTATCGAGTTCAAATCAAAGTCAAACAAATCTGGTGAGTCTTTAGTTGAAGAAATTTAAAATAGACTGTCAATTGTACAAGCCACACTGTCATCTAGGATGTCGTAGCACAATAAAAATGTTTTTTTAAGTAGAAGTTTGCATCAAAAGGTTTGCAGACTAAATTTGACTTCAATGTTTATTTGTATATGTTGAACAGTTTTATTTGTATATTATGTTGAACAATGGTTTTAGGCCTACATTTCTTTACGCTTTTTTTATCGTTCTACTTTTGAATAAACTTTTTTTATTATCAAAGACTATAATAAGATGGACTGCTTGCTTTGATATTTCTGATATTTCTGCTAGTTGATAACTTTAAACACTCTGTTTCCGAATTTCCGATCGCACCCTGTCCTCTAGACTTCCGGTTTAGTAATTCGCTTTAATTTTCTCAATGGAAAATAAATTGTAGGCTATACTGCGGACAACTTTAGTTTTAGGTACGTTTAGAAGTTATTTAGGACAGCGTTATTGGCTGTGCACGAAAAAAAAAAACAGCCTATAAGCTCTAAAAATAGAGCTGGTGAAGGCAAGGGTTTGTTCCCGGGTCTGGAGGGTATCATTGAGTCCACTCAGCTCTGATGGATACCTGACCTTTATTGGGATAAAGTAATGGCGGATGGATATTGTGCTGGTCACACAATCCCCTAGTATGCCGTGGCTACTGCAACTGATGAACGCTGCTTCATCGGCCCTATGTATCAATGTGGTCCGACGGGATACTACTATACTAGCGTACATATAATATGGAATATATAGTGAATGTGAATTTCTAAAATACATATATACGTCTATTCTCTCTGACTGTGAGTGAAATAGGACAAATTAATTTTTGGTTTAAATGAATTATTCTTATCTTATATGTTACAGAAACTCCTTATATACAGAGGATCATTGCGTCCTACGTTTATCCGTGGTTCGAGTCGAGTCTTGCATTTCGATTAGTGTTTTAAATTATGTTTAGTTACTGGTTTACCTGGTTTGTTCAGGCAACCCATTCTACGTGACGTGGGCATAGTGCATTATGTTTGTCTAGGTGATTAGCTATTAAAGTTTTAATCTGAGTAAATCTCAATAATCTTGCCTCGGTATTGATATTTTGATTTCCATATTCCAGCTTGGCAATTTTGTTATCGTGACTTAATACCAGGCTGATACATGCCATTTGTAAATCAATGCGTTAAATAATGTCACGTGTTTTATGGGTGCACAATAAGTATTCGATCATTTTCATTAATGCCCTTGTATTAATTAAGTATTATTCTGCATTGAAAGAAATTATGCTTACTTATCTTTTAATCGTATACCTTACAGACTCTCCTTCTATAAAGAAGATTATTGCGTCCTACGCACATTCGTGGTTAGAGTCTAATCCTGCATTTCTATTAGTGGTTTAAATGATATTAAGCTACTGGTTTTCCTGGTTTGTTCAGGCAGCCCATTCCGTGCCCGGATGAAATTCGGGAAGAAAGCGTGATTATATACATATGTTCTTGCATAAGGGATAAGGAAAGTATTATAGTTCTTATGGTTATCTGAGCATTATAAACAATTGTTTTTGTGTTGTATTTCTAAATTATAATTTAATGCCGCATGTTCTATTTCTACTTTACTCTTTGCCCTTTGCTTCCACATTAGCCTAGTGTCCATATTTATAACAGGTTTTTTCTTTACCCAACAAAACTAGTTGTTTGTTTTCAAGTAATGGTTATTTAAAAACATTAACACACTAACCTGTTTCTTTAATCAGAAGTAATTATGTGTTCAATAAATATCAGTAATTAAACACACATTTCATTACTATAACCCCAGATTGTCTGTTTAATTTAGGTTTTACTGTCTTCTGTTCCCGCCCGCCCACGATTTTCATTAACTTCACTTGTCTGTTGTTCTTCTCTATAAATCTTCTAATCAAATGTTGACCTATTTTACTGCAAACTATGGTTAAGAAATTTCATATATCGTCACATTCTAGTAGACAACACAATATTTTCTTGATTAAGCGTTTAAAACAAATAAAAGCGTTATATTATTTATTCATTTTTAAAAAGTAGTTTGTGTTTGAAAGTCATTGTGTCCAAAACAAGATTTATCATGAGATTATATTTTGTTGCCCTACTGCCTAAGCCTGACTTTAACAATCTTGACACGACGTGTCACTGACAGATGGCACAAAGGGACCCTGATTGTGACAAACAAAACACATAATATTTCAGCTCTTTTGCTAACATGACAAACTTTAAATGAAGCCGTCTCTCTCTCTATATATACCTCTCTATCTCTCTCTCTCTCTCGCTTTCTCTCTTCCTCTCGCTTTCTCTCTCTCTCTTTCTCTGTTACCACCCCACAATGTATACAGAACAGAACTGTTACATTTTAAAAATTGAAAACTATTTTTCCAAAGCGTATATCAAGTAAAAGCTAACGGTACAGTTTGTAACAGTATTGATTCGTTGTGACAGGTGAGATTTTCTCTTATTCTAGGTAACCTATGTGTAATGTCTAGTTATTGTAGAATTACCTGTGTAGAATTCTTGCCTATATGTATGTGTGTGTGTATTTATGTATGAACATGTTTTGTTGTGTGTATATGCATGTATGTATGTGTATGTATGTGTTTTGGAATTATATGTGTTATTGTTTCTATTTTAATTATTAGTGTTCTTCGTAGGCTAATAGAATCATGAGTTGATTGAGTTGATTGAGCTGAGTTAAATGTTTCTTTAATATTATTTTCACAGTACGTTTAACACACTTGATAATTCAAATCTTCGCAGCAATATATATCTATTTATTATTACTCACAATACATTATTCACAGTACATCCAACAATCATATAATATAATATAAGTCCAAGAAATGAAATAGTATTCTGATAAAATGTGATATAATTCCGAGTCTAGCGTATACGTCTATACGCTGCTGGATATTCAAGTCAACTGACTATTCTCCGGTCCTTTACCCCCGTGATCAGACTGAGACATGTAAAACCCCGTGATCAGACTCAGACATGTAAAACGTGCAAAGCATGCTTTAGAAAGCTAAGACGCAGTAGAACCAACTAGATTGTGATATTCACAATCTTCCAAGTCCCCATAACTCTTGTACTATACAATTGACTTTCCTGAGTCATTTCCCTTTGACCATGTTAGTGCATACTAGCATTACTCACCCCTCCCGGAAAAAAATAATAATTCATTATTATTTTTGCATAATTACATATATAGGGAACATAAATTATTGTTACAAAATCAATAAAATATTTAGTTGCATATCAATAGTTAACGTATCTATTTAAGTCATGTAATATTCATGTAATCATAGTACAAAAAACACATAAATAATCATCATAAAAACATAAATAATCATCATAAAAACAATTTTCATCGGTGTCTTACAGAAGTTATACACCATGAGACCAAAAATCTGAAGTCTCAAGTTTTACATTAGTCCTAGACAATTATCTTTCAGTATTATCTATTCAATATCTGCGATATAAATGGATAATCTTGATAACACATCTGGCAAATGATTATCTTTTCCAACTATGCTTTTGATCTGAAACTGATAATCAGATAGTAATAATGCATATTTGTTTATGCGTTTGTTATTTACATTTGACACATTAAAATTTACTAATGGTTTGTGATCTGTGAGAATTGTAAACTAACGTCCTAACAAATAGTATTGAAATTTCAATACAGCATAAGCTATGCATAAACCTTCCAATTCCAATATACTGAAATTTTTTTCACTATTAGTTAATGCACGGCTTATATAGAATGCTGGTTTGTACACCATTTCTGAATCTATCATTACTTTCAGTCAAGCCAGGTGTTTCTGTGATTGTATCTTTAAATTTGTTTAATATTTTCACAATTTTATTTTTAGTTTCTACACTTTGAATATGATCTAAGTTAATTTGCTCTAATTCATTAGTTGTATTTGCGGTCATGCTACACAAGTAGTTAACATTACTTGGAATGTCTTTAATATTTTCATCTTCAACGATGATAACATTGTTGTTTTCTATTTTGTCATTAGTTTTTGATGTAGTATCAACTATATTGCTTTCTTCATAATGTCTTAAATTGTTGATGTGAACAATTTTTTCACTACCATTTATGTCAATTTTATATGTAACATCTGACAATTTATGTATAATGTCATAAGGACCTTTCCATTGCATGGTATTACCAGAACCAATGGGTAAATATACAAGTACTTTGTTTCCTATTTCTAACTTTCTTAAGTTTTTATTCATGTTTTCTCTAAGTATGGTTTTTTCTTTAATTTCTTGGTTTTTTTCCACAGCAAATTGATATGCTGTTTGCATATGTTTTTCTGTCTTATTTATTAGATCAAAAGGTGACATTTTTGTTTCTTTGGTTTTTAGTAATTCTGCTTTAAAATTCTCTAATGGACCATTGGCATTTCTACCAAAGATTAACTCAAAAGGTGAGTAACCAGTGCTTTCATGCTTTGCCTGTCTATAAGCAAAGAGAATGGCTGGTAGGAATTCATCCCATTCATAAGGGTGTTCTTCGCAAACCTTAGCTAACATTTGTTTTATAGTTTGATTTGCCCTTTCAACCATACCATTTGACTCTGGGTGGTAGATTGAACTAAAAATTTGTGTTATGTTGAGCATTTTAGTAAAAGCTTGAGTCAATTTGGATTTGAATTGGGTACCATTATCACTTAATATAGTTTTAGGAAATCCAAATCTGCAGAATATTGGCAATAGTGAGTTACATACTCTATCTGCGGTTATTTCTCTTAGAGGGATTACTTCCACCCATCTACTACCCATATCAATGAGTGTTAATGCAAATTTAGCTTTTGAATTCCTAGCTTCTTTCATAGGTCCAATAATATCAATGGCTATCTTTACAAAAGGTTTGTCTACAGTATCTGTTTTTTGTAAAGGTGCTTTATGTTTTGAATTTTTCTGATTATGTATCAGACATGTTGAACAACTTTTTATGTACGTTTTCAAATCCTTTTCTAAATTGGGCCACCAGAAGTTGTTTTTGATTTTGTTACAAGTTTTTTTTGTACTTAAGTGACCTGCTAATGCATTATCATGCGAAATTTTCATTATTTGCACTGTCAAAGAGTTTGGCACAACTATTTGAGTTATATTAGTTTTTGTTTCTATCCTACAAAGAATTCCATTAATTAATTTCATTTGTCCTTGTTTAAAATTTTCTTTACCAAGTTGTGACACAATTTTGTTTATATACTCATCTTGTTTTTGTTCATTTTTCAAAGTTTGTTCATCAAAAGGCATACTATTTAAGCTAATCTGTTCACGTTTTTTCATTTGTGTTTCAGTTTTCTTTTGAGTAGTATCAATGTATGCTAATATGTTTGATTTCAATGTTTGAAAGTCATTGATTTCTTTCTCTGCAATATTGTATATTGCTTTGTGATTTTCTAAATATTTGCACAGTGATATGGCATGCAATTGTTTAGGTATATTATTTATTTCACATTGTTCTTCAAACCTTTCAATATATTGATTCAATTTCTCTGTACTATTCCATTTAGGCATTAGATTTTCTTTCACTTTGTTTATAGGTATATCTATATTAGGTGTGTCATTAATAATGCTACTGTCTGACTTGCCTAGTGTTTGTAAAAAACTGACAGTTTGCAAGGCAGGGCCGAATTCATCTTGTGATAAATCTCCCAGTTGATTATTTTCTAACAAAATTACAGGTTTTAAGTTTAAATCTGTGGATTTAAGATCCATCCATTGTTGAAATATTTCAAAACTATTGTCCTGTTTTACTCCATATGTATTACCTATTATTAGGGGAGCAACACAATTTTTTAAGATGGCTGCTTCAGTAATTCCTGTAAGCCAAGGAGTATCAATTTGTATGGTAGTGATTGGACAACTAACCATAGATCCATTACCTAGTTTAATTGTTTCTATCCTTAAGATATTTTTGGCTTTATGAGGAGGAATAATCCTCTCATCTACACAGGTAAGAGATGACCCAGTATCCCTTAGACAATAGGTACGTATTCCCTCAACATATGCAGGGAATAAGATCAGTTGACCTTTATTCTCAAATATTACATTGTTTCTGTGAGTAGTGGGATTATTTGTATTGCCTTTATTTCTATTCTGAAAATTTTGATTTTCAGAATTTGGATTAGTAACATGCTGATTTGTAGAATTTCCTTGTGGAAAATTCAGTCTTGTAAAGTTTTGATTTGGATTTCCTTGTGGAAAATTCCGTCTTGTAAAGTTTTGATTTTTATTTCCTTGTGGAAAATTCTGTCTTGTAAAGTTTTTATTTTGAAAATTTTGATTATTTTGGCTATTTTCATTTTGTCTATACCTGTTACTTACATATTTTATTCTGAAACCACAAAATCTGTCTATATGTCCATAACGATTACAAAATTGACATCTAAGATTTTGTCTGTTTGTATTTGTTACATTACCATAGTTTTGTCTTCTACCATATTGACTATTTGTTCTAGGAGGTGAATAGCTCCTATGTCTTCTATTTTGCATGGTATTTACTGTTTGAGTCTGTTTAGTAAGTTCTACATTGGGATTACTATCTTTAAAATTGGAGATAGCATCTATTAAATTTTCAATATTTCTTACTTTCCTCTCCATAATATGTGTAAACAAAGGTTTGGAAGCCATTTGTAACACTTTATCTACTACTACCATCTCAATAATTTCATTGGGATTTTTTTATCTATTTTGATTAGTTCTAACCAAGTTAATAAGAATGATTTCACTTCAGAGACAAAAGCTCTTGGTTCTATTTTATCAGTTAATAAAAAAGAATGAAATTTTTGTCTATAATAGTCCTCTGAATGGATAAAAAATTTTATCAACTGTTCTCTAATTATTGTGTAATCAGTAATCTCTTTATCAATATGAGCTAATGCTTCCCTTCCTTTGTCTTTCAATTGAGGAATTAAATGAATATACCATTCCGATTGCGGAATGTTATACCCTTTACATGTTGTTTCAAAGAGAGTTAAAAAATCTAAAATTTTTTCTTTTCCATCAAATGGTGGCATTTTAAATCTAACGCCATGTTTATTAGATGAATTAGTTGAATGCTCAACCTTATTTTGTTGCAATTTAGCTAGTTCTAATTCATGCTCTAGTTTTAATTGTATTTCTTTTTGTTTAAGTTCATTGTCTAATTCTAATTCTTTTTGTTTAAGTTCATGTGACCTACTTTCTGCACGCTCATCTCTTTCTTTATCAGATAATTCCTTTTTTAACTCTTTTACTTTCTTTTCTATAAATTCTTGCAATTCTTTTTTTTCTGTTATTTCAAATTCCTTAGCTAAAGCTTTAGCTTCTTCATACATTAATTTAACTTTTACATCCATATTTAATTCTTGATCATTAACAATAAATTATTATTTTGTACAGGACAATGCTATTATTTATTATTATTTATAGAGTGTACATTCACAATGTAATTCTTATAATTATTATGTAGACCATGTATTATTAAGTTGAAGCTAAACACTTGCAATACTATTATTTCTATTCACTGTGCTATTATAATTGAAAGCATTTTGGAATTGGAACAATGCAAAGCATAATATTTTGATTGATAAATTATTTTCTCTTCTTATTTTTCAATTTACTTTACTTGTATGTAAATGTTGACTATTGTCACTTATTATATTTGTAAAAATGCCTTATTTACTATTTTCTATAGTGTTTACATAAATATTGACCTTTGCATAAATTATATTTATAAACAATTGATAGTTATTGTTACTATCAAGAATCTATCAGAAATAATGGTGGTTATCTTGAACCAATAATATTAATTATATTTAAAAAACAAAACAAAACAACAATTATGTATAACTAAAATAAATGAAACACAACACAACAATTATGTATAACTAAAATAAATGAAACACAACACAATCTTAATTAAGGACACAAATGCTGCATGGACAACAGTAATAGAGGAAATGTTCACACTAGAATCACAATATTTATCAACATTGACAAAGACAATAATTTTACTTCAATATTTGAACAAAAACAAACAAGTCAATACAGCTAACAGAAATTACCCTATCAAAGAAAACATATGGCATCAATAATATTAAAATAAATGTTAATTATATCAAACTTAAATAGTATTTAAGTAACACAATGAATCTTCTTGACGATGAAGTTAATCCATTTGATCCAAGTGAATGGTCTAATAGTAGCTTAAATTTTAACTAACACATACTTCATGCCGTTAATCCAGGTACGAATGATTTAAATTAATTAACACAATCTTCATCACATTAATTCAAATTAACTTTACTGTATAGCGAGATAGCTATAATTCGCATAATGTAAACGAATCTCTTGAATTAATGTACGTTAGAGTACAATCAGTCTTCAATAAGGTCTTGGTATTCCACAAAGTATGACTAAGTGAATATTATGCGTTGATGATTGCCTTGTTACCTTCGGATCTCACACACACACGTGTTGACCTCTAGTTGAACTAGTGTCCGCCATCTTGTTTATCTAGTGTCCGCCATCTTGTGTGACGTCATTGCTTCACTTCATAGCGTATTGTAAAATATTACAGAGTCTAGATTCAGAAGCTGTTTTGTTTAAAAATGTTTCATGCGTGATAATTCAATTTTTCATGATCAACGATTGATCACAAAGAAATTCATACGACAGCTCTCGATGTTCCACGTAATCCAAATATAATCTTGAAAAAAATTTATTAATTCCAGCGTCGGCACCTTTGAAAAATGTAATGTGGGTTGAGATGTAGAGCGCCACGTGCACCCACCTTTTTGTTGCCTGTTGTGCCGCCTATGTATCTACTGACTTTTACAAGTCTTGCTGCAGTGTCTCTGTTTCCTGTTACCTTGAATATGGCTTTATACAGTGTTGATTAAATCTTGATTAATATCTTTAGAAATCGTCCATTAAATTCTGCCATCCACCAGCAAATCATATATTTTCTGAGAGATGTTTTAGCATTCTCTCTAACGATTTTATGACCAGGTTGACTGGTTGAATAGTTTGCTGAATAGTTTGCATGAGAGAGTTGACAATTTGAAAATCAGACTTTACCTTCTAAGATTTGGTTTTGTGGAAGCATTTCATTATGTTGTAGTTTAGTAGTTGCCGTACACCGCTGCCGTTCACCGCTGCCGTTTACCGTTACTGTTTATCGCTGCCACCACTGTTATTGACTCTATTCTAATTATTAGTGTTCTTCGTAGGCTAATAGAATCATGAGTTGATTGAGTTGATTGAGTTGAGTTAAATGTTTCTTTAATATTATTTTCACAGTACGTTTAACACACTTGATAATTCAAATCTTCGCAGCAATATATATCTATTTATTATTACTCACAATACATTATTCACAGTACATCCAACAATCATATAATATAATATAAGTCCAAGAAATGAAATAGTATTCTGATAAAATGTGATATAATTCCGAGTCTAGCGTATGCGTCTATACGCTGCTGGATATTCAAGTCAACTGACTATTCTCCGGTCCTTTACCCCCGTGATCAGACTGAGACATGTAAAACCCCGTGATCAGACTCAGACATGTAAAACGTGCAAAGCATGCTTTAGAAAGCTAAGACGCAGTAGAACCAACTAGATTGTGATATTCACAATCTTCCCAGTCCCCATAACTCTTGTACTATACAATTGACTTTCCTGAGTCATTTCCCTTTGACCATGTTAGTGCATACTAGCAATATGTATGTTTGTTTGTACATGACAGTAGTTCTCATTAATGCGACTGAGCATTGTGTTGACAACAAATCCCTTGGTATGGCTAGGACACAGAAACGGTTAGAACGCTGCTTCACTTGCACTATAGATCAAGTTGGTTTGAAAGCGATTCTTATCTTTTGTCTTTTTATTATAGCAAATATCATTTTTTTGTAAATTATATTTAACAATTTAAACTTTAATTCAAATAAATAGACATTATTCCTAGACACTTTCAGTAATTTTGTTAAGGAAATCGTGACTAGACAGAAGTATCATTCAAAGTACGAAAGGCAAAAAAGGGCTCAAGTGGCAGCACATTCTGCCGACAGCGAAAACCTCTTGTCAACAATAAACCTAGCCTGTAAAGTTGTCATTGCATTTCCTCAACCCACCAACAAACAGCAATGATGGAATGGTACATGTATTGATTCTTGTTTACTATCACCTTAATACACGCAGGATTTATGTGATTATTTATTAAAGTGTCACGCTGACTCGATTACATAAATGTTTGTGTTGTACTCGATGTCATTCAATACAAAGGTTTTGGCTCATGTTGGGGGGGGGGGGGGGGGTCGGGGACTCGTCTGGTATTTGTTTTCTCGTTGCGCGTCCGAGGGGCTCCGAGACTCGGTGGGGAGGATGCAATGTGCGCAATATACCGTCTCAAACCCGCCCTGTTACCTGGATGTCAGACCTATAGTCTGGAATTTGTGAAACCGGGCGTCACCACGCTAATGATCCAAGGGAATTACGCAGGTCGGAGTGAAGACCGTACTCTTTGTACCCTATTGGCGTGCCGCTGGGTGGATAGTCTCAAACATGATCCTGGTGTGCGCCCTGAACGTAAGAGCCTGGAAGGCTTGTCCGATTTTAAGCGAACTTGTTTTGAAACCTCTCCGATCTATCCCTGCTTTGAAAGAGCCGACCACTTCGTCTAGCTCAGGTGTAGCTATGGTATAGTGTGTGTGTGTGCATGAGCTTATAAGATTTAAATAATTGTAGTGTCATTATAACATTACTTTAACGACGTAAAGTTCCACTACTTTATCGTAGTAAGTTCTCCTTTTAATTCGCTACTTTGCAAGAAAATCAAATCTATTAACAATGACACAAGAGATGCATCTCTTCACTAATTTTATTTTACTTTATATCAAGGTGTCACTTGTTATTACATTGTATATTTATCTCTCTTCCAATTAATTAAATACTCATAGTTTAAATCAGAGGTTCTCAACCTTTTTTGGCTCAGCGCCTAATTCAAACAAAAGCTCCCCTCTTTTTTAGCACATTCTTCTCTCCCCTTTCTCAAGTTAAGTCAAATTTGTTCCATCAAAATTGTATAGGTTGACTAGATATATGAGCGTATTATGATCTTAAAAAGAATTCAAATTAAAAGTTTTTTGGGTTTCATTTTAATAATAATTAATAAGACACAAATAATTGTGGCTTAAAAATAAATCAATATTAAAGTGAATCGTAATTCTGGTGTGTTTTCAGTAGTTTGTCTAGCAATTATCTATATTTGGTTCAATTTTGGTTAGCAAAACCGTTGGGTTTCCACGCTCAATTACACGCAATTTTAACTTGCATCTCTTTTTGACAACAGAGTGATAGCAGCACCAAATGTATGTTACACTATTTAGGGAGATGGAAATGAAATTAAAAAAAAAAATTGCCGAAAGCCATAGACCTGGAGAAATTGACGGTACGTCATGAAGTTGTGATGGTCGACCTGATTAGTACTTCTTCACCATTAGAAACTAATGGGCTAAATAGCTATTCAGGAAGTTTTATCTTAATAATAAACATACTTTATATGCACTGTTGAAGTCATCATTAAGTGCTTCAAGGTATTGAAAAAAAAGTATGTCAAAAAGCCCTATGTAAAGAAAGTTTGTTTGATGATTTTGGGGGGAATCAGGCAATGTACTCTAAATCAGGGTGCAGCAACCTAAGCCACGCCTGCCATATTTTGTACTCAGGGCGATTTTCAGTGACCTCCAAGAGGTGTTTCCGGTATTGAATGAGGAATAGTGACTGTTGAAGCCGATGTTTCTGAATGACCCAGCGACAGTTTCAGTAAGTTGAACTGACATTTACATGGACTGGTGTCTTGATGTGAAATTTATTATAGCGTCATATTTTAGTACTTATAATTTAATGCTAGGAATATTTGTATGTAATTAGTTAGGCAGGGCGTAATTCTCACCCGTCCCTCCTCTTTTCCCTCCCTACCCGGGGGCGAGACTGGGGCTATCCCATATTTTCCCTTTGTGTCAACACGGGCCTGGTCAAGCGGAACCGCTCCCCTCTACTCCTTTTTCGTATACGGACGGTATACGATCTGTTCCTTTGAGTTTGACTGCGTCACGCATGGCCTTATTGAACACTTCGTTCTGCAAACTCATCGCTTCTGGAAGAGCCCCGTTTCTCTCTGACGACCGTTGGCCTTAGAGCCTTCTCAGTATTCGGTCCGAAGGTGTGGAATCAACTTCCCATTCAACTGAGGCGAACAAGCTCTACTGTTACTTTCAAACAGAACTTAAAAACTCATTATTTCAATATTTACCTTAGATAACATTTAACATGCTATAGAAACTTACTGTCTTATTTATGGGTTGGGTCGGTTAATACTACATTTATTTGTTTTGTCTTTTTTAATCATCAATTTATCTCTGTCACCTGGCCTAGGGTAATGTCCGTATTCTTAGTTGTATGTTAAACGCGCTCTGAGCTTACATTATGTTTGTTGGCAGCGCTATACAAATATGATTATTATTATTATTATTATTGAGCGCCTTTGTCTAGGCGGGCGGTAGGGTGTAGCGATACCGTACAGGTAGACCATTAGGTTTGTCTGCGGTCAATAAGACTCGTTGGTAACACAGAGATATGCTGTGATTGAAAGGTGTCGCGATGGTTGACCTCGACGTTGGAGACCAGACAAATGGAGATAATAGGTTTGGTCAGTCGGACACGCACATGAGTTAGGGATTGACAGAAGACTGGTCGAGAAGTGGGCGTACACAATTGTAATGATTGGATCAAGGGTTATGACGACATAGAAAAGACCGCCCCGCAACTGCCCTTATGTGGTCCTATATATATGTGCAGACTTGACTCTCACACACGGACACACACAGTCTCATCGAGACACACGGGAAGCCATACTGGCTAGGACGTGTGACTGATTTCGGATTATCTTGAATATTGTGCTTATATCATTCTGTGTACTTATCATTTCTTACTAATTCATGTTCACTCTTTGGATATTTAACCTATACGTAGACTCTTCAGAATACAGTTGTCATTTGGATTGATGTGTCTGATGATTTTTATGTTGATATCTACATGTGATTACGGATTAAACGTATGGTCTATAAAGCTGATAATCTGTTTCCTTAATTCTTTTGTCATTGGAGTGATTGAGAGAAGGAGATACTGACTCTGCTTGATAGATGGTACGCAAATAAAAATATCGAGCGTTGTCACGGAGAATTGCCTGGTCTAAAGCATTGCCATCGACCTCTAGAACAACGAACCACGTGAGGTAGGGAACTCAACGTGTGCGCATTACAGTCACGAGAGCATCGTACTGGCCACACTATCCCGCATCATCACAACGGGGTCAAGCAATACTTGAACTGTTAGTTCAATGGAATGTATTTGCATTAAAACTAGACAATCTTGCCGTGACATCAATTTTTAATTTATTTTTTTTCCCCTAATTTAAGGCATATATTATATAGATAGATAGATGGGCCTTTTCATAAGTATACTGAAGCACTCTAAGCAGAGTTTTCTAAACAAAGGCAAGACTTTCAAATTCATGGACTCATGTTTCCATACCACATTAAGCCTTACTGGCTTGATCTTACTAAAAAACTACATAAATATAGATCTTTTTATAGTGGAGGGAATTTGGCTTTTTTTTTTCATTTAAAAAAATGGACACCGAAATGTGACAATTTGCGGAAAATCTGAAAGGAATAGCTACTTATGAAAGTCATCTGTTGTCAACTGCAAGGCATTCCGTGTGCTTTCAGCTTTGGGTTTAATTTACACTAGTGAACATAATATTTTATTGCACATGAAAGCTGTTTTAAGCATACAAAGATGTCAATTAAACTTGACCAATCAGAAGTGACTAAATATGTAGCCTACCTGACATTGAACAATTAGCGAAGTGCATTCAAGGAAAAGACGTTCGTTAATTGATACATGCTAATTACATACAAACGAGTTTTTATGCTCATCTATCTTAATTTGGCATAAATATAATTATTTCTAAAACAATTTTTTTTTTGTTTCATTGTAATAAATATATAAGGCTTGTATAATGTAATTATTGTAATTAATAATGGTTAAAAAAATAAACTCCTTTAATTGACTATGATAATGCAGAAAATGTTTATTTACAACGTAAATTTATTTTATACATATAATTACGCAATGAAAAAAAGAGCGAATTGCAAAGTTGTATAAAGTAATAATAATTTAAAAGCAACGCTAGAGTCTAGTTATATTAAAACAAGTTTAACTCGTTTGGCATCACTAGCATCAAATTTGGAGAATTTAATTAAAGGGAGATAAATATCAGGTTTTCTTGGGGTTAACATTTCTTATATGTTTATTTTTTGTTTTCTTTTAAATACATTAATGGCTTACAATTTATACTTTTAAAATTAACCAATTATAAAAGATAATTGAAAATTATATAAATATTATATGACTAAAGATTGTATATTCTGTACGCTTCTAAACATGACATGAACTACCCGGTTTGTATTATCACTACGCATTTATTCCACTTAATTGCATTTCAATGTTATGAAAGTAGGATATCAATGATTTTAAAATGCAGGAAGTTTAATTTTAAACATCTAACAAAAAATGGTCACCAAAATGTGCCGATTTGCGGAAGAATCTGGAAGGAAGCTGCTTGGGAAAGTCGTCTGCCATTCTCAATTGCTAGGCATTCACTCTACTTTCAGGTTTTGGTTTAACTTATAAATGTGAACATATTTCTTTGCACATGAAAGCTGTTTTAAACATACAAAGAGTTCACTTACATCTGGCCACTTAGAAGTGACTTAATATGAAGACCTACATCACACAATTAGTGTGATATTTATTTATTTCAGTATTATTCACAAATAAATCACTGGCATATATAATAATGTTCTACTTAGATTTGAATCAATTACAAAGCCTACTAATATACAGTACTGTGCTATTAAAAAACAAAACCGTGGTTGATATTAAACTACGTACTCCACTTTAATATCCACACCTACTATAATACCGTATTATTCAATACTAAATCGACGATACATTTATTACAGTACTGAGCCATTCAGAAAAATAATAAAACAAACAGTGTAATAATGTAATACATTTGAAATCGATTCTAAAAATTTAAAAAGAAAAACAAAAATTAACAAACAAAAAAAAAAAAACAATTCCAGCTCGTTCGGTTTCAGCCCATTTCCGGTTCTAGAGATAAAATATGTCAGCGTCCGTTGAGTTGTGCTAATACCACCAGGAACCTAACCTCACCTTATCAACCACCATTTCAACTATTGCCCTTTAAAGCCAGATTGTCACATCAGGGTCACGGATCAATAAGCTAATTGTCTTTTTTATTGGTTTGCCTTTTTTTGTGTGTTGTGTATGTTTGATCTAGAACCAATGGGAGTTGATTGATATTCTGGCCAGTTCGATAACTGATCAGTCGTGCAGAGTATGAGATTGTTTTGATTACTAAGCAATTTTTTGTTGCTGTATAGGCTTTTTAATTTGACGCTCTTTAAGGTAAAAGCTCTCGCATTTGTTGTTGCGCGTGTTGACCGAACATAAGAACATCATTTGAGCCTCATTAACGTTGTCCGTTGTGGTTGATATGTAAAATATGGATGATTTTGTTACATGTCTTCAGCCTAATTATTATTATATTGTTGTACAGTTTTGGACATTGTCATTTCTACCCATTCATCTGCTAACGTCAATCACTCGGATAGTCCTTATGATTAAACACACTTAAAAAGAGTGACCTAACATTTCGTTACATACTATATATAGTAGTTAACCACATTCAATTTCACTGATGGCATCCAGCCAAAAGATTTATGAATTATACTAGCCCTTCTCGGTGATTGGTAAATGTTACGGTTTCATAGAAAACACAATTTACTGGACATCGTCAATGCCAGTCAGAGAAGGCCAATGAAAGAGACGGTAGATACATAGAGTTGATTCATAAATATTGATGATACACGTTTATCTTCAACTAAAGCTAGATGTAAGGAAATCAATCATACAATCTATGATTGAATGGTTAATGGATACAAGCGAAACGAGTACATAGCGTTAACAAAAGTAATTTGTAGATTACAAAAATAGATTGGACTTTTGCTCTAAGATGTTATGTATAAATAAGAAACGGAAATTAGTTTTTGATCGCAGGTAATTTTGTGGAGAAAACTGGTTTGAATTAGGCTTCATTCCTTTTTGTAAGTGTGTACATTCTGAGTGAGTATAGTGTTAGGGAGTCAGTGATTATTTGTAGATTCTGTGTAAGTTTGTAAGAGTCACGGAAAATAGAAATCGCCATGCCAGTATTGATTCCCTCCTGGGCCATTTAATAAGACTTTATGGCTGGACAAAGTCATTGGATATTAGAAGTTACATCTTGACTTTCATCTTATTGTAGAATAATCCATACAGTGTATAATCTTTTCCTAACAAGCTTATCGAGATTTCTTTATAGCCTATAATATAGCTAGATAGTTATCTAGATAAAAGATCGATAGCTACATTGATATAGAGATAGCTAAATAGATAGATAGATTGAATGATAAATAGACAGGGATTGATAAATATTGGTTTGTGTTTCCATATGTACGTATCATTTATCGGAAGCAGGTATGAAAGCATGTATTCTAATATTTTATCAATTACACAATTGTTTTGGTTGAAAAAAAAAGTTGTCTTTTTTTTGACAAAGAGAGAAAGGGTTGGTCGAAAAAAAAAGACGAGATAGAAAGAGGGTATAAAGAGAAAATTTGAAGAAAAAGAAACGAGAATGTATGTAAAAATAACAACAACAATAAGAGAGAAATAAAAAGGAAATGAGAAAACCATAATGGTTTATCCTTCAGTCTAGCTGACTACAGATATGGAATCATGTAATGGATTGAATCTCCAGCACTGATTGTTTAATTGAGTGCGACGATCATTTGAATTGATGGTGCTAAATATTTCATTAAGTCTATTAGAGCTCCATGTTTGCCTATAGGCAAAAGTAATCGAAGGGATTTCAAAGGGAAAGAACAAGCTCTCTAACATTACGTTTTTTTTCATTTATTGCACGAAATATATTTTTTTTATAACCTTTTTACTAAAAATAAAATCTATAGTTTGTTATGAATGGTATGGTTATTATATTTAATATTTGATAATTAATATCAAAATGTATAATGTAGACTTGTAAATAAGTTATTATAGATTTAGTTTATCAGATGGGTAAACATTATTTTTAAGGCTAGGAACTGGCGTATTTACTAGGAGATAGGCTTTCGCCTTTATGTTATATAATGGTCTTACTAACTTATATCAACATATACATATTAGCTTATACTCATGGTATATAATAACTTACTAAACTTACTAACTTATACAGACATATAAAGAAGATTAAAACAGCTTTGGAAGCGACGCTAAAAATCAGCTCAAGGTTTTCTTTTCACACCATCCATTCTAGGTCCCCCCCCCCCTCCATCAAGTCAATAGCGACCATTGATGAGCTCGCCCTAATGACGGACTTAACAGTGTATTGGGACGGTGTTTGTCCAAGACCCAGTCAGGGTCAACAAACTATAATCAAGAACTTGGGGCGGAGAGTTCTTTATCTCCTACAAGTTTTTTTGTCTCTCTGTGTCTATGTGTACGTGTGTGTGGCAATGTGTGTATGTGTGTGAGTAGAAAAGATTGTGGGATGGGGCTGGGGTACTCGGCATAATACATTCTAAAGGGGCACTGTTTGATCTGCTAGAAGCTAACAAGGTTTGAGCTCAATGCATGCTAGATAGTGTGGGGGATCTAGTATAAACATATCTGGAAGAACGCGGAATTTGTGCGTGTGTGTGTTGACTGAGATTTAGTTTACAGACAGATCTTCAATGAATGCCTCTTGGTTTAGGAAATAGTATAGAGATAAGTATAAATAAACAGTGCACGTGTTGACACCGGTGGATCAAATAATACACAGAGACGCGTTAACCCTACAGATAGACACATTCGATTTTTCAAGCTTGAAAAAAAAACTACAAGAAAGTCTTGGGAATGTTGTGGCAGTATTGGCAAAATAATCACAGAAAGATTCCTCTAATGGAAATAATTCTTTAATAAGGCTTTTTAAATGTCCACCTTTGTTTGTTCAGTCGAGTTTTTAATAATAAAATATAGGATCAGCTATGACTTAGTCATTCGCTAGAATTTCGTAACGGTATAAACAAATATTTATACTTGTGTAATTTCAGTGTTTCGACATTATTTACACATTTACTAAATGTATATGACCAGAGGTCGGCAACCTAGAGCACGCGTGCTACACTTGGCAAGCATAGCGATCTTTTAAAAAAACACTGGAAAGAGCCCAAAGAGGCAACAAGAATTTATTTGCTAGAGCAGGATGACTTGTAGGCTTTTGGCACGCTGAATAAATTAGAAATTCTAATTTGGGACACTGTTATGAAAAGATTACAGACCTTTTTGTATAGACTAAACATGTTATACACATTTACCTCTTCATCAGTCTGTTGAGACGCGGGTGAAGGACGAGTCAAAACACCTGTCAACCAGATTTGTTACAATATTCTTGTTTACCCGTGGCTCGCGAGCCAGATGTGGCTCTTTTGATGGCTGCATCTGGCTCGCAGACAAATGTTCGATTATTTAAGAAATCTTTTTTTTTTGAGACTTTTTGATGTACATATTAATTGCATATCAATATTTCATTCTACAAATGAGCTAAAGTCTACTGCAGCTCACTCAGCATCAGAAGAATTCAGAGACATAATTAGTGTACTTTTAGTGTTGAAATGACACAAAATGCACACATTTACTTGAATTTTTAGTTTTAAACATAATGTATGGCTCTCACAGAATTACTTTTCAAAATAGGTGGTTTCTATGGCTCTCTCAGACAAAAAGGTTCCCGACCCCTGCTCTAGACCTACCCATGTCCAGCGTCGTAGCTAGGGGCGGGGGAGAGTGGGGGGGGGGGTCCAAATTCAAAAATGCCACCGGGCCCCTACTTCAGGGGGGCTCCAAAGGAGTGTCAGATTTTTTTTTCACATGTCATAATATCGAATGTCAAAAGGCAGGGGCCCCTAATGAGGCCAAGCCCCCCGGGCCCCTAAATCCCTAGCAACGGCACTGCCCATGTCTGAGTCTTCTTCTCTGGCCCTACGCTGTGCTACTGTAAGATTGTCTTAGCGAGTATTGTTGATCTAGTCACATTAAAATTGTGCAGTTTAAAAAAATAAATACTGCCAGGAGGTGGTTGTAAGGTTTGATTGACTGTCATGCCAAGATCCTCCATGCTGGAGAAACAAGTCTTTGAAAGTATGCCATGGATTAGTCTAAAGCACCTAATCCCTAGGACATGTGTTCTTTTATTTCCAACGCAACTGTTGTTTTTTCACGTTCCATGCACATACAAAGCAGTGCTCACAAGAAAAGATATGGAAAAGTGTGGTCAACGGGCAGTATGGTAGTGTCCCATTTTGAAGGTCCTAGATTGGAGTTCAGATAAAAAATAAACTGTACCAAGGTATGAAAGGTGTCTTTATGCATACAAATCTATAATGATTACCAGACAATAATTGGAGAAAATGAGAGGCGATCGGGTGTTGTGTTGGCCACACAATCCTCTTATACGCCATGGCTACGGAAACTTTGTGAACGCTTCTATACTACAAACAGAACAGGATCTAAAGGAGTTACGTTACAAGACAAAATAAAACATCAATATGACCCACATCTACGTACTAGCAATTGTTGGTTGTTTTATCTGTCCATATGGCATTAAGCTGAGTGAGAGTATCAGATAACAGTTCCTTTACCAATAGCCCATGCATCCAACAGGTTCAAATCCCACCGCTACAATTATCTATTCACGTATCGCCAACACAACCTGTCATCCCTAATTTAATCCTGACCCTTTAGCTCGCCGTCTCGCGCCAACATTGCCCCCAGGCTACAACCAGGCCATTTATTACTATTCTCTTTTCTTACACTTTCTATACTATTCTCTTTCACTCCGCCTGTCTATCCTATAACGCCCCCCCCCCTCCCAACCAGCATGACACCAACCTGATGGCTCGGGATTCTTTTGGTATTAATCCTTGAGGAGAAAGAGTTTTCTGGAATTGGAAGATAGGGGAACTAACTTGTTTACATGATTAATCTATTGATTTGTTTACCAAGGGGCGGCAACTCTTCGTTAAAGAGATGTCTCTCCAGAAAATGTGTATTGAATAAAAAAAAAATGTGTCCATTTCTCTAGAAGTGTTAATAAATAGATCGGCTCCCTCCCTATCCGCTGATAACAGGGGTATGAACGATTGCATTGGCTATAATTGATCGACAGTATAAGAAAATAATCAGATATGTTATGCCGCCATTTCCCGCCTTGTTAAGGATAATGATATTTGTTTTCTTGTTCTTGGGTTTTCAATTTTGGGGGAGTGGAGTGCCTCGGACAAGATCTTTGCTGGGAACTCGGAAGTTTTCCGCCAAATAACGAGCGCTCATTACACAGAAATTGAATCGAGTTGTCTCCCCTCCCGCTTTTTATGTGTTAGTTCTCTTTTTTTCTTACTTTCCCAATCCCCACCTTTTTCTTTGACGCTCCCCCCTCCAGTGAGCTAAAGATCACGTGCCAACTGACTACAGCGTCATCAGACACGTTGGGTTGACTCGAGCAAAACACGGATTGGATTAAAAGTCAGAAAAAGAAAGAAAGAGAAAGAAAAAAAAAAACAACAGAATAAACAATAGAAGACTGAAAGCTAGAATACATTATTGAAAGAAAGATTGGTTTCATTTGAAATCTCTGAAAGCAGCAAATTGATCTAGACTAGACAGTACAACAAAACTAGACATTTGTCAAGATATTGGTGGCGTGTTACTAATAGTCGTATTTCAATCAGAAAGCGCCACCACTTGATTTGTTGTCCCAAGGCGGAAGTAGTGAGTCTTGTCAGTGAGATTATGTTGGAATGTAAGAAGTATTGTCATTTATATAACTAATGGACTAATGTTTTACGAATACTATTTTTGTATATTAAAATGTAGACTAATAGAATTCAAAGAAATAGTTTCGCAAGTCACAATTATTATTGTTTTGTCCACTTTTAGTTGTGTTATCTAGTTTTTTCAAAAAACATTGAATAAAGATCTTTATAAAGTACTATTTTGTATCAATTCCAATATGATATTGATTTAGAATGTGTGCGTTTATTTTTTTTCTATATACTGTACAAGAAATTATATTTGTACATGAAAATATTATTATTAATTACTTTGATTGTAATACACACACACACACACAAACATACAGAAAATTGCCATGTAGTATCATCGTTTAAGTAATTTAACAAGAAATCTATTTTATTTAAATCAGAGCATTGATCAATATCATTTTCAGAACTACTCCATTGACCAGCAGACCATTCCTGGCCACTGTACTGACCGCAAGTACTTAACCACCGAATCGATTGCAGGAATTATCCCAGCATTCAACACATTTGTCATATTAATGTTCTGGTCTTGATCTCATCATTCATCACTTTATTAGTCCAACCCACCCCCGCATGTCCACATCTCACTGACCACTGCTACTGAAGCGGAGTTTTTTTTTTTTTTTTTTTTTTTTGGGGGGGGGGGGCAGAGATGAAGCAGATGTTGAAACAGTTTTGAGCGGAGCTTGGATGATAATTTGCAACGGAGCCTTGAGTGAAATTTGGTACAGAGTTGGAGTTTAAAGCAGTTTGTCAATGTCTTGTGTCATTTGTCTTTCATTCTCTAATTGATGCCAGGTGACCAGAGTAAAGTCAGCGACTCTGTAGACCTACCAACTTTTGGGCCGTTCATTTTTTAACGTAAATTTCTGCTCCAAAACCTTCAGATAGGTTCTAATGCTGGACCACAGCACCACATTCGTTTTACAATGTTTCAGGGTTCTGTAAATGTACACATAATTTGCTAGTTTACTTTTGTTAGGTGTAAGTTCACTGTGTACAAGCTCATTATGTACAAGTTTCGTTGTGTACAAATGTACTCTTTCATAGTCCGCATGATCTGCCCTAGTTCTGACCAAGTAAACAGAACAGCTTCATTAGTGTTACCCAGATACTACCAGACCCAACCTAAAACAAACTAATTAGTGTTTAAAAAAAAACAGCAACTGATCTATCCGTGCTATGTTTCAAGTTTCAAGCCTTACATTTTTTTCTCTATATTCTATTTATATAGACAAGGCTATGAGAAGATGGTTTTCATGTCATGCTGAATATGGATTTATACAATAAGCTCTACTTGGTATTTTAACTAATTTTCTTTTTTTTTCCTCGCACGAGTAGATCTATAGGTGTTAGTCCCTATATCTCAAGATTATGATTCAATAGACCAAGACATACGAAATGGGCTGCGGCACAATCCACATTTACTTTCATCAGCTTTATACGTATGAGCTGCGACCAACATCCCCTTCTTTACCCCGCAGAAACTTGATCTGGTGATTTGGTTAGCCTAGATTCGAACTCGAGACTTAAGAAGTGGCATACCAATGTTCTGTTATTTGACCACTATGGCCCACAGTGGTAGGGCAGCCCGCTTAACATTTAATATAAAGTTGGTTGCGCTAAAAAGAAATAAAAGCAGAAAAGTAGAACTGACACAGGTGCTCCCTATGTAAACAATTACTCAAGTCAGGTATACGACACCCGTGTGAAACTGTAAAGGTATGTAAATGTAACATACTAAGCTAGACTCAAGTTTTAGGCTCAGTTGATATTACGTAACGCTATATATAGAATTTAAAATATGTGATATAAAACCCATAGGCTTACATGTTTAACAATAAACGACTGTTAATTTACTGGTTACCGAATATTTCCTTTTTTTAGGGTTATTGACAGAATGCTTCAAGTAAACTGGAGAAAGTGTGATCGCTACAATCTCTGATAGAAGGAAAAACTTGGGTTAGAGGAGTGACGTAATTAAGGAAAATGTCACATGGGTCGTCTGGACGGGGTCAAAATCGGCGCCTATTACGAATGTTATATATATTAGAAAGTTAAGGATTAGAAAGTGTCAGTTTGGTGCCTATCTAAATGGCACATTTGGCGGCTACCCCCTTTAAAGTCCTTGTCACGCCACTAGTTTACATTTTTTCATATTTTATTAGTTTCTTAACTCACCTAGACATACACTGACTCCTGAGACATGATTTAATTTTAACATTGGTTCTAAGAGAATAAAAGAAAATGTACTAGCTACACAATCCAGCTGTACGCTGTTACTACTGAAATCTGGCTAGCTTAAATAATATAAATAAAAAGATTATTCGGTAGCGACCAAAAATGGAAATGTCCCATGTATTCATAGTCACGCACCACAAGAGGTGGAACATATGCCAATAATAATACTTATGGAGCAAGCTGTAGAGCTGGGAATATGCACCCACTTAGGCAACGCCTATGATATTAGTGTATGCGTAAATTCTTATAGAATAAAGCTATATATCAAAATAATAATATATAATATATACATTTATATATATATATATATTTATATTTATTATATAATAAAGTTCCTTTGTCGTTAACTTGTCACTAACATACATAAAAATACACAAATTCCTTGACTTTCAACTCCAAATGTAGTGGATTGGTAAAAAAAGAAATATGTGTTGGTATTGGGGAGAAGGGTGTGAAGAAGGAGATGGTTTATACATAGGCAGAGTTCCAAGTTTAGAGCATTGCAATACCTGGATCTCGAGCAGTGATACGCCTGCACCCCCACCCCCCCCCCCTTCCTTTCTCTCTGTATTTGTTTACATTAGGTAGACGTCTGAGGAGGGGAGGTGGAGGGGAGGCTTTGTTTACTGGCGTTCAGTTTGGATATAGATATGTGTGTGTGTGTGTGTGTCTGTGTGTGTGTGTGCCAATAGCAGTAGCAACATCGCTAAACACTCTGGTGGCCACACTCGACTACACAGGATGTTTCTATGATTACCAAATATTGATTCCCCCTGTAATCAGCTGACTCCAAATAAAAAGCATTTTGACCAGTTTGGCACTATGATTTTTTTCTTCTCACTCTGTTTATCGATCACTTAAAGAATCAATCAAATTAAAGGGCACTCTTAAGTTGACTTTTGTTTTGTGTAGAGTTTCTTGTAGCATGCTGAATCAATTGTTTTCATCATTGCAAGGTTTTTTTTTCATTCAAGGACATTTCATTCACAATATTTTAATTTTTGCGGCTGGGTTGTAGCTTTGGGAAAGGTCAACTAATAACAAATAAACTAAGATAAAGTTAAGTTTAGACACCTGTCTAAATTTTAAAAAATTTCATTTGGCTTACCTAACAATTTTTAGTTTACTCATTAGATACAGCTGTGTGTTTGGGATGGGAAAAATATGTTTATATTTTTTTTTTACATTGCAACCATAATAGTGGTAGATTTCTAAACATGCTTATAACCTTTTTATACAAAGCGATAATTTACTTTGTTTTTTCTTCTGTTTGCTTTGACTTTATATTATCTATATTTCCATGCATGATTTTGCTGATAGTTTTGATATAAAAATTTATAATTTTTTTATACTGAAACATCCTCATAAAATTACAAATTGACACATCAAAATAAAATAAAAAAATTCTCAACGATTCATCAATATCATGCATGAGATTAAAGCAAACATAGAGATGAAGAAAACTTATTTTCAATTTCAACCTTATTCGATGATTAGTTACAGAGGAGTTGCAAAATAACTTAAGGAAAATGAGAAAAAAATACAGTAATGAGAAAAATAGGTGTTCTCAAATGAACTATGCATGCATGTTTGAAAGGGTAATATAAGGCTTTTGTAGCTTAATTCTTGTGTCGCAAATGTAGTTTATTATTAAAGTAATGGTAAAATTTTCTCAATATGTAAAATCACAAAATTTTACATTAAAACAAAAATATCAATACATAGGGCCTATACTTGTAATCCTAACTATCTTCATATTGTTGTTTCATTGTTAGAAGTCACAATATGTCAGTTACGTTGATGATTCTCTCCCTTGAGATGTTCGCAAATATACTTCTTCATATTATAATATAAACGCTTTAAAGTAACATTTTCTGGCAGTGTAAATAGAGAAGATCCAATCAGAAATGTGTACGTTTCTCTCGTACGTTGTGAACGATTAACTCACTCGGCGGCCACTTACACACACAGCCACATGAGGCTCGTACTCACAGCCCGAGGCCAAGGAAATATATTTTCAGGAAAGAGCCGTATCATCTCTGCCTCTTTGTTTATTGTTATTGTTGTTATGATATTGCCAGAACACGAATACAAATATCAATATGCATAACAGCAATGATGTGGAAAGAGGAATGGATATAAAACCGAGATGTGAGATTTTCGTAAGATGGAGAAATATATAAGTTGAATGATTTATAGATAGATAAAAAGTTATATAAATAGATAGCTAAGTAGACAGATAGATAGATAGATAGATAGATAGGCTGACAAATAGAAAGATAGATACGTAAACAGACATATGGATATATATATTATATATATATATATATATATATATATATATATATAGAGAGAGAGAGAGAGAGAGAGAGAGAGAGAGAGAGAGAGTTTAGACATAAATAGATTGATGGGTATTTCGATTAACAGATTTATAATAGATGCATTCAATCATACATTTATCTATAAACGGTGCACCGAATCATATATATTGAATAGTTTAAATGATTATTTTCAGTGATACTGTACTGCATATGATTTAAATTATTAAATGTTAATTAAAAGAAATTTATACCATACCACAGTTCAATGCATGCCTGTATGGAGTACTCAATTATGAAAAGGTCAGTGCAAATGCGAACAAGGAAGAAATAACTAAACGTCCATTGCGCTAAAAATAAAACTGGTTTGCACTCTCTTAATACATTTGTTATAAATCGCTCAACTTTTTTAGCACTTTTAATTAAACTCACTAATAGCCTACGCATTAGCTATAATTGTGTTACATAGTAAGAATTTCTTCAAGATCTGATTTGCGAGGGATCTAATTTTAACACTGCCGGTGTTAACAATTTGAAGCCAACATTTCAAAAACTTGACCTTCCAATAAAATATTTGGCTCCGAGATAATTACTGACTTTTAAAGCTCATGACGAGTGGGGGGGGGGGGGGGTCTTTGTTATTTATTGAAGAGCATTCTTCGCCAGGTGCGTTATGACCTTGACCAGGGTGTTGCCTGTATGAAAGATGTGTGAAATTGTGCCAACACAGGTAGAGCCCTCGAGAGGAACAGTTCAACACCTGATTTAGGGTTACCTGTATCATTCTCCGAATCTTCATCTTTTAGCCGGTACGCGATTCGAAATTTGGTTCCCATCGTCCAATGAAGAAAGAAAATGTGTAGGGACGGGGCTGGGGGGCAAGGTTTACGATCAAAGCAAAAGATAATTTCAGGGGTTAAGGGTGAGTTGATATGAGCATTTGATGAAACGATAATGACGGAAACCATTTTATTTTCGAGTCCAGCACATTATGGCTCTTCTGAAGGTCCAGTGCACCCAACAAAAATCCAAAGAAACAAATATTATGTCAATAATATTCAGAAGTATAGCAATAGACTAGCAGTTAGATGTGTACAAATATTCAGGTAAAGCTACGTGCCTAACTAAAAATTAGCTCACCTACATGTGCAACAGTAGACTGGTAGAGATTTTTGTGTAATATTAGACTAATCCCGTAACGCTTGTAAAGATAACTGGCTCGTTAATTAGGTTCCATGTGTAACAATAGACTGGCACATCCTTTATGTGTAAAGATAGACCGGCACTGCTGCACGTGTAAACTATACACTGGCACTACTTCATGTGTAATAATGGCAGCTAGTAATAATGCGGATGTTCTAGGCAGGACACTCCATAACACAGTGGATTACTAATGACACGTGTCCCTGAGAGGCGTTTTAGTAAATGGGACAATTACGACAACTTGTATCATTCATAATATTCATGTGATAAAAACCTACGCGAAGACGCTCCTGAAAGGTGGTCAAACGTCCAGGAGCTACCTAAAAGGTAACGCCGACGCCGTGCTGCCCGTCTAAGTAGTTGCTAATGACAGTGTCAATACCCTGGCGTTGTTGTCAACGATCGCAAGGGGTGGACAACCCACCACAGTTCGTGTCTGTCCTATTATTTTGACGGCCTAATTATAGATAATATCGCGCTGGTGACAATAAACAGTCAATGATAGACGGTCACAGCTAGAATAAGACATAATACCTCATTAGTCATATGTGTTGAGTGAGACCACAACACTGGACTCAAAATAGAAATAGTTTTAACCTTTGAACTTTTGACGCTTGTAGTTTTGTCTCTCTTATTCTCGCATTTGATTTCTTTCACCCTCTCTATCTCTTTCACATTATTCTTTTCCATCTACTGTCTTGTTCAATTTTGTCTTCTATTACTCTCTCTCTCTCTCTCTCACCATCCGTATGTTTTATTCTTGTATCTATCTTTCTCTTTCCTTTTCCCCACTGTTTCTTAACCCGTTCTCTTTTTCTCTCTTTCTCCCTCATTCCGCTCTCTTTCATTTTCTTCCTCTTTCTTTCCGTCCATTCCATAGCATGTAAATATATATTTTATAGAGTTCTTTAATGTCTGCTTTTTTTTTAAATCTAACTTTTTCTCCTTTGTTTTCTTTCCTTCTCTCTCTCTTTGTCTCACCGAATAGAAATCCTTGTGAATGTATTTTCACTCTACAACTGAAATACCATGTACAAAATCCTAATTGGTAGACTGTATTATTATTTAATCTATAATGTTACTTTAACCGACCAAAGATTGAAATAAACAAGGACTGAAAACTGATTTAAAAAAAACTTTTCTTTATTAACAAAACACAATGTTCCATCCCGCTGTTTGCTCTTTCTAAATGTAATATTTTAAAATGTCTAAATGCCACACAAAAAAATGTCATTACAGTATGTCAGCGTGAAGTGACAGAAGCAACTCAACATTTTAAAACACCACACACACACACCACACACATACACACACACACGTTTGTTGTAAACAGTGAGGGTTTATTGTCTGGTACTACTGGCTGATCAAATATTCAATATCTAGAAGGTCACGGCCAGTCTGTGGTATTTGAAAGCGCCAAATATCACCCCACACCATGTCAGTCTTAGTGGCACTATCACACACACACACACACAAAATAGATTGGTGGGGAATGGATAGCTGCGACGCTTGTATTATAAGAAAGAGAGAGAGATGTATATCATTGCAGGTAATAGATCGTGTAAGTAACCAATGATGTAGTTTCAAACTTGAGGTAGATCTACAAAGATGGCGTACGCAGTGGTAAGTAAACAGTCACTAGTTAGGAAAAGCAATCACACTTACAATCATCTAGAAAATGTTGACACAAGCAGGGGCGTCTTTAGGTGTGTTCCACGACATGTTCCATAGAATAGGGCCCCCCACAGAAAAAGGGGCCCCACACATCCCAAAAACACAGCTAACACAGCAATGTCAGGAGGCAAAGGGAAGGCCACAAGGGGCACCCAAAAAAAGTTGGCTATGGGGAAACAGGGCCCCCACAATCATAAACACGGCCTGTTCAGAAGTGTTCAGTTTGTGGACCATGAAAGTTCTAGAGGGTTTGTAAAGCTTCCATTGATTCGGGATTCGAAAGGGGTGGTTGTGTGGTCAGTACAATTCTGTAAGACCTCTAAAATACATTGTTGCCCCCCCCCCTCAACCTACACTTAGCAACACACTTTATAACAACACAGAACAGCTTTGAAAGACGTAAATATGTTTCTCTGGCATTCAATGCAAGAGAATCAACAGCGCTGAATCCTGGTAAGTAAAAGAAGAAGAAACACCTTTAACTTTCCACAACAATTGTCGGAAACCCATCATCTGGGCAGACTTGAAGACGCCCCATCCCGCCCATCACACCGCTTAAAAATTTGCGCACAGCGATGACTTTAAACCGTCTCTATGGACGCTTATTTCCTTTTTTAATGTTTTGGTAGTTCGCTAAACCAAAAAATAATAATTATTGACTAAAACAAAAAGTCTTGGAAAATCACTTGTTATTATTATGTGCGTTTCTGTAGGAGGAGGGGGGGGGGGTACTAGTATAAACCAGAAGCCAGATTTTGAATGCATCTCAGGTATACAATTAATACTGACTCTTCTATTCCCTGACGTAGTGTAGCGACCGTCTAGACGCAATTATTTGCGAGTATGTTATTCCCTGTATGAATTATTCATTGGTTAATGAATGACCTTACAGGAATTGAATCTCATTAAACACAAGGCCGCAGACTCAGATGTTCTAGAGTATTCTAGACGGAGACTACTACATGAATATTCACATAGACAATTTGTTAAAATGCTCTTGATCAATGTGACCATTTTAGTTTATTTTATTCTTTTATAAGACCATTTGCTCCGTTCTTCTATCTCGTTTTGCTTTTCTCCATTTCTCTTTTCTCTCGTTCCACACTAAAAGCAAATATTGCTGCCTCGGCCTTTCAATGGAGTGGACAGATAAAAGCGTGATGGCGGAAGCGGTCGAGCTGAAAGCTAGAGGTCAAAGGTTATTCTCTTAGGTCAACGCGTGTCTTCACAATTCTGTGAAAGTTGGTCATGTGAGAAATACATAGGGAGGGGGCGCGGGGAGGGGTAATTTGAATGTATAGATTACAGACGGACAGACGGACGGACAGATGGACGGAAGCTTAAGGAATGTGATGCTTCATATGGCAATTGACCAACACGATTTTTATAATTCAAATATCTACTAAACTTATTTCAAATAAATCTAAAATCAATAAAAGTAAAGTAAAGTACCGTCGGACCAAATTGATCATAAGGTCGGTGAAGCAGCGTTCACCAGTTTCTTTGGCAACGGCATACAATGTGTAGCCAGCACAATGCCCAGCCGCCTTTGCTGTAACCCAACTAATGTCAGGTACCCGTCAGAGCTGGGTAGACTCAAGGGCACCCTCGAGTAGCCTTCAACAGGATTCGAACCCAGGATCGTCGGCACGCCAGCGGAGCGTCAAATATATAGATCTCAATATACAGAGAGGTTCTTTTTGAAATCAATTATATAGAACAATATACAGAGAGGTTCTTTTAGAAATCAATTATAAAGAATTCAATATACAGAGAGGTTCTTTTAGAAATCAAATACATAGAACTCAATATACAGGGCGGTTCTTTTAGAAATCAATTTAAGCTATAGTTACATTATAGTATATGCATAGGCTGCTTCAGGTAAATGTTGTTTTTATCCCATTTGCTATTTGAGTATGTAATAGAATCCATGAATTTGGCAGGCAAGCTAACAACGTTAACAACGTCATTTCAGAAACACTTATCAGAATGCAAGGACTAGACTCAAACCAGGGATAAACGTAGGTCGCAATAGAAGGCGCGTCCTGTATCATATAAGATCAACTCGACAAATATATTCTATTCTCCACCAAAAATATAAACCTCTTCATTAAAATATTACATTTAAAAATGGATTGTAAAAATGATCACTCTGCAAACGCAAAATAAAATTGTCAAACCTTTTAATTTAACTATCAAACAGTTGATACTAAATTATAGAATAAATTATTACACGAAAAAAATTATTTCAAGAAAAAATTACTCGAGATCTATTGTTGTAATTTGTTTGTTTTTTGTTGTTATTTTTACTTTAAGTATGAGAAAATTATTAGATATATGAGTTTTTCAAGTCTTTTCTTCAAGTAGAAGTCATACTGTAACGCGCGTACAATTAACAATGAACAATGATTTTATTTGCCACATGGCAGTCAAGTACAATAACGGCATAGTCAAAGACATAACAAGAGAATTAGAACCTTGGTAAATAATATCAAATTATATTGAGACGATAATAGTAATACAGATATTAGGATTAATAATAATAATAAAAAAACATACACTGTTTGCTAATGGTTTACACGTAGACTGGTTATGCGAATGGACATTACAAGTAATCCTATTACATTTACATAGATAGCAGTGCCAAGCAGTTCAAAATAATTTATCTTCCTGACACGAAGTTATCCGGTCTGGGGTGTAGTGCTCACGTGACCTTAGGAAGTGACGTCAGATTACACCATACTCTCTAACTCACCCATCAAAGTAACACTCTTTAAAAAAAAAAAAAAAAACTAAAAAGGTAGACAAGACAAATCCATTAAAAATCTTTTTGTTGTAAATTATTCACAAGGAAGTTGAGAGACAATTTGTTTCCATTGCTAGTCTGTTTTGGTCTACTGACCACTCAAATCGTTTGTTCTCATTCAGTCGAAGCCTCTGGATACCTTTAAAAATACACTTTAAAAATTTTGTCATATTTATCTATCGATCTATCTTTTACTTTCTTGCTATCTGTTTGTCCGACTGTATGTATGTGTGTCTGTCTGTCTGTCTGCCTGCCTACCTACCTACCTACCTACCTATCTACCTACCTACCTGCCTGCCTGTCTGTCCGTCTGCCTGCATGCCTGCCTATCTGCCTGTCTGTCTGTCTATTTGCCTGTCTATCTATTTAACTTTTTTTATATATCTATATCTTGGAACTAACACAATGTATATTGTGAATAGGCCACCAATGTGCTTATAGCTCAGTATATACTGTGGCCGCAGACCTACTGAATGCTGTTTAGCTTGCCCCATGGACATCCAAATTGCCTGAAACTTTACTTTTACTATTACATTAAAGTAAACTTTCATTTGAAAGCTCCAGGCTAACCTACAATAGTTCTACTTGTTGTTTCTCTGTTTCTCTCTTTTTTTTTTTTTTTTTTTGTTTGTTGTTGTTTTTCAGTACATATGCGTGTGTGTCTGGGTGTATGTTTGTAAGGGTCAAGCAGTCCCAAGGAATCAATTTCAACTTGTCTCGTGTTCAGTAAAAATTCAAAGCAACTAATTATCTTCAGTGGCTAAGAGAAAAAGAGTGCACTTAGTTTGTTTTCTTTTTTTAAGTGGGAGGGGGGGTAGTAGTAGTAGGCGGGGAGGGTGTGTAAGGTGGGAGTTGTGGGTTGCTTCGAGGTCAGGCCCAGAAACAAAAGAAACTGATATAGTGAAAGTTAAAACCCTGGTAGGGTGTATGATGGATACTCAGAGGTCATTGAAATAGCCTCCATACTTCAACTCGCCATGCTGTGTTGTCAAATTACTGGTTGTTTCCTGGCTTTAACTTGGCTATGTACGTACAACTGTGTTAGAAATCCTTTCGGTGCAAATAGTTTATACGTCCACACACACACACACATACACACACACACGGGTCAATAGAGACACGCTATCAAGAAAGGCTATTAGTACACTTTAGCGTAATACTCTGTAAAAAGGTTCAGTACATGAGGTTGTATAATTGGCTGATAATGATGCCGGGTCATACAATCAACGGGTTTGTCTGGGGCAGCGAGTGTAAGTTTAATAATACGTGAATAAATGCGCACACTTAATTGAATCCACACCTAAACTTATATACAATAATTCGTGTGGGTATATGGCATATGGATCCAAGTGCATAACTAGGGTATTAGGTGCTTAGGACGACTTGGGTGGGGGTTCGAAATTGAACTCAGAATATTCTTTTGCATTTATTAATCAGCTAATGTTAAGAAAATCGACTTGGGGCTATCCAAACTTTGGTGCTTGCAATGACCGCTCAATCCGATCATTACAGTTACGCTTCGCAATAATTGTGCACTAATGCGTGTTTAATTGTGTTTAGAACTAACAAATGGCATATATATAAAGTTCTTAAACATGTTTACATTTAATTTATAACACAATATTCATCATTAAATACAACTTTATTTACTAATTAAACATAGTTCACTTAAATCAAAAACAACAATAAAATATACTATTTAAATCTTAGATAAACACAAGAAATCATACCTATTTTTTTAATCGGGTAAAGGGTAGGTGTCTGTTTATGTTTATATTCGAATCCTTTCCTAAATAAGAACTCTTGGAACTTTCATTTACACACCTTAAATCGAGTGAAATAAAACCACACAAAAACCCAAATGTTTAGCATATAATTTAAAAAAAAGCTCCGCCGTTTTTCGTTTTTAATTTAAATACAATTCCCTAACCCAAGCCTTAATCCATGTAATTCCATGTAAAGTCCCTAACCTTAAGGGATTATTAGTCTAAGTTCTTTTTCTTCTCGAGCGACACGAGGGCATAAACCAATTAGAACAATAATATAACGAACTAGCCTCGATTAAAATACTTTAACAACACAGGAGTAGACTTTAAACCAGGAATAAGCGGAGGACGAAAAATCTTTATTTATGTGAGATCTCACGTCAATTAAATTAACATAAAACTATAAAATCCTAAACTTGTTCAATGAATGACAAAATGTATGCGAATAATAGACCTACAGATTTTGTTCTGTCTTTAGATCGTGGTCTAACCAGCTACACAGACTCATACAGACCAACACACACAAATACACATACACAAACTAAAACGTCCAGATCATGTAACATGACGTTAAATTGACACGTTTGTCTGAACAAAAAATAAGAAAGTAAAAAAAAAGCCCATAGAATTTCGAATGTAAATCACCTTGCAAGAAACTGCAGTTTTTAATTGCTTCTCCTCTGGCGATTCCAAGTAATAAACTCACAGAATCGAATACGCCCATCAAAGTGAACAGCGAATAAGAATAATCATTGAGATTCGAAGCCTTATGGGAGTAAAAAAAAAAATCGCCAACACCCCAGGGTTTTAATGTGGGTTTATTTTTTAATCCGTACAAGATTATATTTATCAGAAAAAGACACAGGAAAGGAAACAATTTGTCCACACTGAACGTTGGGTGAAATGTTCCGCTTTACATTCTGGAATTTAATTTCAACAATTCTCCAGAGATGTGACAGTCAATGAGAATAAAGCGACGTATTTTAACCTGTAGGTCATTCCGGCCATTTGTCGTCATGCATACAATGCGTAGACATGATCACCACATAGAATAAACAAAGCAATAGAAGTCAAGATAGTTTTCTTAAAGTTGAATTTGTATAATCTATTTTTTTTTAATTTTATATTATATGTTATTGATGGAGAAATATGAGAGTGCTGATATCAATTCTAATTAAAATGCAGATCATATTATACACTCATGTATGGGAAATAATTTAGTAAAAAGAAATAAAAGACATAATAGATATTCCACACTTACATAGATCAATGTCCAATTAAGTTTTTATTTATTTGACTTATTTATTCAATCAAAACGCTTACTACCAACACCAACATTTTCAGTTTTTGTGAACCATTGTCTGTTCTCGAATTTTTAGTTGTGTAACGATGTAAACATGTGGGTTAATTTCACTTATATAAGGTACATAGTAACATTATAATTAATTCAGTAGAACAGAGAAATCTCAGATACATTTTCAATCAATACTAAATATGTTTTTGATAAAGTCATCCGTATTTAATGTTAGCAATCCATCTATGGATTCTAAATTCATGATTTTTCATGCATTTTAATTTTGTCCAAATTTTATCCTATTTTATTTTAAGTTTATTTTTACATTTTGTTTGCGCATTGCAGTTTTCTGAGTATCTAATGACAATACAACTTAGATATAACATTGACTGGGCGCTGGATATAGTCATAAAATGTTATGTTTAGGAACCAGCCATCTTAGATATAATAGATACAGTGACTATTGAAAGTATGTGATTATACAACCGACTAGGTGTGACGTAACTGTGAATTTATTTCTCTATTCTCTATTTATGTTTGCATATAAGCTTACACCAACTTTAATGTTGTAAATTATTCCAAACATTAAAGTGTTATCTAATAAAACTGATAAGTGTGAATTTATTTCAACCTTTCAAAGTGTGAATTTAGCTCATTCATATAATTAAAACAGATCTGCAATAAGTAAACCAGTAATCACTCATTAAATGTTCACTTGTTAAGTAACACATGTTTTAGTGAATCAAGAAGATGACCAAGCAGTCTTCAGGTAAAGTGAAAACAAAGAACACATCTACGAATGAATACATCCTGCAGCTTTATAACTGGTACAAAGAAACGAACAACATTAACAAAACATTATGGTGTAGATGAATTATTTATTAAGACACAAACCAAGAAGTTTGTCTTTATGTTGTTTTTGTTTTTAATCAATTTTACAAACAGCTGGAGAAATCCAAACATTTGCAATATGAACATTTTAAAAAAGAGAACCAAGTTGTTGTTTTTTTTTTGGGTTGTTTATATATTTGAATGTCAGTATTACATGTACGTGTCAGCGATATGGGAAGACGTATTAGATATTTCTTTTTATATCAGCTGCACAAATTGTACATTTACTTGTCTGCGCATGTTCCTTGTATTAAGCAGTTATGAATATTTAGTTGAAGTTGTTTTTTTTTTGTATAGACATATGTTAAGTCTGGAAACAGCAGGAAACTGCAGGGTTTTTGTGCAGATGCGGAGATCGGTTCTTTGACAGGTAATGAAAGAATGTAAATATTAGTATAAAAATATAAATGGGGATTTGAGAAAATAAAAAGACATTTCTGAAAATTGCTATCTTCAATTTTTTTCTTGTTTGAAATAGATATTCGTATTGCGCCATTTAGGTTTGTAAGATGATCTGTTGAATGTCCACAGGGAGAATCATATGGACAAGGAATTAAAATAGTTTTATTGCCACACAATGGGTAGGCTAACTATTGACAGTATTAAAAAAAACTATAGACAAACCTTATGCAACGATAGACGAAAACCTTACTTAACTATAAACAAATCTTACCTATAGACAAACCTTACGCAACGATAGACGAATACCTTACATAACTATAAACAAATCTTACCTATAGACAAACCTTACGCAACGATAGACGAATACCTTACATAACTATAAACAAATCTTACCTATAGACAAACCTTACGCAACGATAGACGAAAACCTTACTTAACTATAAACAAATCTTGCATATAGACAAACCTTACGAAGCTATATACATACATTACGTCAATATTGTCTGCAAAGCTGTTGTTGTTGTTTTTTTTAAAATTTCGAAAATATAGCTATATGTTGGAATATAAGCCTATATATATATATAATATCATAAAATATATATTGTAAAAAGATATTTTTGTGTGTATGTATGTGTATAAGAGAGGCTGCTAGATAGAATCAATATTCATTTGTGTCTGGATCTGCGGCATATATTCTCTACATTCAAAGACCAATTTGTGTGTATTACTGTACATCACAATAGTCTTGGTTTAATTCATCTCTTTATATATCTGTTCATTCTATATTCTACTGAGACTGTTCTTTGTTAGTTATGAAACATCTCTGTGCGTTTAGGATTTTAACTATTTAAACAAATGTTTATAAATACTGTTTACATTTATTATAAGCATAAACGCCGTCTCTCACTATCTTAGCTTATAAATATATATATATATATCGATATTTTTTACTTAATCTCTCTCTCTCACTCACTCTTTCTTCTCTCCTCGTCTCTTTCCCACATTTTTTTCTCATTACTCTTTTATCTTTTTTTTTTACTTTACCTTTGCCACTCTTCTCTCTCTCTCTCTCTCTCTCTCTCTCTCTCTCTCTCTCTCTCTCTCTCTCTCTCTCTCTCTCTCTCTCTCTCTCTCTGTCTCTTTGTTTCCCGGTCCATTTAAAAGTCCACATTGACCAGGTTTTTCCTTAAGTTATTCCTTACTTCCAGGAGTGAAATAAATCAACAGACAGCAACATTAGTTTAACCCAAATTCACGCGCTGGGTACCAGGAAACAGAACGGAGGGGGGGGGGGGTGATAGGTGTGGGTGGATGGGATTCTAAGTTTTTTTCTCTAACACAAAGAACTTGAGCTTAGAATTTAATACTACTAGAAAAATAACTGTACAGTCATGATTTGTTAATAGTCACAAATGCTGATAAATTATCAAACGAATTAACAGAAAAATGAATAGAAAAATTACTCAGAAATACATGAACGCTTATGAACACATAACGAGCGTCATATAAAAGAAGCCATTGAGTTAGGATTGTTAGGGTTAAGAGCTTTTATTTTAATATTTTATGTTTAGTAATTGAAGCAAAACTTAAGCAAACCCTACAAACAAAGCTCTCCTTATAAATCCTGTCTATACATTATTGATATGCATTAGCCTTCCGATGAATTTAACTTTTGCCATCCACAAAGAAAACTAAAGAAAGAAAAACTAAGCTAATAGATCTTTGAAAATTTTTTTTTTAAATAGCGGCAGTATGTCATTCTGGTGCGTTCAATAAGAATTCAACAATGTGCACCATCAAGTGTTATTTAAAAGAAAAAATACAGTACAAAACTGAAAACTGAGAACATTTAGCTGAAAATTCGATAGAATAAGTTGTCATGGTAAATACGTCTACGTTTCAAGTTTTAGCTCGATATGATGAAAAATGGGTCAATTAATTCTTCGGGGATATGTTCGGTCGGCTGCGAGAAATTCATATAAAGGATTTAAAAAAGGTAATATATATATAATTAGTGACTCAGACTACATACACAAAAGTTGGCAGTAGGCAGAAGGCTGAGTTGTATTTTTGCACCTGCATGTGTGATTACGCGTAGGCTATATGTATGTGTGTATATTTATTATAAGCATATTATACTCTCCAATATATATGGTTTAGTTTACTTTCAAAAGGTGGTAGGTCAACAGTTACTCATTGGACGAAAATTGACATTTTAGATAACAATTTAGCTTAAAATTTTCTATTAAATATATTAAAGTAGTTAGAAGTTAGACCATTTTGAAAGTTGACCCTCAAATTAGCATATAGGCAAACATACATTCTTATATAATATATATTATAATATATATATAAGTGAGTGTGTGTGTAAGTGTGTGTGTGTGTAAAACTAATGTGTAAATATTATATTCAAAATATGCAATATCACTATATCAGCAAATATATCAATATAATCAATAAAATATAATCAATATATATTTATATATACATATATATTATGTATATAAGCAATTTGTTTCTGCTTATCATTAATCTCTTCTAGTTTATCGGTTCTACCTCTAGTCGGTCCTCGTGAACTCATTTTTCTTTTTTCAAGAACCATAACTGCGATCTTAGAAGTTTCAGTGCTGCCCCGTGTATTTCCCGCATATCTCCGTAGGTACTAGGTAGCTGTCTAATTATAGCAACGGTAACAAATAACAATTATAGGAAGTACCTTCATAGTCTACTCATCACCATTCGTCCATGCTCTCTTCACTAGCCTATATAACGGATGACTCACAGACATATAGGTATCAATTGATTAGAAACTTACCAAGAGGCCGTATGAATCCGAGATCCATGAAGATAATGTCTTTAGTAGAGACTCCGTTAGTGAGAATATATTTCCTTGTCAATATAGTCTCCATGTTGTTAGAATTGATATATATATATTATATAGATCTATAGACACTTTTTTACTGTAAAGAATAACATATAGCCCCAATCACTTTTAAAGGGAAAAAAAATATTTCACATTTTACAAACATAGGAGAGGTATGTTTCAGACAAAAGGCTTGTACTTTATATATCTCATGTTATTTTAGAGAGAGAGAGAGAGAGAGAGAGAGAGAGAGAGAGAGAGAGAAAGAGAAAAAGAGTAATAGTCAGACATGAAAAAGAGAGAGAGAAAACGAATGAGATATATGAATTCAAGGTGAGAGACACCCGCACAGATAGATAGATATTGTGACAGATAGATTGAGAGGCAGGATAAATAGATAGCTAGATAGATAGATAGATAGATAGATAGATAGATAGATAGATAGATAGATAGATAGATAGATAGAGAAAGGGTAAAAGAGTAGAGTTATAAACCTCTAACAAATTCGAAGTATAATATCACTTTATTTAATAATCCAAAACGTATTAGAAACACATACTCAATAAGTCTCAATATAAAACCCGAGGAACAGTGAACTCGCCAAAACAAAACACAATACTACTTTGCCTATACATCTATACCTACACACGTAATAACGTTTTTCTTTTTTATGCGAGCACTTTGCAGCACACGTATCTTAAATCATTAGTACGTTTTTCTTTTTTGTGTTTATGTGTGCACTGCATCCTCAATCATTCACTTCCTCTCTCACTCTCTCTCTCTCTCTCTGTCTCTCTCTCTCCCTGTTTTATTTTCTTCTCTTCTTACTATTTCCCCCTCCCTCCTGACCGTGTTTCTGTTTGCTACTCGCCTGTGCGTTCGTTGTTCCACCCTGCCCGCCCCCACCTCTTACGTGAGCGCGCGTGGCAGGTTCGGTTCTCTGGCGGCTACTACCGCGGGTACCAGAAATGAGTCGTGGATTTATCATCACGTGGGAGGACGCCCAGCGGGGCGCCGGATCTTCTTCTTCTTTTTTTTGTTCTGTTCTTATGGCGTACGCAGGTTGATAGATGGGAGGAAGGTGAGTGGCGGTGGTGGTGGCGGTGGGGCAGGAAGAAGTGATGATGGGGGGAGCAGGCCTAGATTATCGCTACATGTCCTAGGTAAATCAAAATTAGTTTTTTGCTACAATATTAGGCCCCTACCTACCGTGTGTTAAGTTTGTGATGAGTGTTCAGGTCTAAGAGTGTAATATTGTAGTGCACTGATAACATCGTGTTTAGTGCTAGGATTAGTACAAAGCAGACATCTTCTCTCTACTTACGTTGTAGAACCTTTAAATATTACTTTTTAACCGCATCTCTATTGGAAAAATAAAAAACAACAAAATAATAAAGTGCACAACAGTGTACAAGATAAAGAGAATACATGAAAGAATGAGTGAGTGAGAGATAAATAGAGAATTAAAATGCAAAAACAAAGAGAAGAAATATAAGATAGATAGAACATTGAAGAAATAAAAACTTGGGTTCATCTACTTCCAACTGTTACGTATTTAGTTGTAGTTGTTTTTTATTTTTTACATTTTGTTCTATACGATGCCTGCGGTTGACCTCGTGTACCTAATCTAACTGCGTCGGTATGGGAGTCTAATTGGCGATACAATCTTCACTTATCCAATATTTGGTGATTGGTCAAACTTTACTACCTCTGACCATTAGAAACATTGTTCTAAGTTAAATCGTTTGACTTAAACACACGATGCTGCTTCATAAATGTGTATACAGATAAACTAAATCTGAGAAATAGAGAATTGAATCGGATATAATAATAATAATAAGTTTCTTTGTATAGCGCTGCCAACAAACATAATGTAAGCTCAGAGCGCATTTAGCATTGAGCAACAAAATCAAGAACACGGAAGTAATTCTCTATGTTAAATAATTATATAAAACATGTTTGGATAACATTAATTAAATGATATAAGAGAGCAAATGAATGCAGTATTTACTGACTTAATATACAAGTAAAACAGTAGGGGTCTACAAATGTTTAAGGAAGGTACATTTTAAGATAAGATAAGATTGCTTTATTGATCCAAATAAATGGAAATTTGATTTGATTACATAAATTCAGTCTTTCAGTATACTTAAAACAATATTAAAGAACCATTTGTACTCAAACACAATAGACATTCGCGCACGCTATCATGCCATTTATCATACAAGGAAAAAGTAGGTCTATCATTTAGGAGTCAGCTATTGAGCCATGTTATTTCCTGGCTGAATGATAGATGATTCTTTTGAAAGAGTCTCACTGATAGTGGAACAAAAGAGTTCCTAAATCTCTCTGTTCTTGCCCTTATTGAAAGAAGCCGACCACTTCGACTAGATATTATGTAACTATCATGAAGCGGGTGTGCATGATCTTGGAGGATTTTATCAATCATAGACAGGCACCTTGAACTGAAAAGATCTGCAAGAGATGATCATTCTGTCTGTGTAGTACCAGAGGCTTTGAGGCGGTCCATCCGGTGTTTGTTCAATGTGGTGGCATTACCATATCGGCAGGTGATTGCGAAGGTTATGATGCTACCAGCAGTCGCTGAGTAAAAAAGATTTATAATGTTTTTCTCTATATGAAATGTTTTTCGTTTACTAAGACAGAAAAGTCGTTGGTGCATTTTCTTACAGAGGCTTTGGCAGTGGTCAGACCAAGTCAGTTTGTTAGTAATTGTGACGCCAAGATATTTATATGGCGAGACTTGATATATTATTTCATTTTGGTTGTTCAATTGCAAATCAGCCAGCTTGTGATATATTAACTATAAACTAAAATCTGCAGTTACAAGACCTTTGAATACAGAAATTACAAAATCTATAAAAAAAAAAAGTAATATTTATTCTTTTGTAGTTTCTCTAGGGAAAACAACGTTTAGTTTAAATTGTGTGTTTGTGTGTTATACGACACATATTCTTTATTCACAAAATAAAAAAGAGAGAAGCACAAATGTATTTTACAAAATTGTTGTTGTTGGCTCCCATTACATTTTTGTGGACAGATGTTATACAGTTGCCTAATTTAATGAGGCTAAAAGTGGAAGTTATATAGGCAGGTATTGGGGTAGGTTATATCGGGAAATATTTGCAATTTATTTAGGTAGGTTATATTAGGTACGTTATACAGACTAATGATATTAGACATACAACTTTATATGTATAGTTATGTTAGATAATATGCATGTTAAGAGGGCCGGCTATCGAGGCAAGTTATATAGGCAACTTATACCGGTAGATCACAAAGCTCGGCGAGGAAAGTTACACAAGCAGAACAAAAAGACAAGGAAGTTATTCATATATGATTCATTTCATTAGTTCTTTAATACGTTGCACTTTATTTTGGCGAGTTGACATGAGAGATTGTTACACTATTTTGTTAAATTCGCAATTTTAAAGGCCAGGAAATTCGGATATTTGATGTCGCTGTCTGGCAGTTAGAATGAAAAAAACAACAAAAAAAACACGAAAAAATTCAAGATGAGAATCGTATTTCTTACCGATTTAATACGTCATGTGGACAGTCCACGTCGGCCATCGTCTCTAGCCTCACACATCCCCAACCCTCGCTTTCAATCTCCCCCCCCCCCCCAACCCAGTTCAACATTGTCCAGTCAATCACATCACTCAATCGTCATTCACACGAAGGGAGATAATACAGGAGGGAGGAAGTTGAGTTAGGGGCCCATATTTTTTTTTTTTGAGGTAAACGAAATCTTTCTTCTACTCTCTATATCAGATGAAGCTGAAGAAACAGACACACACAAGCGAACACACACACAGACACACACACAAGCGACACGTGGATTTCTTTAAGACATACAAATGACGCTAAAAATAGACAAGACGATTTAATTACTTCTTTTTTCTTTTCCAAAACCAGACGAAAAAAAAGTTTTCGGGTGGAGTTGGGGGGGATTAGGGTGTGGTGGGGTATGGGGAGGAATTAGGGAGGGGTGGGGTATGTGGGGCTGAATGCTGTGAGAAGGTGAAGAAGATGTCGATAGAAAGTGATCCCAGGTTTCTATTGACGTAACTCCGTCAGATTCTGGTGTATGCTTTTGGGGGAAGGGAGGTCGAGAGGAAAGAATCATCGTTTATCACATTTTTTTCTCGACGGGGCGTCCATGATGTGAGTAAAAGTAGTAAAGTAATGCCGTCAAAGCATTTCTATCCACATGGCTTGTGAAGCAGCGTTCACGCATACTAGGTAATAGTGTGGCCAGCACAATTCTCACCGCATTTACTTTTCCCTTATTAATGTCAGGTACCCATCAGAGCTGGGTAGACTCAGGGACACCCTCCAGACCAATGAACAAACCCTAGCCTTTACCAGGATTTGAACCCAGGTCCATCAGTACGCCAGCGTACGCGCTGCCTATCGGGCCATCGTGGTGTGAGTAATGCGCCATTATTGACATGTGGTATCTACAATGGTTCCAACAAAATGGCTGAGAGTTGGTTTAAATACATACGTACATACCAAAATTGGGCGACGTTTATAAAATTAATCAACGTACCCTTTAGTGGTCAAGCGGCTGCGCGTTCGGATTGCCTTACTTTAGGTCTCGGATTCGATTCCAGGTTAACGACAATAGTTTGCTCCGTGTCTGGAGGTTGGCTACGAGTCCACTGACTCTGACTGCCACACCTTCTAATTGGTTTGGGGTAAGTAAAAGCGGTCTAGGCATTGTCCATGCCAGAATATCTAAACTAAAACATGTTGGTCGTAACCATGTAAACTGGTTGTCCAACACTCCAACTTGGTCTGTAAGGGCGACCTTTTTTTACACATTGCTATAGATAACAATAAATAGCAATGTCGTATAATCAACAAAGGTTAAATGGAAATAAAAAAAAAATTGGTAGGCCTAGATATACAACAATAAGCCTGGGTCTCTGTAGTTACGAATATTGCGTTTTTTTTTGTAATTTTAGTAAACTACTATTTTTAAAAAAAGTAGGCCTTTCAATTAAAAGAAAAGCTGTCAGGCTTAGAGGACAATGTGGAGAAGATCGTGCGTGGAAGAAATGAAGCAGTGCAGCATGACGTGGGATGATTTAAAAAAAAAAATCCGCCCAAAACCGAGTGCGTTGGAGACTTGTTGCAGATGCCCTTTGTTCCACAAGGAATGCAAGGAAAGAAGTCAAGCAAGTCAATCAACCAAATAACTTTGTTCTCACTACTTGAAGTTACTCAACATTAAAAGCCAATGATGAAATGAGGTGATAATAGCAGAACTTTATTATTAAACCTTTACTATTGTATTTTAAATCTAGGCATGCAAATAAACGTTTTTCACATGGTCCTTAGACCAGGGGTCGGCAACCTTTTGCTAACAGTGTGCCAAACAAGGATTTCAAAATCTTTCAGCGTGCCAACAGCCTTAAAGTCAACCAGCTCTATTATAATTTAACTCCATAGCAAGAAAAAGGCCAAAAGCAAAGGAGATTATTTATAGAGAAAATCGTTAAAGCGTTTTTTTCTATCTATATAATTGTATAAAGTAGACTGTGTGTGTGTTCAACCAAACACATTAGTTAATTAAAAGACACGTGACATTATTGTCTCATATTATAATTTTGCGGTTTCACATCGGACATGTGTCTTTGCTAGCTAAGTGGTTAACATATCGGACTGCCTTGCCGGTGACCCGGGTTCGATTCTCCAGTTACTCTTTACCTTTTTTTCTACCTTTTTTTTAAAATTACAATTAATATTATTTTAAGCAAAAATCTTTCTCTTCATTGTGGTTTTTACATTTTTGATCTGTAGCTTTTACAGGCCAGTGGAAAGCCGGGGAATTTAGCTTGTATTTAAAACAAAATAAATATTTTTGATTATCTTCCTTTTTATTTGCATTTATTTCAAATACAAAATTGTATTACAAAACTTTTACATTTATGGTAATTTTTGTCTAAACATAGATCTAATCATTTGATAGTCAAGATGAGAATCAACACCTGAATATGTTAATTATATTTTGATCTCAGTTTAACTGAGAAATTATTTAATGTGTTTTAACTTTTAACCACAATTATTATAAGAATGACGATAATACCATTGTTGAGCGGAATACATACGTTGTAATCATACAAACTGGGTAGTTGATGTAATGTATAAAAATATACATATAAAATCTTATACTTATAATATGTATATAATTTTCAAATAGTTTGTACAGTTTGATCGTTTCAAAGTTATAAGATGTCAACCATCTATTATTTTATATAAAAGAAAAAAAAAAAGAAATATTAGCTCAAATAAAACGGGTTAATTATCTCCCTTTAATTAACATACTTTCCAAATTTGATTCTATAGTGATGCCAAACAATAATTTATGTTTTGTAATATAACAAATATTACTTACTAATTGTTATTTCTTTATATAAATATATATGATATTCATAACAATATTTAATTATTAGAGGATTAAAATAAGTCCACAATTCAAATGTAATGGGCCGTATTGCTGCTGAGAGTTAACACCCTTGCCCCTTATACAAGTCAATATTTTATGACTGACTTGTAATTTACAAGTGCAAGGGTGTTAACTCTCAGCAGCAATACGGCCCATTTGATTGCGAAGGCTCTGAGATCAATAGTGTGCATTACTACTTATAATATTTTGTATGAATTAATATGCGGTCAAGTGTAAGTGACCTCTTTGTATGCTTAAAACAGCTTTTATGTGCGATAAAATATGTTCACAATTGTAAGTTGAACCAAAAGCTGAAAGTAAAAAATCGAATGCCTAGCAGCTGTGAATTGCAGATGGCTTTCCTAAGCAGCTTCCTTCCGGATTTTTTCCTCAATTGGGCACATTTGGATGCCCATTTTTTTAATGTTACAATTCAACTTGCTGCATTTTAACATCGCCAATCTCTCTTTACTTAAAAAAAAAGAGCAACATATAAGAAGGTTGTAATAATATCAAACTAGTTAGGCTTGAGGTGGTATGAAAAAATGAGTCCATCAATTCAATAAAAAAATCTCCGCTTTTGAGCACTCCGATGCGCTTCTGAAAAAGCGTATCTGTTTATATTAATATTTGTCTTAATAGAGGGATGTACATGTAGTTAAATGTTTTGAAATGCCAATCAATTCCAGTGTTCCTTGTATATGAAACTGACTGAAATGTGTCGCTAAGTCATTCAAAAACATCGACTTCAACAGTCAGTTTTCCTCATTCAGAAACGGAAAATGTTTTTTTTAATCAATAAAAAACACCGCCTGGAGGTTTCTCGCGTGCCATTGAAAATCGCTATTCGAGCCAAGTTTGGCTTGCGTGCCTTAGGTTGCCAACCCCTGCCTTAGACGGTTTTGCCCATGCGGTTCTAATATGTTCTATATGGATTATGTTAGAACTCTTGCTTAATACACATTTTGCAAAGCCCGATCCCATCGAGATCCCTCCATGATATTGTCAACCGCTTCAACACAATTTAATAGAATATGTTTTTGAATTTTTTTTAATGACTTGGCGACATTTTACTTTGTTTAGAGTTTAGACTCTATGCAATATCTAAGGTAGCAACATTTAACCCATAGTTTATCTGGGCACTGGAAATGTCGATAAAAAATTCTCAAGAAAATATACATGTATTTCCAATCAGATCTTTCAAATCGAAAAGTCTTATTTTTCAATGTATATGTGGGTGTGTGTGTATGTTTGTGTGTGAACAAATTGTTTTAAAAATCCATTTTTAAAGTTCGTTTTCCTTTTCCGAGTGTTTAAAACCTATTTTCAAATACATAAAGTGCACAAGGTGACAGCACCACACTGCTACATTGCCTACATTGCATAGGTATGGAATGAGTATTTCCATTGTAAGATGCTGGTGAGTGAACTTTAAATATATATATAATATAAATATATAAAAATATCAAAAACAAAAACAGGGAAAAGATACTCACCAGCCAGGGGAAGCTACTCACCAGCCAAGGGGAAGCTACTCACCTGTCCACTCAGGCCCCCTTAACGAGTTATTGCTTTCCGTGTGGCAGAAGTTCATTACCTTCACAGTGGACTATGGACCATGGGCACGGAAAGAAGGAAGAGTTTGGGGTGGAGAAGGGTTGGAGAAGGGGTGGGGGGTTGGAAAAATTCTGGGAGTTTAAAGTTGGGGGGGGGGGGGAGGAGAGAGGTAAAGTAATGGAAGACAACAAAGAAAAAAAATAATGTTTTTTTTTTTTAAATGGGAAGTTTCTGTTAGTTTTATTAACACAAATCGAGCCTGAATTTTTAGGAGAAGAACTTTTTAAAATAAATTTAAAAAAAAAAACATTTTTTTTCTCCAATATTTTAAGGTCGTATATTTGTATGAAAGGAATCGGGAATACTGGAAGAAATAAAAAAAAATAGAAAATAAGACACAAAATAAAATAAAAAAAGATCCATATAAAATTAAAACCATTCGAGAAAGGAACTGGGATGGAGTTAATTAAATCCTAAAACTGTTTGCCAGAGACTGGCCACCTTTTGTTCCACTAAAACTTTCTGAAGGTTTATAACAACAAATTGTTTGAATGGGAAACAAAAAGCACACATTGTTTTTGACATTTATTTATAAGAGAAGGTACATTTGGCCAGCTTTTTCTTTTCTTCATTTCAAATAATTTCTTTGAGTAAAGTTTATTAAAGTTTGATCTTGGTGATGTGCTGGCCACATATGCCTCTTGTACGACACGGCTTTTTTTGTACCAGCATTTAAGGTCAAAATAGGAAACTTTATTCCTACAATCAATCGAAATAATATTGAAAAAAGTATCTCCGTCAGGATTAATTTGATCCATATGGCCTGTGAAGCAATGTTCACAAGTTGCGCTGCTCACGGCAGACTAGAAACCAGTGTGGCCAGCTCAATGCCAATTAATGCCAGGTACCCTTCAGAGCTGGGTAGACTCATTGGCAACACCTTCAAACCTCGGAAAGAAATCTTAACATTCGCCAGACTTCGAACCCGGCACCTTCGGTTCGCTAGCCATTATATATACATATTTACAATAGTAATTATAAACTACAGAATGACCTGGAGATGAGATGCTTCAGAAACCTGCTCGGTATCTGCTAAAAAGACCATATCTCCAATGAGCAAATATGGAAAAGAATACTCCATGAAATACGAAGACCTGATGGCCACTCTCAGGAAAAAGAAATGGAGGAATGGAGGAGTAGTGTACATGTCATCTGTGGCGCCCCAACGGTGCAATAGACTACAAGTTATATATGATGTAGGAAGGAATTATAAACTATTTCTATTTAGACAGATAAGCCCATTTACGACTGTTTACTAATATAAGAAACATTTGTTTTTAAATAATCTATGCGGAAATTTTGATTTGATTTATTATAGAAGTTAAAATAAACACAAGAAAAAAACTAAGGCATTCTAATTAGACTCGTTTATATCGTGTAGAACAGACTTTTCATGCAACATTGTCATTTAACATTCACAATTACAAACTATAGACAACTGTGTAACTGTGTTCTCTATGAGGCGTATAAGCGCCGAAATGTTGTTTCAGAGTTCAGACTCAGTTATACAGAAGTCCGTCATGTCACAGTTTTATTTTCTATCTGTGTATCTATAGGAGTAAGGGAAGAGCTAAATGTAATTTCGCCCATACTGTGTATTAAATAACAAGAGGGGGGGGGGGGGGAAACACTCTCAAGGGGGTTCCCCTAGTTTGGTCTTATTTAAAAAAATCGAATCCCTGGACAGCCCTTACTGGCGATACCGTGGATCGAATAGCCCAGCTGGAAACATTAATGCCGGTGAAATAAATCCTATACAGATCTTTAGACATCGATTACTGACGCCTGTTTGGGTTTAAAGATAGTGATTTCAAAAAGAAGCAAGTCCCTTAACTCATGACTTCACTCCACTCTCGTACTGAATGTTGCCAAAACAAGGGAGGAAATCAAGGCCTGGAGAAATGTTTCCTTTCATTTCATTTCATACATATTCTTTTTACTATTTCTATTTTTGTTGTCAACTCTTCGTAGAGTTAGATCTAATAGTATAATACTGTATGGGAAATATTTAACTCAAATTTAACAATGGTAATAATGTGTTCATGGAATTATTGCAAGACTAAAATCTTTTTTTACGATTCATACTGTAGTGAAATTGTATGAAAAAAAATGTTTTAAAATTGTTTTGGTATGTTTAAGAATTAGGTTTACATTTTTTTAATGTATAAATAATATTTTTTTAAATACAATATTTCGAGACAAACTGTTTAAATAAATTTCTGAGTGTCATAAAATTGTCGTAGGCTTACAGATGTGAAATTATTTTTTAAAGTTTAGTTTAAACTAATAAGTAAATTATTGTGGTTTGTGTCTATCTAACTCAATACAATGACAGAATAAAATAATATGTTTGTGTTTAAACCATTAAAATTTACTCTTCAGTTTTCATTGTTCACAGCAAAGTTCATTTTACTAAAAGAATCGCTAATGTAGGAATTTAGTAAGAGCTGCTTTTGAAATATTTTGCTTTATAATCCTTTCTTTGACCTATTTTTTTAAAGCCTAATCCATGCGATTGGGCAACATTTCCCATAAATATTATAGAATAAGCACTGCCAAACAAAGACTGTTTTAAAACTGTTTCATGTAACTTGAATTGCCCTGGGAACAGGAAACATTCGATATATTGGACAATTGGAGCTTAACAAAATGTCCAATCTTGTATAAGAAACTAAAAATATATAAAAGGAAAAGGCTTTCTGGCACCTTGTGCTAGAAATTTATATTTACTAGATCTATATATACTTGACTTTACAGCATTATTATAATATCTGATATTCTCAGTTGTCGCGTTCCTTGCTTCCCAATAAGTTGTTGTGTTACCTTACTCGTTGGATCGAAGGGCCTGCCCTTCGCCTCCTTTAATAGTTTAAAAGAGCTAGAAGCTACAATCTTATCTTAAAATAGGTTTAAATTCAAAAAATGAACAACTAAAGCTACAATCATAAGTTTCAATGAGCTTAAAGATTTAAAGGTAGATTCCTAAATTGAAACACTGAATTCTCGACATTCCTACTTGATTGTTTGCATCCATTTCATTTTTTTTAAATCTCACTACAACCGATGGTTTACAGTAAACTTGCAATCTAAACTCTAAACAACAAATGTGTAGCTGTCTCTAAACAACAAATGTGTAGCTGTCTCTAAACAACAAATGTGTAGCTGTCTCTAAACAACAAATGTGTAGCTGTCTCTAAACAACAAATGTGTAGCTGTCTCTAAACAACAAATGTGTAGCTGTTTTCTTATTATCTTTTTTTTTTATAAAGCATTTTGAACTGTTCACAGCTGGCACGGAAATTTTCTTTGTTTACTTTACGCCTATAGTGGAATAATTCGTTGTTTGAAGCAACAGACACAATTTAGCACATTAGCTGGCTAGCTCAGTGTGGCTAGAAGAACGTAGCACTGTTGTTGTAATAGATGTAGCACTGCTGTAGCAATTAGTATCTCACTGTTGTTGTTTTCTCTACCTTTTTTACCTGTAAAAAACTGTAGTACATTCACCTGTAGTACATTCACCCAAACAAACCATTAAACCCGACATAAAATCGATGTTTTAATTTTTAACAAGAAATGCTATTCAACATTTGAGAAAACATCCCCTTATTGATCTCCGGGTTGGTATGAATTATCTGGATAAAACAAAAACAATTTATTCTCTATAACTGAAGGTCACTGGGTTAAATCCTGGTAGACGCCAGAGTTTTTACCCTGGTATGGAGAGTGTTCTTGTGTCTACACATATGCGGTCACTTTCGTAATGAAAATGTTATCTAAAATTCACGTGAACAAAATAGTTATTTAAAATGTCTGAACTTAATAATGGCCGTTCAGAAATCTATCTGCCTTTTATTTAACTTTTGTTTATAGATCTAGATGTTTTGTGTTTTAATTAACAAAGACATTTAAAACTAAAATATTATCAGAATAATTTAAATAGTAGAGAAATGTGATCATTTTGTTGTGTAAAAAAAATAATTCTGAATAAATTTTTAAAAGTGTGTTTTTTCAAAGACTTTAATAGGATGGACCGCTTGCTTTGATATATTTATCTGCTTTTCGAATACTCGAAAAATTCTTTGCGGAATTTCCCAATCACAGACTGTTTTGTAGACTTCTGTTTTTTTTAATGGCTATGATTGTATCAAAGACTCTAATAAGATGGACCACTTGCTTTGTTGTCGAAGAATTTAAAGGAATATTAGAGGTAAATTAAAACTTTTAAACAATGTATTTGTAAAAGTAAATGTTTTCATTTTTTTATTTTGTCGTTTTATTACTTTTCATGTAGAATTCTAGAAGAATGCCTTTATTAAAGGAGCACCTGTAATATGTAAGATTAGAACTCAAATTAAGGTTAAAATCGAAAGTTGTTTACAGCAGAAGCCTTATTGGCTGCGCACCGAAAACACGCCACTTGAGCTCTAAAAATAGAGCAAGCGGTCCATCCTATTATAAATCTAGTTTTTGTTGTTTTATGATTGTACAGTAAACAAGGTTAGATCTATCGTTGAAAGCACAGAATAGGTATATTTATTCTGTGGTTGAAAGTGACAACATCTTACCATAGACTACAATAAGATGGACCGCTGCTCTATTTTTAGAGCTTATAATTTTTAATATGTACTTTTTTTCTGTGCGCAACCAATAAGGCTGTCTTAAATTATTTCTAGGCACCTCATTGTCTCTTAAATGTTTCCACTGTATTGAACTTTCGATTTTAATTTTAATTTTTCATTGAGAAAAGTCAAAGCGATTCAATAAAACGGAAGTGCAAAGTATTATACGAATCGGGAATTCCGAAAAGCAGTCTTTCGAGTCATCATACAGCAGAAATACTAAAGCAAGCGGTCCATGTATATTATAGTCTATGATCTTACTATCAAAGCGAAATTATTTTAAAAAGTTGATCATTTCAAAGAAAGATGCGAGCAAAAGAGGCATATGTTTTATTATGAGAAAAAATCAAATAGGCCTACGTTTGATTTATGTTAATATTATTTATCATTATTTCTATTATTCAGTTGTTTTCCTTAATATATAATAATAGTTAGTATCATTATTGTTGTTTTTTATTGTTGTAAATATTATTATTTTTATAGTTTTTTTTCAAGGGTTAGGGTTTTTCAAGTTATTTATTTAAACATATAAAGTAAATTTTTTAATTTAATTTTTAACGAAATAAAGGTTGATGAAATGGTATTGATCAGCAATATATTTTAAAAAGATAAAACGAAAGAAAAAATCAACACGATCACTGTCGCCATTTATCCTTGCAAAATACGTAAACAACGTGTTTTTTTTGTTGTTGTTTTGTTTGTTTTTATATTTCTTTGTTTTTGTTTAATCAGAGTTTCTTCAGTTTACGCAATATCATTTCTTGATGTTTATTTTATCACTTCTCATTTGCGTGCTGGAATAGATTCTGGTTGTTGAGTTTAATTGGTTTAATGAAACTCACTTCTTCCTAAATGACAACACGATCAGCTGGAGCTCGTGACGAGAGGCCATTGTTGGATGGGAAGACATCGAGGGAGGGGGGGGGGGAGTAGGGAAGGGGTGGCGTGCAAACGTGAGGGGGAAAAAATGAGATAGTTTGAGAGAGAAACGATATAAAGAGAACATAAAAGGGATAAAAATAGAGAGCGAGAGAGAGATAGACAGACAGACAGACAGACAGAAAAGAACCTTAAAAAAAAGTAGAAAACTAAACTAAAAGCGGGAGAGAAAAAGTTTTACAAAATATTGAAATAGAAAATGAGCGATACGGAGAGAAATAGAACGAATGAAAATGGGAGAGAGAGAGGGAGAAAGAAATAACAGTGATATAAAAAGAAAGAGATTGTCTCGGAGAGAGAGAGTGAAAACAGAAAATTGGACGAAAATGCAAGAACGGATGAGAAAGAGGTAAAAGATAAACGAAATAAGGTAAGAAAGAATAAATGAAAGAGTAAAAGAAAGAGAGATAGTAAGAAAAGAGGGATAGACAAATAAAGAGTGAACATGAGTTGAGAAAGTAATAAAGAAACAGAGAGAGAGAGAGAGGGTAACGGAGAGAATTAAATGAGATATTGAAACAAAGACTAGGCTAACAGCGTTGTGTAGAGAAATGGTCAATTGCTCTCTTGTCCATTCTTCCACCCAGAAGCCCTCTCCATTCCGCCTCCAAAACCCCATCCCCTCCCCCTTATTTATCCCCCAACTGCTGCCCAGTAAAACGGCGAAAATTTTGTGGCAATCAAATTAAAACCCGAATTCCAGCTTGTCGACAAACCGATTTTCCCAGAAAATTGTCTTGGACTAAAAGCATTTTCTCACCGTCCTGGCCTAACAGTTCCATCATACTTATAGTTGGAAAATTCCATCATTGGAAGAGGGGAAAGCAAAAAAAAAAATGGAGGGTTTTTAAGAGTATGATGATTGGTCGATCAAGTGGTAGTACAGGGGAGATAACTTATAAGGTTTCAAAACTTCCACTGGAGATAACGTATCGGCCCATCTTGTTAATTATTTTTTTCAAAAGAGTTCACAATACAATTTTCATTTGTTCATAGTTCAAAGTGCCTTTAAAAATAATGTGATTTGAATAAACTTCAAATGATTTCTTACACCGTAGACTCTTGTTTTATGCTTAAACGAACTAAAAGCTACAATCATATGTTATATTAATTTAAAAGAACTAAAAGCTACAATCATATGTTATATTAAGTTAAAAGAACTAAAAGCTACAATCATATGTTATATTAATTTAAAAGAACTAAAAGCTACAATCATATGTTATATTACGTTAAAAGAACTTAAAGCTACAATCATAATATGTTATATTAAGTTAAAAGAACTAAAAGCTACACACTGGAACATACTGGACCAAGCCTCCATCACTGCCCCCTCAGTACCGGCTATCAAATCTTCATTGAAGGGTTGAACTAAATATCTCAAAATGAAACTCCGTTATCTCTTTCTTGTTTGTACGTTATAAAATTGTATATGTAGTTAAATTGTGGACTTTTTCCTCGGGCCTAACGGGGTCTCCACAGTAATATGAAGTAGAAGAAGAAGAAGCAAATGTTATATTGGCTTAAAACAACTAAAGAACTAAAAGCTATAATCGTATGTTATAATGAGTTACATAGAAAGAATGCTAAAATTGTATATTATGATGAGGTACACGAACTAAACTTTTACTATCCTTTTGTATCACTGCCCTTATTCTGCTGAACACGAACACACACAACAACACAGGGCCAAAAGATGTCCACTAAGCTATGCTTAGTATTTATAGAAAACAGAATGCAGCCAGCATTATAGAGTTAAACTCAATTTGCTTGTGTTTATCCTCAATTAATTCCTGAAGAGAATTTTTCAGAAATGCAATATTTTATCACTTATGTAGACCTGCTTACTTAATCTCATGGCCTCTAACATGCATTACAGCTTTAAAAATAAAATTTTAGAATGTATTTAAAAATACTATTTTTAAATCATCAATTACATTTTTTTTACGTGCACTTAAAGGTTAATAACGATATTTGAACATTTTCAAATTCGATTCTAAAAATTAAACCGTAGGCGCAAAGTAAAGATATTTTGAATACTTATTTTAATATTGAACTATTTTACTCTTGTTTATCAAATCAATTGGTTACAAATTGCTTAACACGACTATGGATGAAAGCTACGATGGTTGGCGAATTCTACTGTAAAGCCAAGTGAAATCTAGCAATCACATACAAATCATACAAAGATTTAAATAAATATGGCATTTCCTGAAACTAGCTATATGTAACATAGTCGCAAAAAGTTTTAGAAGGACAAAGATGGTTTAAACTAAATAAAATCAATAAAAATTGATTGATACTTTAAACAATACAGGACTTCTATTTAAACTTAATGAATATTCATGAGGAGCCTTAAGTAATCTAGCCAATCGTACAAAGACCTTAGCCAGCTTAATGTTAACTTGCCTCTGCTTAATATTAACTTTTGCAGAGTGGTGTACAAAAGGCCAGTTCTAGCAACAGTCTTCCGGGTTTATCCAAAATTATGCAACATTTTTGCAAATTTGACCTTTTCCCCAGCGACTCTCGAAAGATAAAAGAAAAAAAAAAATTTCAACAAAAAGGTCTAGAGACATATATCTGGCGGTTGACTTTTAGATAGCTTGAATTTAACAAAATATCTATAGATAGTTTAATAGATCTATATCATACGCCGAATAAAAACACCTTTAGTATTTTACGGCTTGTTTTATGTTTGATCCGAAATAGTGCTTGCTGGATCAGCGAAACAGCATATATTTTTTACCGTCGAGGGTATTATGGATTTAATCCAATCAAGTTAAACTTATAAATGACGTCATCGTTATGTCCGCGTGCATCATCACATTGAGCTCGGAGAGAAAACCAGAGGCAACAGGAAAGATCAATTACACTTGAGACGGCGGTTGAATAACTTAACATGAACCGGAAGTGATCTTCACCCCGAACAGGTTAATGTGGGTCAGTGCTATCGAAGCGGAAGTTGGAGTTTCTGAAACGCCGAGATTTTTATTATGTGTTGTATGTGCACTGAGGGGTGATGCATCTTGATGCGCTGAATCGTTTATTTTTGGACACTGTGTGCATGTGTATGTATGTGTGTGGTGTGTGTGAGAGAGTGTGAGTGTGTATGATAGAAAATGTTCTGTTTTGTATAATCTATATCGCATAGATGAGCAAATAAACGCCCATCTATCTGTCTTCGTGTGTTACATTTGACAGAAAATGGAACCTTTTATTACAAAATGCTAATGGAGAATATGTGTTTTATAAATGCACATACATTTCAGTTGAAAAAAAAAACGCTTGGCACAATCATTTTTGCTCTAAGAATTTTGTTTAAACATTTAATCGATTGTTTAATCAATGATTATATATGTTTATAATCCAGTTAAGATCACTGAAGGTTACAGAACTAAATGTTGCAGAACTAAACGTTACAGAATTAAACGTTATAGAATTAAACGTTACAGAACTAAAGATTACAGAACTAAACGTTACGGAAATAAATGTTACAGAACTAATGCTTACATAGCTAAATGTTAAAGAAGTAAATGTTAAAGAGCTAAAACTTACACAACTAAAAAGTTACAGAACTAAACGTTACGGAAATGAATGTTACAGAACTAAAGATTACAGAACTAAACGTTACAGAATTAAACGTTACAGAATTAAACGTTACAGAACTAAAGATTACAGAACTAAACGTTACGGAAATAAATGTTACAGAACTAATGCTTACATAGCTAAATGTTAAAGAAGTAAATGTTAAAGAGCTAAAACTTACACAACTAAAAAGTTACAGAACTAAAGGTTACAACCATATTATGTTGAATTACGTTTGAGAGTCATTCCACAAGTTCAAATCCTTGTTTTAAGCAAATTATAATTCTATGTGATCCGTGAACAAATTTAGCTCTGAAATCAGTTGGGAAAGTTACAGGTGGGTGTGAATCGTCCTGATCACACGATCTCCTCGTATGCAGATGATATATTTTAGAAATAGCAATGTAAATTTTTTTACAGATAATTAATCAGATGTCCTTTCGAAAAAAAAAAAGTTTTATTTGATTTTCGACCAACTTTACCCTAAACTTACTATTTATCTAAGCATAATCTAATACTGTGTTCCCCAAACTGTTGTTTTTTTTTTGTTATCCGGTTATTTTTATTATTTTACTTTGTGCCCCACCTACTTTTTTATCGACTGAACTAGTCTATAAAAAACATATAACAGATATTTATTTCAACACGAAATTCATATTTTATTAGACTATAGTCACGCCTTTGCCTTGCCTTTAATCGGGAACTGAAGCTATGTTAGAGTTATAATGCAAGCAAATTTCAAATAATTTGGGCGAAATATTATTATTTGTATAGGTCTATCGCTAGTACATCACAAGAATATGATATAGGTTTTGAAATTAATTTCTTCATTTTTGTGACTCGGTTTGGTTATCTATTTTTTTTTTTTTTGCTTACCTGGCCCGGTACCAGGACCCGGCATTTGTGAAACTCTACTAGCTAAATGGATAAATATGAGAATTAACCCTTACAGTCCCGGGCGCGTATATAGCGGAACTGAAGGCAGCATAGATAGAAGTAGGTCGGTACGGGAACGGTTTAATGTGTTTAAAGAAAACCACGTACTCTACTTTCTTTTAATCCATGACACGATCATCTGCGTTATCATCGAGTTCTTAGACCAACAATCTATTACTTCTGTGGTCCTTGGGACCACCTAGCCCGCTCGTGGGTCACGACCATCCCTATCCACGTTATCTCGTGTGTTTAATGAATTTTTAATACCCCAGCCATTGACCGGTGGCCTTTAAGAATCACTTGAAAATCTCTCAGGACCGCCAGAGCCAACAGTGCTGGGTCCGACTCGTTAAGTCGACATTCCAGGGAGCTGGCGGACATTGTGTTTTGTCTAGAATCAATAATTGGATGCAATAAACTTAGGGGAGGGGGGGGGGGGGGAGGGGGTGACGATGTCACCTGTAAGTTATAGTTTATTTATTCAGTGTAGGCAATATTTACAGGGATAAAATGTGTAAACTATCAATTGAGATCATAAGTATATCCATATGTATTTACCGCATGCATACTTTATGTGTATCCACTAAGTAAAATACTCTGGATACAAAAAATATTTCTTTTAGACCGTGTGGATTATGAAAAATCTTTAACCATTATTGATGATATGGTGTCTTAGCGGCGGCGCGTTTGGCTAGCACAGTGAAAGTCCCGGGTTCAAATCCTTTAGATTTGAAGGCTAGGATTTGTTTTCAAGTATAGATGACTGGGCATTGTGGTAATCACACAATCCCTTAGTATTTTGAACAGGTCCTATTGATCGATTGATCCGTCGTGGATAATTTTCTTTTTCACTTAACATTCACCAATATCAAGGGCGATTACCCACAATGCCCTGTCAACTTTACTTTCTTTAAACTTTAAACTAACGTCTCGTCCCCATCAGCGCTAGGTCAACTCAGTGGCATCCTCCAGTCTTGTTTTAAAATAAAACCACAGGCATTCTACCTGTTGAACCAGATGACTACATGGTCGTTTTTAATATCTACGACCACTGTTTCAATGACAGTGACATAATTTGTAAGAACCATTACATCATATTTTGTTTTGTATCTGCAACCAGTTGTTACTCCTACACCATTCAAAGAAATGAACATTGCCAGCTAAATGTACAGTAAAAATAAAGGACTATAAGGGAGTGGAGCTGTAGTCATGATATATGACTTTGTTGATTTAACACGATTTCTCGGTTTTTGCCCCCACCCCACCCATTGTTTACCTAGAAACGTTCACAACAAAACTATTTGCTACAATAATCTGATTTCTGATGGCAATATAACTACCCAATTCTTATCCTAGTCCTCCCGGGCAAATTACAGGTTGCTTTGGCTTTTTAAAATTTAAAAAAAACATGGTAATTAGGCGTTTCTGGTAGATTCCTAACCCTACTTCCGCGTTTGGTTCAATCGTTTCCGGCCAGCTGAATGATAAGCACGCGCGGTTAGTTATTTGTGAGCCCAGGTACCCTTGACTAAACGTTGTGTAGATAGTACTAGAAGGAGAATAGTACATTAAGATGGTGCATCCACAACAACTTAGAAAAAAATTCAGCTTTATCCTTTGTTTAAATATAACTTTTTTTTTCGTTAAATTTATTTAGCCAATTTTGTGTTTTTTTAATCACATTTGATAATTTTATGAATTTATATAAAAAAATTAATTGTAAAAAAAAAATAACCCATACAAAAACAAATGTTTAATATACTCCCTTTCTTTGTAAACTAAGTTTACCATCATGTAATTAAATAATTTATAAGAAATATCTTTTTTTTTAGTCTTCTTTGGTACTAAGTATTATTTTCCGGTTTCTGATTTCCGTGAATATTTATTTGCACGGCTTTAACAAAAACATGACACGAATGTAAACATGAATTTTTTTTTCCCTTCATTCACAAAGTGCACCTTTTTTTTTTCTAGCTTTGTGACGAAAAAACATAAAATTTTGGACCGGCATTTTCAACGTGAAACCAAACCATAGACCATTTATCTATGAAGTGTTTGTTAAATTTAAAAAAAAAATCATAATTATAATTTAATAAAGTTTTAATGTATTGTTAGTCGCCATAAGTCTGCTGTCCACGTTTCAGCTCGATTGGACGACGGGAAGTGGTCGAAAAATCGATGCAAAGTTTTAAACTGCTCTAATATATTTTTATAACACAATTTATTTAGTGCTTTAGCAAGACCTAGACCAAAAGAAACAAAGCGTTGTAGAGAAAATCATAAAATTGTTTTATATTTAATAACAAATTAAGGTGAATTGTTTTATATTTAACAAGCTAAATGGCCCGGCGTTTCCCCGGGGTGGGTGGGGGATAAAACAGTCCTGTACAAGCTACAGATAAAAAATTTATGAACTACAAATAACAGAAAACTATAAAAGTAGTAATTTAAAAATATATTATTATTTTTTACTAATGCCTGATTAGAAAATTATTTATAATTAATATTGTAATCGGGTAAATACTTGGCAAGTCTTTTTATTAACAACAATCTAAATTGCCCGGTGTTGCTCGTATATTTACAATTTTTTTTTAACGTAATAATAATTGAAATACAAATAATTGTAGAAAAAAAGATATTGACTAACTGGAGAATCCAACCCGTGTGGCCAACATGGCAGTACGATACGTTATCCACTGAGCTAGCAAAGACACATGTCCGATATGAAATCGCAAAAGTACAATAAGAGACAATAAGGTCTTTAAATAAACTAGATCGAATATGATTGGTTGAACACACAAACAGTCTACTTTAAATATATTTTGATATCAAATTAAAATGTTTTGTGATTATTTTTTTTTTTTAATTCCATTTATAGCAATTACAGTATTTCATTACTGAACTCTCACATTAATGTAGGCCTATAATATGACATTATCAATGTCTAAACATTTTCATTTAATTAGTTGTCAATATATAATTCTAGTACAAGTACCTGCTATTTTTAGGTTGATCTCAGCCTAACTGAGATTTCATGAAATTTATAATTTTATTATAACATCTTGTATTTTAACTAAAGTTGGGCGGAATAGATGCGTAGTAATCATACAGACCGGGTAGTTATTGAAATGTTTATGAATGTACATAAAAATTATCTAGTCATATAATATTTATATAGTTGCCAAATTTCTTTTATTATTTGATCATTCTAAAGTTATAAATTGTAAGTTATTTTTTTAAATGGAGACAAAAAAGAAACATATTATAAATATTAGCGCAAAGAAAACGGGTAAATTATCTCCCTTTAAGTTTTTCAAATTATGCAAATTTAATGCTATTCATCCCAAACAAGTTAATTTATTTTTAAAATATTTTTTATAAACCAATAAAACTTATGAATTATTATTTTTAATAGAAATTCAGCATTATGCTATTCATTTCAACGTGGATAAAATTAATTTAAGATGTAAATAAACATTTCCTGCATTAATTGTTTAAGGTGTTTATTTTTTAAACATAAATAATTACATTAATTATATAATCTAATGATAATATTTAAGCCTCTTATATGTATTACAATAATAAGACAAACACATTTGTTTTAGAATAAATTATTTTTATGCTTAATTAAAAGCAATGAGCACAAAAACACTTTTGAGTGTAATTAGTCTTTATAAATTAATGAGCGCCGTGACCTTGAATGCTCTTCGCTAATTGCTCAATGTCAACGTTAATATTATTTTATAGTCATTCAAGAATTTGAGAAAATTATTTAAAATGTTACAAACCTTTCGCAACTTTTTTTTTGTTTCTCTCCTATGAGTAAAAATGTCACCCACTGGCATTCACATAAGAAAACAGTAAGGCGTATAGATTCATTTAGACTGGAAGATGAACTAAACATCTTACTTCTTTAAAACTGAGACTAACATAAATGACACCGGTCTTGACATCAAGCCTTTATCAATAGTGACACGCAAATCAAAGTTCATATATTCATATATAAAACTAGTTATTTGGATAATACTTTAGTCTGTCTCGTTCAATAAACGATTACCAATGAGTACCGTGAAGTTTACAGAAAAAAAGAAAGTTTACAATTGATCTTGTGGTTGGGATGGGGTGGAGTGTGATTTATTTTCAATGGATTAGATATTAAGATTAAAAATGTTTACTTTTTATTGTAATGTTAATTGTATTTATGACAGGTTCAGAAAAAGATATAATACCGAAAACCAGGTCGGAGCAAATGTTTATGGTTTTACAAGTTTTATGTTTCTTGACATCATTAACCATTTATAGATCTATACTTGCCAACAGGTAAGATTTAATTCTTAAACCAGCTAAATTTGATCACATTTTATATTACTATACTATCTCAGCCTGAGATTCCTGTCAAGTTATTATATAGTTTACATTGTTTAGAGCATAACATCTAGTTACAAGGTAGACCGATCTTCGCAATAAGGAGCAGGGGCTTGTAATTTAGCATAATTTGCATGTAAAACAAAGGTACATAGATCTTATTTTTAGTTATTCTGTGTAAAAGTTGGTCTGAGTTATTGATTTGGCTATTCATCAATTAGTAAAATATCCACTTTAGGATGCTGTTAACCACTAATCCGGATTTAATGTGACTCTGGCGTTAATTTTGTTTATAATAAAGTAGTCTCATCGCGTCTATATACGACGATATAACTGATTCACAGAGAACATATATCCAGTGCTGATCATTGCAAGCGAGTCCTCAATCCAGATTAGCTTGCTTATAGAGTTCATACCTGCTCTTGACATGACTGAAGTTCCTTAATTTTCCAAAAAAAGATATTGAAAATAGATGTTTATTACAATATTTTAAATAAACAAAAATATTATTTTCCATTTCGGTCAATGGTATTTATTAATAAAATTAATTATCCTTTTGTTTTTCATTTAATTTGTTATATTGAAATAGAGAGAGTACGGTTGTCGAAGTTGGCGATCCAGTCAAATACCTGATTAAACTATTAGGTTTTTTACCGACGAGTGACCAAGGTATGTATTTAGTCACTGCTGAGTGATTATGTGTAAGCCACCTCTTTGTAGGCTTAAAACAGCTTTTAAGTGAAAGAAAATCTGTTAACAATTAATTGTAAGTTTAACCATAAGCTGAAAGTAAACCGATTGCGACTTCATTGAACAGATGAGTCTGTTTCAGGAAGAGATTTAGCTGAGAATAGCTGATGACTTCCCGGAGTACCTTCTTATTAGATTTTCCCGCCAATTCGAACATTCTGATGCTCCTGTTTTGGATGTTTTAATTTCAAATTGCTGCATTTTAAAATCGTCAATATCCATCTACTAAAATTGACTTATTTCTAATTAGGTAGAAGTAATTTCAACTTTTTCAACACCCCTGTATCAACTGTTTGATGTGTTTTTTTTTTCCTGACCTTTTTTAAAGTTATCTATGTTGTAAAAATTGACATAAGGCAATGCGGCTCTCGGGTTAGTTGAAGGGTCCTCACGCGACCCTCGGGATACTTGAAGAGTCCTCATGCGGCCCTCGGGCTACTTCAAGGGTCGTCATGCGGCCCTCATACCAGTTTAAGGGTCCTCATACGGCCCTCGGGTTACTTGAAGGGTCCTCATGTGGCCCTCGGCTTACTTTAAGGGTACTCATGCGGCCCTCGGGCCAGTTTAAGGGCACTCATGCGGCCCTCGGATTACTTGAAGGGTCCTCATGCGGCCCTCGGCCAGTTTAAGGGTACTCATGCGGCCGTCGGGTTACTTTAAGGGTACTCATGCGGCCCTCGGGCCAGTTTAAGGGTACTCATGTGGCTGTCGGGTTACTTTAAGGGTACTCATGCGGCCCTCGGGCCAGTTTAAGGGTCCTCATTCGGTCCTCATAGCAACTTTTAGTGTATTGGAGTGTTTTCATTTGTTGCTGAGTTGCAACAATAAAATATAAAAAAAAAAAACATAACAAAACAAAACAAAATAGAAAATTAAAAAAAAATATTTTAACACACAGCTTTTGTACAAAACAATTTTTTTCTTTTAAACGAAACAAATGGAAATTTAAAAAGAAAAAGTAAAAACAAAAGTAAAAAAGTTGGGAGACGGAAATGGTAAAGAACAAAAGTATATCTGTTTCTGTGTGTGTCTATATGTGTGTGTTTGTGTATAAGTGTATCTGTGTCTCCATATGTTTGGAAATAAGTGTGTGTGTCTGTGTGCCCGTGTGTGTGTGTAAAATGGGGGGGGGGGCAATAGGAAAGTGCTACAATTAAACTTTTTAACTAGACAAACTTTTCTCAAGGGAGAGAAGAAACAAAAACTGTCAACTGATTCCGTGATGTTGTTCATTCTTTTCTCCCCTTTAAATCCGCTCAAAACACAGTAGACCAAGAAATGTTGAGATTTTGATCTTTAAATTCTGATAGCCTTCAATCCATTTAGCGCATGCGCAGACAGTGTGATGCCCTGTATCTCCCGTCTTAACTCAATCTTTGCGTCACGTAGTTTTTTGGTTCCTTCTTTCATACTGTATTCAATGTTTCTTCTCCTTTTTTTTGTGTGTGTTCTTTCTGTTCATCTCGCCCCCTGGCACTGAGGCCAGGTCGGTGTAAGAGTCGTGTAAAAGATTTCATTAAGACTCCTGAGTTCTGAAACTGCTGACATTTTTTTTATGATGGAAGAAAGCGAAAAATTTAATTCATTTCTTTTTTATATCAAGTTCTATGACAAAATAAATTATATAAAAAAGATAGAAATATTATAACAGTGGCTTTTATTAACTTTTATGGTTTGAACTCAAGAAGATTACAGTCTGTAATACATACATACATACATTCTTATACAAGTACGTAGCCTATGCTTAGAAAACTTGTCAAGATAGATAGATAGAAATACAATGAGACACACAGACACACATACAGACAGCCAGAGGATAGAAAGATAGATAAATATATAGGTAAAGACTAACTGAAGAGGACGACAACTACAATTAGGCTATACTAAACACTTATATATATATTTTCTATATATATATATATATATATATATATAGAGAGAGAGAGAGAGAGAGAGAGGGAGAAAGATACATACGTAGAGTAATAGATACATAGATGGATAGATATATAGATAGATAGACACTTAAACAGACAGACAGACAGACAGACAGACAGACAGATAGATAGATACAGTGCTTTTTTGTAAAAAAAAATAGGTGCCGGTACTCAGTGATGGATTGTCTAACTTTTAAAGCAATTTCGCATTTTATATTTTAATTCTTACTGCGCGCAATTTTAAAATAATTCAATTTTAACAAATTAATAATATAATAAATTAATAATAAACGTTAAAATACAAGAAAAGTAATAATTTTTCCCCACATTGAAAAAGGTGTCGGTACGCCGTACCGGTGCGTACCGTCACAAAAAAAGCACTGGATAGATAGATAGATAGATAGATAGAAGATAGATAGATAGATAGATAGATAGATAGATAGATGATAGATAGATAGATAGATAGATAGATAGTTAGATAGATAGATAGATAGATAGATAGATAGATAGATAGATAGATAGATAGATAGATAGATAGATAGATAGATAGATAGATAGATAGATAGATAGATAGATAGATAGATAGTAGATAGATAGATAGATAAAGAACTACTGAAGAAGACTACAACTATACTATATCCTTAATGAACTAAAACTTTTGTAGAAAATTGGTAGTAAATAAATTATTTTCATTTCCTCATTCATCTTATTTCAGATTGGGTAAATTTGCATGAATAAATCAGATTATCGCGTGAAATGGGTAAATCTAATTAAACGCCAAAAATCTGAATTAAAATATAACTCGCCTGAGGGCGTCAATCCAAATATGTATAACATTTTCAAAAGTTTCAATAATACAAGACTATTTCTTTGTAGATGAAATACTTTCTCCTGCGCTTTAGAAATATCTCTCTTAACAAAACAAATTGTAGTCATTCGTTTCTCCGTCATTTTGACGGGCATAATCACTAGTATTTACATAATTATACAGTAAAGTTGATTTTCCTGATCGCTAAAAACAACAACAACAACTAAAATAGCATCTCTTTAAAGCTCCTACAAGATTTCTTTAAAAGCAGAATTTCACAAGTGGCAGGTCTGTCCCCAGAACTGAATAGAAAAAAACCAATGTAATACCGGCTTGAAAAATAAACCTTTTAGAAAGTTATCTTAAATCATTGTAATTTTACAGTAGAAATTATACTATTTGTTTATAAAACATCATATTTATTTTCACTGTTATATGTTATGACAGAGATATTGACTTTATATACATATATATATAATGAAAGAAATTAAGCGAAGAGCGCGATTATCGCATGTATAGACAGAGCGTTTTTAACCCTTACAGTCCCGGGCGCGTATATAGCGGAACTGAAGGCAGCATAGATAGAAGTAGGTCGGTACGGGAAGGGTTAACATATAAAAATAATATTATTCTATCCACGAGATCGACACCTCAACATAGTATTTTGCATATGACTTTGACATCGCTCTTTGTCTTGTGTTATCTGATTGATGCTTTGTTCAACTAAAGATATCCGTTATCTGATGATGTGTTCCTTTAGCTTTGATCTGTGAGCATGGGGGCGCCTAAATGGGCTGTCCGTCAAAGAAGCTAGTTGAAATGGCGCATTTTTTTTATCCCACTACTCTTACTTTTGTCTTCCCCCCCCCCTCCCTCCCCATTCTGCTCCCGACTCCAGGCTGCGGGAATCAATATTGAGCATTAAATTCTGCTCTTAAGGTTTAAATGTTTAAAATGTTTTTACTCTAAATGCCTCGCCTGTAATCAAATCAGCGAGGTTTTATTTTTTCAAACTCTCTTGGATGGTAAATTTAGTGAAATCATTGACTCAAGCAAATCAATAAAATGTTATTGTGGGTGTTAGTTAAGGGGAAGAGTTTTTAAAACGAATTCAATAAGGGGACCTGGGTAAAAGCAGTTCAGTACTTGTGTGATACCATATGTACATTAAACCGTATTTATTCAAGGCAGCATTTCAATACATTTATTATAATGATATAGACTGTGTGTACATATGCTAACGGTATTGTTATGATGAAGTTGTTGTTTTTAGATATATATGTTATATTCTCCTTAAAACAAACAACAAGGAAATTGAGAATCGTATTATATTTCACTTTGAAAATGTAAACAAATAAAAAGTCCAAGCAGGGCCTGATTTAGATGTAGTAAGGCGCCTTATGTTATTTCACTTGTAAAGCCCCATCACAACCTTTAATTTACGAGTAGTAGAAAATAGAATAGCAATGTCCATTAAAATAAAAAAAAAGAATCTACACAAATGATTTTAAAATGTGGGAAATGTGCATAAAAACCGTTGGAATACGGGCTGAGACCTAGCTTGTCACCGAATTATAAGGTCTCATAAAAGAAAAAACGAGTCCGAAAGGCTTTTTTTCCAGGGCGTAACGATAGGTTTGAGCTCGGGGAGGGGGGTCACTCCCAATCTCTGACCGGGCCCAAGCCACCCCACGACACACCGAAGGCGTGGCGTGCTGTGTAAGCGAGGATTCCGCAGCTAGGATTATCCAGTGCGGTTCCTTTAAGGATCATTATCGTGGTGGCTCTGCCGTATACCTGCACTGTCACCCGGTAGCACAAATCCTATACAATAGGTACAGACATCCAGGCACCGGGTGGTTCTGAGACCGGGTTGCTGCGTCCATTGCTTCCTCCCCACTGAGACCCCGTGGCCTCTCGGCAGTGCAATGGGTCTCGGACCCGCAGCGGGAGCTGTCTCCAATGCGTTCGCCCGCCGGTGTATTCTTAATGGGAACGTATCGGCGGTTTAAACACTTCGCTAGTCTTTGGGGCTCATGGGTAAAGTAGTGCTAGCTTGTCACCAGCAATGTCACCAGCAATGTCACCAGGCAAAAAGTGTTTTTTTAAGTCATACACGTATAGGTAAGAACAATGTAGGCCTGGATCTATACATTTTTTGTCGGTGACCAAAAACTAGAATAAGAACTTGTACATTTATTTTTCCTTTAAAAATGTATTTACTTTATATAACAATTATAAACCTCGTCAGCTTGAGGTCCCGTGATTCGGAGGCCTTAGGCTGCAGCCTAGTTATAGTATATGAGCTATATCCAGCTATAGGTGCAAGTTTAAAGATTTATAAATGATTGTAAGTAACAATCGGAGAATTCTAGTAAAAGCGTTTATTTCAAAAGGCATTCAATAACAATTCTTTAACATTAGTAGTGGATAATGTAAGAAATGTGAGTTATGGTGATCTACATCTTGAGTTTTCATCTCATAATACCCACAGAGTCACATGACCATTCTGTGCTCTCAGACGCTTCCAGTATTAAGTACAGTTCGCTAGAGACAAAACAAAAACAAAACAAAAAAAAACAACTCCGTTAGTCTCCAATCAAACGTACACACTCCAATCCTTTTAGACTCGCCTGAACTGCAAACATTGACCCACCCACAGGATTTGACGGTCAAGGGATTTCAATAGTTGGAATGTCTCATCCTGTCTGTGTCTCTGTCTCTCTCTCTCTCGTCGTTGTTTCAATTCTATGGACTTGTAACGCTCTAGCGATACTCTTTAAGCTTTTCTTTTTTGTTTAAATTACAGTTTCCCAGTTTGTAAAGGCAAAAGCATATACTGTTGACATAAAGAGAAATGTATCCTTAAACATATTCCATATTGCTATGCCTTTAAAGATAATTTCTTGTTTATACCAAATACTTGTTTTTATGTACACATACATTAAAAACAAACATACTTACGCAAATATCATGTATATAAGCTAGACATTTAGTCACGTGTGTGTAAGGACTGGAACGCAAACTGACAGGTTGTTTGGTAGTTACGTAGAAATATGGTTAGATAGTTAATTAGTAAGAAACAAAAGTAGCTAGGTAGGTAAGTAAGTAGTTACGTTGACAGCTGGCAGATATATGGATAATTAATAGAAAGATATAGATAGACTAAAGGATAGATAGACAGATAGATAGATAGATAGATTAATTGATAGATAGATAAATAGATAAATAGATCGATCGATCGATAGATAGATAGATAGATAGATAGATAGATAGATAGATAGATAGATAGATAGATAGATAGATAGATAGATAGATAGGTACAAAGATAGACATTTACACTATTCCTTAGAACTAATCACAATAAGATGATTAGTTCATTAATGCCATTGATTGAACGATTGATTCGATACTCAATCATAGAACTCATTGAATGAATGCCTGCGAGAGACAAGAAGCATATTACAATTGAACCCAATCACCTACAGAAACCATTTCCTCGATGACCCTAATAAAGAAGTCCCTTTTTTTGTACCATAGTCAAGAAATGAGAAATTGTATATGGGTAGGGGGGGTCGCTGGGGGAGTATGGTCGCTAGGGCTGACGAGGTAGATGGGATGGTGGGGGGTGGGGAGATACTTTTAATACTGGCTTCTTCTTCTTTTTTTCTTCTCCTGGAGTCCAGCAAGAAAAGTCAATTTGTTACTTCCGATTGTGTCTGACGTGGCCGAGAGACCTGGACAAGAGTGGAGTCAGTGGAGTCAGAGGTTAACGGCTGTTGCCTGTGGACATTAGTGTCATAGTGGCCTGGGTTATACTTTATGCTGGATAGACACACACATACACACACATATATACACATACCACAGTAACGAGGGGCTGATCGGAGTTTTTGGAGAGAGGGGAGAATTATATAATATGTTTACACACATACAGACGCATACACACAGTCTAGTAATAAGGTGCTAATGAGCGGGTTGGATTTAGACTATAATTTGTTTTACGCTGACACACAAACACACATATCAATGAATGAAATAATGTGCTGATTAGTCAGAAAGAAAACGTGTGTTTTTCCCCACTCAGTGGGCCACTGATCTATATATATACATGGAGTGCTCAATCATTTAATATAAAGCATAACATGTTGCTGGAAAAGCAGATTTGTATATATAGCTCAATGGATTTTTTCGTCCTTGTGTTATGTTTTTATTATTTTTTTATTTGTTTGTTGTTGTTCTTTGTTTATTTTATTTATTTATTTTGGCCCGAAGGGAGGGGGGGGAGATTAATTTGTCAGAACGGGCTGGCCACGAGAGACTGTCTAATTATGTGGGCGGAGTCAATGCTTCAAATGATTGGCTGGTTCGATTTATACATTCATAATTTGTCATGGACTTGTAGTCCCTAATTGGATAATCGTTCTGCGTTCATCGACCTATATTCTTCAATCGATAATATTGTCATAAGGATTTCTAGGAGCTAATCAGCAATATACATGTGCCACTTCCAAGATTTCATGGTTCCGGTAAGTGGGGAAAGAAGGGCAGGGGGCGGATAAGGTTCAGCTTGTCCACGATAGTTTTAATCGATTGATTTAAAATCTGTGCTTAGGACGTAAATACTAACCTTCCGCCCGCCCCCCCCCCCCCTCCACAGAGAATTCTTATGTTGGGACACTGTGGCTTTGACTTCAATTTATATTTCTAGTTAAAAAAAAAACAAAAAAACATTTGAGGCCAACTGTTGAGAATGAGCACCGTGCAATTTGCCTTTAGTATCGGTACTTACAATTTTGCTTTCCTTGGGCTGTCTCTGACAGTACGGAGTACCAGCTCAAGGCACCGGCGACTCAAACAATCGCCAAGTGTTGAATGAAGTCAAAAGACGAAGTAACAAAAACAAGTTTATATGCTTTGTTCTATCCCCCCCCCCCTTCGTAAAAAAAGGCGTAAAATAATAAATTATTACTTTAAAATGGCGCTAAAGCTCAGTTTGCCTAGGGCGCCAGCAACCATCGGGCCGGCACTAACACTACATAACGCATTTCGATTACGCTATACTTTTGTTTGGTTTTGTGGGTTTGTGAATTGTCGGCAAAAGCATAGATTCTAGTTGTTACTAAAATAAAAAAAAAATAACAGCTTACTGTTCATCTAATACAGGTACAGTGGAGATAGGACATTTGTTCTGTATGTCAAAACAAGTTTATCTGTGTCGGAACAATGTTAGTAATAAATACACTAAGGGAGTGTCCATATAGGGAGTCATGGGATTTAGACCCATTTTTAGCCATTTAACCTCCCCTCCCCCTTTTACCTTCCTCCCCCACTCATCGCCCGATCGTCCCATGTAGTCACAAAAAAAGTACGACCCCGCTTCAAGTATGATGTCACAAAACTTTGCGACCCCTTACTCACTCCCCCACCCCCTAATTATTTTCTACAAACGATAATTCGAAATTTAAATTAGCATGTTGTAATTCTAGTCGTTCAATTTTTTAGGGCTTCGAATGATGTAAAACTACTGGTCTTCTTGGTTTATTCTGGCAACCCATTCCAACCTAGAATGCCACTCGGAAGAAATAATATTTATAAGCATTTGCTTTTGCATAAGGGATAAGAAAAGTTTGTTTGTCCTTATGTTTATCTGAGCATTGTAATAGATTGTTGTTGTATTACAACGAACAGTATAATTACTTAAAGCAAATTAATGTACACTTGTTAAAGTGGACATTTTATTAAAAGATGCAAATTTTGTTTCTTGTGACTTCACATTTTTTAAACACTCGTCCTCCTCCTCGTTATGCATCGTGACAAATATTGGAATCTCTAAGTGCGTGACGTCATTTCTTTAAAACTCGTCTCTTTAAAACTCAGATTATAATAAGCTAATTCATGCAAATGTTAAAAGTAATCACGTCGGATCAAAGTGATCCATAGGGCCGTTGAAACTACGTTCACCAGTTACTGTGGACAAGGCATACTAGGGAATTGTGTGGCCAGCACAATTTCGGCCGCCTTTTCTTAACCGCAACTAAAGTCAGGTACCCACCAGGAACCTTGTCAGTTCACCTGAAAATGGAGGAAGGAATGGGGAAGTAAAAAACCGGAATATGACATTGGAAACCCCTGCTGCTTTCCATTTAGAAACTGGGAAAAAAAGCCCAGTCCTATACTACCCAACCGGTGGACCACTGGTATTACGTTTGAGGCGCCCAACATAGTATTAGACACGTTGTAAGACAACAGTAATATATTTACAAGCCAACATTTCTTTTTCGAATGGGATAACTGAATTATCATAACATACATAATCCAAGGGAATGAATGTATAATTTGTATTTTTATGCGTTTGTTTGTGGGTGGAGGGGTCGGAGTCGAAATTTCGATATCGAAATAAGTAAAGAAAAATGTAGAAAAAAAACACGAGCAGGAAAAGTGGTGCGATCTACCACCCATACCCTTGATGTGTAGTATTTTTTTTTTTGCTCGCCGCTTTTAATTAGAAGCATAATTTGTTTATATGAGAGTAAAAAAATGGGAAGAAATTGAATTGCTTACATAGTAAAGTAAAGTACCCTTTGTTTGGACCAAATTGTTCATAGGGCCGATGAAGCAGCGTTCACCAGTTTCTGTGGCCTCGGCATACTAGGGGATTGTGTGGCCTACACAGCCGCTTTTACTTTACCACTACTAAGGTAAGGTACCCACCAAAGTCGGGTAGACTTGGGGACCCCCTCCTGAGCCGGGAAAAAATCCTAGCCTCACCAGAATTCAAACCCGGGACCTTCGGTACGCCAGTCGAACTGGCTGCCGCTTGGCCACTAAGACCAATGAATTGTTGACATATTACACATCAATTTTTCTTTACATTTGTAAGCACAAAACGCAGCAATTTTTCTTTACATTTGTAAGCACAAAACGCAGCAATTTTTCTTTACATTCGTAAGCACAAAACGCGGCAATTTTTCTTTACATTTGTAAGCACAAAACTCGGCAATTTTTCTTTACATTTGTAAGCACAAAACACGGCAATTTTTCTTTACATTTGTAAGCACAAAACACGGCAATTTTTCTTTACATTTGTAACCACAAAACACGGCAATTTTTCTTTACATTTGTAAGCACAAAACACAGCAATTTTTCTTTACATTTGTAAGAACAAAAAACACAAACAATTTTTCTTTACATTTGTAAGCACAAAACGCAGCAATTTTTCTTTACATTTGTAAGCACAAAACACAGCAATTTTTCTTTACATTTGTAAGCACAAAACACAGCAATTTTTCTTTACATTTGTAAGAACAAAAAACACAAACAATTTTTCTTTACATTTGTAAGCACAAAACACAGCAATTTTTCTTTACATTTGTAAGCACAAAACACGGCAATTTTTCTTTACATTTGTAAGCACAAAACACGGCAATTTTTCTTTACATTTGTAAGCACAAAACACGGCATTTTTTCTTTACATTTGTAAGCACAAAACACAGCAATTTTTATTTACATTTGTAAGCACAAAACACAGCAATTTTTCTTTACATTTGAAAGCACAAAACACAGCAATTTTTCTTTACATTTGTAAGAACAAAAACACAAACAATTTTTCTTTACATTTGTAAGCACAAAACGCAGCAATTTTTCTTTACATTTGTAAGCACAAAACACGGCAATTTTTCTTTACATTTGTAAGCACAAAACACGGCAATTTTTCTTTACGTTTGTAAGCACAAAACACGGCAATTTTTCTTTACATTTGTAAGCACAAAACACGGTCATTTTTCTTTACATTTGTAAGCACAAAACACGGCAATTTTTCTTTACATTTGTAAGCACAAAACACGGCAATTTTTCTTTACATTTGTACGCACAAAACACGGCAATTTTTCTTTACATTTGTAAGCACAAAACACAGCAGTTTTTCTTTACATTTGTAAGCACAAAACACGGCAATTTTTCTTTACATTTGTAAGCACAAAACACGGCAATTTTTCTTTACATTTGTACGCACAAAACACGGCAATTTTTCTTTACATTTGTAAGCACAAAACAAAGCAATTTTTCTTTACATTTGTAAGCACAAAACACAGCAATTTTTCTTTACATTTGTAAGAACAAAAAACACAAATAATTTTTCTTTACATTTGTAAGCACAAAACGCAGCAATTTTTCTTTACATTTGTAAGCACAAAACGCAGCAATTTTTCTTTACATTTGTAAGCACAAAACGCAGCAATTTTTCGTTACATTTGTAAGCACAAAACGCAGCATTTTTTCTTTACATTTGTAAGCACAAAACACAGCAATTTTTCTTTATAATTGTAAGCACAAAACACAGCAATTTTTCTTTACATTTAAAAGCACAAAACGCAGCAATTTTTCTTTACATTTGTAAGCACAAAACACAGCAATTTTTCTTTACATTTGTAAGCACAAAACACAGCAATTTTTCTTTACATTTGTAAGCACAAAACGCAGCAATTTTTCTTTACATTTGTAAGCACAAAACGCAGCAATTTTTCTTTACATTTGTAAGCACAAAACGCAGCCATTTTTCTTTACATTTGTAAGCACAAAACGCAGCAATTTTTCTTTACATTTGTAAGCACAAAACACAGCAATTTTTCTTTACATTTGTAAGCCCAAAACACAGCAATTTTTCTTTACATTTGTAAGCACAAAATACAGCAATTTTTTTTTACATTTGTAAGCACAAAACATGGGTGTGTATCAATAACACAGGCGTACAAAAGAAAAAATTAATTGATTAAGTACAGGCTTAATGACTTTCTTTTTCAGTTCCAACACGTAAACAGTCTTAAATCATAAATCAAACTCTTTGGTGCCAACTTTGAGCCAGTAATCTACATCTGATTAAGCACGTTCTGGTTGGTGCCAATCTCATTCAATAAACCACACACACACACACACATTGGCAACATCATTTGAAAATATACGGGAAGGGGGGCGTACTTTTTTAAAAAAGAAAAGTGGGGGGGGGGTATTTGCTGTTAAACATATACAATTCTAAGCGTTACCATGGCAACCTGAAGGGAATGCGTGCTAAGAAAAAGCAATTAGGCGTCAGCAATTAAGTTAAATACACAATTAGTGTGAGCGTTGATACAAAATTGACTTACGGGGTAATATCTCTTAGCAAATTAAATGTGCGACTTGAATGTAATTATCCTTAATGTAAGAAATTAGCGCACGCCTAGAGCTCATTAAACAGCCATAATGCTCTTCAGTATGTCAACGGTGTGAAATTATTCTATTATAACACAACAAGTGAAGTATTATAACACAACCATTGAATTTTACAGATCCTATATAGTTCAAATGATTTACTTTTTCAAAATCGCGACGTCCAATTGTAATTCGTTTTTCAGTATGTCCTTCTCGTGTCATGTTCATTTTTTTTTTTTCTCATCCCTTGAATCATGTCAATCATGGACAAGACTTAACCCCAAAAAATACGAAATCGGTCTACTTAGGAGTAATAATAAATAAGTTGTTACCATGGAATCCGCATGTTGATGAAGTAATAAAAAAAATCTAACAAAACAATAGGCTTCATAAAAAGGAACTATTACAAATGTAATAAGAATATAAAGCTAAAATGCTAACTAACATTATATAGTTAGACCTAATTTAGAATAGATAACATACAAAAATAGAACGAGTTCAGAAAAGAGCTGCATGGTTCATTATTAGTGAATATTCACAACTGACAAGAATAACACCAATAGTTAAATCACTAAACCTAGAACACTAGAGGACATAAGGGCAAAGGGTAAAGTAGTTTTTAAGTAGTAATAATACATAAGGCATTAGATGCTAATTTATAAATACAACACAATAACGATCCATTACAATGCTCAGTTAAACATAAGGCCAAAAAACTTTTCTGATCCCTTATGCAAAAACAAATGCTTTTAAGTATTATTTCTTCCCGAGTGGCTTTCTATGTTGGAATGAGTTGCCAGAAAATACCAAGAAGACCAGTAGCTTTACATCATTTAAAAACCTTAAAAAAATGCAAGACTAGACTAAGCGTAGGACGCAATAAATAAATATTCTGTATGGAAGGAGCGTCTGTAAAATATAAATCATAAAATAATGTATTTATCAATCAAGTCAACTGATTTTTCTCTTTTAAATCGATATAGTTCTAAAAAAAAATTGTATGAAAAATATAATTCTAAAGAGATTTCGAAGTAACTAATAAAAATGTATTTTAAAGTTTCAAAGAAACATTTAGTATGTAATTTTGCATTTCAAATAAGCTTATTTCAGACAATAGGCTCTAAAATGATTTAAAATTCATAAACGTATTCAACAGAAATAAATCTCTATGAATTATTCCAACAACAGAGTGTGTATGTTTAATACATAAAGCTCCGCTGTCTGTTCCCTACAAATTTGATTTCACGCTGATTTAAAAGGCATCAGTTAAATAAACGGAACAGGAAATAGTTTACTGATTGTATGAAAAGAAGTGCTGCTTGGGTATAGACCTACATAATTTAAACAGCAGAAGTTAAAGACGAGGCACAAAAAAACAATTTTAAAAAAGCGTATAGAATCTATAGATACATAATCTAGAGCCAGATGTAATGGCTGGAAATTTAAATTGTGGGTCAAGTGCGTGTAAGAGCAAGTGAGAGAAAGAGAGAGAATTAAAATACCGAAATTTTTGGAACTACCCATTTAAACTCCGAATCTCAGAGATAATCCCGTAAGAAGGATAACAAAAAAAGTCAAAATATAAGTCTTGCATAAATATACACTACCATGTCTAAATAAAAATCTACACTACCATATTTATAGATATAATTTTTTCCTAACAAGTATGTAGATATAAATCTACACTGCCATGTCAATAGACATAAATCTACACTACCATGTCAATAGATATAAATCTGCACTACTATGTCAATAGATATAAATCTACACTACCATGTCAATAGATATAAATCTACACTACCATGTCGATATATATAAATCTACACTACCATGTCAATAGATATAAATCTACACTATCATGTCAATAGATATAAATCTACACTACCATGACAAAAGATGTAAATCTGCACTACCATGACAAAAAATATAAATCTACACTACCATGACAAAAGATATAAATCCACACTACCATGACAAAAGATATAAATCTACACTACCATGGCAAAAGATATAAATCTACACTACCATGACAAAAGATATAAATCTACACTACCATGACAAAAAATATAAATCTACACTACCATGACAAAAAATATAAATCTACACTACCATGACAAAAAATATAAATCTACACTACCATGACAAAAAATATAAATCTACACGACCATGACAAAAAATATAAATCTACACTACCATGACAAAAAATATAAATCTACACGACCATTACAATCATAAATCCATTTAATATACGACGCATAAGTTGAACGGCATCGCTAGATTAATTCTTTATACTGAAAGAGAAAAAAAAATCCTCTAGTCAGGGTCTCCTTATTAAATGGACATTTCCAATGTATCGATTGTGACACTAATTACCTCCCTTGTATACCATAGCAACGCCAGCTTCATTTGTCTTCTCTTGTTTCAGTTGAGGGATTCTTTTTCTCCTCCAGTAGAACTCAATACATACATTTATGAACACTGTACGAGGCGAAATCTTTCTATCTATCTATTAAAAAAGATATATATCTATTTAGAAAAATGAATAGAAAAATAGATATATATCTATAGAGAGAGTTATGTATAGATAGATAAATATATATCTGAGTTATAGGCCCTATATCAACATATATCATTGAAAATCTCTGACAAGAAAATAAATGTATCTAATGTATAGCGTATATACAATCAATTTCTAATCTACATAACATGCTTAACTAGGTTATTGTTTTCCAATTCCCCCCTCCATCCCAAACTCCCCATAGTCACATGTTGTGACCCAAAAAAATGTGTTGTTTCAAGGTTATGTACCATCCGCTCCCACCCTACCCCTTTTCCACACCATATTTCCAATTTCCAAATGAGTGTGTTTCAATTCACTTTTATTGTAATTGTCGAATAAGTATTACGATAAACAATATAACAACTAAAGTATCCCATTGGACTAAATTGATTTATATAGCGGTTGAAGCAGCGTTCACGAGTTTCTGTGGCCGCGACATAATAGGTGTATTATGTGGTCAGCACTCTACTTTACCTCAACTAAAGTCAGGTACCCATCAGGGCTGGGTGGACTCAGGGACACCCTTTAGACCTGAGAACAAATTCTATCCTTCACCACGATTTGAACACAGGACCTTCGGTACGCCCGTCGAACGCGCTGCCCACGGTGTCCCATAAATAATATAAATACGGCAGTTAATCAAATAAAACGTGTTTAATTGAAATGTTCATTTAAAGACGCTAATATTGTTGATGTGACGGAACAGTGTGAAAGCACCACCTTCCCGTCGTTACATACTGTCACAAATGTTTGCCCTCCAACCCCTTCTCTCCAAGGTGTGTCATTAATGGACGGCCCCTATTTGTCAAGCATAAATCAAAACTGGATTCATTGAAAGTCACTCTTCGGTTGACACATCCGATACTAAAAGTTCGTTTGTGTGAGTCAAATTTCTGAACGAAAAGTTTTCTGCTAGTCTATAAAGTTACAATGTTGAGTACTGTGGTAAATATTTAAATAAGTTATCATCTGGGGACCTGGTTTGGACTAATCGGATCCATTTTTCACAAGCTACAATTTCTAAGAGAAAAGTAAGGATTTGTTCACGAACGATGAACGTAGTAATCGAATAAAGTTGGTAAACCCGATGGTTGTTTGTTCGTTATTTGGTGGTTTGTTTGTTATGTGGTTGTTTGTTAGTTATTTGGTGGTTTGTTCTTTATTCGGTTGTTTGTTCGTTATTCGGTTGTTTGTTCGTTATTTGTTTGTTTGTTCGTTATTTGGTAGTTTGTTCGTTTTTTTTGGTTGTTTGTTCGTTTTTTTGGTTGTTTGTTCGTTTTTTTTTGTTGTTTGTTCGTTATTTGTTTGTTTGTTCGTTATTTGGTTGTGTGTTCGTTATTTGGTTATTTGTTCGTTATTTGGTTGTGTGTTCGTTATTTGGTTGTGTGTTCGTTATTTGGTTGTGTTTTCGTTTTTTGGTTATTTGTTCGTTATTTGGTTATTTGTTCGTTATTTGGTTATTTGTTCGTCATTTGGTTGTGTGTTCGTTATTTTGGTTGTGTGTTCGTTATTTGGTTGTGTGTTCGTTATTTGCTTATTTGTTCGTTATTTGGTTGTGTGTTCGTTATTTGGTTGTTTGTTCGTTATTTGGTTGTGTGTTCGTTATTTGGTTGTTTGTTCGTTATTTGGTTGTTTGTTCGTTATTTGGTTGTTTGTTCGTTATTTGGTTGTGTGTTCGTTATTTGGTTGTGTGTTCGTTATTTGGTTGTGTGTTCGTTATTTGGTTATTTGTTCGTTATTTGGTTATTTGTTCGTCATTTGGTTGTGTGTTCGTTATTTGGTTGTGTGTTCGTTTTTTGGTGGTTTGTTCGTTATTTGGTTGTGTGTTCGTTATTTGGTTGTGTGTTCGTTATTTGGTTGTGTGTTCGTTATTGGGTTGTGTGTTCGTTATTTGGTTGTGTGTTCGTTATTTGGTTATTTGTTCGTTATTTGGTTATTTGTTTGTTATTTGGTTGTGTGTTCGTTATTTGGTTGTGTTTTCGTTATTTGGTTATTTGTTCGTTATTTGGTTATTTGTTCGTCATTTGGTTGTGTGTTCGTTATTTTGGTTGTGTGTTCGTTATTTGGTTGTGTGTTCGTTATTTGCTTATTTGTTCGTTATTTGGTTGTGTGTTCGTTATTTGGTTGTTTGTTCGTTATTTGGTTGTGTGTTCGTTATTTGGTTGTGTGTTCGTTATTTGGTTGTTTGTTCGTTATTTGGTTGTTTGTTCGTTATTTGGTTGTGTGTTCGTTATTTGGTTGTGTGTTCGTTATTTGGTTGTGTGTTCGTTATTTGGTTATTTGTTCATTATTTGGTTATTTGTTCGTCATTTGGTTGTTTGTTCGTTATTTGGTTGTGTGTTCGTTTTTTGGTGGTTTGTTCGTTATTTGGTTGTGTGTTCGTTATTTGGTTGTGTGTTCGTTATTTGGTTGTTTGTTCGTTATTTGGTTGTTTGTTCGTTATTTGGTTGTTTGTTCGTTATTTGGTTGTTTGTTCGTTATTTGGTTGTGTGTTCGTTATTTGGTGGTTTGTTCGTTATTTGGTTGTGTGTTCGTTATTTGGTTGTGTGTTCGTTATTTGGTTGTTTGTTCGTTATTTGGTTGTGTGTTCGTTATTTGGTTGTGTGTTCGTTATTTGGTTGTTCTCGTTACATGGAAGTTGCAAATATTTAAATGATGATGATGAAAAAAAAAAGCGAATCATACATGTGGAATTTCAACTTGTTTTCTATAGAAGTAAATCAACAAGTCTATATAATTACTTCCATAATAAACATTGATTAAATTAAAGATAAAATAGAACTAGATCAAATATAAATAGAACTAATTGGTTTTCTTAAATGTTCACTGAACAGAAAACGGAGTAGTTGCTAAGCACAGGATTGATTTAATGAATAATTATTTGTTACTCTATGACAATTTTCTGTTTTTTTTTTGTGAGTAAAGTAAAGTACCCGTCGAACCAAATTGATCCATAGGTCCGGTGAAGCAGCGTTCACCAGTTTCTGTTGCCACGGCATACAACGTGATTGCGTGGCCAGCACTATGCACAGCCGCCTTTACTTTATCCCAACAAAGGTCAGGTACTCTTCAGAGACTCAGGGATACCCTCCAGGCCCGGGACAAAATCCTAACCTGCACCAGGATTCGATCCTAGGACCTTCGGTACTCCAGCCGAACGCGCTGCCGCACAGCCATCGTTATTTTGTGTTGTTTTGTAGGCATATTTAATTCGTATGGAAAAGTGTTCATCGTAAGTGTATCTTAAAATGTTATGTTTAGTAAGCTCAGTTACATTTAGATCAGCACACACCAATGTATAATGAAATGAAATACCAAAACTCACCAAGCCAATAAGAAGTTTTATAATAAAATTCTCTAAAAAGAAAAAAAACTATTCTTTTCATAAAGGAGATCTCTCTTTCCATTTAGAACTAAAAGACCTAGTTTAAATTTAGAGACATTCAAATGTTATGTTTAAATTTAGAGACATTCAAATGTTATGTTTAAATTTAGAGACATTCAAATGTTATGTTTAAATTTAGAGACATTCAAATGTTATGTTTAAATTTTAGAGACATTCAAATGTTATGTTTAAATTTAGAGACATTCAAATGTTATGTTTAAATTTTAGAGACATTCAAATGTTATGTTTAAATTTAGAGACATTCAAATGTTATGTTTAAATTTAGAGACATTCAAATGTTATGTTTAAATTTTAAAGACATTCAAATGTTATGTTTAAATTTTAGAGACATTCAAATGTTATGTTTAAATTTAGAGACATTCAAATGTTATGTTTAAATTTAGAGACATTCAGATGTTATGTTTAAATTTTAGAGACATTCAAATGTTATGTTTAAATTTTAGAGACATTCAAATGTTATGTTTAAATTTAGAGACATTCAAATGTTATGTTTAAATTTAGAGACATTCAAATGTTATGTTTAAATTTAGAGACATTCAAATGTTATGTTTAAATTTTAGAGACATTCAAATGTTATGTTTAAATTTTAGAGACATTCAAATGTTATGTTTAAATTTTAGAGACATTCAAATGTTATGTTTAAATTTTAGAGACATTGAAATGTTATGTTTAAATTTAGAGACATTCAAATGTTATGTTTAAATTTAGAGACATTCAAATGTTATGTTTAAATTTAGAGACATTCAAATGTTTTGTTTAAATTTAGAGACATTCAAATGTTATGTTTAAATTTAGAGACATTCAAATGTTATGTTTAAATTTAGAGACATTCAAATGTTATGTTTAAATTTAGAGACATTCAAATGTTATGTTTAAATTTTAGAGACATTCAAATGTTATGTTTAAATTTTAGAGACATTCAAATGTTATGTTTAAATTTTAGAGACATTCAAATGTTATGTTTAAATTTTAGAGACATTGAAATGTTATGTTTAAATTTAGAGACATTCAAATGTTATGTTTAAATTTAGAGACATTCAAATGTTATGTTTAAATTTAGAGACATTCAAATGTTATGTTTAAATTTAGAGACATTCAAATGTTATGTTTAAATTTAGAGACATTCAAATGTTATGTTTAAATTTAGAGACATCCAAATGTTATGTTTAAATTTAGAGACATCCAAATGTTATGTTTAAAATTTAGAGACATTCAAATGTTATGTTTAAATTTAGAGACATTCAAATGTTATGTTTAAATTTTAGAGACATACAAATGTTATCTTTTAATTGTAGATATTAAAACAAACGCACTTTTAAGGATATATTTTTGTGTCCATCCACACTGGGAGCTCTCAGGATCGACTGTGATGAAAACTTCACCACTTTTGTTGGCTCATGCATTTAATTTACCTTATGCTTGCCATCCTGGTATGATATAATTGTATAGTGCATTATGATAAAACAGTAACTTATCTTATATTATATAGTCGCTCCTTATATACAGAAGATTGATTTTCCAACGCTTTGCTGTGGTTTGAGCTTGTGTGTCTTACATTTCTATGAGTGCTTCAAATGATGTTAAGCTGTTGGTTTTCCTAGATTGCTCGGGTAACCCATTCCATGCCTGGGTGCCACTCGGGAAGAGAACTTACAGTATTTATATATATGAATTTTTTTTATCAAAGGTTTGTTTTGGGGAAAGTGCTGGCCACACAAACTCAGTTGTATTCCATAGCGATGGAAACCGGTACCAGCTTCTTTTTTAGCCTAATGAACAAACGTGGTCTGAAAAGGATACTTTACTTTCTTTTTAATGGTCCAATAGTCTAATTGTAAGGAGAAATCACAGACTTTTCTTTCTTTTTAATGGTCCAATAGTCTAATTGTAAGGAGAAATCACAGACTTTTCTTTCTTTTTAATGGTCCAATAGTCTAATTGTAAGGAGAAATCACAGACTTTTCTTACTTTTTAATGGTCAAATAGTCTAATTGTAAGGAGAAATCACAGACTTTACTTACTTTTTAATGGTCCAATAGTCTAATTGTAAGGAGAAATCACAGACTTTTCTTACTTTTTAATGGTCCAATAGTCTAATTGTAAGGAGAAATCACAGACTTTTCTTACTTTTTAATGGTCCAATAGTCTAATTGTAAGGAGAAATCACAGACTTTTCTTACTTTTTAATGGTCCAATTGTCTAATTGTAAGGAGAAATCACAGACTTTTCTTACTTTTTAATGGTCCAATAGTCTAATTGTAAGGAGAAATCACAGACTTTTCTTACTTTTTAATGGTCCAATAGTCTAATTGTAAGGAGAAATCACAGACTTTTCTTACTTTTTAATGGTCCAATAGTCTAATTGTAAGGAGAAATCGCAGACTTTTCTTACTTTTTAATGGTCCAATAGTCTAATTGTAAGGAGAAATCACAGACTTTTCTTACTTTTTAATGGTCCAATAGTCTAATTGTAAGGAGAAATCACAGACTTTTCTTACTTTTTAATGGTCCAATAGTCTAATTGTAAGGAGAAATCGATGACTTTTCTTACTTTTTAATGGTCCAATAGTCTAATTGTAAGGAGAAATCGATGACTTTTCTTACTTTTTAATGGTCCAATAGTCTAATTGTAAGGAGAAATCGATGACTTTTCTTACTTTTTAATGGTCCAATAGTCTAATTGTAAGGAGAAATCACAGACTTTTCTTACTTTTTAATGGTCCAAAAGTCTAATTGTAAGGAGAAATCACAGACTTTTCTTACTTTTTAATGGTCCAATAGTCTAATTGTAAGGAGAAATCACAGACTTTTCTTACTTTTTAATGGTCCAATAGTCTAATTGTAAGGAGAAATCGCAGGCTTTTCTTACTTTTTAATGGTCCAATAGTCTAATTGTAAGGAGAAATCACAGACTTTTCTTACTTTTTAATGGTCCAATAGTCTAATTGTAAGGAGAAATCACAGACTTTTCTTACTTTTTAATGGTCCAATAGTCTAATTGTAAGGAGAAATCGATGACTTTTCTTACTTTTTAATGGTCCAATAGTCTAATTGTAAGGAGAAATCGATGACTTTTCTTACTTTTTAATGGTCCAATAGTCTAATTGTAAGGAGAAATCGATGACTTTTCTTACTTTTTAATGGTCCAATAGTCTAATTGTAAGGAGAAATCACAGACTTTTCTTACTTTTTAATGGTCCAATAGTCTAATTGTAAGGAGAAATCACAGACTTTTCTTACTTTTTAATGGTCCAAAAGTCTAATTGTAAGGAGAAATCACAGACTTTTCTTACTTTTTAATGGTCCAATAGTCTAATTGTAAGGAGAAATCGATGACTTTTCTTACTTTTTAATGGTCCAATAGTCTAATTGTAAGGAGAAATCGATGACTTTTCTTACTTTTTAATGGTCCAATAGTCTAATTGTAAGGAGAAATCACAGACTTATCTTACTTTTTAATGGTCCAATAGTCTAATTGTAAGGAGAAATCACAGACTTATCTTACTTTTTAATGATCCAATAGTCTAATTGTAAGGAGAAATCACAGACTTATCTTACTTTTTAATGGTCCAATAGTCTAATTGTAAGGATAAATCACAGACTTATCTTACTTTTTAATGGTCCAATAGTCTAATTGTAAGGAGAAATCACAGACTTATCTTACTTTTTAATGGTCCAATAGTCTAATTGTAAGGAGAAATCACAGACTTATCTTACTTTTTAATGGTCCAATAGTCTAATTGTAAGGAGAAATCACAGACTTATCTTACTTTTTAATGGTCCAATAGTCTAATTGTAAGGAGAAATCACAGACTTTTCTTACTTTTAAATGGTCCAATAGTCTAATTGTAAGGAGAAATCACAGACGTATCTTACTTTTTAATGGTCCAATAGTCTAATTGTAAGGAGAAATCACAGACTTATCTTACTTTTTAATGGTCCAATAGTCTAATTGTAAGGAGAAATCACAGACTTTTCTTACTTTTTAATGGTCCAATAGTCTAATTGTAAGGAGAAATCACAGACTTTTCTTACTTTTTAATGGTCCAATAGTCTAATTGTAAGGAGAAATCACAGACTTTTCTTACTTTTTAATGGTCTAATAGTCTAATTGTAAGGAGAAATCACAGACTTTTCTTACTTTTTAATGGTCCAATAGTCTAATTGTAAGGAGAAATCACAGACTTTTTTTACTTTTTAATGGTCCAATAGTCTAATTGTAAGGAGAAATCACAGACTTTTCTTACTTTTTAATGGTCCAATAGTCTAATTGTAAGGAGAAATCACAGACTTTTCTTACTTTTTAATGGTCCAATAGTCTAATTGTAAGGAGAAATCACAGACTTTTCTTACTTTTTAATGGTCCAATAGTCTAATTGTAAGGAGAAATCACAGACTTTTCTTACTTTTTAATGGTCCAATAGTCTAATTGTAAGGAGAAATCACAGACTTTTCTTACTTTTTAATGGTCCAATAGTCTAATTGTAAGGAGAAATCACAGACTTTTCTTACTTTTTAATGGTCCAAAAGTCTAATTGTAAGGAGAAATCACAGACTTTTCTTACTTTTTAATGGTCCAATAGTCTAATTGTAAGGAGAAATCACAGACTTTTCTTACTTTTTAATGGTCCAATAGTCTAATTGTAAGGAGAAATCGCAGGCTTTTCTTACTTTTTAATGGTCCAATAGTCTAATTGTAAGGAGAAATCACAGACTTTTCTTACTTTTTAATGGTCCAATAGTCTAATTGTAAGGAGAAATCACAGACTTTTCTTACTTTTTAATGGTCCAATAGTCTAATTGTAAGGAGAAATCGATGACTTTTCTTACTTTTTAATGGTCCAATAGTCTAATTGTAAGGAGAAATCGATGACTTTTCTTACTTTTTAATGGTCCAATAGTCTAATTGTAAGGAGAAATCGATGACTTTTCTTACTTTTTAATGGTCCAATAGTCTAATTGTAAGGAGAAATCATAGACTTTTCTTACTTTTTAATGGTCCAATAGTCTAATTGTAAGGAGAAATCACAGACTTTTCTTACTTTTTAATGGTCCAAAAGTCTAATTGTAAGGAGAAATCACAGACTTTTCTTACTTTTTAATGGTCCAATAGTCTAATTGTAAGGAGAAATCGATGACTTTTCTTACTTTTTAATGGTCCAATAGTCTAATTGTAAGGAGAAATCGATGACTTTTCTTACTTTTTAATGGTCCAATAGTCTAATTGTAAGGAGAAATCACAGACTTATCTTACTTTTTAATGGTCCAATAGTCTAATTGTAAGGAGAAATCACAGACTTATCTTACTTTTTAATGATCCAATAGTCTAATTGTAAGGAGAAATCACAGACTTATCTTACTTTTTAATGGTCCAATAGTCTAATTGTAAGGAGAAATCACAGACTTATCTTACTTTTTAATGGTCCAATAGTCTAATTGTAAGGAGAAATCACAGACTTATCTTACTTTTTAATGGTACAATAGTCTAATTGTAAGGAGAAATCACAGACTTATCTTACTTTTTAATGGTCCAATAGTCTAATTGTAAGGAGAAATCACAGACTTATCTTACTTTTTAATGGTCCAATAGTCTAATTGTAAGGAGAAATCACAGACTTTTCTTACTTTTTAATGGTCCAATAGTCTAATTGTAAGGAGAAATCACAGACTTATCTTACTTTTTAATGGTCCAATAGTCTAATTGTAAGGAGAAATCACAGACTTATCTTACTTTTTAATGGTCCAATAGTCTAATTGTAAGGAGAAATCACAGACTTTTCTTACTTTTTAATGGTCCAATAGTCTAATTGTAAGGAGAAATCACAGACTTTTCTTACTTTTTAATGGTCCAATAGTCTAATTGTAAGGAGAAATCACAGACTTTTCTTACTTTTTAATGGTCCAATAGTCTAATTGTAAGGAGAAATCACAGACTTTTCTTACTTTTTAATGGTCCAATAGTCTAATTGTAAGGAGAAATCACATACTTTTTTTACTTTTTAATGGTCCAATAGTCTAATTGTAAGGAGAAATCACAGACTTTTCTTACTTTTTAATGGTCCAATAGTCTAATTGTAAGGAGAAATCACAGACTTTTCTTACTTTTTAATGGTCCAATAGTCTAATTGTAAGGAGAAATCACAGACTTTTCTTACTTTTTAATGGTCCAATAGTCTAATTGTAAGGAGAAATCACAGACTTTTCTTACTTTTTAATGGTCCAATAGTCTAATTGTAAGGAGAAATCACAGACTTTTCTTACTTTTTAATGGTCCAATAGTCTAATTGTAAGGAGAAATCACAGACTTTTCTTACTTTTTAATGGTCCAATAGTCTAATTGTAAGGAGAAATCACAGACTTTTCTTACTTTTTTTTAAAGCTTTCTGTTAAATGTCTAGCATTGAAATTATTTTGTTTGTGTGTTTTTTTTAAGCTGTCTTATGTGTGCTTTATGACATAATCTAGCAACATCAATTTTATTTATTTATTTATTAATGTTGTTTTTTTTCCTAATTCCACGAAACAATGTTTACATTTAACTTCCTTGTTTATTCTGACGTTAACAGCCAAGCATAGAATAAAAAATGGCAATGTTTTCCAAATAAACCCAAAACATAACCAATAAAAACAAAGAAAAAGTAAACTTTTAAGCCTAAACGACTCAGTTCTTAGATGAAAAGCTGAATGCTGATTGGCTATTCATTCAATGCTGAGTGTGTCTGTAAGTTGTAGATTCGTTCCGCGGTACTGGTTCTGAAAGGTGATTTTTTACCATCATAAATACCCAGGGGCATTGCGGTTTATTGAGACAAATTAAGGTTTATTATATGTATGTGTTGTTTTTTTCCTTTTGAAGGGAGGATGTGAATGGAGATGTTAGCACTATTCGTTGTGTGTTTGTGTATGTGTGTGTGTGTTTGTGTGGGAGTGAGTTTCTGTGTGCGTTTCTGTTAGTGTGAATGTATCAGCGTGTTTTTGTTTGTATTAGTATGTTTGTGTGTGTGTTTGCGTGTGTATCTGCGTGTTTTTGTTTGTATTAGTGTGTTTGTGTGTATTTGTGTCCGCGTGTGTCTGTTTTAGTGTGTGGGTGTTTGTGTATCTGTTTTATTGTCTCTGTGTGTATGCGTGTGTGTGCGTTTGCGTGTGTGTTTGTTTGTGTGCGTAGGTGTATGTGTTTGTATATGATTGCATGTGTGTTTGTTTGTGTGCGTAGGTGTATGTGTTTGTATATGATTGCGTGTGTGTTTGTTTGTGTGCGTAGGTGTATGCGTTTGTATATGATTGCGTGTGTGTTTGTTTGTGTGCGTAGGTGTATGTGTTTGTATATGATTGCGTGTGTGTTTGTTTGTTTGCGTAGGTGTATGTGTTTGTATATGATTGCGTGTGTGTTTGTATGTGTGCGTAGGTGTATGTGTTTGTATATGTTTGTGTGTGTGTTTGTATGTGTGCGTAGGTGTATGTGTTTGTATATGATTGCGTGTGTGTTTGTTTGTGTGCGTAGGTGTATGTGTTTGTATATGATTGCATGTGCGTTTGTTTGTATGCGTAGGTGTATGTGTTTGTATATGTTTGTGTGTGTGTTTGTATGTGTGCGTAGGTATATGTGTTTGTATATGATTGCGTGTGTGTTTGTTTGTGTGCGTAGGTGTATGTGTTTGTATATGTTTGTGTGGGTGTTTGTTTGTGTGCGTAGGTGTATGTGTTTGTATATGTTTGTGTGGGTGTTTGTTTTTGTGTTTATTTTTGTGTATGCATGAGTGTGTATTATGTATGTAGGTCTATGTGCCTATGTGTGTATGTGTGTGTAAGTTTGTGTGTAAGAGCTCACCCAGTAATAAACGCTTAAAGAAACATTCAACGAATGACCTAATTGTACTTATTGTAACTGCATCATTGATGTAGACTTTATAGATCGCTTAAAGAAAGCCATTTAAAGTTGGTTATTGAGGAAATTGACTATGTGTGTTTCTAACTGTATTACACTGACCTAAAAAATGAATGTTTTGAATGCTTTCGGTTTGTTCTGACCTATGAAGTTTGGTTTACACCCTCCTTTCAGACGTGGAATAAATCTTCCCAACTTTTGAGCTACAAACTATAAACGATCTCTATATTCTATAGCATTGGTGTTCGTTATACTAATCGTGTTCCTTGTAGAATTACATAAGAAGGTTTACAGTAAAAAAAAAAATGCGCAAAACATTTACAGATTTTCTTTAGTTTTGATTTTATTTTTATTTTTGTTTCTGGAACTGACAGGACAAGATTTTAAAAAATTGAATGTCTACTAACAAGAGTAGACAACTCTTGACATTTATCTTCTCCTGACTGACGACATGACAAGACAGGGGCAAAAACGTTTAGATCTCCAAGATACAATGGTCAAAACACGTATTTATTGGAATAATTTATAAACAAAGTATCTTTTTGGACCTGAACAAACCAGGAAAACAAATAACTTAACATCATTTAAAACATTACTGAAACTATTACTGTGACTATACTGAAACCACGGATAAGCGTAGAACGCACTAGGTCATAACATTCTATATAGGAGGAGAGTTTGTAACATATAAGAATTTGTTCCATAAATTACTGTAAGTGAAGTGTTGCCCAATAATGACCTTGCTAAGATCGGGCTTAAATCGTCTCAGTGAAAATCTTCTACTATTGTTTAGCCTACGTTTTGAACACGACAACTATCAATGACAAGTTGTTTGAAAATAATTTTGAAATGTAAAAAAAAAGCAGTTTTCTCTGTCTCTGCCCTTGGCTATGTAAAGGTTATCGTGTCGCTGCACTAACCCTGATATTCATCAAGCACGGTTCTCCAGAGCTAAAAAAAAAGGTCTTTGATCAACGTTTTCGTACTATAAATAGCATCCAATCATGTGTCAACTTGTTTTTAGTCCAACATTGAAGCATAAAAAATGCATGTATGTATGCTTAAAAAAATTATTCGAATCTTTGATCTATAATATTATTAATACCAAATGATCTCTTTTGATATTCTCGAAGACGCTTTTTTTTTCTCTAAATCACCAAGAGGATCATTAACTCCAATTCACAGATGGAGGCGTATGAATTGACCTCCGACCTTTAAGATGATCGTGTTTTCTGTCCCATGATCCATCGCAGGCAGCATCGTCCCATGTGGGGGCCTTTATATTTATCATCTTCTTCTCCCGAAGCTGTTACTTTACGGCAAATGAGGATCAGCTTATCATTAATGTCTTTTCCAGGTCAGTGGTTTACTTAGAGTTATCGTCCCTTCAACGTTTTATTTCACATCTGCTGTAGAATGAAAACAAAATTGGAAAATTTCTAAGCGATTTGGGGGGAAAGAGGAGACGCTTTGTTTTGCGTCGTTGCCTGTAAATTTCTCATGGATGGTTAGGTTTGCTACGCAGAACTCGGGATTGAAAGCGTCCAGTGCAAAGATGCAGAATGTGATACTGAATGGCGCGTTAAAAGAAAGTTTAATTGAAGACTTGACTCTGGGAACATGCTGCAGAATAGAAATGGAAATAAATAGAATCTGATGTATGGAACAATGATTTGATCAGTGAGAGAGGGAGAGAGAGAGTTGAAAGAAGGGAGAGAGAGAGCTAGAAATCTTCAGGTCAACGTGACACAAATATTGTAAAGTCAAAGTAGTAAAAAGACATCTTGGCCATACGGCAAAATGTCATAACGCCTTTGGTCAAAGGTTATCCATTAGGTTAGGGAAGTGTCATGCATACCTCGAACATATACTCCTGAATAAATGGTTTTATAACCAATCGAACGGTGGCAACACGTTACGGTGAAGTGATATCCCGGAAGCGCGTCATAGAGAAAGGATTACCCCAGGGCTCTGCGCTGTTCTGTTTCTAGCTTTTATTAACGACCAGCCGAACTATCTGGGTTGTTCAAATCTGCTTGTAATCAGACGATCTTGTGGTATGGGCGACCGGGAAGGAAGCACCTGCTCTACAGCAGTCCGTTCAGCAAGATTTGAACGCAGTAGCCTGTTCAAGCTTTGGGGAATGGAGATAAACTGTCTGAAAACAGTTTTTTCGCACTTCACCCTTATTATCGATATCCTAAAAGTACCGATCGAGTTGAACGTTGATGGCAGCGCTCTGGCATGCGACCAGAAGCCGGTCTGTCTCGGAGTGACACTGGACCAAAATCTAACAACGTATGACTATGTTAGTTTAGTCCAAGAGAAAGCCTCTTCAAAACTGAACATTGTTAAGTACCAGCTGGGGAGCAAAGGCATGTCCTCATTTTGCCGGACGTCTAGCAACCCTAGGTATGTCGCTCTTGTGTCGAACCCGAAGGTAGTAGACAAACGGGTTGAGTTAACAGAGCATCTGAGATGGAAGCCATCAGAATTGCCAAAGAGGCAATTTGGGAAAACGTTTGAAGAGCCGGCAGCTCGAGCCGAAGTAATCCTTAGGCACAAGACTTGGTTACACTCAGCGGCGTATTTAGGCATGTTCCACATGTTCTATTGGAACAGGGGCTACCACACAAAAGGGGTCCCCCATACATCCTACATTATTTTTAGTCTTTACTTTTGGCAATTAGAATAGTGGTGTAAGCGCACAATGAAAGACGGTCTTCTAAGTTGTAAACTTTTGTGATGACTCGTGCCTGACTCATATTGTGCGAAACGTTACCTTCTTTCTTTCGCAATTTTTTATGTGGATGCTGGATACTGCTACTTTACGTTTGAACTTATTGTTTCTCAAAGCTTTAGTCGCAGCTATCGCATGGTGGTTTCGATGACTGGTATCATGCTAGTGCAAATTTGTCTGAGCATGAACGATCAACGTTGAAGCTGTGTTGGCATCTGTCCGTATAGCTGCAGACATGAGTAGCATTGAATCTGAATTCATGGATCAGTTGTCCACTGCAGTAACATACTGGAAAAATATACTCAATCGACTTGTGAATATAATAAAGTTCATAAGTGAAAGGGGTTTGGCATTCAGAGGAAGCAATAAAAGATTTGGTTCGGCCATAAATGGTAATTCTCTTGGTATTCTGGAGATAATAGCAAAACATGGTGATTTTCTAGCTGAACAAAAAGGAAAACATGGTAAGCGAGGAAGTGGAAACACAAACTACCTGACTTCTAATGTTGGGGATGAATTTATATCAATTATTTGTAAGCAATAGGTAAGCAAGAACTGAATAAAATCACTGCACGACTAATGCAATTAAAAAAAAATTTAATTGTAAACATTTAAACAACAACAAAAAAACAACCCACACACACAAATACACACAAACATGAAATAAAACAGAAGTAAAAAAACACCACTAGTTACGACTCAGACAATAAGGAATCATAAAGACTGTAACGGGCATGTAACTGTCAGAAACAGTCAGATAGAGACTGTAACGGGCATGTAACTGTCAGAAACAGTCAGATAGAGACTGTAACGGGCATGTAACTGTCAGAAACAGTCAGATAGAGACTGTAACGGGCATGTAACTGTCAGAAACAGTCAGACAGAGACTGTAGCGGGCATGTAACTGTCAGAAACAGTGAGATAGAGACTGTAACGGGCATGTAACTGTCAGAAACAGTCAGATAGAGACTGTAACGGGCATGTAACTGTCAGAAACAGTCAGATAGAGACTGTAACGGGCATGTAACTGTCAGAAACAGTCAGATAGAGACTGTAACGGGCATGTAACTGTCAGAAACAGTCAGATAGAGACTGTAACGGGCATGTAACTGTCAGAAACAGTGAGATAGAGACTGTAGCGGGCATGTAACTGTCAGAAACAGTCAGATAGAGACTGTAGCGGGCATGTAACTGTCAGAAACAGACAGATAGAGACTGTAACGGGCATGTAACTGTCAGAAACAGTGAGATAGAGACTGTAACGGGCATGTAACTGTCAGAAACAGTCAGATAGAGACTGTAACGGGCATGTAACTGTCAGAAACAGTCAGATAAAGACGGTAGCGGGCATGTAACTGTCAGAAACAGTGAGATAGAGACTGTAACGGGCATGTAACTGTCAGAAACAATCAGATAGAGACTGTAGCGGGCATGTAACTGTCAGAAACAGTCAGATAGAGACTGTAGCGGGCATGTAACTGTCAGAAACAGTCAGATAGAGACTGTAACGGGCATGTAACTGTCAGAAACAGTCAGATAGAGACTGTAGCGGGCATGTAACTGTCAGAAACAGTCAGATAGAGACTGTAGCGGGCATGTAACTGTCAGAAACAGTCAGATAGAGACTGTAGCGGGCATGTAACTGTCAGAAACAGTCAGATAGAGACTGTAGCGGGCATGTAACTGTCAGAAACAGTCAGATAGAGGCTGTAGCGGGCATGTAACTGTCAGAAACAGTCAGACAGAGACTGTAACGGGCATGTAACTGTCAGAAACAGTCAGACAGAGACTGTAACGGGCATGTAACTGTCAGAAACAGTCAGATAGAGACTGTAACGGGCATGTAACTGTCAGAAACAGTGAGATAGAGACTGTAACGGGCATGTAACTGTCAGAAACAGAAAGATAGAGACTGTAACGGGCATGTAACTGTCAGAAACAGTCAGACAGAGACTGTAACGGGCATGTAACTGTCAGAAACAGTCAGATAGAGACTGTAACGGGCATGTAACTGTCAGAAACAGTGAGATAGAGACTGTAACGGGCATGTAACTGTCAGAAACAGTCAGATAGAGACTGTAACGGGCATGTAACTGTCAGAAACAGTCAGATAGAGACTGTAACGGGCATGTAACTGTCAGAAACAGTCAGATAGAGACTGTAACGGGCATGTAACTGTCAGAAACAGTGAGATAGAGACTGTAGCGGGCATGTAACTGTCAGAAACAGTCAGATAGAGACTGTAGCGGGCATGTAACTGTCAGAAACAGACAGATAGAGACTGTAACGGGCATGTAACTGTCAGAAACAGTGAGATAGAGACTGTAACGGGCATGTAACTGTCAGAAACAGTCAGATAGAGACTGTAACGGGCATGTAACTGTCAGAAACAGTCAGATAGAGACGGTAGCGGGCATGTAACTGTCAGAAACAGTGAGATAGAGACTGTAACGGGCATGTAACTGTCAGAAACAATCAGATAGAGACTGTAGCGGGCATGTAACTGTCAGAAACAGTCAGATAGAGACTGTAGCGGGCATGTAACTGTCAGAAACAGTCAGATAGAGACTGTAACGGGCATGTAACTGTCAGAAACAGTCAGATAGAGACTGTAGCGGGCATGTAACTGTCAGAAACAGTCAGATAGAGACTGTAGCGGGCATGTAACTGTCAGAAACAGTCAGATAGAGACTGTAGCGGGCATGTAACTGTCAGAAACAGTCAGATAGAGACTGTAGCGGGCATGTAACTGTCAGAAACAGTCAGATAGAGGCTGTAGCGGGCATGTAACTGTCAGAAACAGTCAGACAGAGACTGTAACGGGCATGTAACTGTCAGAAACAGTCAGACAGAGACTGTAACGGGCATGTAACTGTCAGAAACAGTCAGATAGAGACTGTAACGGGCATGTAACTGTCAGAAACAGTCAGATAGAGACTGTAACGGGCATGTAACTGTCAGAAACAGTCAGATAGAGACTGTAACGGGCATGTAACTGTCAGAAACAGTCAGATAGAGACTGTAACGGGCATGTAACTGTCAGAAACAGTCAGATAGAGACTGTAGCGGGCATGAAACTGTCAGAAACAGTCAGATAGAGACTAGACTCAACTAGAAAATACTGCAACAAATACTGTGAGTGATCAATCGCATTTGATTTTCAACTGACACTGTAGGCCAGCGGTTCCCGACCTGTGGGTCGCGACTAGAGGCCGACCGAAATTCTTTTTTAGTATCGGTTTCGGCGCCGAAAGTAGGCAAATTGCCTGTTGGATAAAATCAAAAAGTTAGCTTTCAGTTTGCTTTCGGTTTCGACGAAATTGATTTTAACTTTCTGTCATCAGCCGAATATCTATTTTAACGTTCAAAATTCAGACTGCAACGCAATTGCTGCTTCTATTACTCTGTTTATTGATAATTGTGAATGTAATTATACACAATAAATGTATATATAACTGTATATGACATGTTCTATGTAGGGTTGTTAGACGAGAATCGATTTTCCCAGTTTTGTCGGAATCGGGGAGGAAATCATTTCAATATTTGTCTAGTGGTCAAACTGAGCTAAAAGAGTATTTTTCCAACAGGATTTTAATTTAATGTAGACTGAAAAGCAACTTGCAATAGGGCAACTTAAAAAAAAAATGTACATCGCATGGATGCCGTCCTATCTCGAAGAACTAACTAAACCATATATTCCGCCAAGGACACTTCGTTCTGCCGACTCCTCGCTTCTGGAAGTGCCCCGCTTCTCTCTGAAGACCGTTGGCCTTAGAGCCTTCTCAACATCCGGTCCGAAAGTGTGGAATCTACTTCCCATTAAACTGAGCCAAACAAGCTCCTTTGATACCTTCAAAAAGAACCTAAAAACTCATTATTTCAATATTTATCTTAGTAAACATGCTTTAGAGCCCCGCTGTCTTACCAATATGTTAGGTCGGCCATTTTTTCTTGTGTTAATTGTTTGATTCGTTCTATGTTTGTAAAGTTTTGAATCATCATTTAGTTTTGTATCTCTTGGCCTATAGACTGTATCCGTCTTCTTAGTTGTTATTTTAAATGCGCTCTGAGCTTGCATTATGCTTGTTGGTAGCGCTATTAACATATTAACACCCATGTCATCATTATTTATTATTATAAATTTCTTTTTAATGCTCCCTCTTTTCTGTAGGATTTTATTGATATGTTGTATACAAATATTCTTTTAATGTTTGCAATTTGTATCATATCTATATTATAATTCGAGTCTATATAATATGTCTAAATTTTAAATTCATGACAATACAGTTTTTGACTTCTCACAATTCAAAATCTAAGGATAAATGGTCCTTTCTATTAATTTTGTTTATAAAATTGTTTTTAGTATAATCTACGCAAATTTGTCTTTTTCTACCTGTAACTTACTTTGCCCAGGGGTGGGAGGGAGGGGAAGAGGGAAACCAAAACTCGGTTTGAAATCGGATTTATAGAACCGAAAATCGGTTTTGAGAAAAAAACGATATTAACATCCATAGTTCTATGGTTTACTTACATAGAGTAGGCCTACTCATAAACTAGTTACAATATAATAAAAAAAATTTGTAGTCTTTTTTAATCTTTTGTATATAATTTTCTATTTACCTATATTTCGGTTACGGTTTCGGTTTTGGCCGAAGGTGTAATGAAATATTCAGTATCGGCTTCGGTTTCGGCCGAAAGTCAATTAATTAAATTTGGTATAGTTTCGTTTTCGACCGAAACGAAAAATTTGGTTTCGGTCGGCCTCTAGTCGCGACCCCTTTGGGGGTCGAACGACCATTTTATGGGAGTCGCCAAGGACCATAGGAAAACACTTATTTCTTATGGTCTTATTGAGGCTTTCCACAACAACATGTACATCACAGTACTCTTCGATGGGGCCACCTCACAGCCCTCCCCAGTGTGTAGCCGGGTCAAACAGTGACGTTTCCTCGCACCAACACTTTTTAGTCTAGACCAGGGAATGGCAACCTTTTGATAGTAGTGTGTCAAAGTGGGATTTCTAATTCATTCAGCGTGCCAACAGCCTTAAAGCCACCCTGCTTTAGCACTCTATTTCTTATAGAAGATACTTTAATAGTTTTTTTTTAGGAGTTAAGGTGCCATTGAAAATCGTTTTCTGTAAAAAGTCTGGCACGCTTGTCGATCCCTGGTGTTAATGGGGTTCTTTTTGGTCTTGCCCATTAAACAATAATCATCCTGTTAGGATCGTATGTTATTTTTCATTAGAGTAATTTTTACCTTTTCTTCTGCTGTCTAACATCGACAGATTCGACAACACTTTCAATTATAAATAAATGAAAGGAACACTCCTCTGCAGCACATTATATTTAATCACATGAATCACAATTAACATTTCACATCAATGAAATAATATTACAAGTCCAAGAATATGATAATTCCTTCTGAGTCCATACTAATAATTTTCATACGGCCATTCACTTCAAGATTCTGCAGGAGACTAAACTATCCTCGTGTCTGGTCACCTGACCATTTCCGCCCAACCAAGCAAGATTCTCGAGCAACTCGTGTCCTTTTAAATCTACTGCGTTTTAGAATTATACTAGTCTTGTGTACAAAATTGTGTACAATTTTGGATAACTCTTGCTTGTCTTAATATTACAATTGATTTACATGAGTCATTTCCCTTGCATTACAACACCTGGTCTAGACTCTAGACCAAGGGTCGGCAACCTTTTGATAGCGGCGTGCCAAAGTAGAATTTCTAACTCACTCCGCGTGCCAACAGCCAAAAAGTCAACCTCTGTCATATTTATTATTTTTAAGCAATAATTATTAAATGAAGGTCTATGTAGAATGATCAAAAAGAAAAGGCGCTTTACTAAGAAACTATACAAAAGTCAACACAGATTAGAGGTTTAGTCACATATTGCGATAATTGCAACAATTAAATATTATAAAGCTCGTATATATACGCGTAAGCTGTTGTTTATTTAAAGTTAAAACAAATTAATTTGATCTCGAATTATTTTGTGTGCTTATTTAAAAAAGATACAAACATTTGAATGCAATTAGTCTGTATCAATTTATATGAGCCTTGTCCTTGCACTCTTTTCGATAATTGCTCATTATCAGGTACACATTTAGTTGATTTAAGCTTCACACAGGTGTGTGTTCAAGAGTTAGACGACTTCCTTAAGCTCATCTATCTGTAATGAAGGTCTAGAATGAGCTTTAAAATTGGTGAAGTACTTCAATGTGTTGGAGTTAATATCAAGGATAAATATGTCCAGTTTCAAGCCAAATTCTTTACAATAACCAAACAACGCAAGTTTAATTCATTTAAATGAGTCGTTATGTCTGTCAAAAACATCCGTTTCATAAGCCATTCTTTATCATTCAATTCGGAAAAATGTTGTTTCATCAAGAAACATCCTAACTGCTTCCAGACACGAAACGAATCTATTGAACACTTAACCTTCACTAAGCCAGCAAAAACTGCATGCAACAAATCTTCATATTCACTTTCAATTTCATGTAGTAGAGAGTTGAATTGCCGGTGAATCAACGAAGAGTCGGAAATTATAAAGTTGATTTTTTTAATAACAGTTTCCATTTGAGGGGGGGGGGGGCAAGTCCAATGAAGAGATCTTTGCACATAAACTTTCATGGTGTATAATGCAATAGAAGCTTGATAGTAGACGCCCAATGTGGTTTACAAGAAGTTTGACAAATATTTTTTGTTTGCCTACCATCGCAGCAGCATACAGTCTATTGTAACAGAATAATTTATTTAAAGCAATGATCTGATTTTTTAAATATCCTGCGGATGCACTCAGAATGTCCTCTGATTCGGTTTGGTTTCATGAAGAGCTAACAAGCAACGCAACTCTTCATTATCACTTTTTTTTTCAAAATATCGTACTACGATAGTTAGACTAGACGTGCCAATTCATCTACGTCAATGCTTTCATCAAGAGCGACACTAAATACAGCAGCTTGTTTTAATAATGTCGTTTGCTTATTGTTAAATCTTCAGCCAAATCAGTTATAGATCTAAGCCTTTCAATTTAATCGTGCAGAAGCTGGTATTTCTTGAATTTTTGAGTCAATAGTTTCTTTATTTAATGTTGGTAAATCACTGAAAAGAATTTCTGCACTACTTAGGCTATACATGTTTCTTTGAGAAAATCTATGTATGTCATGAAAGGCTTACCTTTTAACGCCACACACTGAGCAATTTTGAGTTTTGTAATTACATTTCGTAAGACTTATTCTTCATTCAAACATATAGAACCCAAAATACTTGTTTGCTTTTTGAATCCCGATGGAGACATTTTGATGGCTTCAATTTTTTTTTTTTTTTGTTTTTTTTTTTTTTGTTTTTGGGGGGGGGTACATTTTGATTTGTTTGGTTACAAAATGTCTTTGTACACCGGACACCGGACATACGACATACAACACTTACACAACCGAAAGAACATACAGCACGATCCTTTTGTTTGATGAATCCATATTCCTTTGTCCAAATTTCTTGATATGGACGTTGATCCAGCTTTTCATTGCCGTGGCACAATTTTTTTTAACGTTAAATTGAAGAAAATACTTTAAAATAACATTACTGGAATCGCCCAAAACAATTCAATTAATTTCAATTCGATATTTTTTCGGCTTGCGATATAATACAAACAAAAGTAACAAAATGTAGAGAAGTCGGAACATTCTTTTGATGTAAGCATCCTTTAATGTACGCACAGGAGACGCAAAGACTAGATATTATCCGTTGAAACTAAATGCTCTGGAACAGGCAAACGATAGAATGAAATGGCTGGGCTTTGATTTATTTAAAAGAAATTGTACTTCTTTTTAATTAAATTATATTCAGAGTCTGGCCAGCGATATGGCACGCAGAATCCATTAAAAAAACACAATTTTTTCGGAAGTCCTCCGCGTGCCACTGATAAGAGCTCCGCGTGCCAAGTCTGGCAAGCGTGCCGTATTGCCGACCCCTGCTCTAGACTATTCCTCTTTTCTTTTCATTCTTCAAACCTTATAATTAAGGCTTTTCAAATATTTCACTAGATTTCCATAATAATTATACAGAATACACTTAAATGAAGAAAATGCGTACTAATGAAAACAAGTTAGTAGTATAAAAGGTGTTTAAAGAATTAAATTTTTAATGTAAGAATATTAATTAGATTCTAATTGATTGTTCATTTTACGTATTTTTATCAGTTTGAGTACCTGTACTGGTATACACATATACAATATTTGATTTTTTCTCAAATGCAAATTGTATTTCTAAAAAAAAAATTTTAATAAAATAATTGCCACAGAGACTTTTAAAAGGAGGACTATTATCTCCCTTGAATAGATTTAGTAAGCATTTGTTTAGATATTTTTAATATAATCTAGAGTTCGCTCACGTTGATTTTTTTTTTTAAAGAAATTAAAAGAATATGGTTTTAATAATATACCAACATTGTATGCTAAATCTTAATGGGTCAAAGAACTATTTCATGGGGGTCACCTAAGACCACCGGAAAATGCTTTTTTTATCAGTCTACAGGTTGGCCCACCCACATGCAGACACATAATAGAAATATAATTCTATATATATTCTGTGATGCAGATATATCCACATACGAGCACCCTCACCCTGTAGGAAATAACACCGCTACAGAAACCAACACAACAGCAGAAAAATCAAGTACCCGCTCGATTCAGGGAGATGCATCCATAGAGAGACAGATGGCGCAGGTTGGTGAAAGCCTAACGGAAACCAACATGCCGACGAATCTCCTGACGATCAAAGCTAAAACAAAAATAGGGACCTGGAACGTTTGAACTATGTATGAAAGTGGCAAAGCAGCCCAAGTAGCAAATGAGATGATAAGATATGACATCCAGGTTCTGGGCATCTGTGAGAGCCGCTGGAATGGGTGTTAATAAGTTGATCATTGTAGGCTAAAGTTAAAAAATTGCATTATATTTTTTTATAAAGAAAAAAAAAGAAAACTATTAGAAATTTCAACGACAGGAAAACAAGTTATCTCCCTTGAGTTATATTAAAGTTTCGTAGTTTAATTCTAATGATGGCAAACAAGTTATGTTTTGTATAATATAACTAATAGTATTTATTAATTATTATTTCTTTATACAAATGCAGTAAAATGGTATTCATTTCAAGTTTTAATTAGAAGTACCGGGTATACAATTATTTTACGTAAAACAGATGTAGCCTACATTTTTATTGATTTGTTTTAATTAGGGAGTTTACTTGTAAAATATTAATAATTACACAACAATTACATAATAAAAAGCTATTATTTAAGCCTCTTATATTAAAAATGTATTAAAATTAAAATAATTAAACAATAAAAATTTATTTTAGAATATATTATATTATTCTTTATAGCCGTTTATCATTAAAATCAGTTTGTATGTATGTATTAATAACTGTGCGCCTTGTCCTTGATACTTCTTAGCTAATTGTTCATAAGCGACCACTTTATAGAGGCATATTTAATACAGTTTTCATCTGAGATAAAATCTATTCACAAGTGTAAGTTGAACCACAAGTTGAAAGTAGAGCGAATGCCTAGACATTGAGAATAGCAGATTAGGTTCAAACGGAGCTTCTTTCCAGATTTGCGTAAAAATGTATACACCTTTTGATGCCTATTAATTGGCTGTTTTAAATTCAACTTGCTGCATTTTTAAATCCTAAATATCCCTTCATTAAAAAAAATCCAGATCTTAATAGATCGTACTAATATCAAGCAAGTCCAGGTTTTAATGAGATAACTATGAAAACATTGTCCATGAATTTGAAAATGGCGCCTTTGGTTAGAAAACTGCGCTTTGAGCGGTTTAATATATTTCTGAAAAAGCTAATCAATCTTAAATGTATATTGATCTGAATATGCAAATATCAAATCCATTCCAGTGACCAAACAGTTCATATGCTATTTGACCCTGTCCTTGTAAATGCAAGTTCAACTCATTGAAATGTGTCTTAATGTCATTCAAAAACATCAGTTTCAACAGTCGGATTTCCTCATTCAATTCTGGAAAATGTGCTTTTTTTTCAGCAAGAAACTTCATAATTGCTTACGGACAAGAAAAAGTCTATTCAAGAGGTTGATAAGACGCATTTTAAAAAAATCCTTCTTGGATGTCTTCCGCAAAGTCCATCACGCATAGCTGGCCGAGCCCTGGTGTAAGTAATATAAAGTGATAGAGTAATGAGTAACCTGTCAAACAAGACTGTAACTCTCTCCATGGCAAGTATTAATGAATCAGGGTCCTGATGCAACAAATGAAAGCCACTGTCCACAAACACTTGTTCTTCCCTTGGCCTCGGGCTGTACTGATCTATGGATTTACCTGTAGAGTTAAACACAGTTGAATTCATGTACGTACTCACCCTTGATGTTTTAAACTCACGTGCTTTATTTGCTTTCTGATTAAATTCGCCATTGTTTCGTGGGAAAAAAAAATAAACACATTAGGATGAGCAGAACAAAAAGATACACAATATGATTTGTTTTAAGTTTTTTTTTAAAATACAAATTAAAAACATAGTTGCACTAACAATATTTTTAACAGCCCGAAAACTTAGTGAATTGAACAAGAAAACTTTGATGCCTTAAAATTTGTATTTTTGTTTAAAATAAGTTTTACACACTCGTTCTGAAAGCAGTCACTTGCAAGTAAACATAGGACACTATATGCAACACATTCAAATTCAATTGTTCATATCCAATAAAACACTTCAGCATGCATTCATATAGAGCATTTGCAATGGGCGGAGCTTAAGTTTTTTTAGTGACGTCATTTGTAAATAGAGGAACAAATATGGCATATGTTGAAGTTTCTTATCATGCCAAATTCACATATGAATATTGGCTATCCTACTAAAAAATAAGGAGGTAAATAGTAGTACTGTAGATTAATTGATTAATGTGATTAGACTAGGGCCGGCTAGACCTATTTACACTTTCAATTTCACTTTATAGGACTACACTTTTAATGTTTCGTGGGCTAGGCTAATGGGCTAAGTAGGGCAGCTACGATGCCAAATGATAGTGTTGGTGAATAGGCTATCTAGTCAAGTCACTAATAGTAGTAATAGGTTCACATCGTCTCTGATCTATGTCTATGATGATAATAAAATAGCCTATTTAATTTAACAGATATAATACAGCTTAAATCTTAATAAGACTTAAAACACAAAACATCATTTTAAAAAAGCTCGAGCCTATATGAAACTTTATTAAATACAGCGGCCATTGTACTTGTACACCACTACACAAAGTAAACAAAAATCACATGCTTTTTGTCACGTGATTGCAAACGCCATATACGTCACAATGACTGATCTATTGATTGTGTTAAATGAAACAATCATATTTAAATGCAATAATGTCTACTTTTTTAGGCCTACCCTGTTGTTGTATTTTCTGTTGGCTTATCGCCATTAAATTAGAACAACACAATGTCAAAGTGTATAAATTCTACACAATTGGTCTATAATTAATCAAGAACACAATTTGAGATTAAAACAAATGTTTTTCATACTGCACTGTTAGTGATCGAAGATTAAATGGTTTTATCCTTTCTGGTTATTTATTTCCTTATGTTATTGTGCAATGCAATCAATTGCAATATATCTTATACTTATAATACAAATGACTTGTACAAATGTTCCATTACATAGTTATTCCTTTCATTCATTTTTTGCTTGATCTTTGCTATAGTATTGTTTGTAGTGTTAATTTCTCTGACTAATGTCCAGTACTCACCAGAGCTGGATAAACTCAAGGATTTGAACCCTGGTCCTTTCACAGTGGTTATTCAACCACCTACCTTAAGACCAATATAGAATATACCGGTATATTGCCCGAGCCTTCAGTGGGTTAGCCAGAATCAGATGGGCAGTATGGTTAGAACCATGGTGGTTATATTTAGTCAGGAGTAGCCAACTAGCCACTGACCATTGGTGTTGGATTTTAAGAACTGTCTGTATATTTAATTAAAATTAGATTCGTTCTGGTCAGCTCAATTCTTTGCCCAGCCCTGGTTACCCCAATGTAGTCTAAGGATGTATTAGTCAAGTGAATTCTGAAACATTTGGATAAATTTCAAATTCCAGTTAGAAGTTACAAAATCTGCCTAACAGCATACAACTAAAGGGGAAGTAAATCTTGCAACCACATGTGAAAAGTAAAAAAAGGAGCAATGTATTAAGCTCATAATATAGTAGCTAAGCTGTACTACGCTGCTACTTCTTGTAAAAAATACATTTCATATGCAGATATGAAAACCTTATGTCAGGTAAGCTTGTTACAATGACAAGTGTAACATACACTAAACTCATCATTATCTCAAAAGTTGCTGAGACCTACCAAATAGGATCAGCCATATCGTGGGGCCATAAGGTTACTGTCAGAAATGAAACAGTCAGAAGGAATGTAAAAACTTATAATAATCCACTCTTACACCGGCATGAAACATCCACAGTTTTTTTAGTGTCGAAAGGACGTAACCCATTTATTGTAAATAAACTTGCTATACAGATTTTTCAAAAGCCTAGTCAAATGTTAAACATGAATAATTCTGGAATAACAATTGAACAATATTTTCATGAAATCGGATTTAAAAAAAAGAGAAACAGCAAGTTAAAAAGCATGGAATGGAAAAAGACAAATCAGATGAAATAGAAATTGCCAATGGTTCATTTCTTACATAGTTATATTACTGTTTTTTCTAAACAAGAGAAGCCAACATTATGCAAAAATCTCTACCTAAACACCGCCCGCCACTCACGTAGTTGAATGGTTGAAAGTGTGTAAACTTTTTGCTTGCTGCTGTTTATTTACAATAGACTTTCATGTAAACCTTGAAATACATCAATTTCACAAAATTTTGAAACAAAAACACAAAGGGCTACCACTTTGAATACTTCTACTTTCCACACAAATTTTACTTACCGGTACATATAAATGAACTAATTTGATATGTATTGAACATATTTTTCTAATAGCTTGGTTTTTTACAGTCTCACTCTTGAAAAGACAAAAACCCAAATGCTCAAGTTATAAACATTTATGTTTGAAAGAAAAATGTTATAGGCCTACCAGTATATTATGAATAGAATCCAAAGTAAATTTTGCTGTAGTATGTTTTGTATCATTCATAAATACAATATATTATAAATTAATAACTAACTGTTGTAATTAATATTTTCCAGTTTTATTTCTATTTTTGTAAGTTGTTATTGGTTTTATTTTATATAATAATAATATAATATATATATATATAAGTGCATTGTCCAAATATAAACCATAACTATTTTTTTATGATATATATCAGAGAAGAATTTTAAGAGCACATAATAAAAAAAGCAAACTGTTGTTAGAAACCTTTTGTGTGATTTTATTTCTATATTTGTAAATTTGTTTAACAGTATTTTTATAATAATATATACATCAAAATGCCTTTTCTATTTCGAAATGATGGACAAATGATAATAACAACAGAAAATTGTAAGAAATTTGCTATAATCATAAAAGAACATCAAAATCAAAAGATATGTTAAACTTAAACTTAAAAGCACATATGAGAGCAATGAAACATAGATCTATGTAGAAAAACATAGCAGTGGCAGCCCTGATAAAATGTTTTTAATTAAAAAAACATAATTTGGTCCATTATGAAAATTGATATTTTGAAAAGCCATATAAAGAGAATAGATAGAATAATGAGTCATTGATAGATCAGAACAGACTAAGAATACCATTACAAATACACCAATACTGTAAGACTCTTTCCTTGTCATTCCAATATGACTAAACATAAATGTATATCATAATATAGAGACACTTAAAAGTGTATTAATTTCTTAAAATAAGTCCTGTTACTTTGTTACATCATACAATTGAGGATTAAATGGTAAAAAATCAACAAAATTTATTTATTGAATGCATGGTAGAAATCAATTAGTCATTGAACCTGAGCACACACACACAAAAACATCAATTCAAAACAGAAACACAACACAGAAAAAAAATTTGTCATAAAGGCAGAGAGTTGCCAAAATTTTTCTTTAGTCTAAGTGAACAATCTAAAATAAACATTTACGCCATTGTATTGACTAAAATAAAAGAAGTAAAGGTTCCCCATTTTGGTCTTAAGGGCTAGAGAATCAGCCTTTACCTGTCTAGTACAATGCCTAGCTCTCTTTACTTTCACCCAACTAATGTCTGGTATTCATCAGAGCTGGGTATAATCAAGGATACCTATCCGACCCAGGATAAAATCATTGTTGTTTTATCAGGGATTAACCCCTTGACCATTGGAATGTCAATACAATGATCTGCTTCTGAACCACCCCAGTCAACTCTCCAGTCACAAATTAACCGTACTATGGAATATACATGACAATGAAAAGTTAATGGGATTGGTTACATGACTAAACATTTCTACTTCTAGATTACCTATGTCTTTTTTTTTATTATAGGAATATTGATGGGCAATAAGAATCTGGCTACAACTTGTGTATTGTCCTGGTGCAGCCTAGAAACATTCATTACAAAATAGATCACAATAGTCAATAGCATTGGATTAGCATCACTAACTAACTTTGTAAAGTAAACTTTTCATACTGAGACCTTGTCATCCATTGGACAGTTGCAGTAGGAATTCTGTGAGAGAGGGATTGTGTAGCCAGACTAAAGACACATTGCTTTCCTCTAGAGGTCTGAGAAATATGTTCATGAGCATCGTCTTGCAACAAGATAAGAAAAGCGACACACGCAAATATATATATATATCAGCATTTCCAGAACCAAGCACCTTGAAAAAATCATCTATGCAATTCGACATACAAGTCTCTTATTTAACATTCATTTTTTTTCCGCTTGATACATCATACTTTAAAAAAATCAAGACAAGAAAAAACAAAAACATTCAAGCATAGCAAAAGAGAATTGCATGAAGTCATCGCCAATTAATATTCATTCAGAAGTTAAAAGACTCCTTTCTGAACATCTGCTGTGGGCATAAAACAACACAGTGAGAAGCAATAAATTTTCTGTGGCTACAACTGTAAGAAAAGAAGAAGAATAAACAACAAGAAGAGGTGTGTAATTTAAGCACAGACTTGTGGTGGAATCAAACCAACAGAATGTTTCCTCCTGTAAGCATGGGTTCAATGTGGGAAATATCAAGGTTTGTGTTGTGATCAAATAGGAATTCTCAAGTCCATCTCTTGAAGAGTTGGAACAAGCACAAGAACTCTTTCAGCCTGCTCCTTCCTTGGTCAGTGGCTCCATAACTTTGTCTGATCCGTCCTTGTGTGCCTTACAGGCTTGTTATGCACTTGATCAGGTCAGTGTAGGGCGAGTCTGGCGTGGCTATGGCCAGGAATGTGGCTGCAAAGGCCCTCTTGTGGGACTCCTCAGCCAGTTGGTTGTAAAAGTCTACAGCACAAATACAGAAGAGAGATCTGTCAACAATTTCCATGTGCCCCATGCGTCCCAAGACATGAGGAAAGCTGAGCCAACTAGTCAAAGGAAATAACTGAAATGAATTTGTTGTATCTAATATAAGAAGGTAAAATTTGTTGTATCTAATATAAGAAGGTAAAATCGATGACACGATGTCTAGACCAACATTTCCCAAACAATTTTATACCATCACCCAGTTATATGCATAATTCCATTTCATTACCTACTAACATCTATATTACATAATACTAGCCTATAAGTAACAAGATTATTTTTTGACACTAGTGACAACTATACTCAAGGGCAGTAGCTAAAATTGGGTTCAAATCATACCACATGCCTCCCTTAAGTGTGAAATATACTGGTAGAGGTCTAGCCCTTGTGTATCATGATGATCTGACCTACAGTTTCATATTTTTTCTTCTTTTTAAAACAAAATATTTTTTTTTGGTCAAAACTTTTAATGACTTATCCTGAGATGTGATTCTCTGATTAAATACCTTGTTAATAACAAGTAAGCTCTATTGATCTGTGGATGTCTACAAGGACTTTCAGGATTGGTTTCAGAAAAACATCAGTACATTTACGTACATCCTAGAGGGATGTACAGATGGGATGTTTGTGATAGAATGTAATGTAAGGATACAGTGCCCTGAGCCAGACATTCGTGGATGCGCTGATGAAAAACAAAGTCAGGCTCCACATGGCCATGGCTAGGGGTGACCGCTGCGTGAAGTTGGACAGGCTCAGCATCACCCACTCCTTGACCAGACCCTGTTGCTGTTGCTGGTGAAGGTTGGCAAACACCTGTCAGGGGGAGATAACAGCCATTTAGTAATAACAACCCAGAACATTATCACAATTATACATCTGACAAGGGGAGATAACAGCCATTTAGTAATAACAACCCAGAACATTATCACAATTATACACCAGACAAGGGGAGATAACAGCCATTTAGTAATAACAACCCAGAACATTGTCACACTTATACACCTGACAAGGGGAGATAACAACTATTTAGTAATAACAACCCTGAACATTATCACAATTATACACCTGTCAGGGGGAGATAACAATCATTCAGTAATAAAAAAAAAACAGAACATTAGCACAAGTATACATCTGTCAGGGGGAGGGGGGAGGGACAACAGCCAGAACTTTATTGCAATTACACACAAGTCAGGGTGAGACAATAACTCAAATATTATCACAACAATAAACATACTAGGGGAGACAACAAGCTTTCAACAATACAAGCCAAAACAATACTGATGTCATGTTCCCAACAACAACAAAATGTAACAAACTGATTACTTCATAATGTGAATCTGATAACTGTAAGAAAACAAGACAGACCTGGAACACAACTTTGGCTATCAGGAAGGGGTAGGGCTGGTGGGCAGATAGAAACTCTCCAATGACTTTATTCATTATGTCTTGGGCTGGGAAAAAATCTGCCAGGAAGGCAGGAAGCAGTCTGGTGATGACTCTTGCCTCATATGGGTAACCTTTCTTGATTCTGGGAATAGAAGAGTTTGCAAACAATGGTGGAAACTTTTCCTTATGCATGGAGCAAATTTAAAAGTAAACATTGGCAAACAATGGTGGAAACTTTTACTTATGCATGGAGCAAATTTAAAAGTAAACATTGGCAAACAATGGTGGAAACTTTTCCTTATGCATGGAGCAAATTTAAAAGTAAACATTGGCAAACAATGGTGGAAACTTTTCCTTATGCATGGAGCAAATTTAAAAGTAAACATTGGCAAACAATGGTGGAAACTTTTACTTATGCATGGAGCAAATTTAAAAGTAAACATTGGCAAACAATGGTGGAAACTTTTCCTTATGCATGGAGCAAATTTAAAAGTAAACATTGGCAAACAATGGTGGAAACTTTTACTTATGCATGGAGCAAATTTAAAAGTAAACAAACTAATATTACTTACTCTAATCATTCAATAAATTAAACCACATTGTCTAGAAAACGTACTATAGTATTATTTTATTCTTTGATTAATGAAAGTTATTGATAGAAATGAGAAACTACTACCCCATACCATTTGTCTGAGTTTATTTAGAGCATTAAAATTCTAAATGATACATTCTTTCAAAGTATATAACAATAAAGTACATATGCTACATTGAAGTCATTTATGTTTATAAGATAGTAAATTAGACTCATGCTCTAAATAAGGGGTCAGCAGCCTTGTGATAATAATGTTCCAAAGTAAGATTTCTAAATGGGCGTACAAACAACAAACACTTTAGCATGACCAAAGTCCAAAAGAAAGGCAGATGTCAACACAAAATTTGTTAGATATTACCATAATAAAAAAAAATGTCTTTCATCCAAGGCTTCAAGAAGGGGTTACCTACCTGAAAACCGGATATGCGGGTGGGCCTAAAATCTGGTATTCAATTCTACTTGGTTTCATTTCAATTCCAAAATTTATTTAACTAATAATAATTAATCTTCAAATTGTTTAATTTAAATGGCTTTTAGTTATGTTAAAATATAACAGTCAATCCTAAATTATTTGTCATAGACAAAAAGCTAGATTTTTTCTATGCACAGTAAAAATATGTCAAAAGTAAGATGGAAATTTAAGAAAATCTTAAAAGTGCTTTATATATAATTTAAGAAATAAATTTAAGAAAAGTGTTTAATATATATCTTTAAACAATTACCATGTTAGTAAATATCTTCTTCTTATTTCTTTATTTGCATTTTAGAGCCAATAAAATTTTTTTTTACTTAACTGTTACTTGTATGGTTTATGACCAACAGTTTAAATTAAATTGCCTAGATTTGATTCTAGCCCCCTATTAAAAAATACCGGTAATACTTAATATTAGAATCTCAACAATAGATTGATTCCTCAAAACAGTTACTTTAGTCCGATAATATTTTAAAAAATCTATGTAAATTTTAACTTTTAACTATCCTTTAATAATTTTGTCATTTTAAAGTTATAAATTGTAAGCCATTTATTATTTTACAAAGGAAAAATAAGAACTATATTAGAAATATTTAACACAAGAAAACAGTTTATTATCTTCCTTGAGTTAAATTTAAGTTTCCCACTAATGTTTTGTATAATGAAACTAATATTATATATTAATGATTTTTTCTTTATACAAATCCAATATTATTGTATTCATTTCAAAATGTAATAAGGTATAAATTATTTTACGTTAAAACAGCTGTAAAAATGATTTTACTGCATTGTTAAAATCATTTTAAGGAGTTTATATTTACCTATATCAATTTAGGGTGAGAAACTATACAATTAAATAAATATCTTGCTGAGCCCTGGTGTAAGAATTATAAAGTAATAGAGTAATGAGTAACCTGTCAAACAAAACTGTAACTCTCTCCATGGCAAGTATTAATGAATCAGGGTCCTGATGCAACAAGTGAAAGCCACTGTCCACAAAGACTTGCTCTTCCCTTGGCCTAGGACTGTACTGATCCATGGATTTACCTGTAGAGTTCAACACAGTTTTCACAGTACAGTTATCACAGTTCACATAATACACAGTTATCACACTACACAGTTATCATAGTACTGTTATCACAGTAAACAGTTATCACTTGATGCAGTCTATGTTCTGCAACTTTATAAGCATATAATATTTCACAAGGACAAGAAGCCATGTCTACATTTGCAATGGTAATTGAAAACTAATGATGATGTGTTGTTAAACACCTTATCATTGTAAATTACCAAGAATGTCAAAACTAATGACTTTAAAAATTATATAACACATATTACTGCTTATAAAGTTTTAAATCATATTTCAGACAAATTCTAAAATTGTGTAACTGTCTAAGACTTATAATTATATTTATTTGTAATACTTAGATTATATATTTGTTTTTAAACAATTGATTGCAGCTTCAGCTTGTATTGAGGTCATTTTTGTTTCATTGATTGAAGCTTCAGCTTGTAAAGCTAAGATGAACTCACTAACCTGAATACATACAAGTAAACATCAGACCTAATGCAGCCAGCGCCCTCTGTGGGTTCGGTAGACACAACCTGTGTAGAATAGAAAAGCCCCAGAGAGATCTGAGCTCAAATTTTTGAAACCTTAAAAGTAATTACAGAATGTGACAAATATTAAATTAAACATGTTTAAGTTTTTAGTATTTACATGTGAAAATAAAATCATGCTCATCACTGGTACTATCAGTATTTTATATGGCTGCAAAAGTTGGACGCTGAATGCAGAGACTGAGAGAAGAATTCAGGCCATTGAGAACAAATGCTATAGAATGTTATAGGGATACGCTATCAAGAAAGAGAAACAAATGAATATGTCTTGCTCCAAGTTCACAATATGGCGGGGAAACAGGAGGCACTCCTTTCAACTGTAAAATGACAAAAGATGATTGGTCATCAGAGGAACAGATGTTTTGGTCATACTGTAAGGCATGACTCCTTTGCCAAAACCATCCTACAAGGAGCACGTAAAAAAGGTCACAAGAAAAAGAAGTGGTTGGACAACCTGAAAGAGTGGACCGAACTACCTCTTGATACGCTTCTGCAAACGGCTTCTGATCAGGACGAATGGAGAAATATGGTTATGCGCACCATCGCAGCACCCCCACAACGAAAGTCACGGATCTGATGATGATTATTTTAATATCTTAATTATTCATGTTCAATGACCAAACAGATTTATAGTCACTTAATCATTTCACAGCTACAGTCACCAAGCATCACCTCTACTGGCAGACAGCAATCACTTCTACCCATGGGCCTTATTGTCGGTGAAGTGTAAAAAACCCCGATATGCTTGCATTGAGAGCACGCCAGTGGGCTAACACATGGAGGACAGCCCCTGCTGCACATTGCACTGCCAAGAGGCAGACCTAAAGTCTAAAATTTGTGTTACCGAGGGAAAGTGCAGCTCTTACAAAGTTTATTACAAAAGCTTGATTAGATTTTGATTTATATAATGATTTTGAGGTTTAATCAATCCAAAAAGTTAAGACGCATTACTTAGGTAAAAATTTGTATGGGCTATTTGTAAATAGATCAGATAGAGCGCTAACAATATCAAACTTCACTAAGACTGGCTAAATTTATTAATAATTTAAGTCACAGTAAATAAAAACAAAGCTCATACCTGTCCATACTAAGCTTAATGATAAGTTCAGTATCACTCTGTGTCAAGACATCGGTCAACAGAAGTCTCTCTGTGCCCTTCATGACAGTCAGGAAGACTGAGGTAGAAACATTCTCTTCATTGCCAGAGGCAGTCTGTACCACCAACTGAAGACAAACAGAAGAAATGAAGTCTCAATATTTCAACTCAACTTTATATAAACAGTATAAATAAAGAATCTTGTTTTTAAAAAGTGTCTTCTTATAAACAAAGCAAAACACAAGACTGTGTTCACCTGCAGAGTTTTGGAAACAAAGTCTGTGTCCTTGATTTCATTGTTAAAGTTTTCAATGATGTAGAAAGCCACCGCCCACATTGTGATGACAAACTGTTGGCTGATAATGCAGGACCTGTACAAGGAAATGAACATTATAGCACATGGGCTCAATGAACACATTTTTTATTTAAAAAAAACAAGATAAACTGCATGACAATTAGAAGAAAATGAGATATTCTGCATGACATGTATAACTTATATGTTACTATCACTCAAACAACATTCTGTCTCTCCCATTTCTCCTTGCTTCAACAATAGTTTAACCTCATTCATACAAACTCTCAAAATAGCTCTCAACATTAGATATAACTGAATGACATTTATAAAAAAAAAAGGCTTTCTTTTTTATTGTATATAGAATTTATAGAAATGGGTTAAATTGGTTGATCAATGAGCATTTAAAAACATGCAGTTCATACAAACTTTAAAAATGCAGAGGACACAACATGAAATAACATCAAATTTTACTTTCTGACTTACTGTGATATTACAATGGCCAAATGTTTAGATAAAAAATCTGTCAGGATTGGCAGCAGGCTGATGTTTAAATCTGTACTTCCCCCTTCCAGCAGGTACAGGGAGCCATGCAGACCTGAGATTTTAGTTGGCAGGTGGGTGCTTTTCAATCCAGAATCAATCAATTTGACTACTCTCTCGCTGACTAGAGCTTCCTGCAGGATCAGAATGAGGCACTGAGTTGTATGACAATAAGTAAAAACTAAAAATTGATGGTCTAACAATAAACAAATTAGCCTTCTTTAAATATAACACAGAATATTTAAAATGTTTCTAAACTAGCAAACTTTCCATTATTTGAAAAACAATTTCTGGTTAGCGTTACGATCCGAATACAATTAGCCAATAATGAAAATGTAAAATATAATTACTCGTTTCTTCACAATCTAAACAATCTAAAAGTTGTAATCAGGAAAAAATAGGTGTTTATATAAAAGAGCCTACATGACAGAAAGGGGTTTCTAACAACTGTACTATGAAGGACACATGAAGTAATGCTTATCGCTTAAGTCAAATATAAGATGATAAAGACATGTGTGTTGATTTTAATTCAAGGGCATCAAAATGGACACACAATATCAACTTTATATTTATACATAGATGATTCAGCTCAATATTGCAACTCACTTATTGTGAAATATGTAAATTATAATAAGATATTGTCAAATATATAAATAGTATGATTAATATATTGTTAAATATATGATTAACATATTAATAAATGTATATATAGTATGATTCACATAATGTGACATTGCACTGAAAAAAGGTAGACCGGTCTGAAGGTTTGTATGTGTCAAATGTATACGTTTGATTTAATTAATAGTGACATATGACATATAAATGTATGTATTTGTGTACAAAAGGGTGTGTATGTGTAAAGAAGTAATGTCCATGTACTCACTGTCCCCACTACAGATGTAGCTTTACACATGCCGACTATCAAGTACTGTGTGATGAGCTCATCCTCCACTGGATGACCCTTCAGTAGGTCCAGCAGAATGTCCTGCATAAACTCAAACTGCTCTCTCTCCATGAACAGATCAGACAAGCAAACCATCTAAAGGGGAAATTATTGCAACAGATAAGACAGACAAATCAGCCAAAGGGGAGACTATTGCAACAGATCACACAGACAAACCAGCCAAAGGGGAGATTATTGCAACAGATCAGACAGACAAATCAGTCAAATGGGAGACTATTAAAACTTAACCATTTCCCAACTACAGTCGCCTTACGTCGCCTCTACTGGCAGACAACTGCAGTCGCAGCGCGTTGCCGATTTCGGGTTGTTTTGTTACCGACAGTAATGCTAGTTTTTAATTGCTTAATAAACTCTATTTAAACTCTGACCTAGAAGAGCGATAGTGACGCTATTTTTACATGTTTGTTTGGTATTTTTAGCTCGATCAATCGGATTTTAGTGAATTTTTCAAAATAACGCATTTTTTACGCTAGTTCTACGAAAATTGAAGGTATTTTGGCAATATTTAGAGAAGCATTAGGCTAGGTTTGTGATGAAAAGGCTGTATTATTTTGATAATTCTAATATTATAGTGATATTGAAAGCATTGTAGAAGTTGAATAGGCTGTGAATAGGGAGGATTTGAGTCTAATACGATAAATTCAAAATTTCTTGACAAACTATTGGAACCTATTGATGTATACTCAGTGATTTTTATTATTCCTTTTTATTTATTAGTTAATTGTCATCTCTTCTAGTTTGAATTAAACTTTATATTTTTATATTTTAACTGTGAAGAATTTAATTCAGTTGCTTGGATAGTTCTTTTACAGTGAATTTTTTTACAATATTTTTTATCTGATTTTTGTTCAATAAACGTAGTTATGCAACTTAACTTAGGGATAGCTGAGTTATAGGCTGGAAAATTCTTAGTACTGAAATGGTTAAGACTCAAATGAATAAAATAAAATAAAAAAAGAAATGTCTAAAAGTTAAAAAAAATATTGTATAAATAGTTAAAATGTTTTAGTATCTTGCCACAATATCCTTATAATTGTTAACTTTTTTTAGGAAAGAACATATATCTCCCACTTATACCTCAAACAGATAAAAAACTCAGAGTTGACAAGTGATGAGGAGAAAATAAAATAAACTCATTTTCTACTAATGCCACACAACGTGCCCGATCCCCACAAACACCAATGCACCTCCAAGCACCCACCGTGTTGTGTGACTAACCTCTAGTCGTTTATCAATTTCTCTCTCCCCGTTCTGTGGGGTTGTTTTAGCACCAGCACAGCTTTTTAAAAGTAGGAATATTGTCAATTCCATTGAAAAAAAAAATGATGTTTTTATTATGATTTGTTTTTGTTGTTTGATTTTTTCGCTTTATTTTTGTGTTGTTGTTTTTTTAGGTTTGATAATTTTAGAAAGTCTGAAAGGTTACATCAAAATATTTTGCTAGCAGCAAAATAATTTCACCATTATAAATAATTAATCTCTCCGTACTTTATAGAAAATTCACCATTGCAAAATGATTCGGCTCCTTAGCATTTGTTAGTCTTAGCTTAAGACATGGAAATTCATCAGAATATTCTGTCCTTAACATAAATGTAAGTCCATTTATTTAACATAGCATAGTGTCTGCTTCTCCCTACAAAAAGAAGGGGGAAAAATTGAAATGGAAGTCACTAGTAAGAAACAAAAGAGGGCAAATACTTTTTTATTTCAATTTTTTTTTTTATAATTAATATTTCGGTACTTTCTGACAAGCCGATATAGTTGAACAAACTAATCTAATGCATAATTGTGGAATGGCGGGAAGGATTCTGGAAAATGCGGAATGGTAGGCATGTCTGTTGATATATCTAATAGATGTAATAATTCATAAATTGAACTTGCTTTTGAACTACGACTAAAATTCACAGTTATACAACTATCCAAACTAATTATATATTTGGTCAAGTTTGATTTATCTAAATATTTCTTTCTTTTCCTCACAACTCACAGATTTAACAACAGAGTTGAGCAACATCAGTGGAGGCTTCGGCTTGTTGTCCAGGTGTAACCAGGCCCCGTAGAGCTCAAGAAGGAACTGCAGGCATGAATGGATGTCAAGGCCACAGTGGTGGATGGAGCGAGTGGAGGAGAACCTCAGCCCACTGGACGTGGAGTTTGAAGATGGTGCCGCCGCATCCCCCTGTCCTCCAGGGCTGTCCAAGGAGTCAGTTGTATCTGAGTTGGAAAGATTGGTATCCAGACTGCCCACAATCGACCAAGTTGATTCAACAGAAATCTGAGGAACATGTTCAACAATTCAATTATTCATAGTTGAAATCTAATAAGTCTACACATATTTAAAAAAAAAAAAGAAGTGATTTCATTAATTCTTGAGTTGTCATATTTTTCTTTGAGAAACAATATCTAAAAAATGAAGTAAAACTTTTCATTTTTGACTCACCAAGTGCTACTTGATAAAAAAATTTATAACTCTTATTTACTGAAGGAGATTTAATAATGATTATTTATATAGCACATCTTTCCATGCTATGTATTGCTCAGTGCTTTAAAAAAAAAACTACCATATTTTTTCTTTTAAGATTTATTTTTCATTCACAATATAGTGGCTTATTTTGTGCTGGAAATGGCATAAAAAAATTAGTTAAATATAAAGGTCTGCAAACTCTTCTTTTGATTCAGAATTCCTCAATGTCTAAGTCAAGCTGTTCTGTGGCATGGGTCAGCAACCTTATGATAATAGTGTACCGAAGAAGGATTTCTAATTTATTCAGTGTGCCAATAGACTGAAAAAAAGTCTACCTGCTATACCAGATTTTATTTTTACTTTTATAAGACAATCTATTTATATTACTGTAGCATGACGAAGGCCAAATGCAAAGTTTCTTTACAGAGAAACCATGCAGAATTACATAAACTGTTAAATATAAGGATAATAAGAAATGTAATTTTACCTAAGGCTTCCTGAATCGCATACCTGAGCATCAGATACACAGAAAGGCCAAACCAGGATTTTGTCAAGAATAGGGAAACCAATTCTAATAAAGCCCTAAATCATGGTTTCAGTTTCTTTTGTAAGAAACACATTTTTCTACAAACTAGTTCAACATAACAAAAACAACTGGCTTTTAATTTTATGTTAATTTCAAACAGTCAATTCTGAATTATTTGGCATGTCAAAAAAGCTATTTCTTCTCTGCATATTGAAAATATATGCCAAACATAAAAATAAAAATAGAAGAAAATTGTTAAAGCATCATATATATTATAGAAAAGTGTTAGTGATTGTCAATTTTCTTTTTTGCATTTTATAGCAACTCAAAATTTTAATAAGCAGCTTTCACATGTATGATAAAATTTCAATATTTGATTTCACTGATTGATACATTTAATTCTAGCAATATAAATCATAATCATATTAATGTTTTTATCTCAGAATAACTGAGAGTCCAATAAATAAAGTAGATTAATAAATTAAATTATTGTACATCATTGTATAAATTAGTTTTCAAAAGTAATCATACAAAGTGGGTAGTTTATGTGGTGTTTAAAATTGTCCATATAAAATGTACCAGCAGGTCCTCCGAACCAGCTAAAAGTACAACTACAAAGTTAATATTTCAAATATGACACGAATTTAAACGTGAAAAATTTTTGTATTTGCCCATTAAAATTTCGTTCTATTCATTCACAAAAATCATTCGCAAACTTGAAACATTTCCCCTTACAAAGCTTATAATTCGCATATGCCCGCTACAAACGAATTGAAACGTGAAATATTGCCCTCTACAAAGTAAATTTAATTCGAATGAATTTTTTTCCCTTTATATGCAAAGTTTGATGACATCATTTTAAAAAAGTCAGCCAGCTTTTCCTGCGCAAAGTTTGATGACGTCATAAAAATAATCTCAGCACATCCTTTTTTTTCTAACCTTGTGACGAAAAACTATAAAAAGTTGAAACGGCATTTCAAAGTGACACCAACATTTTTCCATTTTTCTTTTTATTCGCGTCTTTGACCGAACTGACTAATGCGGTCATTTAAATATTTGTAAAACCTTGACAGTGTCCACCGTAGTAACACAAAGAATATTTGTAGCACAAAAAATTCAAGACTGTTTCCAGACTACTTCAAGGATATAAGAGTCAAATTCCAGGCTACCGGAACACATTAAAATTTACTATATTACCATATGATAAGTAATTCAATATTTCTTATTGTAGCACCTCTTCCCTATAAAGATTATAAGAGTCTGTTAATAAATAAAATGAGTTGACAGCCCTCTTCACCCTCCCCCACCCCATCCTTTTTCCACCCATCTCCTACTTTTACTGATATTGCCTCCTTCTCCCAACCACCATCCAGTCACCATCCCCTTAAAATATTACAAGTTGGTTGGTGTTTTATGTGAGATTTGAATTTAATAACTTAATTAGTGTCCCTAAGATTGTCAGATTTACATTGACATAGAACATAATAATAACAAAAAGTATACCGAAATTAATTTTTATTTTAATACAAAATTGTTTCTATAAAATTGCGAATATTGGCCAAGCTAATTGGCAGATTTAACCAATCACGTATTTGGAAAATGGTCACACGCCTCCTCCCCCTAAGTGACCTAAACATGGCGTGAATGAGGTATTAATCTAAGGTTCGCGGTCAGTGGGCGTTTATGGCGTATAAAAATGGGATTAGCGTTTTTTGTCGGACCTTGATTTTTATAATGATTTTTTTCCCCCTAAATTTCCAGGCTGACAGGCCATTTTTCCAGGCTAAAATGCCAATATTCAAGGTTATCCAGGCCTTGATTTGTTTTTTTGAAACTCCAGACTTTTCCAAACTTTCCAGACTGTGTGAGAACCCTGAGACATATATATAAGTAAATATAACTAATTTTATACAGCTAACAATACAATCTTGTAATGAATACTATAATAATAATAATGCTTGTATATCGCATATCCCGTTGAGAACAGTTGTTCTATGCGCTGACGACAGTTACAGATTACAAACAACGAAGAACAGAAGAAAATGGGTATATGTACAGGTGACTACTACTGTTGGAATAATTATTAGTCAGTAATATATGTTATATTACAAAACATAACTTCTTTAGCATCACATTTGAATTAAATTTAGAAAGTTTATTTTAATTAAAGGGAGCTAATGAGCCTGTTTTATTTGCGCTATTATTTCTAATAATATGTTTGTTATTTTCTTTTATAAAAGACCAACAATTTATCACTTTATAATTACCAAACTGTAAAAAGCAGTTGAAAATTATATAAATTATATAGCCTATGACTAAAAATTATATGCATATTTTGTAAACTTTGCATTAACTACCCAGTTTGTATGATTACTAGGTTACAATTCCGCTCAACAATGGTTTCATCTCCTGGTCTTCGAAAAAAATCAAAGTAAATCTCAGTTAAACTGAGAATAAAATATAATTTATATTAGCAGTTGCTAGATCCTTATCTTGACAACCAAATGATCATGTTTATGTTAATTTTTTTTATTAAATATAAAACGCTGTTACGATTTTCTCTATAAATGTCCTTTTGCTTTTGGCCTTGGTCTTGCTACGGATTTAAATTAATTGTCGTATAAAAAAATAATAAAACAAGTATAATAGAGCAGGTTGACTTTTAGGCTGTTGGCTCGCTGAATGATTTAGAAACCCTAGTTTGGCACACTATTAGCAAAAGGTTGCCGACCCCTGCACTAGAGTGTTGCCAATTGCCACACTTCCACAACACAGCTGTGTGATGATGAAAGTGAAAATGTGAAGGTTATTTACCTGACCCCAGTTGAAGTCTTCCACACCTAGTTCTCTCTCTAGGTTGCCATCAAATAATCTTGGACTAGATTTGTCTGAAGGAATGCCACTGTATGCTTGAGCCACCAGTCTGTCAGGCCTGAAAATTGTTTTCACACAATTTCATTAAATAGATAATAATAATTTAATAGAGCAAAAAATATTGAGAGTAAATTGCTGTACAATTTTTTTTTTTTACTTTTAGTAAAATAACTAAACTACTAGCACCATTTAGTCACATTTAAAAGTAAAAGATGTGTACCTAGAGGCACATAGGTTGACTATTTCTTGTTCTATTAAGCCACGTATCACTGATAACTTTTTCCCACACCTGTAAAACAAAACAAACTTAAGCTTAATTGGGATAAAAAGTAATGTAATTTAAACACATGTATGTTAAGATATAAGGAAAGAAATGTTTGAATCGAACAGTTATGGTTACAGGTTCAGCTATGTCAAGATCAAATTAAGAAAAGTAGACCACTAGTTTTTAATTTAGATGGAATGTCTCGGTGGTCAGGATTGATTTAACAATCTGCGAACTGTTTTTTGTTGTTGTGGATTTGACTGGTTGGTGTCCTGCCTAATTGTTTGATAGAATAGAATGGGGGAATGTAAGACTGTTGACATTAGAGTTAGTGTTGTTCTTTTGAGGCTTTTTCTAAAAGGGCTGCAAAATTTTTTTTAAACTGTGGATAAATCTACATTTTATGAAACGTATAAGGCGTTTGCAATCACGTGACAAAAAGCATGTGATTTTTGTTTACTTTGTGTAGTGGTGTACAATGGCCGCTGTATTAATAAAGTTTCATATAGGCTCAAGCTTTTTCTAAATGATGTTTTGTGTTTTAAGTCTTATTAAGATTTAAACTGTATTAGGTCTATTATCATAGACATAGATCATAGATGATGTGAGCCTATTAGTGACTTGACTAGATATTCACCAACACTATTACTTGGCATCGTAGCTGCCCTACTTAGCCATTAGCCCATTAGCCTAGCCTACGAAACATTAAAAGTGTAGGCCTATAAAGTGAAATTGAAAGTGTAAATAGGTCTAGCCGGCCCTAGCCTAATCTTCTTCTTCTTCTTTACGTGCCAGGTCTGGAACAGACATTGGCGGTCATGACTCTCCATTCTTTCCTGTTGTTAGCTTTTTGCAGAAAGTTATTATTACCGTATATACTCGCGTATAAGTCGCACTTTTTTTACCGAAAATTTCGACAAAAAGTAGGGGTGCGACTTATACACCCGACACTGTTTTTAAAAAGTTCGAAAAACATAAATACTCTGTCATAAAATTTCTTACATAACCCGTATAGTTGATTGTAGTGATGTAGAATTACTAGGATATGCCTAGGCCGACATTTTACATTTAGAAAACTTTCGTCTGTGTAAATATTACTATCTATATGTAACTGAAATTGAAATGGACAAATATTTTAGTTTTTTCTTACACCCACCCTCTTTTCTTTTGAACTTTTGGGCCGATTGTATGTTGCCGAAACGTAGCGTAAGTTTAAAGGCGGCATTTTTGTAGGCTTATTGAACGCAAATTACAGTATGGAAAGAATCGTAAATGTATGAAAGCCTGTCTATGTAGGTAGGCCAATAAGCGTAAGATGCGTTTTATTTAGTATTTAAGGTCTAGGCTTATAGGCTATAGCCTACTAATAAGGCAGTGTTGAGCATTCCGATAAGACCGCCTAAGGTCTAGGCGATGTTTCCAAAAGTACGATCGGCAGATGGACGCGCGAAATGTCAATAGTGACAATCGTGTGTTTTATTTTTCATTAGTTGCATGTAAGAGTTGAAAAAAAAAACACAGCTTATTATTTGTCGATCGCGCAGACGCACTTGAAATCATTACAAACAATGTTAATGGTAATTAGGACACATGTATAGCGCGTCATAAATGCCGGTGCCTCCCAGTCTGCAGTCTAGGCGACATTGAGTCTAATGACGTACTTCAAAGACTTTTTTATGTGTAGGATAGGAACTTGTGTAGGGAAAGACTTAGATAAAGAAACACATACCTTACTTTCCCATCTCACTAATGTCTATAGGCCTATTGATCGGTTGTTTAAAATAAATGAAGCCCTGCCTTTATTCGATTATGTTTGCCTTATGCACGATTAAAACCATTTTTTAAGGAAAGTTTCCAAACTAAGGTGAATATCTAGTAACTTTTATGCTTAAAAGTTATTCATTTTTGAGATATTAAAAGGCAGCCTATAACCCGGGAAGTCGGGGTGCGACTTATGCGCGGGTCAATGACAACATATAAGAAAAAAAAACTTAAACTAGGGGTGCGACTTATACACCGGTGCGACTTATACGCGAGTATATACGGTACTTATGTTGTTGTTCATGGCCCATTCGTTCAGGCTTTCTACATATGTTAGCCTTTGTCTTCCTCTGTCTCTCTTACCAGATATTTTCCCACACAAAGCCAGTCTTTCTATACCATTTTTCCTATAGATGTGTCCTAGAAATTTCATCTGTCTATTCCTAATGGTGTTAATGAGTTCTCTTGAGGTACATGCTGTTTTCAACACCTCTGCATTAGATTTCTTTTCAGTCCATGATATTCTCATCATCCTTCTTAGAAACCACATTTCTACTGCCTCCAATCTTTTCCTTGTTTCATTATCAATAGTCCAACATTCACATCCATATAGAAGAACAGACCAAACATACCCCTTCAGTATGTGCATTTTGGTACATATTCTGATATTCCTGTTTTTCATGATACTGCTTAAGCTCATGAAGCTGTTTTTCGCTATTGCGATTCTTCTCTTTATTTCTTTGTTGCATTTGCCTTCCTGTGTTAGTGTATAGCCTAGATACTGAAAAGAACTGATTTGCTTGATGTTTTCACCTTCACTGGATAAAGAGCATCTTGGAGGTTGTGTTTTCTTAGAGATTACCATTACTTCGGTCTTACTGAGATTGAGTGTTAATCCTTTAAGTCGGCTCTCTTCTACCACCTTATTTAGAATAGTTTGCAGGGCACTTTCTGATTCTGCTATTAGTACTGTGTCGTCTGCATATCTCAGATTATTTATATTCTTTCCTCCAACTTTAATACCATCTAGGTGTTCGATATTCCGGAGTATTATTTCACTGTAGATGTTGAAGAGGTCTGGTGATAAAACACATCCCTGTCTTACTCCTCTCTTTATTGGTTTGAATGCACTTAACTCCCCTTCATATCTTATGGCAGCTTCTTGCTCCCAGTATAGATTTCTTATTATTCTGAGGTCTTTACCATCAATGTCCAGATCTTGTAATATATTAAATAGATCTTGAATTACATTAATCAATTAATCTGCAGTAACTAGATTTAAATTTTAAAATAGGGGAATACATATAATTAATGTTGTACCAAAGGATTACAATGATTCATAATGACATCAATAATATCAATAAAATCAATTCAATTGCAACACTTACCGGTCTGATATGAAGAGGATAAATTGGGCGTAAAATGTTGAAAATCGTTGAAAAAATACCATGTCAGGCTTTCTCTTGTACTAGGAAGATGATCTACTACTATTTACCTCCTTATTTTTTAGTAGGATAGCCAATATTCATATGTGAATTCGGCATGATAAAGAACAACTTCACCATTTTGTTCCTCAAGTGGCTTCTATTTACAAATGACGTCACTAAAAAACTTAAGCTCCGCCTATTGCTAAAGCTCTGTTGATAATTAGTCAGGGCTCTTACTCTAAAATAAATTTCCCAAACCTGTATGAACCCTGTTAGTAAATATTTCACTTGAATATTTGCAAAGCAGCTTGGTAACCTTGTTCCAGCACACACAGACACTCATGTTTCTTCAATCTCATGCCTGTAAAACTAAATGACCTACATTTATGTCTGTACAACTAAATGACCAGCATTTATGCGTGTACAACTAAATGACCTACATTTATGCCTGTAAAACTAAATGACCAGCATTTATGCCTGTAAAACTAAATTACCAGCATTTATGCCTGTAAAACTAAATGACCAGCATTTATGCCTGTAAAACTAAATAACCTACATTTATGCCTGTACAACTAAATGACCAGCATTTATGCGTGTACAACTAAATGACCGAGCGGTTAGCTCACCTGACTGTCAACCAAAAAATCACCTGACACGTCGCGGGTTCGAGCCCCGCCACCGGCAGATCCCTGTCGCCCTACAGGAGTTTTGGGACTAGATGACGTTAATATTGAGTTGTTATCACGAGCGCTTAACCGGCAGCAGTGAAACCTCTCACAGATTAATAGTCTTCTAGAGCGCACTGAGCATGCTAAAATGGCATGGATAGAAGCGCTATATAAATTACCATTACCATTACCATTTATGCCTGTAAAACTAAATGACCAGCATTTATGCCTGTAAAACTAAATTACCAGCATTTATGCCTGTAAAACTAAATGACCAGCATTTATGCCTGTAAAACTAAATAACCTACATTTATGCCTGTACAACTAAATGACCAGCATTTATGCGTGTACAACTAAATGACCTACATTTATGCCTGTACAACTAAATGACCAGCATTTATGCCAGTATAACTAAATGACCAGCATTTATGCCTGTACAACTAAATGACCAGCATTTATGCCTGTACAACTAAATGACAAACATTTATGCCTGTAAAACTAAATGACCAACATTTATGTATTTACCTTGTGTGCAGGAATGCCAGTGGCTTGTCTCTACCCCTGACTTCGTGGAAACTGTTGGATGGGTTCCCAGCGTGGGGCACCAGGGAAGACTGCAGCAACAGGGCAGTTATGGCCTTGACAGCAATGACCATACCCTGTGCTTGCTCTATCTCCTCCTACAGAAACAACACAAACCTTTTTTGATGTATTTAAACAATCAGCATACAGCAGGGGTCAGGAACCTATGGCTCACGAGCCAGATGTGGCTCTATTGATGGCTGCATCTGGCTTGCAGACAAATGTTCGATTACAAAAAAATTGATTCTTTAGTCTCCTTTGATCTACATATTAATTGCATTGCAGCACCAGAAGTCGCATTAATGGTAAGAAATACTCATTATTGATTAGCATCAGCATAACAATGTTATTAAAAAGAATTCAGAGACATAAGTATTGTACTTTTAGTGTTGAAATGACACAAAAATGTGCACATTTACTTGAATTTTTTGTTTTAAACCTAACGTATGGCTCATAGAGTTAATTTTCAAAATATGTGGTGCCCATGGCTCTCTCTGACCAAAAAGGTTCCCGACCCCTGGCATACAGAATAACAACACAAACCTTTTGATGGATTTAAATAATCAGCATACAGGATAAAAACACTTACTTAAGTTTTTTCCATATCAAATAGAGCCAATGCACACAGTATTTTAATAATAGAATGAAAAGATACCATTTATTTATTTAATATTTAATGTGACACAAAAAATTTGGGTAAGTATAATGAACTTTAAAAAAGACAAAACTATTCACTAACTAGAACAATTGTTATACTTTGATGATCTTGGTTGAAACAATAATCACTACTTATAATTATATAAATAATACTCCTTTCTCTAAAATATATTTTTTAAATTATCAAACTTTCAAAACTTTAAAACAAATATGCATGCAAATTTATACTGGTATGTGTAAACTGCCTCAATGTTTATTGGTAAGTTTATAAAGGTTGCAAAATTAAACATTTTATTTGTGGATTTATTCAGTGAATTGTTGAATTATAGAAACAGCTATTAAGTAACTTTAAAAAAAAGGCATTAATGTAAGGCATTTTTCCAAAGGCGAATTTTCAAAAATTAGTTAGTAAATGTTATATTTGAATTTATGATTTTATTTTTAAGAAAAGGTAAAATAAAACTTTCTATAAAAAGGGAGATTTGAAATATGGATACCTAATTTTGAGGCTGGTCATAGGGGAGATATCAAAAGCAGTGAATACAAGTGGAAATAACTAAAATATCATGTATCAAGGTTCTTACTCTAAAATAATTTTTAAATTCACAAGCTTTTCCCTAACTTAAAAATAAAATCACAACTAATTTTCACCAGCAAGTGTAAAATTTCTAACAGTCCAAATTTTTTTTAAATGTTTAGAGAATATTTTTAAATACTAAAACAAATTATTTCAGACAAAAAACATGAAGGGGTGTTTTATTAATGACTTCTCAACTTAACAACATAATTATTCATAGTTTTTAAAAAAACTGTTTAAACTATTTCATGCTGTTTGTCCATTTTAGTTTAAACTTTAGTCCGTTTTCCCAAACTTTCCCAAAACTGTATGAACCCTGAGTATATTAGTAAGAGAGCATTGTTGTTACAGGCATAGCTGGACCATAAACAAACTTGTGACAGAACTGGGGGTGTAATCAGCTTACCTCTGGTGACAAGTCGTGTCCTGTGTGAGAGACTGGGTTCAAAACCCCAAGTAAACTCATCCAGCTCTCCTCAAACTGTTGTCTGTTCACCCAACCTGATGAAGGAGTCAAGTCAGGCATGAGGTCATTGTGATCTCTATGTTAAATACTGTCTTACCTGAGTTTAACTATACAAGTATAAGTATACACTCTATCAAAATAACATCAGTACTTAACATGAATGTTACAGATGTACAGCAAGTGTCACTTGGCATTGTGATAACTAAATTATCCTCTATTATTATTATGTTCCTAACTTAGAAACTTATTGATTCTTTTGGACATTTAGCTTATAAGGCTTTTAAAAAAAGTTCCTAGGAATGAAATCAAGATACAAACAATGTTATTTTATAATTTCTCTTTTATCTCTTATATCATTTTAACCTGGTGGTCACATTTCAGAATTTAACCTTTGCATGGGTGGATTTAGTAACCATTAACCTTTTTTTTGTTTTTTTTTATTTACCTGGAACATAAAAAAAATTCCAAACTAACAAGTGATAAACATTTAATAACATAGAGTTTACAAGAAAATAATATTTTGTTCAGTCAAAGTGTGAAGAGACAACCTACTAAAAGCTTGCTAAAAATATTGAAAATATATTTTTTAAACAATTGACTCCAGGTACTATTCTTAAACACAGTTAAGTTAAAAAAGCTGCTTATAGATACCTTTCAGTCTGATTACATACTTAGATTAGATATAAAAAGAAAATGAAAGTTTCCGAAACTGTTTACCAAGTGCATTGATCCTGGAAACAAATTCTTTCAGCACATCTTTTTCTTGCAGGTACTCAACAGGTAATGGTGGCAAACAGGTTCGTAGTTCACCCACTGGTGTAGGGGACCAGCCCAGCCTCCAGACTAAAGGTGGTGTCCGTGCATAGGTGTTAACAGCAGGCAGGCGTGACACAGCTAAAAAAGTTCATATTATTTGTAAAAGGCATGAGTGTAGAAGAGAACATAAAGTCCAAGACAAACAAGGTTTACCAGCCTTCCTTCCCTTTAAAATAAAGCTATACACAGACAGATGTACTAAATTAGTCATTGTTGTAACACAGCCAGTTACTAGTACCAGCAGCCATGGACACAATAATCTTCTGTGTAGACGGAGAGTCAGTACAATGTGAGATAAGAAGATCATCAACTGCTCAAACTCTCACCTATTATGATATTTCTGAAAGATGATGCCAGAAACTGGGGCAGCCTTGGTTCATGACAACTGTTGTTAGGGTCCAGCCTAGTGTGTAGACAGTGAACCAGCTCAGATATTTCATCACAGGCTCTGATCAAACATGCAGGCAGGGAAACTAAAACAGTTTTATAAACATCTCAATTAGTACAAAAGAATGAAATTAGACAATTCAAAAGATGTAATGATAAAGACAAAGATATGACATTTTGGAATGTGAGAAATATGAAGGAATGAAATTTGTAAATTAGATCAATGTGTCAACAAGTACAAATGTTACCATCATCATATTCAGCCTCATCTCTCCGATCATCTTGAAACAAGGAGGCTACAGGTTCACCTGGCAGTACAGCCACTGTATGACAATAACACAAGACTATAAGATTATCAGAGCTTATTTAGTCAAACATATAGACTCTATAGAATTCTTTTTTTTAACATTAACAGGATCTAAGGGAAAAGTTAAAGATATTTTTGTCTATCTTAGCTTTTTATTTTCTATTATTAAGAGAAACATTATAACTTTTACATTCCAAGATTGAGGAATCAGCATTATAATCAATTACTGAGCTTTCAACTTACATGAAGACAGAAGTTGATAGAGAAAGCTGACAATACTGCACACATGTGTTGCATGCTCTGTTTGTCCCATCAAAGAATGGATGGCTGGATCTTGTAATAGAAGGGACAGGCAAGAGAGATAGTTTTGGACATGCTCAGAATCTGGCAACATGTCATGTTCCACAGACCAATGGATGAGCTGAATAAAAAACAAACAACAAAGAAATCATTTTTAAAAAGCTTGACATGGATCAGTTATATTAAATAATAAATGTGTTTTAAAGAACTAACATATGTCTCGGCACATTAAGAATGCTAAAAAAAACAGAACCAATTGAGCAGTAATAGAACCAAATCAAGGTTCCTGCTTACCTCAGCACAAAGCACAGAAAAACTTGCAATGTCTTTCAAATATTCTTGAGGAACTTGGGCTCTCCATGGAAACTGATTCAGGGACACCATGTACCTGACCAATGCTGAGGCCAAGCAGAAGTTATTGTCTACCCACTGGGCCTCGGTGAACAGCTCCTCAATGCGATCCATGTAGTGTAAATGTGAGGCTGGGGCGGAATCTACAGTTTACAGGATAACACTTAATCAAATTAGGTAATCTTCATGTTATGACAAAAAAGTGAAATAATTTGCAACTACATAAAAAAGTGTATTGTAGAGGTGGTCTTAGAAAAGAGTGCTGGATAAACATTCAGCAGGTCTTTGGTTTTGGAGGGTGCCTCAAATGGGGAAAGTCATGCATCATGAAATATCCATGCATATCCCGACTAAAAATAACTGGTGCACTCTGCTTCACTGGGACTAAACAGATTTGAAACAGATTACTTTGCTTACTTTCCTTGTACTGTGAGTCAAATAAGTAGAACGTGACACCTAAACATCATAACTTGGACAACTTTTTTACCAATAATTGTCAAAAAAGCATAAATGCATTTCATATCTGATTATTTAAATCATATTTTACAGAGTTATACATTGACTTATACATTGAGTTATACATTGAGTTATACATTGAGTTATACATTGAGTTATACATTGAGTTATACCAGATTATGTTCAAATGTAGATCTAGATGTAAGCAACAGGTGGTAGGCTGAAGGCACTTACCTGAAAAGACTAGACACTGATGTGGAGTTGGCAGTTGGATAACCACATTGTTGATGTGCCTGAACAGGGTCAGCTGTGAGGCCTGGAATAAGGGGTCGAGGATCTGTTCCTTTGTGTTGGTCTGTGGGCTGAGGGATCCCGAGTCGTGGTCACGATTGTAGCGCAGCACAGAGCGGAATGCACCCAGAGACATGCACTCTTCCAGTATTGATAAATTAAACTCCTGAAACATCACCAGATTCAAGATATATTTTTTTTTTAAAGTGATAGAATATTTACTTATTATGCTAGAAATGTTGAGTGGAGTGGCATGATGGTCTAGTGGCTGCATGATGGGATTGCTGTAACAAAGAGATCTCTGGTTTGAATCCTGGCAAAGTCTAGTTTTGTTTCCTCCCTCCCCTCCCCCACTCCTGGAGGGTGCTTTTAAGGCCTACCCAACCCTGAAGGGTATCTGAAATTAGTTGGAGAAAAGTAAAAAGGTGGCTGGTCACAGAATCCCCTGCTGCGCTGAGGCCATTGATACGCTGTGAGAGTTGCTTTACTTGTCCCCTTTGGATTAATATGTTATGAAAAGGATACTGCCATATACACTTGCATTTAATTTCTTAAGAAATTAGGGTTGCAACCTACCGGACTACCCACTCGACATTGTAACAGCACTACTCTGTGATATAGTTGCAACTATCACCTGTATCGATGATTGCAGTGATGCAAAATTACCAGGATATGAATGCATTTAAAAAAACACTTTGCTATACACAAAAAATGAGCTTTTCTACAAAAAAATCACAATAAAACAATAATATGAGCTAAAAATACCAAGCTAAGGCATAGATATTGCATAATCCATTTCTTGGTTCTGAGTTTCAAAGGCTTAAAAAAAAACGAAACAACCCTAATATATAATATATTATAGTGTGTCAGCTAGTCAACTATAAAATATCACTGTGCAAATACATATAGTACTAATTGTTGAGTGGACATGGGTTCAAATTTGTGGGGAGCTACAGAAAATATTTACTGTAAGATTACAAAGTTGTTATAGAATAAATCAATGGCTTATTCATTGGGGCTATTAGTCTAATTTGATGAAATCTTCATCATTACACCTCACATCATCAAAAACCCTACAATTAACAACCGTTATAAAACACAAAATTATAATATTTCATCTTGATCAAAATCAATTAAAGAGATAGCTATAGTGTTAAAAGAAAAAAGTGTGATGGCCTTGCTTGCAAAGTAAATAATAATTTAGTCAAGTGACTTTACCTTTGTCATTGTAATGGAAAGAATATCTGGGTATTCAAGCCTCTGTAATAAATATGCACACTCTCTTGTGTTAGGAGATGACTGAAAGCACTGTTCCTTCACTACTGACAGATAAAACATCTGAAATGAAACATATACAAAAATAATGAATGAATGAAGTCTGGCACCTTGACTTAATACCATATTAATTAAATATATCTCTTTCTTGAGGTATTGTTTATACTTGCCTTGTCAATAGAAATTTTGGCAATCTCCTCTGGTATCACAGACAAGGGATGCGATCTCTCGGGTGACAGCCTAATCTCAGCTGTTGAACCGGCTGCTGAACACAACTTGCAGAGCAGTGATGTCAAACGCTGATGTCTGAAATCAAAAATATATCATGCTGACATTTTGTGGGGAATAAAAAGTGGAGATTTGTTAGCAAAGTGAGCTCGAGTTTTTAGACAATAATATTTCCTCAACACTTATACTTCTATATCTTTCAGATAAAAATTACCGGGTAGTGTCTATAAATGATCATCATAACAGGGCTACACAAACAACAAAATGTTCTTTTTGAAATATAAATTTAAAAGTACATTAAATATTGCTTACCTTTTTATTAAGCCATTAGATTTCATAAACTGTAACAATTTTTCAATGTCTTCTTTGGGTAATTGTTTAGATATTTCCTGAAACAAAAGGTGATATTTGTCTTACATTTAATATCCTTCTGCACCAAAAACATTATGTCACCTGCAATTTGATTACAACAATTATCTCATTTATTATAAAAAATATTGTTTTACTACTTTAAAATTGGATACTGTAAGAGAGAAAGTAAATATTTTTAATATTTTGAACATGTATATTTAATAAATGCAGAAGTAAGAAATGATGTACTTCAGTAGATTCCCCAAGTAGAGTCTCCAGTCTCTGGCAGACAATGGCATCAGTCATCCTTGTAATGGCCAACCTATGGCAGCCAAGGAATTTGTCTATCAGTAACGCTATCAGCGAGCCACTCTGTGATATGTGCACAGCATCCAGGCATTTCAACGTTCTTTTTACCATAGAAGGCTGCAAGATAAAAATAATTTCAAAACACAATCCATCAGAATTGTTGAGTACCATTGGTACCTTGTTAGATACTCTCATTTTCTATGAGAGAGATGTAGTCCAACATAAATACAATTACCTTTGTAATGCTGTCACCCCTGGCATGAATTGCTTGGATGAAAAGACTAGTGGCAGCCGAATTCCTATGTATTGCACTGAGTGAAGAAACATCATAAAGATTCACATAGATCAAAGTTACTGAATGTAAAGTAAGGTAAAAAATTATGGTTTTTAAAATAAGGCAGTCAAAAATTATGGTTTTGTTATTTCTTAAATCAACTACAACACTTCCAAGGTCAATATCTTATGCTAATTCAGTTCACCTGATGAAATCTTGCACTGGTGACTCCTGGGATAGCAGGATGAGATCACTCACATGGTTGATAATGAGCCAGGTCATATGCTCAGCATCACTCAAATTTTCACACTGGCACAACACAAATATTTTCAAACAAATTACCAAGAGAATTACAAACTAACAATAAGTATATAATACTTATATTAAAACCTATTATAACCATATAACTAACAAAACTGACCACATAGTCACAGAACAGTATGAGGCCCCCTCGTCTTAACATCTCCAGACCACAACTTTGAGATGGTCCACCAGTACTCTCGGTGTAGTCAGTGCTGACCACATACTCTCCTCCCCTGAAATAGTTCAGCATTCCAGTGTTACCATGGTAACATCAACACAAGTAGAACAAAACATTGATAAAACTGTACAGTGATTGCAATGAAGTAAGTATCTTCATTAACTTTAAAATTAAACAAATAACCTCTGATTGTACAACTTCACTCGGTCAATATTTGGATTTGGTGCATGGGGAATAATAGGCTCACCTGGATTCAGTCACCTTGTAAGAGGACGGAGCCTGCACAACTCTAGTCCACAAGCTTCGGTCATCAAAGTTCAGTAGGATGAGAACGTTGCACCAGTGAAGCGTGAGTGTGGGACAAACGTTGCTGACCCCAACCATATGCTCGTTGATCTCTCCAACACTGTACATACAAGCCGGAGACTCCAGCTGTAGCAGTCGCATGGCTGCTGTAGCCACTCTTCGAAACAATCCTGAAAATGGAAAAATTGGGATATTTCAGCACAGGAATTGAGTATGAAAATCATCAATCATCAAATCAATAAATGCACTTAAAGGGTCAAACAGACTGAAGACTGGGCCTCTGTGTGACTAAATTATAGACATGAAAAGGTCACTCATTGCAGAATGAGATCCAATGTTGGAAAGAAAAAATGTGTATTTCTATCAAAAGATGAAGAAAGAAATTCTTAAGTCTCTTCTGGATTACTCAACTGGTCAAGTTATAGACTAGATTCAAAGCCTTGACCTTGGGCTGACAAATTTTTAAAACAGTGGTGATGCACAACCTTTTTTTGTCCAACTATGACCTTAGCATTAATAAAGTTCTACTGTTCCCCACTGATATAATTTTCTGTTGATAAATAAATCAACTCTCACTTGGATCCTACACTTATACAATCTTCATGCATGTATAAGAAAAACTATATACCCCAATCAACTAGCAGAGAGAAGTTACTAAATAAGATCTAGTTAAGCCAACTATAAATGTCAATGAACTAAACCCAATGCCAACTAACTTGACAAATTTAATAGTAAAATCATGTTATTGACACACTTAAGAGTTCCATAAATCCTCAATAAAGGTCACCCAAAGGTCAACAATACAAAGAGTTTTACTGTTTATAAAATAAATCTCACCAGACTGAAACATATGAGTTATGTAAAGCATTAGATGCAGGGATTGCTGGAGAAGAAATCTACACTTCTCAATAGCTAAACCACTGGCACTGCATGTAGTAAGGCTGGAACCATGAATGCTTGCACACAGCACTGACGTCTCTTTGTTTAACATTTCAGAACACTTTCCTATGACTTGCAATAAAAACCTTATAGAAAAAAAAACACATAAACATATTTTTGAAAATTTTAGATTTGTTTAACAAAATCATAATTTGAAATATACATAAAGACAAAAACTAAATACAATATAATGATCGATATTTTAGAAGTCTCTCACCATGCCACAGTTTCTTCTGGTGCCAAATTCCTCAACAATTCAACCACAGAATTAGCAGCAGAATTTTCACTTGATTCACGCAGTAGGCAGACATGAAGCTTATTTTTAAAAAAAAATTTAATATTAATGTCAGCAGGAAATTAAGCTTGAGATAACACTTTAATTCTTTTATTATAAAATAATAGTTCTTCTCTTGTGTACCTGCAGCTCTGTTAATCTGGACAGGATTACCTCCTCTTTGGACTGAGATATCAAGACTCTTAGAATAATCAGAACAAGGCAAAGCCACTTCTGGAGACTCTGAAGGTCACTCTGCACAAAATTATTGATTCAATTGTGAATCCAGAATAGTCTTAGAGAGTACTACTTGAAAAAATTATGCATTTTCTATCATATTACAAGTACCATCTTTATTTAGCATCCATTTACTTACCATCAGGATTTTGAGTGGCTAGTATATTGAGATTTCAATTAAATACTCTAGCTGATTTTGCTAGTTAGGCAGATGAACAAAAACTAAGGTGCAAGTCTAGATATTATAACATGGAAAATTCATTTCACTAACCACATCATGAGGTGGAGCCAGAAGTGTTTTCAACAAGAAATCAACAGGTCGAAACACACTCGGAGACACAGATTCAAACAGTCGATGAAGTACATCCAGTGCATTTTGGCAGTCAACATTTATCTACAAAAAGAAATAACACATTTAAAGTGATCCACAGAATTGTATAGAAAAATATTTATTAACAAATCAAATATATTTAGTCTGTTCAATAAAAACCAATAGATGGCAATTAAAACAAAAAAAAAAAACGCAATTAGAAAATTATAAGATTTTCCTAAAAAAGGAAGTAGATAAATATTTTAGAAAAGAATCTACCTGTTGTTTGGCTAAAGCAGGCAATACTACATCCATGACCTGTCGAGATAACCTTTTCCACCTTTCCTCACTTTCTCTGTGACACTGTTGCAGCACTAAGGAAAACATATCCAAGGCCTGACAAGCATTTTGGAAACAATATTAAAAAAATGAGAGAAGAAATTTAAAAAAAAAAGGATTCAAATGAGAAGACAAAATATAAGGAAGCAGTAGATGCCTTTCAATAGTCTCCACTATACCTGATAGTAGTGTACAAGTCTGAGCAGCATGGATACAACCACCTCTCTCTGGGTCTCCAGGTCTTTGCCTACTTCTGACTTCACTGTTCCCCTCAGGAGAAACAAGTCATATACAACTGGCCGAAGTGCTGGGATGGCTGGAAGAAGACAAACATAACAAAATTAATCAACTACAGGATTGGAAATATCACTCTGCACAGGTACGCTTTTATTAAAGCCATATTTGTTTCCCCCCCAAAAAAAAATTTAACTCTAATAAAAACAAAAACTGTAGGGAAAAGAAACAAACTGACCATGTGTTGTGGGCTGCAGACCACTGGCCATGATGCCGTCCAGTCTATGGATTATTCTAGGCATGTCTATGATGGATCTGCTGTGAAACTTTTCATAGGACAGCATGACCAGGAATTGAAAGATGTGGGGGATCAGGGTTTCAGAGTTTCTGAGAAAGAAAAAAAAAATCTATTCATTCAGTACTCTTACTATTGATGTAGTGTAGCCAATCTATTCATTCAGTACTCTTACTATTGATGTAGTGTAGCCAATCTATTCATTCAGTACTCTTACTATTGATGTAGTGTAGCCAATCTATTCATTCAGTACTCTTACTATTGATGTAGTGTAGCCAATCTATTCATTCAGTACTCTTACTATTGATGTAGTGTAGCCAATCTATTCATTCAGTACTCTTACTATTGATGTAGTGTAGCCAATCTATTCATTCAGTACTCTTACTATTGATGTAGTGTAGCCAATCTATTCATTCAGTACTCTTACTATTGATGTAGTGTAGCCAATCTATTCATTCAGTACTCTTACTATTGATGTAGTGTAGCCAATCTATTCATTCAGTACTCTTACTATTGATGTAGTGTAGCCAATCTATTCATTCAGTACTCTTACTATTGATGTAGTGTAGCCAATCTATTCATTCAGTACTCTTACTATTGATGTAGTGTAGCCAATCTATTCATTCAGTACTCTTACTATTGATGTAGTGTAGCCAATCTATTCATTCAGTACTCTTACTATTGATGTAGTGTAGCCAATCTATTCATTCAGTACTCTTACTATTGATGTAGTGTAGCCAATCTATTCATTCAGTACTCTTACTATTGATGTAGTGTAGCCAATCTATTCATTCAGTACTCTTACTATTGATGTAGTGTAGCCAATCTATTCATTCAGTACTCTTACTATTGATGTAGTGTAGCGAATCTATTCATTCAGTACTCTTACTATTGATGTAGTGTAGCCTCCAGCAAACATGGTTACATCAATAAAAAAGAATCTATTCATTCAGTACTCTTACTATTGATGTAGTGTAGCCTCCAGCAAACATGGTTACATCAATAAAAAAAAATATATTAAAGCAATGTTTATTGACAAAAATCAAGCAAGGGTTATCTGTATTTTAAAAAAGCCAGCAAATGTTTATACAACATTCTCCAAATTGGCATTGGCAAATTACTTTTCATAACCCTACTTGAATTCACACATATATTACTATTTACCTTATTTGACCTTCTTCAATAAATTCAAACTGCTTTATAACAAAACCAATAAAAATTTGATCTGAATCAAGAAGACAATAATTGACCCTCAGCTGAATTAGTTGTGCCAATAGTGCAAGAACTTGACACTGAGGAAAGAAAAATACAAACAATTTATTTGAATGCAAGGAAAACTTACAGATTGTTTTTATTTACACAGAGACACTTTCAGTATTATTTTTACAGTATCTTTTAAGAACATTACAGTGTATCTTCATATATGTTCAGCATCATTTCAGATGTTTAAAGTAACATTAAAGATGATTACAGAAACATTTCAGATCATTACAGCATCATTTCAGATGTTTAAAGTAACAGTATCATTGCAAATATTTACAGTATGTTCTCTTTACCTGCAAATCCAAGCTTGAAGTTACTGTATACTGCTTTAGGGCCTTGATGACCAGTGGTTCAAACAAGCGAATATAGGAACCAATAACAGTCTGCAACGGTACAGAATCGTGCTTGATAAAAAGAAATATCAAAACAATACGATGTAACAATGTCTAGAAAACCAGATAATAAGCCATAATATGAAATTTCTCAATTAGTTAGAGCAATAAGTACCAAAATAAAAAGGCTTAGCAATCAAGTCTAATTGATGAGCATATACTTATAAAAGCTTACTTTATCAACATTGCTAGCAGGCTTTAGTATTGCAGGAACTTTTCTATCAACTCTTTGTTTCAACCACAGGAGTGAGCTAAATTAGTCAGGAACACACATATATATATTTATACACATATATTTATACACGTTTATATACAGTTCAAGCATACATAAGAAATCAAAAATGTGTTCTATAAAGAAATAGACAATCAGCATCAGCTTGTGAGCTGCAGACCACTTGGCCATGATGCAGTCTAGTCTATAAATTATTCTAGGCATGCCTATGATGGCATAATAATGCAGTCTAATATTGTCTATTATTGTTGTCTATTTAAATATCCCATGCATTTATCCAAAATATATATATATATATAAAATATACTTCATTGAATAGAATGAACAATATTTTAACTAAAACTTTCATTGAAAAGAAATAAAGGTATTGAAAACAAACTAAAACATACCCATGGGCTTCATCGGCAGGTAATGTTGCCCTACATGCCGCCCCAACCAAGCAATGGGCAAGCTGGGCATAAGGTTTGTTCAAACAATGGTAGTAGAGACCTGGGCTGGAGCCACCAGTGGCCCTTGAGCTGAGATCTGCTGTAAGAAAGTTGGCAGCCTGACTGCTGGCATCCCATTGGCTGGCCAGATTTGTACCAAACAAGGCTTTCAGCAGCTAAAATTTAGTTTTTTGAAAAAGTGATTGGAATATTTTTCACAACCATTGTTTAAAAACTAAAGTTCTAAACTTGTATTAACTCATTCCGTGCCATATATGATCGATTTGCTTTTCATAGCTTATTTCATTGCTATAGCCTAATAATTTGACTTTTTATATTCTCAAACGAATGACAACTCTTTATGCCTCCTTTCTGCTTGGTTTACTTTCGGTTTTTAAATAATAATCAAAATTTTTAATCGATTTCTGTGTAAACGTTTGTAAACTAAGTATAGCCACGCCTATTCAAAATGTTTCTAGGCCTTGGAACTTGTCAAATTTGCTAGTAAAATAACTTTTATTGCTAATTATTAAATTCTATACATCAGATAAAATAACTTAAAATCATTTAAATCTGGTTTTGAAGACGTTCGGTTTATTTACTAATTAAAGATTCCGACATACGTGGTTAGGCCTAGCCCTTTGTAAACTATATAGAAATATACAAGATTGGCGTTTGCCGGCTGATACTAATATTTAAAAAATGCGTATAAGTCAGTAACTATATGGGATATAATCAAAATTCAAAATGCATACTGATCAGGAATAGATATATACTTTTAGAGGTTTTAAGCCGAATAGGATATCTGCTACGCATACCATATAAAAATCTGTTAAGATCGATTTTTATTGCTCCTTTTTTTTAATACAAAAAATTTGATCTCTAAAAATTATTAATAAAGATGTAACTATTATTATAATATTGTTTTAACCTCTACTTATTATTATTCCCTGTTTAATTTCCTTTAATTTGATATGAAATACAGTATCTTGATAAACAAATACCTTTAGAAATTTATGAATAAATAAGGGCACCCTAAAAAAATAATTCTAGCGGCCTAAAAATGGCCTGGCACAAACGCAATAAACCCCCGGCACAGAATGAGTTAAGTAGCTTGAGAATAACAATGTTTAACCTGTATAACTGAAAACTTAAACAGAAGTCACCAATAGCAAACCAGGGGATAGTGGGGGTAAACATACCTATCAGAATAGTGTCAGTAGGGGGCATGGTCTACCCAACTCTGATGGATACCAGACAATAGTTGGGGCAAAGTGAAGGCGGCTTGGCATTGTGATGGCCACACAAACTCCTTGTATGCCATGTCCACAGAAACGGATGAGCGCTACTTCAATGGCTCTATGGATCGATTTGGTCAGATGGGATTACTTTTACTTTACTTTTTTTTTTTACTCATGACCAGGAAAACCTGCAGCATCTACCATGATTTGAACTCAGACATTCCAGCACCACACTGTTATTATGCCCATTGTACACATATTTTTACACTGAGGCCATACATTACTAGATTAGCTAAAGGTATTATTAACAGGTAACTCTTAAATGGCTTTTTTAGAATTAACTCTAATTGTTTGCTATTTGGCTTCAACCTTAGTATTGTTGGGCTTTTAAAACCAAAAATAATCTTTCCAAAACTGTTCAAATCAAAAACTTGAAATACATGTCACAATGTGACGGCAAGCAATACCTGCTGAACGCAGAGAACTGTCCAGGTGGGTTCAAGGGCCATGGTAACCTTCAGGTAGCCGAGGAGCTCCTCCGTAACTTTCCCTATGTCATACAGGGTTGCTATCTCCAAGAGCTGCGAAAGAACTGTTAAAACTGTCCTCAGTATGGTACAAAACTTATCACTGCTGGTGAGATCAAGGGAAGTCTGCACAAGAAAATGAACGGGAGATCAAAATTTTAAACAAATGCACGGAAGATAATAGGTAACTTTTCTAGCAGTCAAGTGAGGTGAGTGTCATGGAGGTGATCACTTACTTTAAAGTTAGAGTATGAGCCTCTGAGTACTTCAAAAAGTTTCATGTATTGTGGAATGTTAAAAAAGGAACCAACACCATCTTTTCTATTCTTGTCTTTTTCTCCTTCTTTAGGATCTGCAATTATTTGTTTTAGTGTTTGAAAGGCATTAGATCATTAAGCTTGACATTTTTTTATATGATCATATGACACATAGATCATAATTATTCCAGAACATTTCATATAAAGATATATATTTCAATAATTTTATTAATAATGATAATTCAATATTTTTTAGAAAAACTGTAATAAAAAAAATAGAAATCTTAAAATAAACAGCAAAAAATTGTTAGATTCTATAAACTAAATTATTTAAATAATGTTGCTGTTTTTTTTTAAGAAAATATTTTCACTATACTTTGTAAAGACATTATTTGCTAATAATATCGTCTTATTTTCAACTAGGCTGACCTTTCCCGGGTGTCTTTTGACTGGCTTTTGGATCTGGTGAACCACTCGGGCCAGGAGTGCTGCCTTCTTTCTCTCCTTTCATCTTTCTCCTCACTGGGCTTAGGGTGGCTGCATTAGGAAGGGACGGCAGTGAAGGCTTCACCTGGGGCGGGCCAGGCATTGTCTCTTCAATTGCATGAGTGCAGGCATTCAGTAGCCTGCATCAAAATAAACAAGCATAAGTGTGTCATTTAATTAAAGTTGACAATGATTATGTGATATTCAGGTACATCTATAATTGTAATATAATTTTTTTTATTGCTTAATATTTTCTCTTTCTTCCCAAAAGGCATTCAGGCATGGAATGGGTTACTGAACAAACCAGGAAAACCAGTAACTTAACATCATTTAAAACATTAATAAAAATGCAAGACTAGACTACGACCACAGTTGAGCATAGGACGCAATAATCTTCTTTATAGAAGGAGCGTCTGTAATGTATAAGTTAGTTTTAGTTGTCAAGTAATATTTATTTTACCTAAAGTTTCAAATTCTCTATGCCAAGTTTATTAGTATTAGCTTGCATACAAATGAAATAAAAACCAAATGATTCATATTTTGAAAACTAAATAAAGCTGACTGCTACAAACTACCTAGCAGTGTGCACAAAAAGTTGATCAATCATTGGCACAAGAAATCTGTCAGTCACAGCTGCCCAATGGCCATCTTCTGCAGGGGTTGCACTTTTTTCACTTATCTCAATGGGTTGAATGTTTTTGTATGCAGCACCTAGAGAGAGACACACACACAATATGTTTCTGAATCTGATAAAATTAAAATCAAATAAATTTTGGAACAATAACACATCTAACAATTAATTTCATTTTTATGTGCAAAAGCTTATTACCACAGACAAGATTTCCAGCAAGCTGAAGGAGGTCCTGGTGGGTGGTCAGTTCCAGTCCTGCCTGCGAAGAAAGCAGCAAAGAGAGAACGATGGGAAGTGGTCCTCCCCCGGATGCTGTTGTTAGCTCATCCATGCTGCAAAGTAGAAACATTATGCACAGCAGATAACGATATGAACAAAATAAAATATCTTTCAGGGAAGTTCAATCCGAAAGAAATTATAAGAATAAAACAAACATATTTAGATTGACTTGGCAAAAGCAATGCAAAAATAAAATAATATGGCTAAATAAAGTCAGCAAAGGTTTTTATCGAGTAATTAAATTTTAATTTTTTTACGATGTTGTAAAATAATATTTCACATATGAATGCCACTGTGGAAGTGCTATGCTATGTAAGTCATGTTATTACAAAACTAAATTACATAGACTGGGGTCATTGCTAACCAGCACTAGTTATAAAAGTGTAAAACCTGGTAAGTAATGAGAGATTTTTACAGTGAGAGAACACTTAAATCTGCCTTTTCTAAGAATGAGAATACTGTGACTCACAATGAGCTTCCCCTGTGGCCTTCAAATAGAATTGTAGCACTCATGGCAAAAAAAAATATTTGTACATAAACTTTTTTTTTAACATTTAAAAAAAATATTCTTTTTAGTAACCATTAAAATAAATATTTATTACAAATTACTTTGCATCCAGTATTTGAAAGAAAATTTTACCTTGAGGCACTCAAAGATCGACTAGGAGGTCGTCTCATGCCCAATTTCTCAACTTTCTCCTTTGAAGCAATTGGCTTCGCAGGACCACAGCTCCAAGAGGAAGCATACTGTGTTATTAGATACTCTTCTGAGAGTCTGCACAAAGCTTGACAGCATCCACTCTAAGAGTAAAATAAAAAAATGTGGACCATATAATTAAACAAAACAAAGATTAAATTATTATTACATAAATTATTAAAGCCTACATTTGTTGATAAATAGTAACCAAATCTGATTTCAGTTACAACAAGATTTCACTACATTTTATAGCAAGCGCACCGTAACATATTTTGACTGGGATATCAACAGGGCATGAAGCAGCTGCTGTACCACACGAGACAGTGCACTTTCAATGCTAGGGTTTATCTCTTCCAAGATGTCAAACAGGAATGGCTTCATAAGTCCCTGGACCAACGGAGGAATCTGGCCCGTCAGAAAGGGATGCATGATCGGGGTCAACAAGTCGGTGGTCTGATCCGCAGCTACTGAAATCACAGCATCTTGTTGTGGGTTGTCAGATGGGAAAAATAGCGATGGTACAAGCCTGGGGGATTGAAAAATATCAAAGACAACATTAATTAATAACAAAATCTATTTTTAAATTATTTTATAACTTTTTTAATACCAGGCATGTGGATATTCAAAAGGCAATTTTTTTTTCCAATTTGTTCCTATATTTCCTTCATTTAAGGATATAGTGCAACTACTTTTAACACAAAAACAAGGATGTAACCATTCACCACATTTTCAAGAAGAATGTTTATTTGATTGAGGATAAATTAAATTCTTTTATGGCTTTAAAAAGAACCAATTACTGAGTATTAGTGCGGGACTGTCAGGCAAAGCATCACCTAATGGGAAAAATTGAAAAGGACTGGTACTGAACACATCAGGGTGATGTAATGTGCAGCACAAAACTAAGTTAATACCAGAAGGGTTAATTAACTGATTTATTGCACCATAACCTTAGAATGACTAGGCTTAAAGCAAAAAAAGAAAAAAATCAGTTATAAATCATCTTCAGTCTCTCTACTTTTCTTTCCTACTACAAATGATGGAAGCTTTTAGTAACCTAAATCTTTATTAGAATTATTAAAAATTGTTATTACACCTATCCTTTCTGTGACTAAAGGATTGAGAATATTAATGGTTGAGGATTGCGATAGCACCAAAAATTCTGATCAAACATAGCTATAATCCTATTATAATGTAGTAATAAAAAATTAAGATCAATAGAAAAAGCATTCAAAAATGTTCTCAGGCACTTAATAAAACATAGGTTACATACTAAATTGTGATCAAGTCTTCTTCAATGTAATGGAAATTGTACGAACTATCAAATAAATATTTCTTCTGTACTTTCTCCACATTGTCAGATAACAGCCTGTGAGAAGCACTGGTTTTAAAACTGCACATACCTATGTATAGCTGACGAAGCAGCCGTACGCACTCTGGCATCTTCATCCCCAAGTAAATGAAGAACAATTTCTTGAAACATATGTTCCTGTAGGCACAGCTTCTGTTCATCATGAAATAAAACATTTTCTCAGTAATGCAACAAGTAATCAATTTTAATTTAAGGTTGAGATGAACCAAGAAATAAATTGATTTTTTTTACAACTATTGCATTTTTCTAAACCAAGGAAAGTATTTTTTTATTTATTTCTGAGTATGCTATAAAACTTACACCTAAGAAGTTGTGATCTCCTTTAATGATGTCTTGCGATACTGATTCCAAATAGCTGATCACTTTAAAATTCAAACCACCAATAAGTTCTAATAACTCCACCTAAGAAATAAGTAAAAGGAATAAAGATTTATTCATTAATTTTTTTTTAAATGTTTCTAAATTAGCCAATGTGAATTTTAACAATATTTATTCCACTAATTACACTGCAATAATTTAAGAATTTCCAGTCTGTAAAATATTTTCTGTTATGGAAGAAGTGGTCAAATGTTTGCTCTTAAATGAATTTGTAATGTCTAAATTTAATAATGTTTTAGATTTTAGCCCATTAAATGAGATTTATTATAACTTGTCAAAATTTCAAACAACAAAACATTAGTCGTGAAAAAAAAGAAAATTCCATCTAAAGGTTAGAAACAAATTGACAACTGAGCTATTAGTAATGTAGTAGCATATTCACATTGACCAAACACCTTAAAGTTTGGCTATAATATAAGTTTAAATCATTAATAACACTCATGAAGGTATTTACCTTGACCAACCAGTAAGGGTTAGTCTTGATCATGAGCAGGTCAAGTAGGACATTCAAACCTAATCGGCCATGACAACTGTCCAGCAGATGGCCCAAACACATCTGCAAGGCCACGAGTGCTGCACGTATGGCCACCGCTGATTCATCTTCCAGGATGTTGACAATAATTTTCAAAAGGGCTTCAAGTGTTAAAACATCTGACCAAACATAAATCAATGTAACACTTAAGTATGCAGATAGAAAGATTCTATACATTTTACAATCATGGAATGGACCTAACAAGGTATGTAAATGGTACTTTGCTTATGTAATATAAATGGACATAAAGGCTTTTACTAATAAATTACTCAAAAATATAATAATTAATAGCTATGGCTATTTAAACATAATTACAGATTACAATACGTCATTGAGCAAGATGTCTATAGTAAATAATTAGCTAAAACAAATTTTGTTATTACACACTCCTAATTCTTTTTTTTTTATTTCATTTTTTGATAGCTTTCAAATTATATTTTAGTTTTTTGTATACATTAAGAACTCAGTTTGACCTACTTTGTGATGGAGGCTTGTTAGCTAATATCCACTGATGAAAGTTTCCCCTGCCTTCAGTTAAAGCTGCTCTGATAAAACTTCCAATCACAACAGCCGTCTGCCCTTTGAGTTGGTGATCAGGGTGACTAGCGTAGAATGTAACATCTTGAATGTTTTGATCATTTCCTGAGAAATAAAACACAACACAACACATGATTTGTATATTCTGGTCCAAGTTTTTCAAGGTGTGTTTCTGTTATATTACATAAAATAAAACTTTGAACTTAACCTTCTAGCTTCAAATTATTATTTAATGCCTTCGAACATTACATTTTCTTTAAAATTTGCTAGTTCAATATTAAAAAGCACACCTTAGTTTTTTTTGGGTGCTGCATTTTTATATTCTATTTATGTACTTTTAATAAACATAACTTTTCAAGCATCCTCCCACTGACCTGCATTAACGGCAGTTGGACAAAGTTTAAAAAGAAAAAGCCTGGGACACAACGCCAGACTGCAGGAGACACATCCCAGGGCCAGTGACTTGAGACTGACTCTGACTTGCTTGTCCGAGACCAGGCCTTCCGACATACCAGTCAGCAGGAAGCGCTTGCAGAGCAGTCGCATATAAAACAGGAGCGGCACTTCATCTTCCTTGAGGGAATCTTGCTCTATAGGGATCTAAGCCAGACAATTTTCAAATGCTTAATTACTGCACAATAGCAAACGTTGATCCTAAGAAGACTAAAATAGGTTTAATGTAACCACTTTCTATAACTGTTAATACTTGTTAGTTTGAATAGTTTGTAATACGGTTTAATAAGCCAAAAAATTATATATGAATCTATCTATGAGAAACATACAAACTCAAGAAATTTATGATGACATAATGTCTAGAGGTGTTACCTGCTCCATTGATTCAACATGAGCCTGGCTAGGACTTGATGGTATGGCTCCTTCATCTCCAGGGTAAACTATGATCTGAGGATTGCCATTCATGTCATGGCCTAATAGCTGGGCAGGAGGATATTGAACTGTGTTTGGGCTTATGCTGCGGACACTTTGTAAAGTCTCAATACTTTCACTATGTGTCATTCCTGAAAAAAAATATTGAAAAAAAAAACATATATCCGATCTATATATATATATATAGTTCCTTCCAAAAAATAATATTACTAGCAACAAGTGAGTAACAAAAAAGTATTATCAGTTTTCAAACTGGCAACAAAATTTTGATCATATTTATAATCTTATCCTCAACTTTAAAACTGAAAAGAGTCAAGCAAAAGAAAAATTAGTTTTCTAAGATAATAATTTACTGAGCTTTACGGAGGTAGCATAATTTTACACAGGTAGCACAATTTTACACAGGTAGCACAATTTTACACAGGTGGCACAATTTTACACAGGTGGCACAATTTTACACAGGTAGCACAATTTTACACAGGTAGCACAATTTTACACAGGTAGCACAATTTTACACAGGTAGCACAATTTTACACAGATAGCACAATTTTACACAGGTAGCACAATTTTACACAGATAGCACAATTTTACACTGGTGGCACAATTTTACACAGGTAGCACAATTTTACACAGGTTGCACAATTTTACAAAGGTAGCACAATTTTACAAAGTAGCACAATTTTACACAGGTAGCACAATTTTACAAGGTAGCACAATTTTACACAGGTAGCACAATTGTACACAGGTGGCACAAGTTTACAGGGTAAAAAATTTGCTAAGATTGAACAGGGAAGAAAGGCCATTTATGAGGATGGGACAGGGTTTGGTCACATTGGCTTTTCTGGCAAGATTATGAGAATCATTCAAACAACAAGCTTTGAATGTGTCCATCCTTCTTAGTTCAATGATACTCATTTATTATTTCAGGGTAATTTGCATTTTGCTGTGATATATCTTATCTAGCATATAAATAAGGGCTAAATTGGCAGAGTGTACCAGTTACTTAAAGCTAGTAGGCTACCAGTTTCTTAAAGCTATCAATCAAATTGGACAGTCAGGCCAGTGCATTGGAGTGGCTGGCTTTATATTCCCCAACTGGGTAGATAAGAGGCACCTTCCATAGCTTAGAATTTTTTTCAACATTTAAACCTGTATGACGATGTAATCCTCTGCCACTATACCACTGGGAAGTGTCTGTAGAAACTGTATGTATACATATATATATGTATGTATAATAATACATATATGTATGTTAATGACATCACAATTCACTCCCCTGCACTCAGCTGTCCCCCATGCAGTCCATTTCTTACTACATTTCTTGTGTTCATACTTCAGTTTGCATGCAAAAAAATCAACACACCTGAATGTGCAGATAACTCAGATCTTTCCTCATTGATATCTCCAATCTCAACACTGGAATATTCTGTACCATCAGTAACTATTATGGTGTCACTGTCAACATAATCACTTTGTTCTAGAGATGTTTCTATTACCCCTGAGTTCTGTCCCCTAAACAGAAAAAAAGAATTAAGAATATTATTTCACGATCAAATTTCCAAAAGAAAAATAAAAAAAGTGTCTAACTTTTACTTGACTAACTTTTGTGTAGACCTGGCATCAGGTTCGGATAAAGTATTTGATGACGACGATTGCTTTTTTGCTAAGTGTGCTTGGACATTCACTTCACCAGAATCTCCATCTTCGTCTAGACTTGCATCATCGGTTATAGAAGGTAAATCTAGAACACCTATAATTTAAAAAAAAAATTTTTAAACATATGTATTCTTGCTTATAGAAATCCCATTTTAAGTGTATAAAAATCAACAAAATAATTGGCTAATAGAAAACTTTGACAATATTTTTTTTAGTCATGCCACATCTTTTTATTAATTAATTTAAGAACTTACTTTCTATTCTTCCATGGTTTTCCTCATCTATGTCATGACTGAAAATATATGTCCGTGAGATGCTGCTCTTGGTGAGCAGTATTTGTCTCAGGGTAGGTGGAGGTGTACGTAACAACTGTTGCAGTGATTCCAGGGCAGCGGTAACAACATTATGGTCGTTGTGACCAGTGTAATGAAGCAATGCTTGCAAGATCTACAATAAGGGAAACAAACACTTTAAGACTCAACTTTTGCATTTCATATACATGAAAACTTCAAGTTTTTTTATTTCAAGTTTCAAGCATAAACTTTAAAACTTTTAGAACTATTTAACTCAAGATCTTTAATTTGAAGGTTATGAATTTTATCACACATCAAGTCTGCTTTATGTTAAAGTTGTATTGTTTTTAGTTGTTTTTTTAAATTAAGATGTAACGTTTTTAAAATAAGTCTTTAGTTTACAATTAGAAATGTTATAATATAACTTTAATAAACTATAAAACATTAAATGCATTACCTTAACCATTTGATCTTCACCAATGGCTTGCTCTGCTTCTGCTTCCCTGTAACCAAAACTATCTTTCAGACCCTGATCTTTTGTGTTGGAAGCAGACAAATGGGGTACAGCATGACGCAGACAAAGAATCACTCCCAGCAGGGTGTGAACGTCATGATCAATGTCCACGGGTAAAATCATCTCTGTTTGAATAGCAAGAGGATTCAATTACGATTAATTATTTTTTTGACTCAAAATACTTTGTGAAATAACAAAAAAAAAATCAGTATTCTATGAGCTTCATTCCATCAGTACCGTTTGAGTCACCATACATACCCAGAAGGACTCCGATTAAATAATTGAAAAATGACAGTGGAGCCCTTGAATGCTGACAAATTAAAGCTAAGCTGCTAGCTGACATTCTCCGACATACTGCGGAACTAGATTTCAGGTTTGGAAGGAAAGACTTCAACAGTGCCTGAAATGTTAAACAAATATCAAACAAATATAAATTAACATTTCACATTTAATGATATTTTATGAAGATGTGCTATTTTTTTACATTTTGAAAGCTTACCTTCACTTCTGTATCATTAGCAAATGGCATTAAAGCTGAGCAAATCTTAGGCATAGCGGTGGACAAAGTCTCTTGGACAGCTTCTTCTTCTCTACGACAAATACGAGCCACACAAGGGAGCAAATTTACTATATAAGGTCTGGAGAAAAAAAAAAGTATTTTCAATTACTTTTTGCTGCAGGTTTTTAAAATCAAAAAGAGAAAACACTGTTTAATATAACGTGCATTTAATATATGGTTTTGAATTTCTTATTCTAATGTAAATTTGCCCAATAAAAATAAGTCTAAAAAAAGGAAAAAGCTAACAAATAGAAACAAACGAATTAAGGCTGAAGGATAGAAATGTAAAGCAAAAATATATAATCATCAAAGATGGCCACCAAAAATAAGAAGCTAAAATGATGATATACACATATAAGATGGAATGGAAAACTAATAATAATTCTATTTGTATAGCGCTGCCAACAAACAAAATGTAAGCTGAGATCGCATTTAACATTGAGCAACAAAACAACCTAGTACACAGATATAATTCTCTAGGCTGAAAAGGATATAAAGCTAATTAATAATTTAAAACTTTACAAACATAGGACAAAGCAAATAAATGTAGCATTAACCGACCTGATATAAAAGTAAAACAGTAGGGTTCTAAAAAATGTTTCAAGTTCTTTAAAAAGTGAGGATAGAACTTGTTCGCCTGAGTTGGATGGGAGGTAGATTCCATACTTTTGGGCCAGATATTGAGAATTTGCAATTGAAAGGTCATGAGCTTTGAATGAGCTTACCTGCACTTCTGCGGCCTAATCAGATGGCACATGTCTGCAAATCTCCAAAGGGCTGCCCTGATACTTCGAGATGGGCCATTCTTCTTTAGCTCTTTGTACAGCTCCACTTGCAATCTGCCCAAGTTGGTTTCCAGGAGGACCTGATGATTCAAAAGCCATTGATGGAGGACGTTGGAAGTTTCACATGTTTTGATGGAGGACATTGGAGGTTTCACATGTTTTGATGGAGGACATTGGAGTTTTCACATGTTTTCAACACTCATATGCATCATTCAATTATCACTCATAAGCATTATTTAATTCATACATAATCTGAACCAGACTGCAACGGAATAGAAAGATATCACTGTTACCGTACCTTAATTGTCCTATTTAAGCATTCATCTGCTACCATACGGACATCAGCTTCTGGATCATCACAAAGAGTCAGAAAGGCCTCCATTGCAATTCCTAAAAATTTGGGAAAATCTGCAATGGTCCTGGCAAGAAAAGTTTTAATAAAACATTAATCTTACATAAAAAAAAAAAAAAAACAAGCTGCTTTATAAATGTTCCCTCAATAATTAAAGTAACAAGAAAACTGAATGTTTCTCTAATAGGCCTACCTCATATTTGGTGAACACATGCAATCTGCAACAATATTGCAATGGAGAATTTTATCTTTCTTGGATGGAACATTCTGGTCTTTTTTCCTAAACATAATATAAGAAATTCATTTTATATTGATACAGATGGTAGTATTTTAAAAAATTCAAGATGTGAGCAAAATAGACACTCCAAAAATAACAATGAAAGTGTAGAAAATAAAAAGGTAAAGAAAGAAGATGACAAAAATGTTGGATTATAGCACATATACCACTACATTGTGACTACAACTACTATATTTGTATAATATATATTATTTATACATTAGAAGTAAATTAAAGTAAGTAAAGTATCATTTTCTGACCATGTTTACCATGGGTAAAGTTCACAAGTTTCTGTAACGATGGCATTCAAGAGATTGTGTGGTCAGCACAATACCCAGCCAACTTTACTTTTCCCCATCTAATGTCAGGCAAACATAACAGCTGGATAAAATCAAAGACACCCTCCAGACCCATGCTATGAAAAAAAAACTGGCCTTGAACCTGATTCGAACCAGGGACATTTGGTACCACAATCAGAGCAAGCTGCCATGAGACCAACATGCTCCATACATTAGAAGTTAGTGAACTATTTTTATATAATATTTTAATAAACTTAATATAGGGATGGAATTAACTTACTTTGGATCCTCTGCAATTTGTGCATTAGGTTGGAAAACCTTAAGCCCTTCGAAGGCTTTGATTAGTTTCTCAATTGTTGCCATATTCATTTACAGTTATTTTCTGCGTACACCAACAAGGTATGAAAATGAAATGAAATTAAATTTCATTACATTAAATAAAATGATCATACTTATATATATATGCTAATAAAACATTGGCATTGGGTTTATTTTTATTATATTATGAATTATAGAAGAATCATGTTTTCTTCAAGACTGAAGCAATTTGAAAAGATTTTAAAAACCTTTTAAGCACACTTTAAAGTTTTAATATATAGCCTGATTATGGTAAAATGAATTTTCAATAAATTTAAATAGAATATTACTAATTATCTGATTCATTACTTGTCTCGAGTCTAGTGCCAATACTAGGACTAGGAGATTGGCGGTATTGCAGTATAGTAATAGCCTAATCCTAAACAATAATAGCCTACTAGATAAATTTTAGTTAGTGTATCCTCATGAGCACAGATGTGAGACAGCACTATTTTGTGTCTCAAATGATGTTCATTGTAGTGCGGACTGTGATCTGAAACTTAAAGTCCTATTGGAGCTTAGCACTGCTTTTGATGTCAATGACCATGAAATACTCCTGTCAAAACTTCAATATGAGGTTGGCATCACTGGGACTGCTCTTTGCGACTTATAGTCGATCTGGACTCCTGATAAGAAATTCCCTCTATTTGTGGCGTACCGCAGGGCTCAGTTTTAAGGTCTGTTCTATTCTCCTTGTACATAAGTCAGCTTGGCAAATTAATTGTGTGCATCTTGCAAATTTTATGCAGGATGCGGTGCTTTACAAGAGTTATCGTACAGATTCATCTGTCTGAGCTGCTGCTGTTGGTGATGTGGAGGAGTGCTGTCATGGATGGCTGCAGACAGACTTTAATTGAATTATCTGTGGTTCGGATGTCAGTCTTCGGAAGGTCTCTATTACTTCGATCAAAGTTGGGGCTTTTGAGATCACGTTGTCCAACATGGTTAGAGACCTTGGCCTTTTTATTGATAATAAACTGACAATTGTTCCACATGTCAGTGCTGTGGTTGAAGCCGTGTTTGTCTCATCTATGCACCCTGGGTCAGCTGCAACGTCAACTCAACGGAAGGATGGCCAATACCATAGCAGTCTCACTTATCCAGTCAAGGTTGGATTACTACAACAGTTGCCTGTGGGGTTGGCCTCAGAACCAGCTGCAGAGACTACAGAGAGTGCAGAACACTGTGGCATGCATTGTTTCGGGGGTGAAGATCATATCTCCCCAACTCTAAAGGATCTCCACTAGCTCCCGGTGATAAAGCGAATAAATCACAAAATTATGTCCCTTACTTATGGATGAATAAATGGCACTGCTCCTTCCTATTCCTATCTTTGAGAACTTATATGCATGAGCATGAGCCATTAACTCAATAGCTACCATGGCATTTTCCCCCGTATGGACCGTATGGCCAGCCTGTTTTCATGACCTTCTTTTTTTACCTAGGCCCAACGCAATCAAAGCTTTTATTACAGCTTTTATTATGAATGAAACCCTAAGTGTTGCATATCAAAATAAGCAGAAATGAAAGCTTTTATCTAGAATATGCTAATAGAACATTTTTAAACTCTAGAATAAGTGTGAAAGTAAAGGTGAAAGTAAGAATGTTGTTTTAGAAACAAAGACAAACAAATAAGAAATATTCAACTTACAATCTAATTTTTCCGGAAATAATAATCCGAATAAAAAAGAAACTTTGCGATTCTATTCAAAATTCTATTAGAAACATGCAAAATGCGGCTCATGCCACTCATGGTAGTTAAAGAGTTAAGGGAACTGCGCTCTTCATCAGTCACTCCGTAAAACTCCCAGTGCGGCTGGACACAAAAAGAAGTACCTAGGAGTGTGCTCATTTGAATCTGAGGCACCTTCTTTTCGGAACAGTTTACCACAGAAACTGAGACAAGAGGGTCTTTTAATAAGAACTTAGTTTTACTTAGACCTTTCTCTTTGCCTAGGCCTAGATGGCCTAGTGGATGTATGCCTTACATAGGCCTACTAATATACTAATGCATCTGCCACTGCAATTCATACCAAGACCCTGTCTTGGACCAAGTCGACCAAGAGGGTACTGAGCATGCTAAATTTAATTAGTAATAGTACTAATAGCATGGATGGATAGAAGCTCTACTCTAGACTCTAGAGACTCTATAAAATATAATAAAAAATGACCAGTATAATTTGAGTTCATTATTATTATTACTATGACTTACTATTAGGCTTGCTAGCTACTAGTACTAGTGACATAAACTCAAGCCAATTCATAATTTAGTTATAAAACTACTTCATTCAACAGTGCGGCTGCCAATGCTGAGTCCACTGACTTTTTTAAAAAAGCCTTTTAACTTTTATTATTTTATTTTAATTTGTTATTTCTCACTCAATGAAGATAAAAAGTCAGACTTACTAGTCTATGCTTTTCATAATATGCCAATCCTTTTATTTACCTTCTTTAGAAAACGTTATAGTATTGTACAATATTTGGACGTCTGTGAGCAACTTCAATCTCAATGCGACTAATATTCATTGTTTATCAATATACAAGATAGCCACCATCTTAAAACACTGAAGAGTTTCGATTGAAAGAAGAAATGAAATGAGCTCCGCCCACAAATCAGTATAAAATTAATATCAACTTTCGGTTTCAATCTTCAATTTAAACGAAATACGAAGTTAACAGTCGACGCAAGAGTCGATTAACTCATCTAAAATAAGTATAAATTAGAAGTTCTATGTCTAGTATTAATCATCGCAGAATTCTCGTCAGCCTTCTGACGCCTCTGGGTGAAAGATTCGCGAAATTTTCAGAGGTATTTAATTGTAGGCCTATAGTACTATACTATAAATACAATTATTATTAATAAAATTAATTATACAATATTCTCCACTAGTCTACTGAGTCTGAGTCTACTGACTACTGGCTACTTAGTAGGCCTACTTACTACTGGCACTTGACTTGGACTTGTTATTGAATTATTGGGCCTATTGGCAAATATTGGTAGTTTTCTTATCTTATACATTACAGACGCTCCTTCTAATAGAAGTTTTATAGAGAAGATTATTGCGCCCTACGCTCATCCGTGGTCCTAGTCTAAGTCTACTCTTGCATTTATTTTATTAATGTTTTTAAATGATGCTAAGTTAGGCCTACTGGTTTTCCTGGTTTATTCATTATTCAGGCAACCCATTCCATGCCCGAATGACGGCGAATGCCACTCTGGAAGAAAGAGTATTTATATGCATTTGTTCTCACATAGGGGATAAGGAAAGTGTTTTTGTCTTTATGTTTATCTGAGCATTGCAAGAGGCTATTATTGGGTTCTATTGTTAAATTAGAGTTTAATGCCTTATGTAATATGTATTATTACTACTTTGCTCTATGCCCTTCTGTCCTCTAGTGTTTCTAGCCAACAATAAAAGAAGTAAGTAAAAGTAAAGTACCTGTCGGACCGAATTGATCCATAAGTCTGGTGAAGCAGCCTTCGCCAGTTTCTGTGGCCACGTCAAACTAGGTGATTGCGTGGCCTGCACTATGCACAGCCACCTTTACTTTACCCCAACTAAGGTCAGGTACCCATCAGAGCTGGTTAGACTCAGGAACACCCTCCAGACCCGAGAAAAAAATCCTAGCCTGCAACAGGATTCGAACCCAGGACCTTGGTTATGCCGCTCAGCCACCATGGCAGAGCTTTGCTAATTTTGACATGAAATGATGGGTATATGCTGAAGATGGTAGGCCCTATATATGTTTTGTGAATACATCAAATAAAAAAGTTGAAGGAAATTCTTTTATACTACACAGAAAGACATATTATATAGGCCCTCTACAAGCACAACAATATACCGGTACATGTTTTTACATAGAAGCTCTGCTTAAATTGCTCTAACCTGGACAAATGTTTGCTCATGCCCATTATAATGTCTTTAAATCTGGTAAATATTTTGTAACAACATTAGGACAAGGATAATTATTGTTTTTCTTATATTGGTATTATTTTTTTATAATTGTTTTTTTTCTTTTCAGTGTATCCTTGATTACTTTGGATATAAGAATGGCCATGGCTTTCTTCAAGTTGAATTGAAAGAGAATACACTCAAACTAAGTAATTTAGGATGTGATGAAAGATCACAGATACTAATCAAAGTAATATGTCTAAAGTCATCGTTTTAAAAAGATATTGAAATTGTAACACAAAGTCAGACTTTATTATCTACATTTCTTTATTATTGGTAAAGAATCTAAAGGATTCCAAATGGTTCAGTTTATTTTTTTCATGAACATAAAAAATACATTTCTTTGTCCACTTATTTTAAATTTCTGGTATTTATCATTGACTGGCATACCAAAGATCCTTGGTTCAAATCCTGGTGAAGGCTAGGATTTTTTCCCTGGACTCGAGGGTGTCCCTGAGTTTACCCAGTTTTAATTGGTACCTGACATTAATTAGTTGGAGTAAAGTAAAGGCAGTTGGGCATTATGCTGGCAACACATCCCCTAGAATGCAGTGACCACTGAAACTGGTGAAAGCTGCTTCACTGGCCCTATGATCATTTTGGTCCGAATGGTACTTTACATACTTACTATAATAATAAAATTACAGTGAGTTTGTGTGTCCTTTATAGACTTCTAGGCCGTTTAACAAGTTGGGACAAAAGTTAAATGCCGGTACAAAAATTGGAAACGGCCTCCAAAAGACATTTTTCTTATATCAACTATTATATTGCTTAATTTGTTAATTTACTTTTTAAAGAAAGATATTACTACAATTATGTGAAATTTATAAACTGGAGCACCATAAAAAATTTTTGGAGTGTCTCTTTAAAAATGCTTTCAAATTATGTGTTGTTTGGTCCTTCCAGGTTTTCCCTTGCTACAAAAGCTTTTCTTTTTTTATTGTTTCTCTTTTTATCTTGTTTTTTTTTTCTTCTTTCCTATTTTTTTTTTTCTTCTTTTAACAAAATAAATTGTAGTCATTTGTTTCTCCATCATTTTGACAGGCAAAAATACTAGTTTAACATAAAAGAAAAAAAGGGCCTAGCTAATTTTCAAAAAGTGCTATGTATAATACTATGACATTTATCTTTTCATTTTAAGTTATCACCCTTGTCTTATGTAATATGTCTTTATTCTTAATTTAGATTGCATTTAAAAAGTCATTTTGTTAGAATTATAAATCACTTTTTTGGCCTATTGAGTTAAGATTTTAAAATATTGAAACTTGCAAAGCCTTCTGTATGAAAGGAGTGGCTAGAAAATATAAATATAGTTATAAATATTTAATGTTTTTTTGCATAATATGTTACAGCAAAACTTATTTGTATAATATAATTATTATTTACATAAAAAACTATTGCATGCTTATTTATAATTTTTTTTATATACTTTTTCCCTCTTGTAGCATCCAGCTTTTTGTCCAGTAAAACATATCACAGAAGAGGCTGCTTTGTCTCTACCTGAGGAGATTAGAACTCGAGGTGTAGATGCTGGAGTTGCCATAATCTTGGAGTCTTCTGATGAAAGAATTCTTTTAACACGGAGAGCAAAACACCTCAGCATATTTCCTGGAATATGGGTACCACCAGGTAGTTCAACATTATTATATTGGTTTTTCAAAGTGTTTAGTTGAAAGTTTAATATAATTTTTTTTCATGCATTATTTTGGCTTGTCCCATAAAAACTTTCTCTTCTTGCTTTTGCTTTCTCGATCTTTTAGAATGGATTTATTTCCCGATATTTTTCTCCTTATCTTCAGAATGTATTAAAAATTTGAACCACTTTTATTTCCAGGAGGACACTTAGAAGAAAATGAAACTGTAAGTTGTAGTTATTTCCTTAAAATATATATTTTAGTTAGCAGTATGTTAACAAAATATTGTATCTGATCTAAAGGTATTAAAATAGTTATTTTTATTAATACTTAAATTTTTTAATAGATAGAATCTATAGACCTTTGCATATTAAGTTACAATTGTTGTGTTTGAAGGTTGTTTGGTGAAATATATTTTCTCAAAACAATACACTTGCTTGGATCTATCTATATTTATTGTGTCAGTTGTTTAATTAAAGCTTTATTTTTATTTTAGTTGTTGGAAGCTGGATTAAGAGAGCTGAAAGAAGAGACTGGGCTTAATTTAGAGATTTCTGATTTTACAAACCAAAAGCCAGATATAATTGGATTATGGGAGGTAATGAGACCTACTTTACTTCTCACAACTGAATACTTAGTAACTCATTATTTTTAATATACCTGCCTTTTATTTATTTGTCAGTACTGGTACTATTTCAAAAGAGCATTACTAAGCAACTACATGTGACATTAAAGGCCAGTATTTCACTGCAGCAAATAAATGCATTATATTACATTATTACTACTATTACCATTTTTTGCTTTGGTAATCACACAGACAGTACTGCTTACCTTTTTTTTTTAAATATTACAATAGAGTGCATCTTTAACGAAAGTAAACATTTGTAGGGAACTAAACAGTGAGGAAATGACATCCTCATCTTGACTTTTATACCCCTTTAAAACACACAAAAAAATCAAATTTGTTTTTATATAAATATAATGTATGACATAACTGAGCTAAAATTGATATTTTCTCCTAGTCTGTCTACCCGCCTACACTGGCCCTTGGCTCACCCACTCGCCATCACATCGTTGTTTATTTCCATTGTCGCCTAAAAGATGGCTTGACGTCTGAGAAAATGGAGAAACAAATTAGTTTTGATCCTGCTGAAGTAGATGCCTGTGTATGGTTAGAATTGGACTCTGTTACAGCCATTGCAGAGTCATTTGAAGCTCAAGTAGCAGCTTCTACTATTCAACATTTGCCACATGTAATAAGGTATGCTAATTAGATTTACCATTTTGACATATTATTATTATATTAAGTTTCTTGTGGATCCTGGTCCAGCTGCATCATTTGCATTGTTGCATTATATGAATAAATGAACCAAGTACCACTTTAAATTAGTGCTAAAGAAATTTTCTGCCCCAAGCATGTGCTTATTTTGCTTAATTAATGGTTAATCCTCGGGAGAGGGCAGTATCTGTGGCAAAGACTTAACTTTTCATTTCATCCCATTGTTTATTTTCTTTGCTAAAGGCCTTTTTCTATATAACAATAAAGTATTTATTTATTATTCCCAGAGCAATAACATTGGATGAGAATCAAAAGCAGTATGTGTCAGAAATACCAGCAGCCTTCTTGTACACTAGTCAAACAGCTGATCTTACAAATACAGAACGAGTCAGCACAGGGACAAAGTTTGCACTGCAACAGTTTTTAAAGAAAAAATAATGTATTTTATACTGATAAACAAGTTTTAAGAATCAAGACACTTCTTTATTTTTTAGAATCAGATATAAACAAATTTGTTTCACAATCATAAGACTGTTTTTTTATTTTTTAGAATGTTAATAAGTTAATAAGAGCAAGAGTCACCATTTCAGTCATAATAATCAATTTTGAACACATTAGTAGTAAATTAGGCTACCTTTACTGTACTTTACACATATTGAATGGACATCATAAATAGCCCATACACATTAAAGGATTTTATTTTTGGATCTATCAAATTCATTATTGTAATTTATTAGACATATTATTATGTAGTATTGCAGTGAATCTTTATGCATAATTCATGTACTGTTTTAATCTCATGGTTATTTACCTTTTTGTCTTGCTCAGGCATCTTCAATTGAGTTATTGGATTTTTGTGATGTGTGGTTGTGTAGTTCATTAGTATTAAACCTGATCATATTTGGTCTAAGCATTTTTCTCTCTTTGAACCAACATGGGCAAGGGTAACAAACAGTAACAGAGTGAGTGTATAAAGGTAATTTATATATTTTTTGTAACTTATATTGAATTTTACAACTTTGGCAGTAGGGTAAGCAGATGTAAAACTTATAAACTAGTTCCTGAAGAATCTATTTAATTTCAGAGTTATTTGGTTTACATAGCATTGTTGTAATAAAATAAAATCCTATATTTCTATGTACATTTTTTAAACTAGAATGAATATTCAGTTGTCCAGTTGAAAAATGTGATCACTATAAGATGCACTTTTTGTATCAGAGCAAACGGGGAATATACATTTATAAAAGATTTGTATTAAATTTATGTATAAAGTTTTTAAAATTTTTAAATGTCAATAAACTTTAATATTTCATGTAATTTGAAATGTTGAGTTTTTAATGTACCTCAAAATGTTTTAGTTACATTTTAAAATATTTTAATTAAAAATAAATCTTTGTAATCAGTATCAGGGTACAGTACCAAAATATGTTATTTTGACTCAATAAATGATTTGTACAGTACAGCTTAATTTACATACTATATATTTTGCCATCAGTTCTTTGACCTGATTAGCTTTAATAGTGAATAAAGAATTAGTTGTCAATTTTTTTCCCTGTTGGTATACATAAAATACTGGTACATGAATGCTTTACTGAGGACATGAGACCCTATTTTGTTATTAAATTGAAAATATTAGGTCTATCCTATAATTTGTCACAATCTCAAATTGAATGATGTCACATTTCTTTTTTCAGTAGCAAAAAAACGTATCCTCTTTCAGACCAGGTTGGCAAATGAAGCAGAGTTCATAATGTCTCCTTCTACTGCCTACAAGGGGATTGTGTGGCAAGCACAATGTCCTAAAAATTGACTTTCCCCAACTAATGTCAGTGTCCATTGCCAGATTCCCATTGAAGCTTGTATAGACTCTAGGACATCCACCAGACCCGAAAAAATAATTGCAGTTGACCTTAAGTCATCATCAGGACATTTGGAACAGCATGCATCTACCCACTTAGCAATAGCGACTATATTCATACTTTGTAACATTGATTACACAGTTAAATACAGTTGAGATAATCAGCCACTTGGATGCAATTGGCACAGTTTGTCAATTAAAGTCAGGTGTAACAAGATGTAAATATTTGAATTTTGAATGATGCTTGTTTTTTTTTGTTTTTTTTAGGAAAACATATCTTTAATAAAATTACCAAGTTAGAATTTGTGACTATTTTATACAATCCTATTTTCTTAACTATCCTTGAATAAGGATCTTAGATTTCTTTTTCTAACAATTGAAAAAAGACATTATTGTTTCACTAAAATGTAAGCCATTTAAAAAGTGCCTATTATAGAATGTCTAGAGATTTTTATGGTATTTTAAAATAGTTAACATAGCGGCACAAAAAAAAAGAATTACAAAAAAAGAGATTAATTTATACATTTTATTCAATTGAAACATAAATTAATTTTACTAATTATTAGTTCCAATAAAAATAATTCAGAATTTCTACACAATATATCATTTCTTATATCCATGACATTCACATTATTTACATATTTTTTTGTCATTTAGTTTCCATCCACTAACAGTTGATGTTATTTCCACTTTTTTTGTACAAAATTAAACAGAACCTAAATAGACAAGATCTTCTTCTGAGCTTTTTAGTAACATACAAAAAAATATTTCTTTAGTCAATCAGAAACTCTAATGAAGAAAAGCTAACATGTCAAAACTCAAAACTTCTTATTTTCTATACCAGGTCTGCAATGTATTCATTCTCTTTATTTTTTTACGTAGCTGAAGAACACCGTACAGCAAAGCCTCTGCAGTTGGGGGACAGCCTGAGAAACAACAATGTGGTGCTTGTATTTTCTTATTTAAAAACATTTCTTTAGCAGAATATCCGAGTGTTCTAAAATAAAATATATCTTACCTGGGACATAGATGTCTACTGGTATTACTCTATCACAACCCCTGACTACTGCATAAGAATAATGGTAATAGCCTCCTCCGTTTGCACAGCTACCCATTGAAATAACCCAGCCAGGAGATGGCATTTGATCATAGATCTATTACAAATAAAACACACAAATGTTATAGTTGGTTAAAAAATAATAATTCAATTATAAGGAATTTTATAGAATGTATGGTTTATAAATGATTATTATAAATACCTTTCTGAGTGCAGGTGCCATTTTGTTAGTTAAAGTACCAGCTACGATGATACAATTTGCCTGTCTGGGGCTAGCACGAAACACCACACCATAGCTGTCCATGTCATAGCGAGGAGCAGCAAAATGCATCATTTCCACGGCACAGCAGGCTAGACCAAATGTAAGGGGCCATATTGAGTTCTGCAAACACAAAAAAAAAAGGATTAGGATTTTACAAGCTATGCCATTTAAAACACACTTTGCATAATTTTAGCTATGGTGCTGGATTCAATTTTAACAGCTTATAACTTGTGGCTATCAATATATATAAATACATATGTATATGTTTAACTGATGGGGACAAAAGTCAAATACATAAATAGGAAACTTCCTCCAAAAGAAATGTTTATTATAATTATATCAACTTTATTGCTTAATTTGTAAATTTATTAAATTAACATATTTTTAATAATAATAAGGTTATAAGATAGAGCGCCATTTAAATAAAATTCAGAGGGATGTCCAGGTGCTTTCAAAAGCTGTGCTGTTTGGCCCTTCCGGGTTTTCTGTTGCTGCAAAAGCTTTTTTTAAAATTATTTCTTTCTTTTTCTTTTGTTTTTTCCTTTTTAAAATTTTTATTCTTTCACTAAAACATATTGTAGTCTTAGTCATTCATTTTGACGGGCATTAATACTAGTATAAATATAAAGCACAAATTCTAATACCAGGAACTCCATATTTAATGTTTTTCTCATATCACTAGCATTAAATGTTCCTTACAATATGTTCATTTGCCAACTAATAGTTCAAATTAATACAGTCAGTATTGGCAAAAATTTTGAGACTCCTACAGTAATTGGGTATACTGCAAACTTCAGAATACAAGACACTAACTAATAAAATTCCTTTTAATTTAAGAATCCAATTAATAATTAGAGATGTTCTTTCTGATAGATCTCTTATTCTTTATTGCTCCCCCGTGGAGCATAAGGCATGATAGATAGCAAAGGAAAAAGAAATAACTTAGGAGCATAACTCACCTTTCTGCCCCAATTGATTAAATCATCAAGTCTTGCTAAAGCAAACTCTGCTTTATTACTAATTGGAACTTGAAATGGTGAGTAGGGCTTTTTAGGAGCAACTGGGGCAACTTCTGTGCTCTTGGCTCTATATGGGACCAAAGAGGTACTGAAAGAAATCATTGATTGATGTCATTTTTTTTTATTTAACAATTTTAATGAGATCACTATCCAATTAAAATGTCAATTGAAAGAACAACTTTTAAAACAAAGATTACCTCACTGGCTTTAAAGATTGATCTTCTTTATGCTCTGGATTAAACACATTTCTCGATGGTCCACAGCTTAATTGACGACATATGATACTGCTCCAAGAATGAGAAAAATTTCCTGATAATCTCAATACTGGAAAACAAAAGAAAACAGGGGATAAACTTGGCATTGAGTCTCATTGACAAAGAAGTGTTTATAACTATAAATGCCATGGATTAAAAAAAAATATGTAGCAAAATTAGAATTATCTTAATCAATTTTTTGTTTGCCTTTTAAACAAGTAAACATTAAGTTACGGTAACCAATAAAAATAATATTACAAATAAATAAAATGTACAAAAACAGGACAGAGAAGACTGAGAAGATAAATGGTCAACTTGTCAGACTTGTGTAACTATACAGCAAACAAAAAAATAATAGAGAAGTTTTTTTATCAAACAACTTGTTTGCCTCAGTCCATGCAGCTTCACTATTCGGTAATAACTTTAGTGCTAATTTAGTCACTTTATAATAATATGGTGGCAATTGTTGGGAATAGCTGCCTCACACTCACTGGATATTTAATTGTATTTGTATCCATTGTCAAATTAAAGATCTATTTGCCCTGATTACAGAATAGTTAGTTTAGTTAGACAGTGACAATTCCTTAACTCATTAAGTACCGTGAGCCCAAAATGTGGCTCAAGCCAGCCGTGCCATAAGACCACGAGCCGCATTCCGCGGCTCAGAAAACCTTATAATATATTCATTTTTCCGAATGCAATCTAAGATTTAGAAATAATAAACTACTTCCTTGTTTTGAATCGTCTACTTCCGGATTTGTTCTTTTCAAATGTAAATATCAGCTAGAAAACATGTTTTTTTTTTGTTTAAAAGTGATTTTGCAATGTCTGGTTTAATTTTTCTTTTTTTCCCTCCGTATTTACCTGACTTGACCTGTGTTTAGTTTTTTGTGTATCTTTGTTTTTTGTGAACAAAAATTAATGAAATTTGAAGCAAGTGTTTCAAAATTAATTCTTACTAGGATCGCAAAGTATCTTTTGAATTTGGATTATTATTTTCAGAGATATTAGATTGTAAATGGAATATTTTTTTTGTGTCTTTGTTTCTAAAATAACATTCTTACTTTCACCTTTACATTCACACTTATTCTAGAATTTAAAAATGTTCTATTAGCATATATTCTTGTAGATAAGCTTTCATTTCTGCTTTATATGTAACAGTTAGGGTTTCATTAATAATTATAATAGCTGTAAAAAAAAGCTTTGATTGCATTGGGCCTATGTAAAAAAAAAAGGTCATGAAAATGGGCTGGCCATTCGGTGTAAAATACCATGGTAGCTATTTAGTTAATGCCATGGAAAGAATATTATATTTATATGACATTTATTTTTAACATTTTGTGTTTGTCTTTTTTTTTCATTGTCTTTCTCTTTTGTTTTAAATTTTTTTCTTTTCATTTTTTAGAATATATATTATGAATTATGATTTATTAATTTATATGAATAGGCCTATAGGCCTACTTATAAGTTTTACAGACGTTCTTTCCGTCTATATAGATTATATATAGGGCCTATAATTATATAAAAACTATGAATATAATATATGATAAATTATTTATTACATAACATCCACTGCCACTCTAGTCACTACTAGGGCACTAGGGCCTGGCCTAGGTACTACAAAACTCCTGCAGGGCAGCAGTAAATATAATTGATACATTATATAGGCTAAAGCTACATATTAAAAGGAAGGCTCAGTAACAGGTTAATATGTAAGGCCCAGACAAAAAAAAACAGAATGATTTAAATTTGCTAAAAATTAAAGAGAAAATGAAAAATAAAAATATTTTATTTTTTTATCGAAATTTAAATTATCAGAATCCTTTACTCTTTCTTGTCAACTTGCAAGCATTAAATCTATTATTCTTGACATGACTCTTAATTTGAAAAGTTACTTTTAATTTCATAAGAGATTATATTATTTTGAATGCATTAGACCTAATTGTACAAGTTTCAATGTCATTTTACTTACCAGCGGTGGTCGCCATGTTTATGTTTCTCTTTCACGACAGGAAACCACGTAGAACAAAAGTTTCGCCGAAATATGTATTTATCTATGAAAATCAGATTTTAGTGAAATTATGAAAGTTTGGATATTGTGTGTTTCTTATGATCGTTCTTTCGGAAGACCGAATTTGACAAAGTCCAAAACCGAAGCGAAATTCCGACAAATTAATAATTGAACGGCTCGGAACTGCATCCATATAGATATATAGCCTACCCCTCTCGCGGCATACAGCCAACATAATGGCTATCAAGCAATCCCGGCCCTCGTTCAGCGAGTCTTTCCAACCAACTGTCCACAAGAGTCACAAGGGTGACTTAGTGTTCTCTTGACGTCGGCATCCAGATCACGGCACCTCACTCAAAATCTCTTCTCTTGTCGTTTCCATTATAAGGCACTGCGTCTGGTTGTGTTAGAAGCCAGTTTTCTTGGTATGTGCCCCAATCATCTCTATCATATTTGCATGATCTCAATCATCTCAAGATCTGTTGATATGTGCGACTTCAGAGCTCATCATTAGCTGATCATGTCCGACCAGAGTATCTGCAAAATCCTCCTGAGATATGATTTTATGAAAGTCTGGATCTTCTTTAGGCCTATGTTTATAGCTGCGCGTGGTTCTCCACTTTTCAGCACTAGATCTATGGAGTAAGACAGACTTAATATTTCACGCATTGGAGTTGATTGAATATCTTGATCTTTGTTTTAATGGATGGATATATCTCCTGAGTTCCAAGTGTCCTTAAGTTGAAGGAAAGCTGTCCTGGCCTTGCCAACTCTTGTCCCTACATCTTAGCGCTTCACCAGTCAAGCTAACTTGTAAAATCAAATATTGAAAGGTTTCGCGTAGAACAAATCAAAAGAATGTGTATTTAATAGTGCCGTTAATAATAAAGCACAGTCGCGGTGTCTAGTTTGCGTCTCTCCATTGCGTACATCCAGGGCCGGTTTTAGCAATTGCGGGGCCCTATGCGAAACGGATTGCGCGGGGCCCAGTCTGGGTAGGGATAAGGATAATAAGTGAAAATTAAGATTTTATAATGGAAAATAAATTTGTCTTTGCATTTTATTAAGTATTTACTGAGTAGGCCTACAGTACTAGATTCCTCCCCCCCCCCCCCCCAAACACACACGTGTAGGCCTACACGACTTCACTTCACACTCCCTCCCCCCCCCCCCCGGTCCTCATGCTGCCAACACCAGAGCCCCACTCACCCCCCACCAGCAGGAGGTGTACAAAAACCTCTATCCAGGGTAGTGCATTCTGGACCTTTGTTGAGCACCACCACAAAGGGGGAGGTGGGGGTAAAAGTTTGCTTGGGTGACTGGTCATTTCCAGGACCCCGATACCCGGGCACCACACGGGGGCAGTAGCTCTTCAAAGTATTCCACCCATCTTCGCTTCTGTCCTTCTTCGTCCATTATAGCTTATGATTTCATTTGTCTTTCACTAGTCTTTGAGGTTTACTAAACTACCTAGATAACTTCTTGGTGATGGTATAAATCTTTCATATTTCCTTTTCTGACTGCTTCCTCGAGATCAGCTTCTGCCGCTAGAGTATCTGCATAATTCTTTTTATGTGCTTTACACTCTTGTTAGCCCGCGTGTATTGTGCCTGTGCCTTGGCTTTCTCTGCACGTGCACGTATCGGGCTGTTGTTTAACCTTACTTTTTATATAGCCTATCCATGTTCCGATGGTGGTTTTGGTAGGCCCTATTACGTATGCACAAAGTCATATTTTTATACCCTCTCTCCCGGTAGGCCCTACATTCCCCCCTCCCCAATCCACCAATCTACGTACAAATAAGCCCTTTTTTCCCCTGTTAGACAAATTAAATTTGTTTTACTTTTTTTTTACCCAGCCTTTTGTGTTCACTAACGTTGAAATTTATTAGGCTACAGAAATACAATAGAAAATTAGCAACACCGACTTTTTTTTAAATATGCGAAACGAATCTTGTACGTTTTAGCTATCGGCAACTGAATAATGTTTATGACGTTTTTACAAAAAATTTTAATATTCGTGATTTATTTTAGCGAAAATATGTAAATGTAAGTCTATGTATATCTGGCTTAGGCTAATGAAAAATCCGAAGAAAGCGCCTAGATTAGACCTAATGAGAATATGATTTAAAAAAAAAAAAGAATCAATAATTAAAATGAACTGTGATGTAAAAAATATTAAATAGGCCTATAGGCCTATACTACTATATAGGATAGTGGCTATATAAGTATATATAATTATAATATATATTATATTTATATAGATATAGACTAGGCTAATATAAAAATGAAAAAATTTAAGTTTGCTCACCCTGCCAACTGACTCAGTTAACTGTACTCAGACTCAGTACTCAAGTGTCTCTAGTATTTGTATATTTAGGCTATGCACAAAGCAAAGAAAGTAAATATATCGGGGTAATTTTAGGATCAAACGCTTGTTTCGTATGTCATCACAATTCACAATGGCAATGACACAAAATAGCACAGAATCACTTGTGAATCGTTTCGATTCGCTCACGACAGAGGTAGGTTAATTAGCCTGCTTTTTTAACTTACCTACTAGGTTGATATCAGTCAGATATGGTTGTGAATTGTGGCTAGGTAACTAGGTATAATTTCATATTATTAAAAATGAAATCCATTTATCATCTGGCTTGATTCTGCTTGTTGTGTGCTGTAGCTGACTAGCGTAACTAACACTAAGCTAAGTCTAAGCTGACTGACTATATACTGTTATTATATAAAAGGCTAAAGTTATGGTAGGCCTATATAGAATAATATAGACCTAGACTTACAATAGTGTCCTTTTCAAAGTTTGCAAACGTCATGTAAAAGGGAGATTGCCATTCTAATGATTGTTCAATGACTTTGAAAAGAGGCTTTTGACGGTCTGGATAGAGAAACATTCTGGAAGTTAATGAGCCACTATGGCATCCCATCAAAATTAATCAACATCACCACAAAACAACTATATGAAGACTGTTGCTGCCGTCATCCATAAAGGAAAGCTAACCACTCCATTTGCTGTGAAGACTGAGGTGCGACAAGGCTGCATGCTGTCACCGATGATCTTTTTACTTGTCATAGACTGGATCATGAATAAGACAACCTCTGGAAACAGCACAGGCATCTAATGGACTTTCTCAAAGAAGCTAGAAGACTTGGACTTTGCAGATGATGTTGCCCTCCTCTCACATAGATAGCAAGATGATGCACAATCTAAACTGAACCGACTGTCAGATGAGGCCAGAAAAATAAATAAAAGGCAAACAGAAGTCATGAGGATAAATAATGAACAGGACAGGTCAATTTTTCTAGATGATGATCCGAGGAAATAATAGACACGGACAAATTTGTTTACTTGGGAAGTGTGGTAAGTAGAGACAGAGGAACAGATGAAGACATAAAGAGCAAGATCAACAAGGCCAGGCTTGCTTTTAATGCCATGCGCCCTATGTGGAGCTCAAGCATGCTGTCCTTAAAGAACAAAGTCAGACTATTTAATACAAATGTAAAGTCAGTCCTGCTGTATGGCTGTGAGACCTGGAGAGTTAACAAGGCAAATACATGCAGACTCCAGACATTTATAAACAGATGTCTGAGACGCATGCCAAAAATTCAATGGCCAGAAACCATTTCATGTGTCAACTTATGGGAAAAGACCAGTCAAAACCCCATCAACAACAGCATCAAAAGCCATAGATGGAAGTGGATTGGACACGTGTACACATGAAGAAGACCAGAAGACAGTGTGGCAAGACAAGCACTAGACTAGCTATTTGATATTCCATACAACAAATAAAAATTCACAAACAGTAACAGTGAAAAATATAATTATGGATCAAGAAATTATATGGGTAGCCTACACCAAATATATTTTTTTTAGTGCAGCTTATACATGTGTACTTCAATTTTACTTGCTTTTTCACCTTCCAAAGTATACCTGGGGTGGCTTATACACATGATTTTATGGTAAGATGACTTATGGTTCAGCTTAAATATTATGAATGATTTATCCTTACCATTGAACAAGTTTGTGTGATTGTCATATATGTAAAAGGGTTTAACATAAAGTAAAGCACATCTCTATGGCTCAATCTTATGCTTTTTCACATGCTTGTTCCAATTCATTGACTTTTAAGCAAATCATTATTTACAACAATTATGGAAGCTTCAAAGTTCCTTAAAATCTTAAAAAGAAGTGTAATCAGGAAAATTATAGGAATTGACTTATTTCAAATTCAGGTAAATTATTTTTAGTAATGTATTTATACTATAAATATACTGTCATACCTGACAATTTTATATTGTTATACTAAATAACCTACTTATAGAAAAACACATGGATGAAGCTAAATTGCTAAAGTAAAATACAACAAATTTATGTGTATTTAAATTAACCAATGGGAATCAATCTTTACACACAGTCTACTTTATATATATAGATGATAGGCCTATTTACTTCTGTTCTATTTTTAATTTCACTGTTGGAAATGGGTTTTTCCCAGTGAACCTTAAGCATTTGCCAGAGCTACCCTCCATCAAAACCCCCCATGCAGCTTTCAACTTTTTTTTTTTGGTCTTCCATATTTCTGCAGCATAGAGAAAAACTGGTGTGCATTTAATTTGTATAGTTTCTGTTTTGTTATATATATATATATATATATATATATAAATTATACTATCTCAGTATCTGACAATAATTCTAAAAGGCATAGCTATACCCTATAAGTAGCCTAAACCATTTGTCATATTAGTGACCTTCTTGTTGGAAGATGAAATTTCATAAACCTGGATCTCAATCAAACACTGACATCATTTATAGAAAAAACAAAATATAGGTGTAGATTATTTTCGGCTTTAAAAAAAAATAAATAATTTGGTAAAAATTGTTATGGAAAGAAAAGTTTGTAACATCTTAGTGTCAACTAAAATTATTTTAATAAATAACATATACAAATAACACACTAAAAGTATTAAAAAACATACATGAAGCAAGAGATAGGCTGAACTAATTTCAACATAAAAACTCCTTATATATTGGATAATGAACATTGGATAATATCTTCAAGACACTTTTGTATCTAAATAGATTATTGAGGTTCCAATTGAAATAGTTTTATAATATCAAATATTACTACAATTTACAATAAACATATTAATACCAAATATTTGCCACTTCAACTTGTTATTTCACTGGAATCACACAGGCTTGTATATTAGAATGTACAAATGTACAAGTTTCATTATCTTTAAAATGAATAATGATCTGACTTAGCAGTGTAATGACAAATGGGGGTGGTATTACTTCCCCAGCTGTTACTGCTTTCTTTTTTTTCTTCTTTTATAATAATTAATATGACTTTAAGAGATAAAATGTTGATAACAGAGGGACCTTTGTGTGAACATAGTCTTTAAAATTAAAAATATAATTACAATTTACAAATAGGATTGCTTAGATATTTTAAAAATGTTTCATAAAGAATTTAAAACATGGATATGGCCAGATAAAGTAAGTTTATGATTCTTTAATATATAATTTTTTTTATTAAAAATGATTATTAAAATGATTCATTTAAATCATATTAAATTCTAACTTTTACAGTGTTATTTTAGTCATTTAAATACTGAATGAATTAAAATATCCTTTGTGTAAGCAATAAATTAATAATTTTACTGACATTGAGTAACTCATTGGATTAATCCAGTTTGTGCAAGCTTTCAGGACAAGCAAAAACTTTGGTTTATATCTTATACTTATATTTTTTCTTATTTGTTACAGACACTCCAAACTTATCTGAGGTTTGAGTTTAGTATTACATTTTTTTTAGGGTTTTAGTTTATTATGACCAAAGTAGCCAGACATTTTGAAAAAGGACTGCGGTTTTTGATGAATACTTATTGATGACTACTTATATCCTATTAAAGATACTTTTTTAAGGTCCCTCGGTCATATAAAGCTGATTAAAGCTAGATAATTTTTTTTCTCAACTTTGGATTGAATTTTTATTTCATTTATAGTTTTTTTGTGTTCACTGATAATGCTAAGACAAAGGATAATCCTATGGAACCTTTTATAGCACTCAACACCACTATGTGACAACTTTAGATTTCAACAGAACTTTCTTATGGTTGTATTTTTCTTCTCCTCCCACATTCCCTCCAATTAAATGAACAACAAGAAGCAACAGCTGCAGGAAAAGAATGTGTTGTTATTTGACAGATGTTATTTATTGACATGTTGTAAGCAGGTAGCTGTGATGAAAGTCTCTTTGCTTCCTGTAGTATACTTGCCAGTTGAAAATTGCTTGCTAGTTGTAATAAGGTAGGAAATAGGTTCATGAAGTGCAAGGGATGGAGAAGGAAAGTCACTGCAAAAAAAAAACTATAAAATAAAATTATTTATATCAATTTTCCATCTTATGTCGTATGAATTATTTAATTTTTTTTTATGGCTCCCAGTATGAATTATTATTTTATTTCACTGTTATGTTTGTTGGCCAATAAAAGTTTACAATTTTCACTCAGTTCATGTATTTTCAAATATAGGGCATATTCATCTATTAAAACACGCAAAGATAATTTTTTTATGTAGCTTCCCAATGCTTTAGGCTAGACTAATCAATCAATAATATTTTTTTTTACAATCACACTCAAATACTTTTAAAAAGAACAAAAATCAGGATTAAGAAATTGTTAGCCAATTATTGTCAGAAAATGAAAACTTTGCTTACTTTTGTTTCAGTAGAAAAGCCTAATCTCATACTTATAGGTTTTTTTAATCTCACATATTACAGACAATCCTTCTATGAGCCGATTCATTTTCATACTTATAGGTTTTTTAAATCTCACATATTACAGACAATCCTTCTATGAGCCGATTCATTTTTCCAACCCATATCCATGGTTTAAGACTAGTCTTGCATTTTTGTTAGTTTTTAATAGTTTAAATTGTTTTTTTTCCCGGTTTGTTTAGGCAGATTATTCCATACCCGATTCAGAAAGAAAGAGGAGGATATTATTTGTTCTTGCATATGGATTAAGAAGAATGTTCTTATCGCTATGCCTATTTTAGTGTTGTAATAGATTGTTGCTATATGTTTTAGGCCTATTTCTAAGTTAGAATTTAATGCCATTATGTATTTTTACTACCGGTACTTTGCCCTTAGCCTTTCTTCCCTTTAGAGCCTCAAGCTTATAACTATTGGTGATACAGGGGGCACAGTAGCCGAACTTGTTAATAATTGTGGGATAATGAGGTGGTTTTTTTTTTCTGTGTTTGTTTTAAAAATTGTTTATTCTAAGCAGAGCTGAACTTGTTAATGAAATTCAAAAGGAACTGTATTAAAATTACCTGTAGTTGTTTTGTAAGTGTTTGTGTTTGTTAAACACTTAGCTTACCATATCCTGAGAGTATAACAGGTTCCAATACTCATGACTTACAAACAAAGAAATAATGTTTACATTTCGTCAGGTGAGAATAACAAGGTTCTAACTGCGATTTTGGGAAAAAATGACTTATGGGTCCTGTGATAATTTTAAACGATCTTTCTATAATCTGACAAAAGTTGGAATCATTTAGTTCTTTCCTTTTCTCACACAGTCCAATGTAACATAGTTCTAATAGCTTGAAATTGGCTTAAAGATTTCAAAATTTTAAAACTCAAATATCTCAGTTTCACCAAAATGCTTGTTAGAACCTTGTTATTCTAGGGTAACGATTTATCAACATTCCATTGATGCATTTGATCAAAGTAAATCAAAATATGATATTCATTTTTTATAATGATTTTGTTTTTTAATTTCCCAGTATCAAATTTGTCGCAGAAAACTAGAGAGCAAATGTGAGGCCCTTCTTATACTGAGTAGAGAACTGGATCAGTGTCGGAGTGAAAGAGATCAGTTTAAATTAATGGCAGAACAGCTGAGAGACAGATATCAGATGGTTAAGCGGCAATTAACAGGAGATGTAAGGGGAATACAGCATGTAACTTGTAACAATTCTTTTTAAATGATGTTTCTAGATTTTAATGCTGTTTCTATAAAATGATAAAATGTAACAATTGACAATTGTTTAGTGCTTTTCTAAAGGTGTTGCTTCTCATACATTTTTCTTTTACAGGTGCCCATGTCTGCTTCAATGGAAATTGACCCAAAGACATATTCTGACATTCAAACACAGGTTAGAAATAGACTAAATTACCAATAGATGGCACCAGAGGTACAAGGATAACCACTGAAAGGGGGGGGGGGGGGAGGGGTGCATCAACAAAACTACGGCAATGTCAGAAAGCAAATAAATTGCAGACTTCATGTGATTTCAATGTTTGGTTTAAAATTGTATGCAAGGAATAGTACTATTACATGTTATTTGTGTTATTTTTCAATGTTTTTTAGGGATTATTGGTACGGTATGGGAAATGAGAAGTAAGTTCAAGGGGCACATAGAAAATATCAGTTGGGAACCACTGGACTGGAATAATGTCAGTCTTGTACTAGTCGTTCGTAAATAATTTACTCATTTAAGTATGTTTGGTTTATTATAAGATTTATATAAGACTTTGTAATGAACTATTGCTTTCCTAGACTCTGGCACGTATGTTGTTTGACACAAAAGAAGCTAACAAATCATTAAAATTTGAGGTAGATGACCTAAGGCAGAAGCTTCAAGATGCTGAAGGTGATATAAAGGTAAAATGGACATTTCTAATACAGCCATTATTCTGTAATCCTTACTTGCCGCCGTTATGGATGAGGTTGATATTTGAGCTAGCCATATTTTATTCTTATTCCTTTTTTTTTAATGAACAGCTACTCCGTGAACAAATTGCCAGATCTAGAGTGGGTACCACAGATGAAGGTTTAACTACTCGACATTTTCCTGCTCATGAAAGAGAAGAGTTGGTTCGCCAATTGGAAGCAAGCAGAGAAGAGGTGATTAATATTCATTGTCTTACTTCGTTTCATTTAAGTATGTAATTATCAAGATGGGAAAACTATGTTTGCTATTAAAAAGCCTTTTGTACTATTAATTTGAAAGGGCTCAGTTGTTTTTTTTAATTACTTTTACATAAATCATTTAGGATTGCGGTCTTAAGCTTTCATAAATGAGACAGGGGTTGACTGGGTTCAATAGTTATTTCTGCTAATCCCAAGGTTATAATGTATAGTTATAATATCTGTGGTGGACCAAGGGCTTGTATCCTTATAGTAGACTTATATTATGGTACCTTATAGTTTGGTCTATCTTTAGATTGGATTCTAAAAAGGTTGGGATTTTGATAATCACAATTTGGTGACAAGTGTTTATAACATGAACAGTGAATATCTAGTCTAACCTCTGTAGTTCAGAGATGGATAGGAGGACTGTGAACTTCTCAAGGAGAGATGATTGACAGTGTTAATCAATTTTTGTGGACAAAGTGTTGTGGTCAGTATCTTGACCACCAAGGGTAGATAAGTTAATGGTTGTGTCTGATTATGTTTGTTTAAGCTTAAAAGGACAGCAACTAATATCTTGAAAGACGAACCGACAAACACAGTCTGGGTGTGTTGTGACATAAATGACCAGATGTGCAACATCATTTGACCAACTGGCCAAGCCATCATGGAACAAAGGAGACATTCAATCTAGACATGCGCTTATATATAATGTATTATATAATGTATTAAGGGACTAGAAATATGTTAGAAAGCTTGTTAACACCATGCATATATTTTGATACTTGGACCCAGTAGTTTGTGGTTTACTTTGTGTGTGTCTTTCATCACCATCCACAAGGCACACACATTATCACATTAGATTTTAAAATTCACGCCATGCCCCCTGCACTTGACAATATCAATGCTGTGTTAGGTTTGATTAATTATCGATGCAACATTTTGAGTAGATAGATGCTCCTACATCATAAATATTAACATCTTTGGACCTTTCCTTTTTATTTCACAATTCAGGAATTACTTGAATAATTTTCACAACTCTGTGGGTCTTTGTTTTCTAGTACATGCAGTTGGAGAGAGACCTACAACAAGTGCTGGATGAGAAAGAAGAGCTGGTCACAGAAAGAGCTGCCTACCGCACTAAATATGAACGCCTCAATACAGAGCTGAATTACATTCTGGGTGGGGATGAAAAAAGAATTGTTGATCTTGATGTTCTTATCATGGAAAACAAGTCAGTATACATTTAAGAATGCAATTACATTTACTAAAATAAAATTGCTTCAAACAAATGCTAGTTATGCACAGATATTATTCAGGAGAAAAAACATTTTCATCAAGATTGTTTAAAATAAACATTAGTTTTATAAAGATTTTTTAAAAGAAAATCTAGATTTATACTTTCTACATAAAGTTTTTGTAAAGACAGTTACCAAAGGCTGAATTACACAAGCTAGTTTACTAGCTGCTAGTCAGCTAGTTAAGTCATTGGCAAGTGCACTAGTTGACGATTACACTAAAAGTTTCCAAAGCGCTCAATTACACGGAGAGTTTACTAGCTGCTAGTGAACAGACGGACGACGACAACGGAGTGGACACACTGCTAATTTCTAGCTCAAAAGCCGGCAAGTAAAGTTCAACGACTTTGAACTCTTCCACCAGCTTTTTTACTAGCATGGTTGGTAGCTGACTAGATGCTAGCGATTGATTACACGGATCTAATTTACTAGCAAGATAGTAAACTAGCCGACTAGCAGCTAGTAAACTAGCTCGTGTGATTCAGCCTTAAGAACGAATAAGTAACTTTAATTTACATTGTGTGTTTTCTCAATACGCACATTTTTCTAAAGATGCCTAAATTATATCTCTACACAACATCAGATTTCTTCAGGAGAGGTTGAAGCAGATGGAGGAGGAAAAGACAATGGCCATTGCAACAGTTACTAAATACAAAGTAAGGGTTAGCCCTGCACACAGTTTTTGTAGCTCACAGTTTTTGTAGCTCACAGTTTTTGTAGCTCACAGTTTTGTTATACCTTCAGTTCACATTGATTTTCTTTCTTTTAATTTACATTTAATTTATTAGAAAAGCCAAGAGATCATTCTACTAACACCTTGGGGGGTACATTTGTTACGTGAGAACCTTTTTCATTCCCCAGAGCATTCTGGAGAAAAAGAAGACCAAGGGTATTCTCAAACTTGGACAGTGTCGCAGTGATGGTTTGGTGATTACTCAAAAACAAGGTGGTACTTTTAGAATGTCAGATATTAATTAGGAATTTTTATATAAATCATTCTCCACCATTCCCAGTAATTTTTAGAACTTGAATGTTTGATATTTTACTAATGTAATTTTTGTTTAATTTCTTTTTGTTTGATGAAAAAAAAGTAAACTTCGACCTTTTTTCTTCTTCATCTAGTGCAACAAGTGATGCAGAGTAAATCTTCCATAACAGCCTCACCTCAAGCTGTAGCCGATCTACAAGGCTTGTGTGGTGCTCTGCTTGAGACCATCAATGACAAGAACCTTGCTTTATCTCATCAAAGAAAAACTAACAAGTAAGACATTTGAAACTGCATATAATAGTACATTTATCAATTATCTGTAACAGAGCTGCTGGTGAAAACATGTGACTGTAGTATAGTATAAGCTAAAAGAAATTTTCATTAAAAGTTTAGCTGGAGCTTCCCATATGCAAAAAAACATTGTTTAAACAATTGCAAACAAATGCTCATTGTTTAGTTTCTCAGTGTGGTTTGTAATGGAATTGAAGAATATAAAAAAAACACTGATATCTGCTCAAGTACAATAGAATAACAATGTAATATTTCTTTCAGACTCTTAGGAAATCGTGTAAATGAACTAGAAAAAAAGTTAAAAACATTGGAAGTTTCTGGATTATGGAGTGTTACAGGTATTACTTTAAATTCTTTGCTATCTAAAGATGTTTGGTCAATATTTAAAGGCACTTTTTTTTTATTTCTGTAAAACTGAATTTCAAAATAAAATTTTTGTCCAAATTGAACTTTAGAAATACCCGATACAATATTTACAATTTTGTATAATCAATTTTCTAGGTCATTTTTCCAACCTGGAGAAATTAAAAGCAGAATGTGAAGAAATTAAAACTCTTGTCCCCCATCAATTTTCTCAGTCCACTGATTCATCTTCTGGTGCAGCCAACAATGTATCTGACTTTGAGTCATCAGCTTCCAATAGGTAGTAATCACTAAAGTTATCATAGTAATCATTTAAATTATATTAATCATTAAAGTTATCTTATTAATCTTTGAAATTCTCATATTAAACATTGAAATGATTATATTGAACATTGACGTTTTTATATTAATCATTGAAGTATTCATATTAATGATTTAAATTAGCATATAAATCATTGAAATGGTCAAATGGATTATTGAAATTATTACATTAATCATTGAAACTATCTTTAACATTATTATATAAATCATCAAAATTATCATATTAATCATTGAGATTTTTATATTAATCATTGAAATGATAATATTGATCATTGAAATGATCATAATATTCATTGAAATTATCATTAAAAAAGAAATTAGATTAGACTTATCCAAGTATAAAACCTAAAATAGTCATATTACTTTTCAGTACTGACAACAGTCCATCACACCAAAGACTTAATCAGCTGACTAGGCTAGACCTGGAAGAACTTGATTTGCTGCCTACAAAAGAGGAAACACTAAAATCATCCAATGACATTGAATCACTGATCACAACAGAGGCTACAACTAGTGGAACAGATCCAGGGATAGATCTAGCTGGTGAGTTTAATCTAAAGTTGCTTACAGGATGTATCTGGTTTGTTTATTTCATACAATTATCTCCCATTGACAACAATTCTGCCATTGTTAACTCCCTGCTAATTTGCTTCAAAACAGTTAGTTTTAATTTTTGTTTTAAAATGCTTGGTTACAATTATGAAGCTTTGAAGTGTAATTTTGTAATGTCTTTGTATTTATTGCTCTAAATAATCAATAAATTTATAGGGTATTGTAGAATAATCATTGGTCATGAACTCATCTCCTATTTAGCCAGTTTCCTAATTTTGACTGGACCCAATTTTTAGGCCGAGCCTTCTTAAATTTACACCCATTTTACTTTTATTGCTTAGCTTTACTGTGCATGTATTATATGTCAAATGAAACAGAATAAAATTTTCTGTCAGAATATGTTTTACAAAATAAAATTATATTATGATCAATTTGGTATATTTTGGGTCAATGTATTTTTGTAACTCACAACAATAAAAAAAAGATGAAATAGCCAAATTACATTAGGAACTATTAATCCGATCAATGAGAAAATTTCACAATAACTTTAAAGTTTACTTTCCAATTGAACTTTCAAAAAGTCATGATGTGATAAAAAAATAAACAGCATCAGCTTTAGGCTTTAAGGTCTGACATGTCCATTCTCATCACTATCTCTGTCAGACTTAAAACTACTCAAGAACTACTAGTTAGATTAAAAAGAAATTTGTTACAATGGCTTTAGAATTCACTTTCCAATTGAACTTTTCACATTTTATTTCTCTACAACAAAAAGTACAAAAGTTTTGAAGGCAATAATAAACAGTATCTGTTTATTGCACTGCACAAGCCCATTATCATCATCCCCAAAAAATTATCCTAAACAAAACAAAATATTTATCAAACAGGTGTTTTAAACTGAAAATTTTCTTTTATGTTTAAAATATGGGAATGTAGATTTATTAAGAAAACAAAACAAAAGTGTATGCAAGCAGTAAAAACTGGCTTCCAGTTTGAAAATGATATTGGCCTTTATGGAAGTATGAAAGCATGTAATAGGTATGGAAACATACATAAAATTCAGAGTGTATTTTCATATTTGAATGGTTTAGAATGGATTTTCTGTTCAGCCCTTAAATATAATTGTATTTTTTCCCCTAAGACTTTTTTTAAGCCTAAAAATAAAAATATCTTTTCATAGCTAGAGAATTATTTGAAAAATTGTTTTTGTTATTTCAGAAAAGGATTTTACTTTATTCCTAATGGTATATTTATTATTAATGCATTTCATTTCCCCATAATAATTAATACTTTGCAGTGAAACTTGTACAGACCAAAGTAAAAAAAAAATTGTATAAACTAAATACATTGTAATATTCATTGTAATATCCAGACTAAATGTTTTCATTAATTTTTGTCAGTTTCATTGCAATCGTGTGAAGGAATTTTTGTTTGTTTATTTACCACTTGTCTCCGACTTTATTTGTGTGGTGGTCTTCATATGTTTAGCCAGTTAGCAATGAGAGAAAAAAAATAAGATGTTAAACACAATGAATTATCATAGTTCATAGAGTCTCTTGTTAATACTTATTATGCATCTGTTACCTTGTTAGTTATTATTGAAGCTTCAGTTAACAAAATAATGCATTAACTGCACACATTTTAAATTCATTAATAGAAGACATTATTGTAGTTTTTAAAAATACCTTTTTATTTAAAGCCATCAATATTTTTTCAATATGTGTTTCTGGGAATTACCGGTACTTTTTTATTTGAAAATAATTTAATCCCTTTTTTTTGTTATGAAAATTTTGAGTTGTCATCAACCTGCATAATGATAATAATAGTAAGGTAATTCTGTCTAACAAAATTGATCCATAGGGTAGGATGTGTAAGTTTGCCAGTTTCCGTGGTCACTGCATACTAGGGCTAACAAAATGCCTAGGCACCATTACTTTGCCCCAACTAATGAGAATAAAAATCATTTTTTATTTGTAAGCTTAGAGCACATTTAAAAACAAGCAACAAAAGCAGACATAGAATTTTTATGTTGTAAAAGAACTGGACTAAAATGTTCTAGGCTACACAAGTCTACAAAAACGTTATTAGGTTACATCAAAAATATATATAGCACCATTTGAATAACACAAAACAGTGACCAATCAAATGCGTTGAATCGCAAAATATTTTAAAGAAGACAAGTATTAATACTTTACTGTAATATTTCTACTTCAAATACAAACTTGTGATAATAAGTTGGTTAGTAGTTTTTGCAAAAAGGCCCATCATTTAGATAATGAGTCTTAAATATGTATGAAAAATGCAAATATCTTGACAAACCTAGCATAACTTTCTTTCCCTCCCTCATTCACTCCATCATTAACTTGTTTTAAGGGACTACAATTTTTTATTTTAGTTTCACAATTAGAAAAACTTTCCCCATTCTATCTATTTTCCCTGGGAATTCATTGGTTTGCTTTCACTTTTTTCAGTGTAAGAAAAAAAATTCTCATATGTTCTATGTTTTTTTTAAATTTGTTTTGCTTATCTAAGTGCTAAAATAAAATATTTAGGCCTATATTTATACAATTAGTAACCTGAAATTTGTAGTTCATTAGAAAGTAATTTATTCATTTATTTTTTTTAAATACCGTACTTGTTTGGTTTTGTATATAATAAACAGGTGCAAATAATATTCAAAATCATAGCCTTATTTTATTATTACCCAGTTTTATTTTTAAAGTACTCTATAATAAATAAAATATTTGAACATTTCTTTTCTAGATGTAATGACAAAGAACTCGGAAGCACTGAGAATAGCTCTTGCAGAAGCAATGCTGAGATCTTTAATCAGCCATGACTCTGAACATTCATCTCTGGCTGAGAACTGGAGCAATTCTGCTGTTGACCCTGATGATGATAAGATGCTTGAATATCTTGATTGTGAGCAGAGGGAAGCAGCAATTCAGGAGTGTTTGAAAAGGGATTCGGATGATGAGCTTGAAGACTTTTACGATTACAATGTTGATGACGATGAAGAAGAGGCAGGAGAGGAATTTGAGCATTTGCTGGAAAGTGTCACCTCCAGACTACTTGAGAGATCCCAAGAGCTTCGGAGGGGGAAGTCACTGGATCAGAAAGTGAGACCTAAACATCACAATGTGTATATCACTGATGACTTCAGCTCTACGGATGATAGCAGTGTTGCTGTATTAACTGATGCTGGTCTAGTAGTGTCAACTGACCACGTCAAGGTATTGCTTAGTCAGCCAGTGGAAAACAGTAAGGACCCACGGTCAGTGGATCAATCCTTACTTGAAACTCCTGACAGTGAGTTTTCACAAACATCTCTTGTTCCACCTGAGCAGAATTTAAATAGTTCTGAGTTTTCTATGGATTATAAAAGTTGTCAGCTGAATGACGGTACTCAACTCAATGGTCACAGTCAGGAAAATAGCTGTATAAATGATTTGTCTGTAGTTCAACAGGGTTGTCAGCATTCCCAAGTTATAACTTCTCTTCTTAGCCAGTCCAAATGTATACAAGACAGGAGCTCTCCAAGTAAAGAGAACTCTGAAAGTGTTCTTCTTTGTAACACTTTAGACAGTGATCACCACAGCTGTGAAGAAAATGTTCAACTTACATAACAGGCTCATACTGTTTTTTTTTAATTGTGTGGCATCACATAGCATGTGTCATATATTGATTATACAATGCTTGTTTAGTGGTTATATAGTGTTTTTATAATGATACTATTGAGGTCATTTGGTGATTATATAATATTTAAATACTAACTTCTTGGCTTTACCTAATTTACTAACCCTTTACTGGGAAATGCGGCCAAAGGCATCCTATTATCAGGCAAAATGTCCGAAAAAGACAGTTAGAATTTATATAAATATTGCTACTTTCTCATTTGGTTCAAGATCTCACAAGTCTTCCTTTTGTTTATTTCCGGTTTACTTAATGTTTAAAGCATCTCTCATAAATTTTTCAACACTATACGTTGTTTTTTTATATATTTAAATGTTTTTTTTTTATGAAGTGGTATGATTGAGTCATTGAGTGAGGCATTCTTAGAATTGAGTTTATTGGCCATTGAGTGAGGCATTCTTAGAATTGAGTTTATTGGCCATTGAGGTTAGAGAAATTGATATTGAACCAGCTGAAGAATTAGTTTGACTGGGAAGAAAATGATAGTGAAAGTAGTGTGTCTGATGTTGAAGTAGAAGGGGAGGTGCCTTCTGGAGACGCCCATGGGTGAAAAAATGTAACATCTAATATAAAATAGAAGAATTTAGGGAACAAACTGGACCAAATTCGACTGTGGCTGAGCTTCTCAGTTGAGCTACTTTTATCAATTATTTGAAGAGTCAACGTTTGAAAAAATACTTTATCAATGAATATGCACATCAAAACATCATTGAAAAGGACACAGTGATTTAGTTTGAAAGGGGACAAATGCCACAGAAATGAAGGCCTACTTTAGACTTCTCATACTGATGGGAATCCAAAATCTCTCCAGAGAGGAGATGTATTGGGCCTTGGATAGGCTTAGAGTTATAGGCATTTAAAATGTTATCCCGTTGAAAAGGTTTAAAAATATAGGCGGGTATCTTCCTGTGGCTGATACAAACTGCCAGCAGACAAGGACCATCTAAACAAAATCAAACCTCTTCTAGACATTGAAAAAAACTGGACCACTACAAGTCAAGCATCAAAGGGACATGAGTATTGAAGAGGCTATGGTGCCCTTCTAAGGCAGCAGTACACTACAACATTACAAGCCTGTAAAGCCGGTCAAGTGTGGAATGAAAGTTAGTTGTGCATGTGGAGTGCAAAATGGATACCTTCTGCAGTTTGATGTCTAATGTGGAAAGAGAGCTGATGGTACACACCATGGTTTTGGCCATGATGTGATGAAACTAGCTTCTCCTTTCCTTGCCAAATATCAACTGTACTTTGATGATTTCTTTTCCCCTGTATATTTGCTGACGGGTCTACTCCAAGAGAAGACGTATGTAGTCTCAACTGTGGGCCAGAACAGGAAAGACCTGCCTGAAGAATTCAAGAAGAAAAGAAAGTTCAAACAGGGGGAGCATCAAGTCTATCAGAAGGACCAGCTACAGTGTGGCATGACAAAAGAGATGACCTTTTCCTGTCACCAACACCTCCCACTGCATAGACCAGAGGGGCTGTTCCTTGTCCTGCAGTTGTGACGCTGTACAACCAGAGTATGATGGGAGTTGACAAAGCTGATGAGAGGCTACAACACCTTCAAGAAGTGCAGGAGGTATTGGAGTTATCTACTTAATCTACTCAGCTTTGTTTTTGACTCTTCCATCAACAATGTCTACATTCTCTGTGACACAAGTGCACCTAAGCCTAGTAAACCCTACACCCTGCTGGACTTCTGCCAGAACTTCTCAGACTAGCTCATTGCAGGTTTTCCTGGCATTTTAAAAGGCTGCATCAAAAAGGAAAAGCCAAGCAGTGTCCCATTAGAATGTGCATGCTCACATGCATTTCTTCAAGCTTGTGAGAAAGAAAAAATGCATGCCTGTGTGAGCTGCAAAAAGCCTAATGTCATATTCCTGCTTGGAGAGCTGTGTAGAGCTCTTATGGCTGATTAGGTGAAATTTTGTACATAATTAGTGTATAGAGTTCTTATGTCTGACCATTCACAATTTTTTCTTTCACTTTGTAAGTATTGGTGTTCATAATTGGATATACATTGGAAACTTGTAAAAGATTCCCTCAGGTAATTAATAAACATCATAAATCTGTCTTTCACTTTATTTTGCTTTTTATTTCATTTAAGTACATTAACTTACACCAAAAATATGATTCTTTACTAATGTTACCCTAAATTAAAAAAAAATCCTATTAAAATTTTGCCTGCACAAAGATAGAAGTAAATTGAAAATTGCCTGCCCAGTAAAGGGTTAATACTGAATTAGAAGGTTTTATTCCTTTTTTTAATTGTGTCTAAAAAGTTACAAATTGAAGATGAAAACATCTTTATGAACAAATGATCTCCCTAGTTTTTCATTCAATCACTTACCTATGTTCTTTTAAGGAAATCTCTTAATGTTCAGTGGAAGATCTTTTTTTTTTGTCCCTCCAAAAAATTGGGTAGAAATGTTGACATTTGTGTTTGTTGCTTTTTTTTTTTGCTTTTTTTGTATGAGTGCTGTTAAATTTTTCATCCATGTTATGCAAGATATATGTTGTTATATTTACATATAATTCAGTAATACATTTTTACTATTAGATTCATTGTTTATGCTAAATTATCTTTAATATCACACCGATATTTTTTTAATACAATTTTGGACACAGTTGTTTTTTTTTAAATGAAATAAGTTTGTGTAACTACAAAAAAAAACTACGGTATTGGAAAACTGTCAAAAAGCTGTTTACATTATACAAGTTTTATCTTATTTTACTTTCTCTCTATATAGGTTCCTTCCATATAGGTCTATCTCCATTTATTCAGTTGTTGTTTTTTTTTAATGGCATGAAATAGGGTAAAAGAAAGGTAAAAAAAAACTTCAAATATTTAGACATTTACATTTTTTCCTTTGAAGTGTACCTTTGAAGTGTGCATCTGGTACCTTTGAAGTGTACATCTGGTACCTTTGAAGTGTACATCTGGTACCTTTGAAGTGTACATCTGGTACCTTTGAAGTGTACATCTGGTACCTTTGAAGTGTACATCTGGTACCTTTGAAGTGTACATCTGGTACCTTTGAAGTGTACATCTGGTACCTTTGAAGTGTACATCTGGTACCTTTGAAGTGTACATCTGGTACCTTTGAAGTGTACATCTGGTACCTTTGAAGTGTACATCTGGTACCTTTGAAGTGTACATCTGGTACCTTTGAAGTGTACATCTGGTACCTTTGAAGTGTACATCTGGTACCTTTGAAGTGTACATCTGGTACCTTTGAAGTGTACATCTGGTACCTTTGAAGTGAACATCTGGTACCTTTGAAGTGTACATCTGGTACCTTTGAAGTGTACATCTGGTACCTTTGAAGTGTACATCTGGTACCTTTGAAGTGTACATCTGGTACCTTTGAAATGTACATCTGGTACCTTTGAAGTGTACATCTGGTACCTTTGAAGTGTACATCTGGTACCTTTGAAGTGTACATCTGGTACCTTTGAAGTGTACATCTGGTACCTTTGAAGTGTACATCTGGTACCTTTGAAGTTTACATCTGGTACCTTTGAAGTGTACATCTGGTACCTTTGAAGTGTACATCTGGTACCTTTGAAGACAAGTGAAAGTTTATCTCTTTCCACTATGTTTTTCCATGTGCTTAATCAAGCTGTGTTCACCAGTTCCTGTGGCCACAGCATACGGGCATTGTGTAACAAAGTCCAGCCATATTTAACTAATGTCAGGTATCCATCAGGATGGGTAGACTTAGGGACAACCCACAAATCCTTAAAAATAAACAGTTGCTTTCATCTGGATTTGAATCGAAAACATTTTTTCAATGCCATTTTTTGCTGCTCCGTGGTTTCACCACTCTGTCTCCATGAGTATTAATTGTATTTTTAAAAGATTTTTTTTTCATTTTGTTTTTTATTGGCTATTGTCTCTGCCTATAATTTTACACGATCTGCAATCATTATTGGAAATCTGGACCCTTAGTTTCAACTAAGAAATCCTTTGTGCTTAAAAGTGCAGAAAAAAATTGAAACTGCTTGTAGTAATTTTCAGCTGTTTCTATTACTTAGAGTTTCTAGTCTTGTCAACAATTAGCTCCACAGCATTGATCCATTTTGTCTGAAGCAGAAAGAAAAAAAATCTCATTTTTTTTTTACAAATAACTATTATCTTTTGGTGTTATTTTGACTTTTTTTCTTTACAGATTCTTCAACACTTATCATTTGTCCAAAATGCCAATATTTTGTTATATCATTGTCATGTTGGGTATACAATTTTGTTTATGACATTTGGTATTCTAATTGAAATGTATTTTAGTGAGGTACTTTGCTTTAATGATGGAGTCTTACTGGGTTAAACTGATGGGAGTCTTGACTAGATTTTTACTGATGCAGTGTTATTATTTTTTTTAATTAATGAAGTCTTATTGGGTTTAACTGATAATATAGTTGGGTATAACTGATACCAAGTATTCTGTTGTCTATTTATTTATTTGTTTATCATGCAGCAAATATAAATTACTTTTTATTTATTGCATTCCTTTTGGGTTGTTAACTATTGCATTTACCCGTACAAGATGTGCTTACAAGATACATTGAATAAAATAAGTGTGGTTACTATATTATAATTCAGTCATATCTTTAGTCTGCCCGGTAGCTTTTGTTTGTTTTTTTGTTTTTTTTACATGCTATGATGCTTTATTAAAAAGTTCTGTGATAGCTTGTATAGATCTAATTTATTTAAATTGCCCATATTTTAGAAGTGCAATGTTTACAAATATGATGGAGAAATAAAGAAGTTTCAAATTGGTCTTTAAACCAATTTTAAATCATAACATTCGCTAGAAAAATATATAAATTTATATCCCCAGTGGGGATACTTTACATTTGCTTTTTGACACACTGACACAGTAAACATGACAGTGTTGACCCTGATTTTTCAATTGAAAGAAAAAGTGTGTCCATCCGCATGATTAAGGAAAAGCTGTGTTTGAAATTATTCATGTTTTATAAGTATAAATTATGCTACATTTTAAATGCATTGTAAACTTACCTATACCCAGTTGCTATAAACAATACTTAGGGTCTAACTTTATATTTACTGGTCATTGGTCCTGACCATATAATTTATTTATACTATTTTTAACTATACATTTTAATTCATCGAGATATGAATTAAAAAAATCTTTTTTTGCTTATTTGGTTTGCTTCAGATTATATAAGTTGTGTTTTTGAGTATATGCAGCCGATTTATTACCATACTGAAATCCCTAGTCATTTTTATTTGTGTATGTGTTCAAAAGAATAAGCTTTAATTTATTTACCGGTAACTGCATTTGCATTATGGAATAATGTTTTGTTCATTACCCTAATTCTTTAGTTCAAATGTACTATTTGAAAAGGTACATCTAGAATTGTTCATGGTTATTTATATGATTGTGTGATTTGAATATTTTACTGTTTAATTGTGTTTGTTTTTTTATGTTTTATTTTTGTTTGTTTATTTAGATTTTTCTACAAAGAAACAAATTACAATAATGTATAAAGTTTTCATTCAAATGTTATAAAAATACCAGAAACTCATTATTATAAGTTGTGTATTTAAAATTATTCTAGTCAAACTTCTTTTATAAATGAAAACTTTTTTTATGTGATACAATTAATTTTTAAACATTTTTGTTTTTTTAATGTGTATATTGTAATATATATGCTTGTGTTTAAAAGTTAAAGTAAAATGTGATGGCACTGTTCAGTTCAATAAATTTGTTAATCTTTAGAAAAGTTTCACATTGTGTTTGGAAGCAATTTGTACCACTTTCTGACTGGTCTTTAGTAATGAATAATTATTATTACATAAATAATCGACTGGTAGATTTCATTTTCTGAAGAACAAACTTCTGATGGTATTGTTTTCCACTAGACCTCATTTTCTTGTAAGAGCTGGAATTACTCATCTCCTTCGAACCCTGGATATTAACTATTGGAATAGCATTGGAACTGAAGTATGAGTAAAAAGTAAAGTACCCTTCGGACCAAATTGATCATAGGGCTGGTATAAAAGCAGCATTCACCAGTTTCTGTGGCCACGGCATACTAGGTGATTGTGGGGCCAGCACAATGCACAGCCGTCCTTACTTTACCCTAACTAAGGTCAGGTACTTAGCAGAGCTGGGTAGACTCGGGTACACCCTCCAGACCCGGGAAAAAATCATAGTCTTGACCAGGATTTGAACCCAGGACCTTTAGTACGTACGCTAGTCAAGCATGCTGCTGAGTATTGGTGAAAATACTGATCAATATCTGCTTTATATCATGGGTTTTATTTGACAGAGTTTATATGCGTTGGGAAAGTTTTAGAAAAATTGACTCACCAGTAATATTTTTAAGTTTGGGAATTTCATTAGAATGGACAAGTAGTGTAAACTTATTTATTTTAAAGGCTAAAAAATAGAATAACTTTATGGTAAAGTCAGTCGTGAAATGCAATCATGTTTTTTGTAAAATTATTTCTATGTGTACAATTTTACCAAAATACTTTGACTACCTATATACACTACCAGACATTAAGATACTTCACACATAAATTTGTTTGTGAATGTATTGTATAGTGTGTGAATTTGAAAATGAGTTGGAGTAAGAACCCTGGTAAAGTCTAGTTGTCATTGATTGAAAACCAATAAATGTTTATGTTCTCTAATAATAATAATGAATATTAAAAGTATTTAATAATTTTGAACTAAGCATACCTGTAACACGTACATGCTTCCAGTATAGAAACTAATGTTAACATTTGTAAAGTTGTTTTTGTAGAATGTTTTATTCACCTGGGGAAAGTGCAAGTCAATTACAAGAAAAGTCTTCATATGTTATGTCATCATTCAAATATTTGATTGAAAGTGTTCAAACACAATGTTTTGCCCCATTAGTTTTTATTTTATTTTGCAGCCAATGTTGTGATTTAACTTTATGATTTATATTTATATTCATATAGAATGTATTAACAAATATATTGCAGTTAGTCATTCTTTTATACATTTATGTGATATTATCAATTATGACACTATGAGATATGTCTGTGTGTGTATGTTAAGATGTCATCTGTAATGTGTTTGTGATATTATATTGTGAAAAGTACATTAGCTGTAGTCTTGCTATTTATTTCATTTATCAGTTTTTTTTAATTTTGGTCAGATAAAAATATTGTTAATTTTAAAATGTACTCTTGTTGTTATTGCTTTAGATAACTTGGGGTTGCGATGTTTGCATGTTGGTTCATATTTGGAATCAAATGACAATATTTAGCTATTTATCTACCGGTATATTATATGACAAATTACAAGCTTGGGCTGATTGGAGGATAAAAGGGTTCTGGTATTTCTAATACTCTATGTTTTAAAAATTGATCATATAGAAAAGTTTTCAAATTTGATTCGAAAGGGTTAATATTGTCCACCAGTTTTGTTTGCAAGTTCATTCCAAGACTGAGATGTGAGAGCTTTCTGTGAATTCTTGGTAGGGGAGAGTGGGGAGAAATGGCCAGGTGGGAGAAATGGCCCACCCCCATTATATCCAAAACTGCTGGACCTTAATGTTTAGGATGTAAATGAATGTATTAAGTACATTCTTTTTATGGTCCTCCGTCAATTTCCGGGTGAAATGTTTGATTATTGTTAGACTGGATATGTTTGAAATTTGATGTTAAAAAAATATACTTTTTGAACTTTCACATTTTTTAATCAAAATTAAGCCTTTTTTGTCCCCTACCATGTTTAATTTTAGTTACTACTACATCCACTTGTTTTGGATCCAGAAGATGAAACTTTGCAGCTAAATACTGGACATTAAAGTAAAGACGTTTTTTTTTCCTTTAAAATCTGAAATAGCTCTGTCATTATTTTCATTTTTACCCTCAAGGGACTGCGCTTGTCTTGGCACCGCCCCATTGTTAGGACAACCGTGGTCCGAGTAAAAAGGTAGGCCTATTTATTAATAGTCTTGAACCTATCCTGAGTAAACGTAGCGTCAAAAATTAAAGATCTAGATCTATATATTAGATAGTTTTTAGTTGTTTAACCAATGTAGTAAAGCTGTGCAGAGATTTAACGAGCGAGCTTTAGGTGACCTTGACCCATATTGTATAGAGAATTCAAATATGTAAACAGCAGAAGTTTGTGGTTAAAAAAGGTATAATTTTTAAATAATAATAATAGCAGACTTGAAGCAGCAGTAGACTAGCAATCTGATAAACCTATTCTTAGAAAATGTCATAAAAAATTCATCCACTGTTGACCAAAGTTTTCAGAAACAAAAGAGAAATTAGATTATCGGCAGACGATGTTTTATAAAATCATTTATTGTTCTTTTGTATTGTATTCTTTTGATAAGGTGCGTGGGAGGACTCCCTTATCTATCTTTAACTTTAACGCCCTCTCACTACAGACGTTAGTCACCAAAATTTGGACACTGCAGATGTTTCCATTGGTCATTAGAACTTTAAAAGTCACGTGACATATCAGACTGATTATAACCAATAGCAAAAAAAAAGTATTTCAGATTTATTTATTTTATGATATAATCTGGATTTAGAATAATAAATTCATAGCTAACTTGTCATAAAAGTTAAATTTTGTAGGTCCATGCTACTGTTTCACTAGACACTAACCTAGAAAATTTAAAAAATTGGAGTTTAGGCCTATCAAAGCATTGAAATTGCTTAAATTTGATTAGGCCTGCCTACACAAGTAAAACACGAAACTGTCTGAGCACTTGGCTTGCTAGAAGCCGAAGGTAGAAGACACTGAGCTATATATATGTTACGGCCAAAGCCCGAAGTCGGCCAGATCGCGATCTGGCCGGCCAGATCGCGAAGTGGCCAATATCACCTCACATTTGACCGGCCAAAGCCCGATCTGTTCTTGATTTCGGACCTTGGCCGGCCAGATCGCAAAATGGCCAGGGGCGATCGGCCAAAGCCCGATTAAGAAGGTCTTGAGGAGATTTCGAGTGTTTATATACCGTAATTATCACATTAGGCCTATATTGATTATTAATTATACTAAATAACAATCAGTCAAAATAGTTTATTATATAGTAAATTATCACTCTTTAATTAAAATAAATTAAAAAATCAGTCAAATTAGTTTATTATAGTAAATTTTCAATCTCTATCATCAGTTGTCTTACAATACTAAAATCCAAAAGGAAATAAGTGCGTAAAGTCGTGTTTGGGGCGTTTTTAAAACAAGGAAGATCTACCCACATAATATAACATGGACCAATGAGAAAAAAGTGGGTTGACTTTAAAGTCACATGTCTGTCTCCGATCCCTTTGTCCAAACATTCCGGTCGCTTGGGGCTTCGAGGGTCCGTCAATGGGGTGGGGCTGGGAGGGAGTTTTCGCGGTCGTCGATGTGGGTAACAAGATCAATGGTGGCCCTGTCCTGTACAGTATTGACACTCCCTCTCTATCTATTATCATAAAATTAAACAAGCTCTTTGTCATTGCGACTGGCGGCCCCACCCATGTTTATACAACACATGAAACTATACTTAGACCGCGCGGACAATGGCTAGATAAAAATACGGTCGCTCCTGCCTGACCTGACCACCTTTGTGGATTATCAAAAGTCAATCTTCTAATCACAGACACCAACAGTCAATTTATGACGCAAATGGTGTTTTTATCCAGGTAGATAGTTTACTAAATCGTGTGATAATTAATTTCCTTGATAATTAGTGACCACTTCGGCAGGACTTTCTCTGAAAAGCAGAAGATGAACAGAAAATTATCGTCACAGCGTATGTATCACTGTCCTTGCTACCCTATGCAAGCCGCCATCACACCTGTGCCGCCTACCGAACATTCTTATATCAGCACATCGGACATTGGCCAGGGATTGCCGGCCACATCGCGAAGTGGCCGGCCAAAGTAGCGTAAACACTGGCAATTTCAAGCACATCGGACATTGGCCAAGCGCGTCGGCCAGATCGCACTTCGGGCTTTGGCCGTAACATATATATAGCTCAGTGGTAGAAGATACTGACAAAGGGAGGCTACTCACTATTTTATTTTATCATCTAATCGAGCATACCACATTATTTATATCTGTGACGTTTAGCCCCACCCTCCCCTATACATACCAAGATGCTCTTACTGCACAGCATATAGGCATAGTCCTTTACATTTAATTTATGTAATTCAGTCAATGGTTTGTCGATTAAACAAGTAAACATATCCAAAGCGTCAGGACCAGACAGAATAAGTGGGCGACTAGTAAAGCTTTGTGCGGAACAGCTGTCCTTTATTTTTTGCTACATTTTTAATCAATCTTGGGAAAACCACACTATTCCTATTATCTGGAAAACCTCAGAGATTGTGCCCGTACCAAAGAAAGAAAAAGTCCTTTGCAACAAATATGACCTACGTCCTGTCGCTTTAACCTCTATTATCATGAAATGTTTTGAGAAAATTATTCTCAGACGTATTCTAAATAAGGTGCACAAAAGCCTTGATCCCTACCAATTTGCTTACAAAAAAGGCAGAAGTGCTGATGATGCTATAGTATTAATGTTAGATAGACTGTACCACCATCTTGATACGCCGAAGAATTACGCTCGAATACTCTTCGTTGACTTTTCATCTGCCTTCAATACCATCCAACCACACCTTATGATACAGAAACTATCTGTTTCAAATGACAGTCAACGCATCCAAGCCTGGATCATGCAATTTCTGATAAACCGCCCTCAATTTGTCAGAGTAGAGGGATGTATCTCACAAATAAGAGAAATAAGCACTGGAGCGCCTCAAGGGTGTGTCCTCTCTCCCTTTCTATACACAATTTACACCAATGACATTCAAAGTTTGGCAATCGATACAGTATCTGTAATCAAATACGCCGATGATACAGCCATTGTCGGCCTTGTTTCCAGTGACGACAGTCTCTATCACAGTACGACCTCAGATTTCTACAAATGGTGCGGAGAGAACTACCTGATATTGAACATCACAAAGACGAAAGATATGATTGTAGACTTCCGGAAGGAGAAACACAAGCTGGCTGATTTGCAACATAAACAACCAAATAATAGATCAAGTCTCGCAATATAAATATCTTTGCGTCACAATTACTGACAAACTGACTTGGTCTGACCACTGCCAAAGCCTTTGTAAGAAAATGCACCAACGACTTTTCTGTCTTAATAAACTAAAAAAAATATTTCACATAGAGAAAACCATTATGAATCTATTTTACTCGGCGACTGTTGGTAGCATCATAACCTTTGCAATCACCTGCTGGTATGGTAATACCACCACATTGAACAAACACCGGATAGACCGCCTAATAAACAAAGCCTCTCGTACTACACAGACAGAATTACCATCTCTTGCGGATATTTTCAGTTCAAGGTGCCTGTCTATGATTGATAAAATCCTCCAAGATCATGCACACCCGCTTCATGATAGTTACATAATATCTAGTCGAAGTGGTCGGCTTCTTTCAATAAGGGCAAGAACAGAGAGATTTAGGAACTCTTTTGTTCCACTGTCAGTGAGACTCTTTCAAAAGAATCAGTTTTCAGCCAGGAAATACAATGGCTCAATAGCTGACTCCTAAATAATAGGCCTACTTTTTTCTTGTATGATAAATGGTATGATAGTGTGCGTGAATGTCTATTGTGTTTGAGTACAAATGGTTCTTTAATAATGTTTTAGGTATGCTCAAAAGACGGAATTTATGTAATCAAGTCAAATTTCCATTTATTTGGATCAATAAAGCAATCTTATCTTATGATGTCTTATCTTATCTTATTTCACAAAGCGATATCGGACACACGTTTATTTTCGATATCGGACACATGTTTATTTTCGATATCGGACACACGTTTATTTTCGGAACCTTAAAGCTGGGATCGAGATAGGTGAGAAAAGGGAAGGGCTGGCGTACTTTTGATATGCCGCCTCTCACCCCGCTTTGGCATTTAATTAAGCTTACTAGCAGAAGTCATGATATGTAGACCAAAATAATTAATATTCCAGACAAAAAGACAAAACCTGGCGCTGATTTTATTTTATTCACTATTCGATGACTAATTATTGTTGTCACTGACAGAAATAGATTTTGTGTTTATTGTGAAGCAATTATTTCCAATTAGGCTATTTATAAACACAAATTTAACAAAAAATAAAGGAAAACTCGAATTTGGCTGCTCAACCGCCCACCCCCCTCTTGCAGTCGAAAACTATGTGAGATAAGAAAACCCCATTTCGCACGTCAGATATTGACTTTGGAATTCAACTTTAAAAAAAAACTGGATTTGTGTGGTATTTAGCTTGGTTTGGCTATCTGTTCATGTTTGGATTAGTTCTGACCGCAAGGTTTAAGCTCATTGTTTGGGGGTATAGAAACGAGGGAAATAAGGTTATGTGTGATATATTATGAGCTGTGAAAGAAGAGCTTTTTGTGGTGCTTAAGTCAATGCTGATTGTTAATATATAAAAAAAAAGATGGTTTTGATACTAAGAATTATCTTTTAAGTTAGAGACGTTCCTTCTATAAAAAAAAAATATTAATACCTCCATCGCCTAAACATCTTGCAGGGGCGGCAGGGATTGGTTCGACGGCAAGGTTAGAATCCGTGTCGTCTTGATAATAGTATAGGCCTAGTCCGGAGTACTAACTGAAGGACCAGCCGGGTTGATTTTCCATCCATCCATCCCTATGGCGTTACAGCCCCTGTAGGGCTTTGGCCTGCTCCACCACCTCCTTCCATTCGGGCCAAGTCCGGGCCTTCCTTCGCCATGCCCGCACATCAAGTTTTTGCAGATCTGACTCTATAGCTTCGAGCCATCTTTGTCGTGGTCTGCCCCTAAGCCTCTTTCCTCTTGGTCTCCGGTGATGTACTGTTCTGGCTGCTCTGCCTTCTGTCATTCTTTCCAAGTGCCCACCTCAGTCTGCCCTTCTTTATTTCAGCTACCACCGTTGGATCCTCGTACAGAGTATATAGTTCTTCATTTGTTCTTGTTCTCCAGCCATCTGTGTCTTGCACAGCTCCATAATCTTCCGCAGCACTTTTCTTTCCCAGGTATTAAGCAGGGTCTCAATGGATTTTGTCATTGTCCATGTTTCACTGCTATACATCACCACTGATCTTTTTATGGTTTTATATATCACCTTCTTTTTATATATTTTTGTTGCGGAAGTCATTTTGGAGGCTGAAATGGGCACGACTTCCTGCGGCTATTCTTGCTTTTATTTCAGGTAGTATCTCATTCCTTTCATTAAGGCTTGTAAGCTAAGTATTTGAAAGTATCTACTCTTTCAAATGTGTGATTCTTGGTTTTGAAGTCTTCCTTTTCTTCTTCCTTTGTATCATCCCTTATCAGTACCATGCACTTTGTTTGATTGATTTTAACTTCTTCTTATTTTTTCTTTAAATTACGTTTTGCTTTAACCTAAGAATTTAACAAAAGCAGTCGCTCAATCTAACGCAACAGTGGTAGTAGAAGTGGTAAATGGTGCATCATAAAAGATGATCACAACGATAATTTAAACAAACATAGCCGTATTTTAACTCTTCACCACTTCTACTGACGTCAGATTAACCCTCCTCATTTGGAAAGTGGGTTCATCGATCTATCCCTGTCTAAGATTGAGGTACAACTAGCCAAGTTTATTGTGCCTAGCGATATCGTGTGCACTTTCATATAATATTTTTATCCGATCTTGCTAATCTTAACAAGAGTTGCGGAACCCTTGATCTCTTCTGGGATTTGGTCGCACTTTATCATTTTAATTATCACTCCCCCGCCGATCAAATTGGTCTGGCGGGGATACATTTTTTTCTTTACTTTTCCCCCGCCGATCCATTTAGTTTTCTCATTATTGGAAAAAAAAAAAAAACAAGGTCTTGGTACGGACCAAAGGATAACATAAATAGTGACCAACAGAACACGAGCAGACGATTCTTGCCAGGGGCATCTACCAGCATCGTCTGCAATACATAATTGTCTGCTTTAATCAATATTTAATATAAAAGATCATTTACTATTTAAATTCCAAGTTCAAAGAGGTTGCTTTTCAGCAACAATACTTAAAGGTGTCATTTTGAATTTTCTTACCGTCACTATGAAAGCACAATTAGTCACTTTTCTTATTTTACTCTCCGTTAAGACCGGATTACCCGTCGGTGAGTTATTTTTCTATTTCAATCGATAATTGCTAACCTGAAACTGGCCTTAGATTTAGAAAACCATAGATTTAGCATTCTTTGTATAATGTAGGCCTAGGCTACAACTAACCTTAGGCAAAAGCAATGTAACTAAGCTTATTTAATATATTGGCATGCGTACAATGTGTACAATAAAATCGTAAACTTTATTCACATTATTTACATTCGAAAATATGTTTTATATAAACTTGTATATTCGTATTGTAAACTATGTGATTTTTCAGTTATGTGATTGTAGCTACTGATTTTCGGTATGGGAATTCTTCTTCTTCGTTCTCAAAAGTTATGATTTGTAGCATTTAGACAAGTCTAATAGTTGTCATGAACTGCGCCGTGGCTATCATTTGCTCCAGTCCACCATACAGTTTGTCATTGAAGGTAGCTTCCTAGGGCCATATGGCTGACCGGCTAGAGTGGTTCCGCATTTTCGGGAGCTGTTCCGCAGGGGCACATTTCGCTTGCTCCGATTCATTGTTTGCGGAACATGTGTTGCTTCAGCCTGTTATGACCAGTCCTTAGTCTGAAGAGGATGTGTTGAAATTGGCAGGATAGTTTGAAGTAAGCATAAATCTTTGGGTTGTTTCGTTGCAGCTCAGACCATCTTTCGCATTCATTCCTTTTAAGTATTGCCTTGATTTATTCCGGGTGTAAGGATGGGTCTGTCTGCTCCAGTTTTAGCTAAGTTGTCGGCAGTGTCATTCCCTTCATTTTGTACATGCCCAGTGATCCATTGGAGAACCAATTCTTTTGTTATTTTGCTGGTATGGGATATATTTTATCAAACCTATTTACCTACTTAATCCCGTGGGATGGAGCACGGTAGCCGAGCGGAAGCGCATTCGACTGGCGATCCAATGGTCCTGGGTTTGAATCATGGTGCAGGCTAGGATTTTTTTTCCAGGATTTGAAGGTGTTCCTGAGTCTACCCAGCTCTGATGGGTACTTGACCTTAGTTGGGTAAAGTAAAGGCGGCTGTGCATAGTGCTGGCCACACAATCACCTAGTATGCCGTGGCCACGGAAACTGGTGAACGCTGCTTCGCCGGCCTTATGGATCAATTTGGTCCGACGGAATACTTTACTAATCCCGTGGGAATAGGCCGCCAACAAGAGTTCTCGAGGTATCCCAATCCTGGGCTAGTTTCTCTACCTGACCCCAATTACACCCTACTTTCTTGCCGTCGACTGTCGACTTCAATATGTCGTCTCCGGGTGTTTCTCGGTCGACCTCTTTTCCTCTTGCCTTGTGAATTCCAACTGACGGCTTGCCTTTATGATGTCAGGATCTGAGGGTGTGGCCAATCCCGGGTTTGGAATGCTTTCACCCTTCTCGTTCCTACTAGCTTCTTCTCGCACACGCAACAACAAATGCAGGAGAAAACAACATATGTAGCAAATTACTCTGCATGCATCGGTTTAAACATCCATAGCAGAAAATTAAAGTCAAAACAAGGTACGTAAGCATAATTAATTGGTGCTGCGTGGCGAACTTCATGGGAATCACACTGGACGTCGACTGTTTTAGTTCAGGAATGTTTGTGTGCACAAATCTCATTATCGGACTTGCGTTTTCTGGTGGAATCTATTGTTAAGATTTTATAGTTTCTTAAGTCTCTTCTAGGAGAAAGTGATACGGAGTTTATGTAAGGTCTTGGATAGATTCATTTCTGGTCTGGAAGTAATTAAGGTGTATATTGATAAAAAACAATATTTCGGAATCGAATGAAGAGAACTGACTGTTGAAGACGATGTTTCTGAATGACATGGCGACACATTTCAGTGAGTCGAACTTGCATTCACAAGGACAGGGTCGAAAAGTACTTGAAGTGTTGGGCCACTGGATTGGATTGGCATTGAAACTGGGCATTAATCAATTTCAAACATTTACCTCTTTCCCTAATTTAAGGCAAATTAAGATAGATGAGATTTTTCAGAATTACAATGAAGCACTCAATGTGGAGTTTTCAAAACAAAGGCAAGACTTTCAAATTCATGGACTCGTTTTTCCATACCACATTAAGCCTTACTGGCTTACTAAAAACTACTTAGATCTGGATCTTCTTATATTGGAGGGAAATTGGCGTGTAGTTTTTATGCTCATCTATTTTAATTAGGCATAAATTATTTCTAAAACAAATTTGTTAGTTTTATTATTGTAATAAATATAACAGGCTTATATAATGTAACTATTGTAGCCTAATTAATAATGTTTTTAAAAAAAGGGACTTTGATGATGCAGAAAATGTTTATTAACAACGTAAATTAATTTTATACATCTAATAACACAATGAAAAAATAGCATAATGCTGAATCTGTATAAAGAAATGATAATTTAAAAGCAACACTAGTTGTTTTTTTAAAACTCATTTGGCATCACTAATCAGAATTTGAGAATTTCATTGAAGGGAGATAATTAACCAGTTTTCTTTGCATTAATATTTCTAATGTTTCTTTTTTTTTAAATTTCCTTTGAAAAAAAAAAGTTTACAATTTATAATTTTTAAATAAACAAACTATAAATGATAGTTGAAAATTGTATAAATATTATATGACTAAATAATTTATATGTACGGTTCTAAACATTACGCCAACTACCCAGCTTGTAAGATCACTACGTATCTGTTCAGCTAAAGTGCTATATCTTGAAATGGGTACATTCCAAAAGAATTAATTCAAATTTAGCATTCAAAAAAAAATTAAAAAAAAATGTATATTCACACCAGTAATAATAATTACTAATAATATATAAGCTGAAATCTCAGTTAAGATAATAATAACAAACAGGTCAATTTTTTATTAAACATAAAACGCTTTACTTTTATAACGGTCTTTTTCTTTTGGTCTTGGTCTTTCTACGGCACTAAATAAATTGTCTTAGAAAAATAATATAGTTGAGCGATTTGACTTTCATGCTGGCACGCTGAATGATTTAGAAATCCTAGTAGGGCACACTATAAACAAAAGGCTGCCGACCTCTGGTCTAGACCTCCAGAATTATAACCCTAAACCAGCGATGGCGAACCTATGGCACGCGTGCCACAGCTGGCACGCGTGCCACAGCCGGCACGCGGAGCCATTTCTGTGGGCACGCGAGCATTTACCAAAAATGAAACAGTTTAGTTATAGCCACACCGATAGGGATGGGATAGTCTATTTAAAATGGCCTTTTTGTCGTATCGACGATGAATGGAAAGAGTTTCTTGAAGAGAAATTGAGGAAATATCTCACACAGTGACTAGTTTTTGTAAATATCTTTTCAAACAAACCATCTAATAGAAGCAAGCTTTCAAATGTCACTCTGCATAGCAAAACATGCTATCTGGTGGGGATTTTCTGAAAACGGGTAGTAATTCCCTTTTTAATGATTTTCCCAAAAAAGATAAAATTATGCAACGCATCTCTGAGATACCAATTAGCAGAATTACTGATAAAGATCGAGTCTTGCGCATGAAAAGAGATGTTAGTCAGCAGATCACTACTGACTTACAAAAGGCTGCCTGCTACTCCGTGCTTGGGTGAAAGCACAGATGTAAATAATCATGCAAGACTTGTGGTAATTTTGCGTTACGCAGTTGGTGACATTATGACATTATGAGAGAAGAGCTGCTGGTGAAATTGTTTTCTTTGCCTGAATGAACACAAGGGATAGATATCCACAATGCTGTTGTGGAATCTTTTTTGGCACACGATATAAAACCAGAAAAAGTTGTTTCAGTTACTAGTGACGGGGAACCTTACATGATGGGGGACGCATCAGGTTTCTTACAGTTCTTTGTCAAAGAAGCAAAACATGCAGTCGTTCAGTTTCACTTTATTAAACTTCAAGAAGCTCTTTGTGCCAGGGATAGCAGCAAGAAGATGCTATCCTCAAAGATGTCACAAAAATGGTCAATTAAATCATGGCCCGTGGTCTTAACTGTCGACAGTCTCACGCACTTCTTGATGAGGTCAATGCGCAGTATAATACTTTACTCATGTACAATAATGACAGGTGGCTGAGCAGAGGACGAGTAATGGAGAGATGTGTAGCATGCTTGGATGAAATTAGGCTGTTTATGATTCAAATGGGCAGGATTATCCACAGCTCACTGATATGGTATGGCTTACCAACCTCATGTTTTTTTTTAAAGATTTTACAGCACATTTCAATGAACTGAATAAACAACTGCAAGATTCAGGAACAACAGTAGAAAGGAAGCAATCTGGAAATCTGCAAGGAATATTTTCTAGCATTGTAGCGCTGCTAATGAGAATTTCGGTAATAAATTTGTACAGTTCCGTAAGATGGAGACACCCCTCTGTTTTCTTACTTCCCCGGATAAAGCCAAATTTGAAGAGCGTGATCTTTCCTGCTTATTGTGGTTAGATTTAGGAAATCTGGAAATGGAGCTATTGGAATTTCAAGAAAGCTCTATCTGGAAAAATAAATTCTATTATCTGCATGAAACACTTGAGAAGATAGAGTGTGAAAGGATGGCAAAAGTCAGCACAGTTGGTAGATCTGATGATGATATCCTTAAAGTGGAATTCCCTGCCAAATAATTTTAATTTGATGAAAGCACTTGGGATTGCACTTCTTACTTTGTTTGGGTCTTCTTATGACTGTGAGCAGCTGTTTTTAACTTTAAATTATATCAAATCTAATAGCGGAAACAGACTGATAGATGACATGAGTACTGCATGCGTCGCTCTTAAAGTTACGGAGTATGAGCCAAGGCTTGACAAATTATCAGCATGCACACAACAGTGATTGTGATATATTGTTTTTTTAATTCAATACAGCTAATGTTTTTTTTTATATAAAAAAACTGTTTGTATCATTGAAAGATTTGCTAATTTTTTTTTTTTTTTACAAAAGTTGTTAATTAGTTCGGACAACTGTATGAGCTGTTTTTTTTTTAAAAGTAAAACCTCAGTATTTTGTTATAATTGCAATGTTGGCACGTTGAAAGAAATAATTGGTCTTGTATTGCACTTTGGGCACGCGGCCTCAAAAAGGTTCGCCATCACTGGCCTAGACCTATCCCCGAACACGAAACTTATTATTTTTTCTAACACCATTTTGCTTACACCGTTGTCAAGCTCCGTTTGATGTTTGGATAGGAAACTTGGAGATTTACATTCAAAAAGGAATAGAAAATATAGCCTTTTTTTCTACACCTGCATCAGAAAGATCTTTACGTTACGCCTTTGCTCATCTGAAACCATCAGTAATGAAGAACTCTGGCAGCGTACAAAACAGAAGAAGAAATTTTACCAAAAGAGATTAAATTGATTGGGTTATCAAACTTATTGGGTATAAACCCTAGTAGAGTAAAGATATATTTAAGATAAGAACTTTTGTAGAAACGAAAAAAAAAAAACGTTTTGGTTAGGCCTACTCCTTGGGGATATTCTGCCCTTGTCAGAAACTACAACGCCTGGGAAAATCAACCTTTTACGAGGCGTATAGCTTAGTTGTATAGATTAGTTTAATAAAATGTGTTGTCATCGCCAAGTTGCAGCTCGATAGAATGGAGGGAAGTAGTTGGTCAATCTAAACTAATAACTTTCAAAGAATAATTTGCACAAACAAATGAACAGAAGCATTAAATATACAAGTAAAAGATTGAAATAAAAGATAGATCTAGGAATATGGCCTTAGCAGTTTTCTTATTTTTATATAATTTTTTTTTTATAGAATAGGGCCTACTTTGAATTGTATTTAAAATATATTTAAAAGTTGTCATTAGAATTAAAGGATTTGTTTAAAACCTTTTTAACCCTTCCCGTACCGACCTACTTCTATCTATGCTGCCTTCAGTTCCGCTATATACGCGCCCGGGACTGTAAGGGTTAAATTAAACAGTTTAGAATATATCTCGTTTTCCTCCCCTAAACCCCGTGAGTAATTTATAACAATCCAGAGCGAGTCTAAACAAAAATAAAGAGAGAGGGATTTTAATGCTTCTGGTCCTTTTTAAACATTGTCAGTAAATTATCTGGTCCTTTTTAAACATTGTCAGTAAATTATCTGGTCCTTTTTAAACATTGTCAGTAAATTATCTGTTTTTCGCCAAAAATATATTTAAAAAGCAAACTGCTGTTATCTTATAACTGTTTTTGTTTTTTGAAAATGTACTGTGTAAATAAACGGAATCCTGTCGACTTCGATCTCACTATTTCAATTTAGGGCCCAGACGCTACAATATTCAACTCAGTTAGTGTAAGCCTACACTACAGAACGATACCTAGGACTAGGGAACTTTCCTTAAACCGCGCCAACAGCACGTATCAAGAGTAAGCATAAATACCTAAAGGCCTAAAATCAGCCTATTCCAAACCTTTAAACAAAAATTTGTCTTAGAAATAGCGAGCCGATGTAAGGCCATTATATCTAAACTATACTCACATATTGAGCTTTTTGTTTCTAAATGTGTCGTTATACGCTTATAAGCTTAACTCGCCAATCTTCAAAGGCCATGGCATTTTTCCAGAACAAGACATATTATGCATAAAAATACTACTATTGTTATAAATGTTAAGAAACAATAGGGCCTATATACCACAGCAAAAGGGAAATGATCAGTTTAAAGGAAGCATACACGTTGACCACACTTAACGTACGGAGTTAATTTCCAATCAAATCATTTTTGAAATCTTGCTTACTTCACTAATGATCTCATCTTCATAGGCCTACTAGTGAGAGTTAAAATATACATTTGAATCTATTGTTCATGTAGGCCCGTAGGCCTATTGCGAATCTTTGGGTTTACTGATCGCAATCTTTGAAAGAAAGATCACTGCTAAGCCTAAATAAAACATACAGCCCATGTTTGTAATATAATAACTCTGCTTTGTCTATTCTAAGGTCATAACAACGAAATTTCCGCGCAAGCTCAAGAACGCATTCACGTGCCTGGGGCTAACCAAGGCAAAGGAGAAAACGTCGAAATTACGCCCCACGCCCCAAATACCGTGGCGCCACACAACCTGGTGCAGGAGTCCAGTCAGCTGATACAAGACATATCCCTTGGTGTGGCTTTATCGGGACACGGACCAAATGGTAATAACGGAAACGCTTTCGGCAGGGTCACCCCGCCATCGCTCATCGGCATCATTTCCGGTACGTCGACACCAAGCGACAACCTAGACAGCTCGACAACGCCCACGGTGCCTGCAACTGGCAACGGCGACCCGACTACTCAACCGAATGTTCCAGTTCTATGTAAGTCTACTTGTTTTGTGTGTGTATGTGTGTGTGGGGGGGGGGGTGCATGTGTTTGATGTGTGCGTGCTGTAGTTGATCTTTTTTTTTTCTAGCACGAGTGCATATTAATTTTTTTTTTTAAGCATGGTGCTCATGTGCTTTATGTATCATTCCATAGTCTTCCTAATTTGATATCATTGTTATATTTACTCATATTGATCAAATAATGATTTCAAATATGATTGAAAGAGACACTCTTACCAAATCGTTGATTTTCCAATTGCAGTGAAAGAATCTTCTTTTTTAATTTCTTCTCATATGATACGTAGGCCTAGTCATCTTAAGCATATTTCATTAAGCCTATTTCAGTATGAATATAATGTGTTCCGTTACTAGTTGTATACAGGCCCGGATTTCCGCCTAGGCCCACAAGGCCCAGGCCTAGGGGCCCAGCAAGCCTAGGGGCCCCGGTGGCGGAATCTTTACATAAGCTTAAAAGCCTGGCTTGCCTTATCAAAAAGCTTTATCGAAAATAATATTATAATATATATTTTTACTACTTTTTTTCAAAACAGGGGCTCATAATATAACTTACAGCCCTGCTCTTCTTAGCCGAATATTAAGCATTGGTGAAACACGACCTCGAACTTGGCTCATATTTTCGAAGAGCAAGGGTGCAGTGTTTGCGCCCCTTGTAAGATGCTTGGGAAATTGGGGTCGCTAGCTAATGAAGGGTACAACGACTGGAAAAACGCAGTTCAAAGAATGAAGGAACATGAGGATTCGGACGAACACAGGTCAGCAGTTTTGACACTATAGCTAGGAAGAATGATGTCGGTAGAGTTGACAAGAGTCTTGTTCTTCAACGGGAAGAAGAAATAAAATACTGACATGGGATTTTGAGTCGCATTGTTGTGATGTGACTTTCTGCACGCGGATTGCAGTTTAGAGGTTCCCATGAGAGATTTGGATAAAAAATAAGTGGGAACTATGTTTTGACCCTAGAACGTGTGGCTGAGTTCGATCCTTTTCTGGACTTACACATAAAACGCCACGGTAACAAAGGAAGTGGAACAACATCATATCTTTCGTCAAAAATATGCGATGAAATGATCAATCTCATCGCAGAAAAGGTAATAAATACAATTTGACTGAGATAAAACATGCCAAATATTTCTCTATCTCTATGGACTCTACTCTGGACATTTCTCATGCAGATCAACTTTCTTTCATAGATATGTCTCTGAAGATGGATGTCCTATCGAACGATTTTTGAAATTCATTCCAAATTGTGACTAAAGTCGTCCTAGAGACATTGAAAAATCACGACTTGGATATCGCCGATTGCCGGGGACAGTCTTACGACAATGCTAGCAATATATCGGGGCAGGGCCGTATTTAGGATTGTGGGGGTCCTGTTCCAAAATTTATGTGGGGACCATACCTGGCCACGCCCTTGCCTTCCACATACCTCAGAAAAGTGCCGTTAATTCATGTTACATTATGTAAAATCATAAATTTTATGTTGCGCTTAGCTTGGTTGGACTGGAGCGCTTAAAATTGTAGGGGAATATATGAATTTTATTTGACATGTCAACAAAAATATTTTTGGGATGTGTGGGGTTCTTTTGTGTCTGGGCCCCTGTTCCAATGGAACACGTGGAACATGCTTAAATACGCCACTGTGTCGGGGCAGTCTTACGACAATGCTAGCAATATGCCGGGGGCAGTCTTACGACAATGATAGCAATATGCCGGGGGCAGTCTTACGGCAATGCTAGCAATATGCCGGGGGCAGTCTTAAGACAATGCTAGCAATATGCCGGGGGCAGTCTTACGACAATGCTAGCAATATGCCGGGGGCAGTCTTACGACAATGCTAGCAATATGCCGGGGGCAGTCTTACGACAATGCTAGCAATATGCCGGGGGTAGTCTTACGACAAGGCTAGCAATATGCCGGGGGCAGTTTTACGACAATGCTAGTAATATGCCGGGGGCAGTCTTACGGCAATGCTAGCAATGTGTCAGGTGTTTTGGTCTTCAAGCGAGAATAAAACAAATGAACCCTCTGATAGATTTCGTTCCCTGTTCGGCTCACTCACTGAATCTTGTTGGATCCTGTGCGGCCGAGTCTTGTAAAGATGCTGTTTATTTATTCGGTATTCTGCAGACATTGCATAGTTTTTGTTCGTCATCCACACACAGATGGGAAATTTTGCTGTCGAAACTGAAGTCAAATTCAACAGTCGTGAAGAGTCTTTCTCGGACAAGATGGTCTGCTCGAGCTGATGCCTGCCGAAGTCTATGTTGCTCCTGGGATGAGATCATGGGAGCTCTTCAGATAATTACCAATGATGCAAATGAAAAACCATTTAAGCGCTATGAGGCTTCAGGTCTTCTGAATTCATTAGACTCGATGAAAACTTGCTTTTTGTCACTTCTCTGCAATGACATCTTGGACAAGTAAGCAAATCTCTCCAATATGTTAACATCGACCTGGGTAAGATCGTTGAACTGTATAAGTCTTTGGTAACATACCTAGAACATTTAAGGAAACCCTGTATCTTTGATCATTATGAGTCGAAAGTTATTGAAAAATCCGGTGAAAATAGCTATGCATATGACATGCAAAGGAAACGTAAACGTAAAGTCCAGTTCGACAAAGAAAAACGAAACAAGACCGAACTCTCTGACAGGGACAGATTAAGAGTTACCATTTTTAACGTCCTTATAGACAGACTAATTACAAAACTACGGAGTCGCGGAACTGCTTATGAGGAGTTAAGTAAAATTGTGATTTTCTTACGAAACTACATCGTTTGGAATATAAAGACATCCGTGAAGGAAACAGAAACCTTATAACTTTTTATCCGGGGGATTTTGATATGACTTTGGAAAACGAGTGTATGCACCTGCAAGCTCATTTGTCGTCGATTGATGAAGTTAGGGAGTTATCGTCACTGAAGCTATACAAATTTATACTTATCGGAAAAAGGCTTTTTGGACATTTATCTAAACGGAGGAATTGCGCTCCGAATGCTGTTGTGTACATCAGCGTCAAACTGCTCAGCATAACGGTCGTTTTCAGCACTAAAGAGAGTAAAGAATTACTTAAGATCTAACATAGGAGAGAACCGGCTCAATTCACTCTCTGTAATGTACACAGAATCAGAAATAATGCAATTGACTATGATAACGTCATTTGTTCTTTTGCACAGAAGACAGTTCGTCGTCTAATATGATTCTATAAATTTGATATAATAAGGTAACTATAGCAACATACACTGTATTATTCTGATGTTTATTAAAGTCATTAAAGTCGATTAAAAATTATAAGTTCTGTACTAGTGCATTTAATTTGCTAAATTTCCAAAATAGTTTCGAGATGGGGGGCCCCCAAATGTCAAGTGCCTAGGGGCCCTGGGGTCTCTAAATCCGGGCCTGGTTGTATTTTTTACATTTCTACATAATATTAGGTTGAAATTATGTTAAAAATATTACAGTTACATGCAACACCAACTACCAACATGATATCGCTGTTTTTCTATAACGTCTAAGAGCATGATATGCCCTATGTAGGCTATGTTCTGTTTCTATTAGATGCACCCGATCTCCCGATCTCTCACTTTCTCGCTCTCACTAATTCGCCTTATTTTTCCGTCTGCCCCGCGCTCTCAAAAGTCATGCACGCGTTTTATATTTTTATGTTCGTTAACATTCCAATATTGATGTTGCTGTTTTTTTTCTTCATGCGAAACACTATGTCGTAGCTTAAAATAAAAATATTTTGTCAAATATCCATTGACAGCTGGAGTCCTTTGTTACGACGACGGCCCCTTAATCGTGCAAAGAAATATACCATGCATAGGAAAAGGATTGAGGAAGGCCAACCTCACTGGCCAGACCTTGACTCAGCTACTCAGGAATGAAGGTGGTGGCTTCATGGGGGACCTTGTTTCATTGGAACCACCAACGCACCTGAGAGTTTTTGATTTACAAACTTTGGAGCATTCTTCCTGGGTAAATAAGCTTATAATAAATTAATTTAAATAAAGCTCTAGAACGCTAAGTCACGTTGGATGAATAGTATCAAAAACTAATAATAAAAAGTCAATTAATCCAAGGAATTAGGCCTATGTTGAAAAATGTTTTTCAGGTACGAATAACAATTTAAAATAAAATTCCAGTGATAATTTTTTATAGAGACAAAATATAGAGAAAATAAGTCTTATAAATCTTGTAAAAAAAAATTTCTTCTAAAAATAGCTCAATCAGAATAAGACAAAGATCATCTCCAACTTACAAGAGCTTCTGCATGACCAAAAACAACATCAGAATAATTTGAAAGAAAACATACGATTGTACCTTTCCGATGGCAACTTCACGGGAATAATGGCCATGGCTTTGTCACTGATCGAGTCGTTCGACAAGGGTTATTTTATCGATATAGGCTTATGTGTCATGAATTCATCAACGGAGGAAGGCGTTAACACAGAAAGCTCGGATTCGTCTTCCTGCGTCGTGTTGCTGGAGCAGGTCACCAACCTGAGATCTATTCATGCTCACCTGCTGGGAGTTTTAACCCAATCTTCTGACAACATGGCTAGCGTCGTGACTGGCTCCAGCGGAAGTCGTGCTTACGCAGAAGACAACAATAGTCAGAATAGCGCGCCGATGGACGATGAACTGGACCGGAAGATTGCAGACTTGTTACAGAAGGTAAATACATTGCAAGAACAAGGTAGAAACATTTTACTCTTACACAATCGTCTGCTAAATGTTACGCATAGTTTTCAACAAACACTTGTCAACTTCGAGTCTGATTTATATCAAGAAATCACCCAGTTAAACAACACAAGGGATAAAATAAACTCAAACCCTAGCGAGGAAATAATAAACAGCGAGAACAGCACAAAAGAACAAAGACTTATATCAAATAGTTCTATCATTCAGTTAGAATCTAAACTTGCTGAATATTATACAAATATATCAAAAGTAGTTGAGATTTTGCGGTATTTGAAGGCTAACTTAACGCATTTCAAAGATTTGGCGGCAACTGTTAATATGACTTTGGCTGAAACAGATCCCAAGATAGCCACATGGGAAACATGGAACTCTTTGAGTCGAAGAACAAAAAGGAGTGTCACAGGTTGGTATTAAGCTTATAAGCTTATATTTTGTTTTGATTTATTTGCCTAAGGGAATTTATCATACGTCATAGAATTAGAGGCCGACCGAAACCGAATTTGTGTTACCGGTCGAAAAGAAAACCTTACCGAAAGTTATTAATTGTCTTTCTGCCGTAACCGAAAGTTTAACTACACCTTCGGCCGAAACTGAATGATAAACCGATGTTGCGAAATAAAGATTGCAAAAGACTGCACATTTTTATGAAATATCATAGACTATAATATAGTCTATGGAAATATTAACTAGTTTATGGGTACTCTATTTAATTAAGTAAACCATTCTTTGAGGGGATTAAATAATTCTTTCATTATTAACTTCAGTCTTCTAATTCCCATTAGGGATGTTAATATCGTTTTTTTCTCAAAATCTAGTTTCGGTTCTAAAAATCCGATTTTAACCGATGTTCTGTCCCCCCCCCCCCCCCCCCCCACCCGGGCAAAGTAAGTTATAGTTTAGAAAAGATAAAGTTGCATTGATTATACTAAGATAAAAAATAGTTTAACCCAAATTAATAGGAAGGGCCATTGATCCTTAGAACGTGTTGAAATATATATATTATATTTAAACTAGTTCCTTTTGGGTTGTGAGAAGTCAGAAACTGTATTGTCATGAACTTAGAATTTAGACAATTATAAGCTTAATATTAATCAGTGGATGTTAGATCTATAATGCTGCACACATTAAAAGAATATTTGTATAATAATATGAATAAAATCCCAGACTAGGGTTGCCAGACGTCCGGCAAAAAAAGAATGAACCTTTTTTTTTAAATAACCTTATATGCGTCTTTCTCTTTGTCTCTCTATGTCCTCATTTTATTGTCCGAGTATCTGGCATCCCTAGGTCTATTGGTCTGTTTGTCTGTTAGGAGCTTTCAGCATCAGTTGGGATTAATGTTAAGGAATTGTTTTGAGCAAATAAAACAGGGTTTAAAAATATTTCTTCGAGATAAAAAAAAAATCGTCGGACACCATATTTGAATGATTTCCTCTCAAAGTCCGGTTTTCGTTTAACATCCCTACTTCTCACAGATGAATTCGAAACATTTTAACTAAATTAAATTGTCAGTAAGCAGAGAAATAGATGCAGCACTAGCGTTGCAGTGTGAATTTTTAAAGTTAAAATAGATATTCGGCTGATGACCGAAATTCAATATCAGTTTCGGCCGAAACCGAAAGCAAACCGAAAGAGGTCATTTGCCTACGTCGGAATAGAACATTTAGGCTGTATTGGCTAATAAGGATTCCTTTTTTAAAAAAAATCTCTTTACTAAAATTTCAGCAACAATCACTTGTAAGAATCAGTTGCCATTATGAAGACTTGATCATTTTTAGTAAGCCATTACCACTTCCTGACTACGCCAATGCGGTGGTGGAGCTTGTATAAAACCTTTAGCCTACTTTGTGGGTGTCTTTTATGGACACTCTCTCTTAAGAGACGTTCACCTCAATAATAATTGTGTAGGATTCCGGAATAGGACTCGGTCGACGTCGATATTTCAATGTGTATTGTATCGAGTATCGAGTGATGAACGGAACAAGCGTGTCAACATTTGATTACGTGACCCAGTTAAGGGGCAGTAACACTTAAATCAGCTGATTACGGAAATAGTAATTTTTTTCCTATCATGTATTAGCATCAAAGATAAAAAAAAATGATTGTTTACCGAATGGATATGCGGAACTATTGTCTGAGCTAGGCAGAACTGTGTAGAGGACGGTTTGCCCAAATAATACCCTAGATTTCTACTGTCTCAAATCCCATTCCCTAATGCAAGACAAAATATTATTTTAAGAATCCCAGGAACAAGAGTTGAAAATATGGATCAACTCGCTGATCAATAATTATATACCTGAGTGGTCATTTACTAAAGAAAAACTTAACCCAATTTTTATGTCAATTTTTTAAACTTCAAAATGGACGATGAGAATATTGCAGAATGTTGTCAACAGTCCTGTCTATTAGGGTCTAAAGTATTTTCTCTCCACTCTTGTCGATTCCTGTGATATGTCTCTGAGTATAATCAGCTCTGAAAGAGTACCTGACTCATTAAGTTGGCAAAAGTAAAGCGAAGTTGACCATGCAATACTGTGGAGATTAGTGTGTGCTGATTCACTAGCCCTATGGACCAACAATGGCTGTCATAGGTAGGGATACTTTCATAGTAGGATTTAAGCTAATTAGGCGTCTGAATCCTGAGGTTTCCAACCAAGGTGTATATTATTTTTTGTAATAAATAAATATTTTTATATAAAATAAATATTCCTAAAAATTAGCATCATCAATTTCGAGAACCGACAAAGATCTAGGGGAGAGGTGGGTAATTCGTACCCCCTAAAGGAAAAACTTAGCAATAATTAAACTAACAGTATAAAAAGGTTTTTTTTTTACGTTGAAACAATTATTGGTGAAAAAAAAAAAAAAATACATGATCTGAACGTTTTATTATGAAAACAAAGAGCACAATTAATAAAATAAAACAAAGACAAGGTGGTACGAATTTCCCTCTCCAGCGTTCAATTCGTACCACTCGGGAGGGTAATAAGTACCAAAAGAAATGAAGAAAAAATATTTTTTGTAAGGTTGACATTTATAAGTTGAGGTCTCTCTATATATATCTCATTTGTATTTAATAATTAATTCACAAGTATAATTATTCAGTGACCCACTTTGGAAGGTTTATTCAGAGCATGCAGGATGTACCTATGCTCTACAGATAAAACATTATATCATGTATTCCTAGATGTTCTCACCGTACCAGTACCCGGTACCATTGCAAAACTTTTTTTTAGTGGCCTCCAGAGCTTTTGTAATTTTTTTCTATTGCAGTCTCGGTACTTCTGCACTAATTGTAACGTAATTAGTATCGGTACGTATTACCCTCCATAGCGAGGTACGATTTAGCCGACTCAGACGCAACATTGTTTATTGCTTCTATGTTTTTATCGGCAATAAAAAACAGACCTAAATTTATTTATTAATGAAGCAGACTGGATAGTCAGCACACCAAACAAATATAAATACGCTATGTTTAACCAGACCTACGTAGTACGACTAGAGGCAATAGTAAAAAATAACATCAAGTAGTGTAAAAACATATAAAGTTACCCTACCGTTTTATTTTCTTGTCCATGTCCACCATTGTTCTATGGCAGTCAAAACTAATGTGCTGACATGTGTTAACGGGCTTAAATGTTAATTACAACCAGTCAAACTAGGTAAAACGGCATAGGTACGAATTACCCAGCGGTACGAATTACCCACCTCTCCCTACATCTATAAGATTGTTTTATTTTTATTGCAGGGCCCCATTTTCCAATGCCCTTTCTATTACCTTTTGATTTATGACTTTTCGCATTGGTCCAGCCCTAACCCTAACCCTAATGCTAAAGCTAATTCCTAAATAGTGTTAGAACGTTTTGTTAGGGACATTTTTCGCAATATACAAAAAAAAAAGGTTAAACCATAGTCTTATAATACACTTTTTTTTATCTTATTACTTTAAGGCGTATAATTATTAAAAACCCATTGTTTCATTAAATATTTCTCCTATTATTAAAAGCTAATATTATTTTATATGTCTTTTTTTGTTGTTGTTTCAATCCTGAGAAATCGGGGTGGGAGGGGTTGATGGGGAGGGAAGGGCACACAAGTGAATTTGCTTAAGGCAATATTTTTTTTATCTATATCTAAATCCCGTGTCATGGTCCCGAGTCATGTTCCCGAGTCATGGTCCCGAGTCATGGTCCCGAGTCATGGTCCCGAGTCATGGTCCCGAGTCATGGCCGAGTCATGGGTACTTTTCTTTCTTTTCTTTTACTCTTTGCAATGCTGTACTATATGACAGCAACAGCTTGATTCTTGACACACAAAATTAGAACATTATAGGGACACATTGGTTCCTGAAGTTGGTGAATATTTACAAATGACAAGTGTAACACCAAATGGTTCCTGAAGTTGGTGAATATTTACAAATGACAAGTGTAACACCAAATGGTTCCTGAAGTTGGTGAATATTTACAAATGACAAGTGTAACACCAAAAGTTTAGTCTTTACGTTTAACTTTTAAAAAACAATAACATTTAATTGTAACTTAGAATTACAACACTCCAACTATCTATTACAATTTTCAGACGTAAGGATTAAAATTAGTTTTTATGCAATATGTAAGAACAAATACAGGTAAATTATCTTTCTTTCAAACGTGAAATCCGGGCATGGAATGGGTCGTAGATCTTTTTACCATCCAGGAATGCACACATTATAACATCATTTAAGACCTAATCAAAATGTAAGACTATACTAAAACCACAGATAATCGTAGGGCGCAATAATTTGCAGTATAGATGGTGCGACTGATGCATAAGAAGTTATAAACGCATACAGTGAACCGGTTTTGACTTCTGAGTTATCCGAAAACAATTTAATAAAGAAGCAGAATAGGTTCTTAAAGATAGAGTTTATATAGTTAGTTCCTGTAAATTTAGATAAAATACAGAAGCTTACAACAAATCGTTTACAAATTACATCGCTAACATTTGTACACAAATTCACCGACCTTCCAGGTTTTAGCGTCTCGAGCGAGATCTGTCAGCGCCAGGGCAGCCTGATCAACCAGACCAACTACATCAGTCTATGCACTACCTGTGCCCAGACCACTGTGCTGACCAGCGAGTACTTCCCTCGCTACCTGACAGAGAAGGTGTGTGGGATTGGCACTAGCAGTAACCCCAGCTATCAGAATGGTTGCCTGAACCTGCCAGGCCAAGGTATGGAATATCTGCTTGAGGCTGTTCTGTGAGCATGTTCTTAACAATTTATATTATGTTGTCTTAGAAAATATACTAGAGGCTATAATTTTTCTTCCACAACAGCAGCATAACGCGTTTGTGGAGGCAGGAGGGTAACTTTTTTTCCTTTCTTTTGCAAGCCTTAGGTCTAATGTCACAAGAATTGTAGACTATATTTCTTCAAAATAGTTATCAAAATGTGTTAATTAGACCGTTTCACTCTCGGCTTGTTTCCTTCCCCTTTTCCCCACCCTGCATATTACCTCCTCCAACTGTCACAATATACCATAGAAAAGGTGCATGCGCGTCTGCAAAAGGTTTCAAACTCCATCACCGATCTATAAAATTATATTTCATAAACACTGACCTGTAAAAACATTTCAAGTGACCATCATATTGCCGAATGGGTGAACGTGTACTTGATGTATTAACTTTAAAAGTAAATTTAATGGCACAATTTAAATAAATAATAGAACTGGAATAAAATCAAAACTTAGAAGGAATGTCTAGTCTTTCACTAAATAGTATCGCTTTTCTATAAGTGCAAATCTCATCATTAGTCCTCAACTACAAGTTCAATTACGTTTGCGCATTGTCTTTTTTGTTGCTTAACGAATTTCTTAAGGAGGTTAGGCCTATGTCCATTCTTTCTATAGATCAGTGGGGCTTAGCTCGCATTGCTCACGAATTCAAACAAGTAGGCTAGTCTTACTTTCTGATTTCTGATTTTGAAAATGTAATAATTTTTTTCCTGTGCACATCACAAGTCATGTTTGTCTAAATATTATTCTCCGAATTTCAGTAACTGGAAGCCCAGGAGGTGTGTGTCAGCAGCAACAAATTCATGTGATATTGCTGAGAAAAATTCCAGGCAGATGCATGAAAATTAGAAGTCAAGGCCAAGATATAATCACCGACCAATGGGAGAGCACCACACATCCTTTACTCATAGGCTGTGAATGCGTTCTCAATCAAAATTCAGCGCTGGCAAAATTGGCAGTTTTTCCATGAGTCAACTTATATTGACATGACCAGAACAGGGGGGGCTAACCCTTAAACTGACAAAGACCTTACAAAAAGACAAAGGATTGTGGCTATTGTACATAGGAAGTCCTTATTGCAAGTACAAGAGCTAAAGAGAGCCAAGTTTTTTTTATTTGGTTATCGTTCTTTGAAAGCCGTTCTGAAATTATTTCGCAATTTCTATGTTACTCTTGACGCATCAAAATGATCTTTAAAAGCTGATATTTATTTTCCTGACATCGGCACTTGTAGCAAGTTGTGCAAAGTGAAAGCGTGCGGTATGCGGACATAAAACGTCAAACACATTAATTTTAGCAGATGTATAATCAGCTCTAATTTGATCCGCCATAGGCCTGTGTACAACGAAATTTGTTTTCTACCCAAAAGAGCTAGACAAAACTTAGTAGACTACTGCCGTTTTCAAAGTCAAGAGACCTTCACATTGGTGACAAACTTTCGTGCAAGAATTCAAAGGAACACAGAAATTCTATGAACAAGCTTAGGTGGGATAAGGGGAGGTAACTTATTATTATAATTAATATAAATGGCATTAAAATTTGGCAAATTTAATATAGTAATTAAAAAATTGAAAGCAATAGATGCTTAAATATGGTTATTTTTTGGTGATGTTTTTTAAATAGCTATTGCCCGACTAAACTAAAATTTGGAAAAACAACAACTTGGACAGCATAAATGGAAAACAAATTCCTCAACTTCAGAAAAAGTAAAGGATGAAACAAGATATCTACAGTGTTCAAGCAAACAGTAAAAAGCACTTCCAATGATACTGTAAACATAACATAATAAAAATAAATAAATAGTGTAGTTTCTCTTGGCACAGATATATGCATCTTGAAAATAATATGTGCTAGTAAACTTTATATAGGCTATGTGACTTGGCCTTGTGATTGTGGAATTTGACTATTGTGTTTTAGTAGGATTACAGTGGATTAAGTGTTTGTGACATTAGACTATGTATTTGTGACATTGTTCTATATTATATGTTTGTGATATTGTACAATGTGTTTGTGACATTAGACTATGTATTTGTGACATTGTTCTATATTATATGTTTGTGATATTGTACAATGTGTTTGTGACATTGGGCTATGTGGTTGTAAGTGGGTGAGTCAACTGTAGATCAACCAATATAATGATATGTAGGATTTAATTTAATATATAAATTTGCTAGAACATAAAGGGCAAAAATACAAGAAAGAGTACATGGCATTTCTTTTCTTGTGTGTGTAGTATTAGTTCAAAAGCATATTAAAGAAAAAAAAAGAACTGAGTGTGCAGACAAATTATCATATATTATAAGAATATTAAATGAATTAACTATATAATAATCTTACAAAGTTGAGAAAACAAGGTTTACATTTTGAATCCATTTATTGTGATTAAATAAAGGCACTTATTAAGTGATCAGGTATTTTAAAAAATATTGTGTAGAAAACAAAAGATTTGGCTTTAAAATGAATCGTTTGGCTTTTTAAAAAAAAAAAGATACAGTCATGCTTAGTAATGCTTTCATAATATGGAAGACATGATTTCGTTGTTAACCTGCCAGGTTGGATAATGAAGCACCAAATATATTTACATTGCATAATAATTTTTCAAAGTATAATGAAACATCTAATTTAACATTACTGTTTTAAGTACAAGGCATACATATTTATTTTTTATTTAAGATTTTCAATCCGCACAAACCAGGCAAATATTCACACCAATTGTAAGATATGTTTCTTTAGATATCTTTAAATTTAAAGTAGCATAAAAACCATATATATTTATTTTTTAAGTCTAAGTGAAAAATTATTATTTTAAAAAAATATAGTCTATAAAAAAAAAAAAAAAAAGGGAAGGTAACAAAAAAAACATAAAATTAATTTTATTCTAAATGTTTTAGCTTAATCTAATAGCAAAAAAAACTCCGCCATAGCCGGTCCCAAGCCCGGATGAGAAAGGAGGAGGGTTGGGCGAGGGGCTAGCAACCCCTTCCCGTCAAACTACTACCGCTACAAAAACACAAACAAGGATCCTAACAGACAACTCGGTACTGGGAGAGGATGGACCTCCAGTTGGAGGTACGATGATGTCGGGCAGTGAAAGCCAGCTACTGGAAGCTGCCAGGCAGACGGCCATCATCTCGACCAGGACCACACTAACTATCGGAACATGGAACGTCCGCACCATGTTTGAAGCTGGTAAAGCAGCACAAGTGGCGGTGGAGATGAGGAATTACAAGATTAGCATCCTCGGCATCAGCGAAGCCAGATGGACCGATTCCGGCCAGAAGAGGCTCACCACGGGAGAGCTACTCCTTTATTCAGGGCACGAGGATGAAAATGGACCACACACTCAGGGGGTGGCTATCATGCTCTCAAAGGCTGCCCAAGGAGCACTAATTGGTTGGGAGGCACATGGTCCAAGAGTCATCACTGCGTCTTTCAGAACAAAGAGGAAAAAGATCAACATGAATCTCGTTCAGTGCTATGCCCCTACTAACGATAGTGAAGACTGTACGAAAGATGAATTTTACGGTAGGCTGCAGAGCATCATTCAGAGGTTTCCTAGCAGAGACATAACCATGTTGATTGGAGACCTTAACGCTAAAATAGGAGATGACAACACTGGTTACGAAGAGGTTATGGGTCGAGAAGGGTTGGGAGAGATGAGTGACAATGGAGAGAGGTTTGTAGATCTGTGTGCTGCAAACAGCCTTGTCATCGGCGGTAGCATCTTCCCCCATAGAAAGATACACAAAGTCACCTGGCTCTCACCAGACCTCCACACCGGAAACCAGATAGACCATATATGCATTTCCAAGAAGTTCCGGAGGTCCCTGCAAGATGTACGTGTTAGAAGAGGAGCGGACGTGGCTTCAGACCACCACCTTCTTGTTGCACGTGTCAAGCTTAAACTTAAAAGGAATTGGGCAGTAGAATTAAACCAGCGAAAGAAGTTCAACACAATACTTCTCAGAGACCCAACCAAATGCCAGGAATTCAAGCTGGCACTTGCAAACAAATTCCAAGTCCTGCAAGAAATAATTGATGAAGAGGAAGCAACAATAGACAAGGAGTGGAGGATAGTGGAAACAACAATAAAGACAGTTTGTCAAGAAGTATTGGGCCCACAGAAACGCAACCACAAGGAATGGATCTCAACGGTCTCTTTGAAGAAAATAGAACAGAGAAGAGAAATGAAGGCAGTACTAAATAGCAGCCGGACACGTGCAGAGAAGGCCAAGGCACAGGAACAATACACACAAGCAAACAAGAGTGTAAAGAAGAGCATCAAAGCCGACAAAAAGAATTATGCAGATGCTCTAGCTGCAGAAGCGGAGGAAGCAGCCAGAAATGGAAATATGAAAGACTTGTATACCATCACCAAGAAGTTATCTGGAAAGTTTAGTAAACCTGAAAGACCGGTGAAAGATAAAGAAGGAAAGCAGATAATCGATGACGAAGGACAAAAGAGAAGATGGGTGGAATACTTTGAAGAGCTACTCAACAGGCCAGCTCCACCAGACCCACCTGATATCCAGCCGGCAGACATAGACCTCCTGATAGACTGCAATGCACCTACAAAGGAAGAAATACGCCAAGCCATCAAGAAGCTTAAAAGCGGAAAAGCACCTGGACCAGATGATATCCCTGCGGAGGCACTGAAAGCGGACGTGGAGACTACAGTAGAGCTCTTACACCCCCTCTTCCAAAAGATCTGGGAAGAGGAGCAAGTCCCAACAGAGTGGAAAGAGGGACTACTCATTAAACTCCCTAAGAAAGGAAACTTGAGCACCTGCTCTAACTATAGAGGAATTACCCTACTATCAATCCCAGGAAAGGTGTTCAACAGGATTCTGCTTGGCAGAATGCAGGCTGCTGTTGATACGAAGCTGCGAGATCAGCAAGCTGGTTTCCGCAAGGATAGATCCTGCACTGACCAAATAGCTACACTGCGCATCATCCTGGAGCAGTCGCTCGAGTGGAATTCCCCCCTATATGTCAACTTTATTGACTATGAAAAGGCTTTTGACAGCGTAGACAGGGAATCACTTTGGAAGCTGCTAAGACACTATGGGGTCCCTACAAAAATTACCTCTATAATTAAGAACTCTTATGAAGGATTGAAATGCAGAGTGATCCACAGAGGCCACCCAACAGAGGCATTCCAAGTACGGACGGGAGTGAGACAAGGCTGTTTACTGTCGCCATTTCTGTTTCTGCTAGCGATAGACTGGGTAATGAAGACATCAACATCGGATAAGCGTAATGGCATCCAGTGGACGTTATGGTCACAACTAGACGATCTAGATTTCGCGGATGACCTGGCACTACTCGCACATACTCAGCAACAGATGCAGGAAAAGACCAACATTGTGACGGAAAACTCCACTCGCCTTGGCCTCAACATCCACAAAGGGAAGACCAAGTTCCTTAAGGTCAACGCAGAAAACACATCGCCTATCACTCTCAATGGTGAAGCGCTAGAGGAAACTGAAGAATTCACCTATCTAGGCAGCATCGTCAATAAGAAGGGTGGATCCGATGCCGATGTAAGGGCAAGAGTTGGCAAGGCCAGGACAGCCTTCCTCCAACTTAAGAATATCTGGAGCTCAAGAGAAATATCCCTGAAAACAAAGTTCAAGATCTTCAACTCAAACGTGAAGTCTGTCTTACTCTATGGTGCAGAGACTTGGAGGACCACAGCTACTAACACCAAGAAGATCCAGACTTTCATAAACTCATGTCTCAGGAGGATTATGCATATACGCTGGCCAGACATGATCAGTAACGATGAGCTCTGGAGTCGCACAGGGCAACAGGCAGCCGATCTGGAGATCATGCAAAAAAGATGGAGATGGTTGGGGCACACACTCCGAAAACCAGCATCCAACATCACCAGACAGTCCTTATCATGGAACCCCCAAGGAAAGAGGAAGAGAGGCCGACCCCGTAACAGCTGGCGCCGAGACCTGGATGCAGACGTCAAGAGAACAGGCCATTCATGGGGACAGTTGGAAAGACTCGCTCGGGACCGGGATGGCTGGAGAGCCCTTGTTGGTGGCCTATGCCCCGAGAGGGGTAGTAGGCGTAAGTAAGTAAGTAGTAATAGCAAAAAAAAAAAGAAAACAGCTAAACATTAACTAAACAAATGTTTGAACTAAATTAAGTATGAATCAATGAAAATGTGAATGGATTATTTTATGCTGTGACCACTGTTTTTTTGATTTACAAAAAGTGTCATTTTTCACTTTGCACCTATTACATAGGGCATTGTATATTTTTTTTTTTTTTTATATAAATCATTTGATTGAAGCATACGGTATTTAAACTGAACAGTAGGATATCAAGAAAATCATATTTATAGTAAAAACAATACATTTATATTGCATCTATATAGCTTTAAACAAAATTATATTTAAAAAAAAGCACCATTACAAATTTAATATAGATGACTAGATTAGCACCAGTATGAGTAAGTATTGTCTAAAAATATTTAATGATCTTGGTTCTTGGATAAATCAAGAATTTTCAGGTTTTCTGAAAGAAAAATTTTTTTGTTAATATATTAAAAAGATACAGTGTTGTACTATTTACTTTAAAAGAATAATAACGTCTGCAAAAAGAAGTTTATACAAGCTTTGAACAAAATATAGTCTTAAACTTTTAAACACATTTTTAAAATTTGGTTTCAAAATTTTTATACATCTAAAGTAAATTGATTTTCTGCATTGCTTTTACTAGATAAATTGTCCTGAATGAGATTATCAAGTTTATATGTTCAATTATTCCTTAGTATCAAAGTCAGATTTGTTTGTATATTGTAACTCATCAAGGGCTATAATTCTGATATAACTTTTTTCATTCAATTTTAACATTATTTTTTTTAAATAATGAGTAAGCAGCCTTGACCTATCTGGTTTGACTCTATTTCTTTACCATTGTCTAATTGGTAACTTTAATCCTAGCTGTCGCCCTATCTTCATTGTGCTCATTGGTAGCAATGCAGGTGTAATCTCCCTCATGGCGCTTAAGAAGCTTCTCAATCTGCATCCAACCTGTCACTTGGTACTTGGCAGGGCCACCTCTTGAGGCAATCACAATATGGTTGTCGTCACCTGATAATAAAGAATAAGTTAAATGTATACAGTAATTGTCAGATGGTGGGGGGGGGGGGGGAGTAGGGGAATCTTCAAACAAAGAGCAATTTTAATTTGTACCTGCAACAAACAGTTGCCAAGGCATTTAACATTTTTAGTATTTGTATAACCTTTTCCATAATTTGACTATTGTGTCAGCAAGACTCAACAAATCAGTTGTAGTTTGCAGCAGTCAGGGTTCCTGCACCAAACTCAAATCAAAATTTCAGGAGGTTTTCAGGAGTTTTTCAGGAGAAAATCTAAAATATCAGGAGGCGCGGCAAAACCGAATTCACTACATCACTAAACATTGACTCAGATACAAATAAAAGTAAATAAAATATTTTTAAGGGCATTACAATGTGAAAGCTAAATATGTACCATTAAGCTATGTTCATTATAGAGAGTCCTTAGTCTTTAACTTTCTTTAGAAATCTTATAATTTTTTTTTAAAAGCACAAATAAAAGAAATTTGGTTTGTGAAAATAAAAGGCGGGGGGGGGGGGGGGGGAGAGGTAGAGAATGGAAATATAGTGTCCTGTATAGGGGCATCTGTAAGATATAGAGTGTTACATTAACAAGTATAGAGAAAATATTTATATGGGCCTACATTGAAAAGTATATAGAAAGCTTACAGATTTACAAGTTTAAAAAAACTATCACTATATGACAAGACAAAAACTGCTATTGTAAAGGACATGTATATAATACAATTTGATTACTTTCCAATCATTAGGATCATTAAGCCTATTCAAATCCTGCTATAAAAATAAAACCTTACAGCAGACATGAGTAGTTAGGTAAGGAGGGGCAAATACTTACGGTGGTCTTGGGCAAATAGTGCAAGGGGGAAATAGTCCACAGTGGGGGGGGGGGGGGGGGAGGGAGTAGCTGATTCTGAACTGGTGCATATAATTTCTCCCTAAACTACCATATTAAAAAAAACCACAACACCTGTGGATAAGTTGCATCCTGACTTTAGGATGGGGGGGTTATAATGCCTTTTAACTTCTCGAAAGTTCATACCTTTTAAACATAAAAGTTACTAAATATTCACCCTAATCTGGAAACTTTCCTTTAAAAAAAATGGTTTCAATCATGCATAAAAGGCAAACACAGCGCTTCACTTATTTAAAACAACCAATCAATACAGCCATTAGTCATAAGGCAAAGTAATGTATCTGGTTTCTACATCTAAGTCACTGTCCATACTCACGTTCCTATCCCTATAGGCTAACACTATAGTGGGTCGACACAAAAAAAAAGTTTTTTGAAGTAGGCCTGACTATGCTTTCTAGACAGAACGGCGCCGGTTTTGATGACGCGGTTTTTATGACGGTTTTGATGACGCGCTATACAAGTGCCCTAACCTAATTACCATTAACATTGTTTGTAATGATTTCTAGTCAGATATATATATTCAGCATTGAGTGCATTTCATCAATGTAGATTAGGCCCAGTCTTTAGACTGATAAACTGATAGACCTAGGGCCACACTGGCTAGGCCTATGCCTAGACCCAAAATCGCCTGCCTACATTTCCCACATTGAAAAAAAACAACATTGTAGGCCTACCCATACGATATAATAATTAGTTAAACCATGTAGGGCCTACACCTTTAAAAAGTTGATAATGATATCGGCGCCAATCGGCGTAGGCCTACATCGCGAACAACTCCTCTAGTAGGGCTAGCTAAATAGGCCTACTGGAATTTTTACCATAATATGATATAAGATAGCGTCTTAAACGTCATCGTTTTCTTTTTAACTAAAAAAAAGACCTATTTCTGTGTATTTTGATATAAATATATTTCAAAATAAATCAATTTGGCAAAATATGTCGGTTCGCTGACCCCAAGTAGACTAGTAGTAGGCGCTGCGCGTAGCGTAATCAGGCATTCTCAACATTGATCGCGAAAATAGGCACCTAACTAGTTCTGGTAATTACCCGCGCCGGTCGGCAAATTTGTCGCCTCGAGAGACCCGCGTCCTCTATGAACAACTGTAAAGCAAAAAAAATAACATTCATCGCACTAGTTCGCTCGGGTCAACTCGCGCGTGCGATTTTCCGAAACCCGCCGCCTCTATAAACGCTAGCTTAATCCTTATCATTATCTAATCTAGCAGACAACAAACTGTGGGAGAGGGAGCGAAAGAGGAGGAAGAGCTGTATGTATACCATCTTTACCGTCACAAAGCGAGAAGGGATAGGCTTGGCGTAGCAAGCATTATAATTATAAACGAACAAGCGGGAGGTGGGGCTGTTGAAATAGGGACACGTGTTGGAGAAGGAAAAAATAGGGGTCAGCTCAATTTTTCAGGACATTTCAGGAGATTATTTCAAATTTCAGGAGGTTTTCAGGAGTTTTTGCACTTTTTTGCAATTTCAGGAGGATTTCAGGACATCCTGAAATTTCAGGAGGCCGCGGGAACCCTGAGCAGTAATAAATACAATGATAAAGATGAATGCTAAAATATAATAATCCATCAATTTCACAAGCATACATAAAAAGAACATTTAAAAGAAATTTGTTTTAAGGACAAAATGTCTCATTTCATTTTAAATTTATATAATTTATCAAAATGGAAAATTTGACACAGATACAAATGTTATTACCGGGAACATCATATGTTTTTCCATTAGCTCTAGTCACAATCCAGCGGATTGTGGGTGTAGGAAAACCAATGGCCTCACAGGAAAGAACAACATTGTCATTGGTTGCGTTGCGGACATATTCTGGCTGACTCACAATTTTGGCACCTGGAAACATTTAACATAAATAGAACACGAGAGATATTCAACCCATAATAAGTAAATATATATTTATATGAATCCAGAAGATAGTCAATCATGTTGTTATTTACTATTGTCTAATAATAGCTTATATGTTACAGACGCCCCTTCTTTACTGAAGATTATTGAATTCTACACTCATCTAAGGTTTGAGTCTAGTCTTGCATTGTAACTAGTGCTCTAACTGATGTCATTTGCTTTTTTTCTGTTTTCTTTAGGCAACCCATTCTATACCTGGATGCCACTCAGGAAGTAAGAGAACTTATATGCGTTTGTTCTTGCATATGGAACAAGAAACTATTTTTTGTCCTTATGTCTACCTGATCATTGTAATAGATTGTTGTTCTTTTATATTTTAAAGTTAGAATTTAATGCTATACTTAACCAGTTTTGAGCCAGGAAAGGCCAAGATTTCAAAAATGGTTTAAAATAATTGGATTAATATAGTGGGCCGATAGAGATAGCATACATTGAACATTTAAAGTAAGTTTTGGGTCAAAGAAAAATTGCTGTTATTAGTGTACCTTGCTACTTTATAGTTTAATAAATGAGCATAGGATTGCTGAAACTTTTTTACTCATATTTTTCTAACTAACAATGCTTGCGTCAACATTAAAACATTTTAAACCAAGCTATAAACAGGTAAATTAATGTTATTAGTTTGATACCATCATATCCTACTCACCAGGTTCACATGGGCCAACAGATTTTACTTCCATTGTACTTTGTTTATTTTCTCTCACTGCTGCAGCAACAAATTGACACAGGTTGCTTGAAAAAAGATAACAGGAATCTATTAATGAATTAAACAGTTTCATTCTTTTCATTCTGCCATATTTCAATGCAAGAACTTACACTTTTGAACTCTTTTTTTAAATTTCGTTTGAAAATTTTGAAAGATCTGACTCTTCTACATCTAAAGTAAATTGATTTTCTGCATTGCTTTTACTCGATAAATTGTCTCACACCCTAACCCTAACCCTAAAGAGATATAATTAAACTATCTGTAGGCTATGTCATACCATCAATGCCACATTTCAATGATAGATATATAAGAGATATAACTTAATTACCCGTATGTCACACCATCATTGCCACAGATGATCTCTTCCCAGAGGCATTGACAGATGTCACCTGCAGTGGTTGATCTACATTCAAGACCATCCCCACACTGACCTTGCTTGTAAGGAGTATTTTTCTTATCACACTTTTGACCCTCATATCTTAGAATAAAATGTAGTTCTTTAATATAATTGAATTATTATGTTTACATGATTAGTTAGCAAGTTAAGAAATAAGGAGCTATATATAAGAATAAATATATATGTGTGTGTATATATTCAGTTATTTCTTTTGTTTAAGAAAGAACTAAGAAGAAAAAACACTACACCATAGATTAGAGATTTACTCATTTTTCATTATCAGTAACATAAACAAGAAAATTGCATCAACACAGGAACAAAAGTAAGATTATTTGCCGATGATTGCATACTTTATAGAATAAAAAAGACAGGAAAAGATAGTGAACTTTTACAAAAATACCTAAATGAACTACAAAAATGGGAATCAAACTGGAGTATGTCTTTTCACCCAGAAAAAATGCCAACTAATAAGGGTATCCAAGAAAAAGAAACAAATAATAACAAACTACTATATTCATGGTAAAGAACTAACTCAAACTAGCAATGCTAAGTATCTAGGAGTAATAATAAATGATAAGTTATCTTGGAACCCTCATATTGATGAAGTAATTAAAAAACAAAACATTAGGATTCATAAAAAGGAACTTTTACAAATGCGTAATAAGAATATAAAACTAAAATGCAATCTCTAATTAGTTAGGTCTATTATACTAGAATATGCAGGATCTGTATGGGATCCATCAACTAAAGAAAACATTAAAAAATTAGAACAAATTCAAAAAAGAGCTGCAAGGTTCATAACTAGTGAATATTCCCAATTGACAAGAGTAACACCATTAGTCAAATCACTAAACCTAGAAACACTAGAGGTCAGAAGGGCAAAGAGTAAAGTATTAATAATACATAAGTGTAACATAAGGTATTAAACTCTAATTTAGAAATACAACCCAATAACAACCTGTTACAAAGCTCAGATAAACATAAAGACAAAAACACTTTCCTTATCCCCTATGAGAGAACAAATGCATATAAGTACTCTTTCTTCCTGAGTGGCATTCGGGCATGGAATGGGTTGCCTGGACAAACCAGGAAAACCAGTAACTTAACATCATTTAAAACATTAATAAAAATGCAAGACTAGACTCGGACGCAATTATACTTTTCTCTATAGTCTATAGAAGGAGCGTCTGTAATGTATAAGATAAGATATCCCTCTTTAAAATGAAATACAAATGAAGACATTAAATTGTACTTTAGATGTGTAGAGATATTTACCTAGCACATACGTCACAGCAACCACACTCATGATCCTTGACAATGCCGGCCAGACACTCTGACCTTTCAATTGCAGGACAATGGGCACACTTCTCAGTGCATTTGTCAGCAGTCACAGCAAGGACCAGCGTTGCCAGTGTCAGTAGTATAAAATTCATTGTCGCTGTTCTTATTTCTTTTCTTTTTGAAACAAAAATACATAAAACAATCAACAATTCATCTCCATCATTTAAAAAAAAAAACGTACAAAAAAAAATACTATACCCGTAGTTTATATAGATCTAGAGTCTAGTGTCTAAGTTGTTTTTATGTTGTTGTTTTTTTTTATTGTAGGTCAGTTTTATTTATAGGGCCTAGGCCGCCTTTTTTATCACAATTTATCACCATTTATTATTTTATAGTAGGCCTACAAAAAAAAAAGGACAATAAAAATGATAATAGCCTACGTTAAAATTGTACACGGTTCATACGGCTAGATCTCTATTAGTTTTTCAATGTGTACAGTATTTTTATATTTTCGTCTAAATTACGTCATTCCAGCAGGAACCACACCTTATCTGTCAGCAGGCGACTGGCTGGTTTCCTGAGAATGTGAGACCTCGTAATTTTCTAGTATATTTAACTATTTTTAACTGATTTGTCTTGTTTAAAAAAAAAAGTATTTTTTATTGACACGCTCTAAAAGTACGGATGCGATTATCTTAATTCGTGTAAAAATAAAGAACGCGCACACACTCACCAATACTTATACTATGCCACTATGCCATACCATAGGTTATGATTCAACAAATGCCACATCACCATTCTCTGGAACTTTTCCTTACCTAATTTTAAATTCTCTCAAAGACGGATGTAGCCTACAAACCTCAGGTTAACTTCTACTAAATAAAGTCAAGCTAATAAAGCTTTGTATTTTATAACAACAACTTCAAATGTAATGTCTACACTCACCAAAAGTACGAAATTTAAAGTTTCTCTACTCCAAATAAAGCCAGATGCAAACACTCTCCACCTGTTTTTCTCAGACTAAGTCTGCTAGTCCGAGGCTACTGGTGTAAAGTAGGGCAGCCTACATACGTGGCCGGTGTAAAAATAGAATCAGCGAGTAGGTTTCACATCAGCAGAAAGAAAGGGATGCAGTGAGTAGACGGCCAGACCAAATTTAATGTTCTTACTGCATGCACTTCTGAATCCTGTGACTAGTGGGCGTAGGCCCCTACGAGAGTTTAAATAATGAAGTCATGATGATCATCGAGAGAATAAAAGAGTATGGATGTAGTTCATGTAGTAGAATTAGAAATTTGGATCCGATTTGCTACACGAATGGGTTTCTTATGCCTAATTACATAGGCTACCGTTAAACAAATACCTGCTGGAATGGATCTAAGCTTCATTGTAGACTAAATGCTTAGGATCGGTGTTAGAATTATTAAAAACTAATTTCATAATTTAAAAAAAGAAAAGAAAATGTTAGACTACTCGCTAACTCGCTCCGCGTGTCACTGCCTATAAGTTTAAAAGGGTAGGTAACCCAACTTAGCTCCTTAACCTGTTCAAAGTATCTCCAACAACACGTGTCTAATTGCATGGGGCGCCAAGTACTTAAGGGCGTCACATCGGGGGTCACTTCCTACTAGGGTTGCCAGATGTCCGGCAAAAGGTGGACATGCCCTCCTCCGTCCGGCAGGAATAGCTAAAAACTTTTTAAATGCCCGGCTTTGTTGGCTTAGTCTACAGTTTTTATAGTAATATTATCTTGCATTGAATATAATTAATAGGCTAAAACACGTTATCATTTGTGCAAGATAAGAATGAACAGTAGTTTTGTTTTTTAAAAGACTCTTGCATGGGCTGTAAAGTTTATTCAAAGTTGCTCAAATGCAAGTTACTTCTAAGAGTCAATTAAAATATGTGATACTTTAGTACCCCTGGCTGGACACAGTGACAATATGGAAAAGTGTTTTCTCCTTGATCAACTGTACAAAGGAAATAACAGACTCTTATTAAATTCTGAATTACAGTTATGTAATTAATACGATTTTAATATAGGCTAATGCTTGTAGAATTGGTTGTTTAATTAATTTTTTTCGGAATTTCGAAAAAAAATCCTCTTTTGAGTATAGGCCCTGTATTTAATATTCAACCAGACAGTTTCTTGGTCAGTTTAGCAATAGATAAGCCTAATTTTTGTCAGCTCTTGTAAAAAATAAATAAATTAAAAAGCGTGCGGCAGTAGGCCTACAACTTGTACAGTGCGCCGGCAGTCCCAGGGCCGGCCTACCCTTAAACTAGACTATTTATTTTTATCTCAAGTGTTAAGACGCACCTTCTCTTCAGAAGAATATATGTATTTCCCCCTACGCGTTTTTCGTGGTTAGTTTAGCCTACTTGTCTTATTAGTTACAAGCTATTAGGACACGGCCTTTTGCCCAAACCTCGGAATGGATTGGACAGTGTCGGAAATGGAACCCGGGTTATCGTGTTCACTGTCCGGAGTAGGCCCTACTAACAGGATTAACCATCATCTCAATTTGATAAGTGTTGTAAATACCGGGCACATATGCCTCCATTCCAGCGGAGGATTTTAAACTATCTTATTAGGAGAGAGGACAAATTTTAATTAGTTATAAATAGATCTATGACTATAGTCTAATTGTATATATATATATATATATTAAATGCTATTAGTCATAGCTTTGTTATAATATCAGGAATAAGCCTGCTACCCCCCTCCCCCCCCCCCCCCCCGCCACACACACACCTTGCAATATTTATCTCCTATCGTGCAAACCTAAGCTTACTAGTTAGGCCTATTATAAAGTTATAGCACGGTTATGAGCTATGTTTTTTTTATATGTTTTATTAATCGGCAGGCCTGTACCATGGTGTCAGTGAAGGCACTTCTTATTTGTTTTAAGTGTCCTTAATACAATTTTAAGTGGCCACTTTTCGGTATTTTTCTAATTGTGGATTTTCACCATAACTCAGTGAAGGCGTAAACAAGGCCGTTGCCAAAAATATTCGACATCTTATAAGTTTACAGACGTTCCTTCTAGGTAGAAGATTATTACGCCCACTAGGCCCAAAACTCCTGCAGGGCGACAGGGATCCGTCGGTGGCAGGGATAGAACCCGCGACCTGTCAGTTGTTATTTGGTTGACAGTCCGGTGAACTAACCGCTAGACCAGCCGGCTTTTATTTACGATTTAGGCTACTATCTACCAGTGACTGTGCTTGTTGATCTAAAATTAAATAGCCTTAACTATGACATGTAGTCTTCTTCTTCTTCTGCGTTCCATAATTAGCTTACATTTCCCTTTAAAGATTAGGGCCTAAGCTTATACCGCCAATCCATTCTCTTACAAATTGCAAAATACCGAATTTCATTGCGCTATTAATTATGAACAGTTAACTTCAAAATAAGCTTTACATTAACATTATTATTGTTTATTAATCACATATAAGCTTAATTTAGGTTCGTTTTTAATCAGGATTTGAAACTGTCAAAAACGGGACTGTTCTTGTGATACTTGTTTTTGGGATTCGAATCAGAGCATTTCTTCCTTTATGGCACATAAAGATATCGGGCTTCTCTGTGGAGTGGGCATTTTTGCAGGATGTGGCCCTACTCTAGCTAGACTTTGGAGTCTAGTTCCACATGTGAGATCGGTGGTGTGACTTAGTTCAAACTTAGTTGATTTGGAGGCTCTGTAAAATGAGATTATGGCGCTGCGCACGTCAATAGGCCTACTCGACTGGTTTGCTGACGACCATAAGATTAGTCTCGGTTCGATCACTCCGGTGAAGTGAGGTTTAATGAAATCGAAAAAATTAAAAATTTGAGCTTTAAAACGAATTGTAAAAAGATCATCATCACCATCAGGCTTGAACTTCACTTCTCTGTGAGTAATAGGCCTAAAACGAGCTGAGATTACTTTCTTTGGACTCAGAGAACGAACTCTGCTGTCTCACAGCACCGATTTTAAAATGTCTTGAAATAAAAAGGACAATGCTTCCGGTTCTTTCGTCCCGTGCGTAACGTGGGAGGAGTGAAGCGTGTGCTGTGGGGAAGGTGGAAGGGCGCACATCGCATTATATACAGTCAGGTACGGTATCCCCATGCAAATGCAGTAATCACCCCCTCCCCGCCCTGCAAAATTCCCCTTGGCTCAGTAATAAGACGTCATTGATCGTGTATCTGCACTGCAGCCAGTTAGCACCAGTGGCGTAGCTAGGGAGGGGCAGGTGGGGACATATGTCCCCGGGCGCCACGTTAGAGGGCGCCAAAATGAGTATTAAAACTAATTATTTAATTTTATTTTGAGGTAAACTAATATATCCCAAATACGTTTGCAAGATTGAATTTTGGAGCTCCACAAATATCTTCATTACAAACAGTTGGCAAGCATGATTTTGGCGCCCTTATTGAGCATTAAGGGGCGCCATTCTACTCATACAACAAATGACACATCCACAATGTAGGATTGCTGATGGCGTTTTTTTTTAAAACAAAGATCAGTTCGGGTTCAAATATTATTCTTCATATACTGAAAGTGGCATCTGGTTTTCACAATTATACAGGTTGGATAATTTCGAGTCGAATATACTTAGCATGAATACACTCAGCTAAACAAGATCCAGTTCTTATCACATTTTTTTAAACAGTTGAAAGTATATGTTTGTACTTTGTTTTTCTCTAGTTCAACAACTCGTTGGGGAGAATTAAAAAGAGTTGTGCCAATCACAGTGAAGAGGGAGTTGAAACACGCTGGAGTGCACGATCAGAAGCTGTTAAAGCTATTTATGAAGGACTATATGAACTAGTAGGGCTGTTGGAAAAATTATCAGAAGATGCAACTATGACGCCTGACACCAGAAGTGATGCAGAAACTTTGCTGGCAGGTATATTAAACTTTAACTTTCTAGTTTTGTTACATTTCTGGAACATCATACTTGGGAAAATTGATCGTGTCCAGAAACGGTTGGAGGATTCTATGAATTTCAAGGAAGCAGCAAGCATCTGATCTTGAATCGCTGGAACAAGAACTTGACAACATTCGTGATAATTTGAGCCAGGTTGCGGTAGACAATGGATAAACAAGATGCGCAACATTGAGAATCGAGGTTGACTAAAGGATAAGCAAGAGTTGCAGGACTTTCTGCAGAAGAAGAAATTGCACGTGTTATGAACAGCGTAATTGATAGACTCAGGAGACATCAATACGGTTTTTACGTCTAAAAAAAGCTAAACACCAAATTTGGATTTTTACTAGACGTCAAAACTCTTCTCGCTGAGACAAATGTCGATACACTTCGTCCAAATTGCAAAATTTCTACGACACTGACGTCAATTGTCACGAATTGTGCACAGCAATCGGAGACTGCAAAATGCTTCTCGGTGCCAGGACTAAAGTTCTACCGGAAACTCCTTTGGATCTTCTTGGTTTTGTTGTGTCATATGGAGATGACGTATTTCCGAATCTGCGCATGTCACTGCAAATACTTCTAACGATTGCTATTTCATTTGCAAGCTGTGAGCGGTCCTTCGGCAAACTGAAGCTTATTTTGTCTTATTTAATTCAATGGGGCACGATCGTCTGAGTTAGGGGTCGGCAACCTAGGGCACGCGTGCCAAATTTGGCAGGCAGAGCGATTTTCAATGGCACGCGAGAGACTTCCAAGAGGTTTTTTTTTCTATTGATGAAAAAACAAACATTTTCCAGTTCTTAATGAGGAAAACTGACTGTTGAAGACGATATTTCTGAATGACAGAGCGACACATTTCAGTTAGTTGAACGCATTTACAAGGACGGGTTAAATCAAATGTGTTAAATGGACAAACAATTAATGCAGGAAATGTTTATATACAACTGTTTAATGTAAATCAATGGTATACCTCTAATAATTAAATATTCTAATGAATACCATAATGCTGGATTTATTACAAAATAATTAGTCAGTAATATATGTTATATTACAAAACATAACTTGTTTGGCATCAATATTGAATCAACATTAGAAACTTTATTTGAATTAAAGGGAGATAATTAGCTCGTTTTATTTATGCTATTATTTCTAATATTGTGTTTCTTATTTTTCTTTTATAATAGACTAAATGGCCTTCAACTTATAACGTTATAATGACCAAACTGTAAAATGTAGTTGAAAATTATATAAATATTAGATCTTCATGACTAAATCATTTCATGCACATTTTTTAAACATTTTGGCCTTGGTCTTGCTACGGAGTTAAATTGTTTTATAAAAAAATAAAATAAAACAAGTAGGCCTATAATAAAGCAGGTTGACTTTTAGGCTGATGGCACGCTGAATGGTTTAGAAATCCTAGTTTGGCACACAATTAGCAAAAGGTTGCCGACCCCTGGTCTGAGTGATCTTGCACTCCTCAGCATCGAAAGAGAAACACTTGAGAATATTAATTTTGACAACGTGATTGACGAGTTTGCGACAGTCAAATCAAGGAGGATCAATTTGTTGTAGACTATGTCTATTCAAGTCATGTATAATTAGTAGAATTATTTTTTTAAATAAATTGTTTACAATCATATAGAGACTTATCTTATTAGTCTGTATTCTATTTCATTAAAACCGTAAAATTTCAAAATTTTCTTGGGGGCTCAATGAGCCCCCAGACTCTGTCGGTCCGAGAAGGGGCGCAGACTTTGTGCATGTACCCGGGCGCAGATGACCCTAGCTACGCCACTGGTTAGCACCCTTTGTCATCCAGGAACCGAGCTTGGCGAAACGGATTGTTGTGCTCATTTCTTCCTCCCCACCAATTCTCGGTGCTCTCGACTGTGCCATGATTCTCGGACCCGCAATAGGGGATGTCATCCGTGCGTTAGACTACCGGTGTACTCTTATTGGCATTGTATCGGTGGTTGTAACACACTTCGCCAACTTTGAGGCCCATGAGTAGGGCCTACTGAATTGAGACACATCACCATAATGGTTCAGCAATAATTATTGGCGTTTTCATCCAATCTAAACTGCAAGGCATGGCATCATCATTATCATCCTGATCAGCCCCTCAGACTATGGTAAAGAAACTCATTACTTTTCGCAACTGTGATTTAGCATGTCATTTCCACGTGATTTTCTACGTGGTTTCCACGAATAAAGCCCCGTGAATTTGATGTGCAAATTCCACCAAATATTTACCAATAAGGACGTCAATTTCGTTCGAGACACCACATGGTTTCCATGTCGATACGAAGTTCACTTGTTCACTATTAAAGCCCCATGTGACGTAGTTATATCTTTTAGACCTTAATAGTAAATAGACTAATCGTAACCTGTCTCGTAATATAGTCTGGAGATGCGCCGGCTCAGCTGATTTTGTCTGACGCTCAGATAATTTATTTTTGTGGTTGCTGAAACTTTAAATTCTCCATTTTGGCACTAGCAGTGCACAAGTTTGTTTCGCCTTTATGAGTCCAGCGCTGGCTTTTTACAGGTAGGCCTAAGCTTAACTAAGCTAACAATGAATGTAACAACGCCCAACGCATCACCAGCACTGCGCTTTCATTATAAATTTTATATTTTTAATGTGCATATTTATAGGCCTATATTATATAATATTTAGAGTTTCGATTAAGATTCTATAAAGTCGTTGACGCCTTCCAGCTCCTTCTCTTATTTTCTTATAGTCTACGGATTATCACAGTGCAATAAATTATTTGTCAATGGATTAGATAAAATATTTACTCGTTTTTTCTTGCAAGATAAAATTATAACTGTCATACCGGAAGTTAATACGATTTCCTTCAATACGTGTTTTCAAACATGTCGGATAGGGCTAAAAAGGAAAGTACCCCTCCTCCTTTGCTTTTGATGCCAGCTGGAGGAGGTTTAACTTTGGTACCTCCGGATAATCCAAACATATTTATGCCCGTCATACAATCGGCACCTGCCATGTTAGATCCTGGTTAGTTTAGTTATTTCGAATAGCTTCTTTTATTTCTTTATTATAATATAAAAAATTTGCGAACTGAAAGAAAAGTCTAAAAGTAAAGTAAAAGTAGGCCTAATCAAATATAGGCTAGTCTAGGCCATATAGTATAGGTTAATTAATTTGTTTATTATAAATTTGATATAGTAGGCACTTTGATAAAATACAAATGTAACGTTCATCTATGCCATTAAAAGTATATTTATTAGGTAGAGCATGTAACCAGCTTTCCAATGATAGGCCTACCAAGTTTGTGAAGATAACTTCACTAGAAAAAAAAAAGAGTTATTATATTGTTATAAGTTTAAAGTTATAAGTTATAACTAACTTATATTATAGACTTATAACTTATGACATTATGAGTAACTTATAAAAAAAACATAAAAACATAGATAGTGACAGTCATAGGTCATGGGCCATGGGCATGGGCATAGGCATAGGCAGTCATAGTCATAGTAATAGTAACATACATTACTGTTCATTACTCATTAGGCCTACATGATTACATACCCTTATTACTTTTATTAGTCAGTTATTAGGCTTTTATTAAGCCTTATAACTATTATATAACCTTTGTAATTAATTTTTAAAATTGTGACCGAGAATGTAAATTTATTATTTTCACTATATATAAATATAATGCTCATAAAACTTTAAAAGGGCTGTAAAAAATTCAATTAAATTTGCAATAATAATAATGCTCATAAAACTTTAAAAGGGCTGTAAAAAATTCAATTAAATTTGCACAGATTATATTTTAATCATAAATGCTTTAATTTAAGATTATTGATTATAGTTAGCCTATATAGTCTATAGGCCTAGTTATAGCATTGATTGAGATTTATTTTGTGAAAAGACTAATTTTTTTTATATTAAATCTAGATCTAGTAAAATATGAAAAAAAATTTTTGTCTATGCCGATCAATATTTTTTAACGATTAGACCTACTTAAACACTTAATGATTCAAAATTATGCATAAAAAGGGGAAAATATTTTATATCGTTCTTATAAATATTTCTGAGTTTTAGATTCATGAAAAACTTTTTTAATAAGCTTTTAAATTACCGGTACTTGTAGTGTAATTCATTTCAGAATGCCACCAATGGTAAAAGAGAAAATATATAAATACATAAGTATTAAATTAGAGCGATCAATAAAATCGTTTCGCTATCTCGGATTGCGATGAAAACTCACGATAGTGAAGAATGAGACCGTGTTAAAATTAAAGGCAACCGAAAATGGCTTAAAAAATAATTGAAAGCAAATTATTAGTAGTTTTCAAAACAGTAGAACTCTCTTGTAAATATAATTATTTAATGGAAACACGAAAGCAATCGAAGCTTATCTATCCCTTAATCATGTAAAAACAATGAAAACTGTATGTTTGGAGTGTATTAGTGATAATATGTAAAATGAACACATGCATGTTCCACATCAATTAAAAATTGGCACAAAAAGTGATCACTTTCTGTGACCACCAAAAATTGGTAAAAAACCTGAGTTCAAAAGTACCACAGAATAGGTATAGAACAGAATGCGCAATCCCTATATGCGCAGTCACTAAAAGTGAAGCTCGATTCCATCATTTTTTTTTCGACGCAAGGCAGCGGTCGCTATAGACTCTACTATAGTAAAATGAAAAAGGATTTCTAGGCGTACCATAAATATATACAATAGCCTATATATATAGGGCCTATATTATATGTCATTATAGGCTTACTTTTATATAAATTTGACTTAATTACCCATTTTCTTTTCAATATTATATGATTAGGCCTATATGATGTAAAATTGTATTACTCTGTACTGATATTTGAAAAGATAGCCTAGGCCTAGGCGTAGCTCGTTACGATAATCAATCGTTTTTGCATCATTGTTGCAGTTTATTATATATACAACAGTTTTTGTACCTTTTGTATGAAACATTAGCTTTGGGTTTTCGAACTAATAGATTTGAAGAAAAAGACACTATAAGCATAAATATAGAGTGTAACCAGGACCGCTACGTTTAAAAAGTATGGCATCGGTATTACTTCCGGAAACAGAAAAAAATGCGATTGCGCATTCTGTTGTATACCTATTCTGTGAAAAGTACCAAGATATAGTAATATAGTACCTTTAGTTATAGTCAATAGGCCTTTAGTGTGTCCTAGGCTTTAGGCCTAGACCGGCACAAGCTACTAACCAACTAAATGAGTGAGAAAATACAGAATTAAAATTAATCTTAATTAGGCTTCCTAACCTAATTTTACACTAATTAATAAAAAAAAAAAAAACCCTGGCAGAGACTGGATAGCACTTCACTTATTATTATTGAATGATGAATGTTAAAGTAAAAAAAATGTCTCTCTTTTATTATTATTAATAATTATTATTAATATTGAAATTATTGGACCATCTTATTTTAATTATTTCTGCTTAGGCTACTCCTAGCTATGTAGGCCTAGCCCTAGCCTAAATATAGGCCTAAGTAATATTAAATATATGGTTAATATATATATAAAATTAAATAAATAAATGTAAATTATGATTAATAAGTAGGCCTATAGCTAGTATAAAAGAAAAGAATAGGCTTAGCCTCATAGCGGCATATATTCATATATACACATATATAATATAGGCATAGTCCTATGATATATTAATATATTTTTAGCCAGACATTGGCCTACAATAATATTTTAGCAGTTTGCAGTGACAGCTAAAAAGTAAATAAACTAGAATTATAGACAGTCAAATTTTACTAAAATAAAATGGACATTTATAATATTGTCATGACCTGATACTTAGCCTGACTTAGGCTTATCAATATCTGACATGATATTGACTAATAAGATAAGATAAGATAAGATAATATTAGTAAATACTAATGAAATTAAACTATTAGTCTATTATTTTATTATTATTAATATTCAACTAATTAGAAGACATTTGATTAGACTATTAGACTGAGATCATTAGAATTTTAAAACATTAAGTTAGCATTATAACTTAAAAATAATAAAAAATATATCGGACTAATCTATGTTGAACAACAATACAACATTATTATAAAAAGCCTTTATTACAAGAAACAAAAATGGATATGAAGAAGAAATTATGTTACTCTACGACAAGCCTCTTGTGTCTCAACTCTTAGATATTATCCAAAGAATAAATATTCTTAGAATTCTTGTTTTATAGTCAATATCTTGTTTTAGATTGTATACCATTTAGTATTGTTAATGCAGGCAAAATACCATAAAATATATACATAATATATGCACAGATGAAGAAGCAGAAGCTGATAGCTTTGTAGGACAATCAGCACCTTCACCGTCACAAGGCAAACCAGCTGCACATCCGGCACCTTCAAATTACTTTCAGTCATTAGGCCCAGCCCAAGATCCATTTGCTCAAATTGGCCCTGGTCATCTTCCACCGCCCACGACAGCATCTTCAACACATCCTGCGGGGGGAAACATATCTTTGCCCCACCCAACCCCTCTGCCGTCTTTCGTTGCAACATCTGCTACAGCAACCCCCCCATTAAAAGATAGCACTGGTAAATTTTTATTTATTACACATTTTTTGCAAATATCAATATTAGTATTTTATATAACCTTTTTTTTTGTTGACTAAAGAGTTAATTTATCAACCATGTATCGAATTCAAATTTTTTAATAACTATTTTTGTCTCTTGAAATATTTTTGGTCAGGCTCTGGTAACATATACAGACATCAAGGTGGACGTCCTCAGTATGCTCAGCCACCTTCCTCTTTTTCTTCACTGCCTCCGCAGATATCTCAGCAATCAAGTGGAAATTTGCCACCTGTGCAGGCCCCTTTGATCCAACCAAGCAATGGTCATTCACCCGGTCAATATGTGCCTTCATATGGTCCAATGCAGCCCAACGCTAGCCAGGTAGGGGATCAGGCTGGACAGTACACCGGCGGACTATTCTATCAGCCCATTAGACATCATTGGTGTTATCAGCAGAATGAAAATGAGGCAGAAATTTGGAGGCCATTTTCAGTTCATGACAGCACACGGCTGGAGATGGCTTTTCATACACGTGAGAAATAACATTAAACTATGAGTATTTTTATGTATTCATGAGATAGACAACATATGGTGTCTCAGTCAATTACTGGCATATTTTTTTTTTCCATTTGAACATTAATTATATGCTTTATTATGCTTTCAATTGCATTACACAATTTTAAAACCAGTATTTATTGTAAACATGTAAATATATTCTGCTTTAAAAAATTTGAGTTTTTTTAACACAAGAAAGGAATGTAATATGTACATTTTAATCACCATTGATCTATGTAATAATAAGCATTTAGAAAAATATACATTCACTAAATTATTGCATACTATTTTATTATTGCCTGAAACATATTTATTTTGGCACTCCAATGCCGCATACATTGGGTATTAAAATAAAACAACCATTTAATTAGTGTATTTTTATAAAAATAAAAGAAAAAAAACAACAGCCCCTTAGACAACAGTTTATATGTTAGTGCCTAAGATAAGTATAATATTTCAACATTGTACATAATAAAATATAAAATATATTTGCACAGAGTTAGCAGAATCTCCTAATCATACTATTGTCAACACTAATGGAGGCCGCTATGAAGTTAATGTTGGCCTGCGAATAAGAAAACCTGTCTACTGGCAAGACTACCCAGTTCCTGTAAGGCGCTGTTCATGGTTCTTCAAGAGAGAAGGGGACAACAGATATATTCCCTATGATGAAGAGCTTTCTTCTAAGATTGAGGTGAAAGCAAGTTCTATTCAAAATTAATCTTAAGAATTATTGTATTATTCTGCAGTTTAAAATTATTTTTTTTAGGTATACGATACAAGACATGCAGTTTATATTTTTTATTAAATAATATATAATGAGCTGGTTAAAAGAAATATTTGTCTATAATGCTATATAGTTTTAATATTATTTAATTTTGTTTCCTTTATTTTACCATCTTGAATTTCTGCATTAGAATGAATACAAAAAGGCAATGGAAACTAATGTATGGCACAGAAGACTAGAGTTCTCCGACAATGTGATCATTGTAATGCACAGTGCCAGTGTTGTTGTTCAATTCCCCCCCTCCTCAACATTTGATGAATGGGGAAATGTTCAGGTACAAATTTATTCTTTTTCTTAATGTTTGAGCTCAAAAATCACACATAGGAATGAATGAATCCTGTTCTACACATTGATCAATAGTGTGACCTAATTTAACAATTGTTGTCCAGAAAAAACAACATTTAATTAAAGATACACCATCACTGAATGGTTAAGTCTTAGTTTTCCTTTCATTGTCTTTGCCACTTCTAACATTTTCTTGTTGAAAATCAAAAGCCTGATTAATCTTTTATGTTGCACTCATGCTGTATACTAGAATACATTGCATATAATAATTTGATTAAAAATCATTATTAGTGATTATTCTCAATACCTACATTTACAACAATAATTAGCTAGATGGCAGAAGAGTTATAGTTATATAGTTCAACTATGCAAATCAGTTGTGACATTTTCTAAAATTAATTAATAAACACATTTTTATCTCAGTTCACTATTAAAATAATGTTTAAACAACAATGGCTATAAATAGTTTGAAAGCAGATTCAGGCACTCTTGTTGTTAAAATATTTTAGATTTCTACACTAATATAATACGGTTATTTGTTTTTCTAAACCTTATTAAATAAGAAAGTGTCTGTAGTCTTTTATATAATTTTAAATCTTTAATATTTTTGCAATTACTCTAAACGTTTTGTTTATGGAATATATAAAAAAAATTCATAAAACTTTGATGAAAACTATTAAATACATTTTATTATGCATTTATTTTTGTAACACATCTTAGTATTGTCTTGTTTTCCTTATAATAATAAGCATCTTCTTCTGTTATTATATAATTTAGTAGTTTGTGGGTGTGTGATTTTTTGAAGCTATTTTAACATTAAATAATTAATAAGTTCAAAACACTTTTAAAGTAATTAAAATTCTATAAAATGAGTGCTTGTATATTTTTCAAGGTAGCTATGAAAATAATATTGTCTGTACTACGTTGAGCCCACTGTGGCACACCAGTTCCACTTTAAATTTGTATATGGCTTGCCTTGTTAGATTTGGACATGTGATATGGGGCTTTTAGAGATAAAAATTTGGTTATGTCAGATTTTGGTCATGGTAATTCTTTTGAAACTCAGATTTTAGACAATTCGCACATACCGGTATGAATCAGTTTAGGAATTTTGTGTAAACTTTGGTAAAGGTTTGGGAATTTTAAAATGATTTTAGAGTAATAACATTTCACAGAACAAATCCACAAGCTCACATTTTGTTAGGGAATTTATGCCAAAATTAAGAATTGCTGGCGCCACTAGTGGGACATCCCACATTTAATATTAATACTGTTTATGGGATTCTTTTTATATACATACTTTGAAATCACCATGTTACCATTGAGATAAATATTCAGCTGTATTAATAACATTATAGTTTTTGCTTTGTAGACAATTTTTTTTTTAACCTGTTTCTTTATTCATTCATTAGAATATATATATACCAATGGTGAGTGGTTTTAACACTAGACATCAAGCTTAAAATGTTTCAGTATTTATTCTATTCCATTCTATTAAATATGCATTGTGTTGCTTCCATTTCTGGTCATTTAAACTATTATTATTTTCACACTTGTATGCATGAGTTTAAATTTAGGAGCTAATATTGTCTAATGCATAAACATAATTAATTATTAATGTGGATTTGAAATTTGTTTGTATTGTGCTTTTTTCCTTGTGGCATTTTTATTTTTGAAGTCAAATATGAATATTTTATTCTATGAATATTGTTAGTTTTCCTAAACTTTGGCATTCATTGTATGTTTTCCATTATATGTGCTGTAGTCTAAAAAAAAAAAATAAGAATACATATTTCTCAAAAATGAAATAAATTTGCTTGGTTCAGGTTCATCCTTCAATGCACTTTCTGATAACTAAAAAAAAAAGTTTTAAATGTATTTTACTTTGAGTATACACACAAATTCTAACATAATTTCTTTTTTTTTTAAAAATAGTTTTGTTAACTTTTAAATGTTTAAATATATTTAAATACAGTCTAACTGAAGTGTTAAAAAATTATAGAGAACAGTCTAACTAAATTGTTTATGTTGCACCTAGTAATAACCCATGTTTTACTTGATAGTTTTTTATTGACAGTGTTTAGTCATTTGTAGAAGAGCTGTGACTTTATTTTTACTGATTCAAATTATTTTTAGTTTTGCCTTTATTTGTTGATACTAATACTATGATTTATCATCTTTTAAAGAAATCTTAAAGTGTATTTTTTATCCCTTATTATACTAACTGGTTTTCACTATCAATTAATATCTCTATTAATTCTAAACCAATCATATAATCTACCTTTTTAATTTTTTTACACTGAAACTTTAAATCTTAAATCTGGACTTAGTAAAACTGAAAGTAAATGTTTTCTTCTTCTTGTTGTTTTTAAATAGGGAGATCAAATGCGTCCAAGAGTTGTCAAGAGAGGAGTTGATGACTTTGCGTCTATAGAATACGGTAAATATTATGATCATTAAAAAATCCCAACGTTGCAGGTAATTAAGATGTATAAACCTTGTTTGCAATTAAATACCTTATCTTTAAAAAGAGTTTTTTTTTCTTTTAGGTGAAAGAGAAGAAGTGGATCATCTAGTATTTTTTGTACCTGGCGTTGAGGATCTGACCAACAAAAAAGGAAGATCAGTGGAAGCTCTAGGTAAATTGATTGTTTCTTTAGAGTTTCTTTTTATCTTTTTCTTTATTCACATAGTTATATATATTTTGCTGAGTACATGTGTATTTATCTTATTCTTTATTCACTTAGTTATATATATTTGACTGAGTACATGTGTATTTATCTTATTCTTTATTCACTTAGTTATATATATTTGACTGAGTACATGTGTATTTATTTTATTCTTTATTCACTTAGTTATATATATTTGACTGAGTACATGTGTATTTATTTTATTCTTTTTTCACTTAGTTATATATATTTGACTGAGTACATGTGTATTTATCTTATTCTTTTTTCACTGAGTTATATATATTTGACTGAGTTCTTATTCTTTATTCACTTAGTTATATATATTTGACTGAGTACATGTGTATTTATTTTATTCTTTATTCACTTAGTTATATATATTTGACTGAGTACATGTGTATTTATCTTATTCTTTATTCACTTAGTTATATATATTTGACTTATTCTTTTTTCACTTAGTTATATATATTTGACTGAGTTCTTATTCTTTATTCACTTAGTTATATATATTTGACTGAGTACATGTGTATTTATTTTATTCTTTATTCACTTAGTTATATATATTTGACTGAGTACATGTGTATTTATCTTATTCTTTATTCACTTAGTTATATATATTTGACTGAGTACATGTGTATTTATCTTATTCTTTATTCACTTAGTTATATATATTTGACTGAGTACATGTGTATTTATTTATGGTCAATTTCTATGAATGAAATTCTTGGTTGTTTCCCAGTGGACAATTTTAGAAGTAACACATTGAGTCTTCTACAGTCTCATTTTACTCAAGCTTATCAAATTAAGTCTATCAATAGAGTTGAATTTCTGCCCATTGTTTGGACACATGCTCTTCAAAATGGTGTAGCAGGTCTGAAAGAGTAAGTATACTTTTTCTTTGGATGTGCATTAATAAAAATTTTTATTTGAATTTAAAAGTACAAGGGTAGATTTAAATTTTGTTAAATATCTAGACAAATAATAGACATTTAACTCATAAAAATGTTGTTTATATTTAAAAAGTTGTTTAAATTGTTGTTGTTCACTTATAGATAAAAATACTTTTATAGCTTTGTTTTAAAGCATTACTTTGTTTCAACACATCTTTAGCCAGGTGTCTAGCGTTACTTTACCAAGCACCTCCAAACTGCGACACTTTATTAACAACACTTTGGTGGATACATTATTCTACACTAGTCCTCTATACTGCCAGGTAATGTGTAACTGTAAATATTTGTTTCATGAACTGTACCTACAATAGGATCCAACAGTTTTTGAAAGGCTTGCATTTTTGTTATCCTTACTTGGATTTTTATTCAATCTGCCAGAAAATCTGTGAAACTGTTGCTAGAGAGATGAACAGAATGTTTCATGTTTTCCTGGAGAAGAACCAGTCCTTTAGTGGAGATGTATCTGTTGCTGGACACAGTTTAGGTTTGCATATTTCTTGCCGCTTGAAAAAGAAACACATTTGCATAATATAGATTTTTTTTTTGTCTTTTGAGTATGTGCAAGTATGAGAAGCACATTAAACTTTTCAAATGTTTTGCATTTGTTTTGCATTTTTCAAAGGTTCTGTGATATTATTTGACATCCTGTCAAACCAAAGGTTGCCTGGAGATGCTGGTCCAGTGCCTACTTCATTGGATGTATCTTATAATGAGGTAAACAAGTATTTTTATTTCGTTTAGACCTTTTTCTGTTGTAGTGTTAGTTTGTCTGTTCATGTGTTTGACAGCTAAGTTTAACTGTGAATTTCTGATTCACCTTTTGCCTTGTTGTTGGTTTTTAAAGTAGTGACATAATGGCTATTCTCTAGTGCAAAAAACCACCAACAATAGATTTAGTGGATTTATGCCATTTGACCATGTGCATTGTGTTTCAAATCCAGTGTGCACCCCTAACTCATACAGTTAGTTTTTTAAATAACATTTTCAATATAAAATGAAAGACATACGTAGATAATTTCTAAAGAATACATATTTTGTAGTAGGACTTATTTGTATCATTTGGAAGTGATATATATTTATATATAAGTGATTTTATATATTCCAGTTTTTGCTTTCTCTGAAACACTCTTTGGGCTTGTAGAACAATACATCTGGTTCCCCATTCTCTTCTGCCACTAGTTGGCTTATTTTATTTTCACTGTTTGTCTTATTTACTGCATTCATATTTACTGTGCAGTTTTCCCTTGGATGTCTTAAAAAAAACCTCAGGTTTGGTAGAGGAGCTTTTGTAAGTTGTAATTACTCAGTTCCCTGTTTTTGGGTTGTTTTTATTTACTTTTCATTCAATCATAAATATTGGAATTTTTGTTAGTTGTATTTACTTTCACTTGAATTGTTTTTATGACTAACTAGTTAACATATTTTGTTAATTTATTTATTTTGTTATATTTTCATGTATTTGAAATTCATCTTTCTAGAAATTCTGTTCTTTTTGTTTCCTATTTCCTGCTTAGCATTATAGAAGTCAAACACTTATAATTTCATAATTTTAAAATGAGCCAACAATATTTGATTACAATTACTAAAATATGACCTGGACAAATATTTATATTAAAGCAGAATTTCTACAATCAAAAACAATAGAAAGAGAGGGCATGTGAAAGAGAAGGAACAATAAAGAAAGGATAGAGAAAAAGAAAGAAAGAATAAAAAAGAGAGGGGAGGGTCTTTTGTTTTATAGTTCTTTTTCCTTTTTACCTACGTTAGAAATGGAGTGCAGATAAGCTACTTGATTGTTTAAAAATACTGAAATTTTGAATGTTTAAAGCATAGGTTCTCAACCTTTTTCGGCTCACCGCCCCCTTTTACATTTTTTTTCCGCTCACCGCCCCCCAACTTAATTTTAGCGGAAACATTTGTTAATTAAAGGGAGATAATTAACCATTTTCATTTGAGGTAATATTTCAATTTGTTTTTCTTTTATAAAAAAACTGAATGGCTTGCATTTATAACTTTGAAATGATATGATAGAACTGTAAAAAATTATTTGAAAATTGTATAAATATTATATGACTAAAGAATTTATATGAATATTTTCAAGCATTTTAATAACTACCCAGTTTGTATGATTACTACGTATCTCTACCGCTCAGTTATTGTGGTTACCTCTTAACAACAAATTCAAACGCATTAAAGGACATCTCGGTAAAACGAGTAAAATTAGTAATATTAGCTGATGTTAAGGCGACAGTCCGGTGAACCAACCATAAGACAAGACGGCAGCATAGCATATTTGCCAAGTAGGCCTACTAAAACCTTCATCGAAAAGTCATTGCGATTCTTATTTGTTCAATAATATGTATGCCTACTTTTGGGGGATATCAGATATTTAGTAGCACTTGCGTTTACATCATATTTCATCCAAAAACTAATCGATTCAAATAGCTGAGTTGTTGAAATTATAGCAGGTACGTATGTACCGCCCACTTGCCCTTCATCGCCCCCCAATCGCCCCCGGGAATGTTATCGCCCCCCTAAAGCTTCTCATCGCCCCCTGGGGGGCGATATCGCCCCCGTTGAGAACCTATGGTTTAAAGTAAAACTGGGTGTGTGTAAAATCATGAAATTTTCTTAAAGTCTCAGTCAGTCTCACCTGCACCAGATGAGACCAATCAGGACCATCAAGTCAGCACAGAAGTTGAAAGTGACACCACAGAGGAGCTAACTTTAGAAACACTTCTCTGTAAAGTTGGTCTACAGGACAAGTTGAGCTTGTTTCAAAATGAGCAAATGGATGTTGAATCTTTAGTAAGTCAATTTTTTTCAGGGGTTGATTTAAATGCAAAAGCCTACATTATGTATTTTAAAATTCAGAATTGGAGTGACAATAAATCTTTGACAAAACTTAGCTGAAAATAGCTTTCCTGTAGTTATAGTTTTGGATTTAATGCAGATTTTTATATCTTTGAATAGGTAATGTGTACAGAACAGGACCTTAAAGACATTGGGTTACCTTTAGGCCCTAGAAAGAAATTATTGGGATATTTGAAAGAAGAAGGTGAAAAGAAGGTAAGTTATTATTTGGTTTCGTAAAACTGTTTTGTTTTATATGCAATGCACTATTTTTCTTTTTAATCATGATGCTGTAATTTTTTTTAAATACCAAGTTACCCTTGCAGATCTATGTTTTTAATTCCCAACCCCTTTCCCCAACTGATGTGAGGTACCAAATATCACCAATTATTTATTCCAAATTTAATGTACAAGTTTAAACAAGTAAAATGTCTCTAGGTATCCTTTATAATTCTGGATTTAAAATCATATCCAAAAAAATGTGTCTGTATTAACAGCTAAATTAATAATGGTTTTAAACAAAACAAGAGAGTCTTATATACAATATAGTTTTTCTGACTGTGACATAATAAGTTATATGTTATCATTTTTGTTTTTAGAATGCTTCCATAAAGGAGCAAACGGATAAAAAACTTAGAGAAGAACTTGAAAAAATGCGTTTAGCAACAGAACAAAAGACTTATGAAAACATGGATCAAGGGTGAGATATGCTTTTTTTAAAAACCAATTTATTACTCATGTGTATACAAGCTTGCAATGTGATTTAACAATGAGTCCAATAGGTTCACTTTGAAATACTATTAAAACACTAAATATTTTTTAATCTATAGGAATAACATTTACCTATATGTCATTTATACTTTGTTGTTTTTTTTAAAATCTTTTTGCAGCAAGCAAAATGTTGGTGCCCAATACTTGCATGGTGCATTAGGTGCAGGTCAGCTGAAGGTGTCCTATCCCCAGCTGGACTTCACACCCAGTGCTTTATTTGCACTTGGCTCTCCCATAGCTGTCTACCTGACCTTACGAGGCGTTCAAGATCTTGGGGAATTTTTCCAGCTGCCGACTTGTCCAAGAGTTTTTAATATCTTTCACCCTGTACGTATCAGTTCAAACATAATTCCAGTTGAAGTTGAACTTATCTATTTATTTTAGAGTTTTAACATAGTACATGGTTTTCAACATCCCCTAATTTTTGTTTCTCTTTTTTCTCTGCATGTCTCCAGTTTGATCCAATGGTAAGTTTGTAAATATATATTAATTCTTTTTCTTTATTAATTATTTAATGTCCTTTTTGTATGAACATCATTCTTTCATAAACTTTTTTTCCAGGCTTACAGATTGGAGCCATTGATTAGAGCAAACACATCCGTTATAAAACCAGTGTTAGTTCCTCACTACAAGGGAAGAAAACGTTTGCACTTAGGTTAGTTTTGCAATTATTGTTGACTTTTTAAAAAAAACACTTTGCTTAACAATAACCATCCATGTAATATATCATGATTAGTATGTCCTATAAAACTGGGATTTTTATGTCATTTGAATTTTAAATTCCAATAAATGAAATAAATAAATGGCAGAGTGCTTTTAGAGCTAAAAACAATTTCCTTAATAGACTATCTCGCAATACCTTTATTAATTACTAAATATTTTTACATTAGATAGTTTTCTGTCCTATACCTACAAGTTTTTATAATTTTTTATTCAGCAACATTTTTATTTTCATGTTAGTTAATGTCATATAGTAATTACTTAAACATTGTTTAATAATTTTTTGTTTATAAGTAAAATTAATAATCAGTTTATGTTTTTTAATGACATATACCGCTTTGCTTAACACATAGATCATTATTTTTTTTATATACTAATCTTAGAAACTATTATTTTATTGATAAATACTTGAAAAAGTTTTTTTTTGGAGGGGGTGTGGGGGTAAAGTTGCTCTTTTCACTAAAAAACAATCTTTGTCCAGCCCAATTGCTATATTCCTTGAATTAAATTTATTTGTAATACTCAGAAATTTATTTACTTAGGAATGAGCTGGCAGTGTAAACATTGCTCAAATTATGAATCAGGTTTATATTTCTAATTCTTGTGAATAGTATTTTTTTCTTCTTTCCTGTAGAATTTAAAGAAGCTGTGACAAGATACGGCACTGACATCAAGCAGAAGATTATTGACTCGGTCAAGAGTACTTGGAACACCCTAAATGATTTTGCCCGTGCCCACCGCTCTGATGCCTCAAAAAGTAGCACAATGGAGACGGAAGTTCAATCTGAGATGGATCAGATGATGTCTCATTTAGCTCAGCAACAAGCTGATGACGACAGGGGCTGTAAGTCATCTGTTTATCTTCTAAAAGTTAAACAAAATTACTTTGAAATTAATCATTTTTAAATTTTCTGTAATTAGCCGATTTCATATGTGCAGCTCACCTTATTTTAAGCAACAAAAGTTAATTGTTTGCAAATTTCAACAATACATTTTAACACAAGTAAACAATAAGACAATTTAATGAAATGTATGAATTGTAAAAAATGTTTTCCTTTAATTACTATATTTAGAGATAAGTGTTTTCAAAATTATAGTATATACACATTGAATTTTCTTTTTTTAAAGCTGTCTCATCAATGGCTGAAGAAGAAATTCACATGGGTCAATTGAATGAAGGACATAGAGTGGACTTTATACTACAAGAAGGTCCATTAGAGAGCTTTAATGATTACTTGTTTGCACTTGCATCACATTCATGTTACTGGTAGGTGAACAGTATAGAAATGATACTGTATTAACTCATTTGCTACTAACCTAGTTTCCAAAGACACCCCGGAAAATACTAGCCAAAGGGAAGGAACTCCGTATTAAATTTAGTAAATTATTTTTAAATATTTTTTTTAAATGACTAAATATTCCCCAAAGTCAATAAAAATTACATCATAAAATAGATAAATATCTTAGCTTTCTGGAAATGTATACTTTTATGCATAAAAAATGCCGAATTATCGGTAGAATCATTCGCTTAGTGTTGAGACCCTAGGATTTGGCTAAATATTTTCACTAGCCCTAGCGTCAAAGTCTGATAAAGTACAATAAAGCCCATAAATCGAGTTGTAATGGAAATTCATCTAAGTCTATATCTGCAGCATCCTTATTATCAGAACTGTTGTTAAATGTTATATTTGGAGGTATAGAGCTATTGATAAATAAAGTAAAAAATTAAAGGCGAAGGCTATAAAAAAAAGTATTACAAGACGAAAGGCCAGTGAAAACTACCCGTATTTTGAACGCGCAGCGCAAAAAAATGAAACTTAAAAACATCCGGTTTTTATTAACGAAACAGACTATATTCCTACTTTTTAAAAGCCGTGCTTGCAGTATTAAAAAAAAAACAGAACGCATGGCGAAAAATCAAGAAACGACAATAGGTTAGTCACACACGTGGCGGCCGCTTTAGGGCGCATTAGTACCGTACGGAGGGGGGTAGGTCGCATTGAGTCGCAGTAGTAACAAATGAGTTAACCTATTGGGTTTCAGTTTGATTATAAGCTTTGCTTTTTTATTGTGAAATATAATCAATCATACAAATTTTACTATGATTATTCAAGTGATTTTACTTATGTCTTTCACAGGGAGTCTGAGGATACTGCTTTACTTTTATTGACAGAAATTTACTCCCCATTGGGGATCAGGCCCATTATGCCTGGAACAGAAAGTGGTAAAATCTCAAGAGAATCAACTCTGCCACCACCTCGCCAGCTGCAGCCTCCACCACAGGCTGGGATGGGTGCATTCTCACCATCACCTGCTTTCCCAACAACAAATAGTGCCTATCAAAATTTGCAGCATGTGCCGCAATCTTCTGTCAGTCTTCACAGTCAGCAGCCATTTGGGGCCAACTTACCGCCAGCTGGCCCACCTCCGCACATGTTTAGCCCTCAAGGGCCGCAGCCTTCTGCTCTTTCGGGGGTCAGACAGTCACCTTATGTAGCCCCTGACTTTGGTATTCTTCCTGCTAGTCAGACTCCAGGACCGGTGCTTCCCCCTATGGGGCCAGCTATAGCTGGTGGATACAGAAGAAGTCAACCCTAACTGAACATTTCAGGACAGCTTTAGATCACTGTGAACATTTTATATTTTCAAACAATGCTGCGGAAATTTTTGTTTCACTTTGTGGTTAAAAATAAAAAGCCATAGTAAGTTCTTGGCATCTTCTTAGTAATTGTATTACTCTGTTATTGTACATGAAAATTACACAAAAGTTTGGCTCAGAAGGGTTATTGATTAAACATTAATTTATTTGCTGTGCAGGCCTACACAAATCACCTATAAAAGAATCATGAGTGATAAATATTTTTAATAATGGTAGTTTAAAAAAAAATACATACCTGTAAGTTTGACTGTGAATTGAATATTGCCACACACATGCCTCGAGCAGCTCTGAAATTGTTGTCAGTTATAAATATTTCTTTGTAAATTTTGGAAATGCGTCTTTTTCTCTTGTGATTTCTAATTTAAATTTTATTTGTTTTAAATTTACTTTGTGATTGAGAACATGACTTTTAAACTGTGCAGACTGAACTTGTCAGGTTTTCAGCACTTGTTTCCTTGAAATAGTTTTTTATTATTATTATATTTGTTTTTCATTCCAAAAGAAAGATGTATGTATAAAGCAGGTCTGAATGTTGACATTAAAGTGTAAGAAATGGTACCCTAAAAAAAGTAAGTTGTTGATAGTAATCTAGTCTTAATATTTTTTTAGTTGTCATGTATCTTAGGCATTGTGATATGTGGTGTTGTGGTCTAAAAGAATAGCATACCCTAGGGTTTTGTGTTTAAGTCTGGATAGAAAAACCTGTAATTGTCTAAATGGGTGTCCCTAACTCTACCCATCTCTGTACCTATTATCATTTGGGCATTGGGGCCTTTGCTTGCCACTCAATGCCCTTTTAAGCAATAGACAAAAACCTATAGAGCTCTGCGGAGGAAACTGGTATGAAAGGCATACTTTAACTTTAATCATCAAGTTTTTGTTCGCTTTTTTAAATTAAATTTATAGTTAATTAAAAGCCTGCGATTAGATAACCTAATAAATGTATTTATTTATTATTTTCAATTATCAAGGCCATATTTTGTATAACCAGTATCAGTTTTTATTCTTATGGTAGGCAATAAAGTCTGAATTAAATCTGTTCTGTGTGGCCAACCCTAAGTGTTTTTGTTTCGGTACCAACACTAAAACCGGATGAAGAAATTACATCTTATCTTACTGTTCGATATGTCAAAGTTCATCCTATAAAGCATTAAACAAGTTACAGTTACAATGACTCTGTCCTATTATATCTAATTCTAATGATCATAGAAAAGAATATTTACAATGTAAATAGTTAAGTTTATAATATCATCAAATTGAGAAAAGTGATGAAGAAATATTTTCCACATTTATATATTTATTTATTTTATTTTACATTTGATTTCATTTTTTTTTCTTTTGAGTTTATCAAGTTTACTGCTTTCAATGCCAATGGCACTAAAAAAAATTATAATATCTAAATAATTACTAATTACTGTAGCTTAAAATAGTAATGTTCCTGTAGTTATCTGTCAGTTACCACTTATAAAACAAAAAAACAACTCCCAAACTTTTAAATATATATTGTTCAGTTGTTTTAGGAATTTATTATTTAATATTTTTGGTTCAGGGCATCGGTTTGGTGTGGTAGACTTTAATTAAAAATCTCATTATTTGTTATAAGTTATAGAATAGTGAAGACAAAAGCATAAAATATTTTGTCTTCTTTGTATTATATTAATACATACAAGTTCTTAATTTATTCTAACACTATACACTTATCATGGCCCTTACAGTGAGAAGGTTCTATTTCCAATGTTTTTCCAAAATGATTTTTTCTAGTAGATGTTTTCACTATTAATAATGAGGCAAGGATATTTGTGAGAAAATATCTTCATGACAAAGTCTGGTGCAGAATGACTTATTTCTGCAGTGTGTAAGTGTTACTTGTTATTTATTGTTTGATTATTGTCTGTTGTAACTTGCTAGCTTTGAGAGATTGACAATCAATTTCATTAGCTTTGAAATGTCAGCTAAAAAATATACAAAAATATCATTATAAAATCTTTAGTTTATTATATTTATATTCATAAATGCTCTATTACTAGACTAATAAAGATAACAGTTTTATTTTAAAAATTATAATTCATATTAAGACCCTATTATCAAAGATTAGTTTGATTCTACACCCTAAAAATTATAAATGAATATTCTTTATTTCTTAAACTTAAATGCTCCAGATGCATGTGAGCCTAGCAAAATATTTGGGATTTATGGTTTGGAGATGTCAACTTCTTTTTTTGTTTTTTTACTTCCAAATAAAATAAATAACAAATTGGTATTACATCCTTTAAATTATTTGTTCAACTATTTTGCTAAATATTCTTTCTGATTATTAGAAACATTATATTGTTAAATTTTTTAAGAATACATTTATTCCCTTGAATTTTCTATAATGATAATTTAACACAACTTTTAACAAATGTTTTCCTCATTTTCAATGTTTTTTATTTAATGTAGAACATTTTTGAATAATTGTTTTGGGGAAAGTCATTTATACAGATAAATGTCTCTTTCATTATTTATCCCATAATGTAAGATCATTATTTTTAAAACTGCAAAAGTGCAAAGATAAATTGCATAATTCATTTGTAATTTCTGATGTTGATAAAATAGTTTAGTCGCAAGGTTATAAGGTAGTATTCCATTATTTTCAGTGTTGATTAATTACTAGTGGTTTTGCCCGTCAAAATGACGGAGAAACAAATGATTACAATGTGTTTTGTTAAAAGAGAAAGAAAAAATAACTAACAATATTACAATAAAAACTGTAGTGACAACGTTACTTTCAGTATTTAGTTTTTGTTTCTTTCTTAATTGAAAGCATTTCAAAGGGACATCATTCTGAAATGACACTCAGTTAAAAACCTTAACATAGGGTGATTAGTAATAGGTCTAAGTTTATTTTAAAAATATGGTAAATAAAAGAATTAAGCAATATTGCTTATATAATAAAAATTTCTTTTGGATGATGTTTCCAATTTATACATTTAACTTTTGTGCCGATCGGTCAAACGTCCTAGGAGCCTATAGAGAACTAACATATATATAAATATACAAACAGATAAACAAACTATTGGTAATTATAATCTATATATTGATAATGCGATTAGTAACTTTGGTACTAAAAATGTTAATTCAATTATGTGAACAAAATAATTAATGCATAATTTGGTATTATATTCAGCTATATTGATTGAAGTCCCTTGGATGCAAACAGCCCTAACAAAATGTTGCTTATCACTACCTAGATAAGGTCAAATTTACTGGGCACACTCAATTTTATATGATTCATTCATACAACCTAAATTCAGTATAAAATATAGATGGCGTCATAAAACTCAAACATTCATCAATGTTCCTTGTATTTTGTCTAAGTAAGAATTTATCCTTTTAGTTACCAGTAATATAAATTGACCACTAACTGATTGTCTCAACCATTAAAAATGTGTTCTACTTGTAGAAACTGTTGTTGTTTTGAATGCAAAATTTACTTAGATTCATTAAATTATTACTTCTAATTGAACAATATTTTCCTTGTTTAAAAATACATTTTAAAAAAGGGAAGGAAAATGCTAACAATAATGCTGGTAATTGTCTAAATTGAAAATCATACTTTTCCTTTTCTGTATTCTAACATCAAACATTAACTTCATTAAGTCTCCTTTTCAGAACAACTGGGTCTATATGGCAAGTGAAGCTGTGTTCATAAGTTTATGTGTCCACTGCATACAAGGGGATGTGTGGTGCCATAATGCCAGGTGCCTTACTTTTTTTTAGGCCCTATACTCATCAGAGCTGGGTAGACTCTGGGAAAACCTCCAGAAAGTGGATTTGAGATAAGAAAAGTGTTAGGCGTTTAACCCAGAAAATAATATGTCGTATTATATAGCCCCCCTCCCCCCAAACCACACACACATAAATTGGTCGCATAGGCCTACAGCCTACAGGCCGTATGCCTAATCACCATAATTTATTTTTTCTCTTCCATGTCTTTAAATTATTTCTTTATCGCATATGCCTTTATTATTTATTAGCCTACATCTCTTTATTCCATTTTTATCCCCGTTTTAGTTATTATGTTTGGCGGGAGATATGGGGCGGGGGGATACTGCAGATAGCAATAATTTCTTTTTTTAATCGTGTCAAGCCGGATTTCAAATTTAGGACTTGGCAGCACAATGGCACAATAGGTTGCCTTACGGAGCATATCTTATAAGTTTACAGACGTTCCTTCTGGATAGAAGATTATTACGTCCACTAGGCCCAAAACTCCTACAGGGCGACAGGGATCCGCCGGTGGCAGGGCTAGAACCCACGACTTGTCAGTTGGTTTTTGGTTGACAGTCCGGTGATCTAACCGCTGGACCACCCGGCTTCACATATGCTGGGGGGGGGGGGGTATCCTATAAAAAATATACCGTGCAGTAAGATTTGAACTCAGAATGCGTTGATCAAGAGACATTTTTATAGTTCTGATACGATAAATAAATAGCATAAAGAAAAAGTGTGTCCTTTTCCATTGCCTCATATTAGTCATATAGGCTAGGTAGACCTTTGATATTGTAATTGTAGGCTAAGCTTCTTTGAAGTGCTACACCGCAAGCTGCCTATATATATAGATCTATGTAGGCCTATATTATAATTATAGGCCTACTAATGAATATAGCCTAATAGGCCTACCTAATATTAGGCTCACGAATATTAATTATAGTTAGGCCTAAATGAAGTAGGCCCTATGCGTCTTAAATTTAAGTAGACCACTGTTTAGCAATTATACAGAAGTTGTGCTAACTTTAAGCAACTGTTGCCATTTCTTTAATAATTTATTACACTAGCCTAGCCATTCCCTCCAACCACAGCGATGATGTAAAGGCTATTAATAACATCTCACTTTGACATACTAGTTCTATCGAATTAACGGAAGTTTATAATAGTTTTTAACAGTTGCCATCCGCGCACCTGGGAAACTGATAAAAACAACGGAGGGGGGGGGGGGTGATTTCGTCTATAATACTTTCTACAATATTTTCAAAAATAAAACATCATTTAAAACATGAATAAAAAATATTAATAACTTCTAGACTAGATCTAGATCTATTTTTTTTTACATGTTTTTATTTATTTTTTATTTTAGTATTGTCAAACTTCCGTTCATTTGTAGAAGAAATAACTTCACACAACCAACCTGACCAACTTTTACGTACCAGTAGGTAGGGCCTATATCCCGAAATCCTTTGCTTCGTGTTATTGTGTCATCCTCGGCTGCTATTTAGAGAACAAAACAAATCTTAAAAACATCAGAAAGGCAATGGATTTATTCTGACAAAAAAGAAACTACAATACAGGTTATGGGTGGGGGAAGATAGCGTGTGTTTAAATTTGTATGAGTGTGTGTGAGTGGAACAGGGTTCTCGGTGTGATAAAATGTCAACCACGTCTGCTTCAAAGGGCGACTTTAACGTCGCAGGAAAATATCGTCTGGTACGCAAAATAGGCAGTGGATCATTTGGAGATATCTATCTGGCCATAAATATTTCTAATGGTGAAGTAAGTCATAAGAACGCTTTTAGATCCTATTTGAATATTGGTACTAAATCATTCGAAATTATTTCAAGATATAGGCTAATTAATTTGAATGGTCTAGATAGGGCGCCTACCTAGGCTAGGGCCAGGTTCTTCAAGTTCTTCTCTCCTGCTCTTGCTTGACGATAGGATAGGCCTAAATAAAAAGTTAATGTTAGGCCTACTCTTATCAGTCTTGTTACTTGCTGTCTACCAGTCCATTACAGTCTAGACAATAGTGGTAACTAGTCTAGTGTTCTAGTTCTAATCCTGCCTAAATTTAAACTTAAAACAGTTAACACTGCTACTTTTAGACTAAGTCCTAAGTCTAGGTAATCTAAAGAAGTAGACTAGTGGTTATATTTATATGAGTATTATGAGGTAGTTTAAATACATTTTGAAACTAGGACCTATACTATATTTTACTATTAAAACATTTTGAAACTAGTACATTATAGTACATAGGCCTATATTTTACTAAATTTTAATGCATTATATTAACCTTTTTAACCTTTCAACTCATTCATATAATTGTGTATGACACTGTACTGTATGTAAATCAAATGTATATAGGCCTATAATATAATTTAAAGTTATGGGCCTGAGGCTGGTGTTACGAGGGGCAGCTGGGCTAGTTACTAGAAGTAGTATGTAGGCCTATTATAATTAGGTAGGCCCTATACCAGGGGTCTGCAACGTACAGAATGTGTTGCAGAGGCGATTTTCACTGGCACGCAGAAGACAAACAAAAAGGCAATTCTAGTCTTTTTATACAAAAAAAGAGCAGTATGACTTAATGACTGTTGGCATGCTTAATGAGTTATAAATCTTGCCTTGGCACACTAATACTAATATCAAAAGGTTGCCAACATCTGCCCTGTACCATGGGCTATAGGGCTATAGGCCTAACATTATTCCTTTAGTGCCTACTATCCTGCATAGTGACAATAGACTATAGTGCCCATTGGGTCAACTGCACTTTTAACATTGTCCTAGCACCTAGCGGGTTAGCATTCATTCAGGCCTTATTAAATTATTATTTTTAATTTTTATTTAATGATGCATTATAATGCTTTAATAACAAGCTTAGCAACTTTAGTAAAAATCTAGGCTTACCCTATTAGAATTTTGATTTTCTTGACCCAAAGTAATAAAAGTAGGCCTACCATTTTATTATATAAAGTAAATAGTGCCCTAGCCCAAGAGACTAATTAAATACAAGTGGAACGAACATATTGAGACTTTTTAAAAACTAACAAGAAATTATATTATATACTAATGATTTCTGCATTTGTTCAGGAAGTTGCAGTAAAATTAGAATCAACTAAAGCCCGTCATCCTCAGCTGTTATATGAAAGCAAGCTCTACAAGTTGTTATCAGGAGGTGTAGGAATTCCACATATAAGGTCACTAATTTAGAAGCCTAATTATTTTTCTTTTATTTCATAGACCTAGTAATGTAATATCTACAAAATGTAATTAAGGTCTGTAAAAAAAAAAGTTTGAACTTGCTCTTTAAAATTATCCCCCATAGATGGTTTGGTCAAGAAAAGGACTACAACGTTCTTGTCATGGACTTGTTAGGACCCAGCTTGGAGGATCTCTTCAACTTCTGTGGTCGCAAGTTTACTATGAAAACAGTTTTAATGTTAGCAGATCAGGTACATTCGTGATTTTTCAACTGAACAATTATTATACACTGGTTTTAGATAGATAACTTAGACTTAAAGGTCTTTAAAAAAGTAAAGTGACTATTCTACAAATACAAATTCTCAAAGATTGCAAGTATTTTTTGTAACATTATTTTTTACTTTAGATGATAAACAGGATTGAATATACACACAACAAAAACTTTATCCACCGTGATATTAAACCAGACAATTTCCTAATGGGCATTGGCAGACACTGTAACAAGGTAACAAAAATCATTCACAAGGTTTTCTTTTGTAATAGTCCATTAGTTTGTCTATGTAATAAATAGTCCATTAGTTCGTCTGTGTAATTTAGGTCAAATTTTGTTATAAGAATAGCAACAATAATAAAATTGTCAATTTTCTTTTTCTTATTATAAAATATTGTATTAAATATCATTAAAAAAAAGTAAAGTATCCTGTTGGACCAAGTTGATCTATAGGGCTGATAAAGGCAGCGTTCACCAGTTTCTGTGGCCACAGCTTACTAGGGGATTGTGTGACCAGTATAAAGCCAAGCCCCTTTTACTTTACAGAACTAGGTGGACTCGGGGGGGGGGGACACCCTCCAGGCCCTGGAACACATTCTAGCTTTCACCAGGATTTGAACCCAAGACCTTCTGTAGGCAGCCGAATGCGCTTCCGCTTGGCCACCGTGTCCCATACTAAATATCATGATTAACATAAATCATAAACTAATTACATAGTCTGATCTGATCTATTTTTTAATACAATTTCCATATTTATTGTAATATATATATACATATATATTAGCTATGTCAATCGAACAGCTTTGTGTGAAATATTGTGCTTTCATAATTTTTCCAGAACCATTCTTCTTTTTTTTAATAGTATTCAAATTATTATCTATTACCATGAACATTAATTAGTATGTGATTATTACTTTTTTTATCATTTTGGAGAATAATAAAAAATATTTTTTTTTAGGTGTTCATAATAGATTTTGGTCTTGCTAAGAAATATCGGGATAATCGCACTCGCCAGCATATCCCTTACAGGGAAGACAAAAATCTGACAGGAACAGCTCGTTATGCCAGTATCAATGCTCACTTAGGTATTGAGCAGAGTCGGAGAGATGACATGGAGTCTTTGGGTTATGTTCTCATGTATTTTAACAGAGGACAGCTACCTTGGCAGGGACTTAAGGTATGCAATTATTATCTATTACTTTTGTCACACCCTGTTTGTAAATTTTTAGGACCTTCATTACATTGTTAGGTGAGAACATACTCAATGGAATAAAAAATTAGAAATACAAATATAGGGCTTAATTTTAAAACATTGTCCTCAATATAAGCTGACAACTAATACCTATATAAGCAGTATTTATTTTGTTAAACAAGAATAAAAATTCCACTATCAGTTTTAACAGCATTAACTGGTTTTGAATGCAATTTATAATTTTATTAAAAGATATCTTTCATTTCAAGTGGGCCATGATTTTGTTGGCTCTGAACAAAAGATTTTAATAGAATCATGTTGGATTTCTAAATCAAGTCTCTAAATGCTATGCAAACACTAATTAAATTAGACTTTGTAATTTGTTTCTGAAATTCCTTAATTAAATTCCTTGTTATTGCTTTTGATATAGTATAAACAGATAAAGTTACTGGGGTGGTGTGTCCTTTGATTGACAATTTCTGACAAAACAATGTGTTGAAAATCAGTTTTCTACCAACGATATCAGGTTTTTTAAAAAACAAACAGTATAACATCTTGTATGCTTTGTTTGTGTAAGTAACTCTCAATCTCCAGCATCTTTCTTAATTCCTTATTGCATATTATTTATTAACACCATCTACCCTTTTATCCTTTTAAAAAAATATCCCAACCCCCCTCTCTCTGTTTCTTACATTCAATATTTCCTTCTTCTAGTTTCTTTCTCTTTTTTGTTTACTTTGAAAAATGCCCCCTCCCCCCCCTCCCCACTATAGGGATGTTAACTCTTTCTCTCCGGATCGACGATACCAGCGTCGATTTAAAAACTGCCATTTTGACGGATCGACGATGCCAGCGTCGATTTGTTAAAATATGTTTATTTCGTTAATTTTCAGCGCTATTCTTTTTTTTTTTACTTTTACATAAATCTAGAATGATTTCCCTTTGAATAACATCCGGATTTGTGTTTACATCGTGTTTTCATTTTTTTTTAAATGCATTTTTATGGATTTTTTTTTCACCCGTGCAGGGCCGTATGTGGTGGGTAGTGATAATAAATGATAAATACCGGCTTTATATCTCTATTTTAAAAGAAATATTTGTTTTTAATAGTGAAAAAGGGTATATATTTTAGGAAAACAATGTAGTTAATTATTTTGTGAATTTATTTATTTTGGTGTGAGCCTCGGAATTTGTGTTATGTAAGACTATGGTGAGGGATTTTTTTTTTTTAATTTTCGTTTTCAAAAGTTATTTTTTAAATGTAAGTAACAAATGATTTTATATTCTCTGTAAGGAGCTTTTAGTTTCCTTGAATTCAATACCAAATATAATATTGTCTGATTAAAACCAAAAAAGTTATTAAGATTTGAAGATAGCAATAGTGATGGCAAAGAGAAAAAAAAGGATAATTCCGGCAGAATAGGGAAAATAATTCCGGAGAGAAAGAGTTAATACTGTTTTATTTTTCAAAACCGGTTTTTGGTTCTACAAATCTGGTTTTAAACCAGTTTGTTGTCCCTTCCCCTCCGCACAATGTCACACACAGGCCGGAAAAGAAGAAATGTGCTTATTTTTATAGGTCTATTTGAAAAATAGTTAAAAATAAATAAATGTTTGCAGGGCATTCAAAATGTTGATTTGTGTAAATACAATATGATTTTATGATGTTATTTAGTGTTTGGTTTTTGTTTATTTATACAGGGTAAAGTAATGATTCAGGCATAGTTTGAATTATCTGCCTTGGAATTAAAATCCGGATGAAAAAAAATATATAAAAATAGAACATAAAGTCCTAACAAACTTCTAGTAGCCCTTTAATAGACGTTAGAACTAATTTAATAGACACTAGACTAATTTAATAGACACTAGAACTAATTTAATAGACACTAGAACTAATTTAATAGACACTAGACTAATTTAATAGACACTAGAACTAATTGATTGGGCATACATTTTGTTTCACTTCACTACTGATTCCAGAAAACAAACAAAAAACAACCTCGAAAAAGAAATGTTACAAAAATACAATTTATGACACATTTTTGTTATCCTTGTATCTGAATAATAGGCTATTTTTGTAAGTCTAAAGTACACGGCTTAGAAAAAATTCAGGTACCCAAGGCTGCTTTGTAACTTACAATTGATTTACTTTAACATCTCATTATTTCTATGTAAATGAAATATGTTTTTTAATTTTGACAATAAAAACTCTTGAATATTGAATTTTAGGCAGCGACAAAAAAGCAAAAGTATGAGCGTATCAGTGAAAAGAAAATGTCTACTCCTGTGGAAGTTCTTTGTAAAGTAAGTATTAATCATTCATTTTGTATAGCCTTGTGAAAAAAACAAAAACAACCTATGTATGATTTATCTTTCTATAATAGTTTGCATTATTTTTTCATTATCAGTATCATCATCATCTGTCCTTTGGGTTCCTTGTGGAACATACATAGGGTCTCTGTCAAAGCATGCCACTCTTCACGGTCTCTTGCTAGTCGCTTCAATTCTTCCCAGCTCTTTCCAGTTCTTTCGGTTTCATCCAGTATGCTTCGTCTCCATGTTTGCTTGGGTCTTCCTCTACGCCGTTTACCCTGGGGATTCTACTCTAAGGCCTGTCTAGCTCTGTTGTTGTTATCTTTCCTGAGGGTGTGTTCAATCCATCTCCCCTTCCTTTCCATGATTTGTTGTTCTACTTTTCTTTGTCCACACCTCTCCCACAGCCTGGAGTTTTCTACCTAGTCAAACCATTTTATTTTGAGTATATTTCTTAGGCATCTGTTAACAAAGGTCTGGAGTCTATTTTTAGTTATCGCTGTCGTTCGCCATTATCAGTATACTTAATAATATATTTTTTAAAATACTATAATTGTTTTATCACCATAGGGATTTCCTGCAGAGTTTGCCATGTACCTGAATTACTGCAGAGGATTGCGGTTCGAGGAAGCTCCAGATTACATGTACCTAAGGCAACTGTTTAGAATCTTGTTCCGCACTTTGAATCATCAGTATGACTATGTGTTTGACTGGACAATGCTAAAGCAGAAAGCCGCAGCATCTTCAGCATCAGGGGTTGCTATGTCATCTTTGGCTGCGAATGGTAAATAGAGATTTGTAATATTCAAATGTCATAAATCATAGACTGATGTAAAACAGACTTTGCTATGATTTGTATTAAAATTAGCATTGTACATATACATCATGAATCTTTTGATCACATTTATAAAACATATATTTTGTTTTAGCGTCTGTTTTTAGACATTGAATTATCACTGGAATATAACAATGTTATCATGTGATTATGTTTAAGAGCTGATCAATTATACCCTTCTACTTGCTTGAGTAAACATGATTTGGAAAAAAAACTTCCTAGAAGATATTATTTAAGAAGAAAATAAAAGGGTAGAATAGAAATCTCTTAGTATAAATATATGACATTAAATCTGTGCTAATCCAAATAGAAAAAGTTCTTTTAAAAATAATAATTGTCTTATTCTCTTAATGTAAACAATGGCAATTAAAGTTTTCTACTCTTGATTATGCTCTAAAAAAAGCGTCATGTTTACATCTTTATTCCATTATTTGCCAAAGCGTCTTTTAAGAAAATAAGAAATAAATTCTGAGATTACACTTGAAATATGTGAAGAACACAAAAATCTTTCTTAAGGAACAAGCATTTCTTACATATAGGATATAAGAAATAGAAAAAGAAATATCTATTTTCCAGACAATGTTATGCTTGGTATCCGCTTGTTTCTGCAGCCCACTGTATTACTGTTTCCCTTTAAGTGGATCATGCTACTTCGGCATGATTTTGTCTTTCATTTCATGTCAGTCATTTGTTATGGATTTCATATCATAAAATAATAAAATGGTGTGTAGATTACAGGGCTACTTATAACTCCTGAAATTTCAGGAGCAACTGGAAATCTCTTCTATTTAGGATATCTCTCCAATATGTGCTAACATTCAGCAATTCAAATTTGTAACAATTTGTATACTGTTGTTTTAAGTTCACATGATGTCAATGGCTTCATTAGCTCAGAATTTGTAGTATAAATTCACATTTTAAAGCCTACATTCAGGTCTTAACTTTTGTTTATGCATACCAGAATTAAAATACCATCAATGCGAACTGACAATAAAATACATATTTTGTAGACCATATAATTTTTTAAAATATTGAAAACAATTTTGAGTGTGTGTTAAAACTGGATTCCTAGCTAAAAAAGAGATTTGAAAAAGGGAGCCATTTAATTTCCAAACTTTACAATTTCATTGTTTACTATTTGTTCATGATGTCACTATCAATTGTTATCGGATAGCTAATACAAAAAGTATGAAATAAAAAAACAGATTATTTGTTTAAATTTTATTGGGAATTATAAAGTTTCAAATACAAGACTAATGAATCTAATGCTCATGTAAACTGCAGCAACTTTATTGGGGTAGTGAATCAGTTAACTCCAGCAAGTAGATTTAGCAGTTAAGTATATTCTAGTTTTGGTTAAGGTCTGTTAAGACAGTCATAAGGCAGTTAATTATTTGTGAACTAAACATTTGGTTTATGTTAAACATTAAACTCTACTTTTGTACTTTTTTTGTAAGGTCGTACATTTTAAAATCTTTTTTTGATCGAGTTAACTTTTGGTATTCTATACATTTGACTACTGATAACTATCAAGATTTCCTCATAATCTCTTTCATGTAACTGCCTCGATGAATCAGTGTATGATTTCAAACTTCCACTCTCAGTTCTTCGTCCTATTTGCTCATATACCCCGGATTCTCCATCACATTTCATGTCTTTAAATGAAGAACTTGTAGATGTAGGAGAACAAAGTTTGCAGACCTATAGAACTTACTAAGAGAAACAATTTTAAAATGTAAATATTAAAATATAAATATTGAAATAAAACTGAGTTGAAATTACATTTTTAATTGTATTGCCATTTGGAATGTTGAAATTTTTTCATGAATTATACTTTTTAACAAAATCATTAGTAATTTTGTAACCTGCAATTATAAATAATTAATTATCCTGTAAAGAAACCCTTGCAATCTTGTATTAAAATAAACAAAAATTGTTTGTCTAGGTTATTACTTACTAAAACTTAAAAATACTGTTTCTTTCTTTTCATTCAAACAAGTTTTTCTGTACAATCAATTATTATTTTTCTTGATTTTAGCGTTAATCATGTGTGTTTTTTTTTTCATTCTTTTTAAATAATTAACTTCAACTGATTAATTGGTTCTTGTAAATCAAACACGATAGAAGAAAAACCTACATTAGAGTCATGAATCATGCCATGGAATTATCTTTAGCCATAAAGTTTGACAAATAATACTATAATCAGTGCCGGATTAATCAGGGGCTGTGAGGGTTCCAACCCCCTGGGAACCAGCTTCCCTACCGGCCCAATTTTTATATCATTAAAGATCATAATAAAAGGATTTGACCTTTCGTAGGCTCGGGCAGAATATTTATTTAATAGCTGAATGGTTAAATTAAATTTCGCTTTTTAAATTACGAAAATTGACCAATTAATTGACCAATTAATCAGGTTTTTTGTGTGCGAAATACAGCTTGAGCATCAATTCAAGAGCATGACTACTGTATCAAAGTTCTTGATCGACAATTAAGTTCTTAGCCGAACTATGTCTGGCAATCCGTGGATCAAATGAAGATATTGGCTTCTCAAGTAACGGCAACTTCCTGGGTATTTTGGAACTGATTGCAAGGTATGATCCATTCTTGGCTGAGCACATACGGAAGAATGCAAATCAGGGAAGAGGGCATACGTCGTACCTATCTTCCACAACTTGTGAAGAGATCATTTTGATAATGGGGCAGTAGGTGTTCTCTAAAATAATGGCTGAAGTTCGCTCATCCAAATTTTTCTCTGTATCTGTGGACTCAACACCGGATATTTCCCATTGTGACCAACTCACCTGCATTATACGCTATGTATTACCGACTGGCCCAGTGGAACGTTTTCTTCTATTCATAAACACAGAAGGCAACAGTCACACAGGCAAATATTTGGCTGAAAGTCTGCTGACATTCCTGGAAGAAAATTAAATCGATGTTAAAAACTGCAGAAGACAAACATACGACAATGCATCAAACATGTCTGGCATATACAATGGAATGCAGGCCCATTTTTCTCAGTTTTGTCCACTAGCGTCGTTTATTCCCTGTGCTGCTCACTCACTTAATCTGGTTGGTCAATGAGCGGTGGATAGTTGCCTGGAGATGGTCATAACCATATACAACAGCTATATGTTTTTATCTCAAGATCAACTCATCGTTGGGCCCAACTTATTGAACTGCTTCGTCCACTTCAGTCAAGCGGCTAAGTGACACAAGATCGTCTGCGCACGCCGACGCTACGAAGGCTTATGTGAAATGTTACACAAAAATTAAACAACTTCTCGATAATCTTTCTAACGATGAGAACCAACATCAAGATGCCAGGCTCCAGGCTGACTCATTGTCCAAAACAATGAGCTATTTGGAAACTGGGATTATGGCTAAATTTTGGTATGTGTTCCTGGACCGAATTAACGCCACCAGTTGTACTTTACAAGTCTCGAAGATGGATCTCAATACAGTTGTGCAACTCTACAAATCACTAATTGAATTTATTGACCAGCAGTGGAATGACTTTGGAACTTATGAACTGCGAGGAAAACTCCATAGTGATAATTCTTCTTACAGAGATGATAGTGTAAGGAAACGAAAATGGATGAAACAGTTTGATGAGGGCGATGCTGATGAAACGGAGTTCAATCCTTCTGATCGGTTCAAAACTCAAGTCTTCTTACTTACACTTGACAAACTTGGAAGTGCCTTAGTACATCGTTTGGCAAAGAGCTGAACCAAACTTTTGGATTTCTGAGGAATCTGGAGTATGCGTCCACTGATATGATTCGGTCAGCATCCTCTCGGCTTCAGCAAAAATATCCAGATGATTTTGAAGATTCTCTAGCAGAGGAATTGCTTCATTTTGCCGCATTTCTCAGAGTGGAATCCTCACAGCAATCTCCCAAGGGTGTATCATCCAGCAACGGTCAGCCAGAACTACAATTATTTCTTACCATCGTTGAGAATGGACTGCATAGCACATTCCCCAATGTAGAAACGGTTCTCAAACTATTCCTCTGCATGATGACAACAAACTGCACAGGAGAACAAAGTTTTTCTACCTGGAAGAGAGTGAAGAACTCATTGAGGTCCACAATGGGAGACGTTCAATTAAACATGCTTTGCTTGATGAGCATTGAGTTTGACATTTTGCGCGACATTGACTTTCATGATATTGTGATTGATTTCGCACGCCAAAAGGCTCAAAAAGAAAATGTTGTTTAATACGTGCTGCAAATTGTAAATAAACGTTTTAGTACAGGGTTTATGTTACTGTCGCCAGACCTGACAGGGTATAAAGGAAAGCAAGAAAAGTTTTGAACTAATTTTTTAATGGTCAATAATTGATAACATCCGGCCCACAAAAGTTCTTTGCCCCCGGCCCCCAGGAGCCTTAATCCGGCACTGACTATAATTTAAAGTATTGCTAATAACTTTATATTAAAATTGAAATGGATATTATACAACATAATATTTTGTTTGAAAAAATAACATTGATTATAGATTGATATTAAGCTTATATGCCTTGTAAATATAGAAATATACTAACCAAAAAACATGTTAAGGAATTTAAAGTTATATGTTCATTTTTATGATACAAAATGAACATTCTTTATTAGTGGTTTCAACTTTTTGTTCATTTTATAGTTATTTTTGTGTTTGTGTGAATATAATTAATGGAAAGAAAAAAAGTAATTTTTTGTTTATCCCAAAACAGCACCTAAACAGGTAAGTAATTGTTGGACTAGTCACCATGAGTGTTTAGTACATTTACAGTTTTGTTTTATTCTTATTCATTTGACTTGAAACATACTATTGTTGTTGTATTTATTCTCTTTATCCACTGTGATTTACTGTTATTTTATGACATTAGATAAACTTTCTTTAAACAAGTAGGAAAAAGAATATTTTCCTAGAGAACATATACTAGGGGGGAAATTTAATAATCAAACAATGACTCGACTATCAAGCATCTGATACATATCCACGAATGTTAAAGCTATCTATTCAAAGGAAGGCTAGACTCTACAGATCTACAAATTTCAAAGAAAGACCCACTGTTATTAAAGACTGCCATCTTCCCGAGATAGTAATTGTGGCCACAAATTACACAGTAGAGAACAAAGTACAGATAGTTATAGAGGGTAACAAGGGGAATGATCATCAGAGAATGCCATTCCTATGTTCAAAGCCATGTGGAGACATAGAAACCAATGGGAGAAAAACAGGTCACTTTTGAAAACGCTAACAGATTATTTGATAGCGAAATTCATTTAGGAAGAAACATATTTGAGTGTTGACTTACAGTGTTGAATGAGAAGTATTTTAAGGTTTAAAAAAAAATATTGTCAATATGTGGAAAATGTTGAGAAATTTATAATGAATGCACTCAAAGAGATTTTTAAATTCAACATTGTTTAAATCTTTTCAAGCATTTTCTTATTTAGATTTCACAACAAATTAATTAAAAATAATTAAGCGTATAGTAACTATGTGTGCGATAAAATTAAAATGTTCAGAAATTTAATTAAACATATTGTTTTACTAAAGAACCTATTGAGAATACTGTCTATTGGAAGTTCAAAGCAATTCTTTAAATTACGGTACCTATAACATAAAATGAGAAATGAAAGTATACTGTAACTAAATTCATGTTATAATGGTTGTTGGAATTACGACTAGGGATGTTAAACGAAAACTGAAATACCGGATTCCAGTTTTGAAACCTAAAACCGGTTTTGATTTACAAAAATGGATTTTGGTTTGTTGATTGGAAGTTGGAAGGTAATCATTACCTCAAGTAGAAGACCCTTTTTTTGTGTGGTTTTAATGGAAATATTTTTAATAAATAATGTTGGATTTGCACAAAACAATTCTTGAAATGCCTTGCTAAGAACTATTTAGTCTAAGATATTGTGTTTCTTGTGTTTCCAAATACCGACTATGGCTTGCGATAAAAACAACATCAAACCAATAAAAATTGTTAAGTTACAATTACAATTAACATGAATCTTTTTACTTGTCGGTTCTTTAAGATGTGCGCTGCTCTTTGATGTACGCAATGGAGAGACGCAAACTAGCCCTTCCCTGTGACCCTGAACAATTCTGCTAGACACCGCATTTGTGCTTTATTATTAATGGCACTATTAAATACACATTCTTTTGATTTGTGCTACGCGAAACCTATCAATAGCCTACATTTTTTTTACAAGTTACCATATATGCCTCTTCAAATGCTTCTTAATATTATGGTCAAAGATAATCAGTAATTAGATTACCACTTTTGAAAAATTGAAAGCTATTATCGGTTTTAATCAATTAGCCCAGTTTTTGTTTTAGTTCTAAAGAATTTTATGGTAAAGAGTACAAAATCATATTGTATTCACACATATCAACTCTTGAATGCCCTGCAAACACTAATTAAGTTTGAAGTATTTTTCAAATATATCTACAAAACTACGCACATTTGGCTTTTCCGGTCCTTGACTTGTGACTTTGCGCAGAGGGGGGACCAAAATCTGGTTTTAAACTGGTTTTATAGAACCAAAAACTGGTTTTGGAAAATAACCGGTTTTAACATTTCTAATTACGACACATGAATGCACTGTTGCTTCTTTTCAAAGGAATCCTGTAGTTAGACAATTCTCTTTTAGTGTACTTCCTTCGTTGTGTGTTTAAACAGACATCTGTAGTTTTTTAATATTTTAGATCTTTTAAACATTCAATCCAAAAATGATGATTTGATATAAAATAATGAATACTTACTGACTAGCAAAAAAAAGGCCTATAATGATTGTAAGATATAAATGCCTTTCTAAAACACATTTTCACTCCCAACAATTATATGTTAATGTTAGACATTCAGTTCTGTACATATAAATTATAGATCAATACAAATATGCTTTGTATACTATGGTCAATAGGCTTGTCAAAAAGTTTTTGCATGTTTTTTTTGTTTGTTGGCACTGTGTAATGACTTAGTTCAGTATTATATAAACTGCACTAGACCATGGTAAGAATGCAGAAAGATATTTAGTTCTTTCATTTTCCAAATTTAAAAAGATAGGCCTAAAGTTACTCTGAAAAAACAACCACCTGATATGTTGTAGTGTACCTATTTAAACATTGATAATATTTACACAAATTTTGTTGTTCTACAGTACTGTGACAACAATTCTTTTGTAAACTATAATCATTTTCTGTAGATTTATTTGTGTTGTGTAATAGAATTAGAAACTAAAGCAGTTTCTAACATAAAATTGTGAATGGCAAAAGTTTATTGTTTAATAAAAGTGTCTAACTTAATGTTGTTTAAAATCCTTTAAGTTGACCGTTGTTTTAGAATGGCTTTTTTTTTAATATAAAAAAAATCCTGTGCAATGAAATGTCCCTTAAAGGCTGTATTTTCTCTTGTACTTGCAGGTTTGAAGTAAATTTATTTACCAAGATAAGGAACTCAGGCTGCTGCTATTTCATGGAATGGCTTAAGATGAAGTTCTGTTTTTTTTTGTCCACACACATCAGCTGTTCTATTTGCGACACAACAATTCTAGTTCATTCCTTGATTGATCTACAATAGTTGCCTTTGTCACTCTGGATTTTTGTTGTAAATAGTTATTTTTAGTTCCACAAAGAAATTTCATTCAATTATGATGGGAAATGATTTGATGTTTTTCTATCAGTTTTTTTTATAGATAGTTTGATTCTTAATAACTTGTATGACATTTTTTTTTAACTTCACATAAATTTGTTGTGAAATAAATTTGAATCACCATGTACAGTTGTTCAAATATTAACATATTTTACATAGGTCATTGTCTCAAAAAATAGATGATGCCGATTTTACATTTGTGGTAACAATAACTTGAATAGGTAAGGTAAATCAAAATTTATTTCTAGCCTTTTTTATTATTACTATTTTGACCTTAAAGAGAATTTCATTTAGACAGTTAATAATTGTAATCAAAGATCTATAACGTTTTAGCTAAATTAAAATCTCTTTTCTTTAGTTGTTTTAATAAACACATTCAATTCATTGTCAACAATTTTGTATAAAATATATATCATTATAAAAAAAGATATTTGTTATTACTGAAATACTTTGTACCTTGCATTAAGTTTATGTGTTGCTTCTCAAAAGTTTAAAAGTGTCATTTTTTTTATAGAAGCAAAGGATTTCATTCATTTGTGGTGCTCAGTAGTTTAAATGTACTAAACATATTTTGATATACCATGTGATGCACTTGTAACTTGTTAAATTTTTTTTTTTTTTTAAATTACTTTCATTTATTTCCTTTGATTGTCATAACACCTTTTATATAGGCTTTCAATTTTATTTCTTTGTGATCTTCAATGAAAAATGAATCTGAGCTATTGTTTCTTCCAGCTAGACAATCTGGCCTATAGCAGTTCAAAACTTTGATCTATTTGAATGTACTAGGCACATGTAGTGTAAATAGTCTGTAACATGCACCTTGTATTCTCAGTATTTTATAACATGCTGTTCAATCTTCCTTTGTTTCTTTAGTGGATGAATTCTTCTTGTCATGGAGGCAGTGTCATGAAGTGTATGTGTATACCTCTCCCTCTCTATCTGTCCAATAGTCTGATAGACTGGATTATTGGGTATCAGGTGGATGTTTGTTTTGCTGTGTCCACATCTCCAACTCACCTTACACTAAAATGAACCAAAATATGTTTTAACAACTAAGCTTCCAATTTGAGAAAAAAAAGGTAAAAATGATGATGTCTAGAATTGATATTCCAGTACTTGTAGCGAAATTCTCAATGACCAATTTTGGAAGTCAAAGTAACAATATATCATTTTTTTTTCTTTTAAAGTAGAACTAAATGACACTTTCTTTGGGTGAAACCTGGGTACACTGACACTTGTGAATTTGCCTTTATTCATAACAGTTGAAACTTTTCAGTTCAGCATTGAGATTTTCTTTACCTGAATTGTTATTGTTGTTCTGTAAATACTAGATGATACCTTTGGTAAGTGATGTACAGAGTCTTAACTATTTCCTCATGCTCTTCTCATATTTCTTTTAAAGTTTACCCTTTAGCTGGCTGCTTCAGTTGACACACACAAACTTCTTCTCAATGTATATAGGACATTTTTATTTTATTTGGTCTGAGACACTATTTCTTGTCCACTATAGAAACTTTCTATAATCTGTCTCTCTTCTTTTAATGACACTCAAGAAATGGTCTTCACATTTGTTTTCAATGTCTCAGCATCAAACATATATCTTTTTTTCCCTTATATTTTTTTAGGAATTCTCTATTAAAATGTGTCCTGTAAGTTTTGAAAACAAAAAAGTAATTCTGAACTTGTGTTGTGAAACTCTTCATTATTGAACATTACATTTAAACTATACATAGCTGTATTTTTTTCTTCAATTTTAAACCAATACTTAGATTTATATTTAGTTTATGGGTTGCTTGTTTTTTTTGTTTTTTTTTGCAAAAGAAAAATTCTGCATTAATTGTCAGATCTGAAGTGACCAGTCCGTGCAGTGATACAATGACTCATTGTCATAACCAACAACTATCTCATTGGATATATCAGTGGCCAGTCTGTGCAGTGATACAATGACACATTGTCATAACCAACAACTATCTCATTTGATATATCAGTGGCCAGTCTGTGCAGTGATACAATGACTCATTGTCATAACCAACAACTATCTCATTTGATATATCAGTGGCCAGTCTGTGCAGTGATACAATGACTCATTGTCATAACCAACAACTATCTCATTTGATATATCAGTGGCCAGTCTGTGCAGTGATACAATGACTCATTGTCATAACCAACAACTATCTCATTTGATATATCAGTGGCCAGTCTGTGCAGTGATACAATGACTCATTGTCATAACCAACAACTATCTCATTTGATATATCAGTGGCCAGTCTGTGCAGTGATACAATGACTCATTGTCATAACCAACAACTATCTCATTTGATATATCAGTGGCCAGTCTGTGCAGTGATACAATGACTCATTGTCATAACCAACAACTATCTCATTTGATATATCAGTGGCCAGTCTGTGCAGTGATACAATGACTCATTGTCATAACCAACAACTACTGCTATCTCATTAGATATATCTGTGTCCAGTGGTAGCCATCTCTCTAACATCTTATTGCCCACTGACATCTCCACCAATGTATGATACCAGAGTCCTATATTTTAACATGTGTAACACAATTATGAAACTAAAAGATATCAACTATGATTATTCTATTCATGCCAAAAGATAAAAGAATAAGAAAGAAATTATAATAGAAAATGTATTTTGGTTTTTACTTTATTGTTTTTAAACTTCATTTTTTGTGTGCCTATGACAGGTTGAAAACTGCTAAATTTAATGTATTAAAAAAACAAACTGGTTTAATTTGTTCATAGCTTGTCTTTTAATTTTATTTACTTGTAGCATTTTTTTTATCTTATGGTGTTTCCAATAGTATTTCAGTATTGTAAAGTCAAGAGATAGAATAAAATATACTTTAATGGGAGGTAATTGAATGAAAATCACTTGACTTGTAAAATAAAAATGTTTCACCAGTTACTTCCCATGGCATACAATTGTGTCTACCTGGGTAGACTAGAAATTGTGGAAGAAGAAACATTAAAATTTGATATAAGTATAAGGCCATCAAGAGATAATCACATTGTATTATATGTGTTATGAATAATGAATGGTTTATAATGGACCTATAATTAGTTCAGTTTGATATATTTTAACAGAAGATACAAATGAATAATTTTAATGTAGCTTAATTAATCTTCCCTTTACCACACAGAGCTTTCCCACACTATCTTTATTACATTATTACGGTTGTCCATTGCTAACAATATTGCTTCCTATAACTTCCTACCATTTGGATATTTGTTTTCACTTACATTTCTATTTAAAGTTTTAAAAACATAGCCATGACAAATGGATGTAAGTCAATTTAGGATTTAAACTACCGGTACTTAGTAATCAAATACATCTATCTTAAAAATAAATAAATGTACAGCTACCATGGTTTAAATTACAGTGTTTATAATGGAGGAAAAATTAAATTACTAAATAACAAAATTGCGTTAGCAAAATATTCATGCAAGGTGTCTGAGCCAACCGTATGGTGGAAAACTAGATTTTGTAAATAAAACAACAAATTACGGAAACAAAAATATTTAAAATTAAAACATGCAACAACCAGTTATTTAAAATAATCCTAGATTTTGGTGTTTTTCTCGTAAAACACGTGCAGATAGAAGAGACAGATTTATTAAGAAAAACAGGGCAGCTTTATTGACTGTAAATAAAGCAATGAACTAAGATTTTGTTTCTAGGCTCTTAATAACATTTTTAAAAAAACTGAATAGTATTTGCTGATGCCAAAGAGTGGGCATTGTCGAGCCTATCCAATAATTAAGAGACTCTCCTTCAATAAAGAATATTATTGCTGCCCACTTGGCACTTACCCTTCTCTGAGGTTTAAGTTAAAGTCTTGCAATTTGATTAAAGTTTGGGTTTTTCCCGATCAGTTCAGACAATTCTTTCCAGGTCAGAATGACATTCATGACGAGAACAAAAGTGACATTTTGCCTTGATTAGCTTGTAATTCAGAATATTATTTTAAATTTAAAGGCATAGCTGTCCTCTAGGAGCCTAGCTAAATTCCATCATGCTCCTTTCAATGTAATGAGCTGCATAGGCCTATTCATTGGATGCACTTGAATAAAAAAAATTATGCAGGACCCCCACAAGCCTATGTAGCGCCCCAGGGCAAAAGTTTCAGCGACGCCCCCTTGCATACTGTAACTGGTTTGTTTAGTGCTTTATTTAGGGTATATTTGCCGCCCCTACAATAGACGCCCCTGTGCATATGCCCCCCCCCCCTTTCACGTGAGGCCACTGACTACATGTTCCTAAGTGTTTTGGACATGCTAACTATTTCTGCAAGGTTTGTTATTTCTGGCGGTATCGCACCGTCGTTCCTGTCTATTACGAAATGTTTTCTATTCTCTCTTCTTTGTCTTCTTCCTCATTTTGTACCATACAGTATGATACAGGGAGGTCTTTGCGAGTCGCTGTGTTCTTGTAAACTGGTCAGGTCTGCGGTTTCTGTATTTAATTTAAAATAAAATGTCTTGGAAAACATCAATCCTATGGCCGAGATGCTTTACTGGTGGACGAATGGCAACACACGTCATTTGTAAACTTACATCGACATACGTTAATCCATTTAGTTCGAGGCCGGCTGATCCTGCGGTTAGTTCACTGGACTGACAACCGACACGTCGCGGGTTCTATTCCTTCCGCCGACCGATCCCTGTCGCCCTGCATGAGTTTTGGGCTTAGTGGACGTAATAATTTTCTATCTAGAATCAACGTCTGTAAACTTATAAGACATTAAAAAACACAACAGCAGTTGATGCAATGTATCGTGTGCTGGGCAGTAGACAAGTCAAACATATCCTCAATTGTGTTGGGACACTCAAGAATCTGGAATTAGATACCGCACAATTCCAAGTCTGTTATATTTGAAGATTAAATTATAGCTTTGTGAATCTCATTCTATCAAACAAAAAACAAAATACTCCTGAAAGATAAGAGGGGAAAAAAAAACTCGAATAAAAAGTCTACTTGAAGCAATAAAGCAAACAGAAGGTGGCGCTGACTGCAGGTCTCGAGACTCAAGTACCAGCCTCGATTTCCCAGATCTTTATGATGTGGAATAAAACTAAATTGCTTATCACAGACTACAAATAGCCCAGAGGGTTGATGATACGCCAGTAACAGAGTGTGTGTATATGTGGGAGGTGGGGCGGGGGGATACACATTCTATCTTGCCGTAGAGGCAGGAGTGGAGAATGTCTTAGAAATTATGTGAGCGTCTTAAATTTTATGTGAACTGGTTTAATTTAGGTTGTTTTCGTTTTAATGTATCTGTGAGTAGACTAGCGTTGTCAGGTGACCGGTTTTACTGGTCGGTCCGGTATTTCGGCAGACTGCCCGATATCAAATAGACAAAAGAATTTTGAACAATAGGCATGTCGGACATGTCCACCCCATTTATATTTTGTAGATTTCTGTAGATCTTACAGTCTGCAGTTTACTTTTTTTTTTAAATTGATAGAAATGTAAGTTTTAAGAAATGAACTGCCTAAGTTTCAAGAAATGAACTGCCTAAGTTTCAAGAAATGAACTGCCTAAGTTTCAAGAAATGAACTGCCTAAGTTTCAAGAAATGAACTGCCTAAGTTTCAAGAAATGAACTGCCTAAGTTTCAAGAAATGAATTGCATAAGTTTCAAGAAATGAACTGCCTAAGTTTCAAGAAATGAACTGCCTAAGTTTCAAGAAATGAATTGCATAAGTTTCAAGAAATGAACTGCCTAAGTTTCAAGAAATGAACTGCCTAAGTTTCAAGAAATGAACTGCCTAAGTTTCAAGAAATGAACTGCCTAAGTTTCAAGAAATGAACTGCCTAAGTTTCAAGAAATGAACTGCCTAAGTTTCAAGAAATGAACTGCCTAAGTTTCAAGAAATGAACTGCATAAGTTTCAAGAAATGAACTGCATAAGTTTCAAGAAAGGAACTGCATACGTTTCAAGAAATGAACTGCATAAGTTTAAAGAAATGAACTGCATAAGTTTCAAGAAATGAACTGCATAAGTTTCAAGAAATGAACTGCATAAGTTTCAAGAAATGAACTGCATAAGTTTCAAGAAATGAACTGCATAAGTTTCAAGAAATGAACTGCATAAGTTTCAAGAAATGAACTGCATAAGTTTCAAGAAATGAACTGCATAAGTTTCAAGAAATGAACTGCATAAGTTTCAAGAAATGAACTGCATAAGTTTCAAGAAATGAACTGCATAAGTTTCAAGAAATGAACTGCATAAGTTTCAAGCAATGAACTGCATAAGTTTCCTGTCTTGTTTGAAACATATCCTCCCCCTTTCAGTCAGTTATTGTGTCATAACCCATAGACTCTATCTGTAGTTTGTTTATTGCATTTCGACTAGGGTTTTAAATGATGTGGGTTCTCCTGGCCAGTTCGGGTTACCCATTCCATATATAAATTCCAATAGAAAAGAAAGAGAAAATGTATAAATAAAAATATGTCTATGCTTATGGAAAAGGGAAATTGTTTTAGGCAGACAATTGTTACTAAACCCGCCTTCCCTAGGAAATTTTGTGAAAAACAATCTGTACTAAATTCGCGAAAGAAAAAGTTAATGTTTATTTCGCAAAAGTTCAGCCCTCCCCCCCCCCTCTAGACCCGGGTTCGCTCCTGCTGGCTACCCTAGGGTAGGCCTAAAGCTAACGTAAACTGTCTTGAATTTGACTCGAATTATGTTTTCTTACTTTTGTTCTCGATTTTCGGAAAACCGATGTTTTTGAAAGCTTTAATTTATAGGAAACAGCTTGCTTTCACTTCCAAAACATTAGGGACAGACCACAAAATAGGGGAGTGAGAGTAGGTATGAGAAAATTTGACGTTTTGAACAAGGCCTTGCAGGATAAGTAGTTTAGGATAGACCCCCTACATCAGACTTTACAAATGTTAGGTTTATTTCATATAGATCTATGTTTAAAAAAAAAAATTAATTTCAAAATGTTGTTACGTCAAACTCTTTTTTTTTTGCTCTAGTCTTAGGCATACACTAAGTTGTTTTCTATTTTAATTGTGTTGAGAAAAAAAAGATTATAACAAGGGGGATAAATTAATTCTATTTAAAGGGATCCTCAAAAAAAAAAAAAGGTCACAATTTTCGTAAAATTTGTAGACACATTTCATGTCGAGCCAATTATTGAAAGCAGGTCTAATTATTGGAAAATGCGGTAGCTCACATCAAAACTATAAACTATTCAGGTTTCCATTCACAAAAAAATATTATCATAAATTTTTAATGTCAGATGACATATACCCCGATAGGCTTATAGTCTATACATTATACATTTAGACATAGATTGCCTTTTATTTTTCCAAATGTCGATTTCCGATTTCATAGAAATTAATTCATGAACAATATAGGCCTTAGGCAATTCATAGCTTCCAGTCTGCTAACAGCAACCAAAAACAAAACAAATGAAAATGGCGTACATTAATGCATGCATGCGTTTAAAACCAAACTTTTATCTGTAGACAGTGGGGGAGATAACACAAGACTGGAGTCTGTAGAAATGAGTTTGGCTATCGTCAATGATAAACACATCAATCTTGATATTTTTAGTAGGCACAAAAATGCAGAGTCTAATATGAAGATTATAACCATCTATCACTGGTAGGCTTGAGCATTGGGATAGAATCTTCCGACAAACGCTAAAAACAATCCAAGAAATGTTTAATGGCACTCTTTCGAAATGCAATTCATTCATAATAAACTGTCGAGAAGTCGTTTTAGCCACATCTAGCTAGCCTCCATTTATTCTGACTTTGATGTCTGCAGGAAGGAAAGACGACTGGCATTAAACATAATTATATGGAGTTATTTTATCCTGTTTCATGAAGTGGCATCGGCTACCTGTAAGCCAGCGATGCTTTTATTCTGGTGAGGCTATGAGGAGGTTAAAATATGCGGGGAGATTCTGCGGAGTCTCGCCCAGGAAAGAAGGAACTTGAACTCCTGAGGGGGCCTGATAGCTCGTGATAAAGAGGCAAACAAGAACTAATGAGTGGCGATGAACAAAGACTGGAGGAAAAGAGAGAAAGAGAGACAGAAAGAGGAGGTAGCAAAAAAAAAAAAAAGAGAAAGACGCAAGAAAAGAGTGCTGACTTGGGGAAAGAGTGGGTGCCATGTCTTCCAATCCTGCTGTGCAGAGTATAGTCGATGTTAATGAAACCTTGGCTGGAGAGAGAGAGAGGCGATATATTCTCTCAAGTCAAGGGGAATGCTCTTATCGTCTGCAGTGCCCCGGTAAATATAGTCAATAAAAGTTTCTTATAGTCTTGATAGACTAGAGATTAGTTTTCACCCACATCGTTGTGTGGCAATACACTCGCTCTGTTTCCTTGCTGTTCTTGTTATAACCCTATTTCCGTCTATCAAGAGCCATAGCCAAGAGTCTGTTTATCAAAGTGTTATTAATGGTTTTTTGTCCATATGAAGAGTAACTTACAGCATATAGTTTGTACAAAAATTGTTTATAATATATACAAAGAAACACTAGAGGACCGAAGGGCAAAGAGTAAAGTAGTAATAATACATAAGGCATTAAACTCTAATTTAGAAATACAACTCAATGACAACCCGTTGCAAAGCTCAGATAAACATAAAGACAAAAACACTTTCATTGTCCCTTATGCGAGAACAAATGCATATAAGTACTCTTTCTTCCCGAGTGGCATTCGGGCATGGAATGGGTTGCCTGAACAAACCAGGAAAACCAGTAACTTAACATCATTTAAAACATTAATAAAAATGCAAGACTAGACTCGGACCACGGATGAGCGTAGGACGCAATAATCTTCTTTATAGAAGGAGCGTCTGTAATGTATAAGATAAGATAAAGAATCGTTAACGCAATTTTTTTATTTGACTTTCAATTTTACAGCCTTAGGTTTTTGTTAACTGTGTATACAATTTGGATTTGGCGTTTCCTATCTAAAGATGTCGGGATTATTCTAAGGCCACTGATTTCGCTGTATGCTTCTTTGTCATGTTAATTTATAAAAGTATCTTGAAATTATGGGATATATTTGTGGGTGATCTAATCAACTCTTCTTTAAATAAAATCACTGATGCTAGTAGGCTACTTTTGTGTTGATGTCTTATAGATTTATAAATACACGTATTTTTTAAATTCTATTTGAGATTTTATGTAAGATGTACGACATTTTCTTTAGACATGGGGCGCCTAAGCCCTTTCAGTTCAAAAAGTAGAAATATATTTATATATATGTTTCAACCCTCCTGTGGTTTGGCCTAATACATCATCATCATCTGTGGCGCTACAGCCCATGGAGGGCTCTGACTTGACTCACCACCTCCTTCCACACGAATCTGTCTGCTGCCTTTTATTCTCCATGCCTGGACTCCAAGCTGTCGTGGATCCATCTCCGGGTTATCTATCCATCACAGCCCGGGTCTGCCTTTTGGTAGTTTTCCTCTAGGATCTTGATTATGTATCACCTTCACCACTCTGTTGTTTGGGAATTCTTTCCAGGTGACCCGTGGAGCACAGCCTGCACTTATCAATCTCTGCAACTACTAATACGATTCGTATACGTCTTTCGTATTTACATTTATGTTTTTCATAAATTTTGTTGGTCCAAAGATTCGCCTGAGATGTTTACGTCTGCTCCCGCTTTCAGTGACGCATCTTATAATTATATGCATAATTGTGTCCTGTTTTTGTTTTTCAACAGTAGGCCTAGTGAAATGTCATTTGAATATGCCAGATACTTTAGAGATTGGCTGTATATAGGACCAATTATTGGTTGTTGACCTTCAGTTTCTCCCAGAAAGCATCTTGTTATTGTTATTATTTCCCTTGTATCAATATGTAGGCCTATATATTTCATTACTCTCTATATACTCTAGGGCAGGGCTCGGCAACTTACGGCACGCGTGCAAGACTTGGCACGCACATCGATTTTCAATGGCACGCTGAAGATCTCCAAAAACGCCATTCAAGTCTCTTGTACAAGAAATTGAGTCCTAAAGAAGGATGACTTCTTAGCTGCTGGCACGCTGAATGAATAAGCAATCCCGTTTGGCACGCTATTATCAAAAGGTTATCGATCCCTGCTCTAGGGATCACATTAAATAGCATACAAGATAGTAACTCTCCTTGTTCTTATTTGAATTTCTCTTGAGTAGTCAGCATGAATCTTGATTTTACTTTTAGTATTGTTTTAATGTTGTTTTGTGTCATTGTGTATTATCATGTGTGTTGGGTATATCAAATTACCTTCGGGGTTTCATGGATGAATTTTGTTTTGATGCTGTCGTAAGCCATTTTGTAGTCCACGAAGAGCTGTTGTACTGGAGTGTTATATTCATGACACTTCTCTAAGAGTTAGTAAGAGGCACCCGAGAGTATAGATTTTTCTTGTTATGATATTGACAGGTCTTAACGATAATGCAAGCATGGTGAACCTAAAAGGTCAATGCATTACAACACTTCCGGTATTTGTTAATTTACTAACAAAACATGTGCTGCCTTCCAGATTGTTCTGTGAGTATGAAATGATGTAGGAGAAAAAAATCATTTCCAAAAGTTGTTGCCAAAAGAAAACGATTGATTTTGAACGTCAGACTTGAAGAATAACTTGTTTTGAATGTAAGATGTTTTAAATATTTATTTAAATAGTGTTGCCGGAAACAAACCGGAAGTTCATGTACGCATTGAACCCAAAAGGTCAGGCCTCGTTAAGACTTGTCAATAAAAGATTTTAAAATTAGTTGTTTTTTTTCCGATGTTTCATTACGTGGTAATAAATGATTATAAAGTAAAACATAGAATGATTATTTTCTAATATATCAATGAATTTAAGTGACTAACCAGGGGTTGTCACGCGGAGCTTAAAATTCTAGAGTCTAGAGCAAGGCATTTTCGTACCCATACATTAGTTGGGGGATTGTTGAAAGGCGGTGACATCCACTAGTATGCCGCGGTCACGGAAACTGGTGAACGCTGCTGCACCAGCCCTATGATCAATTTGGTCCGACGGGTAGGCCTACTTTACTTACTGACTTACTAAGAAGATTATGTGACCTGTTCAACGTCTATACACCATAACATTTCCCTTAACAAATATCAGATACACGTGAGAGGTGGACAGAACCTGGACAAAATCTTGTTCTTTTTTTTTCACTTTATCTGGAATCGAACTCGATATTTTCCAAATGACAATCTAAATTCTAAAGTATCTGTAGATAACATGTAGGACGCTAGAGGGTTTTGTTAGATCCAACCTGTCTGCCTTCTTTAGAAAGTATAAAAATTTTTTTAAAGAGATGAGATTAATAAACATGAGTGCGATGATGAGAAATAAAGCTCCCCCCCTCCTCCCCTTTGTCACCTCAAAGACTCCGACTTTAGATGAGCTACTCCCGGCCAGGTCTTGCAGCGAGGAACTGTACAGACACTCGCGAAATTAGCATTTTAATTGAAGTTATTGCCGTCTACTCCCCCCCCCTTCCCCCACTACCCCCCCCCCCCCCCCATAGCAATCATGTCTGGCCGTCCTCACCTCGCCTTTCGGTACACCGTTTAGAGCTCAAAAGTTATACGTTGGCGAACTTGCGATTTTTCTGTGTAAATTTGAGACGGCATGAAAAGACCAATAGGAAATTGCTTCTCTTGAAAAGGGCCATAGTTTCCACCTCGAAATAGGGTATCAAGGGGTAAGGAGGGGGTGGGGTATTCTCACTATCTGAAGCATCGTATTAGCATAATTTCTGAACAATAAAATGGCGATTATCGCCACGTCATGATAATAAATGTGCGTCTCTAAGTCCCCGCCCTTAAATTTCTTCTTTTTTTTTTTTTGACGTGGTTTCAATTGGAAAACAGAAAGTATGGCGAGCCCTGTCGCCTGATGGCTATCTGTCGGCGTCTAAAGCTATGTCAAAGGGACATGGGGACATGGGGGGAGGTGGGGGGAGGGGGAGCTAATGATATATTTTTTAACGTTTTGACTGTCGAGTTCAACTTTGTAGCAAACGACAGCGTCGCGAAAAGGAATAATATGTTAAGTAGAGAACGAGAGAGAAAGAGAGAGAGAAAGAGAGAGAGAAAAAAGAGAGAAAGAGAGAGAGATAGAGAGAGAGAAAGAGAGATAGAGAGAGAAAGATAGAAAGAGAGAAAGAGAGAGAGAGAAAGAGAGAGAGAGAGAGAGATAGTCGATAGTATAAAGGGGATTAAAGAGAAAAACACGTTAGTTCAGGTGGCTCAAAATATTGGCTTAGGGAAGCTGGTAGAGGTGACGCACTACTGTACCCATGATCCCCAAAGCGGCGTAGTGTGTAAACCGCCAGTAATTTTCTTTAAAAACACCGGCGGGCTAACGCATGGGGGACAGCCCCCGCAGCATGTCCGAGATTCATTGCACTGCCGAGAGGCCACGGGGTCTCGGTGGGGAGGAAGCAATGGATGCTGCAACGCAGTCTCACGACCCGCCCGGTGCCTGGATGCCTGTGCCTATAGTGCAGGATTTGTGCTACCGGGTGACAATGCAGATATACGGGAGAGCCACCACGATAATGATCCTTAGGGGAACCGCAGCGAACGGTCGCTGGCCTGCGGAAACCTTCCCTTTTACATGGCACGCCACGCCTTTGGCGTGCCGTGAGGTGGCTGGATCCCGGACAGAGTTTTAAACTCACTTCTAATGCGTTACGCCCCGGCTCTAGAGCTTCGGCTCGTCCGGGTTTTGAGACTTTTTACAAGGTAGAGGTGACGGGTTGGGGGTGGGGGGGGGGGTAAGAAAGGTGATGGTATAGAAGGGGCGTGGTAGATAGATAGATAGATAGATAGATAGATAGTCATCCATATACATAGATCCATAGATAAATGAATAGATAGATACATACAAATGTTTACGGGCATATACATATCTACCTACAGACATATTAAAGATAGAATGAAAATAATAAAAAATAATAATTATAATTATATATATATATATTATTTATGTATATTGATAGATAGATAGATTTGATAGAGATAGAGCGATAGATAGATAGATAGATAGATAGATAGATAGATAGATAGATAGATAGATAGACAGTCATCCATATACATAGATCCATAGATAAATGAATAGATAGATACATACAAATGTTTACGGGCATATACATATCTACCTACAGACATATTAAAGATAGAATGAAAATAATAAAAAATAATAATTATAATTATATATATATATATTATTTATGTATATTGATAGATAGATAGATTTGATAGAGATAGAGCGATAGATAGATAGATAGATAGATAGATAGATAGATAGATAGATAGGTAGGTAGGTAGGTAGGTAGAGAGAGCGAGAGAGAGAGAGAGGGAATGACCGATAATTGATAGAAAGAGAGAGACAGAGAGAAAGAAGTGGTAAAAAGGGAGCAGGATATATGAATATTCTGAAACATATATTTAAAGATTAGATCAAATTTTAATAGACTTTAGCGATTTCCCTTAGAGATGGAACTATGTCTTCACTATTTTGAAAAAGGCTACCTTTTACGCATGCGTAGCCTACTTAGTGAATATGCAAATGGCATCTAAACAATATATCTCCCCATAATGCACTTGAAATTGGCTGTATGTCTCTTTGGTTGGCTAGCCATGCAGCCGAGAATGTATTTTCGACCCAAACATTATCAACTTTTCGTATCAATTATTTTTTTTGTAACCATTTATATGGGATAGATTTTCAAAGGCTTTACAAACAGATGCGGGAATTGAAAGCAGGCGGGAATCACTTAAGACTTTGGGATATCGCGCTGTGCGTCTTTGTAAAGTGGGACAACAATTTTGCTGATCTTATCAGAAGTAGCAAAATGCTTTAGACTCTAAATGGGGTTATTTAAAAAAAATTCCAATGCATTAAATTCCATTTTGTGAAATGTGAAATTCTATTCGTTATTCCGGACATATATTATAGCCTATTGTCTAGATAGAAAAAAAAGGACAATTGACAATTTCTTGATTTCGATCTTTGACAAATTTACATTTTTAGATGGAGTTTTGTTGAAGAAATGACATATTTTGTATAAGGCTGAGAGAGACGGAGTTCAGTGAAAGAGTCATTAACTAGACAATGGATGTGAATTAGTTAATTTGAATTGAAGAAAATGTCCAAAGATTCTTGTAAGCCTTTTGTACTTTCTCTCTATCTATCGATTTATTCATCTATTTTCTTGTCTTAATGTCCGACTGTCTATCAATCATTCTCAAATTTATCGGTTTGTTTGTTTTATCTGTATATCTATTTAGTTATCTGACTCTCTATATCTTTATCGTTTTTTCTATCGCTCTCTATTTCTGTGTATCTATCTATTCTGTCTCTTTCTCTGTCTTTCGGTCTGCCTGATATTCTCTCTCATCCCATAAAGCTATTATTTGTCAATTTCTCTCTCTTTCTCTCTCTCTCTCCCTCTCTCTCTCTCTCTCTCTATTAGTCTGCGCATCTATTATGTGTCTCTCGTTTTCTGCCTACCCCTGTTTAAATGAAAACTATTAAAAAAACAAGTACAATTGTCAGAGTCAGATGTTTATCAAGGTTCAGACTTCACCTATCACAGGAACTGTATCACTTTGCACTAGACAGACGTACACAAATCTACCAGGACTCTTCATATTACGGCGCCGACTCGGGGGTGCAGCACGGGAGAGTGGATTTCGGTGGTTTGGTACCTAGCTCGTGACGTCACGGCCTGGTTGCTTGCTGTGGTTCGAACGTGACATCGTGACATGCGCAGCGTGATGGAGCTCACCGTGTGTGGAGAATTCCGCAAACCAACATCGAGGATAGAAACAACGAGAACAATTCCCTTGTTTACCAATAAGAATATCTAATTCACATTTTCTTCTGTAAGGAGTCATTCACATATAACGTACGCACTGGAAGGGGAGGGGCTAGTTAGATTAGGTATATTTAGCGCTCAGATTGAATGCGTATGTACGCACAAAAGTATGTGTAGTCTTCATAACAATAAAAAAAAAACAAGAACGGCTTAGGCAGACAATGAAAATGGCAAGCTTTAGATGGGAACACACTTTTTCACAAGCAGACAATGGGTCACTAGAAATGTTTACAACTTTGCTCTCGCAAAGTGACTATTAGTAGCTTATTAACTTGACGTGATAATTCAAGCGGCAAACGGAACTGACTCACAAGTCTAACACCTAGACTCTAGAATGGCAAAAAGAGAAGTAGGAATAATTCATTAAGCATTCAATTCTAACTAAGAAATGCATTACAACAATAATCGATTACAACAATAATCAATTACAACAATAATCGATTACTACAATAATCGATTATAACAATAATCAATAGCCACAAAAATCGATTACAACAATAATCGATTACAAAAATAATCGTTTAAAAAAACAATAATCGATTACAACAAAAATCGATTACAATACTCAGAAGAAACTCATGTAGGCTACGTACTGTTTCTTCCGAATGGCATCCGGGCATGTAATGAGTTACTTAAACAAACCAAGAGAATCAATAACTTATCATCACTAGATCTAATCAAATTGCAAGACTATACTGAAACCAGAGATAAGAAAAAACTAACCCATAAAAACCAAGTTTTTATTATACTTCCTTTCTTTGTAAACTAAGTTTACCATCATGTAATTACATAATTGATTGACTACTGGATATGAAACATATACAGAAAAATGTCTTTGTCACAGACACGAATGTAAACATGAATTAATTTTTTCCCTTCATTCACAAAGCTAGAGCGCAAATTTGATGACGTCATAAAAATTATCTCAGCGCATCCTTTTTTTTTTCTAGCTTTGTGACGAAAAACCATAAAAAGTTGGACCGGCATCTTCAACGTGAAACCAAAACAAATCGTTAAATTTTCAAAAAAAAAAAAGAATCAAAACTATAGTATAATTAAGTTTTTTTAACTGAAAATTTGACAGAATGTATTGTTAGTCGCCACAAGTCTGCTGCCCAAGTTTCAGCTCGATTGGACGACGGGAAGTGGTCGAAAAATCGATACAAAGTTTTACAAGCAGACAGTTTTACAAGCAGACAGACAGTATGAGCTAAGAGAAAGGGAGTAATAAACTAACCGATAAAAACAAAGTTTTTATAATACTCCATTTCTTTGTAAACTACGGTTATATTTAATTTATATTTTGAGAGATGTAAATAAATATAAGTGATATTACACCTTATGAATTTCCACACTAAAATTTTGCGCATTCTTTTTTTTTCTAGCTTTGGCCCGCAAAAACCATAAAAAGATAACTCGCTTTGTATCGGCTACATTGTGTCGTTTTCATTCTATTTATTTCGTAAAAACGAACATATCCGAAAAGTTTATTTACTTCCGTCTCTTCCGGTAAAGGCAGCCATTCTTTACATAAAATATTTTCTTCGATTCGCAAATTGGTCGAAGGAATTCGTGACTATTCCAAAGGCTATGATGCTGAAAATTTGATAGAATGTATTGTTAGTCGGGACAAGTCTGCTGTCCAAGTTTCAACTCGATTGGACGATGGGAAGTGGTTGAAAAATTGATGCAAAGTTTTGCAAGCAACAGGACAGACAAGCAGACAGTACGAGTTAATAGAAAGGGAGTAAAAAGACGCAGTAATCTTCTGTATATAATTAGCGTCTGTAATATATTAAATACGAATTCTTGCTTATAATCAATAAGGAATGTTGAGGATTCAATGTGTCAATTTATGGACTGAGCTTTAGTTCTTTGAAACTTTTTTTATGACGGAAAAGATGTACCCGAAAAGTTACTATTTCAATAATATACCTACATAATAAATAAAGCTTAATATAGCATAATAAAATATATACAAATATAAATATATATATATATATATATATATATATATATATATAATGTACAGTGACGTATAGGCCTACATGGGGAAGGGGACTTACATTGCTAGGTATGGTTAGGTAGGGTGCAAAGGGAAAAGGGGGGGGGGCTAATATCTTTTTTTTTTGTTGTGGTATTTTTTTTATTTGAGTTTCAATTGAAATGCTTTTGTAGCACGATTGTATGAGAACATTGTTCATATATTATACAAAATCAATATATACGTTATTGATTTCATTCACATGTTCAATAGAAGACTTACTTTTGACGGATGATTTCATTCACATGTTCAATAGAAGACTTATTTTTGACGTTGGGTTTAGTAATTGGGGATTATCCTAAGTGGACAAATTTTGAGGGGCGAGGGATATAATTGTCGGTTAATAGCTCCAGGTTGTCAGAGAATGCCCCCCCCCCCCCCAAGCAACCAATGCTTAATTGCTGTTAATGGGACGGGCTACACTTGCCGGGTTTGTAACAAGATCTTTAGGACAAGATCTTATGCCCTATACAGATTTCTTTCTCTTCCCCTTCCCCCTGCGTCATGACACAGGGCCAAGGAAAATGAACAGACTCCCCTCCCCTCCCCCTACCAATTTACGTTCATCCGCTGTCAGAACAGTGGCCCCTTCTCACCTGTGGCGCGGCGCTGGACACGGAGACAAGACCAACAACGCCCCATCCCCTCAAAGGGCGCCGGACAACAACAGCAACATCAACAACCGTAATCAGTGACAAATGGCCGGGGACGGCTACTGCTACGTCAAAGAAGATACGCTTGCCTTCGCTGTGGCTCTCGACAGAAAAACAGAGGGTGGTGGGAATGGGAAGGGGCGGGAAGCTTTAGTAAAGAGCACCGACCTCTTGCAGTTTCTTTGTGCTAGGAAATTATGATTTATGGACATTGTCATTGGAAGGATGTGTTTGAAGTGGCCAAATTATTGAATAAACGTACAGTAACTTGGTACAAGTTGGTAGGCTTACCTGATACTGTTTTCTAAAGCATATCAACAAATGGAATGTATTAAAGTTGTGAGCTTTACGACTGAATTAAGAGTAACACAAGTACGCACACACTCACAAACACACACATACGCACACGTAGATATAAGCCTATGTCAATATATATTGTACGAATCACTGTAAATTTAGCAAGGGTAAATTCGTCAACGGTATTTTCGGCAAGGTAATTTTGGCAAAGGTAAATTCGGCAACATATTGTACACAGTTCTGGGTGTCATTTTGCAAGTCATTTGTTTGAGTCCGGATAAAAACTGTACCTTCTATTAGTTTACCTAAAAAGTATTTTTGACTGAAATTTACACCGAGTCAGCATTTAAAAGAACTTGATGACTATCCGGCCAGTAGGTCACACAATTCAATGAAATAAGTGAAATGAAGACCTAAAGACTTCCTGGTTCAAGATCGTAGGTAATCTATTAGGTCATTTTCGGTGTATTGACAAAAAAAAATAACTTTTTAAAAAATATGTTTATATGCGCTTAAAGGGAACATTTATTTAGACTTTTTTTTTTAAAAATCTGCGACAAATGTATAATTTTAAATAGCGGGTTTAAAGAAACCAGTCACAACCCTTAACATATGCCCTGGTATATATTACAGACAAGTTTAAATAAAACCCATGTAATTACCGGTAGTTAAAATGTTGAATGGAATAGGTGTTTATGGCCCCCCAAAAAAATTACATGACATGGAGAAAAGGCTGAATGTTATCATGATATTATAATGTCCACAATATATACAATTAATTGACACCGTCACACAACGAAGCTAACTGTTACGTTTTTTTTTAATTAACTGTAACATACACAAATCTAATCGTAACGGAGACTATATTATTTTTTGACACTTTTCAGCTATAGGGGCCTATTTTATCATTATTTTTATACCTATTTGAAAATGTCTGAATGTGTCCACAATAAGGACTTAATAATGCAGTTGTTGTTTTTAACTTCATCAGCTACTTCAGACTTTGAATAGCTTTTAGATTTAAATATATACTTTTAAATAATTTAATATCTATTTATCTATCTATCGATCTATTCAGCTTTTAAGCTACCTATGTCTGTCTATTTTTTTATCTATCACAATCAGTGTGATTCTTTATCTGTCTTTAATATGCCGATCTATCTCTTCATCTATCCAAACTATTCATCTGTCTGTATCTGTCTATCTAACACTACATCTACCTATTTCAATCTAATTCTAAGATTTTTCGACTATCTGTCTGATCTATCTATCGGTCTTTCTGTATATCTATCTGTTTATATATTTGTCTATCTATCTGTCTATATATCTGTCTATCTGTCTATCTATCTGTCTATCTATCTATCTATCTATCTATCTATCTATCTACCTATCTATCTATCTATCTATCTATCTATCTATCTATCTATCTATCTGTCTGTCTGTCTGTCTGTCTGCCTGTCAGTCTGTCTGTCTGTCTATATAAATATGTCTATCCATCTGCCTATCTATCTTTTTATCTATATATCTGTCTATCTCTCTATCTATCTATCTATCTATCTATCTATCTATCTATCTATCTATCTATCTATCTATCTATCTATCTCTGCCAACGGTTCAGACGCTCCCACCTGGAATGTCACACGTGAAGATGGGGCGCCACACCAACGCCAAGGTGGCGCGTCTCGCCCTGTGAGAGGGTTAGCTAGGGTTTCAAGGTAGGTGACGGGGAGGACATCCCAGGTTATTTGTCACATAACAAACGTCTCCCCCACCTCCACCCACCCCTTCCCTAAAAGATGAGACAGATTCGTACTTAATAACCTGATCTTTGTATCACTCCCTCCCCTCCCAGTCACAGGCACCTAGTCCTCAGGTTTCCATACACTTCCATTGTTGATATTTAAGGTCACACAGAACAATGCAACAACATCACAATATCAATTATACCTTGAGAAACCATATCTTCGTTTTCTTTCTCTCCCTTTCTCTTACTATCTCTCTCTCTTTCTTTTTCTATCTCCTTAACAGCGCGTATTTGTGTGTGTTTATTTATATATATATGTGATTAATTTGTCATAATTTTATGAATCGCACTTGTTTATACATTACGTTGACCGCCCTTCCTGTGCCTATTATCTAAATGAAGATGCTCGTTCTGTTAAGATTTATATTCTGTATCGTTTATTTCATTTTGCTTAAAGTTTACGACTATAAACAGTTTGTATCGCTATGGCAACTGTTAAATGAATATTGATAGATATTGTATACTGACCACTGGATGGCTACTAGGAATATTCTAACGAAACATTGCTATGCTCTAAGAACAAACCTCCGGACAGATGTGCCGCCGCCCTTTTTGTATAAAATTTTGTTGAATAGTTTCTAGTGATGCAGGACGTATAATGGTATAGTATCAATAGGTTTGAGTCGATGGGGTGCACACCTTGTTGTATTTTTTCGTTCGTTTCTTCTTTCACTCTCCTGGTGGAGATATTGACTCCTGTACAAGCATCCCGAGAATAACCTCTTGCTAATGTTGAGAAAAACACATACACACACACACAAACAACAGAGGCAGGTGAAAGAATGTCACCGTAACACATTAAAGTAAATGAATGCCACTGTGGCACATCAAGGTAAATGAAATGCTATCAGTGGCTTATTGAGCTACTAGACGGTTTGACTTTGTGTTAGAAAATTGATCATTTCCGCGGTAATGAATGTAATCTAGGCCATTCAACAGCGCGCACTTAGCACGCCATCTAGTCTAGGGGAATGGGACTGGGGGATCCAGGATATCACAATTACATCAAGAAAGATCACTCACACAAATGAACACTAGAATCAAATAGTATCCCTCCTCCCTTACCCCCCCTCCCCTCCTTTGTACTGTCAACTCCTTTTTCATTTAAAGCTCCGTGTGGCCACCAGTGAGGTTGCCGGACCCAGAATCGCAAAGGATGAAGAAAAAAGAAAACCTGCCTTTATTGCTTTTGACGGAGTCTAAAAGTCCACAGGGAGCACACTGGATACGGAGTCACCACCAGTGTCCCCCAGAAGTTGGCCCTCATAATTAATGAACTATGTGCGGGGGCTTTCGTTATTGCTATTGCTTGAAGACAAAACACACCACATCACAATTGTGCTGCTATCCTAATGGATTTGTCTTTTTTTTATATTTCTTCATGAAACTTCAAAAGCTTAGCCCGGCAATGGGCTGACATAATTATTTGCATCAATTACACCTGTCATGGAGACGGGGGATATAGTATGAGGATCTTTGATGATTTCATCCATTGTAGGGATTCCCGATTCTTAATTTAGCACGACTTAATGGGTGTGTTTGTGATTCTTAACGATATTTTAAGGTGTTTACGAGAGAAAAACAAACATTGATTTCTGTTTTACTTTTTACCTGGATCAATCAAGTCAGCGACAGCTTCTAAATATTTCTTTTCGACATCTCATAGCGGAGTCAAAAGTAAATAGGGAAATAGCCTTGATACAAAACGACTTTAGTCACCATGACACCATGTTTAAATAGCTTCTTACCATGCAAATCAAACTGCAAACATAATAATAGAAAGTCTTGCCAGGTTCTTAATGTATCTTGACGTAAGAATGCAAAATGTTTTAAAAATATGTATACCTGTTTTGTCGAGTCGATAGCTATGTGGGGTCTAATATCACGTACAATTTAATAGAGTTAGCGGTTTCTAAACTTCTAAACGGCTACAAAGGAGCTTTTGTTGTGAGTTGGTTGGACTTGATCCCACTTAATCCACTTAATCGGTGATGCGTCCATGATTTTGTATAGTTTAGGCCTGTTGCAAAATTTCTATAGTCTTCATTAAATTTATTTTAAAATATCGTGTGCGAAGCGTATGCTGTATGTTTACCTATGTTCAAGTTGCTTGTTTGAGCTGTTTGAGCTGGATGTTGCAGCTGTATGTTTGAACTATATGTTAAAGTTATATGTTGGAGCTGCATATTGGATCTGTATGTTGGAGTTGTATGGTGGAACTTTATTTTGAAGCTGTATGTAGTGGCTGTATGTAGATGTTGTATGTAAGGGATGTATGTAGATGCTGTATGTAAGGGCTGTATGTAGAGACTGTGCAGCTGCATACAACGTTAAGGTGGTCATGTAACAACACAATATACAACACTACGGATGCCTTTAGACTTTAGACCAATGTATATGTCAGACACAAGCTATACAATCTTTATTGAACTTCGTCCTTCTGCAACCTCCATTAATCATCATGGTACAGTAATACCAGCTAATGTGTGTGTTATTAGACTGGAAACTAATCCATAATCCTTTCGATCACCAACGTCAAGCCTCTGCAAAACAAGCTGGGGGCGGGAGGGAAGGGGAGCGGACACAATTCTAAGCTTGGCTGAAATGTATAAAAAACCAAACACCCACACACTAAAAAGTCAAAGAAAGTCTGATTTCCTGTTGCCATAATTGCCCTCTCTCCTCACAGTGCCATGAGCGGCGCCAAGCGCTAATTATAACAATGGCGATGGGGACTTGTTAGCATAGCTGGAAGGGGAGAAATACAACTTATTAGCATAACTTTGGGGGCCCATCTTTTTTTACCCAAGCATTCCCGGGCCTTCGTCACTCGCTACTGGTGCAGGGGGAAGAGACTGAAGAGAGAAAGCAAAATTAGGCAGTTGATGGCTTGGTGGCGGGAAACGATGTGGGTGTGCCACGACCTGACGCAGCCCCCCCCCCCTGCGCCTGCATGCACGTCAACGGTCTTGTTTTTGTTCCCACAATCGCCCCCCCCCCCCCTGAGTTCTTTTTTAGTTGTAAAAAAAAGTTTTTTGTTTGTTAATGAGGGGGGAAGGGAAGACGATCATTGACAGACAATTTTTGTGTTTCAATTTGTGTACAATTTGTGTTTTTTTTTTGTCCTACAAGAAATAGATCTAAGCTAGTAATAATATTTAAGTGTTTTAAGCAGGCTTGATTCAGAACAACTTCGATAATTTTTATGGTAGGCATATGAAGCTCCTTAAATGTTAATACTACAAATTGTGTCCTGATTATTTACAATGGTTTATATAGCAACTATGGAGCACTGCAGCCGAGCGACTGGCGGTCCAAGGGTCCTTGGTTCGAATCCTGGTGCAGGCTAGGATTCTTTCTCAGGCTTTGAGGGTGTTCCTGAGTCTACCCAGCTCTGATGGGTACCTGACCTTAGTTGGGGTAAAGTAAAGGCGGCTGTGCATAGTGCTGGCCACAGAATCACCTAGTATGCCGTGGCCACGGAAAATGGTGATAGCTGCTTCACCGGACCTATGGATCAATTCGCTCCGACGGGATACTTTACTTACTTCATATAACATCTAGATCTACACACTATTTTTATTTATTTAAAAAAAGCCTTCAAGTTTTGGGAGAAAAAAAAATTTAAAAGAAATTGAGTAGGTCTTTTTTCTTTCGAAACTAATGCGCGAGAAAAAGTCGAATGTCGATTATGTGTTTCCATGTTGGAACTTTTAAATAATTTTGTTTTGCATTTCTCAAATTTTTTTTTAGATTTTTAAAACATTGTTATTATGAAGATAATAATTGACCCAAAGTCATGTCTTAATCTACCTGAAACAAATAAGGAGGTTTAGCAAAATAATGAGCATGCCTGTAATATAACTTTAAAAAAAAAGCATTAAACCCACCCACATCCACACACACATACATACCCACCTAAACACACACACACACCTACACACACAAACACTACACACAAAGTACATGTGTTATTATCATACAAATCAATCAAATCCTCGAGAACATTATCTTAAACCATTATCTAATTATTATTTTGCGGCATTTAACAAAATCCATAATATGATATGCCTTAGGTAAATATGGTCCTGGACAAAACGGCAATAGCTCTATCTCTTCAATCTAAGTCTGCATGAAGGAACCAATCGCTCTATCTCTTCAATCTAAGTCTGCATGAAGGAACGAATCGCACTATCTCTTCAATCTAAGTCTGAATCAAGGAACCAATCGCTCTATCTCTTCAATCTAAGTCTGCATGAAGGAACGAATCGCACTATCTCTTCAATCTAAGTCTGCATGAAGGAACCAATCGCTCTATCTCTTCAATCTAAGTCTGCATCAAAGAACCAATCGCTCTATCTCTTCAATCTAAGTCTGCATGAAGGAACGAATCGCACTATCTCTTCAATCTAAGTCTGCATGAAGGAACCAATCGCTCTATCTCTTCAATCTAAGTCTGAATCAAGGAACCGATCGCTCTATCTCTTCAATCTAAGTCTGAATCAAGGAACCGATCGCTCTATCTCTTCAATCTAAGTCTGAATCAAGGAACCGATCGCTCTATCTCTTCAATCTAAGTCTGAATCAAGGAACCGATCGCTCTATCTCTTCAATAAGTCTGAATCTAGGAACCAATCGCACTATCTCTTCAATCTAAGTCTGAATCAAGGAACCGATCGCTCTATCTCTTCAATCTAAGTCTGAATCAAGGAACCGATCGCTCTATATCTTCAATCTAAGTCTGAATCAAGGAACCAATCGCTCTATCTCTTCAATCTAAGTCTGAATCAAGGAACCAATCGCTCTATCTCTTCAATCTAAGTCTGAATCAAGGAACCAATCGCTCTATCTCTTCAATCTAAGTCTGAATCAAGGAACCAATCGCTCTATCTCTTCAATCTAAGTCTGAATCAAGGAACCAATCGCTCTATCTCTTCAATCTAAGTCTGAATCAAGGAACCAATCGCACTATCTCTTCAATCTAAGTCTGAATCAAGGAACCAATCGCTCTATCTCTTCAATCTAAGTCTGAATCAAGGAACCAATCGCTCTATCTCTTCAATCTAAGTCTGAATCAAGGAACCAATCGCTCTATCTCTTCAATCTAAGTCTGAATCAAGGAACCAATCGCACTATCTCTTCAATCTAAGTCTGAATCAAGGAACCAATCGCTCTATCTCTTCAATCTAAGTCTGCATCAAGGAACCAATCGCTCTATCTCTTCAATCTAAGTCTGCATCAAGGAACCAATCGCTCTATCTCTTCAATCTAAGTCTGCATCAAGGAACCGATCGCTCTATCTCTTCAATCTAAGTCTGAATCAAGGAACCAATCGCACTATCTCTTCAATCTAAGTCTGAATCAAGGAACCAATCGCTCTATCTCTTCAATCTAAGTCTGCATCAAGGAACCAATCGCTCTATCTCTTCAATCTAAGTCTGCATCAAGGAACCAATCGCTCTATCTCTTCAATCTAAGTCTGCATCAAGGAACCGATCGCTCTATCTCTTCAATCTAAGTCTGCATCAAGGAACCGATCGCTCTATCTCTTCAATCTAAGTCTGAATCAAGGAACCAATCGCACTATCTCTTCAATCTAAGTCTGAATCAAGGAACCAATCGCTCTATCTCTTCAATCTAAGTTTGAATCAAGGAACCAATCGCTCTATCTCTTCAATCTAAGTCTGCATCAAGGAACCAATCGCTCTATCGCTTCAATCTAAGTCTGCATCAAGGAACCGATCGCTCTATCTCTTCAATCTAAGTCTGCATCAAGGAACCGATCGCTCTATCTCTTCAATCTAAGTCTGAATCAAGGAACCAATCGCACTATCTCTTCAATCTAAGTCTGAATCAAGGAACCAATCGCTCTATCTCTTCAATCTAAGTCTGCATCAAGGAACCAATCGCTCTATCTCTTCAATCTAAGTCTGAATCAAGGAACCAATCGCTCTATCTCTTCAATCTAAGTCTGAATCAAGGAACCAATCGCTCTATCTCTTCAATCTAAGTCTGCATCAAGGAACCAATCGCTCTATCTCTTCAATCTAAGTCTGCATCAAGGAACCAATCGCTCTATCTCGTCAATCTAAGTCTGCACCAAGGAATCAATCGCTCTTTCTCGTCAATCTAATTCTGCATCAAGGAATCAATCGACACAAAAAAAAGTCTGATATGTACAATTCGCACAGTTTAAAAGGATAGATTTGTAAACACTCAAACGTGAGTGGAATCACCTCCGCCTCCCGCCCCTTCCCTTTTCTCCCCCTCCCCCTTACTTTAACCTCCCAAGTTCTACCTACCAGAAAGTTCTCAAGTTCTTCGATGGGCGGCTTTTAACACCAGGACCAAACGCTTGTTCATTTTTCAAAGCTAATAGCCGTGAGTGACTTGCTGGAGATTTGTATCTCATGACACGGCCAACAACCAGACTTTTGGGTGGTAGTGTTTAATGTGTGTGTGGGTGTGTGTGTGTGCGTGGAACAGCGAGTTTATTTTTAGATCATGTCCAGGTTATCTGCTCACTCAGAACATGATTGTTACATGTGCTGCTAGAGGGGTTAGGTGGAGGTGGGGGGCGGGGGGGGGGGCGGGTGCTACTGATTGGTGTCTGAATACTGAGAGATGTTTTGAAGATACTGGTGTGTGGGATGATGGGGGTGGTTTAGAGGGTTGGCGATGAGGGAGAGGGTTGTTGTGCGGCCTGAAGTAATTTAATTGTTTATGTTTGATGATGGAAAGAGGCGGATAACAAAAGAAATGGGTTACCTGCTCGTGGAGCGGATACAAATGAGGGCGAACACGAAAGAACATACACACATACACATACACATACAAACATACACATACACACATACACATACACACATGCACATACACATACACACATGCACATACACATACACTTATGCACATACACACATGCACATACACACATACACATACACACATACACACATACACATACACACATGCACATACACATACACATACACACATGCACATACACACATGCACATACACACATACACATATGCACATACACACATGCACATACACACATACACATACACATACACACATACACACATACACATACACACATGCACATACACATACACATACACACATGCACATACACACATGTACATACACACATACACATACACATACACACATACACATACACACATGCACATGCACATACACATACACACATACACATACACACATACACATACACACATACACATACACACATGCACATACACATACACACATACACACATGCACATGCACATACACATACACATACACACATGCACATACACACATGCACATACACACACATACACATACACATACACACATGCACATACACACTTGCACATACACACATACACATACACACATACACATACACATACACACATACACATACACACATGCACACACACATACACACATACACATACACACATACACACATACACATACACATGCACACATGCACATACACATACACACATGCACATACACATACACACATACACATACACATACACACATGCACATACACATACACACATACACATACACATACACACATGAACATACACATACACACATACACATACACACATACACATACACACATGCACATACACATACACACATGCACATACACATACACACATACACATACACATACACACATGCACATACACATACGCACATGCACATACACATACACACATACACATACACATACACACATGTACATACACATACACACATACACACATACACACATGCACATACACACATGCACATACACATACACACATACACATACACATACACACATGCACATACACATACACACATACACATACACATACACACATGCACATACACATACACACATGTACATACACATACACACATGCACATACACATACACACATGCACATACACATACACACATACACATACACATACACACATGCACATACACATACGCACATGCACATACACATACACACATACACATACACATACACACATGTACATACACATACACACATACACACATACACACATGCACATACACACATGCACATACACATACACACATACACATACACATACACACATGCACATACACATACACACATACACATACACATACACACATGCACATACACATACACACATGTACATACACATACACACATGCACATACACATACACACATGTACATACACATACACACATGCACATACACATACACACATGCACATACACATACACACATGCACATACACATACACACATGCACATACACATACACACATGCACATACACATACACACATGCACATACACATACACACATGCACATACACATACACATACACACATACACATACACACATGTACATACACATACACACATGCACATACACATACACACATGCACATACACATACACACATGCACATACACATACACACATGCACACATGCACATGCACATACACACATGCACATACACATACACACATACACATACACACATGCACATACACATACACACATGCACATACACATACACACATGCAAACACGGTGTTTTTTTTAAGGCCATTTCTAGGAAACAGACATGGACATACAATAAACTAAAGATGCATACAAGAATAACACACCAAAACATGCATACAAGAATGACACACCAAAACATGCATACAAGAATGACACGCCAAAACATGCATACAAGAATGACACGCCAAAACATGCATACAAGAATGACACACCAAAACATGCATACAAGAATGACACACCAAAACATGCATACAAGAATGACACACCAAAACATGCATTTTATAAGGACTCACTAAAAGCATGCACGCAGAATCGACACAACAAAATATGCATTCAAAGGTTAATAGTTTCCCGTAATACATACAAGCAATCTTTTGCACTTAAAACAAATACGAACGAAAATATAATTTAATTAACATATAATGAAAAAAACACTTACACATACACACTCACTCACACACATACACACTCACTCACACACATACACACACACTCACACACATACACAGTGCAAACTCACTCACACACATACACACTCACTCACACACATACACACTCACTCACACACATACACACTCACTCACACACATACACACTCACTCACACACTTACACACTCACTCACACACATACACACTCACACACATACACACTCACTCACACACATACACACTCACTCACACAGATTAACTCTACCCCATCCCCGGGCAACATTTAAGATCTGACTCACTGACTCCATTGAAACCGTGTAATTATACCTGGTAGTTTTAAAATAGAATAGTTTCAATATCCTTAAATTTGTCTATGACTTACACCAGTAACAGAACACAAGATAAACACCGTCTGATCTGAACATTTTGACAAGAAATTAAACAAACAATTTACAATCTTATTATCCTTTTCTTTGAGTCTGAATTGAATTTTTCTTTTCTATGTTTTTTTTGTTTTGTTTTTTTGAGTGGCATTTCGGTTTCGAGGGCGCCAGAAATGATTACCTCCCTGGGGGCTAGCGCTCCGGTGTGCGGGGGACAAAAAAGGGCGCCAGTGTATGGGGGTGAAATGAAAATGTGCACTAAATGTAAGTTTGAGCTGTATCAGAATAAAGGCCAGGTTTCTTTAAGTGCAGGCTTTTTGACGTCTCTCTGGACAGTTTGGATATGAGACTTTGCAAAGGCGTAGACATTCGTTGGTGATGGGAGTTGGGGGGGGGGGGGCACTTAACAAAATTTAATTATCACGATGTTTGTCAACTGATGTCCACTTCTGTTTGTGATGGTGTTTGTAAAATTGGTTGATGGGGTTTGTAAATTGACCTCTATAACTGTATATGATGGAGTTTGTAAATTGACCTTTACAACTGTATATGATGGAGTTTGTAAATTGACCTCTATAACTGTATATGATGGAGTTTGTAAACTGACCTTTACAACTGTATATGATGGAGTTTGTAAACTGACCTCTACAACTGTATATGATGGAGTTTGTAAACTGACCTCTACAACTGTATATGATGGAGTTTGTAAACTGACCTATACAACTGTGTGTGATGGAGTTTGAATAGATATTCCAAAAGCCTTGGGTTAAACGCTAAGTATTTTTAGAGTGTATTTATAACCTACCCTGCGTTGTAGGGTTCCAAAAATTAGTTAGGGAAATTAAAGATTCTGCGTTGTTGTGCTGGTCACACAATCCCCTTGAATACAGTGGTCACGGCAACGGTATTCTAGCCGCAGTGCGTTCGGATCACCAAACACCAATTAGTTTTTTCATCCCCAAAGTCTGGTTGGTGTCCCTGAGTCGAAACAGTTTCTGATCGGTACCTAAAGGCTAAGCCACACTAAAAACAAAATCAGTGATTCGTAGCAATTCAATTAAAAAATCACGATGATTTTCCCCGTTTCAAATGTGGCATAGCGCGAAACAAGTCAGTTTCAGAAGTGATTCGCGATGATTCACAGATTTAGAACATGCTCTAAAATTTGGAAACATGATTCTTGATTCAAGCTGTGTCAGCCAATGGGAAGCGCTAACTAGATCATGTGATCATAAGCCTAGTTAAAAAACAAAACAAACATGGCAAGAACAGTCACTCTAAACACTTTTTTGATCCTTAAAAATAAAATTGCGCCTTGTGATTTTCTGTGAATCGATTTTTACGTGTGGCATGGCTGATTATGAAACAGTGTCTTTCTGATTCGCTCTGAAACAATATTCTAGTTTTCCGCTGAATCATGATTACAGTTAAAAGGTGATTCTTGAGTAGGCCTATAGTGTGGTTTAGCCTTTACATTAGTTGAGAAAAAATAAAAAACTGCTAGGCGTTGCACCAGTCGCACAATCTCCTTGTATACGACAGTCGTGGAGACTGTTTATCGCTGAGAGTATTACTTTTAACTTGTTTACGAGTCACAATAAAAACCTCTCTTAGGCAATCTTCCACTAACAATGGAGACTGTGTAGCAGGAAATTGTGTCTGCTGACTCTAGCCAATGACACTCAAATTGTGTCTGCTGACTCTGGTCAACGGCGCTCAAATTGTGTCTGCTGACTATAGTCGTGGACACTCAAATTGTGTCTGCTGACTCTAGTCAACGGCGCTCAAATTGTGTCTGCTGACTCTAGTCAAGGACACTCAAATTGTGTCTGCTGACTCTAGTCAAGGAAACTCAAATTGTGTCTGCTGACTCTAGTCAACGGCGCTCAAATTGTGTCTGCTGACTCTAGTCAATGACACTCAAATTGTGTCTGCTGACTCTAGTCAACGGCGCTCAAATTGTGTCTGCTGACTCTAGTCAATGGCGCTCAAATTGTTCTCTTAAAGATGTGGACGTCTTCATTTGCCCCCATGTCAACCTAACCCTTTAATTACAGGGGCCGAGCGTGATGAGGATGGGAGGGGGATAACACAATACCTGGCTTACCTACGACTGTATCACACAACGTACTAACTATCACGTGTCTGCTATGTATCACATTCCTGATTTAGTGATAGCCGACAAATAGTATTACACTAGTCTGTACCCAATTCCCCAGCCAGCCAGCACCGCCCCTTTCTACATCCTGTAAGCTTAACAGACTTAAAAATATAAAATAAAAATAAAAAAATGGTATTCTTCTTTATAGGGCATCATTGCACAGCTAATTGGGCATCTTTAAAGGGCATCATTGCAAAGTTACCAGGGACTCGTTGCAAAGCTTCTAGGATAGCATAGTATAGCTGCCTGGGTCATTATATTTTATCAAGTCACCAGACAAAACCCATAAGACAACATAAACACAAAAAACATATCATTTAACCAAAAGTATATAAATTAATAAAATGTTTAACAAAACATTGCTTTATGTCTATTAAACTATTGACTACCCCACCCCGCCAAACCGACTTATCATTGTTCTAAAGAGACTTGTGTAGAACACTATAAAACATCAACAAACGAACAACGGATCCTGGCCTTCTGCATTAACTTTCAGCTGTCAGAGACAATAAATCGTATTATCTAAACGCTTCAATTACCTCATTATAAAGATATCTCCATTTCGAAACCATTTTTTGTTGTCTTTATTGCTAGTGGAACAGCGTTTACCAGCGTGGCCGCGACATACAAGGGGTTTGTGTGGCCAGCACAATGCCCATCAGCTAATACTGATCTCCAAAACTATATTTGCCTATCTTAATTAGGTAGACTCGGGGACTTCTAGGCTTTAGAAATAAACTCTGGCGTTGATGAGGATTTGAACCAGCCAACGGCTGACTGAACGAGATGTTGACTATCAAACCTTGAATCTAGCCACACGCCCCTCTCTCTAACCCAGTTCTAAATGGTTTTGAACATCGAGAAGGTTAAGGAAGCTGGGCATATGTTTACGCCATGCAACTCCCAGAGTGGGAAATGGCTTGTCGTGCAGCTTGTACTGTTGAAGGGATGATCCAAGGTTCAAATCCTGAGGCCGTCCATACACAGCAGACGGCCTGCGGCAATGGTTATGATGGCTTTCATTCAAGTAGTACATACAAGTAGAAACTGTTCAACACTGCTTCAACTCTATAGCAGGGACAAGAAGTTCTGAAAAGGATATTTTACTTTTTCTATATACATAAATCTTTTCGATACAACTCTTCGGTTTCACAAGTAATAAAATCTAGGCGACTGTATCGTGTTGCAACTTCTTTGCCTCTTTCTCTGCAGAGATAGAGAGAAAGAAATAGAGGTAGATGGGAAAAGGGAGAGAAAGGGAGAGAGAGTGACGGGGACTGAGAGGGGGTAGGGGCGCCTCTCATTTGTCAGGTTTGTGTGTTGGAAGCCCCGGTCTCTGGAAGACGTCGGGTATTTAATTAGTCGTGTCTAGGGCGACTTGTCGGTTCTATGGTAATTTGTACCGGTAATTTGTGCCATCGGAATAGTTCAGGTTGACAGGGGACGTAACCCGATACCCAGGGGAACCAGGAGTTGTCTTTAAAAAAAAAGGTCTCGAGGACAGGTGTATGTATGTGTGTGTGTGTGATTATCAGCGTGTAGAAATAAATGGGCCTGAATGTGTTAGTGTTAGTATGAGAAATATAGGGCCTAGGCCTAAACTGTTTTTCAAACTTTTGGCGGGCAGGGACAGATTTTAAGTATCCCTGTCAGAGCAATTTGATCCATATCAGCAATCAGACGTTTCCGTGGTCGTGGAATACCAGGGGATTGTGTGGCCAGCACAATGCTAGTAGTCTTTATTGTGTAGACTCAGGGACATCTTTCAGACGCGGGAACAAATTCTTGCTTTCATCAGAATACGAATCTGTGACATTTCGGTTCGATAACATTAATTTTAAATTTCTCTTTGGCTAGTGGATGTGTGCCTTACATACCAATACATCTGCCACTGCAATTCACAACAAGAGTGCACTGAGCATGTTAAATTTAATAGCATTGATAGAAGCGCTATAACAAATAACCATTATTATTATTATTTTTATTATAGGCCAACGTATCGCAGGTACAGATCAGGAGGATTAAATTCTTAAGTTATTTTTATTTCTATATTTACTAAATTATGTGTACAAATGTGTATTTTAATGAAAAGCCTAAAATGCCACCAGGAATGAAGAATGGAAGGTAGCACATAGTTAAAACAGTGGCCTTCTTCAATGACAGTGACATGCCACAATGACACTGGCACGTTGCAATGGCAGTAGCATGCTATAATGACATGATACGCTGACAGTTTTGTTTCTTTGTTTATTGTTTTGTAAGCTCAGCAAGACTCGTTCATTAAGTTCAGTACTTGACAAAAAATACAAACATAATTTTTTTCACAATCTAGACATGATCACATTCAGTCACAATCGGTTTATGTCTGTAATAGGAACATCAAGTTATTACTAAATAAATTAATTGAGTTACAATTAAAATTGTTTTCGATTACTGATATAAGAATGCCAAGAATCTCAGATTTGTGTCTACTGTTTGTTTGTTTGAGTAATGTCGTGTCATTTTTTTTCTCAAATTATTCGATGTCTTTAGGCCTACTCTTAAGATAGGATGCAACCTATTGTTTAAATGTCTAATAATTATCATATAGTTATAGATATATTTACTTAACCCAATACTTTCAAGTTTTATTAAGGCTAACAGCTTCTTCGGCTTAACTTAAATGTCAATTTTAGGTCGGTTTATGCCGAATGTTGTGCTTTCGAATAAAAGCTATCAATCTAATAAAGTTCTGATTTTGTGCCAGAATATGCTATAACTAAGAACTTTAAAACTAGTAATTGCGCTCTAGACATCCACAAAGACAGCTAGATCTGGCTTTAAATATTCTACATTGGCAACACATAAAAAAAATGCTTATATTATGAAAAGCTGTTAGCCTTCATTATGTGTATTGGTAGTCATATAAGCTATGAATTTACTAAGATAAACAAGCTACATCATATTCTAAGCTTATTGTTAGTAGGAAATAAAGCGATAACACAATAATGTAATATGATGGCCTCCAACGGGGAAATCCCAAAGCAGTGAAGAGGCCATGTATCATTAATCAAAAACTATGAAGATGAATGGCTAAAAGCCAAAATAGTGTGCCAGTGTGCCATGTTTAAGAAATAAACTTACAATAGTTGATTAACAAACGGTAAAATGCATGCCAAATATAAAAAAAAAAGTGCTCTCTTTTCAACAGGTAATAACTTTGGTTCTTTAAAAAAACAAGAATTTGCCAGTTTGACGCAAAAATTTGTCCTGATTTTTCTGCAAACTGAAGGCTAGAAATGTTAACCAGATTTTTTCTGCAACTGAAGTCTAAAAATGTTAACCAGATTTTTTTTTGTAAGTCCAGAAAGAAAGAAAGAAAACAGATGCATAGATCTAGCTGCTGTAATAGACAATAAAGATAGACACAAGAGAAGGCAAGGGGTGGGTAGGAGGGTATGTGCACTATAAATATCTGCATGCACTAAAGCAATTAGGTTAGGGATTAGGCCAGGAAGTTTTACGGTACTGAGGAAGTCCTGTGAAGATTTGACTACCTGGTTGGCGCCCAGAGAGACAGTCCCTGATAACCTCTTGTCTTCACCCAGACACACTCCGACAATTCTTCACCTTTAGGCCAAGGCAAGAGATGGTATTACCCTCCCCCCGTACTTCCCCACCCCTTCTCTCCAAAGTTATATCTCCGCCTTATCTCCACGCTCCCCCCTCCACTCCCCCCCCCCCCCCCCCCGCTGCTAGATAGATTCTAATGATCATAAAACATTGTACGAAAGTCAACAATTGCTCTGATAATTTTCTCTTCATTTTCACCGCCCCGGGCTCCCCTTCTTCCCCTTAACCCCTTGTCTCAATCACACGTCCCCACCTTCACACCTTACCACACCACACCACAACCACACCACCTACTACAACTATTCTTGTATGAAAGAGAGATTGATATTAGGCCTATAATATATAAGTAGACAACCGCGTTAAAGATTCGATATATTTGACCAAATAAACACGTAGGACTTAAATGTTGTACAAGTGTTGCCTGTTGCTGTATTGATGTATATACAGATCCACTGTATATGTGGCAGTAGTAGTTGGCATATATTGTAGCTTCACTCCACCAATACAACGGCTCGCTTTTTCAACAAGGGGAATTTAATTTATGTTTTATTTAAGTTAAAAGAAAAGTTTAGGCCTACAGTTTTTTTTTCATTGCCTTTTAAATTAAGTCATTAACATCGTGCTGTATTATCAAACAATATACTTTACTTTACTTTTAAATTAAGTCTTTAACATCGTGCTGTATTATCAAACAATATACTTTACTTTACTTTTAAATTAAGTCATTAACATCGTGCTGTATTATCAAACAATATACTTTACTTTACTTTTAAATTAAGTCATTAACATCGTGCTGTATTATCAAACAACATACTTTACTTTACTTTTAAATTAAGTCATTAACATCGTGCTGTATTATCAAACAATATACTTTACTTTACTTTTAAATTAAGTCATTAACATCGTGTTGCATTATCAAACAATATACTTTACTTTACTTTTAAATTAAGTCATTAACATCGTGCTGTATTATCAAACAATATACTTTACTTTCCCGCCTTCACTCCCACAAACACCTACAAACAAACATTACATTTTAAAACATATAAAAACAGTAGGCCTACTACCTTTGCCCCCGGTAGCTACCATTTTTACCCACTGTATATAGGCTACTGTTTAGAAAGACGTGCAACCCCCCCCCCCCCCTTCCAATTCCAATCCGTGGGAAATATTAAAACTAAAGTTTAAGGTGTAGCCTACCCACAATAATTATCAATTAAAGCATTTTACTGGAAACACTTGAACAAAACACAAGCTAAAATTGTACTTTTCTTAATGGCTAACATAAAGTTATTTCAATAATTTAAAGTGACTGTGAAACAGTTTAGGCTGGATTTTTTTAAACAATCTTACTCACGCTCAGATATTATTATGGAATAATTATCTTGATGGGTTTTTGTCTTGTTTGTTTTTCTTCAAATAAATGTACAAATTATTTCTGCTTAACTCACCCAGGCCACACAAGTTGAAACAAATCATGTGGAGAATTTCTTGTTTTAGTTTTCAGAACTACTTCCGGCTCTTTCTGGTTGGTCTGTTGCCATTTTCCATACCTCAATTTTAAGGCTACTGCATCCTTGAAAGATTCATTAGTGAGTTAAAGGTTTAGAAAGTAAACAATGACACGTGTGCCAATAGTTGTCTCTTTTTAAATCACAACAGATTTACACATCTGTCTATCTGTCTATATATATTATATATATATAATATATATCTGTCTATCTATACATTTAAATATGTATATTTATCTATGTTAAATAATGTCCTATCTGTCTGTCTATTGACCTACCTATTTATTTAACTCTAGTAGAGAAAGATAGGGGGAAAAAAAGTTTGTTCATATTTTTACACTGTCTCTTTCTTTCCGAGTGGCATTCGGGGCGAGAAATGGGTTGTATGAACTAGTCGAAAACTAACCACTTAAACATTTTGTAAATGACTCTCACTCTCTCACAATGGAAAACTTAACATTATGTGACAAATTCTTTTTTGTAAGGCTTCTGACACAAAGCCGAAATAAGAAATGGAAAGATAGCCAACCAGGTTACATAGACTTCCTTATATCACCAATAGACTTATACATAGCAGTGTAATATAGGAATCCAAAAGTGAGCTGTTCATCTTAGACCTTAGTAATAATTACTTACTTTAAAGCATTTTTTTGGGGTTGGGTTTCAAATTTAATACTGGACATGACGGTCAAGTTGGTAGCGCGCAATGTCGCCATTTAATAGACATTCATTCCGCGGATCTGGATGGCGCCCTATGTCTACCCAGCTCGAATAGGTACACGAAATTTAATTATGGAAAGTATAGGCGGTATGGCAGGTTGCGTGCTAGCCACAAAATCATCCCACATGCCGTGGCCATAGTACTTATGCAGTTGCACTAGTTCTCTGAATGTAAATGATCTAAACAGAATATTTTACTTTACAAATAAAATGTAAAACAAAGAAACACTTGACATTCAGAGGTGATAGAGATTTAGCTCAAATATATTCTTTCAATTTTTTTTAAACACTGGTTTTTCCACTCGACTGAGGTCAAAGGTGAAACATGTGGATTGTTATTTGCACATAATGTGATTAAGACCGTAATAAAACTTTGGCTAAACGACTCGAGGGCTGATAATAAAAACGTTAATTTAAAACAAAACTAAAAGACTTTTCCCCCTAAAAATTGGACAAACACAAAACACATTTATAGAGTTATTCTTGAAATTATGTGAAATAGAAAAATAAAATATAGCTATAGCTATAGACTATACTCTCTCTAGACTCTGAGCAGGAGTGTGCAACATTTTTCTGCTTCGGGCCGCATATGAAATTTTATACAACATGACGGGCCACACAGTCTGAACATTCATTTGCATTATCAATGTAATTAATGTAAAAAAAATGCGGTTAGAAACTAAAAGTTTTTGCGGGCCGTTTTGTGGCCCGCGGGCCGCCTGTTGCACACCACTGCTCTAGAGTGTCGTGTTTTTTTTTCACTTTAGAAGCTGGGTGTCCCTTTTGTTACATTAAATTCAATTAAATAATAAAAGAGGGAATATATTTATATAACTTGGTCTAGTGAAACAAGTGGTCGCCACGGCGAATCTATGGATTGTGTGGCCAGCACAATGCCTAGCCCGGTTTCCTTTTTTGAAAAGAAGTCAGCTACTTGTTTTGGAGACTTGTTGGGATAGGTCTACCATTACCGACCCGAGGAAAAACGTCACAGCGAATTGTTTAACACTACTGTTTAAACCTAAGCCACCAGAGTAGCTATAAAGAGCGCAGCTGCTAGACCGCAATGTCGCCTTCAGTAAAATAAAAGTTAAAACTATATTTCTAATCACGTGGTTAATGTTTAGCTATTGAATTCTCGCCCATGAAATTTCTATTGCACTGCCAACGATTGAATGGTGTAAATAGAGAACATTTTCAGTGAATGTCATGAAGAAATTGGAGCAGCTTTCAAAAGAGCGTTCATAAGTTAATGCCACTGCAGGGGGATTGTGTGGCCATCCCAATGGCATGCAGCCTTAACTTTCTGCAAACTAATGTCAGGTACTCCGTCATGGCTGCATTAGATTAGAGAGCCCCCCCCCTCCCCACTCATCGTGACTGAAAAAAACAACAACTAATGTATAACCTGGATTCGAACCAAACACTTTATCGCTGGACCACCGTCTTCTATACTTTTTTACTATACAAAGATCTCATACCACACCCCTTTGTGACGACGGCTTTTTGACACACAATACATTATGGGTACGCTTAAACGTCCACAAGAACTAATAAAGTAAATACATTGTGATAAAAACAACGTTGCAATTTAAGAAGTTATATAGTATTTAGTGTATTTTTTAATTATTTTTTTTTTATATTTTCACGCACGAATTTATTATTTAAAACATGTATACTTTTAATATAATTTGATTTTAAATTTATTTTAAAAGACCTATATCTGAAATATTAGCACGAAGAAAAATGGTTGATTATCTCCCTTGGGTTTTTTTAATCACGATTTTAAAATTTAATGCCAGAGATGCCAGAATTTAAATTTCAGTTGCTAAACAGAAATTACACTAGCCATAAATTTTGTTGAAATAATAAGAAACAAAAATATATTTTTTAATATATGTTTGATTCACTAATAATTTTATACATTGAAAACAAGGAAACTTAAGCAAGATTTGTGAATATAGAGACATGAATGTTTTTTGTTTTAGTGAAACTAATAAAGACAACTTTAAAAAAAAAACATTTGTGTATTTAGATATGTGCTGTTGTTTGTATCAATCAAGCAATACTTTCATGAAGGTGTATTTCGGTACGCCATCCGAACGTCTTTGCAATAAACAACCATGAATAATACATAATCTATTGTGTGTGTGTGTGTTGTATTTTAGACAGCAGTGCGCGAGACGTATGGCGAGTGTCATAATAATATGCGAGGCCGAGAGCCGTGAGCGTAGGTCATACAATAACTCTCACGGGGCTCGTCTGCCTTTAACAATGTTGGTCGCCATATGCAGTTTTTTTTTATTAGTGTTCTTAAACATGGAACTTATGTAAATCAAAATGCTCATTTGATGAAATTATGTATTGACATTATTCTTATATGGATTCAATGGTCTTTACACATCTTAAATAAGGATTCAGAAAAATTAATTGTGCATGCGAAATCAACAAACTAGATAATATTACTTTCTGCTAAGCCCGCTGGTGTGGAATAAATAACATCGCGAGCCCCCCTCCCTCCTAGCGTGGAACATGGAGCGGTTGCCTCAGTTGCCACCCCCATAGGCTGCTACTGCTTCAGAAACATTTTAGCGAACTACTATAGGTCAGTGGATTTAGACGTTCTATAGTAGGCCTACTTTCGGTTTTAAGCTGGATTTGAACATGGGCGCTTTTAGGGTTGGCCATTCGTATCATTTTAAATCACGGCCCAGACATGATTTGTAGATATCTTTCTGTCTTATAAGTCTCCCTTGTGGACGATAATCGGGACTAACCAATGAACAGACGTATTAGATATCACTGACATGTCTGCTAAAACTGATTTATTAAAGACACGAGGCGACGTTTAAAAAGTGATTTAATTCAACATGGAGGGATTCAGTGGTATCTTCTAGACTGGACCCGGAGTTGGAATTAACTCGACCTGTTAACTGCTACATTGATACAAGCTGTGAGATATCGCCTGATATCGCTTAAATGCCATCACGTGACTTATTCCCCGGCACCCCCACGCAGCATAAGTCACAGCCGATGCCAAATGACACCGCCGACCCGAGATGACATCTACGATGGTTTCCGTGGTCTGGGGGTGATGGGGGAGGGGGAGCTAGAGGCCGCGCCATCTTGAATCGGGGCGGAGTCTTGATGTGTGTTCTCTCCCTACGCTTATCATTGGCTTCTGATTTGTCCTCATTAATTACACCGTGTTCCAGAGGGGCAGCAGACGACTTTTGGTGCCGAGTCTCACCTGGAGATAAAGGTAATTTTTTGGACAAGTGCGGCAGGGGCAGCTTGGGAGGTGGGGGCAGTGTGTGAGTTGACGGTAGTATCCCATTTCCCTGACTACCCGTGATAAAGTGATTGGAGAGTAAAGTAGCCTAGTTTCACCAGTAGCAATACACGTTTGACATTTTGTTCTTTGTTCGTCTGATATTTAGTTGGACGTATGTCTGTCTGGGATTTTGTTGGACCGAGTTGGACGTAGGTCTGACTGAGATTTTGTTGGACGTGACTCTATCTGAGAGTTTGTTGGACATAGGTCTGTCTGAGATTTTGTTGGACGTAGGTCTGTCTGAGATTTTGTTGGACGTAGGTCTGTCTGAGAGTTTGTTGGACATAGGTCTGAATGAGATTTTGTTGGACGTAGGTCTGTCTGAGATTTTGTTGGACGTAGGTCTGAATGAGATTTTGTTGGACGCAGGTCTGTCTGAGATTTTGTTGGACGTAGGTCTGTATGAGATTTTGTTGGACGTAGGTCTGTCTGAGATTTTGTTGGACATAGGTCTGTATGAGATTTTGTTGGACGTAGGTCTGTCTGAGATTTTGTTGGACGTAGGTCTGTCTAAGATTTTGTTGGACGTAGGTCTGACTGAGATTTTGTTGGACGTAGGTCTGTCTGAGATTTTGTTGGACATAGGTCTGTATGAGATTTTGTTGGACGTAGGTCTGTCTGAGATTTTGTTGGACATAGGTCTGAATGAGATTTTGTTGGACGTAGGTCTGTCTGAGATTTTGTTGGACATAGGTCTGACTGAGATTTTGTTGGACGTAGGTCTGTGAGATTTTCTTGAACATAGGTCTGACTGAGATTTTGTTGGACGTAGGTCTGTCTGAGATTTTGTTGGACGTAGTTCTGTCTGAGATTTTGTTGGACGTAGTTCTGTCTGAGATTTTGTTGGAAATCATTTATAAATTCTATTTGTTTTTGGCACGCGCACAAAGCTGTAGGAAAGTTTTTGTATTAGTACAACATTATTTAAAGGATAGATAGACTGTAATAATACACAATATATCAGTGTTGAGTCAACCACCCTTAAATTCAAAGTTGTTTTTTTTTAAATAAAAATCCTTTATATGCGTTTTTGTTTGCATTTTTGTTTTGAATCTACATCAAAGCTCTCCTTATACTTAAGAATATTTAGCCACACACAAAAACAAAGTTAATATTATTAAGGACTTAAAGACGAGCACCATAAAGGAAACACTAATTTTTAAGTTTAAGGGCTGGTAGATGAAGGAATGGGGCCTAAAGTTTGAAAGAATGTGTCTTCATTAGCAACTAGTCTTTGTTTTAAGTTTCAGACAGAGAATAACGAAAAGTTGGTCAATTAGCATATCAAAGATTTTGCCTGTCAGCCAGCCGGTGAGCTACACACTTTAGCGAATTTTTATAAATGATTTAAAATGTATTGTCATTGTAATGTACAGAAAATGCTGCAAGGTTCATAACTAGTGAATATTCCCAATTAACAAGAGTAACACCATTAGTAAAATCACTAAACCTAGAAACACTAGAGGACAGAAGGGCAGAGAGTAAAGTAGTAATTATACATAAGGCATTTAACTCTAATTTAGAAATACAACACAATAACCACCTGTTGCAATGCTCAGAGAAACATAAAGACAAAAACACTTTCCTTGTCCCTTATGCGAGAACAAATGCATATAAGTACTGTTTCTTCTCGAGTGGCATTCGGGCATGGAATGGGTTGCCTGAACAAACCAGGAAAACCAATAACTTAACATAATTTAAAACATTAATAAAAATGCAAGATTAGACTCGGACCACGGATGAGCGTAGGACGCAATAATCTTCTTTATAGAAGGAGCGTCTGTAATGTATAAGATAAGATAAGATAAGATAAGAAACAAGGTGTTTTATCTGAAATATGTTTTAAAATATGGAAAATTACTAACAGTAAGATTCGAGTAAACAGAAAACGCTGGCACTTAGTAAAAGCTGCAAATATTGTTTAAAACAAAAATAATTAGTGGTCGTAAAAAGTCCTAATGATTAGACGAATCATACTTCTTTACTTACTTACTTACGCCTACTACCCCTCTCGGGGCATAGACCACCAACAAAGGCTCTCCAGTCATCCCGGTCCTGAGCGAAGCGAGTCTTTCCAACTGTCCCCAAGAGTGACCTGTTCACTTGACGTCAGCAGCCAGGTCACAGCGCCAGCTGACAGCTGTTACGGGGTCGATCTCCTTCCTCTTCCCTTGTGGGTTCCATGATAAGGACTGTCTGGTGGTGTTAGAAGCCGGTTTTCTGAGTGTGTGCCCAACCATTTTCTGAGTGTGTGCCCCAACCATTTCCATTTTTTTGTTTCGCATGATCTCCAGATCGCCTTCCTGTTGACCTGTGCGACTCCAGAGTTCATCGTTACTGATTGTGTCTGTCCAGCGTGTCTGCAAAATCGTCTGAGACATGAATCAGACTTACTACCTAATAGTATTTAATATGCTTTAAAGTTTCCTTTTATAGTCTTTACCTTTTACAAAATTTGTTAAAACTTTAAATTGATCCATATTATTTTTTTTCAATCGTTGGTAAACATATAATATATTGAAAATGATATAGTAAATCGGTGTAATCCAAGTTGGGATAATGGACAAAAAAAAGCCTACTAACGTTCTCTGCATTTAGAATTTAGACCATTTAGTTTGTGATACAAGTGAGACAGACGAGTTGAAAAGTTTCATTCGGCCTACAAGAGGAATTAGTGGTTAGAACCAAAGACTATAATATAATAAGATGGACCGCTTCCTTTAATATTTCTGCTATTTGATGACTCAAAAATCTTTTTTCTTTTTTTTTCTTTTTTTTTATTTTTTTTATTTTTATTTTTATTTATTTTTTTTGGAATTTCTCACTACGTCATCTGGACGCTAAGATTTTTTTAAATGGAAAATTAAGATTAAAATCGAAGTTGTATACAGCGGAAGGATTCATTGGAGACAGTGTGCGCACGAAAAAAACAAAACAAGTGTTAGGCTGTTAAAATAGAGAAAGCGGTCCATCTCATTATAGTCTTTGATGTGCACCGGAAAACTTGAGGACGTATTGAAGGCCGAGCATGCGTAAACTAACTATTGAGCTCTAAAATTATAGCAAGCGGTCCATGTTATTATAGTCTTTGCTAGGACTTATAGCTAGCCATCTTGACTTTAACATAAGACTTAGAGAGGAAAGAAAAAAACCATGACGTAACCATCCAACTGTATGTGCAGACTAACTAAAATTCTTAGTAGGCGCCAATTTTGACCTCCGCCCTAAACGCCTCCTACTCTAGATACGGCACTGCTGACTAATATATTTGAACAGTATTAACAAAGTTTTAACTAACACGCTAATTAAATAGCTATCTTTTATCTTATACATTACAGACGCTCCTTCTATAAAGAAGATTATTGCGTTTCATTTACTATATTATCACAGTATTGTCAGAGACCCGGAAAAAAGGGGGGATCTTTCTGAGATCCCTGCTACCAACCACCCATAACCGACCGTGCCACGCTGCCACGCAGTAAACTTGTGATCACAAGTATTATCTTTTCAACATTTAAGCCAATTTAAACGCACGTGATTTAGGATACGCATCAGCCATATTTGCATATTGAAATCATCTTTACAGAATTTGTTATTGTTTTTTTTTTCTATTTTTGAATCAAAAGCAAAGAGGAGCAGACACATTTTTTCTAAAGCCACGATAATCTCAAGGAGTTCATCTGACTATTGCCACTGATCAGCTGATCGATTGTGTCTAATTACAGATTAGAGACTGCAGCTACAAGAAAGGACACACACACAAAAATGTGAGTCTAACTAAAAAGAAGCCTTACCTTCTGTGTTTTTGTTCCAATCTAGCTTCCTGTCTCCATTGACAGACGGCACACAAAGATCATGACCCAGATAAACTTTGAACTTTTGTTTACTTATTTGCTGCTGTCACTGACAAGTGACGAACCCCTCCCCTACCCCACCCTGACTGCACTATTCACGGTTATTTCACTTTACCTAATGCACATTGTGGAATTTAAATACAAAACATGTTGGTCTGAAGGGAATTGTGTGGCCAGCCCAGTTATCCCTCTCTTCTCCGGCTCTGTAGCATAAGGAATTAACAATATCCATCATTCATCTATTTACTGCCAGCAAGTTTTTCCCGGGTCCCCTTTGTCCCCTAGGACAGTACTTACACCGTTTACCTTGTACTTTACTAAGCTTTACCTATGTCTCTCTCTATAAGTGATAGCTACAGTGGGCTTTCTGTTCATGCTGTTCAGTTATAATAGTATAGCCTACTAGTCAATACTAGTCTAGCCGCATCAAACCACTCGAAAAGAGTTATGGAAGTTTCCACAACTTGGATTTAGTACCTTATGAAACGCTACACAAATTAAAATTATGCCTGAAAATGCGAATAGCAAAATGTTTATTCTATCTTTAAAATTGGAGAAAAAAACAAGACCTAGATTTGTGAGATGTGATAGCACAATAAACAGATACATTTCTTATAAGTTTACAGGCGTTCCTTCTAGTTAGAAGAGTCCAAAACTCCTGCAGGACGACAGGGACTGGTCGGCGGCAAGGATAGAACCCGCGACGTTTTGGTTAATAGTCCGGTGAACTAACCACAGGACCAACCAGCAAGACTAAAATTCTACAAGTTAAATGAATGTTGCACGACTTATGCAATCAATCTTTTTGTACCCCTCGATCTAAGTGTCTTTCTTTTAGGAAATCTAATAATATCAAATAATATCAAATAATATCAAACCACTTTTCTGGTTCATGGGGCATGATGGCCGTGCGGTAGCGCATTCGGCTGGCGTACCGCAGGTCCTGGTTTCGAATCCTGGTTAAGGCTAGGATTTTTTTCCCGGGTCTGGAGGGTGTCCCTGAGTCTACCCAGCTCTGATGGGAAACCTGATCTCAATTAGGCGGCTGTGCATAGTGATGGCCACACAATCATAGTATGCCGGGGTAACAGAAACCGGTGAACGCTGCTTCACGGACCTATGGATCAATTTGGTCCGACGGGTACTTTTACTTTTCTTTTTTAATCCCGTCATTGTCTACCTACGCAGAGCTATATCTCCTATCACTTTACATAAAACTAAACCAAACTATTGTTCATTTAATTAAATTCATTTAAAACCAGTAAAATGAAAAGATAAAGCCCTACATTTTAATAGGCTCAATTGCTTGTTGTTAATTCTGTTTCTTTTATTTAAATTCTGCTTTTCTGTTTGCTAATCTAAACTTGGCGTTAAGTTTAATTTAATTAACATTGTGCACAATCAATAAAGCAGACGAGATCTCTCTGGTGTAGAGTGTCTACTTGATACTGCAGGGGGCGCAGCGTTCATTGCACAAGTTTGAAAAAGTGTGGAGAAAGTGGGCGAAAAAGACTCCTTTGTAGAATAAAGTAAAGTATCTCTAACAGACTTTAAAATATTTTTTCCAATGTAATTCCGTCTGGGCAAATTGATTCCTTGGGCCGTTGAAGCAGCGTTAACCAGTTTCTGGCACCACGGCATACTAGGACAATGTGTTTATTAGTAAACACCCTGCTTATCCAGAACAAATCATAGCCTTCACCAAGATTCGAACACAGAACTTTCAGTACACCATCCGAACGCGCTGCCCGTCTACCTCCCTTTAATCAACCATAGGGCCAGTAAAGCCGAGATCATTAGTTTCATCTGGCCAACACAATATTCCCAACCGCCTTCACTTTCTCCTACTCGTGTCAGGTACCATTAACTATCAAATACAGAGGGACACAACGAGGGATTAAAAAAACAAAAACAATATAATAAACGACTTATCTTATCGTCGAGTTTATAGACGCGCCTTCTATACAAATTATCCTTGCGCCCAACGCTTATCCGTGGTTTCAGTTTAGTATTACAGTTTGATAAGTGTTTTAAATGATGTTAAGTTAAGCTGTTTAGTTTTTTCTTGGTCTGTCTTTTGGTTCATGCCAAAGACTGCTACTTGGGAGAAAGAGAATTCATATGAATTTTCTTAATAAACAGCGTTGTTGTTTTTGTTTTATAAATAAAATAAAATTACACAGACTAGTAGGACCTGACCTATATCAATAGCAAAATCTTTAGATCAGGGGTCGGCAACATTTTGACGATAGTGTGCCAAAGTAGGATTTCTAACTCATTCAGCATGCCAACATGGTAAAAGTCATTCTGCTCTAGCACTCAATTTTGTGTACAAGAAACTTAAATTGCACCTTTTGGCGTCTTCCGCGTCCCATTGGACATTGCGCTGCGTGCCAAGTCGGGCACGCGTGCCTTAGGTTGTCGACCACTACTTTAGATTATAACTTTTTTACCACTCCCTGTGTGTGTCTGTATGTGTGTGTGTGTGGCTGTATGTGCTCATAATGCCATTCTAAATTTCAAATAACAATATATGAACACCAACACAGAAGGTGCAGTTTATATTCTAGAAATGTGAGATTGTTATCAAACACTTCACATTGTATCGACTTCACGACTGATAAAGCATAGGCCTACACTTTAAAAAAAAAATACAATTTCCAATTAAATTTCAGATTTTACCGATTATAAGAAAAGTCTTTTTTAATTAATTAAATTATTTTTTTTCCAACACTATTTCGAATAACTAGAAAATAAATCACGTCTGAAAATCTTTTTTTTTAAAATGTCTACCGGGAGTTTCTTACCCTTGACATTTTATCGTATTGTTACCTCCCCTTTTGACTTTAATTCTCTCCCCCTCTTCTTCCCCCCCCCCCCCCCCCTTCCTTTCGCTATCAGCCATTCCTCGAGTCTATGCTAATGGCTTTCAATGTTTCATGGAACGTTTTATACTAGCGGCGTGGTGCTGTTCCATAGAACTGTATCTTGGGGATACGGGAGGGAAAGGGGGTGTTTGTGGGAGTGAGACTATCTCTGTAGGCCCACAAGTTTCCCGACTATCTCAGTAAGCCCACAAGTTGCCGTGTAATTGAGCGGAATGGTCCGGGACACGGAAAGTAGTGGCGGCCCGTCACGAGCGAGACTCGAGAGCAACCCGCGAGATTTTTTGAAATCTCTACCACGAGGGGGTGATACCATCGAGACAAGGGACGCCATGGAACCTTTTTTTTTAAAGATTTGGCGGGCATCGCTTTACCCGCCTTCTGCTCAACCTTGTCCAGACGACAAGTTGTAGTTTGGGTTGTTCTCCCCCCCTTCCCCCCACACTTTTTTTCTCTTCATACTTCTTGTCCGATTCTTCATCGTCTGCTGTCCTTGCAAGTAGTCAAATAGTGTTAACTCTCTTATATATTCCAGTCTGGACACCTTCTTCCCCCCCCCCTCTTTATCATTTGGATTGTTCTGAATTTCCTTCTGATTGAAGAGATACAGGAAATAGTTCCAGACATTTAATCCCACCTGGTGGTCAGTGCTTATTAATTTAGTTTTAAAAAAAAGATTCGCAAGACAAAGCATCCTGTTTGGCCGTAATGACTGATAAAGGTTTTTAAATAAATGTGACACATTTCATTAAAAGTAATGTCGAAAGTTTTCAGTTAAAACCATTGGTATTGTTCTAGAAAGTTCCTAATGGTAATGCCTCATGATTTGCACACTATCATTTCGTTACAGAAAACTCCACACGTCATGGACAATTATTATCTATAGAAGTTCCCAACTACTGGTGTACGGAGATGAATGCTAAAAAAAATCACGGAGTCCACATTTGAAAGTTTGTAGGCCTAAACAGGCAGTTAATACCTGTAATTATGTAATGTTCATATTACAAAACTTCACAAAAGTAATGTTTTTAATTGAAAGGTTTCCATAACGGCTCATTTTTAAAGTGTCTGATTTAGAAGTGTAATTAATGTAAGTTTTAATATCTATTCTATATTTGAACTACTGTCCTAGGGATAGAATATAATTACGTCATGCGTGTATGCGTGTGTGGCTAAGGCTTTGAAATGAAGTGGTTAAGCTGTTGGTTTAAAGCATAGGTTCTCAACGGGAGCGATATCGCCCGCCGTGGGGCGGTGAGAAGCTTTAGGGGGGCGCTGACATCCCCGGGGGCGATTGGGGGGCGGTGAGGGGCAAGTGGGCGGTACAAACGTACCTGATGTATTTTAACACATCAGCTTTTTGAATCTATTAGTTTTTGAATTAGTCCTGTGGTTGGTTCACCGGACCATCAACTAGGCTGACCGATCATTGTCGCTTTAGCATCTGCTATTATTAATAATATTTTTTCAGCTCAGTTTAACTGAGATGTCTTTAATGTGTTTTAGAATGGAAGAGTAAAATCCACACTATGGTAAAGCGGTATAGATAATAAGTAATCATCCAAACTGTGTAGTTATTGTATTGCGTGAAAATATACATATAATTTATTTAATCATATAATATTTATATAATTTTCAAATACTTTTTACAGTTCAATCATTTCAAAGTTATAAATGTAAGCCTATTAATTTTTATAAAAGAAAAAAAACAGAAATATTTGCCCAAATAAAACGGGCTAATTATCTCCCTTTAACTATAAAATGTGATTTTTTACATTCAATATTTGATTCAATTACAAGTTCTGTTTTGTAATATAACAAATATTACTGACTTTTAGACCTAAGACTTTTTGCAACCAAAATTGAAACAAAAATAGACAAATTGCTAGCAACACACCAGGCAAACGATTCGCATTGATTTATTTAAACCTTTTGTTAAGGCAATTTTTTATCTATTAATTCTTACAAAATGTTTCCTTTTCAGTTTTTTTAAAGATAATTAATCACAAAAAAGTCTTTGCTTTTTAATCCATTTTCATTTTCCTTATTTTGTCATCTTACCACTAGGGCTACATTCGCTAGATCTAAATATTCATTTGTAATAAACCCTTAAACCATTTTGCATTGTAAGCATAAATCAAATCTTTTTTCCGCGAATAAAGTAGCTTTTCTTTTGATTAGATTCTGTCAACAATTTGACCTTTTCTATGTCAAGCATTCATAGGCCAACCTATTATAAATATAATTCCACTTATGTCAATCCTTAGTATTTTGTTTTGATTTTTATTGTAATTTATATTAGGCAATCTACTTTTAAAAAGGCGTTAGTTTTGGGATGAATACTGATAGGTAAAACGAATAAATACATCAGATACAGGTGCGGGCCTAATTCAGATCCTTGTGGAAATCTTAATGCCCTGCCATAGAATATCTATAATCACTTATTACTGAATATTATTAATCCTTACTTTCTACGTCTCGGTTTAAAATTTACACACAAACAAACCGAGGATTATAGAATATAATTTTTTTAGCAAAATAAACAAACACACACACACACACAAAATAAAAAATAGCATTACTAACAGACAAACAGAAAAATAGCATTACTAACAGACAAACAGAAAAAAAGCATTACTAACAGACAAACAGAAAAATAGCATTACTAACAGACAAACAGAAAAAAAGCATTACTAACAGACAAACAGAAAAATAGCATTACTAACAGACAAACAGAAAAATAGCATTACTAACAGACAAACAGAAAAATAGCATTACTAACAGACAAACAGAAAAATAGATAGCATTACTAACAGACAAACAGAAAATGAAACCAAAACAACAAATGGAGTAATAATAAAGAAAAAGAATAATGGAGTAATAACACAGACAAGGTAGAAAATAATGGAGTAATAACACAGACAAGATAGAAAATAATGGAGTAATAACACAGACAAGATAGAAAATAATGGAGTAATAACACAGACAAGATAGAAAATAATGGAGTAATAACACAGACAAGATAGAAAATAATGGAGTAATAACACAGACAAGATAGAAAATAATGGAGTAATAACACAGACAAGATAGAAAATAATGGAGTAATAACACAGACAAGATAGAAAATAATGGAGTAATAACACAGACAAGATAGAAAATAATGGAGTAATAACACAGACAAGATAGAAAATAATGGAGTAATAACACAGACAAGATAGAAAATAATGGAGTAATAACACAGACAAGATAGAAAATAATGGAGTAATAACACATACAAGATAGAAAATAATGGAGTAATAACACAGACAAGATTGAAAATAATGGAGTAATAACACAGACAAGATAGAAAATAATGGAGTAATAACACAGACAAGATTGAAAATAATGGAGTAATAACACAGACAAGATAGAAAATAATGGAGTAATAACACATATAAGAGAAAATAATGGAGTAATAACACAGACAAGATAGAAAATAATTGAGTAATAACACATATAAGAGAAAATAATGGAGTAATAACACAGACAAGGTAGAAAATAATGGAGTAATAACACATATAAGAGAAAATAATGGAGTAATAACACAGACAAGATAGAAAATAATGGAGTAATAACACAGACAAGATAGAAAATAATGGAGTAATAACACATACAAGATAGAAAATATAGGAGTAATAACACAGACAAGATAGAAAATAATGGAGTAATAACACATACAAGATAGAAAATAATGGAGTAAATACACAGACAAGATTGAAAATAATGGAGTAATAACACAGACAAGATAGAAAATAATGGAGTAATAACACAGACAAGATAGAAAATAATGGAGTAATAACACAGATAAGATATAAAATAATGGAGTAATAACACAGACAAGATAGAAAATAATGGAGTAATAACACAGACAAGATAGAAAATAATGGAGTAATAACACAGACAAGATTGAAAATAATGGAGTAATAACACAGACAAGATAGAAAATAATGGAGTAATAACACAGACAAGATTGAAAATAATGGAGTAATAACACAGACAAGATAGAAAATAATGGAGTAATAACACATATAAGAGAAAATAATGGAGTAATAACACAGACAAGATAGAAAATAATTGAGTAATAACACATATAAGAGAAAATAATGGAGTAATAACACAGACAAGGTAGAAAATAATGGAGTAATAACACATATAAGAGAAAATAATGGAGTAATAACACAGACAAGATAGAAAATAATGGAGTAATAACACAGACAAGATAGAAAATAATGGAGTAAATACACAGACAAGATTGAAAATAATGGAGTAATAACACAGACAAGATAGAAAACAATGGAGTAATTACACAGACAAGATAGAAAATAATGGAGTAATAACACAGACAAGATAGAAAATAATGGAGTAATAACACATACAAGATAGAAAATAATGGAGTAAATACACAGACAAGATTGAAAATAATGGAGTAATAACAAATATAAGAGAAAATAATGGAGTAATAACACAGACAAGATAGAAAATAATGGAGTAATAACACAGACAAGATTGAAAATAATGGAGTAATAACACAGACAAGATAGAAAATAATGGAGTAATAACACATATAAGAGAAAATAATGGAGTAATAACACAGACAAGATAGAAAATAATTGAGTAATAACACATATAAGAGAAAATAATGGAGTACTAACACAGACAAGGTAGAAAATAATGGAGTAATAACACATATAAGAGAAAATAATGGAGTAATAACACAGACAAGATAGAAAATAATGGAGTAATAACACAGACAAGATAGAAAATAATGGAGTAATAACACATATAAGAGAAAATAATGGAGTAATAACACAGACAAGATAGAAAATAATGGAGTAATAACACATACAAGATAGAAAATATAGGAGTAATAACACAGACAAGATAGAAAATAATGGAGTAATAACACATACAAGATAGAAAATAATGGAGTAAATACACAGACAAGATTGAAAATAATGGAGTAATAACACAGACAAGATAGAAAATAATGGAGTAATAACACAGACAAGATAGAAAATAATGGAGTAATAACACAGATAAGATATAAAATAATGGAGTAATAACACAGACAAGATAGAAAATAATGGAGTAATAACAAATATAAGAGAAAATAATGGAGTAATAACACAGACAAGATAGAAAATAATGGAGTAATAACAAATATAAGAGAAAATAATGGAGTAATAACACAGACAAGATAGAAAATAATGGAGTAATAACACATACAAGATAGAAAATAATGGAGTAATAACACAGACAAGATAGAAAATAATGGAGTAATAACACATATAAGAGAAAATAATGGAGTAATAACACAGACAAGATAGAAAATAATGGAGTAATAACACATACAAGATAGAAAATAATGGAGTAATAACACAGACAAGATAGAAAATAATGGAGTAATAACACATATAAGAGAAAATAATGGAGTAATAACACAGACAAGATAGAAAATAATGGAGTAATAACACAGACAAGATTGAAAATAATGGAGTAATTACACAGACAAGATAGAAAATAATGGAGTAATAACACAGACAAGATAGAAAAAAATGGAGCAATAACACAGACAAGATAGAAAATAATGGAGTAATAAAAAAGACAAGATAGAAAATTAGAACAATCTTATTGTATACAAATTAATTGTATTGAACTTATATGTTAAATTATTCATTTTGTGGTATATAATTTTTTTTTCATCTGACTTGTAGTTTCAGTTTTTAAACTTCGGATTCATTTCAACATTTTCTCCATTTGGAACAAGGAAATCGTTTAAATCATTAACACTGAAACTTTGTCAAAAGCTTAACAACCAGTCCTGTTAATTCCAATTTTAAACAAGAGCAAATTTAAATATACAAAAAAATTGATACATAAAACAACAACTTTGTGTAACCGGCACGCTATTGTCAATCTGATCGTCCATTCATACGTCCATTCGGTTTCGGCCATTACTATAGCCAAACGCTTTAATGTGAAAGTTATAGCTGATATATGCATTGCACCCAACAGTAGAACCAAAAAAGTTGAAATGAAACAGCATGTATATTGATGCAAATCTCATTCTGCTGTCATTAAACAATAAACCATTTAATTTGTGCAAGAGCTGATTATTATATTTGATTATATGCCTACCTATGCACAATAGATATATATATATATATATATTTATTAATGTATTAAATAATAAATAGTTTACAGAGGGTAAATATGTCTGAAATAGAATCGTAATTCTTTGACTAATGCGATTATTAACTCATGCTATTAAGGCGTGAATGTTGATTAAAAGCGTCGATGGATATCTCTATGCCAAAGGAGGGGAGAGCATCCCCAAGAACAAAAAGCCAACCAATCAACACAATGGGCAATATTTGACTCCCGGGATGATCTTTATCGTAAAACGGACACCACAACCGTTTTTCCCAACTTCTAAAGGCAGGGACGGACCCAGGCGTTGACGTCTCCATTAGGAGGGGAAGTAACCCTAGAGCTCGCTCTTGGATTGTGGGAAACTGGGAAGGAAAACAAAGTGTCAAGAGTTACAGCCGCTGGGCGTTGAGAGTTATGTCGACATTGGAATAGTCAACAATGAGTTATCGCCCCATGTCTTTGTACTCTTAGAGGAAATGACTAGCAACGTTGAAATAAATAGCATTGGAAAAAATAAATTAGATTTCAAAAATAGGCACATTAAAAAAATAAAATAATTAAAATCAGTGAAGAACTAATAGAAACCACAGGGACGATAGAGAGAGAGAGAGAGAGAGAGAGAGAGAGAGTGAGAGGGAGAGAGAGAGAGTGAGAGAGAGAGAGATGAAAAGAAGAACAGAATGATAGAAAAAGAGAGAGAGAGTGCTTGAGAAATTGAAATAGCTAGAGAGAAATAATGTGAGAGAAAATAGAGAGATAGAGAAAGGTGGGTGAGAGGGAGGTTTGGCTAAACAAATAGATAGATTGAGAATTTGGTGATTCAGGTTTTCTAGAAGGCATATCAAAAAATGTTCATGCATCTGTAGTACTGAGTAAAATAACACTAACAATAATACTAAATAACAATAACATTAGTTAGCCATAATACTAGATAAGAATAATTACAGATAACTCTTCTTAGTCTTGTTACACAACATACAAACCACACAACAATACAGACAACAAGCTTTGGAAATATTTCCATCAAGACCTGTGCTTACATAATGTTGAGTCTAAATTATGTCAATACAATGTATAACGACTTCAATTAATGTAAAAATACTTGCTAGAACAAAAGTAGGATTGTATACCTATATACATGTCTTTGTTGGCCCACGCAGTGCCTTTTTTTGTAAAAGTATCCCGTCTGACCGATTTGATTATAACTCCTTTCTGAGCGAGAAGCGTCTGAAATGGTCGAGGGCCGCACCATGTAAACTACAAGGTCACCCTGGCTGCTGGCACCGCAGAGAGGAGAGCCAAGAGAATGGTCAGGGTTACAAAGAGCGGAGACCTAACAAACGGTGCCCTAGCCCCATGAGGACGGATGGCAGCGACATACACTTTGATGAAGGCTTTATGGTGATCTAAAGTTGACCTATTACATGTATTACTATAGACTTGAGTGTCACACAACGACTAGATAGGAACGTGTGATATCTGTATAATACATTGTGACATATTAGTATACCTAGATTTTGCAGATATTGTCTTCAGTGTTCTATATCAGCCAACAATGTAACAGATATGGGCTTTAGTGTGACAGTGTGACATGGATATAGTTGGATATATATAATAATATATAAATAGCAAGGAGTATAGTACAGATAGTATTACACAGATAAAGATAAAACTGTCACGGGCTGCTTGTATGTTGCAATGCTAATACAATTCTTATAGTCATCAACATGTAAACAAAATAGCTACATTTTTACAGCTTGAAAACAATCTAGTAAATTTGTCTTGCTAACTTTACACATAAGTTACAATCTGCACATTCTATTAAGGCAAAAGTAAACAACGTGATTGTGTGGCCAGCACATCCCACAGGCGACTTTTACTTTTCCCCAACTACTGTCAGAGCCGGGGAGACTCCAGAACACTTTCATGGCTTTTAGCTTACATGGAACAAGACTCCAGAACACTTTCATGGCTTTTAGTTTACATGAAACAGGACTCCAGAACACTTTCATGGCTTTTAGCTTACATGGAACAGGACTCCAGAACACTTTCATGGCTTTTAGTTTACATGGAACAGGACTCCAGAACACTTTCATGGCTTTTTGCTTACATGGGACAGGACTCCAGAACACTTTCATGGCTTTTAGCTTACATGGAACAGTAGACATTTAGAAAAGTAAACAGAGACTCGACTAGACCACACTGTCCTCTTTCAATATTGTTTACAAACGACAATTTTGTATCTTCTTGGTGTTCTGTGTTGTCTTCAATCCATTAAAATAAATAGACTCTCTGGCTGGAACTATTTATTCTGCATTACTATAAACTCTAGCTATAAAATAAATGTCAGACTAATAGAAGCAGGTTATCAGTATTATCGCCTAGTGAATATGTTTATTTCTTATATCAATATCAGAGCATCAGTTTTGTGTCACAATAAACAGACAGAAATGACGATCACATTTTTTCTACTATAAATATAGTCTATATAGCGATTTTATTGTTTTTATATCAACACATTTGAAAAGACTATTTATATATAATGTTTCAATGTAAAGCTCTCCATTTTCCACTCATCTATCTCTCCCTCGCCTCTCTCTCTCTCTCTCTCTCTCTATCTCTCTCTCTCTCTCTCTCTCTCTCTCTATCTCTCTCTCTCTCTCTCTCTCTCTCTCTCTCTCTCTCTCTATCTCTCTCTCTCTCTCTCTCTCTCTCTCTCTCTCTCTAACTATCTATCTCTGTCTGTCTTGACATAGAGCTCACATCATTGAAATTGTAGATAACACTAAACAATAGTATAAAACATATCATACGGAAAACAGAGACAGTACGCACTTGTGGACATAAAAACTAGAGTCTAACCGAGTAGACCATTTCTATCAAGTACCAAACCCTAGCATTTGGACGAGCTTTTTGCTGAGTCCGGGCCGGAAACGAGTATCATCGGCATCTCCTGATTTTCGCTTTTACAAGCAAAAACATATGATAATGCAAAACATATGATAATCTCTTAAGTCATTTTCCCATAAAATCTCCCCCTTATCCTCCCCCCCCCCACTCCCCAACCATGTGCCGTTAAACGTTGACTTGCAACTATAGCTGTAGGTATGATATAAAAAAAGTTTTATATTTGTTAAAATATAATTTTTTACCTCAATGTTCTTTCTTATTTGTAACTTTTTGTGCGGGTATCATTTGTCGAATCTAAAAGTGTTCAAAACTGGTCAGTTTGGCCAAGTCGATTGTCCGGTTAAGCCTTAATGAAAATCTGGATGTTCGATACATCGTTCGATATATATCATTTATATGATAGAATGTTATTGCAAGGTGGTATATGAACTACCTCAGATACTCGAGGATGAAAAATTTTGTTAATGCAACGTAAAATAAATGTCAACATTCATCAAACGTTTTAGTCTCAATTAAACCATTTCCAAATTATTATTTTTTACAATTATTTTAAGATAAATATTAGTATTTCGTTCGACATCACATAGTTCGTAGCCCTACTTTATGTTAAAGAGACGCCATTTATGTAGACGATGATTGTGTAATAGTAAGATTAGGCCCTACGTTCCTTCTAGATAGAAGATTATTAGGCCTGCAGGGCTAGAACCCGGGTCGTTATGTTGACAGTCCGGTGAACTAACAACTAGACCAGCCGGCCCTGTGTGAGCTGTTAATGTTGTGTTTACTTTGGAAGATGAATAAATATTTTCACGTCGGTTTTTTTTTTTTCTTGATGATTTTATTTTTAATATATTTTTTATTATCGTTTTTCCAATAGTTCTACACTTGTAACTATTCTTAAGTGGTCAAAGAGAAACATACAGTTTTATTTTGCACGAATAAGAAAAAGGATTGAACTTAAAGAATATAATGTATTATTCAAACTGATGAGTACTTCAGTACCAATATTAGTAATTAATACTTTAAATATCGTTTCACTATATTCCTGTCAGGGTAAGCATCAAAACTGACAAAAGTAGTGCCCATAGTTAAATCACTAAACTGACAAAAGTAGCGCCAATAGTTAAATCACTAAACTGACAAAAGTAGCGCCAATAGTTAAATCACTAAACTGACAAAAGTAGCGCCAATAGTTAAGTCACTAAACCTAGAGGACAGAAAGCAAAGAATAAAGTGTAATACATAAGGCACGGTAGCCGAGCGGCAGCGCGTTCGACTAGCGAGCCGAAGGTCCCGGGTTCGAATCCTGGTGCAGGCTAGGATTTTTTCCCGGGTATGGAGCGTGTCCCTGAGTCTACCTAGCTCTAAAGGTACCTGACCTTAGTTGGGGTAAAGTAAAGGCGGCTGTGCATAGTGATGGCCATTAGTGGCGTAATAAGAGCTGGTGTCACCCGGTGCGGTAAACCTTGGGTGTCACCGCCACCCCCCTCGCGACTTTCACCATAGTTTTCGTCTCCTTAAAACAAACCTACAGTTCAAATGACAAATACTATAACACTATTAATTTAATATTAGAAACTGAAACAACTGAAACAACCGCACGGTTAGTCATTTTTACATTTAAAGTAGGCCCTACATGTACTTGATTTAAATTTTTCCTTTCCTGCTCTACAAAACTGCAAAACTTTTCAATCACCTCATCAAAATCTATATCATAATAATATTATTCACAGTTTCCCTTTCAATCGATAACATAGCCAGATCAGAAAGTCTTGATTGTCCCAAGGTGGATTAGTAAATAGCTTTTTATAAGCTTTAGTTTTGAAAAGATCCATTCACACACAGACCGTTAGAAATAATTGAAAGCCTAGCGAGAGTGTTGGAAGAGATTCTATGAAGTCCCATTTGCTATGAATTTCAAAATATATAATACTGACCAGTCCATGGCTTGATTTAAGGTCAATATCAGATGCTTTTAGGTGTCGTCCAAGCCGTGTTATTTCTTTGAAGAGCTCATCGTAGAAAGAGGTTAATTTGGGAACGGACACCACCAATAACTCTTCTTCACTTGCTGATAGTAGAATCTTGGGCTGAAAAGCCTCAAACATACATGCAACTTCCTTAAACGCTTTTGATCTGATCTGGAGTTCAGAATGAAAGCGATCAATACACTCTAGCATCTCCCTACTGCTTTCTTCTCGCATAGGAATTCCAGCATCTCTTAATTTTTCCCCTGCCATTCTCTTCTTGAATCTTAATCCCATGTTGGTCTGATTTTATAAGTGCTTGTTCCATAGCACGCTTTACTAATTGACTCTGCTTTTCGTGCAAAAATAATCTTAAGGCGTCTAACTTGGTCACCACTTTATTAAGAGTTAAGTCTTTAGTCTGGAGGCACTGATGTGTAAGATTAAATTCTTCAAGTAATTAGTTTATTTAGACAACGTCTTCACGCGAAACAAAACGACATAACGAAGCCAATATGTGGGTTGTATCGAATTTTACAAAACAAAATACTTGGGCAGTCCTACTTGTGGTTTTGGCAGAATCGGCAGCGGACCACTGTAGCCCAATAACGAATTTTTATATTTAAATTTATAAAATGGGAACAAGTGTAAGGAATGCATTAATGTAAGGTCATTGTTTGGGTTTAATATTTTTGGGTTTATTTTTTCAGTCGATATTGCAAATTATAAAACCATAGCAGTTTATGGGATCCTGATAACAACACACCAACGTATTCACATAACGCTTTGCCTCGATGTCATCTAGGACCCATACTTTGGAATCGTATTTACGAATATTAAAAGAATCGATGTAGTCTAGCACAGGGGTCGCAACCTTAGGCACGCGTGCCAAACTTGGCACGCAGAGCGATTTTCAATAGCACGCGAGAGACCTCCAAGATTTGTTTTTTAATTGATGAAAAAAACATTTTTTGGTTCAGAACGTGCAAACCTGACTGTTGAAGCCGATGTTTCTGAATGACATAGCGACACATTTCAGTGACTTGACATTTAACTACATGTACACCCCTATATTAGGGCATATATTTAGATAGATAGTTATGGCTTTTTTCAGAAGTAGGCCTACCTCGAAGTACTCAAAGCGGAGATTTCTAACCAAACGCAAGACTTTCAAAAACTTTTCAAAACTTTGCATCCAAATGTGTCCTTTTGCGGACACATCTGAAAGGAAGCTGCTTAGCTTAGGAAAATCATCTGCTTTTTTCAACTGATAGGCATTCGCTGTTCTACTTTCAACTTTTGGTTCAACTTACACTTATAAAGAAATAAAAATAAGTCAGTAATATTTTGTATATTATAAAGCATATTTTGTTTGGCATCACTATTGAATCAAATTTGGAAACTTTTTTTATTAAAGGGAGATAATTTCAGCATTTTATTTGCGCTAATGATTTTGGTATGTTCATTTTATTTATTTTATAAAAGAATAAATTAATGGCTTACAATGTATAACTTTAAAATGAACAAACTTTTTAAAAGTATTTGAAAATTGTATAAATATTTTATGACTAAAGAATGTATATGCTTTTTTCAAACATTACATTAAGTACCCAGTTTGTTTGATTACAACGTATCTATTCCGCTCAACGGTAATTCGCCATTATCTTCCGTGGTCCTAAATACATCAATTAAAAGGACATCTCAGTAAATTGAGATCACATAAACTGAGATCACAATATCATTATATTACTAAGTGTTAGATCTTCATCTTGAGTACCAAAAAAGTATTTAGACAATGACTAGCCTACCATAAATGTGAAAGTTCAGCTGACTAATAAAATATTGTATTGATTGATATAAATAAAAATAAAATCGATGATAATCACAAACACGTTTATTGTTTTATTAAATATAAAACGCTTTTACTATCTTCTCTATAAATATCATTTGCTTTTAGCATTGGGCTGGCTACGGAGTTAAATTAATTGTCCTATAAAATATTTTTTTAAATTATAATAGAACAGGTTGACTTTTAGGCTGGTGGCACGCAGAATGATTTTGAAATCCTAGTTGGGCACACTGTTAGTAAAAGGTTACCGACCTCTGTTCTAGCAGTCTCATTCAAAAAATCACCAGACTGCATGCTGTATCATGTATGGTGATGACACACCGTGCTGCTAGTCATTGTCATTTATTTCATTATGATCTGCCATCCGTTCTGTTATCGGACTAGACCAGCAGTGCGTGCTCTGTAAAATTTTTATTTTTTTAAATAGTGTTTTTTTTTTCATTCGGGTATCACCCCCTGAGAGGGTGTCACCCGGTGCGGTCCGCACCCCCCGCACCCCCTCGGTACGCCACTGACGGCCACACAATCACCTAGTCTGTCGTGGCCAAAGAAACTGGTGAACGCTTCATCGGACCTATGGATCAATTGGGTCCGACGGTTACTTTACTACTTACTAATACATGCAGCATTAAACTCTAATTTAGAAATAAGATAAGATAAGATAAGATTGCTTTATTGATCCAAATGAATGGAAAATTGACTTGATTACATAAATTCCGTCTTTCAGCATACCTCAAAAATATTAAAGAACCATTTGTACTCAAACACAATAGACATTCACGCACACTATCATACCATTTATCATACAAGAAAAAAGTAGGCCTATTATTTAGGAGTCAGCTATTGAGCCATTGTATTTCCTGGCTGAAAGATGATTCTTTTGAAAGAGTCTCACTGACAGTGGAACAAAAGAGTTCTTAAATCTCTCTGTTCTTGCTCTTATAGAAAGAAGCCGACCACTTCGACTAGATATTATGTAACTATCATGAAGCGGGTGTGCATGATCTTGGAGGATTTTATCAATCATAGACAGGCACCTTGAACTAAAAATATCCGCAAGAGATGGTAATTCTGTCTGTGTAGTACGAGAGGCTTTGTTTATTAGGCGGTCTATCCGATGTTTGTTCAATGTGGTGGTATTACCATACCAGCAGGTGATTGCAAAGGTTATGATGCTACCAACAGTCGCCGAGTTAAATAGATTCATAATGGTTTTCTCTATGTGAAATATTTTTAGTTTATTAAGACAGAAAAGTCGTTGGTACAACCCAATGACAACTTTTGGCAATGCTCAGATAAATATAAGGACAAAAACACTTTCGTATCCCTTATGCGATAACAAACGCATATAAGTACTCTTTCTTCCCAAATGGCATTAGGGCATGGAATGGGTTGCCTAAACACACCAGGAAAACCAGTAACTTAACATCATTAAAAAAAAATATTAAAAATGCAAGACTAGACTCGAACCACGGAAGAGCTTTGGACGCAATAATCTTCTTTATAGAAGGACCGTCTGTAATATATAAGATAAGAAGATTTATTCATTTTGTTTGTCTATCTTTATAAAGCTTATGAAGTTATACATTAACAATCAAATAATAAAACTGACAATATTTAGCAAATCAGCGCTTAAAATTATTAACTAAAAATTGTTATAGATAAAAAAAATAGTCCAGTAAACATACAGCAAGGGATTGAAAACATTGGTAATTACAGATTATAAAAGTCAGAAGTCAGAATACTAAAAACAAATAAATAATGTAGGTCTAATAAGTACACAGAGAATACATTCTTCTAATTCAAGAATAAATTAAAGAATACATAAAAATAAAGATATAACAAATAAACAGTATTGTATACCATGAATTCTAAAATAAGCATTCTGACTAAAATCAACAACAACAAAAAAACAAATTTGAGGTTGAAAAACTTAAGAACAAAAAAACCAGGAGCAAGATTTAACTGCCTCTTCAAAGAAATATATTTATTTTCCGGAAATATCTAAGGTTTTCAAAAGTCTTATCTAGCCATGTCACAAACTGACATTGTACAGCTCAGTATATCTTTGATACATTTCTTTCAGCTCAACATGTAACAAAAGAGTCAACTGGAAATAGAAACGAGAGACGGAACATTCGAGATTACCTCGTTTGCCTGGAATTCCATTAAACGTTTTAACGTGAGAATTCTTGCAAAAATAATTATTACGATCATCAAAATATCATCTTTAACAGAATGGAATTATTAGGAAACACATCTGAAGGATAAAGAAAAACGGAATTGTGGGTAAATAATTGATGTATCTATCGATGAAATATTGTCTTAAAACTGTTTATAATTGAATTACTCTATGTTTTGCTCAAATGTGGGGGACAACAGTTCTAGTCTCAATGTTTCGGAGTCAAAATATGTTTAAAATACTCCAGCATTCGTTTACCATCAGTGTATCTTTTATTTGATAGCTACTCGGCCACAAGGGAAATTTGGTCTGTACAAGACAGCACATTATTTGTAGCATACGTAACACGACTGGCAGCACAATCTTCTCATTTGTCGTGGCTAATAAATAAATTAGCCCGTTGGACCAAATTGATAATAGGGGCCTGTGCAGCAGCGTTCACCAGTTTCAATGGCCACTCGATACAATGGACAATGCCCAGCCACCTTAAATTTATCCCAACCAATGTCAGGTACCCATCAGAGCTGGATAGACTCGAGGACACCCTCGTGTCCAAGGAAAAAATCCTAGGATTCGAACCCAGGATTTTTGGTACGCAATTCGAACACGCTGCCGCTCGGCCACCGTGGCTAATACAACGGCTGAATTATTTTTTTGTGGTAATTAGTCCTATAGATCTTGAAGCTCTTTTAATGGAACATTAATTTTAAATTCAATGTACACTATGTTATAGTAGTTTTCTATTCTATCTGCTTACCAATATTTCCATCGGACAGTCGCTGTATTGAATATAGTCATAGAATGGTGTGTGGCTATACAATAGAGAAATAACATCGGCAGGTCTATCCAAAATCTAATGGTAAAAACAACACAGTGTACTTGATTGGTGTTCAATCTAAAAAGCAAAGCAATCAAATCTTACAATCAAATCTTGGTAAAAACAACAACTGGTAAAACTCCATTGGATGGTAACTTCATTGACATTTGTAAAGTTTATGGCGATTTGGTTTTTCCTGGTTACAAAATTCCAGTGGGTTTTTATCACCACTGCAACTGGTAAGTATAATATAGCGACTTGCGGCATTTTGTCGTAATTTACCATCATTCACCTTTTTTTCACCAGCTCTGAATGAGTACCTCACTTTAGTTGGGGTAAAGTAACGGCGAGTGGGCATTGAGCCGGCCACACAATCTCCTATCATGCCGAGGCCACATTCACCGGCCCCATGGATCAAATTGTTCCGACTTAGTCACTCAATTATTACACCCTTTCGCAACACTAAGTGGCCTGCCTTATCTTGTGTATTGTCGATGGAATCTTATGAATATATAAGCACCGTAAAGGTAACGAATGCAAGATCAAAGCTCAAACACATCGAAATGTAGATTTGAAAGGTCGCTACTCTGGAACTGTACTCCAACATAATCTGGACACTTAAACCGAATTAGACGCGAATTCGTCGACGCTAATCATAACTATAAAGCATATCTCCCCCTCCCACTTTGTTTACCTACGCGAGATACGCCCATGATATAATAACATCTTAACTTTATTTCTAGACATAAAAAAAAAAGGAACTGTTACTAAAAACGCCCCAATACACCCTTGATTTTGTCTGCCTTTGAGTCCGGGCAGAAATGTCCTCGTGTTTTAAAATATGATTTCCCAGCAGCCATGATGGAAGGCCATCTTACCGGAAGCGATAGCTGGCGCGAGAAGGCAAAAAGGGCAAAACTCGAAATCGGGCGGGAAAATGTATGACGTCTGATGTTTGCGAAGACAGTCGTCCAGCGGCTTGGTAATTGAAAGCTAAAAGGAGTGGGAGTATGTAGGGGGTGGGGTGTAAGTAGATGTGGGGAGGGGGGGGGGGGGACTGTGGAACTTGAAAAATTACACTTGCTTCTTGAAACTGTTTGAAAGGTTAAAATATGTGTGCGTGTGTGTGTGTAGAAATATTTTGATTTTCTTTCATTTCTAAAGCATTTTTTTTTAAGTTTCCGTGACGTGACAAGGAAGACACGCATATGTAGATCAGTGATGATATTGTAATTCACCTTACCCTCACAAGAATAGGCCTACCATAAAAATTCAAATGGAAAGCGATCATCTGTATATCTTATCTTATAATATGTTACAGGCGCTCCGACTATATGGATCTAGACAGTTATTGCACAATAAGCTTATAATATTATGTGGTTTGAGTCTAGTTTTAGTGAGATTTATTCAGCTTTGGTATTTTCTTCGGCAGTTAGGTCAATTCCGCGGCGCGAAATTCCGCGTGCTGCCTTTTTAGTCTGGATTAGGTCATTAACATAAATGAATTAGTTTGTACATTTTCGTTTCTTTTTCTTGGATACTCTTAACAGTTGGAATTTTTCTGAATGAAAAAAAATACTCCATTAAGATTCCCATTTTTTAAATTCATCTAGGTTTTTTTTTATAAGAGTTCCCTATGTTTTTCTGTCTTTAGTGTTCTATATAACAAATCTTAAAAGAAAATGTAATATTAATGGAAATTTAAAAAAAAAAGAGCCTGCCTATTGCTATTGCAGACAAAATTTAACAAAATGTTATCAGTGGGGAAAAGAACCCAGGTCGCCAGCATGTAGGTCCGTCACGCTAACCACTCAGCTAGGTAGGACATATGCAGAAATCGAGATTGCAAAATTAAAATATGAAACAATAAGGTCATGTGTCTTTAAATTAACCAATGGAAGTCGAATTAGACTCAAACATCGTAATTTATATATAGAGATTTAAACAAAAATAAATTAATATTTAGATCTACTTATATTAAAGAGAAACAGTTCCTTACGTCAATTTTTTTTTTGCTTTTTTTTTGCATTTTTAAATATTTTTTATTTTCAATGTTTTTCATTTTCAATGTTTTTCATTTTCAATGTTTTTCTTTTTCAATGTTTTTCTTTTTCAATGTTTTTCATTTTCAATGTTTTTCATTTTAATGTTGTTTTTTTTTCTAGGCTTTTATTTTCAATGTTTTTCATTTTCAATGTTTTTCATTTTCAATGTTTTTCTTTTTCAAAGTTTTCATCTTCAATGTTTTTCATGTTTTTCTTTTTTCTTTCATTTTAAGTCGCGCCGTGTATTAGGGTTAATAGTTCTCTATTCTAGAAAAATGCTTTTTATACGCTAAAAAATATAAACATACGTCTATCGTATACAAAGCCGACTTGTCAAACAAAATAAATAGATCTACAGGCGTTTTTATTTGTATTTATCCGTTGTAAGCGTATAACAATTACTTGCCCTTTATCACAGTGTATAATGTATGCCAAGTGGCAGACATCTTGTCAGACAGAGCGACACCTTAAACAACGTGCATATTACTTGATCAAATTGCGGCTGAAGTCCTGGGTGAAAAATGTTTATTTGTCGAAATAAGATGGAGACTGCGGCCATGTGGTTTTTAGTAACAAGTTGGGGATGGAAGGGTGGCGTGTGTGCTGGGGTGTCGGGTGTGTGGATAGGGCTAGGGTTGGGGTGTGTGGAGGTGTCGGGTGTGTGGATACCCGGTGAATGAGACCTGAAGCAATGAAATCTAATCCATGACACCGTCTACTGGAGTAATCCCGGTGATCCGTCTCTACAAATGCAATAAAAAAAATAAAAATAATAACACCACAAAATATGCTCTTTTTTTTATTTCTTTCCATCTTTCTATCATGGGAAGATAATCCGTGGAGCTAAAGAAGAAGTGGAGAGTTATGACCCTTGAGCTATGGATTCGTTGTGTGGTGGTGTTTTTTTTTTTAGGGTAGGATTCAATGGAACATTAAAATTTAGCAGTCTCAGCTCGTCCAACACATGTCTGGGGATCAGAGTAGCGCTGGTTTTATTTCCTGACTATTAGCGTTAGTAACTTGATCACTATTGTGCCTGTTTGTTGTTTTATTTAGCCTACAATGACAACAAAGCCATAAGGGACTATTTAAGAGCTATGTTTTACAAGTGTCTAAATTAATATAGGGCAGTGGCGTAACTAAGGAAAATGGCGCTTGAGCGCCTGAGCGGGGATCTATATTTGAGCCTATTTCAATAGTTAGTTTTCTTTAATTAGTAACCTAAAACAGGAATCGGTAACCTTTTGCTAACAGTGTGCCAAACTAGGATTTCTAAATCATTTAGAGTGCCAACAGCCTAAAAGTCAACCGTCTCTATTATCATCATTATAAGGTGCCATGCCGGTTGGCATAGGCGATCATGTCTTTCCACGTATCTTTCCTTCTGGCAAACTCTCACATTTCTGTTGTTTTTGCCAAGCTATGCTATTTCGTTATATCATCTAATATCTTCCTTCTCTGTCTTCAACTGCATCTCCAGCTTTCCAGTTATTATAATGTTTTCGATTTTTTTCTTTTTACGTGTTCTACTAACGTTGATTTCCTCTTCATGATCTTTACAAGTAATTCTCTATTTGCATTTGAAATTTTGAGCACTCTCCAAATTATTAGATTTTTTTCTTGTGTTTTTTTTTTCCTAGGACAATTAATTTAACTCCGTAGCAAGACCAAGGCCAAAATCAAAGGATATTATTTTTAGAGAAAATTGTTAAAGCGTTTTATATATAATCCAAATTATGTGTTTATGATTATCTTTCTTTTTATTTGCATTTATATCAAATACGATTATTTTCTTATTAAACTTTCACATAATTTATGGTAATTGTTGTCTACACATTATCATTTGTTAGTCAAGATGAGGATCTAACACCTGCCAATCTTACTTATATTTTGATCTCAGTTTAATGAGATCCGTACTTTAATGTGTTTGAACAGGAAGAATGGTTAAATTATTATAGTTGAGCGGAATAGATACGTAGTAATCATAAAAACTGGGTAGTTAATGTAATGTTCGAAAATATACATATAAATTCTGTAGGCATGTAATATTTATATAATTTTCAAATTTTTTTTACAGTTCGATCATTTCAAAGTTATAAATTATTAGCCATTTATTCTTGTATAAATAAAAAAAAAAAAAAAACATTTTAGAAATATTAGCTAAAATAAAGGGTTGATTATCATCCTTTAATTAAAAACTGTCCAGATTTGATTCAATTGATTCAATAGTGATGTCAAACAAGTACAGTTATGTTCCATAGTATAACAAATATTACTGACTAATTATTATTTCTTATACAAATCTAACAATATGGTATTCATTACAAGATTTAATTATTAAAGGATTAAAATAATTTACGTTAAACAGTTGTAAATAAACATTTCCTGCATTAATTGTTTGTCCATTTAATGATTTTATCTTCTAAACATTAATAATTACAGAAATTACATAAGTCTCTTATATTCATTAAATTAATAATATAGATAAATTTGCTTTAGAATTATTTATATTTATGTTTAATTAAAGAAGATGAGCATTTTGATGCTCATTTTTTAAATGTTTGAAATTCAACTATTGCTGAATTTTAAAATCGAAAATATTCATTCACTTTAAACAAAAAATCTACATCTAAGAAGGTTGTAGTAAGATCAAACCACTTAGGCTTGATGTGGTATGAAAAAATGAGTCCATCGATTTGAAAAAGTCTTGCCTTTGATTAGAAAACTCCGCTTTGAGTGCTTCTATATGCTTCTGAGAAAGCCCAACTATCTATCTTAATATATGCCTTAATTTAGGGATGTACATGTAGTTAATTTTAAAAAAAAATTATTTCACTGTAAGATATGTTCAGTTTCAATGCAAATCATTTCCAGTAGTCCTTGTAAATGCATGTAGAACCCACTGAAATGTGTCGCTATGTCATTCAGAAACATCGGCTGCAACAGTCAGTTTTCATCAATCAGCAACGAAAAATGTTGTTGTTCTTTTATCAATAAAAACACTTCTTTGAGGTCTCTCGCGTGCCATTGAAAATCGCTCTGCATGCCAAGTTTGGCATGCTTCCCTTAGGTTGCCGACCCCTAATCTAATCTATGTAGAAGTTAAGAAAGTGCCAGTTTAGCACCTATCCAAACTGCACCCCGCCCCTCATGTAGTTCCGCTGCTTAAATGACGGTATTCTCCGTCAAACGTCCTGTGGTGGGTTGTGTTGGGTTTAGTTGGGTTGTGGTGGGTTGTGGTGGGTTGTGGTGGGTTGTGATGCTCAGAAGTGGGACCACTCTACGTACTTGACAATTGAACTAATAATATCAGGATTAGACCAACGTAATTTCTGGAGAAGTTCACTTTCTAAATAGTGATGGAGTGGTTAAAATGCTATTTAATACAATTTGTGTTAACGAATTTTCGGTTCAAATTTATATGTATTAACATTGTAGTTAGATCTATGACCAATTGTTAACTTTTGAAGCAGACCGGTCTGCCAATTCTACCCAATTAAATGCGATTGGATATTGTACGCAATAGTCACGGAAACTGTCGAACGCAGCTTCACTATAGCCCATGATATGTGGTCTTTAGTAGGCCTAGTTGTTGTTTTTTTTCTACTCAACAGTAACAAATATTGTTTCATTATATTTTAGTTGTTTGTTTTTTGTTGCAATTTGAATTTTTATTCAATTTATGGCGTATAGTGAATTTTTTTAAACAAAAATATTTTTCAACCTTTCAAGATAAAACATACAACATGAATTTTTCAAACACCGATAATTTTTCAGACATGCAGCTCTTCATTGTTTTTGACTTGACACTTTCTATGTGTTCATTTTGACATTTGTTTATGGCATGTCATTCGATTGACACTGGTTGACACGTAGCAGATTTTGGGGGCTCAGTTTGAAGACTTTCATTATTTTGCTGTAAAATGACCATAACAGTTTTTCTATAAAAATGAAAAAAAGCTTTTCTGTTGGTTGAAATTGTTCGAGAATGGTTTTCTACAAAATTTTGACATAAACAGCGCCGTGTTTAATGAATGTATTCTGTCGCGTGTTTTCAGTCAGAGCAATTTTTTTTTGGCGAACAGTCCGTTGTTCGATGCGTTTAGCTGTCTGATGAGAATGATAAGAACTAACTTTACGACTTGCCCCCGAACCCGATACTGCATAGTGTCTGTCCGGACGCCGCGTACCTGTCCAAGTTATGAGTGGGCTTTCCTGAATAAACTCGTCTCACCTGAAATAATCAGATTCCAATTAAGGACTAATTATCAGCACCTAGTCCGGCCATCCATCAGCCGCTAGCACCGCCAGGGCTGGAGACGTGAGGGCCACACCCCGGCAGACTGCGCGGCGCTCACTCGGGAACGCCCACTTCTACTCGCGCGGCTCGAGGCCTTGTCGTCCTGGGAAAATTTATGCTCCCGGACAATGCGTTTTTTTTTTTCCCTTCTTTCTTTCTTTTCGGTTTTCGCGAAAGCTGAAGAGATAATTGTTGAAACGAGAGAGGCCAAGGTGAGAAGTGAGGAGGTGGGAGTAATAGAGAGAAATAGAAAGAATAGGAGGTGTGTAATAGAGAGAGCGGGAGGGGAGAGAGAGGGAGGGGAGAGAGAGGGAGGGGAGAGAGAGGGAGGGGAGAGAGAGTGAGAAGAAGATACATACGATGAGAGTAATAATAATAAGATATATAGGCTACATATGTAGTAAACGAGTAAAATAAGATAGACGATAAGTATAGTACAAAAAATAGAAGAAATAAGAGAGAAAAGAGGCAGCGAAAGGAAATAGAAGATATATAATATGAGAGAGAGAATGACTAATAAGTGAGATAATCATACAATAGATAAACTCAGCTTGCTGTGAGAAGAAACAAAGTTATATTTTGTATCTTTATTATTATTCTGATTTGAAATATAAATTCACGTTCCAATGTAAGTGCACAAATAAATCATTAATAGCACTATATGTGTCAGTGACTACAAACTCCATTGTTCACGTGACTAGCTGTTGATGTTTCTATTTCCTTTTAATTCAAACAATGGTAGGGGCGTCTCCGGAAGTTGGACTTAACGTCTCAATACTTCTTGAGCACATCGCTCTATTCTAGCTTTACCTTCCTGGCTAGGGACGGTGTAGCTTTGAAATCGGACACATCATACCATTAGACTTAACATTATTTTCAATTAGCTAATCTAGGCTACTTCCACTTATACATCGGCGTCGACCAAGGGGGGTATTTTGGTCTGAAAGGAACTAGACTCCATGCCTTCCCACTCACCGCAATTTTGTTATACCCCTTATACCTCTTTTCACGATTCTGTTATTATTTCCCACGCCCTTGCTTTGATCATCTTTTTTTTACATCAGTTCTTCCCCATATGTCTCTCTCCCCCCCCCCCCACCCTCTCACCCCCTACCGTGTTCCTATATCACCATAGCAACCACTTCTGGCTACACGAGTATACACGGCGCTCACACAGACGGTAATTAATTTTCAGTAGGCCCTTTTTGTTGAAACAACAAAGAAAAAAAATAAATTAGTAGAACAATTTTATTCCAAAGTTTAAAGTTCACTTACACAAAAAAATAAATGCGAAAGAAGACAGAAAAAGAAAGTTAAGATACGAAAAAAAGCTTTAATATTTAATGAAACAACATTACACCCACTTGGCCCCCCTCTCTCTCTCTCTAATTTCACTACACTTCACTGGAGGCCATTTTGTTTTTAAGTAAAGGGTAAATGGTGGCGCTTTCTCTTTTGGTAAACAAGGATATAAAAAATATATTATAAATTGGGCAAGTCGGGGTTACGGTATAAGGCTTGGTTTGTAATTAACTGGCTATGAAAAACAACATAGAACAAGAATACAAACATACACATACACATACATACACACACATACACAGTAGACTACTAAATATGTTAATTATCTCCAGAACAATCCAATTACAATGGATTAATTCGAATTGAATTTTATACACGATTTAAACAAGCATGACCTTTGTTCAATTGTGTTATCGTGTTTCTTCTTTTCCTTTACAGTAAAGGCCGGAATTTGTTTAATTCAATTTTTTTTAATCAGTAGACATATTTAAATGATAATAGGAATCCTACAACAACACAAAGAAAAAGACTATAATGTAAAAATGTAAAAAAAAAAAGATAAAATTGACACAGATTTTTATCGTAGGCTTCACAAAGGCTGGCTAATCCTGTAAGTTAATTCAATAAAAAAAATACTTATGTATATATTTATATTTATGTATATATATATAGAGAGAGAGATAGATAGATAATTAATAAATAGATAGATATAAAGAGAGAGATAGATAGATAGATATAATGAGAGAGAAAGAGATAACATCTGTAGAGAATGTAGATATTTAGATAAATAGATATAACTATGGATATACATATAAGTACCGTTGCTATAAGCTACTTGTATGTTGCTGGTCTTAATAAATAAGAGTTTAGCGAAAGCGCAATAATAAAAACAAGGTACAGATCACAGACAGAGCTTAACTCAAGCTCATTGTTTACTACCCATTAATTTTTTTCATTTGTATTTTCTCGTTAGGGGAACCGGAGCCAAGATAATCACCAAAACTGGAGCCAAGATAATCACCAAAGCCGAGCAAAGATAATCTCCAAACCGGAGCCAAGATAATCACCAAACCGGAGCCAAGATAATCACCAAAGCGGACCAAGATAATATCCAAACCGAAACCAAGATAATATCCAAACCGAAACCAAGATAATATCCAAACCGAAACCAAGATAATATCTAAACCGGAGCCAAGATAATCTCCAAACCGGAGCCAAGATAATCATCAAAGCCGACCAAGATAATATCCCAACCGGAGCCAAGATATCCTCTAAACCGAGAAAGTAAGTCCTTTAGACTCTTGTCACGCGACTTAGTTACCGGCGGAAGTCTAGTTGCACGCGCGAAGTATTTGTCTTTTTTTGTCTTTAATTTTTGCTCGGGCGTTATCCGCCCCGCATACACAAAATCCAAGCCTTACCCAACGCGCCCACCGCCCCCCTGTCTGTTATCATATAATGTTAATTTTGCCTTACACTCTACTGGATATCATTAGTATTTCATTCCCGGGCACTGCCAATATTCGCGGACAGAAGAATACAGATTCAAACGCGCGCACACACGAGACGCATGGCATGTACGGTACTCGCATACAGGACGCATACACTTAGCTTACAGGCGCATACAGACTCACCACGTGCACAAGTATGCATACATATACGCATACACATAGCTTAAAAAAAAAAAAAAAAAAAAAAAATTTAAAAAAAATCAAAATATACATTCTACTGAATTGGCAGTCTAGTTTATTAATAGATCAGGGAGTATCCGTGTTTTCATAATATCTAAAGCTTTCTTTTTCTGCGGTTCATATTTTCCTGGTCAGTTTAGACTACGATCACGGTCTATCTGATAAAAAAAAAGAGGCCTTGAGGCCATACTTAATCTTGGTGTTCTCTGTTGCAGTGGTCTGCGTGGGCACTGTTGCAGGATGTGCTCTGGATTTTTTGGAGTCGAGTCTCAAATGTACACTCCGGGACTGTGGTTTAGTCTGATTTTTGTTTCAGGTGTTTAGAAGTCTGGTGTGTCCTTTTCGGAAGCAGCAAATGGTCATCCGCTTGTGAGTGTGAGGTGGTGGAGCAGGCCAAAGCCCTACATGAGGTGTAACGCCATGAGATGGTTGAAATCATTGTTTAAAGACTATATTATTAACCATAGATCGTTGATAATAATAATATAGAAAAATGTTCATAACTTTATCGGCCATATTGGTAAAAACTGGCTTAATATAGTTTCATACAGAAAAAAAAGCAATCTTTTCATTAGTCCAATTTATTTTGTTTTTAATTGATGTGGTTCTGATGTAGGATTTTCTATTTTTAGCTAATTATAAAAATAGTGTTGAAAAAAGTAGGGTATATGATATATTTTGCAAATGGTCAATGTAAATTTGAACTAAGACTATTTTAGTAAATTTGAAAATCTGATATTGGGATATGTAGGCTATTTTTGTTAGCTTATATAAAATATAATGTTGAGCTACCTAGACTAAATTTTAGAGAATTGTCAAATTCATGTTGTAGTATGATTATTTTCAGTAAATTTTAGAGTTGCTATTGGAATATGTATGTTTGAGTAAAGTGTCAATACAATGTTGGATTCGATATAGTTTAGCAAACCTCAAAGCATGTAGAGTTACTGTGAATGCTATATGACATTGTTTAGCCATTGATGAAATGTAAATCGTTTGTTCTTAGCATGGTTTTCAATTTATTCATGAATATTAAGAGTTGAAAAAATTGCTTGATGTTTAACGACATGAAAATAATTACTATCATTATCATATAAATAGAATAATTATTACTTATACGTTAATAAAAGGAAAAAGAAAACAAAACAGTAACAAAAAGAAAGACCTTAAGGTCCCAAGATGTAAAAAAAACAAAAACACAACCAGTTATATCTAATTAACAATTTGACCATCGGCTGAATTAGGTCAACACAAAAATCACGTGACCTCTAGAATAAGTCATCAATAAGAAGGATTGAATCAACTTTCTCGTGGGGTTCTCACCTCGTTCCACGAGATTCCCATCAGCAAAGAGCAATCAACGCCACGAGTTTCATATCGCCCACCTCATCGCACTATACCCCCGCCCCCGTTTTTATTTCTTCCATTTTCCTTCCCCCCCCCCTCCCTGTATGAAAATATTTTAACAAAAGAAAAAAAAGGTTCACCCGCCATCTTTTCCTCTCGTCAAAACTTGCCGTTCATAACCTTATCATAATTCCTGCTGTTTCTTCACTTCTTCATTTCCCCGCGACTTGCCTGACACTATCGTTTCACTCCTCTCAAAACATGGTTTCTGTCTCATTTCCGGGCTTAAAGTGACAAGTTAAAAGTCAATATTTTCCCGCCTCAGATGCGAGACGGGATAAGAAGGCGCCCCAGTTCCTCTCTCTATTTTCTCCCTCCCCTTCTCTTGCTCGCTCAATAGGTCTCCATAAAAGAGCCGAAAATAGGACGGGGGAGGATAACCCCCCTCTCCCCCCATCTTTCTTTTGGCTGGCGGCGCTGGCTTCCATTTCCGCACATGCCTGTGATGGATGCTGTGGGGGTCTGGAAACGGTCCCTAGCCAAATTGCCACATAACGCTGGCTTGTAATCCACGAGTTTTCCACCTCATAACTCTAAAGAGATGCAATCTGCAAAAAAGAAAAAAAAAACCTTCGGCCACCGAGATTGTCTCCAAAATAACGATGGAGAAAAAAGGAAAATGTTCGAGTTTTGTTATGGTGAGTCAAGAATGGAGGCATTCAATTATAACTTTATTCTCATGGCTCTGTGGCACTGGGATCTGGAAGAATGGCGAGAGGGAGGTGGAAGGAGGTAGGGGGGGGGCGGGGGCGTTGATTGATCAGTCATTGAGCAGTTTTCAGTTTGCAATAGGCTGTGTCAGACTTTTATCTCTTAATGGCTGTGTGAACAAGGAGATCTTGGGACATTCTCCCGGTGCTTGATGAGAGCGTTATGACGGGGGGACGAACAAGAAAAGGGCTGTGGGGCGCTAAATTAAGAGGGAGGGCGGCGGGTGCTTCGAAATGAATATTGTGTCATAAGAAATCGTTTATCTCTACCGGTTGAGCTGTTTATTTCATTGGCGTTTCGGGAATTATTTGTTTTTTAATGTTTTTTTCTTTTTAACAGCTCATGTTGGCTCAGATGAATTCTGGACTACTCGATGAGTCTTAGATATTCAATGAAATCAAGATACTCTAAAGCACTTAGATTGTATAGAGTTATCTATCAATCTATCTGTCTATTTATCTATATTTCCCTCTGATTGTATATCTATACATCTGTTTATCTATCTGTCTAATCTATCATCGGTCTATCTACCTCTCAAACGCATCATATATTCTCGCTAAGTGTTCATTCGAAACTCATGGTTGTCCTAAACTTTTTCATTTAATTAAATAGACACCCACCTTCTTGAAACTGTCGAAGCCAGCGTCGAATAGTCTTAGGAGATGATTGATTTATGCATAATCATTTTTGAAAGCACCCTGCACCTTAATAACACAATTTTCTATCGCCTCCTCGCAAACGCAGAAGGTAAAAAAGATAAAATAAAAACGACAAACAACTTAAAGAAGTCGATAAAAGACAATGCGAGTAAAGCACCAACCGATGTGGCAGCCATTTAAAACTTAGAGAACTCCTATTTCAAATGGTCACTGACCAATTCAATGTAGAGAACTCCTATTTCAAATGGTCACTGACCAATTCAATGTAGAGAACTCCTATTTCAAATGGTCACTGACCAATTCAATGTAGAGAACTCCTATTTCAAATGGTCACTGACCAATTCAATGTAGAGAACTCCTATTTCAAATGGTCACTGACCAATTCAATGACAATGCTTGAGAATTGAAGTAATGTATAATGAAATATGTTCATAGTGGGATAAACGAATGGAAGTTTTATTTTTATTTTTTAAAGAAATATTTAGATTTTAACAAATGTTTTTAAAAACGGACGCCAGCAACAAATAATCCAGTATTTCTACATCAAATAAACTTTTTTTTTTCTATTAGTATTTCGAACTATATTGTGTTCATTTATTCAATTCAACTAATGTATTGCTCGTATTTACGACCTGATGTTAACTATATAAACAAGTCTTCTGATGTAAAATTAGAATATAGTACTTAGATTAATTTAAGAAAGCAGTTACCCACAGATGACTCTGGAAATATTTAATTTGACCTACTATAGACATCAGACCATGCCAAGAGCACTAAAATAAAATCGAAAATGTATCTATGCATCATGTAATATATAAGATAAGATAATATAAGATAAGATAAGACTATTAACTATCGCTGTCACGAGGTGGCAATTGAGAGGGGGGTAATAATGGCTGGTTGTCTTAGAGATATGAGGTGCCGATGCTGTGGTTGACCTGGAATATTTATTTGTTCTCTACTGGCTCGCTTAGATGTTGTTAAACACACACAAACAGACAGTTCTAAGTTAGGCAAGCAAGTTTCTGGTTACGTTTCAGGTGTTTATTTATGATTCAAATTCAATATCCAATGATGAAATACACATACTAACATGCAGGGGAGATACAATGCTTGAGATATATGCACAGGAACGTCTAACACTCAATATACTGTGTTGTTGCGGAATCCAAGTTTAGGCTACGTAACTATAATGAGGGAATTACGATTACTGGCTAAGTATCTGCAAGTCCAAGTAACAATTCGGGAGCTAGACCAAAACGATGTGTCTAGCTCGGGAGCTGGGGGAGATCTGCTTTAGTTTAGTTGGGCGGGCTTTTTCGTGGACACTAGTCACCTGACCCAAGGTTAATTTGGTTGGCTTACATTTAATTACATCCTATTCTCATTGGCTAGATTGAATATACATTTGCATAAGAAAAGCTTATTGGAGCCAAAAATGGATTGGGGGTCGGGGTTGCGAGGGCGGAAAGGGGGGGGGAGAGGTCTAGATGAAAGACAATTTATACAGACGTCATGCTGAGTGGGGGAATTTATCTCCCTTTGGTAGAATTTTAAGTAGTTAACTCAAGTGGCTGGGGGGGGGGGGGTTCGGACGAGAATTAGTTATATGTGTGCGAACTGGGTTCTTTGGTCAACGCTCAGGGAACGACCGTCTCAAAGCAATTGCATAACATGCCGCTAAGCTGAGGGGATATACAAGGGGGTGGGGGTGGCGGGGGCGCGAAGAGGGGGGGGGTGAGTGAGGGATCGAGTAATGACTGTCTACACATGCGTTAAAATAGCACAAGATATAAATACATTAAGACATGATGTGAATACATTAATATAGCATAGGATAAAATATATACATTCTACTAACACATTCGTACCCATTCAACTAAGATGTAGTACCAAGTTGAATCGTATTAGTCAGTAGACTCTGAATTTGGGCGTAGTACAAGAGTATAGTGAAGGGTAGAGAAACAGGTGAGAAGAGTGATGGGGAGATGTAATTGCGTAAGGGAGGGAGAAGATAGTGACGTCAGACTAACCTTCTCTCTATTCTAGCTAAACTTAAGCTAATCTAAGGTCCTAGTTATACACTGCTATCTATCTAAGTGCTAATAGTCACTATTAAATCCAGAATTGTGACATCCCTCCGGGCCAATTTGGAATACACTTGAGAGTGGATTCATACCTAATTTACTGAGTCTGAGGCCGGGGTTTGAGTGGTGTCGGTGGGGCCTGAGTCAGGGGCGGGATCTGAGTCAGAGTACCGGGACAGGAAATCTGCGAGATGGTGTTCCTTCCCGGACTGGTAGATGGTCTGGAAGCTGTACTGTGACAGGGTGAGGGAGTACCTCATTAACCTTCTGTTTAGGTTTTTTGCGCATGCGAGAAACGTGAGGGGTTGGTGGTCTGTGTGGAGGATAAAATGGCGACCGTATAGGTATACGTGGAACTTCTCAATTCCAAACACAAGAGCCCAACATTCTAGCTCAGAAGTACTGTAATTCATCTGGGTGGCATTGAGCTTACGCGAGGCATATGCTACGGGAAACAGCATATTATCGTGCTCCGGGTCGGGTTGTAGCAGGGCCGCGCCGACGGCGCGTCCACTAGCGTCGCACTTCAATACGTAGGGGCGGGTCGGGTCAGGCAGACGGAGTATGGGTTTACTAGTGAGAGCAGCCTTCAGCTGGTCGAACGCTAGCTGGCATTCTGTTGACCAGGTGACTTTTTCCGGGAGGTTTTTCCGCGTCAAGTCTGTTAAAGGGGCCGCGATGCTATTGTATTGCGGTATGAACCTTTGGTAATACCCTGTTAGTCCTAGAAGGGACCTTATACCTGATTTGGTGGTGGGCTGAGGGGCTAACTTAATTTTCTCTACTTTGGTTTCGTCTGGCATTATTTTATTCTTTTCGATCATGTGACCTAAGAATTTCAGTTTATTGAAACCTACCATGCATTTCGACGGCCTGGCGGTTAGGCCGGTTTCGCGGAGTCTAGCTAGTAGAGCGGTTATCGTTTCCACATGTTCTGCCCAGGTGGGCGTGGCTATCAAGATGTCATCCACGAAGTGAGTGATCCCAGGACGGTCAATTGGCTGGATCAGTTTTCGCATCATGCGAGTGAACACGGAGGGGGAATTGTTTAGGCCAAAGGGGACGGTTTGGAATTCGAAGTGGCCTTGGTCGGTGGTAAAGGCGAGGTAAGGGCGGCACTTCTCTTCCACTTCTATTTGGAAGAACCCCTTGCTAAGGTCAAACTTGGAAAAGTATTGAGCGTTGCTCAGTTTTGAAAATAGTAAATCAGGGTCTGGCATGGGCTCGACTTGAAATTCAGTGACTGCGTTTAACCGGCGGAAATCTACGCACATGCGGTGAGATCCGTCTGATTTCTTTACTAATACTATCGGCGCATTGTATGGGGAGGTTGAACTCGCGATGATGTTATGGGCTAACAGATAATTGATTTCTTTCTCAATGACGTCCAGTTTGGCGTGGGGCATAGCATATGGCTTGACCGTAATGGGTCGCGGGTCCGTGACTTTCATGGTGAACGTCTCTAAGTTAGTACGTCCTGGGGTGTCAGTTAGCACATCTGAGTGTGAGGAAAGTAAGTTTTTGACTGTTTTGATCTGTTCAGGGGTTAAGATGGGACAGATTCCTACGTCATCCATGGTTTCTCCCTTATGTAAGGGAAACGCGGTCAGTGAGTCATCGGCTTCTGTTTCTTCCGCGATGGCGGTTGCTACAAGGGGCGTATCGTCGAGTGGGCGTTCGAGGTATTGTTTTAGCAGGTTGATGTGGAACATTTTGTCTTTGTTTCCGACTTTGATGAGGTAGTTAGTGCCTGAGAGCTTTTTTGTAACTGGGTAGGGGCCCCTCCATGCTAACTGGAGTTTGTTGTAAGAGGAGGGGAGGAGCAGTAGTGCCTTATCGCCCGGAGCCAGAGAGCGTTCTTTGGCCCGCCGATTGTATAGTTTCTCCTGTTTCTCCCTCTCCTTGGCTAAGTGTTTTGAGGCGATAGTGTGGACAGTGTTAAGCCTAGCCTTTAAGTTGTTGATGTAGGCGTGGACGGAGAGTTCTTCGGGATGCGGGGAAGGATTAGTCCAGGCGCGCTTGAGGAGTTCTAGAGGCCCACGGGGTTGGGAACCGAATAGCATCTCATAGGGAGCGTAGCCTAGAGTAGAATGGGGGGTAGACCGATATGCGAATAAGGCTGTGGGGAGGAGTGTGTCCCACTCATCCAGAGGGCCATCGACGGTTTTCTTTAACAGCCCGATTAAAGTTTGGTTAAAACGTTCGACTAGCCCATTGCATTGAGGGTGGTAGGGGGAGGATCGGATGTGGGTGGTGTTCATTATGTGCAGCGCTTCTCTCATCAGTGTACCGGTGAATTGGGGCCCGTTATCGGAGAGTAGGACTTCGGGAAACCCCACTCTCGTGAAAATGGTAAACAGTGCCTCGGCCACGTGTTTCGCGTCCTCTTTCGGCAACGCTACCGCTTCCGGCCAATTGGTGGCCTGACATATCACGCAGAGTATGAACCTGTTCTTCTTACGTGTTATGGAAAGTGGCCCGACGAGGTCTACTGACACCCGCTGAAAGGGTGTGTCGGTCACCGGGTGTTTACCTAACGGTACTGGTTTAGTGTGGTGGGCCTTGGACATGAGCTGGCATTGGTGGCATGACGCTACAAATCGTTTGATCTCATTGTGCATGCCGGGCCAGTGGAAATAATGGGTGATTTTGTTGATTGTGGACCCTTGGCCTTGGTGACCACCCAGGGTTGAGTCGTGGGCCGCCTCCATTACTTGTCTACGGTAGGGACCGGGAATGATGAGCTGGTCTCTGACCGATCCGTCAGGGAGGCTGGACCGTCGGAACAGTCGTTTCCCTTTTTGAATAAACGAGTGGGGTTTCGGGGGGGTCTGGGTTTTGACCGACCTTAGCGAACAGTGGGGCCAGGGTCGAGTCTTCTTGTTGGGCCCGCAGGAATTCGTGGGCCCTGGGGGATTCCTCGAGAGGGTGGGGAACAGGGTCAGGGTGCGCGCGTGTGGCCACTGAGGCTAGGGGAGGGAGGGGGACATCGGCAAGGTTGACGTATCGTTCCCCCAGGATGACGTCGTAGGGTAATTTGGCTCGGACTGCTAAGGTAGCCGTGCCAGTGTATGGTTGTGACTTGATGTGAACCTTGGCGGTTGGGAGGGACTCAACCTCTCCCGTTACCACTCTATATTGGATTGACTCGCCGGTGTAATCGGAGGGACTCACGAAGGAGGTCTTAGCGAACCCATCGATCTGGCATCCTGAGTCGAGAAGGGCCCTGGCTCTTTTAGAGTTGATCTCTATATTTCTTTCTGTCTTGGTTTCCGGTTTGTCGGAGGGTGCAAGCGGGGGGGTGTCAGTTTCTGGGTCTTGCGCCCGGGGGGTGTCCGCAGGGCAAGGGGTGATGGTGTATACTCCTCGGGGGGGGGGGTTCTGGGAGTGATTAGGGCCGGTATGTGCATTAGGCTGTTGCCCAGTGGAGTTACCTTGTCGAGTCGATTGGGTTTGCCCGGTGCCGGTTTGTGCCCTGGTCGGTTGGTATGGTTGGCCCGCACGTCGGGAGTCTTGAGGGGGCGGGGGAGGTCTGGGTCGGGGTGGACCCGGTCGGGACGACGGGAAGCTGGTTTGACTGATTAGTGGGGGAGGGTTGGTGCGGTGGTTGTCCCAGTTATTCCAGGGTGACCGTGGGTGACCCGGGCGGGACAGATGGCCCGGTGGCCGTGTCGACCTCCCATTTTCCTGTCGGGAAGCGGGATGTGCGAGATATTTCTCCCGGGGGTGGGACGATTCTACCTTGTTGGCTTGCAGAAATCTATCTGCGCTTTGTAGGGAGGGGAGTAACCCTTCGATCCCGTGTTGTATCAGGAAGGCCTTGAGTTTAGGTGTCATTTGTGACTCTACCTGCTCAGTCATTAGGAGGGTGACCATACCGTCGAATGACTGCTCGATATTTCCCAACTCAACCCACTTAAGAAGGTAGGATTGTATTCGTTCTGCGAATCGGGTGTAATTCTCCCCTGGTCGTAGCGTGGACGACCGAAACTTTTTCTGGTAGTGGGACGCGTGCAACTGGTGCCGGTTTAAGAGCGCGTTTTTCAGTGCAGCGCATGACTCTGTCTTCTGGGGCCAGTTTGCAGTAAGCCTCGTAGTCCTCTCCTCTCAGAGTGGAGACGAGGATCCTACAATGCAATTCTGGAGGGACCTCATTCAACTCCATGCAGTCGCTAAACCGCCGGAGGTAAATGTCAAACTGTTCTAAACGGGGGTCGTGGACGTCGGTCCATAGAGAAGCATGTCTGGGGAGGGGATGGTTGGGGGTGGCTGAACTAAATGATGAGGGGGAGTTTGGGTTGTCGTTGTTATCGGGGGCCCTAACACTTGCTGCTAATTCAGCTAATCTGAATTCGTGTGCCCTGCGTGCTTCCTCGTCTAACCTATGTTTCTCTCTCTCCTCTCTAGCTAATTGTTCTACTCTAAGCCTATCTTCTCTTTCTAATTGTTCTGCTCTCTCCTCTCTAGCCAATTGTTCTACTCTAAGTCTCTCTGTCTTGGCCTCATGGGCCGCTACCTGCTCTACTACGTATTTAGTGATGTCTGAGTCAATGTAGCCTATAGCTATAGCCTCTTCTCTCAACTGCTTACGCAATAGTACACCTTCCGCCATAGTAACAGAGTGAGGCGAGATTAAGATACAAGAGGCGGACAGAGATATAGCGAGATAGGAAAGGAAAATATAGGAGGGGTGTTGGGGTTCAGAGTTTAGCTAACGTAATACAACTCAAAATGGTACTCACCAGACAGCAATTCCAGAATTTTACACACATACACTAACACACGTATATCCAATCATAAAGTTATCGTTTATATGGCGCTCGGCGCTGTTGGTGCAGATCTTCGGGCTGGTTAGGAATTCTCTTTCTCCGTGCCGGGACTGGATTAGCGTTTAATGTTAGTGTCTATTTTCCCGGGTTTGGATACCGGGAACTACGGCAGGTTCCTACGGGGAGGTTGGCAGGGCAGTTGTCGGGTTCTCGGCGGTCTCTAGTTGTCGGGCAGGCTGATGCGGCGGCGGTGGGTCTCTCTGCTGACGTCTCGGGTGTCGGTATGTTGATGCGGGGCCAGAGGGTGGCGATCTGGCGGTTGGGGCGGCAAATCTGGCGTAATGGGGTGGCAAATTTGGTTGCTGGTGTGTCTGGGGTGACGTAGGCTGGCGTAGTGTGGCGAGCCTGGCTTAATGGGGTGAGTTGGCTGGGGTGGCGTAGATTGCTCGGAGTGGCGAATCTGGGGTGGCTTAGGTTGGCGTATCTGGGGTGCGTAGGCTGGGGTGACGTAGGCGTAGGCTGGGGTGGCGTAAGCGTACGCTGGGGTGTCGTATGCGTAGGCTGGGGTGTCGTAGGCGTAGGCTGGGGTGGCGTAAGCGTAGGCTGGGGTGGCGTAGGCTGCGTAAAGTGGCGAACCTGGTTTGATGGGTTGATGGGTCTGGTTGCTGGCGTTGGGATGACGGGTCTGGTTGCTGGCTTAGAGTCTTTGTGTTGTAGAGAGATGAGCCCCCATCCAGGGTCGGTTTCAGAATCGGCGTAGTCCTCGGGTTGTTGCTGTTGACAGTGCGCTGAACGGCTTGAAGTTCAGATAATCCCGGATACGAGGTCCCACTTTGTCACGAGGTGGCAATTGAGAGGGGGGTAATAATGGCTGGTTGTCTTAGAGATATGAGGTGCCGATGCTGTGGTTGACCTGGAATATTTATTTGTTCTCTACTGGCTCGCTTAGATGTTGTTAAACACACACAAACAGACAGTTCTAAGTTAGGCAAGCAAGTTTCTGGTTACGTTTCAGGTGTTTATTTATGATTCAAATTCAATATCCAATGATGAAATACACATACTAACATGCAGGGGAGATACAATGCTTGAGATATATGCACAGGAACGTCTAACACTCAATATACTGTGTTGTTGCGGAATCCAAGTTTAGGCTACGTAACTTTAATGAGGGAATTACGATTACTGGCTAAGTATCTGCAAGTCCAAGTAACAATTCGGGAGCTAGACCAAAACGATGTGTCTAGCTCGGGAGCTGGGGGAGATCTGCTTTAGTTTAGTTGGGCGGGCTTTTTCGTGGACACTAGTCACCTGACCCAAGGTTAATTTGGTTGGCTTACATTTAATTACATCCTATTCTCATTGGCTAGATTGAATATACATTTGCATAAGAAAAGCTTATTGGAGCCAAAAATGGATTGGGGGTCGGGGTTGCGAGGGCGGAAAGGGGGGGGAGAGGTCTAGATGAAAGACAATTTATACAGACGTCATGCTGAGTGGGGGAATTTATCTCCCTTTGGTAGAATTTTAAGTAGTTAACTCAAGTGGCTGGGGGGGGGGGGGGTTTCGGACGAGAATTAGTTATATGTGTGCGAACTGGGTTCTTTGGTCAACGCTCAGGGAACGACCGTCTCAAAGCAATTGCATAACATGCCGCTAAGCTGAGGGGATATACAAGGGGGTGGGGGTGGCGGGGGCGCGAAGAGGGGGGGGTGAGTGAGGGATCGAGTAATGACTGTCTACACATGCGTTAAAATAGCACAAGATATAAATACATTAAGACATGATGTGAATACATTAATATAGCATAGGATAAAATATATACATTCTACTAACACATTCGTACCCATTCAACCAAGATGTAGTACCAAGTTGAATCGTATTAGTCAGTAGACTCTGAATTTGGGCGTAGTACAAGAGTATAGTGAAGGGTAGAGAAACAGGTGAGAAGAGTGATGGGGAGATGTAATTGCGTAAGGGAGGGAGAAGATAGTGACGTCAGACTAACCTTCTCTCTATTCTAGCTAAACTTAAGCTAATCTAAGGTCCTAGTTATACACTGCTATCTATCTAAGTGCTAATAGTCACTATTAAATCCAGAATTGTGACAATCGCATACTTACTTTTGGTGATAAAAACGGATTCCTCATAACTAATCTTTGTATACTTCTAAAAGACCAGAACTTGACATTGATCATGAAATAAATTGTCAAACACCAGAAAAAGCTATACTCAAAACATGAAAATTTAAATCATTTAAATTTTTGTGTGGGAAGTAAACCGGAAATTCATGGATGCATTAAATCCGGACCTATTGAAAAGGTCATGCCTCGTTAAGACTTGTTAATGGCTCAAAATCTCAATAATTCTAGTCTTTTTTTTTTTTTTTTTTTTTTTGGTTTTTGTCGATGAATTTTATGTAAAATACGTGCATGGAGAAATTATTATAATTTTGTTTATAGTTTAAATGCGTCCAAACCAGTAGAATGATTATGAAAAGTGAAAAATGGATAAAAGTGTAGACATTTTTTTTACCATCATACTTTAAGAAGATCAATAAAAAAGTCAATAAAAATTAAAATTCTTCTTGTCATTATAAAAGATACGCAGTTTATTGTTTAAAGTTTACAAATTCTCACAGACTCTAGGCTAGATCCAAATACTTTCTTATGTAAAGATCCAGTACCCAATACGTAGTTCCGTCAAATTCATGTTATGGTTCTGCAAGCCTTATGAAGGTCTTTCTTTTTGTTTGTCTATCAACGTCTACCTGTGTATGTATAACGAGAGCAAGAAATAGACCCAAGATGGAGAGTGACAGACAACTCAACTAAGTCCTTTCTTCAAATAGCTCTTTAATTTTCGAGTGCCAACTAAATTAGAAGTCTTTCTTTGTTACAATGAAACTTAAAACTAATATCTCTTCCGCTATTTTTTTGTTTATTTGTTAATTTGTTGTTTTTTTCTTCTCCCATTAAGAAAAACCCACTTTCAGTCGTTAAGAAAACAATAATTTGAAAACGGGTTGAAATAATTATGAAACGATTGGATTTCTCGCGGCACAATTTTCATTTCGCATTTTTTTCTGGGCGCGCCAATTATCTGAACGTTGTCTTGTGTTTCCTGTGTTTCTTGTGTTAAAATTTAGTCTCTTTTTCATTTTAGTTGAAATGATGATAATAGAAATAAGCGTTTTAGTTTTTTTCTACATTTGTTTTTCTTTCTTCTTCAGGCACATAAATGATTTTATTTTTTAACATTGAACGTTTTAAAAAGAATGTGTAATGAAATAGTATAGTTGTGATAATATAGTGGATCAGTTAGTTATAAGTTGAGGAGAAGCTACAACAGTAGAGCAGTTAGTATTTTTTGTTGTGTTACAAAACTTGAAAGAATTTCACCTGTTTTACCAGCCTCGTCTACTTAAACCTATCAGAAGTGTTTCTCATCCGTGGTTTGGCCCCCACCCCTACCCACAATCTGACGTATATTGCTTTTCACATGGCCCCACCATTGAAGTCCTTGGAGATTTCGCATCTAGGTTATTGCTCCAATTCAACTCTTTATTTGTCTGACATGTAACATCCTCTCTAAAAGTCCCTTATACTTAAGCAGTGTGTCTTTTCTACATACCATTAATGCAAGTCTTACAGTCTGATTCCATGCCTATTTGCCATAGAAGTCCTACAGCCTTGGTTTGGTGCCTATTAGTCCTACAAGTCCTACAGCCCTGGTTTAGTGCATATTAGTCCTACAAGTCCTACAGCCCTGGTTTGGTGCCTATTAGTCCTACAAGTCCTACAGCCCTGGTTTGGTGCCTATTAGTCTTACAAGTCCTACAGCCCTGGTTTGGTGCCTATTAGTCCTACAAGTCCTACAGCCCTGGTTTGGTGCATATTAGTCCTACAAGTCCTACAGCCCTGGTTTGATGCCTGTTCTCCATACAAGTCCTACAGCCTTGGTTTGGTGCCTGTTCTCCATACATTTCCTACAGCCTTGGTTTGGTGCCCATTAGTCCTACAAGTCCTACAGCCTTGGTTTGGTGCCCATTAGTCCTACAAGTCCTACAGCATTGGTTTGGTGCCTGTTCTACATACAAGTCCTACAGCCTTGGTTTGGTGCCTGTTCTCCATACATTTCCTACAGCCTTGGTTTGGTGCCCATTAGTCCTACAAGTCCTACAGCCTTTGTTTGGTGCCCATTAGTCCTACAAGTCCTACAGCCCTGGTTTGGTGCCCATTAGTCCTACAAGTCCTACAGCCCTGGTTTGGTGCCCATTAGTCCTACAAGTCCTACAGCCCTGGTTTGGTGCCCATTAGTCCTACAAGTCCTACAGCCCTGGTTTGGTGCCCATTAGTCCTACAAGTCCTACAGCCCTGGTTTGGTGCCCATTAGTCCTACAAGTCCTACAGCCTTGGTTTGGTGCCCATTAGTCCTACAAGTCCTACAGCCTTGGTTTGGTGTCCATTAGTCCTACAAGTCCTACAGCCTTGGTTTGGTGCCCATTAGTCCTACAAGTCCTACAGCCTTGGTTTGGTGCCCATTAGTCCTACAAGTCCTACAGCCCTGGTTTGGTGCCCATTAGTCCTACAAGTCCTACAGCCCTGGTTTGGTGCCCATTAGTCCTACAAGTCCTACAGCCTTGGTTTGGTGCCCATTAGTCCTACAAGTCCTACAGCCTTGGTTTGGTGCCCATTAGTCCTACAAATCTAAAGTTTTCATAGTTTCCCTGGGGATATTTTTATTTTGTTAACCGCATCCTGTCATAGTCCAAAAAAGTACACCATGTTGTCGTAAAGACGTTGGTATTGTCTCCTTGAAGCAAGGATGCAGGCCGAACAGCTTAGGAGACAGAAAGGGTAATTATCCTTGGGGTTAAGTGTCGCAGGGGGGGGCATTTTTAATAAAAAGTAGTGGTCAAGCTTAGTATGCTGTGAGTATGATGATGCAGTTAATACAACAGGTAAAAAAATACAATCAGAATAGAAAGACAACCACAATTGTCATAGCGATATTCTCAACCTTAATATATATTCTTTATTATGTAAGACATGAGTGTTGTTGAATAAACATAATGATAACCAATAGTGAAGCATACTTTTGTTTTTTATAGAGAAGAAACCAGCAACAATTTTTGTAATGATTATTCTTTTTTCTGAATATTTCCAGCTGTTGTTATTCTTTTATATTTGTTTTAAGTTAATTGTTGCTTTCTTCTAAATTACGAATAATCGTAAACATTTGACCTAGCTAGGGTTTTGTTTAATTTTTATCGAAATAATGATTGGTTATAGTTGTTGTTGTTTATTTTATACTTGCAGGAAAACATTCAATGAAATCAAAACGAAGGGATGTTACTAAAAAAACGAAAAACATTCAACATCATCACATTATATACTCTATAGTCTATTGTATGAGCATTTCAGACATAACGTTAAAATAAAAAAGCTCAATTTAATATCATGGTATATATACATATATTATCTTTTGAAGGAAGTTTCCAATAATTTGCAATCATATATTTCTCATCATGGCACACGTTTTATATTTCTAAAGCAAACCAAGAGAAAAACTTGTGGTAAATATATAATTATAAGAACTCACGGCTCTTTTATATAATATTGACGATAATGTTTTGAGTATAAAAGTTAATCTAGTGGCGTCAATTGACAAGTCTTAATGAGGCGTGAACTTTTGAACCCAAATGTTCGTGAACTTCCTGTTCTATTTTTAAACTAATAAACAAAAAAAGCATGATTTGCTGGTGTTTGACAATTGATTTCAACCTTGACGGCCAGTTCTAGTCTTTTAGAATTATACAAAGGATACAATATTAGTTATGAGGAATCCGTTTTTAACATCAAAAGTGAATAGGCGATAATTAATACTCAAGTGTTAGTCGCGTAAGGTTAAATGTTTATTTGTTTACAAAATAAATGAGTCAAGAGTTGCGTTTTCTTGGTTATTGAAAAACAAAATGCGTAAATTCATAAAAACGAATAACAAAAATTCTTTTGCATTAAGCAATAAGTTTGATATTTTGAAAAGGTGATTTTTCAATTCTAACATTCACAATACATTGTTTTGTTTTGTAAACATCTTTTGGAAATGAAATACATTTTAATCCCCAACAAATTTGAGTACAACCAGTAAAGTAGCAAACAGACATTGTTTCGAAGAAAATGATCTAATAAGAACGGAAATGTTTTTGCACGTGACCTTTTATGCATGCATACACGTTAGGACTTGTCAATTGCTGAACAAACTATAAAGATATTTGAAATTATCTCAGAAACGACATACAAGCATACATGTGCATACATATACACACATACACACACATAAAAAGTGCATACATTAATTATACTATAAGAAAAACTAAACTCGAAAGATTTAAATTCAGATTTGCTGCTATGTTTTGGGTGAGAAATAATATATAAAACTAAGAGTTGCGTTTAAAGCTCTAGTTTCTGCATAGATTAAAAACCAGCTGGCACTGGGACTCTGTGATATCATATACAGCGTCATTCCAATGTGAAGTCACAGACAAAGAGAACCGAGTCTGGGATTTGGGGTAGGGTAGTAGGGGCGCTGTAATCTGGGCCCCCAGAATGTTTTAGATGGTCGCGGGGATGCCCCACCGGGCGCCATGAACGCTGTTGTCATGGAGACCGTATCGCGCCAGTTCTCACAATTTATCAGGGCTATGTTCCACTTACCACCCCCGGGTGCTTTTGATATGTGTGTTATTTATTATTATTGCCTGTATATGTGAATGCGGCCTACTAATGTGCTTCGCCTGGCTTTCAAAATCTTCGCTTCTACTTCAAGTGAACGCAATATTTATCTGCTTAGCTCCCCTGTAGAGGCTAATTTACCATTACCCGATGTTAAAGGGAGATAACTAAGAGGAAAAGGAAACCTTAAAAGTTGTCGTCAAAAAAAAAGAAAAAGGGAAACTTCTTTATTTAAAGACGCAAAGGGGGCGGGTTGGGTGAAACGATAGTAGCTGGGGGCGAGGGAAGGAGAGTTTTTAGGGAGACGATTATAAGTAAAAACCAATTAGAGATGAGATGCCGCAGTTGGGGCCCCCCTGTGTGGAAAGTTCTACTCGTGCACTCGGCCCCGTCATTAAACCCTCGTTGCTCTGTAAAGGCTCACGTTGTGAAAGAATTGTTACCGAGCATTAAAAGGGCTTGTTTCCAATCTGCTCGTACCACAGAGGGCTAATTGTGTTTGTGGCTTCATGGCTTTACATGAAAAGTGGCTTTTTTTTATATTTTATTTTATCTATTCCGTTATGAGCGGGATGTTCAAGAAAGTTGTACAATTTCCGCAATACTGTGTAAAGATCCGAGAACCCAGCGAGGGGGGGGGGGTGATGTTATGTTTGTTTTTCTTTCCTGCTAGAGTCCAGGCACATGTGGCGAGACAGAAAGCCAACTGTAGCACTTACTGACTTGGAATGTAAGTACTTCCATGATTGGTCACTGAGTTTAATAAAAATGGGGGGGGGGAGTGATTAACGTTCATTAATTATTGGTAAGTAAAGCCAAGTATTTGTTAAACGGTATATTATACAGTAAATTATGTCGAGTGTCTGTGACTAGAAGATGGATCGATGGATGGATGGGTGAATGGGTGAGTGGATGGGTGGATAGGTGGGTGAATGGGTGGATTCATGGATGGAATGAGGAGGTGTGTGGGTGGATGACTGGATGTGTGCATGGATAGTCTATTGGGTGGAGGGATAGTTGGAAGGCTGCATGGATAGTCGGCTGGATGGGTAGATGAATAGATTGATGGATAAATGGATATATAGATTGATTGATTGATTGTTAGCTATGAAGAGACAAACAAATAGCCCGAGACAAACATTAAAGCACTACAACTTTTTTCAAACTCAATAAGTAAGAAAAACAAAACAAACATAAAAGTAAACACTGAGTTTAAAACCCTAAAAATGGGTTTGTTTACTTATTGTGTAGAACTCTAAGGTTTAGGGAAAAAGAACATCAAACTGGAAGAGATTAAAAAACAAAACACCATTTCTCTAACTGGGTTTTGTATGCCCTTAAATATTTTAACTAATGGAAGATTTTAGGAAGGCAAAGTTAGGGTATATTTTAATATGCCCTTAAATATTATAACTAATGGAAGATTTTAGGAAGGCAAAGTTAGGGTATATTTTAATATGCCCTTAAATATTATAACTAATGGAAGATTTTAGGAAGGCAAAGTTAGGGTATATTTTAATATGCCCTTAAATATTATAACTAATGGAAGATTTTAGGAAGGCAAAGTTAGGGTATATTTTAATATGCCCTTAAATATTATAACTAATGGAAGATTTTAGGAAGGCAAAGTTAGGGTATATTTTAATATGCCCTTAAATATTATAACTAATGGAAGATTTTAGCAAGGCAAAGTTAGGGTATATTTTAATATGCCCTTAAATATTATAACTAATGGAAGATTTTAGGAAGGCAAAGTTATGGTATATTTTAATATGACCTTAAATATTATAACTAATGGAAGATTTTAGGAAGGCGAAATTATGGTATATTTTAATATGCCCTTAAATATTATAACTAATGGAAGATTTTAGGAAGGCAAAGTTAGGGTATATTTTAATATGCCCTTAAATATTATAACTAATGGAAGATTTTAGGAAGGCAAAGTTAGGGTATATTTTAATATGCCCTTAAATATTATAACTAATGGAAGATTTTAGGAAGGCAAAGTTAGGGTATATTTTAATATGCCCTTAAATATTAATATTATAACTAATGGAAGATTTTAGGAAGGTAAAGTTAGGGTATATTTTAATACATGTATTTTTTACAGCCTTTATAATTAAAATACTTTTTTATTTATAAGGGTTGAATGTGATGTAAAATCTTTTTATAGGGGAAAAAAAGGGGGGGGGGTAAAAAAAAAGCTTTATCTTATCTCATATATTACAGACGCCCCTTCTATAAAGAAGATTATTGCGTCCTACGCTCATCCGTGGTCAGAGTCTAGTATTGCATCATTATTATTGTTTAAACACCACCCAAGCTTAAGTTTTTCAATAATCCCATTTCAAATAATTTTATTCTGTGTGCTTACGGTGGCCTAACTGTACAACAGTGAAAGGAATCGCGAACATAAATGTTGTTGTTTTTTAATATTTGCCAGACTTTATTATAATAAGCAATCATTTCCCTAGCACACAAAATAGAGCAACTATAATTACCGATCATTGAAAATTACATCTGAAGTAAATCATGTTGTTGTTTCTTTTATTTACATTTTTAAAATCGATGTGAAAAACAAAACAAATACACATTTCACAATCAATTTTCGGCCTTTTAACAAGTCTGACATTTTGTGCAGTCAATGTTCAAGATTTTGGAAACTTGGTTACAGATTTTTTTAAAATATATTCCAGAAGATATGGGAAAATAATATATGTAGACAATGATCAATGTAAAAAAAATCTAAAGGATAACTCTGTGTGTAGGTTAGTTCCCTTTTTGTTTTCAAAGAAAAAAATTAATGGAATTCTGTCCCCCTTGCTGAGTCCAATAAAAAATTACAGGCATAAACACTTGAAAATTCCTTTTAAGATTTTGCCAAATTAAATTTGTGATAAATCATATTTTCATTTTCTTTACGTTCGACTGAATCAATCTGATGGCTACAAGAATAGATGTGGATATATATCATGTCCCATCAAGGGGGAATTACTTCTTTCCAACGAACAGCTGGATTTGTCTGTCTTTAGATATTATACTTAACGGGGGAGTATTACGAAGACAAGGATATTATATAATATAAATAATATATATATATATATATATATATATATATATAAATATTTATATTACTATAAATGTATTACGATATTTTTTATCACGAGACTTTACGAGTTGTAGGCCTAAATGAAATTTAGACTTTAACGTATGTGTTTATTCATGAGTACATTATCAAATAGTTTAATACTTTTCATGGACATGGCTTACGAAGATATTGCGTGGCCAGTACAACGCAGCGATTGCCTTAAGTGTTTCACCTTAACGTCACACCTTCGCTTTGGTGGTGGTAGTCAAATTGAGGAGCTGTCCACACCTGGCACAACTTTCGGCTGAGGATCGAACCAATCAAAATACTATTAGCAAATACCATGCCGGCTGTTATATTCGTTATGATAACAAAATACTACTACTTTTTGTAAACCGTTTCAAGCAATAGCCAAGAAAGAAAGAAATATTATAATGTTTAAGTAAAAAACAACAACAGCAGAGCAGACTAATCAAAGCAACAGGGCTGACAGGTCGAATGAGATAATTGGGTACAGGTTGTAACTTGTAAAAACCATATAAGCCACTTTGAGATGAAGCTTTTTAAAGGGGGGAATTTGTTATGTAAGTGAATTTGTCTGCGGTCTTTAATTAGATTTTGCCTTTTTCCCCTAAAGAATGCTCTCTGAAGAATTTTTTTCTCTTTTGGTTTTCCATCCCGAAGACTCTGTACTTCAGAATTCATGCTGGGCGTGAGTGAGTGTGTGTGTCGGGGGCAGAGGGGAGAAGGGGGTTGAAGGTGAACAGTTCATCTAAAGGGGTGTGGGGGGGGGGTGTGGACCCGGGGTACTGTTATAAAAGATTCAAACAAAAAATAAAATTCAATAGGGTAATAAAAAAAAAGGTTACCCTATTTCCAATCAGTTATCTATCATCTTTCGACTATCATCTATTATCTTTCATCGATCATATTTCGTCTATCATCTATTATCTTTCATCTATCATATTTCGACTATCATCTATTGTCTTTCATCTATCATATTTCGTCTATCATCTATTATCTTTCATCTATCATATTTCGACTATCATCTATTGTCTTTCATCTATCATATTTCGTCTATCATCTATTATCTTTCATCTATCATATTTCGACTATCATCTATTATCTTTCATCTATCATATTTCGTCTATCATCTATTATCTTTCATCTATCATATTTCGTCTATCATCTATTATCTTTCATCTATCATATTTCGTCTATCATCATTTTTTTGTCTCTTTGTCTATTCTATTTTTTAAATAACTAAAGTAAGTAAAAATTCACTGACAGACCCTTTTTGCTATATGGGGCGAATGTAGCAGCTTTCACAAGTTTCTATGGGCACGGCATACAAGAAGAGAGTGTGTGGTCAGCAAAATGCCTAGCCACCTTTACTTTTACCAGAGGTAATATTAGAACTAGGTATGTCTCTGTTTATCTAACGATATACACGTCTATATTACCTCCACATATTGATATAATGAGTGTATAAACTTTACAATAAATATAATTGGATACATGTTGTTAAGACTTCCAGATTCCCTGTGTTATCTTTGACTCCACCCGACAAACCCCCCCCCCCCCCCTCCGTTCTACCTCAACATTAGAACAATGTTTATTAGTTCTAAAATATTTATTATTATCGATGTTGCCTTTTTTTTTTGTTCCACTAGTCTAAAAACATGCTTTTTTTTTCATTTCATCCTGCCCCCACCCCCCTCGCTCTCTCTCTCTCTCTCTCTCTCCCTCCCTCTATCTCTCTCTCTCTCTCTCTCTCTCTCTCTCTCTGTTGGCTTAATGGAGTTATGACAGAGGTATGCGTTAACGATCACCTCCCCCCCCCCTTTTTATTTTTCTCTCTCTCCAAGATTCAGTTATTAAATAAAACTGCCTTAGATGTAATTGAGTTGCTGTATCTATTTTTATATATATATAACATCACTTAGATAAGACTCCACAAGCTGAGGTAAGGGAGAATGGGGGAGTAATTCATGTTGCAGGAAGGGAAGTAACTCATATACAACACATTAAAGGTAAAATGTATGGGTGGGGAAAGGTTGCCCTGGGGTTGGGAGTTTGAGAAAAGGGAGGGGGTGGAGGGAGGTTAATTGTTGCACTGTTTCCAATAATAGTAAATTGAATACCTCTCCCTCCCCTCCCATTTCTCATGACTCCTCCTTATCCCCCCCCCCCCCCGCCATAAGGTAAAAAATGTAAGCTTACAGCTAATTTCCCCTATGTATGTTTCTAGTAAGCAATATTCGGGTAATTGTTTACTTTATTAGAAAGATGGAGAAAATTGTTGATATATTGTTAAAGTCGGTAGTTAAACTCTTGTCTGGGTTGAGAAAAAAATAAAACGTTAAATCGGTTTTCTCATTGACTTCGTAGTATGGGTCTACTCATTCGTTGCATGGTACGTCTGGGTAATCTACGGGCCTGGGTGCAGAACGGGGATGGGGGAATGGGGTGAGTGGTACCATCCAGCACGCCCTCTGCCCTCTAGTACCACACACACACACAAACCCCCCGTCGTCAAAATTATCAAACTGTCCCGGAATGAAAGAGAAAAACAAAACAGTTAAAGAAAGCCAATGGCCGTTACATTCGGACCTGAAAAAAACCTTGAGCTGCGGGAGGTGAAATTCACATCCACCCTCCCACCCTCCCTTCTCCCCACGCCCTAGTCCAGGAATGGGTTTACCCGTTCAGTGCTTCGGTGTGCATGTTTAAAATTACGTTTCCGACTATTTTGTAGATTGTTAGTTGTGTATTATAATATGAAATGAACAAATGAACATCGCTGCAGTGTTCCTGGAGCGTACAGGGAGGCGTATTAGCGGAGTCGCAGGCGGTCCTCGCAGATTGCTGGAGAAAAGGGGGGGGGGAGTGGGGGTGCTGTGGTCCGTAAGCTCATTCGAAAACAAATATAAAACATCTGGCTGCATAAATGTCTTATATTTTAGAAGCACAGATTTTTTTTTGTCAAAACATTTGCGTGTAATATTTTGCGGAAAAAAAAATAGTTTTTGGAGTTGGGGGGGGGGGGGTAGTAGTAATAGTGCATGGAGCCTTGGAGCATGCATTTTTTTTTCACGGAGCTTGAGATGAGCTAAATCTGGTCGTAGACTCTAAGCTCCAAGCTAAAAAAATTGGTACGGTATATTAGATTATGTAAATATAAAATGGTTTTTCCACTTAAAGGGAAATAAATTATTAGAGATATTAAATGAATTATTTAAGATTTAAAATGAATTATTCAAGATGTAAGATGAATTATTTAAGATGTAAAATGAATTAGGATTAAATATAAATTATTATGGATATAAAATGATACTTTAAATATATATTTACCCTTTAACCCCTAAAGTTGCTTCTGGTAAATTCTCAAATTCGTAGATCGGATTTGTGGTTACTGATGTTTCATTTTCATTGACTTGATAAGTTAGCAAATTTATTAGATGCAGTCGAAACCAATGTTTGATTGGCGACTAACAGGGACGGAGCAGGAGTGCATCTGTCCTACACAAACCTCTTCACCACAACCCTAATCCTTTTCAAGTCTGAGAACTTCTCTCACCTTTTGTATTTTATTCTAACACCGAAACAATGTTTCGCTTAACTCCAAACATTTCCATATTGTTTATTGTTTTTTTATGAATGTGTCTGGGGGGGGGGGGGGTGCAGTGTAACACTGTAATTCCATTTTGATATGCATTGGTGTATCGGAGGTGGGTAACAGCAAAATTGACAGGATTTATTGGCTGATGCTGTGGTTAACCATGTCTGATTATCAGTAAAAAAGGTTGGGAATAGCGTTATACAAGCTCTTTGTAGGATGTGTCCTAAGAAACCGATAAAGGCTGCTGCACTTGCCGGGGCCACATAGTGGGCCTATCTCTTTTCTGAAGGTTGGGGGGGGGACGAAGGACAGTTAGTCCATTAAATATTTTACTTTGGAAATTGACCACTCTTGATCAAAGTACTATTAATTTAAATAAGCGTCCATTTCCCAGAAGTACCATTAACTTCCGTTCTCTTAAACCATTGGTCAATTTCTTTACTTTCTAGCCCAGAAATTACGTATAAAACCAAAGGTAGTAGCAGACGTGAAGAGAAAAAAAAAAAGGTTTCACCTCCCGCCAATTTCCTGTTGCAATGACGAAACAATTCACTTGTCGTTAATCAAGGGATGCAACTGCTTCCCTCATTCATCTCTCTCTCTCTCTCTCTCACTCACTCTCTCTCACTCTCTCTCTCTCTCTCTCTCTCTCTTTCTATGTGGCTTTCTATGACGTAGCTTACTTTAATTCAGCTCTTGCGCATGTCTGCGTATGATATGGTCTGTGTTACTTCCGGTGCTAAAAACACCTGAGCAGCAGGGGATATCTTCGGGAAAAGTAATTTTTCAGTGGATGCCTCATGCACAAAGTGTCAATAATTGACACTACTGGCAGTTGCATACGTTGAGAAATGTTAATTTCAGGTCTTTTGACTGTCGTATTTTCACTTTTCGCCCATAATATTTTTTTTATTTTTTTTTACAGGGGAAAGGGAAGGGGGGTAGAGGAGATCAAATAATTTTTTTCTTGTAAACCGTGGCAGTAAAATTGCAAAAAAAAAACAACAACAAAGTAAGAATTACACTTTCAACATAGTTAGCTATAACACCGCGAGACTAGAAGTGACAGTAATATTGCAAATGGACTAGACTTGACTATTACATCGCGAAAAGACGTGATAGCAAAACTGCTAATAAACGGAAAAATAACACCTTGAACAGACCAGAAATGACTATAATACCGATACAAGACGTGAAAAAAAAACACTGCAAATATACGTGACAATAACACCTTGAACAGACGTGACTATAACACCGCAACTAGACGTGACAATAACACTGCAAATAACCGTGGCAATAACACCTTGAACAAGCCATGACAATAACACCGTGATAGACGTGACAATAACACTGCAAATAACCGTGGCAAGAACACCTTGAACAGACGTGACAATAACTCCGCGACTAGACGTGACTATTTTCATGCGAGTTGCAACATTTTTATCGCATGAATAGTAAATAACGAGTAAACGCGGCAGACCATTTCCTTTTTAAGTGCACCATAAGTGTGAGAACTTAGCGGTGCTGCGCCCCTGACATTGATAAACGGAGATTTAATAGAGCCATGCACAAGATTAACATACAGATTCAGGGGGGGGGGGATAATTGTGAGAGGAAGTTGAGCTTAGAGAGACAAAGAAAGGAAGATGAGAAGTTGTAGTGAGGCTGTTTAAAGTTGAAGAAGGGAGAGAGAGGGAGAGAGAGAGAGAGAGGCGGAGAAAATTAATTTTTATAAGAATCTGTTTGCTCGGATAAACCTTAACAGATTATCAACACGGGTAGTTTAGTGGCAGTGGGAATTGAGAAAAAAAAAGGGGGGGGGGCTAATTTGATTATGGCGCCCTTAAGACCTTTACAGATTTAGAACTTGGATAGTAAAACAAATTATCATTTTTCATGCATTTCGTTTATCATGGTTTTCTTTTTTCAGTGATGCTTATTGCACGTTGTTGAACGAACATGTGGAACAACTTGAGGGATGTGTTAGCGTGGCTGTAGCGAGGAATTCTGGAGACAGTATGAAGTGGACACCCCAGTGGTTGGGGCGGGGGGAAGACCCGGTAGTACACCGCGGAAAGTAGAACATCCGAGGGGAAGGTGGCTGATACCGAGGGGAGAGTGTGCTGATACCGAGGGGAGAGTGTGCTGGGGTTAAGGGCAGTTAAGGCGTTGGTAACAGGGTAGAAGCAAAGCTGGAGACTCACTGCAAAGACATTTTATTATGTGAAGATCTATGTGTGTAGACCGATGCCAGTGTGACCTGAGAGAGAGAGAGAGAGAGAGAGAGAGAGAGAGAGTGAAAGAGAGAGAGAGAGAAAGAGAGAAAGAGAGATAAAGAGAGAAAGAGAGAGAAGGACAGAGAAAGACAGAGAAAGACAGAGAAAGACAGAGAAAGGCAGAGAAAGGGAGAGAGAGAAAGAAAGAGAAAGAGAGGGAGAAAGAGATATAGAGAAAGAGAGAGAGAAAGAGAGAGAGAAAGCGAAAATAAACGAAAATGTGAATGGAGTGGAACACTTCCTGTTCTAATTGAATACATTAGAGTTTAGAGTTTATAAAACTACAAATTTAAATTCTGTAATTAAGCAAAGTAATCCCATCCGACCAAATTGATCAAACTTTGCCGTCATCAGGATTCGAACCCACGACCCAGCTTCGTCGCGTCCAACAAGCCCCATAATTTTTGACCCACAATAATTCTTTTAAAAAAAAGAACTTTTTAAAAATGTCTTTATTTTGAAGCATTTTAATAAAGACGTTTTTTGGAGAATTGTATTTTGTTATTACTAAAAATGTCTATTTAATCCAATTGCAAAAAGCATTTTCTGATCGACGCATTCAATTATTAATAAAATAATTTTAAGTAATGAAAATTTTGTCAGGATTAAGCTAAATATTATCGTATAAATTAAGAGATATTCTTGAAGACAGTGGGCTCGCACCTTTATGTTTCTCGTTCCTTCTTATGTTTACTGTGTATATTTAAATTTGTCAAACCAGAGCAAAATCTGACAGTAAAAAAAAAATCAACACAACCAGCATATTATACGCAAATTGACCCTACAACCAGCATATTGACCCCCAATCAGCTCATTGACCACACAATCAGCATTTGGACCCCGCTATCAGCATTTGGACCCCCCCCCTCCTATCAGCATTTGGACCCCACAATCAGCATTTGGACCACCCCACAATCAGCATATTGACCCCACAATCAGCTTAGTGACCATAAAATCAGCAAACTGACCCAATAATCGGCATATCGATCTAACAATCTGTGGTCATATCGATCCAACAAACTGTGGTCATATCGATCCAACAATCTATGGTCATATCGATCCAACAATCTGTGGTCATATCGATCCAACAATCTGTGGTCATATCGATCCAACAATCTGTGGTCATATCGATCCAACAATCTATGGTCATATCGATCCAACAATATGTGGTCATATCAATCCAACAATCTGTGGTCATATCAATCCAACAATCTGTGGTCCTGCTTTGATTAAAAAAAAAAAAAAAAAAAAAAAAATCGTTCTCGAATTCAATTAACAGACCTTAATTTTGGCCCTCAGTTCGTTGAAAGAATAATTTTCAACTGAACCATTTTATAGATACTTTTTATTAAAACATAAGCCACAACAAGCTTTACAGCAAATATCTTTTTTATTAGCCTACAACTTCAATAGATTTCTACTTTTTCAGTAAACACGCAGGAAAATTTTTTACGGAATCAATTATTAAATAATAAAGTTCTTGTTTTTTTTAATCTTTTAGCTTTTAACTTCTCGTAACATTATATTTCCATTATAACCATCTTGTCATCACCAAAATAAACGGTTTTGCGCTTGAGTGTGTGTGTGTGTAATAGATATGAAGTATTAAACATTCTACGGGCTTTCTTCTTGTCAACATTGAATCATTTTTTCTTCGCAATGTTCACGTTAAATTGATAGGATACGGAAAGGAATGGAGGTGTTATTAAAAAAATATATACATATAAATAACCTAGACTAACTCCCACACAATTTAAAACAACAAAGAAATGAAAGAAATTTTTAAAATGAAAATAAAAACAACCCGCTGATAAAACTCCGCCATGATGATGTTTGAAGTCAGTGCTGTCGTTGGCTGTTTCCGCCTGTCTGTCCTCGTACAACAGCCTTTCCCTCGCTGCCGTCGCCGACCCCCGCAGAGCTGGGAATTACTCGAAGACTACAGAACATTAAATAAAGAACGACAGAAAGAAGAAGACGAACGCGATGGTCTGGTGTGTGCATGGATCGTTCCCAAGTGAGATCCTCCCCCTCTCATTCCACTATCATGGCCATTCATCACTAGGATCTAGTACCTCTATTAGATATAGTATCATATTGTTGGCCATATCTTAGCACTTCAACTTTTCTTTTTTTATCGTTGTATTTTAGGATGGGGGTAGGGGGGGGGGGGATAATGGGATCTGGCAAATTTAGACTTCTAAACTGGAAGCTTTGATATCTGACGCTATTAACTCTTTTCAAGAAGGCACAAACAAAAATATGAAGAAAAAACTTAACTCATTTGACGATTTGGTGCGAGTCTATTGAAGAAAGATAACAGTCATCGCGATGTACCCAATTGTTTCTGGATGTTACTTTTCACATGGTCTGGGAATGCTGATCATTTTTTTTTGTCTACACTGTTTCCTTGATAAGGCTGAAACTACATCTTCATAACTCAAGTGACCAAGGATAACACCTCACTGTCATTAACCATCTCAGGCGGCAGTTTTTAAAGATATCAACCTAATTGTCAGCGGCAGCGCGTTCCGGCTGACATTCCTGGAGTTTTGGGTTTGAATCCTGGCTAAAGACCAGTTGTTGTTGTCCCTCCCCCTTTACGGGTTCGAAGGTCCACCCAGTTCTGATGGCGGGTACCCGCTTCTGAACCCATGGGCCACGTCTATACCCAGGGTTCTCATCGTCGGCGAAGTGTGGAAACCACCAGTACGCTTGCATCAAGAACACACGGGTGGGCTAACGCATGGGGGACGGCCCCTACCGAGGTCTAATTGCATCGCCGAGAGGCTCCAAGCCTCGGTAGGGAGGAAGAAATATGCGCAACAGTAGGCCTACGTCTCAAATCCGCCCTTGTGCCTGGATGCCCACACCTATAAGTCTGACATAAAAACTATACTTTTGGTAACGCCAGGAAATAAAATTCCGAGACATATAAAGCTCAAGATATCACTTTAAAATCATGTTGTTTTTGCTTTTTTGATGTTGTTATTATTGTTTAGAGGAATCCGTAAATAACTGCGTTTTCATATACAAGAACATGCCTCTGTACATTCTACACATGTTTTGCATTATAAATGACCTTACTTTTTGTGATCGCACACACAAGCTTTATTCAAATTTCACTAGATCTAGTTCAATTTATGGTATAAGAACTATGAAAATCTAAAAACAGCTGCTTTAAGACCCTATAATATACTAAACATGTTGTCTTATGTCACACATCCGTATTTCCGATACAATTCATTAAAAAACGAGTTTGTACTTTCTGTTTAGCCTCTAACACTACGGTGTAACACTTTAGTTTAATCTGATTCGCGGTTTCAATTTACCGCCACGTTTCAATTTTGTTTTCAAATTTAATAACGAATTATTCTGGCTGGTAGTGTTTTTGCTCACCATCCGTCTTGCCCCACCCCCACCGTCTACAAACGACCATTTTTTTTTTAGATCTTTAATGAATTTTCCAGACTGTCGCAATTATCATATTACCGGCCACCTACAAGATTACTTGTAACTAACACAACGAATGAAAATAATTTTCCCCCATGTAATTTATTATTTTTTAAAAAAGGAAATGAGAGTTCTTTCCCTGTAACATTTTCCCGCCCAACATAATGGCTGGAGTCGAATTAAATACGTCATGAAATTACTAATCACATGTTCCAAATGGATTTATTCATATTTTTACTCTTAGGAAAATACTAATTAATACTCACGATTTTTTTTCAAAGACATATTTTAAACAGCTGACATTCTATGTTATTAATTTCCATTTGAGAAGTCCAAGTTATTTATTAGTTATTATTATTCTGAGTTTTGATTGAATTTCTTTTCATTATAAAAGAATTAGATCTAGTTATTTTTTTGGTGTGTGAAATACTTGAAAATTTATTTTGTTTTCCAATAATTAATTTCCTGATGATTGTTTATAACTTGTTAGTTTGTAGATGTTTTTTTTTTTTAATAAATAAAAGTTATGACTATGGTTTAATGTACTATTTCATTTTGTTTAGTGATTTATTTCTAATGTACAACTTCTTTTCAATTTTAATTTCCTTTTTTTTTAGTAGTTTTTTTAATTTTTAAAACTAATTAAAACACATGGGCGTCTGCTGTTGTGGACTGAAATCGTGAAATCGTCACTGAAGGGCTGGTCTAAAAACCTTAAGTGACACTCTGTCAACTGTATATAATTGTTGTTTGTGATGTTTTTTACTTTATGTTTAGTTAAATTGTGGACTCTTTCCTCGGTCCTAACGGGCTCGCCACAGTAATATGAAGAAGAAGAAGAACTTTAGTCACTACCTAGAATTGTTTTTATTAGGCATGCTAGAGATGTGGATTTTTCACGGCCTGTGAACATATAGCATAATATTATATACTGTATAATATAGATAGAAGGGAGAAAATGTTTAGCATGTACCCATGCAGAAACTTTTTTTGTTTAAATTTGTGGACATAAATACAAAGTACATTGAAACATATTACAGGAAAAAATTAAGTAATAAGTGCATCAAAAATAAGACACACGTAGTTTTACTAATTTTATCGCTTTTTATAAACAAAACCCTAACCAAGGGATTGTGTGGCCAGCAACTGTTAACAGGAACCTCTGGAATAGCCCAGGAACACCCTACAAACTATCGAACCAAAAAATCCAATCACAACGGTTTGTCATTTGTCTTCGAGACTTATAACCCAGTTTACTGTTTTATGGTGTTAAGCGGACAAAAAAATGTCACCCCGAAAAAATAAGAATCTATAAGTAAGGCTACGATTGGTCCATTTTATGCGAGGATAGCCAAAAGATCAAAAACATTCAACTGAATTTCACGTATTTTAACAGTGAACGTCATCTCTTTCTTTCTCTCTGGAACGTTAAAACAGAATTTGATTTTAATCAAGTATTCGAAAACAACACCCAACTGTTTCCACGACCACAATAGTTCTTTGTGAATGAAGGAGGCCAAAACTAAGAACAACAGCCCAAGATTGGAAACACTAGCCAAATCTTACACCCCGTTAACGTATGAATAGGAAAAGAGGCAAAAAGCAACAGCTTTTGTGTGAATAGAAACTTATGTTGCGTTCGGACGATGTGTCATACCCTTCACAAAATGTGTCTTCCCCCATCAGAAAGCAAGAAATTTCTTCCCCCGTTAAATTCAACACACACGTAGATAGACAAAAGAAAAAAAAATAAAGTTTCAATATTGATAAATTTATTCCTCCTCACTTGTCATGTTCTAGGTGTGAACGGGAATGTTCCCGTCTTGACCGCTTCAGACACAAAGGCTTACACACAAAAGAGTCCCAAAACTCACGAGCTTGCCACGCGACACGTACACAATGGACACATCTCCATCCCCAGCTCGCCATTGTCCTTCCCTTCCTCCCATCTTGTGGCACGCGATATTGACCAGTCCTATTAAAAACAACAACTGGACACAAAATTGGTGGGAAAAAAAATAGACCAGACGATGATCCATGGACAAGAAGGACTAAACACTTTTTCACCACTGGACCCGCGGTACTATCACACTGACCTGAAGCGTGATGCGAAGACTGAAGCCCACATTAGTGGGGTGACTCTTGTAACAGGTCCCACTACTCTGGGCAACACCTCTGCCAGAACAAGACACACACACACACACACAAAACTATTTAAAAAAAAAAGCCCAAAATGAATTGATTACTCTAAGGGTAACTCCCTCTTCTACTTTGTCACTAGCTAAAGTAATTAAAATGGAAATGTGCATAGGTTTTTTTTTTCTTTTTGTTATGGGTTGTTTTTGTGTTTTTTTGTGTGGAAGATACTCGAGTAAAATTCCACTTTTCATCCCATAGGGTTTCAATTTAGTCTATACTACGAGTGACCTTTAGAGAGGGTGTGTCGGCAGACTAGTAAGTCATTAACAGACAACAACAAAAAACAAGACTTTTTTTTATTTGAGTTTATTACAGGAAAAATCGGTTGTTGTTTTTTGAAAAAAAAATCGTAATACAGAAAAACGAAACATACAGACATATTGATCGACTTAAACCTAATTCTAATAAAACTGTGAAAATAATAATGAAATTAGGGACGTTAAGGGGTTGATATATGTATATATTTATCTGTTATTATCCACTTGTTATTTTATATTACAAACTGTATATTTATTTACAGACGCGCAGACTTAAGCCTACGTAACAGCACCTATTTTTCTAGTGATTCATCCATCTCCATGGTTAGCTATCTATTTATCTACCTATCTTTCTATCTTTTTGTCTCTCTGTCTATTTGTCTATCTAACTTTCCATCCATATATATTCATTTATCTAGACATTTATCTTTCATCTCATTCATCCAACTATTTATCCATTTGTCTATCAATCAATCAATCAATCTATTTTTAGCCTATCTAGCTGTCTATCCGTCTATCCATCTATCTGTCCATCTAGAATCTAGAAGAATACAGACAACACATGGGCTAACCGATAACTCTGCTACGTTCTTTCCGCCCCCAGTGGGACATTAAGGGGCAATCACTCCATGAAGGGGCAATCACTCTAAACAAAACAAAAAATCACCAAGCGGCCATTGCTTGACCCATTTGTATGGAAATTAAAAGGGGACATAATGGGCGTCTGTCAACAAATAGGACAGGGCCCTCGTTTGTCAGTTGGGGCTAATTCACACCTCTTATGTTTCAAATTGGTCAAGTTGGACTTTGGTCAAAGATATCTGAGCCTACTGTCATCACCTTGGATTTAAATATTGACCAAACACTTGGCTTGGAATGGTTTTGATGTATCAAAGAAGCCATTGAACGGGAGATAACTGTGTTGTGATTTCTCGTTCCGAGCTATACCTGCAGATCTCCACAGGCTTGGGGTGATGCAAAATGTCAATTTCCCAAGGGAGATAAAAATTAGTTTCTGAACTCTGAAGAACGTGTTGAAAAATGTAATCGATTTGGTACTTTTTTTTTTTTTTTTTTTTTTTTTTTTTTTGATGTGAGATAGAGTTAGCTCCACTTTAACATGATCAGACGTGTGGCTACCATTTTTTTTTTTTTTACTGTAGGCTAGATCTATTTATTGTTACATTATCAAAACGTTCTGTTTTCATTTCACTTAACCCATCCTTACAGTATCACTAGCTTAAGTGTTAGTTGAAGTAGAAATGGTATTACAAATGATTGTATAAAATAGAATCTAAATTGTATTTAATATTGTATTTGAAATTGTGTAAGATAAATCTACGTAAAAATTGTATGTGAAATTGTATTTTATATTGTATTTGAAATTGTCAAAAAGTGTCGACTGTCAAAATATGAATTAAAATCTGACATTCTATGAAGAGTCTATTTTTGAAAAGTAGTCTATTTGCTAATCTATTTGCTCTTATTTATATTTTAATTTGTTACAGTTTTTTTAAATCAATAATTTCCAATCTAACTTACATAACATATAACGAATGAGAGAAAAATAATAATTTCGTCCACAAGAAAATAACATGAATTGATCTCTCATACCCTGTTACATGATTTATAAGTCCAAAATGCATGTCTCGGTTTGTTTTAATTGGATAATGAATGTGTGCAATGTTATAGACCCTATTCAAGTTATATATTGTGATTACTTTTTGTTAATTTATGTATTGTGCGAGCTTATAATTTTAGAAGAAAAAAAAAAATAGAAAAATAAAATTATCTTAGTGTTTTTTTTTTTCAATTATTTTTATAAATTTATGACTGAGTACGTCATAGTTTATGTACAATAAAAAAAGACACTGAACACCGTAGAAGACACGTACCTTATAAATAATGTTGGCAACAAAAATATCAATTTAATTAAACTAGCCATAATGTTTAATAAAGTTTCTTTTTAATTTAAAATGTCAAGGGCCTTGGAATGCATTGGAAGACAAAAAAAAAAGGGAGTGGGGGGGGCGTAGTTCCTAAAACGTCATCAAGTTATGACATGTAGCAGTTGATCAGATCTAAGACTGGCAACTCTCCGTAGCAGTTGATCAGATCTAAGACTGGCAACTGTAAAAAAGAGATTAGTACAACACCATTTTTATTTCCTGATTAGAACAATTCTAAGCCGACTCAGACCTTATGCTGAAAGAATCATTGCGGAAGAACAGGCAGGCTTCAGGCAGGGACGTAGTACCACAGATCAGATCTTTAACCTGCGAATACTCTGTGAGAGGCACGCGCAACACCAACAACACTTGTACCATATATTTGTTGATTTTAAAAAAGCATTCGACAGGGTCTGGCACGCAGCCCTATGGGCAACCATGAAACATTACAATATTAATGACAACCTGACAATGCTGATACGTAGCCTCTATGACAGGGCCACCAGTGCAGTCTTCTTCAGCAACAACATTGGAGATTGGTTCAGGACGACCGTTGGAGTACGACAAGGATGCTTGCTTTCACCAACACTGTTCAACATCTTCCTGGAGAGAATCATGTCAGATGCACTAGAGGATCATGAAGGGACAATCAGCATAAATGGCAGAAGGATCACCAACCTTCTATTCGCAGATGATATAGATGGACTCGCCGGGAGTGAGGAAGAATTAGCCAATCTAGTGGAGCGACTAGACAAAACTTCCACATCCTATGGCATGCAAATCAGTGCCGAAAAGACTAAATTAATGACTAGTAACACCAGCGGCATAACAACGAAGATCAGGATTGGTGGGCAGAGTTTGGAAACAGTTAGCAGCTTTAAGTACCTAGGAGCTATTGTATCCGAAGAGGGCTCCAAACCAGAAATAATGTCCAGGATTGCCCAGACAACAGCATCACTAAAGAGGCTCAAGACAATATGGAAAGACAAGAACCTAGCCCTCAGCACCAAAATCAGGCTGATGCGCTCACTGGTCCTCTCCATTTTCTTATATGCTTGCGAGTCATGGACACTAACAGCGGAGCTGGAAAATAGGATAAACGCCATGGAAATGAGATGCTTCAGGACCCTGCTCGGTATCTGTTACAAAGACCATATCACCAACGAACAGATAAGAAAAAGAATACAACAGGAAATTGGAAAGTATGAAGACCTGCTGGCCACAGCCAAGAAAAGAAAACTGGAATGGTATGGCCACGTCACCAGAACCAACGGGCTTGCAAAGACCATCCTGCAGGGTACCACCAGAGGAGGCAGAAAGAGAGGAAGACCAAAGAAACGTTGGGAAGATAATATCAAGGAATGGACAGGTACAAAACTGTGCGAGGCAATGAGAACGGCTGAGAGACGGGAGGAGTGGAGGAGGCTGGTTTACATGTCATCTGTGGCGCCCCAACGGTCTAACACTAACAGACTACGGGATATGTAGGATGTAGGTAGGTAGGTAGGTAGGATTAGAACAGAGATCGGCAAACTTTAAATGTATTCACCGTGCCGAAAAGCGTAATAGTCTAAATCAGGGGCCGGCATCCTTTTGCTAACAGTGTGCCAAATTAGGATTTCTAAATATTTCAGCGTGCAAACAGCCCCAAAGTCAACCTGATCTAGTATAATTTTTATTTTGTAAGAAAATGTATTTACCACCGTAGCAAGACAGGGGCCAAAAGCAAACGAGTTTTATGGAGGAAATCGTTAAGGCGTTTAACCCTTCCTGTACCGACCTACTTCTATCTATCCTGCCTTCAGTTCCGCTATATACGCGCCCGGGACTGTAAGGGTTAATATTTAATTAAACAAATTAACGTGCTTGTGGTTATCATCCTTCTTATTCGCATTTACACCAAATACACATTTTTTATTACTAAACTTTCACATTTATGGTTAATAAATAATTGTCTAAAAATTTAGTTGCCGAGATTATGGATCTAGCACCTGCTATTGACACGTCTAAATGATGCGTGACCTTTTCAAATTGAAGATATTGTTACGACCACAATCCCCTTGTGGTCAGAGCCGTGTAATGTTGTTGATAATTCTCGTTCGTCCTAGGGTAGACTTTGGTTATTATTATTTATATTTCAGTATTACACGAACTCTCCTTATTGTCCTGGGAACAAACTCAGGATTTGCGTTCTAACAGTTTCTTTCCTTGACGTTGTAGTTGTAAATAAATAAATATATTATAATATTGTAAACAATAAAAATAGAATAGTAACTTGACGGGACGCTTCAATGTAAATGTTGTTGATAATTTAATTCAGGTGATAGGCTCTAACTCCGATATTTGCAAGTATGTACAATAAATGTAGGCTAGTATTTACAGCAATAATAAAATAGTGCCAACACAAGCGTCAATCCAACAGACTCAAAAGAAATTATCTACAAAACTGACTGCCTAGCTTTGCGCCGAGCCTTAAATACGCGCGGAGAAGAGCGGGGAACAGATCTATTAAGAAAGGGGTAAAAATAAAGGTATCATTTACAAAACTCATAATAAAATCGATAGTTTTAACATGAACTCCCCTGTACGTAAAATAATAAACTATTCCTAGCTATTCCGAGAATTTGAGGTCGGCATAAGAGTGGATTCCTACAATAGTCCAGGCTTAGTATTTCCACAAAAATTGCTTTGAGAGAGAGCTATGGGCACTATTAATATATGACAATATCATGAGATTCCGGTGCCATTTCCCGCCATTTTCGTAAACAAAAAGCATGCTTTTGCTGGTCTTAGACCGACGGCCAGTTCTGGTCTTTTTAGAAATATACAAAGGCTACAAGATTAGTTATGAGGAATCCGATTTTAACGTCAAAAGTGAGTAAGCTATATTTAAAACTCAAAGTGTTAGTCGCATTCAGTTAAATTTAGCTTTGTTTATAAAATAAATTAGTCAAGAGTTGCGTCCCTGTTTATTGAAAAAGACAATGCATAGATTCATAAAACAAAAATTCGTTAGCATCAAACAATAAGTTTGAGATTATAAATAGGGGATTCTTTACGTCTGACATTCAAAATTCTACTGGCAACATCTTTTGGAAATGAAATACAAATTTAATCCCTTACATTTTTTCGTACAACCACACAACCAGTAACGCAGCAGAAGCACCATTCAGTATACAGCCATGTTTTTCTTAGCAAATGAACGATAGGTACCGGAAATGTTTTACACTTGAACCTTTAGCATGAATAATATTTATGACTCTATATTCTATATAGTTAATGTGAAAAGTATTATCTTTAAACGAAATAAATACATTGTAATCATACAAACTGAGTAGCTAATGTAATGTTTATAAATGTACATATTATAAATTCTTTAATACTAATAATTCATATAATATTAATAAAAATTTCAACAATCTTTTTTAATTTGATAAATTAAAAATTTTAAATTATAAACCATTTTATTCTTATATAAAAGAAAAATACAAAAAAAAATATTAGAAATATTAGCGCAAAAAAAAATTATAAATTATTTCCCTTTTATTAAAATTAAGTTGTTAACTATAATTCTATTGCGTTGTTTTTTTTTTTTTTTTTAAATATAACTAATATTATTACTTCTTCAATGTATACAAAATCTAGGATTTTGATGCCCTTTTTTTTCAACTTGCTTCATTTTAAAACCCTCCGGACCATGAAAAAAATTACAGCAGGAAACGGGAATTAGATCCGAGACCATCAGTTCGCAAATGGATAGCATGCTGCCCATTTTATACTTTTAGTGCTAGTTAAATCAAGCAATGCCTTCTTGTGTAGTATTTACCATAAGATTTATTGAATATATCTATGCCCTTTTTAAATAATATGTAGGCATATTGCACGGGCCGAAAAATGGACAGAAAGTTCATTTTAAAATCAAATGGTCTAGCTACGTCTCCAAGGCAATGGATAAGTTCGGTAATATGGGCACACCAGTCACATGAAGGAACAGTAGAAGTTGAAACTCTGTATTTACAGTAATTACAAATAGTAGATGTTACGGTAACAGCGTAGCAATAATAATATGTTGATTAATGAATACGGCATAAGTTCAACGGTTTCTTCGCACACGCCATACTAAGGGACTGTGTGGCCAGCAAAGTAGCTGTTATCCTCTCCCCCCATCCCTTAACGAATGCCGGATACCCCATCGAAGCCAGACACACTCGGTTGTGACCCCGGGGTCTCCGAGAAGAACACACAAAAAAAAACGCCCGGTCCCTTTTCAGATTTGAATCTGTAAATCTTCTCAATCAACTGTTTGCGGCTAGGCCAACCTAACTCTTCTGTTCTCTCAAAAATTTCTAAACGCTTCCGGAAGCCGTCTATGTTGATTTACACGCGGGCAATACATCAATCTGCATAGAAATTCTAGAAAGACCGACAGAGTTTTTGGTCTGACTGAGCAAGTGTAACAGGTCGACCTTGTCTAACTGATCAGAAGGTCTTCCTCCCGCAGCGGAAATGTAAAAAAAAGTGGCCAGAATTTATTGTTCCGTTGGGCCAGGTTGGGCTGACCGCCAAATAAACGGGTCTTTAAGTCCCACGGTTAGGTCAATATTGTGACAGGTCACCTTTTTGATGTGACCGCCTATCGGAAGGGTCAGTGTTACTTTTGACCTGTGGATGGTTTGAAAGCCAGGGGTATCGTAAATCAACAGGTATTGACAAAATAGGGCACGTCTTATAGACAAGGCAGCAGTCAAATGTAAGGACGGTTAACTCTTGCATGGTGATATTATTATTTGTTATATCAACCTGCCACTATATCGATTCTCTGATTTAATACAAATTGAACTCATTCCTATTATTTCTAATCTTACAGATTAGTATTTCAGCCTATGTCAGACCTGCCAACTTACAATTTGAAAACATTCTTTATAGCTTGTATATTGAATGAACAAAATCTGACCTATTGAAAAGGTTATGCCTCATCAATGTATTCTTTTCTGAATACTACGTATGCCTTAATTTACTCAATTTTTTTAATGTAGATCTTCAATACTTTGTCTGATGTTATTAATTAGTTTTACTCATTAACGTTGTTTTTTTAATATAATTTCTTTAGAACATTTTTCAAGCACTCTACCAATAAGGATCCAGCTAATAATTTGGCAAGCCTACATAGACAAAGAACTAATCATTCAAAGTACTATTCAATCTAAGCACTATTCAATCAAAGCACCATCGACTCCAAAAATAAGTATATTCTTTACCATCTCAATAGAACGTCAACTTTAAACTACAACCCCCTCCCCTCCCCCAACCATACACACACAAACTAGAGCAAAACAAAGCCAATGGTAAATGGACACTCTCATGACTTGGCTGAATCGACGCAACATTATGTTGCCCACCAAAAATATAAAGTAGGATTCTAAGTAAAGTACCCGTCAGACCAATGTTGATCCATAGGTCCAGGGATGCAGCGATCACCAGTTTTTGTGGCCACTGCATATTAGGTGATTGTGTGGCCAGCACTATGCACAGCCGCCTTTACATTGCACCAACTAAAGTCAGGTACCCATCATAGTTGGGTAGACTCAGGGACACCCGCCAGACCCGGTAAAAAAATCCTAACCTGCACCAGGATTCGAACCCGATAATTAGATCTTTACTAGAACCGCCTGTCCGAATACCGAACGCCTCACACTCACAACACGAGAAAAAAAAGTAATCAACTATTGGGGCAAGATCTCGTTTTGTCTAATCCATGAAATGGGATACGCACCAATCTCTCCGCCGTTGATGAACGGTAGAAAAAAAAGACGTATAAAAAAAAAAAAGAATATGTCGTAGTTTATCTCCGTATTTCATCAGGCGCCGGGGCGCGCACACACACACACCAACGCCCTAGCACTCTCTTGCGCCATATGTTTCTACAAGAAGTCATGTTTAAATTTGAATTAATGAGACGTAGTGAATAAGAACAAAATTACGCATATAAAAAAAGGCAGTCGAGATGTAGAAAATATATTTATAAAAAAATGAACAAAGTGTCGTGGCGTTAATTTCCTTAGGGATCAGAGGGGGGGGGGGAAGGAGGGGTGGGGGTAGGTTATACGAAGGCGTGGTGCAACTGACTATAGGTAGGGAGGTGACATTACAACTGTACTGTTTAAAGTACCTTAACCAGATGGGATGGGCTGCGATGGGGCAGAGGGGTGATATGCATGTCAGGTCCAGTCGTGGCCGTCGGAGGGACTTGTGCATTCCAAGGGCACAAAGAACGGTGTGTGTGGGGGCAGGGCAATGCACACCACCTAAAGGCCGCCTATGGATTGAGTTGATTTGGCGTAAATCCCTGGGCCATTTGCTATAAGTCTATAACATGACATTCATTAATGGGACATTGGACTTGAGACCTGACTACATTATAACATGAGTAAATGGCCGCATGTGTTGTCCAATCAATTACTTAAACACGCGTATAAGATATTAAAGATTCACCGCCGCTGTAATGGGTTCATGGGTATAGACAATATTTGCCTAAAAGAATCCTTTCATGCTTTACTATATTCAAAGTATCTGACAGAGTTAGTAATCTTTATGTTGGTTTGTTCAGCACAAAGGTTTATCATTGACGTGACAAGCGTCTGCAGAAATATTAGCATATACAGATAGTGTGTGAACATATTCAGGTGCATAAAACTGTATGGTGTTGTGTGTGTGTGTGTGTGTGTGTGTGTGTGTGTGTGTGTGTGTGTGTGTGTGTGTGTGTGTGTGTGTGTGTGTGTGTGTGTGTGTGTGTGTGTGTGTGTGTGTGTGTGTGTGTGTGTGTGTGTGTGTGGCTATGTGTAGGTGTGTGTGGGTGTCGATTCATTAGCTGAACGGAACTTCAACAAAACCTTTTCCGGTCCACGAGTTATGACGTTAAATATTTTTTGTGTCCCTGTTTGTCCACTTAGAATGCACTATAAGTCAGACAAAATAAATGTGCAATTTGCTTAGCTAAGTTTTTGTACAGTGCAAACCTAAGTAATAAAACTCTGTGCACAATTGTTTTTGTCTATGTCTATAGTTTTAGAAAATTTTGTTTTAAAGTATACAGAAGTAGATTCTATTCTTATCTTATCTTATCTTATACATTACAGACGCTCCTTCTATAAAGAAGATTATTGCGTCCTACGCTCATCCGTGGTCCGAGTCTAGTCTTGCATTTTTATTTATGTTTTAAATGATGTTAAGTTTTACTAGTTTTCCTGGTTTGTTCAGGCAACCCATTCCATACCCGAATGTCACTCGGGAAGAAAGAGTATTTATATGCTTTTGTTCTCGCATAGGGAATAAGGAAAGTGTTTTTGTCTTTATGTTCATCTGAGCTTTGCAACAGGTTGTTATTGGGTTGTATTTCTAAATTAGAGTTTAATGCCTTATGTATTATTACTACTTTACTCTTTGCCCCACTGTCCTGAAGTGCTTCTAGGTTTAGTGATTTGACTAATGGTGTTACTCTTGTCAATTGGGAATATTCACTAGTTATAAACCTTGCAGCTCTTTTTTGAATTTGTTCTAAGTAAAACAGATACTGCATATTCTAGTATAGGCCTAACTAACTATTTCTTTAAAGCCTACAGTTTTTAGATTATGAATGCAAACAATTTTATTGAAAAACATTTTTTTAGACACAATTATAGTAGATTCAACAGTTTTAGAAAGGGCGGTCCTAGAATCTATTATTTTAGAATCTACAGTTTCAGACTCGACTTGCAGCCTCAGAATCTATTATTATAAATAATATTATTTTACTTTATAATATTTGCTTTAGCCTATGTGACGACTATAAATAGTCATTGAACTTCCATTGTTATTAGATTCTAGCTTATAAATATTGTACATGTGTCTTTGTTTTTCAGTTTCAATAAACAAAATTTTGATCACTGTCTGAGTATGTTATAAAAGCAAATTGTTATGCATTTAAAAAGTTTAATTTGTGTAAAAAGAACAAAAAAAATTCAGATTAAATACTTAAAAATGTTGGGATAATTTTAGTAAGACTTTATCACACATAAACAATGCATTTTGAAATCATGGCAGATATTTTTGTTTTACAAATAAACACAGCCATTCCCTGAATTATTTCTTTTTCAACGGCTACTGTTTTCTCCAACTGCACCGGCTACTGTTTTCTCCAACTGCAACGGCTACTGTTTTCTCCAACTGCACCGGCTGCTGTTTTCTCCAACTGCACCGGCTACTGTTTTCTCCAACAGCACCGGCTACTGTTTTATCCAACTGCAACGGCTACTGTTTTCTCCAACTGCACCGGCTACTGTTTTCTCCAACTGCACCGGCTACTGTTTTACCCAACTGCACCGGCTACTGTTTTATCCAACTGCAACGGCTACTGTTTTATCCAACTGCAACGGCTACTGTTTTCTCCAACTGCACCGGCTACTGTTTTCTCCAACTGCAACGGCTACTGTTTTCTCCAACTGCACCGGCTACTGTTTTCTCCAACTGCACCGGCTACTGTTTTATCCAACTGCACCGGCTACTGTTTTATCCAACTGCACCGGCTACTGTTTTATCCAACTGCATCGGGTATCTTAAGTACGATACACAACAGATAATGTGACGTGGTACGGCGTGGCCTGCACGATGTCAAACAGATGTCAAAGACGCACTTAAAAAGAAGACACAATACCAACTTAATCATTGACCCTAGCCGAGCGCTGAAGCTTGACCGCAGTTGGAAGATAACTTCCTCGTCTGAACATCGCTGCAAGATCTACTGATTATTTGAATATACCCAACCAACAAGGCGTTATTAAGTTTTAAAAAGTAATTGTCTAGCAGGCAAATTAATAATCAACCATTAAACACACACACACACACACACACACACACACAAGAAATTAATGAACCGTGAAGTGTTGATTTATTATTATGTTTGAAATTACGGAGTCGCTTGGAGCCTCACTTAGAGCGAAGCAACATTTATTGAGTGTGTGGATAATGAAGTTTTTCTTACAGTCTTTTACGATTATTATTATTGTTTTGTAATTTATTGTTATATTCATATTTTTTTGTGTTCCCTTACGGAACATTAAAATAAGAATTCAAACTGCTGGTGGTTAACAGACCGTGACCCGTGGGGTCTCATTAGTTGGTGAATAATAGCGTCAAGTTTTTTTCTGTTGTTTTGTGTGCTGATGGCTTGACTACAATTGCGGAGACTGTAATCAGATGTGTGTTTGTGAGTGTGTGTGGGGGGGGGGGAGGAGGGGAAGTTCTTTTTTGTTTGTTGTTTTGTTTTTTTTGTCAAACGCCTGGTGGTGTTAGTGTTATTATTATCTAACCAGCTTGTGTTAGAATGAAAGAAAATGAGAAAGAGAGAAAAAGAAGAGCAATACAGAAAGGAATGGGTTATGGAATTGATTCTTTAGAATAAGTCTAGAGAGCGAAAGAGAGATGAGTGAGAGAGAGAGAGAGCGTGTGTGAGTTGATACGGTGGAGGTGGGGATTGATGTAAGAGAATATAGAGAGATCTACCATGTCCGACATAGTACTGGCTGATGCCACTAGTTGGCTCTCTGGCGCCATTTCTCTGGCATCCCACTTCCAATGTCCAGGAAATGAAAACCACAACTTGGCCAGTTTGTCATATTTCAACCGGGGTATTGTACATTCTTGAAGTCACCAGTAGTGTTAGTTATAGTCTTGTATTTTGATATGAGATCTAAATTTCAGATCGTATTTTGTGTTATGAAATTATTATTATTATATATAATATATATATATATATATATATATATATATATATATATATATATATATATATATATATATAGGCCTATAGGTCTGTCTGTGGACATTAAAGTTAGAAGATCATTTTTAAAAGGTAAAGGTCAAATGAATTTTATTCTACACTCTTCTGATGCATCCTTCTACACAGAGGATGTTGCATTATACCAACATCAGTTACTTGAATCTACTTTTGTATTTTGGTTAGAGGCCTCAATGCCTATGGCGTGGTGAGATGGGTGGGGTCCTGGCTACTTTAGGCAACCCATTCAATGCCTGGTGTCAACAGGTAAGAAAAGAGAATCTATATGAAACAGTCAAAGAATTATAGAAAACAAAAGCTGATTTGTTTATACCCAAATGTCTTTAGGATTATTATGTCCTATTTCTAGTTTAGAATGTAATATGTTGGGTATCATTACTGTTGTTATCTTTAATATGCTTTCTTGGAATGTTACTAATAATTTAGTGATTTTACCGATGGCTTTGCACATTTCAGCAATGTATATTCACCTGTATCAAACCATAGAGCTTTCACTTTTCTCAACTAGTTCTAGTTTGTTTTTTCTTTGTTGATGGATCTCTCAGGAAAAAATGTAGGTACCTTCTGGTATAGGTCAGACTAATGTTACCTAATAATTATTTTTTATAAATAATTTTACGAAACCTAATTTTATAGCCAACTTCTTGTCTTGACTTCTTCAATCCGATATTTTGTTCATTTCAAATAATTACCTTTTTGTATTCTTAGTTTTCACTAAGGCTTTTCGGCTTTTACATGAATAATAGAGCTAGTATTTATTTGCTTGAATTTCTTGGATGCCCCAGGTGCAAGATATCTCTCATTAGAACTCGGCTGGTTATTTGTGTAATATTTCAGAACATTGCATTGATTTCATTGTCCCATTTACTGCATGGGGCTACAGTCATCAGCTAATAAACTTACAATTAATTTTGTACCCAGATAAATTTTATTAGGCAAGCCATTTATATATTATATTAGAAATACTAGTGTAAATAAGACAGTCCATCCCCCCCTTCCCTATTTCTCAGTGGAGCTTACGCGCCAGCAGTTATTGGTCTTGATTTAGAATCATTTATGATTTATTTGGATACCGAAAGTTATACATTGACTTTCGGCCGAAACCGAAAGTTTCCTTACACCTAGCGTTGGTAGTCTGAATTTGGGAAGTAAAATATATATTTGGTTGCATAACTCTTTCTTTCTTGGGTTATCTTTATATGTTACAGAAGCTCCTTCTATAAAGATGTTTATTGCGTCCTACTTTTATTCATGGTCTGAGTCTAGTCTTGTATTTTTATTAATGTTTTAAATGATGTTAAGTTACTGGTTTTCCTGGTTTGTTCAGGCAACCCATTCTATGCCCGAATGCCACTCGGGAAGAACTAATACTTATATTCATTTGTTCTCGCATAAGGGATAAGGAAAGTGTTTTTGTCCTTATGTTTATCTGAGCATTGCAACAGATTGTTATTGGGTTGTAGGCCTACTTTTAAATTAGAGTTTAGCGCCTTATGTATTATTACTACTTTTCTCTAGTGCAGGGGTCGGCAACCTTTTGCTCACAGTGTGCCAAACTAGGATTTCTAAATTATTCAGCGTGCCAACAGCCTATACGTTAACCTGCTCTATTATACTTTTTAAAAATATCATTTTTATAGGACAATTAATTTAAATCCGTAGCAAGACCAAGGTCAAAAGCAAAATAGAGAAAATCGTTAAAGCGTTTTATATTTAATACACAATTAACCTGTTTGTGATTATCATCCTTTTTCTTTGCATTTATAACAAATACAATATTTTATAACTAAACTTTATAATTTATTGTCTTAACATTATCTTTTGTTAATCAAGATGATAATGTAACAACTGAAAATTGTATCTGTTTAAAGGAGAAGCCCTTTCTTTTGTTCGACAATGATAACTATTCATGCATTATCGTTAAGCGGAATAGATAATTAGTAATCATACAGATTGGGTAGTTAATGTAATGTTTGAAAATATACATATAAATTTTTTAGTCATATAACATTTATATAATTTTCAAATACCTTGTTACCCATTTGATCATTTCAAAGTTATAAATTGTGAACCATGTATTTTTTTTATAAACAAAAAAAAAAATAAGATACATAATATTAGAAATATTAGCGCATATAAAAAGGGTATAATATATTATCTCCCATTAATTAAAAAACATGTCCACATTTGATTCAATAGTGATGCCAAACAAGTTATGTTTTGTAATATAAGAAATATTACTGACTAATTATTATTTCTTTAGGCTATATAAATCCAAAATTTATATTCATTTAAAGATTTAATTATTAGAGTAGAGGATTAAAATAATTCACGTTAAACAGTTGTAAATAAACATTTCATGCATTAATTATTTTTCCATTTAAGAAGTTTATCTTTTAAACATTAAAAATTACAGAAATTACTTACTTTAGAGCTATAAAATAAGTAGCTTATATTTATTAAATTAATTTGTACAAGTAAATTTGTTTTAGAATTACTCATTTTTATGTTTAATTAAAGAAGATTAGAATTAAAAACTCTTTTAAAGGTAATTAATCTTTATCAGTTTATGAGCGGTCAAGTGTAGGTGACCTCTTTGTATGCTTAAAAAAGCTTTCATGTGCGATAAAATCTATTCACAAGTGTAAGTTGAACCAAAAGCTGAAAGTAAAAGGCAAATGCCTAGCAGTTGAGAAGAGAAGATGACTTTTCTAAGCAGCTTCCTTCCAGATTTGAATGCCCATTTTTTTTAATCTTTAAAATTCAACTTGCTGCATTTTAAATTGCCAACATCCCTCCTTTAAAAAAAAAAGATCTACATCTATGATAGTTGTATTAAGATCAAACCAATTAGGCTTGATGTGGTATGAAAAAATTAATTCATCAATTTAAAAGTCTTGCCTTTGATAAGAAAACTCCGCCTTGGGTGCTTCGATGTAGCCTACTTCTGAAAAAGACTAATCTATCTTAATATATGCCTTAATATAGGGATGTACGTGTATTTAGACTAAATGTTTTGAATTTGATTTCACGGCAAGATATGTCTAGTTTAAATTCAAATCCATTCCAGTGGTCTTTGTAAATGCATGTTCATCTTACTGAAATGTGTCACTATGTCATTCAGAAACATCGGCTTCAACAGTCAATTGTCCTCATTCAGAACCGGAAAATGTTTTTTAAATCAATAAACCAAAAAGCACCTCTATCCCGTGCTCATGAAAATCTTTCTGCGTGCCAAGTTTGGCATACGTGCCTTAGGTTGCCGATCCCTGCTCTAGTGTTTCTAGGTTTAGTGGTTTAACTATTGATGTTACTCTTGTCAGTTGGGAATATTCGCTAGTAATGAACCTTGCAGCGTTTTTTTTCTGAATTTGTTCTAATTTTTACAAATGTTTTCTTTAGTTGATCCATACAGAGATATATACTAATAAAGATTGACAAACTATAAGCTTAATTGAACAATCTTTCTTGTAAACTAGAACATAGTATTATAAAAATATTTACAAAGTATGTGGTGAACAAGATATTGAAGTTTAATAGTTAAACCGTAGTCAGAGCTGATACTCGTTCAGTCCAAACACTATAATAAGAAGGACCGCTTGCTTTAATTAATATTTCTATTTGATGACTCGAATGACTTCTTTTTTGGAATTTCCGACGATTTCCTTTTGCACTGTACACATTGCCGTTGCTAGGGATTTGGGGGCCTGGAGGGCTTGGCTTTTTTAGGGGCCCCTACATTTTGACATTCGATATTATGACATAAGAAAAAAACAATTCGGACACGTCTTTGGGGGCCCCCCCTCAAGTAAGGTCCCGGGGGGGACTTTCGAATTTGGACCCCCTCCCCCTCCCCTAGCTACGCCACTGACTGTACACTTCCGTTTTATTTAACTGTTATGATTTTCTCAATGAAAAATTAAAATTAAAATCGAATGTCATACACAGCGAAAACATTTAGGCAAACATATGAGCGTAGAAGTCATTTAAGATTGTTATTGGAAGCGCACGGAAAAAGAACATATAAGCTCTAAAAATAGAGCAAGCGGTCTATCTTATTATAGTCTTTGTTCATTCTTATCCAATGATGTGACAATATTGTTTTGTAATGATAAAGTTTTAATTTAAAAAAAGGGGTTTATACATTTTTAATAACTTTTAATATTCACATTCGCCATTATTACATTTTTTTTGTAATTGTTTAAAATGTATGCTCTGATTCACGGGGGAAAAAGCAACATCGACACAAAGACAGGCAGATAGGTAATTCGTGTGTCTCGTTTTACCCCGCTATCTCATTTTACCCCAGTTTCCCCCATAAGAAAATGAGGATAAATAAGCAGTAAGACAGACACAATTTGGCAGACACAGGCGGACAGATAGACGAATATATAGGTAGACAAACGGATGGATGGAAAAATAAATAAATCGATGTTCGGAAAAAGATAAACAGGCAGATAGACTGTCCAATATAAGCAGATACCTTAGAAATAGACAGACTTATAATAATATATGGAAATATAGAAAGACAAGTAGGCCCTACATAGATAGATAAACAGATAGACAGAAAATTAATAATTAGACCGATAGGCAAATATTTAGATTACTATTATAGATAGATATAGATAGATAGCAAAGTGAAACAGAAAGATAGATTGGATAGATAGATTGATCGTCTAGTTAGATAGTGAGATGTAAAGATAGAGAGATAGATGGATAGCTGGATGTATATATAACGAAGTTGAAAACGAAAGATTTTCTCTACTAATGATCTATTTCCATCTCAGCCTGCTGTGTGTTAATGGGCTTATTACCAGAAAGGCTAATGATGGTGGCTGCGCGCGCATATACATTAGAGATAGTCAAGTGTAGCTCTGATTCTTAAAACATCTTTGTCACCCTCGCGCCTTCACGCCCCCCCCCCCCCCACCCCTCGTCTCCCTTACCCAGACTCCCGGATATGACGAAATGGTTTTCCACGAGCGCTATCACTCAGTGTAATACGTTCCCCCTGCAAGCTGGAACACACGCTCATCACAAGACTACAGCTATTAAACTAGCCGAGACCAAGCCAATTACCTTATCGCGACCAATGAGATTAAAGCGTTGCCCGATCCCTCCCTCCCCCCCCCCCCCCACCCATCAACCCCCTCCCCTCCACCCCTCCCCCTCCACGCCGAACAAGACAGTAGTAGCTCCCGTTCAATGTATTCCCCTCTTTTTCCACCTCTTTTTCAATTTTTTTTTTTGTTGTGTTGTTGTTTGCTGCGGGAGGCGTGGCTAAAGAAAAGAGGCGTGGCCAGCCAGGAATAGAATCCTCCTCGCGATTCCACTTTGGTGATAACTTGGCGCCGCTCGACGGACAGTGGTGAAAGAAAGAAAGAAGCAAAACAAAAAAAGAGAGAAAAGGAAACAGATCAGGTTGAAAATTCAGCGAAGCGACGGAAAACGATTAGTGTTGTCAGTCGAGTTCGGAGACAAAACTACATTGCAGGTTTTGGAATGAGAAGATAACCACAGCACTTGTACATTGCAGTAGTGTTCTCTTACTTTTAAACTTTGGATAACTACGTGTAGAAATCCACAGACTAGCAATTTGTTTGTTTACTTCTTTGCTAACCAGAATGCCGATGGACTGAATTGCTTATTGATTGTGTTAGTCTAGAAATTTTTAAAAAAGGATTCCTAACATCGAGGATATTTTGGAATTATAGTAAAAAAGTCAAAGAGGTCTCTTTTTATGTGTGTAGTTTATGGCGCGTTTAAGAATAAGTTCTTAAGCTACGAGGATTTCACTTTGTTTTTAACTTAGTGAGTGACTGTGTTTGTGATATTAGTGACACATTATGGCGTTATTATCAAGCGAACACTCGGCATTTACGCCGCTAGCAAGATCCGGTATGTCGTTGGGCATGCATTTAGACTTTGTTGCCAGGAAAGACGTATCTTCTCCAGGGATGGACAAACAGGGCGGCGGCGTCATGGCGCATGATCTCTCCCCGGCGTCCTCGCCGACTTTGCTGTCGTCAGCGTTCCACAGACACCACCACTTCCACCTACAGCATCATCTTCTACAGCAGCAGCAGCACCACTTTCATTCTAGGCAGCTCAGCGACGACCAGGCGGACAGTGCTTCTTCAATACACAGCGATGGCGAAGGGGGCCGCAGCTCCCCGTGCAGCCCGCAGTCGCCGCCGGACTCCCCGGTATCTCCAGGGGTGGAGGCCAGGCCGCCCAGCGCCAAGGAGAATGAGCGGTGCTCTCCCCCGGCCCGGGGGTTTTCCTTCTCCGTTGAAGACATTCTCAGGCCGGACAAAAAGAAGTCCCCGGGTAGCAGCGGGGGGCAGGGGAGTGTAAAGACAAGCCCCGGAGCGTGCCCGCCCCAGGACCTGAGGTGGCCAGCTCCCCCGCATCCCGCGCACCTACACCCAAGTGCCGCCCTGGCGTTAACATCCCAACTTTCTCCAGTGTCCACATCAGCAGCCACGCCACCATCTGCACCCACATTACCTACCGCCCCTGGAGCCGGTCTAGCGTCATGGTATCTCAGTTCAAGATTTCCACAAAATAATGGTAAGTAACAGTACCATCGTCTGTGTAAAACAGCAGGCCTACCATCTTATTGTGTAAAACAGTAGGCCTGCCATCTTATTGTGTAAAACAGTAGGCCTGCCATCTTATTGTGTAAAACAGCAGGCCTACCATCTTATTGTGTAAAACAGTAGGCCTACCATTTTTTTGTCTAATTGTGTAAACAAAGTTGGCTTACCATCTTATTGTCTAATTGTGTAAAACATTAGGCGTACCATCTTATTGTCAAATTATTTAGGCAAAATAGTCATAGTTTATTTATAAATTGAAATCGCTTGAAACGTTTTGAAATAAGCTTTTGGTAGACTATAATTATTTATTCATATAGGCTACTTGTTGAACTCATTTAAGTACTTTTTGTACATTGTATAACTTCAAGTAACATGTTAGTGTAAGACCAAAAAAAAATTAACTCGCGTACGCTTGTACCGTGAGCGAGAAGAAAAATACACTCGTGTGTTTACGTACAGAATTGAACATACAACAACCCTAATATTTGTAACATTTAGCCCTAATACGTGCGATTGAAACAAAAATTCAGGCAATATAGGCCTACATTTAAGAAGATAAATATAAATCAAAACAACCAGCAAATTATTTAAAATATTCATAGAATCTCATAGACCTATCAAGTTTTCACATTTTCAAACTGAATTATGAAATAAAAATAAAAATGGTATGGGGATAATTTTAATCGTAAGAACCTTCACCGGTTAATTTAGACATTTACTAATTTAAGATTGTTTCACGGAGATTAAATCAGATCAACTAAAAATATCTTATGCGGTAAAATTTGTAGTATTCACACATTAATGTTATCTACTGTTTACATAAACAAAATATCTAGTTGGCTTTCTTCAGAGTTATTAGTAAATATTTTTATCGTTTTTTTTAGACCCAGAATAAATAGAAAATTAAAAGTCTAATCTACTAAAATGATTAAAAATAATTGATTTATTGTATACAGAGTAGAGTCATACAATAAGCTTATATTAATATATAAATTGTAGTGATAGAGTTTACATAAAGGAAGAAAGGCATACAAAATATATTTATACAAAATTTCCGCAATCTTCATGATATTTCTAAATTATTAGGCCTAGACTCTATATCATATGCAATCAGATTATGTCAAAAAGCTTGCAACAGATAATTACATTTCTCAACTTTTGAGCATTACATAAAATCAAGGGAAAAAAAAAGCTGGCTATAATAACTATAGATCAAAAATTAAAAAGGCATAATGTATCAGCAGAATATTACAATTTGTTACATAATTTTCAACTAACCCTTATGATCCCTCCGTGTTTACATAGTTTGGATTTCACATTTCTGTAGCAGTAGCCTACTTATTATCAACATAATAATATTTTTGTATGTATCTATATGGTGGGAAAATAGGCGAGGGGATAATTTAAGTTATAATACAGTTTCGATGAATCCATATATAGGGCCTAATCTATTTGTGATTAAAAAAAAATAAAAAAATTTTGACTGGATTCCATACAATATTATATAAATTGGAATATTGTGTGATAAACATTTCATACTTCACCTAAGAAATAGGCATAGTGATCTCCTGGATGGCTATACTGAGATTACAATAAGTAGGCATAAATAGTTACTTTATTAAACTAATTTGGCAAAAAAATATTTGTATCCTTCATTTATTAGTAGGCCTAATACAAATAAGTTTATATTGTCTGACTTTGTATTTAAAAAAACAAACTTTAATTTTATATAGCAACATAATTTTGGCCTTGTAATTTAGTTTTATAGTTTTTAATTATTAATGATTGCATAAATTCAAATTGATTTTATAATTTATAATGGTTTTTTTAAATTTTATTGTCCAAAATAGTAGGTTCGTATATTATTATTGTCTACCTTTGAAATAGTTCATTAAGTAGGCCTACACATTATATCCCTTTTATAATATTTGGTGAATATTTAAGGTAATTGAAGTAGATTTTCTTATTTACTATGCTATAGCCTATAACTAAATCAGACGAGGAATTGTGTGGTCACGAAAAGTGCTAACCGATCTTTATTGAAATAGTTCATGCAATTTTCCTCAAGTTGGATTGACTCCTAAAAGCATTTATGCTTCTATTTTGAAGCATTAAAAATATATATTTTTTTAACATTTCTTTTTTCAAAACTAAATATATTTTTATACTACAGATTTGATAAAATATAATAAATGATAAATATATCCATATACATTTGTGCTTATAACATGATATACAAAAAGTGGTATTATTCAAAGGCCTTCGCACACAATGTTTATATCTATATAACTTCTTCTTTTTTTTTTACATATATATATAATACATATTTATAATAACATACTACACTATTACAGTGATTATAAATCTCATGGTGGGTGGGATACATTAAGATGAAACTGATAAGAAAATACAATAATAGTTGTTCAATATCTGGTGTATGCTGCGCATTTTTCTAAATCGTAACCGTCCAAGTTGTATTATAATCTATGTAGGTCTAATAGTAGAAAGCGAAATATTTGTGTAAAGCCTTATTAGACGGTTAAGGCACCCAAGGCTTATACGTGGTTTGAAGCTAGTCTTGCATTTTGCATTTCTGTTTAAAATATGTACAGTTGCAGATTTTCCTCGTTTGCTCAGGGAACCCATTCCATGTAGTCTACTTATGCCACTCGGGAAGACAAATAATTCATACGCGTTTTTTTCCTGCATTTTGAATAAGAATATTGTTTTTTGTCTACTAGTCTTTCTGGCTTTATTGTAATTACAGAATACTAGCATAATTACTTATATATTGTTTAGCAGAAAAAGACACTTCGAAAAATAGGGGAAAAAAAAAGAAAAGAAAGTGAACTAGAACTCTTGCATTAGTTTAATAGCAGCGCCAGACACAGGTTTCGTAGTCAACCAAAAAATTTTTTTTTTTGTTCAACGTTTCTAAATTAACTTTATATATTTCCATGGTGTTATTTTTCTTCTTTTTATTTGTATAAACCTCCTTTGAAGAAGAGAAACATGTCGTCACCATAGTTATGGTTTTTAATGGGTTTTTTCAAACTTTGTATAGGCCTAAGTCCTAAGTCTATTGTTTTAAGCATAATTAATAATTTTTTAGTAGTGTTTTATGCAAGGGTTAAATAACTTTTTGGTTGTCCTTTTTTTAATCGTTTAAAGTTAAAAATGTAATCCTTCAGACTAAATATTTTTAAAAAAGAAATAGATTCTAAATATATTCTAGATCTGTAAATTAAATGTCCATTTATAAGCGTCCGCCTACAGTATCTCGGGTATTTCGAGTATCTCGCCGACGTATATGATTATTACAACGTAACTAAATCGATCCGTGTCCGTACAGTATCGATCTGTGTACAACATTAATACAACATTATCTTGTAACAGCATTATTAATGAAACGTGCTGTGCTTACGATTGATAATATTTGAATATTTTATTTCACACAAATGATTGGACGATTACTCGATCAACTATAATTGAAACATTAATAAATATATTGCCCTCGACTGATATTTTTTTTTGATGGCCTTATCTCGAAAATGTTACACCGGAAATTAGACAAACATACACACACACACATACACGCACATATTCTACCCCCCCCCTCTTTTTCAGAACAGTTGAAGCTTAGAATATTTCAATTAAATGTAAAATGTATTTTAAAATGTAAAAGCAATAATACGTACTTTTAGAGTCCATGACACTTTGTCTGCGATAATCATAATTTATTACTTCATTTTAAATAACTACGCGGGACGATAGGAAAAAAATAAATTCTCTCTCTCTCTCTCTCTCGCTCTCTCTCTCTCTCTCTCTCTCTCTCTCTCTCTCTATATATATATATATATATATATATATATATATATATATATGTATATATATATATATATATATATATATATATATTTATAAATATATATATATTTATATATATAGAGAGAGAGAGAGAGGGGGAGAGAGAGAGAGAGAGAAACAAAATATGCTGGACATTGGGGTGACTACACAACCCTTGTATATACCGTGTCTACTAGCCCTATTGACTAAACATGCCTTTAACTTCAGTATTACATGTATAATTCTCTTCACGGGATTGTGGTATAAACTCGATGTTTCAACAGCCACCGAAAACACAATGTTAGTCCATCTGGCAAAAACAAATGACTGGGGTATCACAGTTGAACGAACAAACAAAGGAAACAAAACTATCAAACATCTCGTGCTACAGTTAAAGCGTTGATTGCACGTGCCGAGGGCAGTGTGGGTAGGAAATAACAAGAACGGTAATTGCTGGGCTATTGTCTAGGTGTTTACATATTAACATAGGGGATTATCTCCCCATGGGAAGCAGGCTATATAGAACCATCACGTGGAAAAAAACCGCGTCAAAACTTGTAACATGTTTAGATGTTTAGGATACGTCATTATACCTGACGTTCATAGGTGACCTTTATAAAATTGGACGTGTATCATTTTATGTAACACTAAATGACATGCACCTATGTCATTACAAAAAAAAATATAAACATATTATAGTCTATTCTAATGTCGCAATAATATGTAACATTGTATAGGCCTACCTAATGTCCCAAATATTTTTTTTATACTAAAGTAACGGGACACTAATATGTTATAGAACAGCTAAATAAGTAAAGTACTCGGTGGACCAAATCGATCATAGGGCCGGTGAAGCAGCGTTCACCAGTTTCAGTGGCCACGGCATACTAGGGGATGCGTAGCCAGCACTTTGCCCAGCCGCCTTTTAATGTCAGGTACCCTTCAGAGCTGGGTAGACTCCGGGACAAATACTAACCTTCACCAGGATTCGAACCCAGGACCTTCGGTACGCCAGCCGAACGCGCTACCACTCGGGCACCGTGCCCCATTCAACAGCTAAATAGTATTACACAATGTTACAAGTAGCCAAAATGAACTTACGATGCTCCCCTTCTATACTTGGTAGAAATTTACAATATCGCAGCAAATTCTAGACACAAAGATCTAGTCAGTAATTTTTTTTATATTCACTCAAATCTCAACAAGTCGATTAATAAATAAAGCTATTAGGCCTTTAGTGTTTTTTTTAAACGCAACACAATTCTAATTTATTTTTCATTTCGCTATAAAACTCATTCAAATTATTCTATCAATGTATGAAGCTTTCCCTACATACGTATGAGACCAGTAGTATGAAAACAACTAGATCTAGCTAGCTCTTTGAGTGAATTGTGTGGTCTGAACAATACATACGTATGAGACCAGTAGTATGAAATAAACTAGATCTAGCTAGCTCTTTGAGTGAATTGTGTGGTCTGAACAATACATACGTAGGAGACCAGTAGTATGAAATAAACTAGATCTAGCTAGCTCTTTGAGTGAATTGTGTGGTCTGAACAATACATACGTAGGAGACCAGTAGTATGAAATAAACTAGATCTAGCTAGCTCTTTGAGTGAATTGTGTGGTCTGAACAATACATACGTATGAGACCAGTAGTATGAAAACAACTAGATCTAGCTAGCTCTTTGAGTGAATTGTGTGGTCTGAACAATTTGTTTTTCCATAACCCATAGATAGATGTGGATAGACCCAAGAATGCTCTCAGATAAAAGATGAAAAAAAAATTATTTCGGCATGTTTTAGATTTGAAGCCACGCCCAGACGAATCGTATTTCTGTAACATAAGTATATTTAAATTAATGTTGTTTCCCGTGCACTGCGATACAATATGATGCCATTAATAGACTTCAATAAATGAAAACATATAGCATACTGTTGCTGTATAGGCCTAGTACACAGTACGAAATATTGATTGAAATAATGATAGTGAAATAAATAAAAACACTTTTAGTTAGAGGCACAGAATAGGCAGGCCTATACATATTCTGTGGTTAGAGGCATTTAAAATGGGTAAATAAGAAAAAATGCTTTTACTCCACGAAGTAGGTTATGCATGATAATGAGGCGATATACGTAATGCAGACGACCGAAGCTCTAAACGGGAAAATAGCCTACCTTCAAAAAAAGAATTCTAAATATTCAATAATCAATATTGTGGACTTGTCTGTTATAGCTAAAATAACAACTTTCTCTTGTTAGCTTATACATTTAGTCATTTAATGAATAGAACTTAATATATTTTAATAAATTGTTGACGATTTATATATAAATTATAAAATGTTTCCTCTAATGTTATAATACTAAACAGTCAGTCTGGTTGTAAGTACGGACTATGTTATTGAATTGTCTGATTGTGGACTTTTACCCTTACATTAGTTCCACAACTAATCAAACTTGTGAAAACTGCCTCACTGGCTCTATCGATCATATTGGTCTGACGATACTACTTTACTTTAAAAATATATCTATACTTTCACTGAACAGCAGAAGTACACACAGATGGGTAGATGCAAAGATGCAAAGATATATTTCGATAGATAGACGGACAGATAGACACAGATAGATGTAGATACAGAGATAAAAAAGGAAAACAATGAAATATAGAGATATAAATAGACAGACATATATTTAGATAGAAAGCTACAAAATTATTGATATAGAGACAGAGTCAGTGGAATGGGGATAAAAGACAGAAAAAGAGAGACAGAGAATGGTGGAGACGGAGAGAGATAGAGAGAGAGAAAGATAGAGAGGGGGGGGAGAAAAGAAGAATATAGACTACACAATCATCCAAGTTTGACAGTAAGACTGTTGCCCATTGGACATGTTGTACTTCTGAATTCTTTTCTTAGACCTTTAATCGCTAACTAACCCCGACCATCGGGCCCATTCCGGCCCAAACTGTTCTCCTTGCTTTCCAATACCCACATTTCACTAAGATAACTAAAAATATACCAGTCACAAAATATTAATCAATAGAATAAAATAAAATTCTTAGCTTTAGTGTATATTTTTGTGTTGCATGTTGGAAAAGCTGGTTGCAAACCATTCTTTTTTTTATTTTATTATCGATAGAGACTCTGCATGGGTTGATTTAACACCTAAGTTTGGAATTTGTATTTTTGAGGAAACATACATAAGTGCCCATAAAATAAAACTATCTATGTAGGCGTACATGCGATAATGGACATTTAGAAAGCCCTCGTTAAAATAATTCTAAAAACGAAAGACTTGTTCAAGACTTGTCTAGTATAGAATTGACAATTAATGCACTTTGTGTAAACTCTTTATGTGTTTTTATTTGTAAGTGTATTGTGGATTTCTTTTATGCAACTTAAACTTTATGACTCGTTTCCGTCTTCGGCAAACAAAGGGCCTGTACTCGTAACTCGGGGACAAAACTCGTTATTGATATATTTAACCTTAAGGTCAGCTCAACCCTTAATGCCTGGAGGGGGAGGGAAGAGGTGGGTTTAAAAGCTTGTCCACGGGGCATTTGCCAAATATTTGCTAAATAGTCATTACTGACCCGTCGCGCATGGGGGCCTATCGAGGGGGAAAGGACGTAATATTGTTTTAAAAACCAGCACGCGGGACAACTCGCCCGGAACGTCATAACTTCGGGAGACAGACGACGCTCCACGTGAGGTGTAATAATGGCGGCTACAGGAGATCATGATGAGTCCAGCGCTGGACGACATTGTACCTGACGGTCAGCGCATGACTGACCACCGGGACGCCTGAAAGTGTTATGTCACGCAGATCGTGGGTCAGATTTGAATTTTTAGTTGACCCCCCCTGCACAATGATCTTGGCACGTTAACGTCTCTATTTAATGGGTCATCATCTCCCGTCCACAATTGACTGACCACTCTCTTGTCACATTTATCTCTTCCATTTCTGGCTGTGGTCAGATAGTGTTGTTTTTTCTACCCCAAACAAGACACAAAAAAAGGAAACAACAGCACACAACCAGTAAACAATGAATACCGGTACTATTAAGCAGTGTAGCTACATGTCACATTAAACAAAATATATTGCTTTAGTTGGTTTTGAAACAAACAATAAAACTAACAACTAAAAAAAATAATTAAAAAGGACTTTTCAATTCTTTCGATTTCTAAAGCCATCCTTTTTTTTAAATCGATGTTACAGACTAGATCTTTATGTGGGTTAGGAAATAAACCCATTATGCCTAATAACGTCAGTCAAATTAGAAACGCTTTTTCTTTAATTTTCTTTATGTTCTATTTTAAGTTTTATGTTCAATTGAATAGACTACCGTATAAAGTTGACATATAGAATAAATTAGGTCCTATTTGAACACGAAATCAGCAGTAAATGATTTACGAATCTATAGGTGTATAGTATATAATGTTGTAAAGATATAAGTGGAACCTATGTGTTCTTAAATGAATATAATTTTGTCGTTATAGATTTACAATATTTGAAATGAATGCTGTTGTAGGAAATAATATATGTGTTGAATCTTGTATGACTTTATAATAAAAATTCTTAAGACATTTTATGCAACGAATTTCCTTATAATTTTTTGTTTCATTTTTTTTTTTTCAGCAGTACCTCCGACGCCTCGATTGGCGCCCCATAAGATGACACTGAGAAAGCACAAACCTAACCGCAAACCCAGAACACCGTTCACCACATCCCAGCTGCTGGCCTTGGAGCGGAAGTTCAGAGAGAAACAGTACCTGAGCATCGCAGAACGGGCCGAGTTCTCTGCTTCACTCACCTTGACTGAGACGCAGGTGAAAATCTGGTTCCAGAACAGGCGGGCCAAGGCCAAGCGGCTACAGGAAGCAGAGCTGGAGAAGCTGAGGATGGCCGCCAAGCCCATGATGCCGCCTCTGCTGGGCATGGGGTTCCCGATGAGCCTCTACGGCCAGTTCCCCCGCAACGCCATGATGGCGCCGTTCTCAGGTCTGCAGTCGGGCGTGTCCTACCTCCATTGACGCTTCAGCCCATACACGATGGGCTCTAATTGAATTGTAAGCTAAATAATCACAGGGCATGCCGGGATTATATCAACGGAAGTGATATCCAAGAAAACATGTCACGCCCCTTGAGGATCTGATTGGCAACGCGGATGTATACACAGCAGCTCCAAGCACAGAATGGACGTCCAGCGTTCAACGCCAAGAACAAGTTCCACTTGATTGGTACACAGTCTACTGAAACAGAAATAAAAAACTATAGTAGAACTAGTCGATTACATGCTTTAATTCCTAGTCAAAAAGCTGGACTTCGATACCTAGTCGCAGAAAAAATAGCATTCGATACATTGACTACAAAACAACAGATGAACAATGTTATCTCTATCGATTGTATCGAATCTTCTATTAAATGTCTGTTTGTAATACTGACAATTATTTCTTGATATAAATGGACAACAAAACTGAACTGACCCATGTAAAATTGTTCCATACGTGACACTGTGATAATTCTAAAAATAGATGTATAACTCTTTTTTGTCTCTGTACCTTTCCGATGCCAGACCTGCAGGAGCAGATCAATGGTGTTATATAAAGGCTGGTGGACATGCCCTGTGTCCAGTTGTCATGAGTCACACTAAGGACAAAGTGTCCAATATCTTAAGTAATGGTGTACCTTTATCCCGGGGTTCCAGTCAACCCGAACTCTGGCCAAATAATTTGTCAAAGAAACATTTTTTTAATTATTAATTTGAATTATTTTGTTCCTACTAAGCTTAACCAGAGATGTTATAATGTCCCTTGCTATATAGATGTGTATATTGGGTGGAATTTAACAGGGTTAATACATTTTCGAAAACAAAATTCTAAAATATTAGATTTTATAACATCCTTTAGATGCCTCACAGCCCATCTGATGTTTGTTTACATATGAAGAAAAAAAGGGGTAGGGAGAACTGAACTATAGGTAAAATAATGTTTAACTGGAGCAGAGATGTGCTATTTATATTGAACTATATAGTGTGTCGACGCTACTGTCACGAAATATCACGATATGAAATGAAAGTGCTATAATGAATGTATAAATAACATCTTACCATTTCATGTATATAATTGATTTTTTTTTTCAAAACCAAAATTTAAAAAAGTTAAAATTATATTTAGCCTGACCAAGTTTAAATAAAGTCTAATAGCATCAGATTCAATCAGAAACATCTAGAACGTCATGATCTTCATAATATCCCAGAAAATTGAATCTGTTCTACTAAAAGATATATAACTAGAATTTTTGTAATACAAATTTACTTTCACATAGTGATTTTTTGAACTAAATTAGCCTACGTGAATATTATTTTACATCATGTTATTAACAATGATACAATTTTGTCATGTTTTCATTAGAGTTATATCAAAAATTGTGATATTAACAATGCTATACAATATGATTCCGATATTTTGGCAACCTGATATAAAAGTTATGTTTTATAATGCACAAGGCTCTAAATATGAAATAGTTCATTCAACTAGATTTATATCAGTGAAATGGGGAAAGAGAGTTGGCACGTCTTGGGGTTTATGAACTCTGAATTCTTTTTTTTTTATATCTTAGGCTATAAATAAAATAACATGCGAAAAAAATGTTATGACGGTTGAAGCATTAAATATAGATCACATATAAACCAAATAAATTATTTCATAATGTTAAAAACAAAACACTTGATTTATATTTTTTAATTTGGAGTCGCAGATCTCTCAATGGAGTAGTATTTGAACATCACTGAATTGTAGTACAACACAATCCCACAGTAGGCCGTGGCCACAGAAACTCCATAGATCTAGTTGGTCTGACGGAGATACTTTACTTACTGATACTTATTGCGGTTTACTTTACTCGATGTGAAAGAAAACATGAGTAGGTCTATTTCTTAGTTACATAGTAGGTCTTATTTCTTAGTTAATGTTACATTACATATAATGATTTGGTACGCAAATAATTTTCTCCATGTAAATTTTGTACAGATCAATAAAATATTTGTTTGATTTATTTACAACCTTGTCTTTTTACTCAATGATTATTTGTTTTGTTGATATGGTGTGTCGATATTACACGTTTGAGGAATAACGATATTGATTATCAGATATCTATCGATTACAATACTATGTAATATATATGTTAAAGATATAAGAAAACCTTATTTATTAACTGCGTTTCCTCTGTAGTTCTATTCACGATTTGACTACAGAAGTATTTACTAAAGTTATGTGTGTCATTATAGTTGACACGAGTTACTCATTGAACACTAGGAGAATGAAGAAAATAAAAGGACAAGTAGAAAATCACACAACAGCACAAGAACTACAACAATAGCACATACAAGAACATATTACACAACAACATTACACACAACGCACACAACAACAAAACACACAACAACAAAATACACAACAATTAGTACACACACACACAACTACATCACACGCAACAAACACATCTACATTCAACAGCACTCAAAATACACAACACAGTACGCTCTAATTTTGTTAGGTTTTTTTAAGTCTGCAAGAAAAAACACCGCAACAAATTTGTTGATAATATCTTCTGCGTTGTAAGCCTCTAATTATTTGGCGCCAGTTTAATTTGGCACACGCAAAAGTGTAGAATTATAAAAAGAATACTCCCGACATTTTATGGATCGCACATCAACACCTGCCAGGGATCGGGGGGGGGGGGGGGGATCAGCAATCACCTTTATTGCCCTGTGTCACATCAACCTAAAGGCCAACGCTTAACGACCAATTAAAAATCAAAATGAAAAAAACAATACAAGATCTAACTAATTTAGAAGTTTTTACTATTATTACACACATAAAAAAATGTTTGGAAGAAAATTTTCTTGAAGTGTTTTTATAGAAACAAAGATTGCTTGCAATCCCAGAGACCTATACGTCCAAAGCTTTCCACACTGCCGTGTTAATTGAATTGGAATAAGGGCCCAGCACCGCGGTTCATCCCTTCTTACACCTTGTCTATGAACTCCTCCACCGCAAGGCAGGGCTCAATTAATCTCAGGTAATTTACACGAACATAAACAAGAATCGTTCCTTTCTTCAAAACTTTGATTTCATTTCTTTTTTTTTTCACCTAATAGTCTTTTTTTTTCTAGCTACTGTCGGCATAATTTGCTCTATAGATTTCAAATGAATTCTCAATTCTACGACTCTTGTCTGCACTATGCAGTTAAGATTTCCGTTTTTTCCCTTACCTTATTCTTTCTTGTGTGTCGAGTATCTGATTCTATTGGTCTCTTCACTTTGAACAACAGGGTAATGGAGACACTACGGCTCAGTGATTTTATGAGCTGTGAATAGATAGAAAAAAAAATGGGGGGGGGGGGGGGAAGAGCCGTGAATAATGGGGGAGCTAAATAACCCGACAATTTTTCAAACCAATGATTTTTTACACGCATGGGTGCCGGGGCGTTCATACACACAGACACACTTACGGGCTGAAAAGTGGATATGAAAAACTCTATAATTTGTTTATTGAAGTCGATAGAGATGGCTCCTGGTGGCTTTGTGTGTGTTGATGGTGGCTTTTAGTTGACTCTTCGTGGCGTGGGTTCAAGGAGTTCCAGTGTAATGTCTAAAGTATTGTTTGGGCTTTTTTGAAAGAATATTGCCGTGTGTTTGTTTATTATTATTTGTCAGGATGTTTCGTCTTGTCATTGAAATATCAATTTTTTAGGCTGTATAGATTGCGTATGATCTCCTGAAAATTTAGTTTTTTTTTATCTTGTCATTGAAATATCAATTTTTTAGGCGTATGATCTCCTGAACGATTTGTTTTTGCTCTCATCCTTTTTGGCATAAGGCATATGATATCTGACAAACAAGCGTAGTAAACAAAGAAACATGTTTTGTGCCAGTGCATGGTGGGGACTAAGTAAATGTTTTGTTGTAAATTAGACACTTGCAATCAGCGTTGTTTGGGGTCCATGGCCATCGAAAGTCTAAAGTCATTTAGGTCTTTGTGTGTGAGTTCGGAGATGGTCCATGAGGCCTATGCGAGACCCAGAAATGTCTGAGACACTGTGGGCGTGGTTTGATTGCTTGCTGACCATATGAATTTGGTTATGAACTTGTGGTGTTCTCGCTTTTCAACTGCGATACTTTTGTTGTTGTTGTTGTTGTCATAAGTTGCTGTTTCCGGCATGTTTTGTTGCACCCAGTATTGTTGTTTGTACATAATCTGGGCATTTACAGGTACAAAGTAAACTTTTACAAATCTTCATAACGTGACAACTTTCTATTGTCTTTGTTTTGTTATAATGTGTATTACGATAACTACACGTGTACGTTTTCCTGAGATATATAACAAAAAGTATATTATAAAGCGGGCAAATAAATAATTCCTTCACGTTTAAATTCGTGTCATATTCGAAATATAAACTTTGTAGTTGTACTTTTAACCGGTTCGGAGGACCGGGCACATACCTGCTAGTATATTATAAAGCTTTTGAAAGTTGGATAATCTTACCATTCTTGCACCCAATAAATTTTACTTAGCGATCAAATGCGCATTTTACTTTAGACCATTAGTAAATCTGGAACAAGGATTTTCAATATTGTCTACACACTACTTGTAAGCTAAAGCAATGTCAATAGCATGTTCAGAAGTCACTGACATTAGTCGTTCGACAGCCCCCCTTCTCTTCCAGTGTGTGTGTATGTGTGTGACGTGCAGGCTACACATTTGACAATACCAGGTTAACCGCGGGAGTCAAACTTTTTAACCTGGTGCTAAATATCTTTCTCCCCTACTGCCAGACACTGATCTGGCGCCCTGTCAAAGTACGTCTCTGTTTACAATTATTTTGCAGTTAGGACATGAAGAGAACATAGCTGGTGGCTTGAACCCTGACCTTTGATTGCCTATATAACCCTGACCTTTGATTGCCTAAATAACCCTGTAACAATAACGACTGAAGAAGCTCACCTTGCATTTGTCTACATATTGTTTTGTTTTTTGTTCAATGAAAATATTTTTTTATTTACAAGCAAATCAGCTTTATGTTAAATTATAGGATTTAAAAACAGCCAATTATTACAGTTAAGTGATGAGTAAGATTATGAAGTTTTGTGAGATGAATGCTGTCACACGGAATTCAATAGATTCAGCGACTGAAATCCTTTGTTACGCTAATGACAACTCCTGCATTTTTACCTTCAGATCCTGAACTCTTCCATTTTGTAACATACATACACACAAACACACACATACACACTTTTAGACATTTACTTTGATTCTTGATTCATTTCAGTAGTTGATATCACGTGATCAATTTCGTATCCAACCTGATCTAACACGTCTAGCAAGTTGTTTGCGACTACCGCTGTGAAAACGACAACTTCAAAAGGGTACACTCCCTTTGTTTGTTGTTTTTCAACCTTTCTTTTTTTTTATGTTCCATTTAAATATTTCAGCAATTTGCGAAAAATTGTTATTTAATTCTTTTTTTTTTTTTTTGGTCTATTATTGTAGTTTTTTTTGTTTATTTCTATTTGATTCTTTCACTTGGCAAGTTTATTTTCCGATTTTCTTTAAATTCAAGTCATTGAAATCTTCCTTTTGTTTGTTTCTTTGTTTTCTTTCTTACTTTTCGAATGTTTTTTTCTATGATCTATTTCTGTTTTAATCATTGCTGTTTTTACTTTTGTTTCTCTATTTTCAAAACTTTCGTTTCTTCTTTTCATTTTTTACGTTCCTTATATTGTTTAAAAAAAAAGTAAAGTGCCCTTCGGACCAAATTGATCATAGGGCGGGTGAAGCAGCGTTCACCAGTTTCTGTGGCCACGGCATACAAGGTGATTGTGTGGTCAGCACAATGCACATCCACCTTTACTTTACCCCAACTCTGGTCAGGTGCCCATGAGAGCTGGTTAGTCTCAGGGACACCCTCCAGACACGGGGAAATAAATCCTAGCCTTCACCAGGATTCGAACCCGCTACCACTCGTCCACGGGCCCCCATTATATTGTTTAGCGTGCTATTTTATTTGAATTTATTTTGCCTTACTGTCTTTTCGTTTTTTTTCTCCATCTGCTTCTCCTGTTTCTTTTGATTTTCTTCTCAGCAATGTTATGTTTTTTGGAGTAATAGGCGGAGTTGCTATGTACCACCCCTCCCCCAATAGCATCACGTTCACTTGTCTGTCATCCACTACTCACTCATGTACACTATTACAGTAGCCGTTGAGTATATCTACACCATTGTTGGTTCATTACAAAGGGACACTGTGGTCAATATTTGCATGCCGTTGCATTGTCCACGCGCGAGTTCGAAGGCTTCCAGTCGTCTGAAGGATGACCCTGACACTTCTCCAGGCTCTGACAGGTGTGTGGCAACAATTGGGTAAAGTAAAAGCGACTGGTGCAATGTGTTGACCGCACAGTCTTCTTGCAAGTCAAAGCCAGAGAAACTAAACACACTACATTTAGACAAAATTGATTTTTAAAAAGTTAAAGTACTCTTCGGATTAAACTGATCAAAGCGTTCACCAGTTTCTGTGACCACGGCATACAAAGGGATGTATGGCCAGCACAATGCCCAGCTAGTGTCAGATACCCATCAGGATTCGAACCTAGAACCTTCGGCCAACGTGCACCAGAGACAAAACTAATACATGAGGTAAAAAGAATACTTTAGACAGCTAAGCAAGACACATGAAGTAATTAAATGCTCAAATTATAATGTCTGAAATATGGGAAGAAGAAGAAAATGTTCTTTTCTATAAACACTTGAAGTAATTTCAAACGGTTGCGAAAGTGAGTGAGTGAATAATTGAGTGAGCGAGAGAGAGAGTGGGTGAGTGAGAGAGAAAGAGAGAGAGAGAGAGAGAAAGTGAGTGGGTGAGTGAGAGAGAAAGAGAGAGAGAGAAAGAGAGTGGGTGAGTGAGAGAGAGAGAGGGAGAAGGGAGAGCAATTTTATTTAAATTTAAATGTTACAGTCAATGAGCCAATCAAATCAGGGCTGTGTCGTCACATACAGACGCTGCCGGCTAAACTTATTGATGGCTCCGCTTCCGGTGGGACATTGGGGGCGGGGAAGGGGTGGTGCTGGAGGAGGGGGGTAGTGTCTCATTTGCATGTCGTTGAAGCCAACCGAACTAATGAAAAGGACAATTGTCGTTTAGTGTCTTGATTTTCAATTACGATTGACGGTGCCGAGAACGCTGAAGAAGCGTCCGGCTATCCGGCAGGAGAAAAAAATCAACAAATTCAGTAATTGAAACGAGGAATTACCCGGCGGGGGAGTGGGAGGGGAGGGGGGGGCCTTTTCCTGCTCTTCTATCTGGCATCGGTTGATTTGCTTCCTCTATTTCTTCACCTCACATGGCTGGCGATACAGTCTTATAATGGTGTCAGGAGTTCCAGAGAGGAGATATTGACTGATAACTGAGTTTACTTTAAGTATTTATCAAGTTAATAAAACTATAACAAAACAAAAGTGTCTTTTTTTTTGTCTAATAAGGGGGTGGGGGGGGGGGGGTTTGGGTGTTATATTTTGGTGAGATTAATTAATGAATAGCGGTGATGTGACATCGTGGTGAATTGATGGGGTAATTTCGTGCTTTGGCGAGTTAGATTTTTTCTTGCCATGGTGAATTAGTGGTGAATTAGTGGTGAATTAGTGGTGAATTAGTGGTGAATTAGTGGTGAATTAGTGGTGAATTAGTGGTGAATTAGTGGTGAATTAGTGGTGAATTAGTGGTGAATTAGTGGTGAATTAGTGGTGAATTAATGGTGAATTAGTGGTGAATTAGTGGTGAATTAGTGGTGAATTAGTGGTGAATTAGAGAGCTGTTATGTGCAGTGGCGGTACGAGCAGGTAGTGGAGGACTATTGTGTTTAGTCCCAAGTAGTGAAGCATAGACTTATGTTGTTTTTTTAATGGTGAATGCTCATTAACATGTTTTACTGGCACATTCACTACGTCTGCAGAAACGGTTAGATAGATAGGTTCTTTTTTTTTGTTTGTTTTTTAAATAGAGTATGACTCATAGTGTATAGATAATTTCTATTTAATAAATGATAATAAACTGTCGTCTTGAAGAATGATGTGAACATATCATAATAACGACATGAGCTAGTTGCTGGGTCGTAAAGTAAATTACGTGAATTCCTGTCAGACCGATTTGATCCATAGTGCATGTGAAGCAGCATTCACTACGGGGAGATTATGTGGCCAGCACAATGCCCAGCTGCCTTTAATTTTACCTCACAAGTGCCAGATACCCAGCAGAGGATCTTGAACATCCTCCAGACCCAGAAATTAGCCCTAGCTTTCGTCCAGTAGGCCAGCTGAACGCGCGTTCGATCGGCCACCGTATCCCTAATGATTCAGTGTGTGTATATTAATATAATATAAATATATAAATAAGTTTTGAAGAAAGTATTTTCTGGAGACCTTGTGTTTCGTTCGCCAGACTAAACCAGAACGCTCCTATTGTACTAACAACTGTATAAATGTCAATTATGTCAATTATGCAGCGTGTGCTACCTGAAGAGATTCAAGTAAAATTAGTAAAGTATCCCTTCGGACAGAATTGATACATAGGGCTCTTGTAGCGTTGTTCACCAATTACTGTGGTCAAGGCATACAATGGGACGGTGTGGCCAATACTTTACTTTACCCCAACTAAAGTCATGTACCCGTCAGAGATTGGTAGACTTAGGGGGCACCCTCCAGACCCGGGAAAAAATCCTAGCATTGACCAGGATTCGAACCCAGGACCATCGATATGCCAACCAAACTTGCTGGATCCCAAAGTTTCTTTCTTCTTTCAAAGCTTTCTATGACCGACAAGCCGCTTTCAGAAATTTAAAACATTTTCCACTATCTCGTCTTCATTTCGTCACGAGTCATGACTCATGCCACTATGAACTGTGGTATTAGAGATTGTCCAGATCTACATGACTCATGCCACTATGAACTGTGGTATTAGAGATTGTCCAGATCTACATGACTCATGCCACTATGAACTGTGGTATTAGAGATTGTCCAGATCTACATGACTCATGCCACTATGAACTGTGGTATTAGAGATTGTCCAGGTCTACATGACTCATGCCACTATGAACTGTGGTATTAGAGATTGTCCAGATCTACATGACTCATGCCACTATGAACTGTGGTATTAGAGATTGTCCAGATCTACATGACTCATGCCACTATGAACTGTGGTATTAGAGATTGTCCAGATCTACATGACTCATGCCACTATGAACTGTGGTATTAGAGATTGTCCAGATCTACATGACTCATGCCACTATGAACTGTGGTATTAGAGATTGTCCAGATCTACATGACTCATGCCACTATGAACTGTGGTATTAGAGATTGTCCAGATCTACATGACTCATGCCACTATGAACTGTGGTATTAGAGATTGTCCAGATCTACATGACTCATGCCACTATGAACTGTGGTATTAGAGATTGTCCAGATCTACATGACTCATGCCACTATGAACTGTGGTATTAGAGATTGTCCAGATCTACATGACTCATGCCACTATGAACTGTGGTATTAGAGATTGTCCAGATCTACAAATCAGCAGTTTCTGTGACCCCTGCGTGCAACTAATAACCCTTAGGAAAAAATGAGGTTGTTTTTACGAGGATTTAAACCAAAGACATTCGCAAAGGCAATTTTATGCGCTGCCGCAAGACTACCGGTTAGTGTTAAGTTAATGATAATTTTTTTAATGAAGGCGTTCTAAGACTTGTAAGGCAGAACTTACTTTAACGGCAGTACGGAACAATGCTATTGCACTAATAACAGACCGCCGCGCTGTTGTACTAATGACAGACTAACGACAGACCGGATATGGCGTAGGTTCAAGAGTTCAGAGAAAGTCATAACAATGCTGAACAGTTGTGTACCACTGTAGATTTCTTTGACAATTATTGTTAAAAGACATTTGTTGCATGCTTGTAAATAGAAAGCTATGGGCTGCTTTAACTGAACCAACACGTCTGAACATCCATTTCGTTTTAAAAAGCACCAATCCCACGCACAATAACCAGTAGATGCTAACCAAAAACTGATAGAATATCTCTTTAACTCGTTAGACTTCGACAATTACCTTCATTATAACAAATAACAATAAAATAAATGGAATCATCGGAAATTGTCAAGAAAAAAAAATAGTTCCCTAGATCATAGAAGTTTCCAGAAAATTGGATTAGAATTTTGAAGAGAACTAGAAACTCGGAGCACTTTACTTGCGAGTGATGGAAGACAAGGCTCTCATAGGGTGAAGTGCTTTCCACCTTCTGAAACCCTCCCTGTCGCCTCGCTAATATACATGGGAGAAGCTACTTGTGGCAATTACCTGGGACCAAATTGTTGCCAAATGTTTTGTTGGCCTTTTTTTTTTTTGTTTGGTCGACAAACTAAATGATTTCTGATTGGCTGCCTTTTTTGAAGTGAATATTAGCCAGGAAGTTGTTGGTGGGTGGGTAGGCTGGGGAAAGGAGAGGGGGGAGGAATTTGTAAAAAGAATTTTGCGAGACTTGAGTTTGATTCTGGACTGGGACATACAGATTAAAGTTATCGTTATTTCTCATCCATTAGGTTATCAGGAAAGATTAAATCGAATAAGATAGAATGGATACATTTTTCCTTTTACTTGATGCGATTATGGAAGATGGTAACACGCAAAACAATGCATAGCTATGTCCGCTTCAAGGCATTATTCTAGAAAAAGTTGATTAAGATAATGTATTGGCAATGATAAACGAGCGGATTGTGTTGCTTGTATGCCAATGTCGTTTAACACGAATTATATGGACACTTTAATAGCGCCATAAAGACCACCATAAGACAAACCCTTTGGATCAAAATAAGATGTGGAAGGAGAGGGTGTGTTTCCGGAACTCTTAGACCAGTCATCATGAAACAAATATAAGGATTATTATCTTTCATTATTGAAACATGCAACAAGATGATTGTTACACGATGATTGTTACACGATGATTGTTACACGATGTTATATTTTGCTCTTAGCCCTAAACGAGTAATGAACTAATGTGATATCATTGAAGCACAAACCAGTATGGAGAGTGTGAATCCCTCTCCCAATCCGCTCTCCACAGTCTCTCACACTACCCAGAGAGATCAAAAAGTCAGTATTTAAGTTTTGCAGCTATAAAAACTTAACGAGGTCATGCATTGTAGTATGGAATAAAATGCAAACTAAGCCACTTGAAACCCAGAGAAGGTCTTAGTAAAGTAAACAACTACACAATCTGAAGACAATAATAATATATCACCAAAGACATATGATATATGTAATGTATTTATTAATATAAATTAGCATAATTATTATTGGCCTGTGTATGAAAACATATTTCAAGAACTAATTAATAGCGTATTCCACAATCTGCCAGCTTTTCAAGATCAACTCAAATGTGTAACTAACAACTACAACAAAAAATTTTCATGCATCAACCGTTCAAAAAAACAAACAAAACAAACAAAAAAAAAAACAACTAAAGACAAAAACCTTTCAGACAGTTTTAGTCTGCGCAGACATCTTTCTTGTAACACTCCCCGCCACTCACACCCTCCCCGCCCCCCCTTTTCAGCCCTCGATTTATCTTCAGGTTCTTGAGAATCAAAAGAAGTTCCAAGTGTAGGGAGGGACTCGTAGGAAGAATTCATCAACGTCTGATGGAATCAGTTGAGTACAAGTGGACGAGGCTTGACGGAACTCACTTTAACACAACAAAAAAAAATAGAGAGAGAGAAAATATGAAAATTTTAATTTTTGCATTCTTTCCACCAGGTCTTGGACTTTTTGGCAAATGATTCTGGTCGTCTGCTGGAGTAGAACTCGTTATCTGTCTATTTATAGAAGCAATGTCACTGTCTCAACTGAAGAAGCAGACCTTTTATTTATTTTATACATAGTCGTAAATCGATAGAGTTTTTTTTCTTTCAAAGTTAATTGTTTAAAAGAAAGGGAAATAAAGTAAAGGCCTATTTATTTTTTTAAGCTAGTGAATTTAGTTAATGGTAACCTTTGAAATAAAACAAAACAACTAAGTATCATGAGCTAAAACAACCTTTTATGTTAAAGACCTACTAAGTTATTTTAGCAATGTCAGGTGTCCGGTTTTGTGCCGAACCTGTCGATATTTCAGCAGACTGTCCGGCATAAAATGGGCTAAACAATTTTTTTTTTAAATTACGGATATGTTATAAAAACTATACAATTATAGATCTATCAAATTTTACCATGGGCGGGAAAACGAGGGGATAAGCAGGTGTCCGGTATTTTATTATAGAGTCTATATACTTTTTCTTGGTTGTAGGGCATCCAAAATTTATGTGTGTGTGTATGTTTCTTGTTAATCAATTATTGTTTTATAGAGAGAAAAATACATATCTCAAAAGACAGCTACTCTACTCACGCCCCACCCACACACACACCATACATAACCGCACGCTAGTCCATTTGGACACTTGAAGAGACAGATATTTTTGTTAGCATCTGTCAACAACATACGGTACCTTTAGTTTTCTCTATTAGTGTATTGTACGTTTCTCTCTGTAAAGTTCCACAGTTAGTTTTCAGTTCAGCAAAGGTGTGCAAATAAAAATATGTTGAGGAAGTGGACATTTGATTAGCTGGCTATTTCCGCTGAACATTGACTCATTTATGCTCATATACTCACTAAATCGTTTATACTAAATTAAACGTTTATTTATAGGACACTTGTTAAATGGTTTACACTCTTCTTTTTGTGTGTGGTATAGTGTATTATGTCCATGTCTTTGTGTTTGTGTGTCTGTGTGTGGGCGGGGGGGGGGGGGAGTGGCCAGTGCAGTCCCATATTGCTCCTTGTGCTTTTTGAAAGCTGTATTTTGGCGTCCTTTTTTTTCAAAATTATAATCATAAAAGAAATGTAAAAATAAATGAATATAAATGAGTTTATTAACTAGGTAGTGTATTACATGACGCATTTGGACAGCTGCCCTAAATGCTGGTACGTTGAGCCGCGACTGGCAGGGTAGAAATGGAGGGAGGTGGTGCTAGGGCGCGGGGAGTCTGCATTAGACCATGTACTTAAAATCATATATAGTATATTAGATTTATTGCACGATCCCCTGGTATGATTGACTGGAACACGGCAAGGACGATAAGCACTAAGTACATAATTGGCTAAGTGCTGTCATGTTTTTCAGGTTCACATTAAACCCTCTGTATGCTTGCCTCCCCCTCTCCTCCACGCCCCCCCCCCCTCCAGTGCCTATGTCTTTGTATCATAACTCCAATTCGCTCTCGTCCGTGTGTCTGTGTGTGTGAGTTTGCGCTCATCTGCTTGCTCACAGCTCCAGGATTTCGCTAATTTTACCCCCTCCTCCACCTCATCTCTCGCTTCTGTTTCTTGTTAAAGCTAATAGACTTTTATGGCGTAAATGAAGGGTTGTGGTGGGGGGGGGGGGTGAGGACTGCGGAGTTGTTGGTGAAAATAGAGCAAGGGAGTGGGGGAGGGAGGAAGGAATAAAAACCAGAGGTACCATGGAATTCAGCTATATTCCCGCTGATAGAGGTCATCACTGGACTCTGCGACCAAATGGGCTATAAGATGGTTGAGTTGAGTGTTCAGACCATTAGTGTTTCTTAATTGACCCCTGGCTGGCGGAGCCCATGCACGGGGTAAATCATGCATTTCTAACTTAAGTCATATGGATATAATGAACAGGCATCGAGAGAGTGACTTAAGTCATATGGATATAATGAACAGGCATCGAGAGAGTGACTTAAGTCATAGTGGCATCATTAACAGACTCAAGGCACCAAGCGTAAAAAGGGAAACATTTGCAGTTCGCCCATACAGTGTCGTAGCTCCTCTGTAATTTAATGAACTTCCGAACACTATTAAAAAAGCCGACACTATAGACATTTTGAAAACAAAATAAAAAACACTTTTATATTTTCGATTTATTTTAATAAAAGAATATGGTAAATGTCAAGCGCATTGGAAGACTTTGTTATTAATAGTATATAAATATGTAATTTGTAATTTGTTGAGAGAGTGACTTAAGTCATAGTAGCATCATGAATAGCGACATAGAAAGTGACTTAAATCACTGTGACATCTTTAACAAGCTTACCCAGGGTTCAAAGTTCAAAAATACGATTTTAAAGCAGTTTCTTTTTCTCCGCGTTGCTATATCAAGGACATTCTAAAAGCAACAAGCCCAGTATTTAAATGTCATGAAATACAATAGTCCTAGTCATAGTGCAGCACAATCAAGAAATCTGTAAAGGAACATTTAACTAATAGATAGGTATACACAATAAATAGTAGTAAATTACCCGTCGGGCCGAATTCACCAGTTTCAGTGGCCACTGCATACTAGGTGATGTGTGGCCAGCACAACGCCGAGCCGCCTTTACTTTACCCCAACTAATTTGAGGTACCCATCAGAGTTGGGTAGACTCAGGTACACCCTCGAATCCAGGGAAAAAAATCCTAGCGTTGAGCAGGATTCGAACCTAGGATCTTCGTTGGGCCAGACGAACGAGCTGTTGCTCGGCCACCATGGTTGGTAAATAATGAAGGGCAAGCACTGGCCTATATATTACTAGGTACACGATATCCACATGAAGGAGGCGGGGAAGATTAAAAAATCATGAAATAATAAATGGATTTAATGTTTCTGCAGTTTGGTCTTATGGCTGTTGCAGACCGAACCTAGCTCCGATCCTTGCGATCTAATGAATTTATTCCAGAATCGGTTCATGGCCAGTAGTTAACTTTGATTTTGGACGTTTAAATGAAAAAAAAAATATTCAAAAATAGGGGGTGGGGTGAGGTGAGGGAGCGTAGGAGGGAAGGGTGGAATGTTTGGTGATACAAAGATGATGAGTGAGAGTGTGGGGGAGGGGGGGAGGCGGAGGGGGTGGGTGCTGGATGCAGATAAACGTCATGTGTAATGTATCGTTTGCTGCAACCCGATCATAAGTTTTCAGTCTACACGCCGCTGGAGAGATAAGTCAGAATGGGGAATGGCCGGGGCAAAGAAAGGAAAGGAGGGGAAGTAATGGGGAGAGAAATGGACGGGGGGAGGAGGGAGATGTGAATGCAGAGTTCCTTCCCTTAACTCTCTTGTTTTGCATTAATTCTTATCTCCATAATTATCATTATCGAGAAAAGGAAGGGGGTGGGGTTTACCTCGGACATTATCGACTAAAGAGCCATCAGAAACATATCTACTTTCTCCAGACGAGCAAATTAATGGCTTGTGTCTTGGTTTGCCTCCGCTTTACTGGATGCTCTCCCCCCCCCCCCACCCCGCTGCCGGAAGCGCCCCTCCTCCTCCCCGTTTCGCCCCGCTCTTCCCATCTCCACCCCCGCCGTCGCCATCTGCCGCCGCCGCTCTCATCTCCACATTATCTCGGCTACCGCCCACCGGCAAGCAAAAGGCTGACCACGGGGTTCAAATCTTGCTTCGCCCCCCCCTCTCTCTTTCTCTTTCCACCCACACCCCTTCCCTCCCCCCAATTCTATCCTTCCCCTCCCTTCCTCCCTCCCCATTCGTCTAGCCCCAAGAATTAAGTCCTGGCCTGTAATAAAGATGAATTGCCGAATTAAACTGTAGGAGTTACACCGCCCCTTTGCTCTCAGTTGACCTTTCTTGTTTGGTCAAACCAATAAAAACGACCCGATCCATCCCATAAAGGGTTGATAAAGGGGGGGCGCAATGAAAAAAGAAAGATGACGGGGAGGGGGATTGAAAAAAAAAGCTCTTGTGAAAAAGCCTCCCCTCCCCCCCCCCAACAATAAAGGACAAATAAAAGCTTGAAAATAGAGGGCGCGCCCCTGTATTTATCCTTGGCGCCTTCTTCCTGGTGTCTGTTCATCAGTTAGTTCCTCTTCCAGCCTGAAAGTGAATGAAAATGGTGGAAGTGAGTGGGGGGGGGGGGGGGAAGCGATAGATTTCAGTTCTCGTGAGGAGGGCCAACTGGGAGTCTATTCAAATGTATCTATTTAGCAGTTATTTGTGAAAGGTCGAGGGCGGGATCGTTTCAATTCATCCAGGGCACAGTCCATTGTTCGCCCCTTCCCTCCCTCTCGGCTCACGTCCCTATCCCCCTCTCCGCCACTCAGGGGCCTCTTGGGGGCCCATGTTGACGACCGAAAATGAGTTTTCTGTATGGAAGGTGCTGTGAAAATGACTGAGGTGGGGCGAAGGGTTTAAAAGAGTAAAACGAAAAAAGTACACAGCAATTGTCGATTCATTGTGTATGTCTGCGGGGAGGATGGTGTGTGATATTTAATGATTTGTTTGGACAATATCATAAGAACCTCACTGCAGGAAATGTAAGGTATCTAACTGGTGTTGTTTGACTGGTGTTGTCTAACTGGTGTTGTCTAACTGGTGTTGCCTAACTGGTGTTGTCTAACTGGTGTTGTCTAACTGGTGTTGTCTAACTGGTGTTGTTTGACTGGTGTTGTCTAACTGGTGTTGTCTAACTGGTGTTGCCTAACTGGTGTTGTCTAACTGGTGTTGCCTAACTGGTGTTGTCTAACTGGTGTTGTCTAACTGGTGTTGTTTAACTGGTGTTGTCTAACTGGTGTTGTCTAACTGGTGTTGTCTAACTGGTGTTGCCTAACTGGTGTTGTCTAACTGGTGTTGTCTAACTGGTGTTGTTTAACTGGTGTTGTCTAACTGGTGTTGTCTAACTGGTGTTGTCTAACTGGTGTTGCCTAACTGGTGTTGTCTAACTGGTGTTGTCTATCTGGTGTTGTCTAACTGGTGTTGTCTAACTGGTGTTGTTTAACTGGTGTTGTTTAACTGGTGTTGTCTAACTGGTGTTGTCTAACTGGTGTTGCCTAACTGGTGTTGTCTAACTGGTGTTGTCTAACTGGTGTTGTCTAACTGGTGTTGTCTAACTGGTGTTGTTTAACTGGTGTTGTTTGACTGGTGTTGTCTAACTGGTGATGTCTAACTGGTGTTGTCTAACTGGTGTTGTCTAACTGGTGTTGTTTAACTGGTGTTGTTTAACTGGTGTTGTCTAACTGGTGTTGTTTAACTGGTGTTGTCTAACTGGTGTTGTCTAACTGGTGTTGTCTAACTGGTGTTGTCTACTTGGTGTTGTCTAACTGGTGTTGTTTAACTGGTGTTGTTTAACTGGTGTTGTTTAACTGGTGATGTCTAAATGGTGTTGTTTAACTGGTGATGTCTAACTGGTGTTGTCTAACTGGTGTTGTTTAACTGGTGTTGTTTAACTGGTGTTGTTCGACTGGTGTTGTTTAACTGGTGATGTCTAACTGGTGTTGTTTAACTGGTGTTGTCTAACTGGTGTTGTCTAACTGGTGTTGTCTAACTGGTGTTGTCTAACTGGTGTTGTTTAACTGGTGTTGTTTGACTGGTGTTGTTTAACTGGTGATGTCTAATTGGTGTTGTTTAACTGGTGTTGTCCAACTGGTGTTGTCTAACTGGTGTTGTTTAACTGGTGTTCTACATAGTAAGTAAAAAAAAACGCGTCGAACCAAATTGATCTATAGGGCTGGTAAGGCAGCGTTCAGCAGGTTCCACGGCAACGTAATAATAGGGGATTGTGCGGCCTGCACAAACCAATCTTCACCAGGATGCGAACGCAGGATCTTCGATAAGCCAGGCGAACGCGGTGCCGCTCGGTCATGTAGAGTGCGTAGTACTCAGAGTCAGAAACTGCACAGTGCCCAAGTGTAGGACCTAATAGTCCAACGCCCGGATGGAGAGGCACATCAGACTTAGAGATATAAAACAAAACAAGAAGGTGAACTAAAGTATGAACATAATCTGAGCTCAGTTTCTGTCTCTCACGAACCTCTAACCAACGGAAGCTCAGGACCTTGCAGGCCAATCTTTCTCCGCCTGCAATCATACACATTTGCAACAGCGTTTGGGGTTGTTCTCGAGGATTATGCTGAGCGAGGGTATAAAATGTCATTCTCTTTAACCTTAGTGATCATATTTAAATTTACATTTTGTTATCAGAAGAAATGTTTGCATACAGTTAATTGCCCCGGCATGACTTTAAGTAGCCGAGGGCGTTCTGTCTGTTCTGGGAATCTGCCATAAAAAGAATCGATATGTTAGGATCAGGAGACATATCAGTTACGACGTTATTTTGAAATTTACAGAAAACGGGGAGGGGTCTGAGCAGCCTAAGTAGATCGTAAGTCAGCTTGACCCCCCAAACCTCCCGCCGTGACTAATTATTAATGCCGCCAGCGCAATTGTATAGTTATAGTTACACATATAGTTATATTTACGCATATCATTTATCTCTTTCAAAATCAATGTTTGAAGAAGAATCAAATATCCGTCTATAACTTCACAGAGCACTATGGGTAATATAATCTATATACTACAAAACAAAGTTAGTTCAAAAACCTATTACTTTCTAATATTTTAAAGGTGTGTGTGTGAGAGTGTGTGTGTGTGTGTATGTGTGTGTGTGCCTGTGTATTTTAATGTAATATTTGCTTTTTAGGTGCGCTTTTCGATTACTGCCTCTAATATGTTATCTTAATATGCTAATATGTTATTGTATTAAAATAACAAACGAATTCGTTCCTGTAGATGAGAAATACATCAAGGTTTGCCAGAAAATGTCCATAGGCGGATGTGTAAGGGAGGACCCCACATAAAAAAGGACTTTGACAAATGTATCAAGAACATGCTATCTCACACTAGTTAGACCTATACTAGAATATGCATCAACTGTATGCGACCCATCAACTAAACAAAACATTTACAATTTATAACACAATCAGAAAAGAGCTGCAAGGTTCATTAAGTAATGTAAAGTACCCGTCGGACCGAGTTGATCCATAAGTCCGATGAAGCAGCGTTCACCAGTTGCTGTGTTTCTGTGGCCACGACATACTAGGTGATTGTGTGGCCAGCACTATGCACAGCCGCCTTTACTTTACCCCAACTAAGGTCAGGTACCCATCAGAGCTGGGTAGACTCAGGGACACCCTCCAGATTCTATCCTGCACCAGGATTCGAACCTGGGACCTTCGGCTCGCCAGTCGAACGCGCTGCAGCTCGGCTACCGTGCCCCATGCAAGGTTCATTACTAGCAAATATGCACAACTGACAAGAGTAGCACCAATACAACACGTAGACAATCTGCCACAATGCTAAGATAAACGTAAGGACAAAAACACTTTCCTTATTCCTTACGCGAGAAAAATTGCATACACGTACACTTTCTTCCTGAGTGGCATCCGGGATTGAAATGGGTGTGCTAATCTAGTAGCTAACCTAAGGAGCTAATCAAGCAGCCAATTTTATAGCTAATCTAGTAGCTAACCTAAGGAGCTAATCGAGCAGCCAATTTTATAGCTAATCTAGTAGCTAACCTAAGGAGCTAATCGAGCAGCCAATTTTATAGCTAATCTAGTAGCTAACCTAAGGAGCTAATCGAGCAGCCAATTTTATAGCTAATCTAGTAGCTAACCTAAGGAGCTAATCAAGCAGCCAATTTTATAGCTAATCTAGTAGCTAACCTAAGGAGCCAATCAAGCAGCCAATTTTATAGCTAATCTAGTAGCTAACCTAAGGAGCTAACCAAGCAGCCAATTTTATAGCTAATCTAGTAGCTAACCTAAGGAGCTAATCAATCAGCCAATTTTATAGCTAATCTAGTAGCTAACCTAAGGAGCTAATCAAGTAGCCAATTTTATAGCTAATCTAGTAGCTAACATAAGGAGCTAATCAAGCAGCCAATTTTATAGCTAATCTAGTAGCTAACCTAAGGAGCTAATCAAGTAGCCAATTTAATAGCTAATCTAGAAGCTAACCTAAGGAGCTAATCAAGTATCCAATTTAATAGCTAATCTAGTAGCTAACCTAAGGAGCTAATCAAGTAGCCAATTTTATAGCTAATCTAGTAGCTAACCTAAGGAGCTAATCAAGCAGCCAATTTTATAGCTAATCTAGTAGCTAACCTAAGGAGCTAATCGAGCAGCCAATTTTATAGCTAATCTAGTAGCTAACCTAAGGAGCTAATCGAGCAGCCAATTTTATAGCTAATCTAGTAGCTAACCTAAGGAGCTAATCAAGCAGCCAATTTTATAGCTAATCTAGTAGCTAACCTAAGGAGCCAATCAAGCAGCCAATTTTATAGCTAATCTAGTAGCTAACCTAAGGAGCTAACCAAGCAGCCAATTTTATAGCTAATCTAGTAGCTAACCTAAGGAGCTAATCAATCAGCCAATTTTATAGCTAATCTAGTAGCTAACCTAAGGAGCTAATCAAGTAGCCAATTTTATAGCTAATCTAGTAGCTAACATAAGGAGCTAATCAAGCAGCCAATTTTATAGCTAATCTAGTAGCTAACCTAAGGAGCTAATCAAGTAGCCAATTTAATAGCTAATCTAGAAGCTAACCTAAGGAGCTAATCAAGTATCCAATTTAATAGCTAATCTAGTAGCTAACCTAAGGAGCTAATCAAGTAGCCAATTTTATAGCTAATCTAGTAGCTAACCTAAGGAGCTAATCAAGTAGCCAATTTAATAGCTAATCTAGAAGCTAGTCTAAATAGCTCATCTAATAGCTAATCTAGTAGCTAAACTAAGTATTTAATCTAGGAGCTAATCTAGTAGCTAATCTAGAAGCTAGTATGAAAAGCTAATCTATAAGCTTATCTAGTAGCTAAACTAAGTATCTAATCTAGTAGCTTATCACAGCATTTTAAACAAGTGTATGTAAAAAAAATATCCCTTTGTTTGCACAAATAAATCTATGGTTTCACTTTGTTATTAAGTTAAAGTTAAATTTACGTTTTTTTTTTAACGGCTCGACGGCACACGTGAAGGTTATTAAACTACAATCTATTCTAATTACATTCCAATGAAACTTTTAAGGCATCAAATATTGTAAGAAGAAAATAACAGAACAATAACAAATATCAAAAGTCGCGTGGATTCTAATCGCTTTTATTTGACCGCGCCACACACTCATTCCCCCCAGTAACCCCTTGCCAGACTAATCCCCTCCCTGGCAGAAGTACAAAACGATCAGTTAATCCCTGTAATCAAATGTTGTGATAAATGGCGGGAGATATTAAACATTATTTTTTCTTTTCTCTAATGCGTCTCCCACGAAACAGCAAATACATTATGAAGTAGAAGAATAAATTAAGGGCTCCCTAACCCACCCTGCGCCACTCTTTCCACCTTCCTCAATTGAAATACATGAACTCTCACATATACAACCCTTTCTCTCCTTCACTCTTTCTCTTTCACATAGGCATACGCATGCGCACATCACTCGCGCACCCCCAAAAAAAAGTACCGATCGCGTGCAATTTCCTGCCCACCCAATGCATTATGGTTACAGGCCGATGGATGTAATTACGCGTAATGGCCGCCGCAAGTCAAATACACCGGGATGCTGGGTAAGCACGGAAAGCGGAAGCCGGCGTTTTCTATGTCATGTCCTTTACCCACAAAACCGTCCTTTCCTTCTTCCGTTTTGATCAAGAGAATGGAGGCGCGCCGTTTATTATTACAACACCATCAAGTACAGAATTAAGGATTGTTTTCTATCCGTTATCTTCAGGCCAAAATCTAAAGAAAAATTAGATAAAAAGATGTTTTTATTGTGTTCTTTACGAAATTCGAAAGATTAGTTGTTTCTTATGTTATTTTGTTATGTGTGTATGTGTGTATCTGTTAATGTGTTTGTCTGCGTGTGTTTTAACCTCGTTTGAAAAGGGGGGCGGGCGGAAGGATTTTAGTTCTTCAAAACGCTATCTGGAGGGCTATATACGTTTCATTGAGTAATTATTTCCAAGCTATGCCAAGGATAACAGCACATGAATATTAACACAATGGAATTATAGAGATGTGCTTTGATAGATTTTCTAATGAAAACGCTTATTGTGTGAATCAAGTCTTGATTTATTCCATGCGCACAAATCAGATCTGCTGATGTGGTAAATATTGGCTTAATCTGCCATGGGTGAACTGTAAAGTATCCCGTCGGACCGAGTTGATACATAGGGCCGGTGAAGCAGCGTTCACCAGTTTCTGTGGCCACGGCATACTCGGTGATTGTGTGGCCAGCACTATGCACAGCCGCCTTTACTTTACCCCAACTAAGGTCAGGTTGGGTAGACTCAGGGACACCCTCCAAACCCGGGAAAAAAATCCTAGCCTGCGCCAGGATTCGAACGCGCTGCCGCTCGGCTACCGTGCCCCTATGGAAATTTACATAGAATCTGAAGTTTTTTTTTCAAAAGCTACTATGCAAGTGCCTGTCTATACGTTATACATTCAGCTATGGCGACCATATAGTCTAGGGCAGCGTTTAGCATTAGTTTAGCGTTAGCATTAGTTTAGCGTTAGCATTAGTTTAGCGTTTAGCAAACATTAGTTTCTTTGTTGCCCGGTAACTTGCCGACCACCTGATTTAAGGGTAGTGTAGGGGTCTCTGAGTCAATCCAGCTTAGATGGGTACCTGACAGAATCGCATCGGCTAGACATTGTTCTGGGCACACACCTCCTTGTATGTGCTTACCACACATCTTCTTGTATACCATAGTCACACAATCTTATCTTCAGGTCACCTCTGGTCAATAGATTGGTACAAATACATAAATATATGTTGTTATATATATATATATATATATATACGAATTGCACAGGCCAGGTGACGTGAACAATAAAGAATAAAGTTTAATGTCACAGTGAACATTCTGTTTTTCTTTTTTCCATTGTGTTCCCGAACAGTCGTGTAAATTTCTATACAAGTGACTTCAGCACACGTGAGGTAAGGCCTATAACTCTTATCTTAATTTAATATTCACCTTGTACGACCTGAGCATAAACAATTAGCATATTGACTATCACGTTAAAGATATGCACTCTTTTAAGGTATACTAACCTCTTCTTGGAAATGGCATCCAGCGAGATTGTGTGGCTATTATAATGCATAGTCCCCCCCCCCCACACACACACATACAAAAAAAGGGGGGGGGTGAAGTAAGAAAATATTTATAACAAAAAATAGATTCGACTATTACATTTATTTGAAATAATCTTTCAGATTAAAAATTAAATACATCACAAACAGCACGCATATTTAGTTTCAAACCATTATGCTTATTTTAAAGTTGAAATTGTTATAGGCCTACTAAAAAAAATGTAATGGTGATAAGTAGGCCTAGTGATCTCCAATATAAACATTCAGTCGTTTAAAAGAACTTCCTTCTTTTTTTGTGGAGTCTCTTTAAAAAAAAATAAAGTGCAGCTTCTATATACATTGTATTCTATGTCCGAACTATAAACTATAAAAACCAATGACAAAGTTTCACATTTCCAACAAACATCTAAACTAATGGTGCGTCAACATTTTGACATTTTGTCTAACTTTATCTAGATTAGATATAAATGTCTGGTCAAAAACTTGCATTCTTAACCTACTCTACGGCAAAGGCCACGGAACAAAATAAAAATAAATCAAGCCGGTGCTATGGGGCTAAAGTAATTATGTCATTACCGGCCATTTATTTTCCTTCCACTTCAAAAAGACAAAACTTCTAAAACAGTGATCTCCCTTATTTTAGCTCTCTATTATCGTGGACCCAAAATTTTAAGAAGAAGCCACGTTTGCCCCCCCCCCCCCCAAACCAATGGAGATTTAGTCACGTGACCCATTTAACTGACGACTTCCGGTCTAGAGACAAAGATGGCATCGATAACTCACGAGCCCTGGTCCAAGACTTGCGCACCCCTTCTTTGACACCTCACTCTCCCCTTGTCTCTCTCTCTCTCTCTTTCTAGCCTCTCGATTCATTTTTTGCGCCCTTTCCCTTCCAGCTCTTCAACCCTACCCCGAAACGCCCGCCACCCCCATTTCCAGAAACAATCAGCTCCCATCGGTAGATAGCGGCAGTTAGCAGGGCATTAAAACGTGGACAATTAAAGACACTGGCGCGTGGATGTCAGCTTTTGTGGGGGCCCGCCGGCCTTCCCCGGGTAAAGGAGAGAGCGGCCTGTGGTTCTGTTTTTTTTTAAAGCGCGTTGTGCGGTGCGGCATGCGGACACGGCACGAACACAAACTTAGGACAGGCATTAAGCCAGAATACACACACGCACGCACATACACACAAATAACCCATGAATCTCAGGGTTCATTAATTAACAAAAAAAGGAAAAGAAAGTTAAACAGGCAATTATTAGATGTTTTTGTGTGTGTGTATGAGTGTGTGTAGGATGTGTTGCAGGACTTTGCGTGCGGTGTGTGTGTTTGATTGAAATGTTTTTTGAGTGAGAGGGGGGAGGGAGGCGGTCGGGGGGCGTGGTAGTGGGCGTATGGACACAAAAAGAAAGAGAGGGGGTGGGGTCGGTGTAATTCAATTATAAATTTGGTTAGCTCAATATCTCCGGCCGCAATTTTAAAGGCCCACAAATTACCTAATACAGAAACATATCTTTAACGGTACCCATTTGTAACTGATTATGATAACCTGGATATAAGAAAAATCTCCCCCCACTCCAACCACAAACAAAACGTTATATAACGTTATGTATATATATATGTTTTTCTATATATATATGTAGTTTTATATATAAATATATATGTTATGTTATGTATATATATATATATGTGTGTGTGTGTTTTTCTTGTCCAGATTATAAACGTTTTGAAAGACACAGGTTTTTAAAATTAAAATACATTATATTTAAATGCAATTATAAACGGATATATATTTTTGTTTTGTATAGGCTATACCTAAATTCATTCTCTCATTAAAAGATATATTATATTATTTAGTTTGTCTGTTTGTGTGTTCTTTTGTCTCTCTTTCAATAGTTAGCTGTATGATTATTTACGGTAAACATATTTTTTTTGTAGCTTAGATGGGGGAGAATATATCGCCCTACAATTCCTCCGAGAATAAGTTATAAAAAAAAATGTGGCTTTTGGCTAGAGGGTCCACAAGCTGCTAGGGTTTAAACCCCCAGCTAAATTCTAATTTTTCGTCTTGTACAATAGGCATTCATTGTAAGTCAATCACTAAGGGTTTTAATTTGTAACACGTAGCTTATAAAAGTCCAATTCATGAAATATAGCTTGAATTTAACATAACATATTTGAAAACACGTTAATAAATATTGATATGTTTCTTTTATTGATATCTAACATTTTCTGCATTTAGGATTCTTATTAAAATATAATAATAAACTCTTCATTGAATTTAAACCGTCCAGAAGAGAAAAACTCATATATTACTGTCTCTATCAAAAGCGAAAGAATAAAACCGCTCACCTCTATTAGTCTATACCTGTATATATCCTGAATATATCCTGTATATACCTGTATTTATCCTGAACGGCGTTTTCCAAAAGCTGGTTCGCAGCGGGCTACCGGGTCACTAAGACATATTACAAGGTAGAAAAAAAACTAAAAGAAAATCTCAGAATGTTAGTAAAACAAGCGACTTGATGTTTAGAACAGTATATTTTTCAACTTGTGTTGTTGTTTTTTGGTTATATTTTTAAAGTCAGAGTTTAGGTTAGTGCAGACGTCTTTGGTCTCCATAATTATTGTTCTGTACATTTATAGATTTATATTCTGTATGCCATATTGTACTTATAACTATTATAGGCCCACACAAAAAGGTAATTAATTATGAAGTACATCTAGATATAATGACCGCGTCTCGAAAATAAACGGTTTGGGATTCGCTGATGAAATTAGGCGACAGTATACACCACATTATGTTACGAATTCGCGAATTCAAGGTGTTTCAGTTTTATTGGCTGAAAAAAAAGGGGGGGGGTGGTTGGAGGGGGGGGGGTAAGAAAGTGGTTGTTTATTAGATGAAATATACTCGGGAATCAATGCAGTACAGAAGAGATAAAAAGAAAATAAACTATCTACTAAAGAATTGGTGTTGAAACTGTTGGCGTCAGTCGCCCGTTTGATGTTGAGATCTCGGCAAAGTCTCCCACAGTGTCGCGCAGATCTCTTCTTTACATTTTCGTCCATTCTAACGCAGACGTCAACTGACTGTATCGCCGATAGATAGTGGCGGAGATGACAAGGGGGCTCGAGCGATGCCACTTCAAGGGGATCACGTATTGGAGGAACGAGGAGGGGGGGGGGCGCGGGGGAAGATAGTGGATTGCGGGGGTTGCGGGGAATCTATGGGTAAAATAAAATAAAAAGCACCTATTCTATTAATATGATGAAAACAGACGAGAGAGAACAAATAAACAAAACAAAAAAGAAAGATGGCGGGATTGGGAAATAGATAGTGGAAGAAGAAAGACAGTAAATGGAAAGATGTGGAAGAAGAAAGACAGTAAATGGAAAGATGTATTACAAGCGCCACTCCACTCAAGTTGATGTCTCAAGTTTTCGTTTTGCATAAAGTTGTTTTTTTGTCTATTATTATTATCATACGTTTTCAAATTCTCAGCATATGTTCTATAAATAGATATAGATCTAAAGATTTAGAACATTTTCACAGTTTCTTATCGAACGATCCTTTATGATTCATAACGTTTCAAAGTTTCAATATTTGAACAGTTAGAATTATTTAATTAACTCATTAAACAAATTTATATTAGATTTGTTCAGATTTGCAATAGATTTTTAAGTTGTTGTTTTTTTGTGTGTTTTTTTAGTGTGTGGGGGGGGGGGGGCTCTCTTTGACACAAGTTTGGAGCATGGTTCTTTGCTGACTGTTGATATCGGTCATATGCCAGTATTATCAGTGTGATAATAACAGTTGTAAACATTTCTCTATCAGCGAGACCTAGAGTAAGAGGGACATTGTAATATGTAACCAGCTATATATACAGATTGAGGTATATGTCAGAAGTCTATATCACAAAACAAACCCTTTTCAATATGAGTTTGATTGGTCTTTATTAATAATAATTCTTGTTTAAAATTATAATCATGTATTGAGATACAGGGATGAGGGAATTTTTTTTTATGTCAAATCTTACAATATTTAAGCTAATGCCGATTTCATCATATTGCAAGCTATGTCAAATTTACATTATAAAGCAAGCTATTTCAAATTTGCAACATATTGCAAGCTATGTCAAATTTGCATCGTATTGTAACTAATATCACTATTGAAAATGTATTAAGTAAAGTAATGTATATATTCCCAAATATGGCATGTCTTTAAAGACGGTATTCAAAAATGTTGCAAACGTTGTCAATACTTCAGCATGTTTTAAGTGATGTCAATATTCAATATTTCATAATGCTGCACGCTAGAGCAATTTTAAAATAGGTAGCACTCAATATATCTAACATTATTACACGTAGCCAAAGTCACCCAATACAGAAACCCATAATTTGTAAACTATCGCTTTACATGCGCCATTAAATTATACGCACGAATGCATTCTTTATACGTGTTTTAAGTACGCATTTATACGTATGCGTTCTTTTGTTTTGTGTACATATCTTAAACCTTACATTCATGCATTAAACAAATCTATTCATTTTACATCAATACAGGATACACCTCACAGACCTTCCAATTAAAACCTAAATAATAAAGCAATGATTTAGTTGCACATACAACGGTGAACACATACACACATATACATACACGAAGAGATATATTTTCTTCCTAATGTTTTATATTTAAGGGGGGGGGGGCGTAAAAGGTAACCCTTAAGACCTTTAGTTTTGATCTTTTCGCGTCACGGTACATTAAACGTGTAATTGTCGAGCCCTCGACACCAAGCTCAGTTAAAGAGAAGCTACAGTTGAGGGATCAAGCTGCATTACCGGATACATTTTAAAGAGGTCTTAATTTATGAAAAGATATTTAAAAAAAAAGGAAATATATAATAAATTCTTTCACAATAGGTTTCAGATATCAAATGGATTCAACTGACGATGCGTAGATCTTAATAGCTCATACGTATAGGCCTATATATTATATATTTGTGTTAGTGTATGAGTTTCTGTTAAGTCTTATGAATTCAAATATCAAGGTTGAAAATTTTTCCTTCACTGTTTTTGTAATGTTTTTCTTTTATAAATTGTCTGGATACGCTTTTTCCAATATAGAAGTTTATCATCATTTTTATAATAGGGGAACAACCATAGCGCTTATATTACACTGATAAAATAATGAAATCATTACTGATTTAAAATGGCTTTATTCTGTTGTATTTTGATGAGCTGAACACGAATAGAACCATGAATGGTTTTATTGACTCTCCTTTTCAAAAAGTTGATTTTCTGTGTTTCACCATGTAGACCAATACGACGGCAACAACATCCTAAATGATCTTTGAATTATGTAATAGTAATATACCAGGAGTAGGCAAGCTACGACTGTAGGATTTACAAGGGTTCAAAGGTTATGATATCAAATCGTGCGCATGACTTCCGCTCTATAAGAAGTCCTAAATGTAGAAGAAAAAAAACGGCATGGCGAAAGATTTCTTCTCAGACATTTTGTCTGTCCATGTGAAGGCAGAAATCTACACTAGCCTGGCATCCTGCTCCACGAAGAGGCGGACACAAAAATTAATTAAAACTCAGAAAATCCAGACCGGCGAACGAAATGGAAGCTATCGGAGCGGACCAAAAGGTAGATGATTCTGCCGTGGAGCGAGATAGGAGGGTCATTTGCAAGTAGACAGTACATAATCCGAGTCCCTTTGATCGGACAGTGTTGCATTGATGAAATAACGAGATAGAAATGGGGAAGATAACAGCCCATTCAAAGTTTGAAGGGGTCGGGGGGGGGGGGTAGGGGGTTGTGGAGCAGTCAGGCGAGTCTCTAAGATGAGAGGTGGATGGTAAAGATAGAATTTTACAGGCGAAATTACGCCCTCCTCTCCCCTCCCCGCCCGAAAGGTGTTATCGCCTAATGGAGATGTGGTCGGGTTTATCTACACCTCCGTCCACTACCCACCTCCTACTTCTCTACAAATTCCCCTTTTCTTTGTATATATATATATATCCCCCCCCTCTTATCAACCCCAACTCAAAACTATTCTCTGGTTCTCAGACACTTTTAAAGCGCGTAATTGTAATTTGTTACGGTTAATTTGAGACAAGAATCGAGCCGTCTATACAGAGTTATTGCTGGGTCTATACAGAGTTATCCCTGGGTCTATACAACAGTTATCCCTGGGTCTATACAACAGTTATCCCTGGGACTATAGAGGAGTTATCTTCCCCCCCCCTCCCCGGCACCATACCGGTCTGTAAGAGTAACCCATGGGTAAAGGCGGGACTTTTATATGTGATTGTGTTCGCGCGGGCGCATTGAGGAAACGGAAATACAATGCGAAGTATACACCAAATAGAAGAACTGAAAAAGAAAAGATGGCTTCGTGTTATTCCAATTGGTTGAAAGATATTAAGCGAAACCATAAATAAATGGGGGGGGGGGGGGAGACTAAGCTTTGTGCCCGATATACTTTTGGCGCCGATTTTGGCGATATAGAAAACATAGCTGTTGGAAAGGTAGCAAATGGTTGTAGAAGAAATGTTGTTTTGTTGGAAGTGTACCAGTTGCTTTATTGTGTTCGTGACGCTCAAATCCTGGTGTTATTTGTTTCTTCCTCATTATAGCAGGAATATAAAGGAGGAAGGTTGGTATGCAGTGGTCGAGAAAAACAAAAAGGAACATTAGTTGTACTATAGACTGGGCAGACTACACTGGACTGAGCACATGGAACGAATGCCAAACAGCAGAGGAGTAAAAGTAATATACACACAGACAGAACCCCTAGAGGAAAACGACCTAAAGGCAGACCGACACTTAGATGGTTCGATGATCTCGAGATGGATATGCGACAGATCGGGGGTCCAGGCCTGGAGAAAGAAAACAGCAGATAGCGGAAGGAGGTGGGAAGGCAGCCCTCCATGGGCTGTAGCGCCACAGATGATGATGATGATGTACTATAGACGGGAATGACAAGATACGGTTTAGTAAATGTACGTACCATGTATTTAGAAATATTCTGATATACATTTATTTATATTATATCTATATATATTCGCCAGCTGTGGCCGTATCTTATATATTCGTTTTTATATCCGTCTCTCTATTTCTCTGTGTGTCTATATATCTTTCTGTCTTTTTTCTTTTCTTTCTTTCTGTTTGTATGTCTATCTATCTATCTATCTATCTATCTATCTATCTATCTATCTATCTATCTATCTATCTATCTATCTATCTATCTATCTATCTATATATCTATCTATCTATCTATCTATCTATCTATCCATCTATCTATCTATCTATCTATCTATCTACATATCAATTAATTTAATTATTCATCTATCTATTCACCTATCAGAATATTTATTGACATATCTATCAAACTATGAATCTGTCTATCTTTCTACATCAATCTAGCTTTGTATCTACCTATTTATTTATCTATCTATATGCCAATCAACACAATATCTATCTACCCATTTATCTCTCTAATTACACATTAATCAAGGTTTCTCTCTCTCTCTCTCTCTATTTATCTTTATCTATTTAAACTTCTGTCTATCTATCCATCTATCTATCTCATTCTGTCTATATATGCCAAATATTTCACAGGCAATACACTATAACTCATCAAGCAATTATAGCTATTTATTAATTATACTACAATTCGTTGCGGTATTAATTACCTGGGTCTCAACCTTAAGCGATTACGAAGTATTTATTTTGTTAGTTCAGTCACGCTTCCTTTTAAATTGTATCAACACACACACACACACACAAACACACACATGACGGCCTCCTACACTTAAAGCCAAATCCAATTTCCCCACCAGAAAACGCCCCTGATACAAATCTACTTGAATTTAGATTTATTGACAACTAATTGGTGAATTTAAAACGGAAGGGCGGACGACGAGGCTCTGTATAATAAAAAAAAAACTGGACCAGGTAATAGGATCCGGCATTTCCTCTCCGTCCTCCAAGCTCGGGTTGTCTAAATAGTTTCTTTTTTTGTCGTCCATTGTAGTCCATAAAACACTTTGACCCTCGGCCCTTGTCCGGCAAGTGACTGCGTTGTAGGGCTCATTTTATCGTCATATTTGGGGGGGGGGGGGACTCTTTTTATTTGAATGCCGCGAGACTTTTGACTAGGGATCGTTTGTCAAACATGGGGGGGGGGGGGGGGGGGGGTCATTTCTATTAAGTTAACCTTTGGATCGTTTCTAGAATACAAAGAAAGAAAGAAAGAAAATTGGAAGGACTGGCTAACCCAAAGACATTGAGAAAGAGAGAGAGAGAGAAAGTCAGTCATGCGATATGTCACATTGTTACTGTTTTGTTTATAAATGCAACTGTTCTTTATCCTTTCAGCCTTTTTTTTTTTTTGTTGTTGTTGTTGTTTTCGTCATTCTGTTTTTCCGATTATTCAAGTTCGAAACCGTAGATTTAATCCTACTAAGCGTACATGTCATTTAAAAATGTAAAGACAATGACAATTTAACTAGAAAGAATATTTGTATAATATGAATAAAATCACAGACGCATCTATCTAGGGTTGACAGACGTCCAGCAAGAAAATTAAAACGTTTTTTAAAAGAACTTGATATGATCTGCAAAGTTTTTTTTTAATTGCCCAAATTGCTTTTCAGTCTAGATTAAATAAAATGTTGAGTCAGTTTTACTAATAGGCCCTATACAATTATTGGCAGCTAATGTAATAAAACTGAACTGATTGCGGATTGTGAAACACTAAATATGTCATTCTTTTGTCTCTCTATGTCCTACTTTTGAAGTCCAAGTATCTCGCAACCTTACGTCTATCGGTCTGTTTGTCTGTTAAAGGAGCGAAATACTTATACAAGAATAAATGGCTTACAATTTATAACTTTGAAATGATCAAAACTGTAAAAAGTATTTGAAAATTATATTATATGACTAAAGAACGTATATTTATTATTTTAAACATTACATTAACTACACAGTTTGTATGATAACTATGTATTTATTACGCTTTACGTTATTTAGTTCCGGTCGACCTGAGTTAAACACATTAAAAGATTTGGAAAAAACAACAACTGATTTCTCAGTTAAACTGATATCTAAATATAATCAACAATTGCTGGTGTTAGATTTCAGGGTTGTCCAAATTGGATGAAGGCATGTGCCATTTCATCACTTGAGTGCCGCACCCCCCCCCCCAGTCACCCACACAACAACCCTCCCTAGGTCTAGTAAACAAATATATTTCACACTTCAAAACTAATTTTACATTTTAATAATGGTTTATTAGCTAAAGCTGTATTTTCTTGCTTAAATCAAGTTTTATTGTAATAAGTATGTTACGTATATAAAAGTAAAAGTTCTAGCTGTCTGAATTTTACAAATAGTACATTTTTTGTAAGTTTACTGGCGGGCCACAAAAATCCACTTGTTGCGCCGAATCCGGTCCGCGGTCCGCGTGTTTGTGACCCCTATCGGTTAGATCCTCATCTTGACTAACAAATGATAATGTTTAGCCAATAATTACCATATATGTGAAAGTTTAGTCATAAAATATTGTATTTATTATGAGATGGCTGATGATAGAAACATCTTCTTGGTTAGTCCTTTTTTGGTGGCCAAACTTGAGCCCCTACAACACCACAGAGCGGTAGACGAAATCACCACTATGTACAAGATCATGAACCGCCATGTGGAAAAGTCCACACAGCCAGGTCGCATCCGACAAGTGTCCCGCATTTCCCGAGGTCATCAGCTCAAACTGCATGTTCCACACGCACGCACCGACGTTTACAAATATTTTTGTTTCTTTCAGCCATTACACTGTAGAACACACTGGAGCAAGCCTCCATCACTGCCCCCTCTGTACCGGCTTTCATATCGTCACTGAAAGGTTGGGCTAAATACCTCAAATGAAACTCCGTCTTCAGTTTGTAATTCTTGTTTGTGTGTCATTGTATATGTAGTTAAATTGTGGTCTTTTTCCTCGCCATATTAATATAAAGAAGAAGTCGTCCTTCTGGCATGCGCACAACATTTCCCCACCTGAGCTAGACTTTTCCTAATTGCATGTAGATCATAGGTTCTCAACCTTTTTCGGCTCACCGCGCCCTTTTACAATTTTGTTCCGCTCACCGCCCCCCCCCCAACTTTTTTTGCGCCCACTCTCCCCACCCCTCTGGAAATTAAAGGGTCAATATAGTTTCTGCAATATTTTTTTTGGCCGACTAGATTTGTGTACTTATTTATTGTCTTTAAACAAAAATGAAAAGAAAACATATTGTACGAATTAATAGATTTAAAAAAATTGCATAAACAAGAGGATTAAAAAAAAAATCGATATTAAATATAAATCGTTTGCCTGGTGTGTTGCTAGTAGTTTGTCTAAATGTGTTTCGCAAAATTCTTAGGTCTCCACACTTCACTATTTGCACCTTGTCTTGTTTTTCTTTTTTAACAACCAAATGGTACTAGCATAAAATACACTTTCCACAAAAGAATGCAATATAAAAATGTTGCCCAAACTCACCTTTAGAGAAACTGTTTAATTTTCTCTCAAAGAATCGCATTTGCTTTTAAAAAACTCGAGCACCGAATCCAAATCTCGTACATTATATTTAAACGGTCATCTTTTGCTAACCAACGCGCTTCTGTGTGCAGTAGCCATCGCTTGTAGTCCTCGTCAATGAACAATGAACAATATTTATTTTGCCCCATGGTAAAAACAATAAGAACAATAAATAGGCAATAAAGGCATACATAAAGACATAACAAGAAAATTATAACAGCGGCAAAAAAAAAACAACAACAATTATATCGAGACAATAGTTTTGTTTTATTAAAGGGAGATAATTAACCCGTTTCATTTGAGCTAATATTTCTAATGTTTTTTTTTTCTTTTATAAAAAAAAATAAATGGCTTAAAATTTATAAATGATCAAACTGTAAAAAGTATTTGAAAATGATATAAATATTATATTACTAAAGAATTTATAGGCCTATGTATATTTTCAAACATTACATAAACTACCCAGTTCGTATGATTACTACGTATCTATTCCGCTTAACGATAGTAGCTACAGTATTTAATAAATCCAAATGCATTAAATAAACATCTCAGTAAACCTGAGATAAAAATATCATTAATATTAGCAGATTATCTATTTAGCAGCGTTTACATCACATTTCATTAAAAAAAAAACTAATCGATTCAAATAGTTTTGGTGTTGAAATTTTCTCGGGTACATTTGTACCGCCCATTTGTCCTTCACCGGCCCCCAATCGCCCCCGGGAACGTCAGCGCCCCCCTAAAGCTGCTCACCGTCCCCCCCGGGGGGGGGGCGTTGAGAACCTATGATGTAGATGCTTGGCATGTAGGTCTGTGCGAGCATTTCATGGTCCGGGATCTTGTCCTTCCATCTGACCCTTAGTAGGCAGCTCAGTTGGAAGTGATTTAGCTTCCTGCCGTTGTGGCTATACACCAGGGGTTGGGAACCCTTTTGTCTTAGAGAGCCATGGCTATCACATATTATTATTTTGAAAAGTAATTCCGTGAGAGCCATACACTATTTTTTAAACTAAAAATTCAAGTAAATGTGTGCATTTTGTGTAATATTAACACTAAAAGTACAATAAATATGTCAGTGAATTCTTCTAATGCTGAGCTGCTGTAGACTTTAGCTAATTTGTAGGATGAAATATTGATATGCAATTAATATGTAGATCAACTAGTCTAAAAAAAACATTTTTTTTATAATCGAACATTTGTCTGCGAGCCAGATGCAGCCATCAAAAGAGCCACATCTGGCTCGCGAGCCATGGGTTCCCGACCCCTGCCATACACGGTCCAAGTTTCACGTGCATTGAAAAAGATTAGTAGAACTGCGTAAACTTTTAACTTGGTTGACAGCTTGATGCCCCTCTGATTCCATACATTGGACCGGAGGAACTGGCTCTGGCTTTCCTAGTATTGACTTCATCATCTATAATATAAGCTATATGTACAGCCTGGGAGAGGCTACTGCCAAGATTCGTGAACATATCCACATTGTTCACCTTTTGACCATTTACAGTATTGAAAGGTTCAATGTAGTCACATTCAGGAGCAGGCTGGTGCAAAACTTCGGTTTTCTTGATGGAGATGGTTAGACCGAAGTTTGTGCATGCCGTCCAAACTACGCTGCATGTCTGCTTCCGTGTAGGCTATCAGGACGCAATCAAACACAAAGTCTAGAATTCTCTTAATGCGGGTCTTAGATTTGGCCTGCAGTCTCCTCAGGTTTGAGATTTTTATTTTTTATTTTTTTTTGTCCCTTAACCTTGGCGGTCGTTGGGGGGAGCTAATGGACACTAGGTGTCCGATAGTCCTATCTAGGGCTTGGTAGACTTGGCGGCGCCCATCTCCTCTCCAAGTCGGCGGTGGATTTATGGCCGTCTGCACCGAGGGTCGAACCCCTGATGCGGTGCTTGGGAGTCGAGCTCGATGTCGACTTTGCTAACCAGCCGCCCAGGTTTGAGATAAATGCTAATAAAAAGGATGATACAAACACGTTAATTTTGTATTAAATATAAAACGCCATAACGATTTTCTTTAAAAATAATCTCCTTTGATTTTGGCCCCTCTCTTGCAACGGAGTTAAATTAATTTTCCTATAAAAAAAATCTTTTTTTAAAATATACTAGAGACTTTGAGGTTGTCGGCACGCTGAATGATTGAGAAAACCCTTGTTTGGCACACGGTTAGCAAAAGAATGCCAACCCCTGATTTGTAGCATAGGGCCTAAGTAGTGAATTTAAAAAGTCAATTAGTGCATTAGAATTTAATTCAAAAGTCAATTAGCGTATTTGTAGTGAATTCAAATGTCAATTAATGTATTAGAAGTGAATTCTATTAGATTCTACATTATCGGAATCCAGCAGTGGAAGATAAAACTATATCCATATTTTCGGACTAATGTCCAGTTCCCTTTCCTTTTTTTTATATTATTTTCTCTTTATGTGAGTAGAAGTGTATAAAGCTTGACCAGGCAGTTATCATATCACCAGATCAGGTACTCTGATACTCCAGAATTTTCCATCAACTCCCCCTCCCCGCCCTAGCCCCCGCCCAATCCGATCCCCGCCCCTTCCTCAAACCTTGTTTTTATGTATCGTGGTTGCTCCGCGGAATCAATTACTTCTCCGCCCACTTCTATTTCCTTGCTTGGAGATTGTCATCGCAAATGGCCGTCTTTTAGGTGCCCAGGATTTGCGCTGATTTCTCAAACAGATAGCATTCAAAACCTGAAGTAGAGACAGAAAGAAAGGAGAAACTCTGGCCACTGGCCCCTTGTCCCTACACCAAGATGGACACCGGAAATAAAATAATAACAATAGTATAAAACCAAACAAAATAACATCTCCCGACTTGGGAGGGATTTGGTAAAAGGATGACTTGGGGGGGGGGGGGGGGGGCTTTTGTTCATTTAGTAATAACGAATTAATTGAGTTTAAATTTTAGAGTCCGGATTACAGAATTGAGATTTTATTGGGGCTGAAATAGATTAAATCTGAGCTGAGATAATTAGTTCTTGAAATGGCATAAGACAAATTAAAATCCGAGGGAAGCGCCATTGAATGTGTATAGGCCTAGCTGTGGCAGAACTAAGCCTGTCTTAAAATCTGACAGTAGGAATGTTAATTGTTTACGTTCGATGGTCTTGAACTTCATGTTACATTCAATTACAGTATTTTTTTTTCTTATAACTGTGTTTAACAAAAGTATGTAGTCCACAGAACACTCAAAAATAAAAATATCTTTTCTAAGGAATCACACAAAAAAGACGATTGTAATAGAGCCGACTGACAAGACATTTATTCCTTAAAGCCATTAGACCAGTGGTTCCCAACCTTCTTAAGGCCACGACCCTTTAATACAGATTCTCATGTTGTGGCCACCCCATATCTTTTTTTTAGTCGCTACCTTATAACAGTAGTTTGCTACTGTAATGAATGGTAATGTAAATATCTGATACAACAGTAGTTTGCTACTGTAATGAATGGTAATGTAAATATCTGATACAACAGTAGTTTGCTACTGTAATGAATGGTAATGTAAATATCTGATACAACAGTAGTTTGCTACTGTAATGAATGGTAATGTGAATATCTGATACAACAGTAGTTTGCTACTGTAATGAATGGTAATGTGAATATCTGATACAACAGTAGTTTGCTACTGTAATGAATGGTAATGTGAATATCTGATACAACAGTAGTTTGCTACTGTAATGAATGGTAATGTGAATATCTGATACAACAGTAGTTTGCTACTGTAATGAATGGTAATGTAAATATCTGATACAACAGTAGTTTGCTACTGTAATGAATGGTAATGTAAATATCTGATACAACAGTAGTTTGCTACTGTAATGAATGGTAATGTAAATATCTGATACAAGAGTAGTTTGCTACTGTAATGAATGGTAATGTAAATATCTGATACAACAGTAGTTTGCTACTGTAATGTATGGTAATGTAAATATCTGATGTAAAGGATGTATATTCCTTGCTTCAAAATGAACTTAAAGTAAAGAGAAAAAGTAGTAAAGTATCCAGTCGGACCGAATTGATCCATAGATTAGGGCCAGTGAAACAGCGTTCAAGAGTTTGCGTGCCCACGGCAAACTAGGGGATTGTGTGACAAGTACAATGCCCAGACGCCTGTAGGCTACTTTTAAAGCATAGTGATTAAACTAAAAAACAATAGGCGGTCTTGCTTTCTGATTTAATAAAAAGTTTTGAGTTCATCACGAAGCTCAAAAACAAGTTCTAAAACTTTCCCTCTCAAACCATTTCACTTTAGTGTGAAATAGTAGAACATTGTTCGGCGAATCCAACTCAATGCACAGTTGCAAAAACAGTAAACTGTTTAAAGTGCTCGCCTTAACAGAATTAACACAATTTATGACGCTTTTAATTACTTGTTGTTCTTGTAGCAACGTCGTCGTTGCTAATATTAGTCGATAAATCATACAGTGAGACTTATGGTGACTCATTTAGTATCAAACGTTGAAATCCAGACCGAACAGTATCTACATTAAATTCCAATATATTCATGAAGTTCCGTTTTGCCGCAAATACTGCTGATTTCAACACAGTGGCTGCTTTTAACAGAGAATAATTATGCCTTTAACTCAACAACTCTCTACACACGTGTGACTGGTCCGCATAAGTAGGTCTATATTATGCAAACCCTATTACATACAGGAGTAGTATCTGATGGGGTTGGCGCAATGACGTCATCAGACAGGGTACTTATATGTGGATGTAGGCTGTCTAAATGTGGACTGACCCGCTTAGAAACGAATAAATGAACAGTTCTCGGTTCCTAAGACCATCGAGAATATGTTGATTCAATTTTTGGGATGGTCAAAGGCGACCCCCGTGAAATGGTTGTTCGACCCGCTACAATTGGAACCGCTGCTTTATACAAAGATGTGTCAAGGATTTTCCGAGCAAAGTGTTCTCAATCCGTGGTATATTCAAAGATAAACTCTTATTTTCCGAGCAAAGTGTTCTCAATCTGTGGTATATTCAAAGATAAACTCTTATTTTCCGAGCAAAGTGTTCTCAATCTGTGGTATATTCAAAGATAAACTCTTACTTTCCGAGCAAAGTGTTCTCAATCTGTGGTATATTCAAAGATAAACTCTTATTTTCCGAGCAAAGTGTTCTCAATCCGTGGTATATTCAAAGATAAACTCTTATTTTCCGAGCAAAGTGTTCTCAATCTGTGGTATATTCAAAGATAAACTCTTATTTTCCGAGCAAAGTGTTCTCAATCTGTGGTATATTCAAAGAGTAACACTTATTTTCCGAGCAAAGTGTTCTTAATCTGTGGTATATTCAAAGATAAACTCTTATTTTCCGAGCAAAGTGTTATCAATCTGAGGTATATTCAAAGATAAACACTTATTTCTTGTTCAACCACCAACACTTTTTTTTCGCTCTTATTGGATTTATCTGAACGAGAAATTGCCGAAAATGGAATATCATTTGAATAAAACTTAAAAAAAAAATATATAAAAAAAATAACTTAACCTGAAATAGTAAAAATAAAATCATCTAAGCATCAATATTTTTCTTACGAAATTGGAGTTCGTATTTTTTATAGCTAAGAAAACTCCCACCTCGGAGGGATGTCTCCCCTCCCCCCCTCTCCCGCATTGACACCACACAATACACTGTTGTGATACCAACTCTATCACACAATACAAACATAGAAATCCAGGAAGAAAAGAAATGAGAGAAAAAAAACAACAGAAGATGAAAGAAAACTGAGATAGAGATCCTAAAAGATTGGAAAAGCTATCAGTTACTGAGGCTTAAAGAAACGTGAAGAATTTATCAAAAAGAAAATAGTATAACACAGTTGGCAGCACGCCTGTAACCAATTGACACCTCCCTTTATATCATGCCAACTAAAAAACTAACAACAAAACTATTCAATTGATATTGTTCCCTGTGTTTAAATATGAATTACAAGCAATACATTTAAAACGTTTGTATTGTGCGTGTTTGTGTGTGTGGAATGGGGGAAGGGGAGGCTATCAAACTTAGATTTCAACGATCTAATTAAAGGCTGAACCTCGCACCGAAGCGTCAGTAGACATTAACTGCCCCTGCACCACAAAAGCCTGGGACGTACGAGGGCGGAGCTAGCCCTCCCAGACGGGAGACACATCAACGTCAGACAGCGGCCCCCAGAGCTGTCCGCGGGGCCCCGTGATTAAACTGACCTGGGAGTAACGGATGGTGAAACTGATCTGACATCTCGTGCTAGCAGTCGCTTACACAGTTAGTTACTTTACTGGTGAAATGGAGCTTGAATCAAATCATATTGAACACAAATAATATTGATGTTTGAATGGTGATGTTTGGTGATTGATGTTTGTTTGGTGATGCTTGATGATTGATGTAGGCCTACTAATGATGTTTGATTGGTAATGTTTTGTAAGTTGTGTGATAGATGTAATAGGATGTTATAAATAATGCTGTTTGATTGGTGATGTTTTGTGCATGATATAATATTAATACTTTGTTTGTGATGTTTCGTGATTGATGTAGGCCTACTATTGATGATTGATTGGTGATGTTTTGTGATTGATGTAGGCCTACTATTGATGATTGATTGGTGATGTTTTGTGGTTGATGTAGGCCTACTATTGTTGATTGATTGGTGATGTTTTGTGATTGATGTAGGCCTACTATTGATGATTGATTGGAGATGTTTTGTGATTGATGTAGGCCTACTATTGATGATTGATTGGTGATGTTTTGTAATTGATGTAGGCCTACTATTGATGATTGATTGCTGATGTTTTGTGATTGATGTAGGTCTACTATTGATGATTGATTGCTGATGTTTTGTGATTGATGTAGGTCTACTATTGATGATTGATTGGTGATGTTTTGTGATTGATGTAGGCCTACTATTGATGATTGATTGGTAATGTTTTGTGCATGATATAATATTCATACTTGATCGCTGATGTTTCGTGATTGATGTAGGCCTACTATTGATGATTGATTGGTGATGTTTTATGATTGATGTAAAAGGCTCTTTGAACGATGGTTCAGTGGTGGTGTTTGGTAATTGATGTTCTGTTGTGTTGTTATTTACTATTTAGTAATTGATATAATAGGCCGTAAAATGGACGTTTGATGTTTGTGGATTGTTGTAATATTCATGTTTGATTGATGAAGTTTTGGTGACCAATCCTGTTATATGTGTAAATGCATATTTAAATAGTCTTTATAACCTATTATCTTTTTAGAAATGTATCCACAAATCATTTATTTATTTATATAGTTTATATAATTTATATAGTTATTTATTTATATATAAGTATGGCTTTGATATTATTATGTAGAACTATATTATCAATAATTTATTTGTTATGGCTTAGAGATTATCCGTGTAGCCTACTTCTACATGCGCTCTCATAGTCTCTGTATTTATCTAGTAGGTATAAATTGTGAAAAGCACAAACAGTCTAAATTTATAAGTAAGCTAATAATCTGTTTTCATTTCCAATTAACAGTTTCTATGGCTCTAAGACGCGCTTAATTTTTTACCCAAGCCAATATTTGTTGTTCCCGTCCCCAGGGGTTGTAACTCCACTACGTACACGTGCCGCTTATCTCCCCCTTGTTTCCGCTTGATGAATAGCACAGCGCCGCCCTCTCTTTGGCCAATCTTGAAATTTCTTTTTCCAATGCAACGCGAAAATCCACAAAGGATCAAAGAAAAGTGTATTGATGAACTCTCTCTCTCTCGTAATGTATACTGATATCTGAAGGAGAGAATGTCTCGCCCTTCCCACACGCCCCTTCCCCAAGAGACGAAGAAGTCACCCACTCCCCCCCCCCTTCCGATTCGTGATAATGAGGCCGAAGATGATAAAAGCTAAAGAGATGAAGGGGGAGCTTGATAAGGGACCAAAAGATTTGACCAACAAAAGGCGTGAGGATCTCCCTGGAGAAGCGCCTCCTGTGACAAGGGCTAATGAGATACGGCAAAGCTCAAACGTTCGCAAGAAGTCCGGCGGTGTGGGGGCCTAGTTGGCGTTGGTCAATGAGTGGGCTTTGGGGAGAGATGACCATCGAGCCATGAAAACATCGTTATGGCGAGATGGTCATTAAACAGATTTCTGATATTAAACAGAAGAGGGCGCGGGTTTCAGAAATGACCAGGTAGGACTTGAGTCGATCAGTACGTGTAATTTCAAAATACTCCCCAGGGAGGCCCCCGTTAATGAATGGTGGCCGAGAAAAGATAGTAAGTTTCCCGGCTTCAAGGCGAGTGGGTAGTTCTTGTTAACACTATACGACATGGCTACTAAAACTGCACAACCTTCTATGACTTTGAACATAAGCCATATATCTTGGATTGTAATTATTGCTTGCGTTCGTTATCTTACATCGGGGTACTTGAGGGAATCAAAATAATGATACGATTCGCATCTTGAAAACCTATGCCGGGTTTGTTTTCACTGCCATTAAAAGTAAAAGAGAGAAATAACTTCAAGAAAACTGTTATAAAAACTGTCTTTTTAACTATTGGTGTTTTTAGTGTTATATATATAAAATTACCTGTTTTTTTTTAAATAAAACAAGGCCTTAAAAATGCTAAAAATAGAGGGCTCAAAATACCGCTAATCAGTCAGTAACTTAATATCGCAACCAAAAAAAAAATATAACGGTAATTAATAATAATTTTTCAACCATCAATTTAAAGAAGATTGCTTGCTAGAGTTGTATACCTTTTATTTATTCTACAAACCAATCAGCTTATGGACCATACATATTTTACGTACGCAAAAAAAAAAGTCATATCTTTATACCGCCGTAATTTCCTGTTGCACATCCTATATTTTTTCGACCCTCTACCATTCGTACTTATAAATTATTATCTCTACCCCCCCCCCTTTTTTTTTTCTTTCTTTTATCCCCATATCTTGTTTAAAGAAATAATTTTTTTAAACTATACTCACAAGGCCTTTGTTTTACTATTTGTAGTATTTTAATTTTGTGTTTTCTCACGTTGAAATTAATAAATACAAAATAACATTACATTTTCATCGTTTCTATTGTTTTAAACTTTGAATCTAAATAATCCATAAAATTAAACACTTGAAACGTAACATTTAAGTTGTACTAATTTCAAGTAATAGACATACTATGTAATATTATTACATTATTCAAACAGATATTTTTCTTTACTGACTTTAGTAATGTATTAAATCAAATAACAAACAAATAATTTAAAAACATCAGCACTAAATTTAACTTTCATTCATACAAGTGATCACAAAAGCCGTTTGTTTGTTTTATGCAAGTGGAATCAATCAAAAAGCCATATCTTGCGGATGTTTGTCAATTGGAGGTTTTAAAATGTTATGCCTTTTATTTATGTGTGTGTGTTAAGACGTATGCCTTATATTTATGTTTTGTGTTAGGACTTATGCCTTATATTTATGTTTTGTGTTAGGACTTATGCCTTATATTTATGTTTTGTGTTAGGACTTATGCCTTATATTTATGTTTTGTGTTAGGACTTATGCCTTATATTTATGTTTTGTGTTAGGACTTATGCCTTATATTTATGTTTTGTGTTAGGACTTATGCCTTATATTTATGTTTTGTGTTAGGACTTATGCCTTATATTTATGTTTTGTGTTAGGACTTATGCCTTATATTTATGTTTTGTGTTAGGACTTATGCCTTATATTTATGTTTTGTGTTAGGACTTATGCTTTATATTTATATGTTTGTATTAAGACTTATGCCTTATATGTATGTGTTTGTATAAAGACTTATGCTTTATATTTATGTGTTTGTATTAAGACTTATGCTTTATATTTATGTGTTTGTATTAAGACTTATGCTTTATATTTATGTGTTTGTATTAAGACTTATGCTTTATATTTATGTGTTTTTATTAAGACTTATGCTTTATATTTATGTGTTTGTATTAAGACTTATGCTTTATATTTATGTTTTGTGTTAGGACTTATGCCTTATATTTATGTTTTGTGTTAGGACTTATGCCTTATATTTATGTTTTGAGTTAGGACTTATGCCTTATATTTATGTGTTTGTATTAAGACTTATGCTTTATATTTATGTGTTTGTATTAAGACTTATGCCTTATATTTATGTGTTTGTATTAAGACTTATGCCTTATATTTGTGTTAAGAGTTATGACTTAGACAATAAATAATGACGATCTACTCTACATACTTGTACAGAGCAAACAAACTTTTATGACATCCCAAAAAAAAATTATTATTGATTGAAATTTCCCCTGAAGACCTAAACTTTTTTAATTGTTTAAAAAATGTAAATAATAAAAAAAATTGTTTGTTGTCAAAACTAATTGAGAAGCTTGTATTACTCCGTTTTGCTATTCTGGTAATATCGGAATAGAGAGTGTACTGGTGTTGGTGTATGGACAAATATCAATGTTAGTGTATTTCACCACTACCAAGCCTTTCACTTGAAAGCGTATCCTAAATTTAAACTTAAGCCAAGGGTCAGTACGAAAAGTAAATTTTTATCTCAAGGACTACCACGCAACTTACAGAAAGCGGCAAACGCCAAGTATCTGGATACCATCTATAAGTTCAGACGTGAAGCTACTACAGATAACCTGAATCAGGTCGAGGAAGCGTTGCCGTGTGTTTATTCAGTGACTGCTATAATCACATCCATATGTTCCATTGTAATACAAAATAAATGGAGAACATATCTTTCAAAACTGTCTTAGATTGTAGTAAGCTGAACGTAACAATGAATAGATATTTACAAAGAGAAACGTGGAAATAAACAATGAGAGAATGTTACATAATGAATACATTTGGTTTATTCTCATATTGCAATCTGGTGAACGAGAACATTGGAACAATAACACTTAGTATTATTTTTTGTTGCCTTCGTGTAGGGCCTACATATTTATGATATATATGTGAATACATGTAATATTGAATATATTTATTTCAAATAAACTTCAGATAAAAGCATATGTATTATGAAGCAATGATAGTTGGCAGGGAATACTGTATCACTTCCTGCGTGGAATCTCGCACATAAATCTGAAGTGAGAATTTTCGTTTCTGCAGGCTTGATCGGTCATATCCCAAAGAGCATCTTTTAATAACACGACACACTTCTTTGAGGTGTCTGATGGTTGGACACCATCCTTCCATTGAAAGTAGGACGAGTTATTGACATCAAATTTATTTAACCACTTGCCCTCTTCAAAAGTCCCTCCAATTAGAATGCCTTCTACTTCAGTAATAGAGCTGTCAGCCCCGTCTCCCTCGAAAATGTCCCCAATGGATTCAAGCAACAATTTGAACTCACCAATGTCATCCATTTCAGCCAAAAAGCCACCAAAAATCTCGCAAGTGGCTTGCGCAGTTGCGAAGCTAGAAAAGTCTGTTTTAGAGAAAACATATTCAGACTTGACCTGTGTCAAAGGATCTAGAAATAAGGAGTCCTTAATATTTACCAGTCTGGAATCGACATTTGCTTGAAATTTCTCTAGAGAGGACACTTTATTGGCGATGTCGTCAAAAGCCAACTGCATGGTTTTAGTCAATGTCTTGAGTTGACCTAAGTCGACCCCAGCTTCTGCGGTGCTGTCTATTTTAGGGGGCGGTGTTGAGGCGAATCCGCTAGCAGGCGCCTGTTTGTCGGATCCATGCAAGCCCACGCCCATGGATGCCTGAGCCATGAAGGGTTCCTTATGGGTGTCGGCCCCGACAATTGTACATCTGTACAAGCCCTCGTCTTTTGATGTTGGTGCAATTATTGTTAGGTTTAGGTAGGATAAACCATTAATGTTGACTTGTCTTGTAATTTTAAGGTTTTCTGTCGCAATCTAATATGGAATAAAAAAAATTTGCATATAAAATTACTGCACACACAAACATTGCATATTACACTCACATAGAGAAACATTGCTTATTGCACTCACACACAGAAGCATTGTATATTGCACCCCCACACAAAAATATTTAATATTGCATGCACACGCAGAAACATTGCTTATTGCAATCACTCACAGAAACATTGAATATCGCACTACAAAGAAACCAAAGCATATTGCACTCACGCACAGAATCAATGCATATTGCACACACACAAAAACATTACATATTGCACAAAAGAAAACAAAAACAAACAAGAAACACTTTTGAGAGGAAAGTTCAATATATAAAATATATAAAAATACATGTATATTTTTGTTATGCTTATAAACTTAAATTGTGTTGACCTACGTGTTTAAGCACAAATATCACTTACTGGTTCGTTCTTACCACGACCAGCCGCGGTTGCCACTTCCTGTTTCTCTAGACCAAAGCTTGACTTGACGTCTCGGAGGCGGTAAAGTCCAATCACCCCGACCTGGGAAACTTGCGCCCCTGGCATTGCCCAGAATGTGCAGTTGATGGTCAGTTGACCGGTTTGCCCTTCCGTGATGGTCACTGGATCTACGCTTATGTGCAGGAATTTCTCCTGGACGCTTCCGGTCTTTTGTGCAGGCGACACAGACTCTGGCGTGATGGAAGGACACTTTTGAGGCGCAGGCTGTGTGGGTGTGTCGGTTGGTGACATCGGCTCTGTCTTTGTGGTAGTTGTTGTAGTGGATGACGTTGTGACAATCGTGACGGTGGTGGAAGCTGTGAATAGACGCAGAGCAGTGTATAGAATTAAAGCTATAGTTTTATGGGTGTCAAAACGTGTATAGCAAACAATGGCTTTCAAATGAAGACTTTAAAATTGATCATTAAAAGACTACTTTTTTTCCCTTTTACAGTCAGTTGGGCAGCTGATAGATACTAGCTTTAAGCTTATCATAATCATCATCATCATCTGTCCTTTGGGTTCCTTGTGGAACATAGGGTCTCTGTCAAAGCACGCCACTCTTCACGGTCTCTTGCTAGTCGCTTCAATTCTTCCCAGCTCTTTCCAGTTCTTTCAGTTTCATCCAGTATGCTTCGTCTCCATGTTCGCTTGGGTCTTCCTCTATGCGTTTACCCTGGGGATTCCACTCTAAGGCCTGTCTAGCTCTGTTGTTGTTATCTTTCCTGAGGGTGTGTCCAATCCATCTCCACTTCCTTTCCATGATTTGTTGTTCTACTGTTCTTTGTCCACACCTCTCCCACAGCTTGGAGTTTTCTACCTTTGCTGATGGGTCAGTTTATACCTAGAGAATTTCAGTCTTTGATGCATACCGTTGCTCAATAGCATTGGTTCTATCTACCAAAGAATAGATAGCAGAAACGTGATTACTTGCTACGTCGTAGGACCTCTGTGGTGGAATGATCTTCCAAACACGGAAAAACAAGCCGAAAAGACATTTTTAAAACAAAATTAAAAATGTATTTTAATGGAATATGGTAAATGTAAAGCGCATTCGAAGACTTTGTTATGAATAGCGCTATATAAATGATGTAATTTGTACAAACACAAAGAATAATTTACAAGTTAATTTTAATTTTAGAACCCTCGGTACAATCTTTACAAATAAATCCGAGGTAGATGAAGTACATTCTTAGTACAAAAAAAAAGACGTTGATCCAAAACGGATTCGTATTTGAGAATCGATGAAACAGCAGTGAAAAAATAATCATCAGCAAAAGTAACTGAAACTCTAAGATCAATGGGGAAACTATAATAAGATGGACCGCCTGCTTTAATATTTCTGCTGTTTGATAACTCGAAACACTTAATTTCGGACTTTCCGATCACACTAAGCCCTCTAGACTTCCGATTTCGAAAGTTATATAAGCCTACAGCGGAAACCTGTAATGCAATCGTAGGAGCGTAGAAGCAATTTAAAACAATCTTATTGGTTGCGCACGGAAAAAAAGAGCATTTAAGCTCTATAAAATAGAGCAAACTGTCCATCAATGGACAATGAGAACGGCTGAGAGACGGGAGGAATGGAGGAGGCTGGTTTACATGTCATCTGTGGCGCTCCAACGGTCCAACAGACTACGGGATATGTAGGATGTAGGATGTAGGGTAGGTAGGAAACTGTCCATCTTATTATAGTCTTTGATATATCACAATGTCTCTTTAGAATTAGTGCACCAGAAACGCCAATGGTACGTGTTAAAAACCAAGTCTTTTAAAAATATTCGATACCACCTCCTTGTTCATAAAGACATTTTCTTTTGTTATCTTCCGGCCATGAACAAAAAAAAATAAGAAAAAAAATACTTCCCGGAACTTTGCACCATACCGTGGTATATCTGAATGAAGTAAGTACAAATCCGAGGCCCAGATAGTTCATTGTGAATGAAGTAACTACATATCCGGGGCCCAGATAGTCCAATGTGAATGAAGTAACAACATTTCTGAGGCCCAGATAGTCCATTGTAAATGAAATAACTACATATCTGAGGCCCAGATAGTCCAATGTGAATGAAGTAAGTACATATCTTGGACCCAGATAGTCCAATGTTAATAAAGTAACTACATATTCGGGGCCCAGAGAGTCCATTGTGAATGAAGTAACTACATATCCGGGGCCCAAATAGTCCATTGTGAATGAAGTAACTACATATTCGGGGCCCAGATAGTCCATTGTAAATGAAGTAACTACATATCCGGGGCCCAAATAGTCCATTGTGAATGAAGTAACTACATATTCGGGGCCCAGATAGTCCATTGTGAATTCAGTAGCTAGTATTAAAATCAACATATTATTTTGTTACATTGCAGCTATAGTATCAGCTGCAAGGGTATCATAATATAATATAAAGACCCTAGGCCCTAGGGGTAACTAGGTCGTGGAGGAAATAGGTTTAACCATTTCCAGAAAACCCTCTTACATTTTTCAAAAACAATAACTTTGTTTTTGTTCGAAATGAAAAAAATTCTAAAGACAGTAATACAGTTATATAGATTCTGTAGGCATTCACGTAACATATATTATGATTAATATTTCTCTTATAAAAATTCTATTCAATGTATTTTTTTTTAAATTATGGCCACTTTATGCTAGTCTAAATACAAAATAAACCGATTCATTATACATGGAACTATCAGACTTTCTTTTCTGGTATTTTAGGATGAATAGGATAGATTTCTGTGTGTTCTATATTTTGATTTGAAGACTGCAGTCTTTAGAGATTTAATGTTTTAGTCACACTCTAGTGAAATTCAACAGCTGGACACATTTTATCAAAACACAAAAGGTAGCAACACTCTTTCAAAATACAAAGGGTAGACACTTTCTTTTTAAAATAAACTACAGAAGAAAAATACAAATGGTTACAAGACTCTATTAAAATAGAAAATGTAGCTCTTTTCTATATATAAAAACATTTAAATTAGAGAAAATGTCTATAAGAATACATAATGGAAAGTAAATCTAATACTCTTTAAATTTACAAAAGGTAGCAACACGCTTGTAAAATGCAATAGAATATGTAGGCTTTGCCATACATCAAAATACAATAGAATATGTAGGCATTGCCATACATCAAAATGCAATAGAATATGTAGGCATTGCCATACATCAAAATGCAATAGAATATGTAGGCATTGCCATACATCAAAATGCAATAGAATATGTAGGCATTGCCATACATCAAAATACAATAGAATATGTAGGCATTGCCATACATCAAAATACAAACTAAGTAAAAATAAAGATTAACTAATTGCAAACTCTTGTTTCTTTTCTTTTTAAAGCGGGATGATGCAAATAAAAACAGGAAACTATATCTAAATGTCACAATACTATTGATTAAATTTATTTTACGACCGCCATAAATTGAGTTGGCACTAATTAAACCTAAACCAATGTTATTGTCACTGAAGTGTGAAGTAGGAATCATAACTGAATAAGTTCTGATAGAACCAGTCTTGGAAGCACTCAACACATTTAACAAGCATTTAATAACCAATTTATCTGACAAATTATCTCCCCACATACTCAGTGACATTCAGGTTAGTCGTCTGATTACGAAATATGACTCTTTTCTTTGTGACTGTATCAACCCACACTACAACGGCAGACATTTTGGCGTTACACACTTTTACGGGAGGCGTCAGAAAAATCTATAAGGCTTATGTGGCCATCAAACGAACGAGATTTACCAGTATATGTCACATAAAGAAAAAGTTTGTAATTTTGGTTTCTAGAAAGCTAGAAAAAGCTGGAAAATCAAGAGAGAAAACGACAAAGTAAACAGACGGTAGTTGTAAACAAAAGAGCAAGCAACTTAAAAGTAGACGAAATACATTATTTTAAGGTTTTAGAAATATAGAGATCCAATACTTACCTTCCATCCCTCTAGAAAAACACAGAAGGCAAACAGCCAAAGACACCAACATCGCTGTGGGCATTGTAAGCATTTTTGTCAGATACCAGGAAGGTGTTGTGGAAAATATTGAATTTGTGCACTGAATTAACATACAGCAACGGTAAAAATGGTTTTATTTGTGTTTTTTTTTTTGTTGCTTTGTTTTAGTTATTGTTTGTTCCTGTACTAAATATCAACCACAGACAACATAAGTGCGACTTGTACCACTGTCCAGTTGTCAAATACTTAAGTTCGCTTGTCGACCCTGTTACATTCAACAACATTGTCTTTCCTCTCAAGTGCATACTTTAAAAACAACAGCACAAGCCAAGGGATGAAGTCAAACAATGTTCGTTATATTTCTGCAACTATGAAACTAGTTTGCAAATGTTAAACTACATTTCAGTTTTCAATGTATCTAACCGTGTATAAACTGTATAGAAATGTTTTCCTGTTTTGTATGAACGAATCTGAGACCTTGTAAAGCCTGAAAGATTTGCAGAAGATATTAGGTGGGCTATGCTTTGTTCTGATCCCTATAATCCCTTAGTGAATCCTGATATATCATTCATATAGAACACAAAGATTGGTAGTCTTATCTTATCTTATACATTACAGACGCTCCTTATATAAAGAAGATTATTGCGTCCTACGCTCATCCGTAGTCCGAGTCTAGTCTTGCATCTTTTTAAAATTATGTTAAGTTACTGGATGTCTGGTTTGTTCGGGCAACCCATTCCATGCCCGAATGCCAATCGGAAGAAAGAGTACTTATCTGCATTTGTTATCGCATAAGGAATATGGAAATGTTTTTGTCTTTATGTTTATCTGAGCAAGTCAACTCAAGTATTCCCTTTGTTTATGTATTTTCTTTTTTACACAGGTTCGTGCCTTGGACGTTAAACATGTTCGTAATACATTTTGATTTTTATGTATATTCAAACCTAGATAAAAAAAATTTGCTACTATTCATAATACTAAGGTGCGAAAGAAATATCCACTGTGTTATAAATGCATCGAAAGTCAGAACTAACCCTTCCCGTACCGACCTACTTCTATCTATGCTGCCTTCAGTTCCGCTATATACGCGCCCGGGACTGTAAAAGTTAATATATGTTCTTTTGTTTAGTCCAGTGTTCGACTGATTTGTCAATAGTTGGAATAGATTATAGGTGCCTAGGTAATAGTGTTACAAATATACAATTGGACCAAGGGCGAGGGTTGGAAAATGGTTTGGGTTGGGAGAGGAGGGGGGGGGGGGGAGAAAGATGTAACAAAATAAAACGAGTCTTCATTTGAGTCAAAAGAAGTTAATTTTGAACATATAACAAGGAAACCATAACTAAACCATATTAGAGATGATAATGCATTTCTTTACCAATGGGCCTTAAAGTATGACGAAGAGTGTAAACCACCGATACGCTCCGATTAAAAGTACACCGGTGGGCTAACGCATGGGGAACAGCCCATGCACCGGTGAGAGCTACCCAGACGCGGGTGGGGAGGAAGAAATGTGCGCAACAACCAGTCTTGCCAAGCCCGGTGCTTGGATGTCCATGTCTATAGTTTGGAATGTGTGCTACCGGGCCACAGGGAATGAATACAATCCAGCCTCCACGATAGTGATCCGGATGGAATTCGCAGGTGGAGAGAAGCAGAGTAGTGCATGTGTTACGTGGCGTGCCACAGGGTGGATATTCTTGGACAGGATCTTGCTGTGCCTCCCTTCCGCTCCAGCTACCCCTTAACACGGTGAGGCCTGGACAATAGACAACATTCCCCTATAACATTCAACATAATGATATATATAATATAAATTATAATTATAGTTATATTGATTTATAAATTAAATAATCAGCGCTTCGATTTATTATAGATATTTTGAAGTAAAACGACTATTTAATTTGGCAGATGCTTGTCATTCGGTGGTTTTAAAGAAGCACACGAAGGAAATGAAGCATACGACACGGTCAAAGCTTATCCTATCTTATCTTATATATTACAGACGCTCCTTCTATAAAGAAGATTTTTGCGTCCTGATCTACGACTGATCCGTAGTCTGAGTCAATTCTGTCATTTTTATAAATGTTTTAAATTAAATTATATTAAATTACTGGTTTTTCCTGGTTTGTTCGGGTAAACCTTGCCATGTCCGGATGCCACTCGGGAAGAAATAGTACTTATATGCAATTGTTCTCGCATAAGGGACAAGGAAAGTGTTTTTGTCCTTATGTTTAACTGAGCATTGCAACAGGTTGTTACCGTGTAGTATTTCTAAACAAGAGTTTAATGTGTTATGTTTTATTACTATTTTACTCTTTGTTCTTCTGTCCTCTAGTGTTAATAATAATAATAATAATAATAATGATGACATTTGTATAACGCTGCCAACAAACATACTGCAAGCTCTGAGCGCATTTAAAATACAACTAAGACCACGGATACAATCTATAGGCCAAGAGATAAAAAACTAAATGATGATTCAAAACTTTACAAACATAGAACGAATCAAACAAATAAAGCAAAACAATAACCGACCTAACATATAAGTAAGACAGTAGGGCTCAAAGCATGTTAACTACTATAAATATTGGAATAATGAGTTTTTAAGTTCTTTTTGAAGGAATCAATGGAGCTTGTTTGCCTGAGTTGAATGGGAAGTAGATTCCACACCTTCGGACCGGATACTGAGAAGGCTCTAAGGCCAACGGTCATCAGAGAGAAACGGGGCTCTTCAAGAAGCGATGAGTTACCGAACGAAGTGTTCTTTGAGGGACATATGGTGTGATCAGTTCCTTGAAATAGGACGGAAACTCTTTATAAAAAATTATTTATTCTAGGTTTAGTAATTTAACTATTGGTGTTACTCTTGTCCGTTGTTAATAATTTTTAGTGTCACGACTGATTTTTTAAAATCTAATTGAATTGGTTAATTTATTTGTTGACCTTTTTATTTTGATCTGATCATGAATAAAGCTTTTACTGTCACACGTACTTACTGTTCGCACCGACATAACTCTTCTCTCTTTAAATGCAGGTTTAAAAGTGCACTTCGAGTACGTTTTATAAATACTTACGGTGAATAGTAACAATTCTAAAGCACAAACAGTTTTGTCTAAAGACTTGGAGGACAATCTTCATTGCGAGGCTGACTGTCAAGCAACTTTCAGAAAGCTGCGAGCGGCTCGAAACACATGGACATAATGCATACGTTCAGACGCCAATCTACTACGGATGAACTGTATTATGAATCGTTGCCCGAAACGTTGAATGAATCAGTGTTTGCTATATAAGCTCATCCAAAATGTTCCTTTTGCATGCAATAAAAAACAAACTGGAGAAGAAATCGGTAGCCGAGAGGCAGTGCGTTCTACTGGCGATCCGAAGGTCACGTTTTCGAATTCTGGTGAAGACTAGGATTTTTTTTCTGGGATTGGATGGTGTCCCTGGGTCTACCAAGCTCTGATGAGTAGCTGACAATAGTTGGGGTAAAGTAAAGGCGGCTGAGCATTGTGCTGGCCACACAATCACCTAGTATGTCCCTGGGTCTACTAAGCTCTGATGGGTAGCTGACAATAGTTGAAGTAAAGTAAAGGCGGCTGAGCATTGTGCTGGCCACACAATCACCTACTATGTCCCTGGGTCTACTAAGCTCTGATGGGTAGCTGACAATAGTTGGGGTAAAGTAAAGGCGGCTGAGCATTGTGCTGGCCACACATCTCCTAGTATGTGGTAGCCACAGAAACTGGTGAACGTTGCTTCACAGGCCCTATGGATCAATTAGATCCGGGCAGGAACTTTTTAAAAAAAAAATGAATAAAGTTTAAAAAAGAAAGAAACCAAATGAACCAAGAGACAGTGTGCACAATAAATACATTTGGTTTATTTTCATCTTGCAATCTGTTGAACATGAAATTGGAAAAATAACTTTTTAAATTTTTTCTTTTATATTTTGAAGATATATATATTTTTAATGTTTAAATCAATACAATTAATATTGAATAAGATGATTTGAGCCAATGATAGTTGTCAGGAAATATAATCACTTCCGGTTTGGAATCTCGCACATAAATCTGGTGTTAGAGTTTTCACTACTGCAGGCTTGATTGGTCATCCCCCAGTCAGCATCTCTTAATAACACGACACACTTCTTTGTGGGGTCCGTTGTCGGGTAACCATCGCGCCATTGAAAGTAGGGCGAGTTGTCGACATTAAACCTGGTTACCCACTTGCGTTCGTCCTCATCATAGGTCCCCCCAATGAGTACACCGTCTACCTCACCGAAACGGCTGTCCTCACCTTTCACCCCGAAAATTCCCGCAGCGAATGAGGTGAACAATTGAAGTTCCTCGAAGTTCTCCGCCTCGGCCAAAAACCCACCAAAAAGTTCGCAAGTGGCTTGAGCAGTTTTGAAATCAGAAACTTCAACTGTGGAGATAAAATATTGAGCATTCTCAAAAGTGACATTGAGTTGAGCTACAGAATCCTTAATATTAGCCAGTCTGGTATAGGCATTTGTTTGAAATTTCTCCAGATCGGCCACTTTCTTGGCGATGTCGTTCAGAGCCAACTGCACGGTTTCAGCCTGTTGCCTGAGTTTCGCTGAGGCGGCGCCAGACGAGGCGGTTTCAAGGGACGATGTTGGGGTCGGTTTATCGGCTCCATGCGGGCCTACACCCATGACGGCCTGGGCCATGAAAGGCTCCTTATGGGTGTCGGCTCCTACAACTGTACATCTGTACAAGCCCTCGTCTTTTGATGTTGGAGCAGTTATTGTTAGGTTCAGGTAGGACAAACCGCTATTGTTGACATGTCTCGTAATTTTAAGATTTTCTTTTGCTACCTAGTATCGAAGAAACAATGTTTGCATTTAAATTATTACATTTAGTGAAACATTGCATATTGCAAATACTCAGAAACATTGTATATTGCAGACACAGAGAAACATTGCACATTGCACAAACTCAGAAACATTGTATATTGCAGACACAGAGAAACATTGCACACTGCACAAACTCAGAAACATTGTATATTGCAGACACAGAGAAACATTGCACATTGCACAAACTCAGAAACATTGTATGTTGCAGACACAGAGAAACATTGCATATTACACATACTCATAAACATTGCACATTGCACACACACGGAGAAACATTGCATATTGCAAATACTCAGAAACATTGCATCTTGCACATACTCAGAAACATTGCATATTGCACACACTCAGAAACATTGCATATTGCACCAGAAAAACAAACAACAAATACGATAAAAAGTAAAAGTTCCATAAAAATGTTTAAAAAATACGTGTATCAATTTTGGTTTAAAAACTATAATGTGCTTTTTGTTAGCACACTTGTCACTTACTGGTTCGTTTTTAGCACCACCTGCCGCAGTTGCCACTTCCTGTTTGTCCAGACCAAAGCTTGACTTGACGTCTCGGAGGCGGTAAAGTCCAATCATCCCGACCCTGGCTACCTCCGCCGCTGGCATTGCCCAGAATGTGCAGTTGATGGTCAGCTGACCGGTAGACCCTTCTGTGATGGTGACTGGATTTACGCTTATGTTCAGGAACTTCTCCTGGACGCTTCCGGTCTTTTGTGCAGGCGACACAGACTCTGTCGTGACGGAAGGACACTTTTGAGGCGCAGGCTGTGTGGGTGTGTCGGTTGGTGACATCGGCTCTGTCTTCGTGGTAGTTGTTGTAGTGGATGACGTTGTGACAATCGTGACGGAGGTGGAAGCTGTGAATAGAAGCATTGCGTGTATAGAATTAAAGCAATAGTTTTAATGGTGTCAAAACCTGTATATCAACATTGGCTTTCAACTTATCACTCTTAAATTGCTCGTCACCAAAAGACTCCTTTTAGCCACCTTTCAGATATTTCAGTCAGATGGACAGCAGATACATCGGGAGATTTTAGTTATTGGGTCAGTTAATTCATTCATACATTTTCATTAAATAGGTCAGCTAATACATACCGAAACACACAGAACTCTAGTCTGTAGGTCAGCTGATACAAGCGTAACGTGTATGACAGGTCAATAGAATATACTCGATTGATAGACTGTGGTTACACAAATGAAAACTAGGTTACACGATTTTTTTCTTCTGATGCTTAAGACTTTCTTTTCAAATTAATGTTTGTAATTAAAGTTTAGTCCAGAAATGCCATCACGAAGTCAGTAGCTAGTTCTCAAATCAACATATCATTTACTGCCACAAATTCCCTTTTCTTTTGCAATTAGCGAGGGCTTTTTTTTTTGTTGGGAAAAATGACAACAATAAATTTTAATTAAAGTTTTATTATGGTAATGACAGATTTGTATATGTTGTAGAAATTAGCATTATTATTCACAATTCCTTTAGAAAAGAATACAATTTTCTAAGTTTCTATTGTAAAATTATTTTATGGCCATTTAGTGCTTTTCTTAATTGCTATAACTTTGGGACACTGCGTATCCACTAGTCCTTTCTGTGGGCTTGATAGACTTGGCGGTGCCCATCTCCTCTCCAAGTCGGCGGTGGAGTTTTTTTTATTTCTTATTGTCTGCACTATGGGTCGAACCCAGGATGTCGACTTTGCTAATCAGCCACTTTATATCATAATAATAAAGGAAGCAACACTATAGCGAAATACAAAAGTAAGCAACACACTTTTAAAAAAAGATAGCAACACTATATCAGAACAAAAAAAAAGAAATACTCTTATGAAAATACTAAAAGTAGCAACACTGTTATGTTATGTAGACATTACCCTACATAGAATTACAAACTACATGAAAATTAAAATTTACTTAATCATTTAAAGCTGGATTATAAAAAAAACAACAACAGGAAACTATGGCTGAAAACTACAATTCTATTTTACGACCATCATAAATTGGTTGGCACTAGTTGAACCTAAACCAATGTTATTGTCACTGATGTGTGAAGAAGGAATCATAACTGAATAAGTTCTGATAGAATCAGTCTTTGAAGCACTCAACACATTTAACAAGCATTTAATAACCAGTTTATCTGACAAATTATATCCACAACACTGAACGGTAATCAGTTTTTCATCTGATTACGCAACATGATTCTGTCTGTTTAAGTGCAGCAATAATTGGTTTCTTTTTTTAATGTACCATATATTTCTTTCTTTACAGCAATGGCCGACTATTTGGTGTAACAAAATTTTAGAGAGACGTCAACAAAGTCCGTAAGGATTGTGTTACCATAACATGTTATAACTAGCTCAAGAAATATATATTTAGATATCTGTGTGTGTGTGTGTAGGTTATTTTGTGTGTGTATGTGTGTGTGTGTGTGTGTGTGTGTGTGTGTGTGTGTGTGTGTGTGTGTGTGTTGTGTGTGTGAGTTTGTGTGTGAAAAAACGTCAGAGTCATATATTTTAGTTATGATCCCAGTCATACATATGTACTGAACTACTTTTACAAGTGAAAAAAAACGGCTATAACAATACGAAAATTAGAAAAGAAAAAAAACTATTTACATTGAAAAAAAGAGGCAGAAAGAAATTCGTGTTTTTGTGTGTGTGGCGGGGGGGGGGGGGGCGAGAAGATTAATAAAAATTTAGAAATAAAGACAGAGACCGAGAGAACACAGGGAGAAACAGATTATGAATACGAAAGTGTCATAGACACAAAGAAGAAGAGATAGAGATGGAGAAAGTGTGAGAGGCTAACTGAACAGATTATTATTTATATAAAAATACAAAGCAAGAAATTAGAAAAAAAATGAAATTATTCTATCCAAGGTCTTAGAAATATATATAATACCTACCTTCCACACCTCTAGAAAAACACAGAAGGCACACAAATAAAGACATCAATGCCGAAGACATTTTAAGCACTATTGTCTGTAGCCAGGGATACGTATCGAATATTGAATTTATGCACTGATTAAGAATAAAGCAAATAGATACGTTGTATTATTTGTTTATTTTTGTTCTCTCTTGTTGTTTGTTTGGTCGTGCTCTCAATTTGAACACAAGCTCGAGTTGTATCAGGGCTTCACTGTCCAGTTTCCACTTAATGAGCCTCGTTGCTTGACCACGTAACAATCATCCACATTGTCTTTCCTCTCAAGTGCAAACTTTCAAAACCACACAAGGCAATGTACGAAGTATAACAATTGGCGTTATATTTTTGCAACGAATAAACTAGTTAACTAACGTTAGCTACATTTCAGTTTTCAATTTGTCTAATCCTGCACACTTTTGTAAAAAATGTTTTACTGTTCTGAAAGGGCAAATTTGACCCCCACCCAGCCCTGTGGGGAGTTACAAATTACCAAACATTGTTGAAGTAATTAATGGACGTCCCCAAATCGATAGCCAATCAGATACTTTGACCGGTCACCTTTGACCCTAGACTTTACAGTAATGAGTAGATGTAGATGTAGATGTAGATGTAGAAAGGAACCGCTCAAATGTGCCCTATAATGTAACAAAGTTGACCACCCTAGACAAGGCATAAGCCAATTTGACTGTCATTGTTCTTTAGTTATTTGAAAATCAGTCTAGATTTCTAGATGTTCGTCCTAGCTTTTACTCATGGCTTGGATGAAGCGGGGAAACGATTATTCCAATATCATTTCATTGTGTCCATCTTTGCGTAGCGCAACAATTCGGTCATCAGGTCTTTGTGAGATCAGAAGTGAAATAGTCCAAATTATGTTCCTCAGTCCTAACGGGATCTCCACAGTAATATGAAGAAGAATAATAATCCCAAACTATTTTTGTTCACTTATTCCGCCAAAATGATTTAGAATCGTTCTGGGTGTAGGAGCGCGGAAGGGTGTTTTAGGTTTAGGGAGGGTGTATTCATCAGTAGCGAAATAGTAAAATACGTATCTGATGCTGTAGTTGTCACTTTCGTTTGAAAAACAGTACCTTATTACAACCCTTAAAATATATTTTGGGTGTTAAGGTAAATTTATTTTTTTAGGTTTTTATTTTCGCATTTATTAAGTAGGGTTTATTTTTCAATTCTTTTGACTTGTTTTATTTTTTTAAATTATTTTACCTGTTCCTCAAAATGTTGTCTTTTTATTTAACGTTCCGTCCGAGGCCGACCTCCCACGCCCCCCCCCCCCTTTTCATGTGCGCCACTTAGGGGGACAGGAAGACACAATAAACTAAAAAGTTTTAGATTTTAAATATATTGAAAATTTCAATCAATTTCAATATTTTACAACCGATGACAAATTTTTAGTAACCAAACAATGACCAATATTATTTTGCTTGACAACTTGCGTTCTTTGTTGTTTTATTTTCAAGTCTTATGATACATTTTTTTATCTCCATATTTTCTATTATTGTATGAATTTTTAACTCAATCACACAATACTGTTTAAATATTTGTACGTGAATAAATCATACTAAATTATATTGATTTCTCAAATGGATCGTTATAATTTCTTTTGACTATATGGCGAAACAACAAACTCTCATGGATCTAGAGCCAAGCAATACTATCTTCTCTTATGGCTCTTTAGCCAAACAATAAAAAATAACCACAATTTACAATTTGAATAATTCCTGACTTGGATTATCTCCCTTCCAATACCGGATGTGTTTTTTTCCTTTAAAGATTAAAACTAATGCTAACAATGGCGTCGAGTTCCTGCAATTATTAATTTGAAAAAAAATCCATTAAAACATTCGTGCACAATTTCTCGATTGATTTTTATTGTCAATTTATGTCCTTTAATATTTCTCTCTCTCTCTCTGATCTATAGTTTACTGGTGTTTTCGTGTATAATCATTATCAGAACCCCTGTGTAAAGCATTGATGTGATTTGGCCCCTACACTCCTTAACCTCATGTTCTCAGCCATGCTGGTGGATGCCTTCGGAGAAAGTGATGTAGGGATCAAACTCCGCTACCGCTATGACCTCAAGCTGATCAATCGGAGGAGACTGCAGACCAAATCTAAAACTCACATTGAGGCAATTCGGGACTGCATCCTGGTAGTCTCCAAGGAGTCAAAATTGGAACGTAGTTTATACATGTTCTACACGGCATATACAAACTTCGGTCTAACCATCTCCACCAAGAAAACTGAAGTTTTGCACCAGCCTGCTCCTGAATGTGGCCACATAGAACCTTCCATCACTGTAAATGGACAAAACTTAAACAATGTGGATAGGTTCACGTACCTTGGCAATACTCACTCCCAGGCTGTACATATAGACGAAGAAGTCAGTACTAGGCTAGCCAGAGCCAGTGCCTCTTTCTGAAGACTCCGGTCAAATTAAAAGGAATCGGAGGGCATCAAACTGTCAATCTAATTAAAAGTATTTATGCAGCAGCCCTTCTACCTATACTTCTCTTTGCATGTGAAACTTGGACTGAGGGTCTAATGGCAGGACAAGATCCCGGACACTGAGGTGCTCGCACAGTCCAACATGCCAAGCATCTACAACCTAATAGAAAAAGCCCAGATCAGGTGGGAAGATCAGGTTGTGCGCATGCCAGAAGGAAGACTATCCAAGATGATTTCCTATGGTGAACTTGTCGCAGGAACGCGGAGGTAGAAAGAAGAGGCTTAAAAACACCCTTAATGTCACCTTCACTGGAGCAGCTGCCTACGAAGAGAAAAGAGGAAGGTTCACAAATGAAAAGTGACACCTCAGAAGATCCAGCGACGTCAGCTCCGCTCCCTTTTAGCCAACAAGCCACGCATCCTGCTCTAAGTTCGGCCAACACTTTAGGGCAAGAATTGGCCTCATCAGCCATCTCCGGACCCACAAGCAGCAATGAATCTGACAGAGGATGGTCTTTATCGCAATCCATGGACAATCATCAGCATAATCTTAAGGCGCATAGCAGAGTTATATAAAATGTTTATTGTCTGCGTGTAGTGTTTATTTTCTGTTTATATCTGGGCGTGTAGTGTTTATTTTCTGTTTATATCTGGGCGTGTAGTGTTTATTTTCTGTTTATATCTGCGCGTGTAGTGTTTATTTTCTGTTTATATCTGGGCGTGTAGTGTTTATTTTCTGTTTATATCTGGGCGTGTAGTGTTTATTTTCTGTTTATATCTGGGCGTGTAGTGTTTATTTTCTGTTTACATCTGGGCGTGTAGTGTTTATTTTCTGTTTATATCTGCGCGTGTAGTGTTTATTTTCTGTTTATATCTGGGCGTGTAGTGTTTATTTTCTGTTTATATTTGGGCGTGTAGCGTTTATTTTCTGTTTATATCTGCGCGTGTAGTGTTTATTTTCTGTTTATATCTGGGCGTGTAGTGTTTATTTTCGGTTTATATCTGGGCGTGTAGTGTTTATTTTCTGTTTATATCTGGGCGTGTAGTGTTTATTTTCTGTTTATATCTGGGCGTGTAGTGTTTATTTTCTGTTTATATCTGGGCGTGTAGTGTTTATTTTCTGTTTATATCTGGGCGTGTAGTGTTTGTTTTCTGTTTATATCTGGGCGTGTAGTGTTTGTTTTCTGTTTATATCTGGACTTTTAATGTGGACAAAACGTTTACAGAAAGGTTAATAGAAGGACGAGTTCAATCGAAAATAGTTGAATGGACTAGTTCCATCAAAGAAGATACTTTCAGTCCAAGATGGTTTCCATCGAAGATAGTTTCCACCAAAGATAGTTTCCACCAAAGATAGCTTCCACCGAAGATAGTTACCAGCTAAGGAAGTTTCCACAGAAGATAGTTACCATCGAAGATAGTTACCATCGAAGATAGTTATCACTGAAGATATTTATCACTGAAGAAAGTTACAATTGAAGATAGTTACCACTGAAGATAGTTATGACTGAAGAAAGTTACAATCAAAGATAGTTACCACTGAAGATAGTTATCACTGAAGAAAGTTACCACCGAAGATAGTTACCACTGAAGATAGTTATCATTGAAGAAAGTTACAATCGAAGATAGTTACCACTGAAGATAGTTATCACTGAAGAAAGTTACAATCAAAGATAGTTACCACTGAAGATAGTTATCACTGAAGAAAGTTACAATCGAAGATAGTTACCACTGAAGATAGTTATCACTGAAGAAAGTTACAATCGAAGATAGTTACCACCGAAGATAGTTACCATCGAAGATAGCTATCACTGAAGAAAGTTACCATCGAAGATAGATACCACTGATGATAGTTATCACTGAAGATAGTTACAATCAAAGATAGTTACCATCGAAGATAGTTACTATCAAAGATAGTTATCACTGAAGAAAGTTACCATCGAAGATAGATACCACTGATGATAGTTATCACTGAAGATAGTTACAATCAAAGATAGTTACCATCGAAGATAGTTACCATCGAGGATAGTTATCACTGAAAATAGTTACCATCGAAGATAGTTATCACTGAAGATAGTTACCATCGAAGATAGTTATCACTGAAGATAGTTACCATCGAAGATAGTTATCACTGAAGATAGTTACCATCGAAGATAGTTATCACTGAAGATAGTTACCATCGAAGATAGTTGCCATCGAAGATAGTTACCATCGAAGATAGTTATCACTGAAGAAAGTTACAATCGAAGATAGATACCACTGATGATAGTTATCACTGAAGATAGTTATCACTGAAGAAAGTTACAATTGAAGATAGTTACCACTGAAGATAGTTATCACTGAAGAAAGTTACAATCGAAGATACCACTAATGATAGTTATCACTGAAGAAAGTTCCCACCGAAGATAGTTACCATCGAAGATAGTTATCACTGAAGATAGTTATCACTGAAGAAAGTTACAATCGAAGATAGATACCACTGACGATAGTTATCACTGAAGATAGTTATCACTGAAGAAAGTTACAATCATAGATAGTTACCACTGAAGATAGTTATCACTTAAGAAAGTTACAATCGAAGATAGATACCACTGATGATAGTTATCACTGAAGAAAGTTACCACCGAAGATAGTTACCATCGAAGATAGTTATCACTGAAGAAAGTTACCACCGAAGATAGTTACCATCGAAGATAGTTATCACTGAAGAAAGTTACCATCGAAGATAGCTACCATCGAAGATAGTTATTACTGAAGATAGTTATCACCGAAGATAGTTATCACTAAAGAAAGTTACCATCGAAGATAGTTACCATCGAAGATAGTTACCATCGAAGATAGTTATCACTGAAGAAAGTTACAATCGAAGATAGTTACCACCGAAGATAGTTACCACCGAAGATAGTTACCGTCGAAGATAGTTTCCACCGAAGATAGTTACCATCGAAAATAGTTATCATCGAAGAAAGTTTCCACCGAAGATAGTTATCACTAAAGAAAGTTACCATCGAAGATAGTTACCATCGAAGATAGTTACCATCGAAGATAGTTATCACTGAAGAAAGTTACAATCGAAGATAGTTACCACCGAAGATAGTTACCACCGAAGATAGTTACCGTCGAAGATAGTTTCCACCGAAGATAGTTACCATCGAAAATAGTTATCATCGAAGAAAGTTTCCACCGAAGATAGTTACCATCGAAAATAGTTATCATCGAAGAAAGTTACCACCGAAGATAGTTACCGTCGAAGATAGTTACCACCGAAGATAGTTACCGTCGAAGATAGTTTCCACCGAAGATAGTTACCATCGAAAATAGTTACAATCGAAGATAGTTACCACCGAAGATAGTTACCACCGAAGATAGTTACCACAGAAGATAGTTACCATCAAAGATAGTTATCACTGAAGAAAGTTACCACCGAAAATAGTTACCACCGAAGATAGTTACCATCGAAGATAGTTATCACTGAAGAAAGTTACAATCGAAGATAGTTATTACTGATGAAAGTTACAATCGAAGATAGTTACCACCGAAGATAGTTACCATCGAAGATAGTTATCACTGACGAATGTTACCAGCGAAGATAGTTACCACCGAAGATAGTTACCATCGAAGATAGTTACCATCGAAGATAGTTATCACTGAAGAAAGTTACAATCGAAGATAGTTACCACCGAAGGTAGTTCGATGCAGCCCGTCACTAACAACATACTTCGACTTACTCGACACCAACAGACACAGACACATCGACACGCAAAGAAACAAGCACAGACAGCGTGACACACACACAGACCTACATCCACAGACACATACACACAGACACACATACACCCAAACAAAAACACTCAGAGACACTCACACACACACACACACACACACACACACACACACACACAAACAAACACAGTTTCTAGAACTAAAAGAGCAATAAATGCTAAATTAACTTTTGCAAATCAATCCCCATTGTATGATAGAGTAGTACAGGCTGGATTGAGACCCCCAGTGACAGGTTAACCCACTCTATGGGGGAGAGGGTGGTGGGGGAGGGTTACTGCTAAGCCCAGCCTGTTCCTAGTTTGGCCGTGCGGCTAATTTGCTGACGGAGTCTGGGACACCGTGATGACCGTGCGTGGATCAGGACATGTAATCCGCAAGCAGGAAATTGCGCCGTAGTGGAAGACATTTTTCAAGTCTGATCTCTTGGTGAAGTCACACGCTGGTGACCGAGACTTCACGACTTCACGGACTATTCAGGTCTAAATTTGTAGGCAACAGAAAAACGTTTTTCCTTTGTTTTGTATTCTATTGGCATGTATGACAGACGGTTTCCTAAGCTATTTCGCTTTGATGGGTATTTCGCTTTGATGAGTATTTCCCTTTGATGAGTATTTCCCTTTGATGAGTATTTCGCTTTGGCCGTATGACAAGATCAAAACTAAACATCAACTTGATCTCATGACACTACAAAAAAGCTAGATGCCATTACAGTAAGATATGCTGGGTGTCATTAGCGGAGAAATAAACTTGGTGTCATTGAATTGCAAATAAACTTGGTGTCATTATTACCTTACAATCAAACTTGATGCCATTGCCATGAAAATAATCTTGATGTCATTAGCTTACAAATAATCTTAATGTCAATACCTTAAAAATAACGACGATGTCCTTATCACAAAAATGAAATTGCCGACATTACACTACAAAACCAACACTTTAAAACATTAACTTACATCTCAACCATGTTTTAATTAAATCCATTTTTACTCAACTGTCCAAAGAGTAGAACCAAAAGTTGCAAGTGACAGAATGACAAAATTCATAAAATATCATAATTCAAACAAATAGAAATAAACAACAAAAGAGTATGGACATCAAATATTCAGTTTATTTTCATATTCTAATCTGCCATGAAAATTAGAACATTGCAGCAAAATAAGTTTTCTTTAAAGCAGTTATCCATATTAATCAACCGAAGTATAGATTATGTTACAATCTTTCTATTTGTTATAAAGTTATAGAGCTATAGAAAAAACTTTAGAAAATAATTATTTCAGAACATTTCATCATTTCATGTTTGGAATCTCACACATAAACTTGGCATGAGATTGCGTGGCTTCACAAGGCTGGTCACTCATTTTCCAACCAGCGTCCTTTAACAACACTATGCAGTTATTAACATTGTTTTTGGTCGGGTATTTATCACCCCAAACTAAGTAAGGCAGATTGTCATTACTATACCTTGTTCTCCATTGGCCTTCGTCCACCTTGTCCGTTCCTCCTATCAGTACGCCAACTGTTTCTGCGAAATCGCTTTCACCGTCAGCTTGTTCTAATAAATTCTTCATAGAATTGAACTCGTCAACTGTGTCTACCTCAGCCAAATAGCCACCGAAAAGCTCGCAAGTCGCCTGGGCTATGTTCACGTGAGTGTAGTCTTCAGAGGAGATGTGGTATTGCGCAGATGTACTGCCCGTCGAATAGGGAAGCAAAGTCAGTAGGATATTACGCAGCCTGGAATTGATATTCGCTCGAAAACGTTCAAGAGCTGTCACATTCAGAGCGAGTTTATCCATGGACTGCTGCAAGCTTTCGAGCTGCTTGAGAAGAGCTTCGATTGATTCGGGAGACTCTGCTGGGGAGTCAGCCATCATTGGTTCGCTGTTTCTAGCTGGTCTGCTTGATCCATACACACGTACGTCCACAGAAGACTTCGCCAAGAAGGGCTCCTTCCGGGTGTCCGTTCCGAGAACAGAACATCGGTACGTTCCTTCGTCTTTTGACGTTGGGTTGTTGATCGTTAGGTTGATGTAGGACAAACCGGTGTGGGTGATATGTCTCAAAACAGGCACGTCGCCAACAGTTTGTTTACTCTGTTAGTGGAGAAACAATATGTACACTGAGATTAATGTACGCACACACACAAATACACGATAATTGTAATTTAAAAGCCTCTGAAATGTTCTACTAGAAACATTTTTTGATTAACTGATTTAGACAAGATATTTAAAATACATATATATTTGCATGTTATACGTTTATCAAAACTACATACAGATATATGTAAGCACAGCGCTGGATTAACCATTAATCAAAATAAGCACGTTATGGTGCACCACGTGCTTAAAGCAATAACGAGAATGGGGGAAACCATATTTTATTTTCTATAGCAGCATTGACCATTATCGGTAGTCCATGTGATGTGAATCCTGCAAATGGCGCCGATGAAACAAGATCCGCATGAACGTGCCAACAACCTTACATAACTCAAAGAATTTTTTTTTCTTATTTAAAGAATGAAAAAATAATTCAGTGACAGTTTGTGGAAATATACAACAACAAAACCATTACTTAACGTTGTGTTACATTGAAGTCAATTCATTCAATATAATACTTTATATGTTGTTGTTTTTTAATTAATTTTCATGTATTTATGAAAAGGGAATGGGTACACCAAAAAAAGTTCTTAGGTCTATCAAGGTCTAATCAGGCCATTGGCCAGATATATATAAAAGTGTAGTACTGTCTAAAAGTGTAGTACTGTCTAAAAGTGTAGTACTGTCTAAAAGTGTATTACTGTCTAAAAGTGTAGTACTGTCTAAAAGTGTAGTACTGTCTAAAAGTGTAGTACTGTCTAAAAGTGTAGAACTGTCTAAAAGTGTAGAACTGTCTAAAAGTGTAATACTGTCTAAAAGTGTAGTACTGTCTAATTGTGTAGTACTGTCTAAAAGTGTAATACTGTCTAAAAGTGTAGAACTGTATAAAGTGTAGACACTTTAGTCTCTGAAACTCTCAGTGTCTGATGCAAGGTTTTAAGAAACAAATACAGAAATAAAATATTAATATACAATATGAATATCATCTCAATGCTTGTTCTTTCTTGCGTCCTCGGTAATTTTGCCAACCGTACCGACCCATAACCCGTCAACTGGGAAATGCTACACTAGACTATAGAGCATAAAAGTTTATGGATGAGCATACATACGCCAGCAAGCACGGTGTGCATTTCCTGTTTTTCTGGCCCGCTACTCGATTCCCGGATGCGGAAAATGCCTATCAGCCTGACCGATGCGACGTCCGCACTGAGTGACGCCGAGAAGGAACAGTTGACGCTGAGCTGACCGGTGACGCCCTCTGTGAATGTCTCCGGATCCACGCTTAGGTGCAGGAATTTCTCCTGGATACCCTTGACCTCCGAAGAAGTTGAGACAGACTCTGGCGTGACGGAAGGACACTCTGGATGAGCAGGCGGTGTGGGTGTGTCGGTTGGTGACATCGGCTCTGTCTTTGTGGTAGTTGTTGTAGTGGATGACGTTGTGACAATAGTGACGGTGGTGGAAGCTGTGAATAGACGCAGAGCGTGTATAGAAAAACAAAACAGGAAAATATTAAATAAAAAAAATGTATTCGAACTCTGGACATTAATTTGGAGTTGACGCTAGTGTTTTTAAAACTACCTAAATATTTCTTTCAAATCAAAAGCATATCGTTTTTTTGTAAATTTTAATGAATAAATGTTCTTTGCCAGAGAAAAATGTATATGTCAATTAACCAGTTAAAACTGTCAGCAACTTTTAGATGTTAAAAGAAAGTCCAAGAGACAGAAGTGACAAACAAATATGGAAAAGAATTAATTGAACATTTCAACAAGCCCATTCAAATTTGTTTTCATTGATCTTATTTGTGTCATTTTGAAATACAGGACGAGCCTACAATCTCTTCCGCCCAGGACGTAACGTGAACAGGGGTAGATCAAAGGCTCGAATGTGTACATCAAGATCCTGTCCGAGACTAGCCACACCGCGGCATGCACATGACTACGGTGCAGGGACTACGTTGACTATACTCACTATAACACATAAAAAGTGAATATATCTATTAAGTGCAATAATAAATATCACACTATGATGTATTAGATTGCCTGAAAGAAAATTATACATTTATAATAAAACATTTCTATAATAAGTATCCAGTCCATAGGGCCGGTGAAGCAGCATTCACCAGTTTCTGTGGCCAGGGCATACTATGTGATTGTGTGGCAAGCACTATGCACAGCCGCCTATACTTTACCCCAAATACGGTCAGGTACCCTAAAAATCTCGGTAGACAGGGACACCCCCAGACCCTCCAGACCCCCCAGACCCTCCAGACCCCCCCCCCCAGACCCGGGAAAACATCCTAGCCTGCACCTGGATTCGAACCCATGACCAACGATACGCCAGCCGAACGCGCTGCCGTACGTCCACCGTGCCCCCCTATGTCTATAGCAGTTTTATAATTGATGAAGGATATTAAATATTAAACGAAACATATTCTTTCCATTATGTTTTGGCGTTACACTTGTTAGAACTTCGATGTTAAACTAAAGGAACAATCATTATTCCAAATGGAAATACTAATTTACAAAAGAAAAGATGTTAGAAAACAACACAAATACAGTCTTTTTATTCCTCATTGAAACCAGAATGAAAGATACGGACAAGATAAGTGAACGACATAATTTTATTGATTTTGTTTTTTTACGACCGTCATAAATGCGTTGGCACTAGTTGAACCTAAAGCAATGTTATTGTCACTGATGTGTGAAGTAGGAATCATAATTGAATATGTTCTGATAGAATCAGTCTTGGAAGCACTCAACACATTTAACAAGCATTTAATAACCAATTTATCTGACAAATTATCTCCCCATATACTCAGAGACATTCAGTTTGTCGTCTGATTACGAAATATCATTCTGTCCTTTCAAGTGTAGCAATAATTTGTTTAAATTTTCAAGATCTATTTAACGACCACAACAATATATATATATATATATAGGCTATATATATATGTAGGTCTCAGAGAACTGTATAAGGATTGTGTGGGCCCTGTGTTTTTGTTACAATGAAATAGATTTAAAGTATGAAAGAGAATAATATAGTGTTTAGGTGGGGAGCTAATTATCCCCCCCCCCCAAATCCTGTGTTGTTGTTGTTTTTTTGGGGGTGGGGGGATGGATGAGACATAATCTAACCAGACCTAAACTCTAGTTTATATTATAGGGGAAAGTCCCCAAATGTCGAACAGGTGATGATGAGTGTGGCTAATACTTGGAGCATATTTTGCAGGGCTACATGGTCAACGCAATCACGGGCATTAGCCATGGCAGCTGTCAAAGACAAGAGACTTGGACTTCAAGCAGCTGCAAGAGCGTATGGCATCCAAACCACCACACTAAAAGATCATCTTGATGGAAAACACCAACATTTATATCATAGCCTACTGTGGTATTATTGTAAGTTATCTGAAACTTTCATGAAAACTAATATCCTTCAAAAATATTGGAAAAGTATATTTATATTTACAAAATTATACGCCTTTTTTTTCATTGAATATTTACAAAGTTTAATTCATTTCTATAAGTCTAATCCTATCAACATTTTTTTGTTACAAAATAGTAACAGAACATCTTAGTAGCAAAGTATCGCCATTTAGTGGACTAAACAAGCTCAAACATTTGTAACAAATCAATGTTGACCATTAGACCTATTTTTGTAATTCTAGAATAGTATAGACTACGAGGGAGGAAAGCAGTTTGTTGTTGTTGTTATTGTTTTATACAATATTTTGTTTATGTTTCTATTTACAAAAGTCTACAGTGTTATAAAGTTCCACGGTGATTAGTTCTAGCTGAAATGTAGCCTAAATGGTCACGTAAACATTTGTTTTTGTTTTTAAGTGTAAAACCTTTATAGTGTCCCATTTGATAAATAGGTTGTATTAAATCCAAAAGAGTTTGGGGGACGAAAAATGTTGAAAGATTAGGAAAGTGAGAAACAAACTGAGACACTGGGAGAACAAAATGAACGTTAGATAGAAGTGAGAGAGTAATTGTGTGAGAAATTATGTGAGAATAATGTACATTGAGAGAAATTATGTGAGAATAATGAACATTGAGAGAAATTATGTGAGAATAATGTACATTGAGAGAAATTATGTGAGAATACGGAGCATTGAGAGAAATTGTGTGAGAATAATGAGCATTGAGAGAAATTATGTGAGAATAATGAACATTGAGAGAAATTATGTGAGAATAATGAACATTGAGAGAAGTTATGTGAGAATAATGACCACTGAGAGAACTTATAAGAGTAGGATAAAGAAAACGAAGGAGAGAGAGGGAGTGTGAAGATTGGGGGGGGGCTTATTTGGATGAAAGACTAAAAGAGACAAAGCGAGCATTGGATAAAATGAAAGGGTGAGAGTAAGAGAATGAGATAGATAGACATAATATGTTGGACTATAGAGAATGAGATAGATAGACATCATATGTTGGACTATAGAGAATGAGATAGATAGACATCATAGGTTGGACTATAGAGAATGAGATAGATAGACATCATAGGTTGGACTATAGAGAATGAGATAGATAGACATCATAGGTTGGACTATAGAGAATGAGATAGATAGACATCATATGTTGGACTATAGAGAATGAGATAGATAGACATCATAGGTTGGACTATAGAGAAATTAAAAAAAAAACACAACATAAACACACACACATAAACATAATAGCAAAAACAACATAAACAAACTTAGTAAGCCTACCTTCCATTCCTCTAGAAAAACACAGGAAGCACACAGCTATAGACAACAACTCTGATGGCATGGTAACCATGGTAATTTACTTTGTTGCTTAGAAACGCGCTCAGTGTGTATTTGATGTATTCTAACTAAGGGATATAGATCTAGAGCAAACAACAAAACATAACAATAGTTGTATGTTATTTCTTACATTAAAGTTGCACACACACAATTTGTTGAAGTCAGAGAAGATGAGTGTACGGGATGTACCAGAGCCACACACTTCCTGTGTCCACTATTGTAGTACTTCATTTCAACTTGACCTATTTACTGGCCTTCTGTCGTCAGTTTCAAGTACTGTCTGATTTTTTGCTTTGTTTAAAGTTTACAAACAGACATTTTAAAATACTCATTTCTTTCACGTGGTAGACAAATTTAATTCCCGGGTTTGTAAAATTTATTAACTTGCTTTGGCCAATGTAGTTTCCAAGATATGGGTAAATGTTGTTGCCGGTTTTGACAAATGTAGTTTTCCCTTCGAGCAGATGGAGTTTGTGAGCCTGGAAAGGCAGTCCATCTAGGATAGGGGACAATTTGATAACAAACCCCCGCTGCCTAAGAGAAATGGAGCCATAATTATCATTATTATTACTAGTTTTCCCAAGTTTCATAAATTTATTTCACGGAATTGACAACTTTAGTTCTCGGTAAAAATTAGCTTAAATCCCTGAGGTTGACGATTAAAGTTCTCCGTTTTGACAATAATTTTGACTAGCTTAGCTGCAAGTTTAGACTCATTAAGTTCTCGGTTTAGCCAATTATTTAGTTCCAGGGTATGACAATTTTCCAATAAAATGAGACTAAGTTACACTCTGATACATAATAAATTTATACAGAATGAAGAAAACAAGTTGATAGTAAAATCTAAAAAACTAGAACTGTTTTTCATTTGTGGTGTAAATGTCTGTTTCCTGCATTACACTCAAGTAGATTCAGGCCATGCACATGTTTAACGTACATACATCTCTTTTTAAATATCCATAACTTTTCTGTTTGTAAGTAAATAATGTGGAAGGAATAGTAAACAAAACAGTTTTCTAAGTCACAGTTTTGTTGGACAGCTTGGTTTTCTTTTATCTGGTACCGTGACAGTTAGGTTAGACTCAAGACCCGGAGAATAAATACTGGTGCCTTTTCTAATTGAGTTCAACTCCATGGTTATCAAAATTGTATTCAAATAGACCTACTCTGTTTCTAGTCCATTACTGTGTTTTTTTATATATCCATCTATATCCATCTAATCTATGTATGTATTATTTATCTGTTTTGTTATCTATTTATCTATCCATACATATATATATATACATATATATATATATATATATATATATATATATATATATAACACACTCAGTTATAAAGGAGGATGACTATGTGGTAGTCCCTCAATCCCTTTGTATGCCGTGGCCATGTAAGGAAACCTTGTAAAAGTAAAGCGGTCCCATGGTCCATCAAAGAACTACAATAGAAACTTAAACTTGAAGTTTTATTATATTGAACGTCCTTAAAACTTTGGCCATCCCTTTGTAAGTGTTTTTTTGTTTTTCATTGGTAATTTTTTTTATGTTGATACGTAATTAACTAATTTTGATTAAATGAAATTAACGTTTGATGTTAGGATTTTAAGAAGTCTTCCAGTTACGACGTGAACAAACGATCCAAGTAGTAACAACTAATGACCACATGACACACACAGTTACTACAAACTGACCCATAGCTGCTTCGCATCGCCAAACACAAATATCCAAAATACAACAAGACAGAATCATTAAAAGTCGAGAATCAATAATATCGGAATCAGCAAATGTCGGAATCGAATCATCTCCGAGGGCCATACAGTTGTTTTGCAAGGATTATCTCAAATACCACTATAGCGTCGACTTCCGGAAATTATTATTCTTATTTTTGTTTAAAATGTCCATCAATTGTTGATCATCGATCGATCAAGTTAATTGCAATTTTATTTCTTTTTAGTTTTCTGGCTTCCTGTTGTTACTGTTCGTTGTTCTTTATATTCCCATCATTTATAATATTTGATGTTTAACATAAAAAAAACTCTTCATCTGTTCAAATGTATTGACCAAGAATAATTAGGTCATATTTTTGGTCATTACTAGAGAATTATACTCAGCATACATTGAAAAGAAACAAAATATGAGACCATTATAGGCAGGTGTTTCAAGAAAAGCTATTGAAACAATTTCTTTGTTTGTTACCAAAATTGTTCAGAATGCTTCCTGTCGTTATTACATTTGAAGACATCAAAGATGCTAACAGGAAACAGAATGGAATAAGTAAATTTAGTTGAGACGTTAGTTGCAAGTGCACACCGGATACATATCACTTTAAATTTCTTTCTTTTATTTTCATTTCGTTTTCTTTTCTTATTCTTTCTTTGCATCTTATTCTCTCTATGTTCATGGTTGAGATAATTGAATGGTTTGCAGTCAAACATCGATCATGGGGGGGGGGGGGGGGGGGATTGGTTCTGGTCCGTGTCTTCAGTCTTGTAATCATTGCTTCAGAAAACAGGTTCTAACGGCTTTTTATTGTCGTTGTTATCGTTGCTGTTGCATGGTGGGTCTTGTTTTATTTATTGTTGAGTGACTTCCCCTGTGTATTGGCTATGGACAATATGTTTTTTTAATATGGTAATGGTAAAGAGTTATTTGACAATTAATGTCGTTTTATCAACTTTTTTTTTTATTTGCATCAAATTTTCCCAACTGCCAGATAGCGGCATACTACTTAACAGGAAAGCAGTTGGGTCTGAATTTTCGTTACAGTTTGCATATATATCTGGCAAACTTTTATAGAATTCAAATCGAATAATTTAGAAGCATTCGTGATATAATAAAAATGTATTTTGTAGAAAGGTTTTCTATTTATGTATTCAAATTTTGTGCCGATCAGTCAAACGACATAAGATCTATAGAACAGTAACATATAAATATATCTTTAGATATAATATAAACAAACCCACGGAAGTTATATAATATTTTGATTATCTTTTATAGTCCATGTGAGCACTGCTCACTATCTCAACTTATACTAAGCTTTGGAAAATGAATATACATAAAGAAAAAACAGTGTACACCTTCTTAACCACAGCAAAAAAACAGCCACAAGAATATATAACCTAAAACTAGATTCTATCCTGTTAAAAAAAGAAGAAAACCCAACATACCTGGGCGTGAAACTTGATCAAAAACTCCTTAAAAAACTTCATGGCTGACTTAAAAGAAAAAGCTTCAAAAAGGCTAAACATTATAAAACATCTATCAAGCACTGCATGGGGGGCAGAAAAAACAGTTTAAGGGATTTATACATAGGGTATATAAGATCAGCACTAGAATACTGCCTGCCCCTACAAACAACAGCCAACCGGACACAGCTAAATACAATAGACACAATACAGAACCAAGCCCTGCGCCTCATCAGTGGGGGTATGAGATCTACACCCACAGCAGCGTGTGAAATAAACTCAAACATTGAACCACTGCAACTAAGACGAGACAGAGCAGCTTTAGAAGCAGTCGAAAGGTACAAAAGACTGGAGAATGACCACCCAAACAAAATACTTATTGTACGCAACAGAACAGCCTCAAAAAAGAAACAAAAGTCCCTATTGCAAATAGCAGACGAACTACAACAAAAACACCACCTCCCCCAAAACGGAGAACCAATTACAAGACATTCGCTTTTACCCCCCCCCCCCGGTGAAAGACAAAGGCAACCAAGAATTAAAACCTCTTTGAACAACAAAAGCCTAACCAAAACATCTAACCCGCTAGAACTTAAAGTAGGTGCACTAGAAACCATAGAAAGCTATACAGATACAGCCATCCACATCTATACAGATGGCTCAGCATTTAAAGCCACAATAAATGCTAGACTATGCGCTTACCTGATCTTCCCTGGTAAAAAATGCCTTAAGATAAGTGCACCATGTGGGAACTATTGCACAAACTTTCAAGCAGAAGTAGATGCCATGATTATTGCCCTTGAGACAGTGGAACATAAATATAACAACAAACATCTTGCCCCAGCAGATATAGTCATTTTCACTGACTCTCAATCAGCACTTCAAACAGTAGCAAGCGAAACCTCACCAAGCTTGAAAGAAATCACCCTATTAGAACACACTCTGGACTACCTAATAAGCACATACAACATCAACATAACTCTACAATGGATCCCAGGACATATTGGCATACTAGGAAATGAAAAAGCTGACAGACTGGCTAGAAAGGGAGCTAGCATGGACCAATATGAAAGACCTGTCAGCTACAACACAGTGTGCAACATACTAAAAAACAACTTTAAGGAGGAATGGCTAAATCAATGGGCTCAGGGAACAACTGGAAGAAAAATGTACAGACAAATGAATCAGACCAACAAACAAGACAACATAAAGTTTCTCCCTCGCAAAGAACAATGCACTATATTTCAGTTGAGAACATGACATATAGCACTCAACTCACACTTAAATAGAATAAACCCAACTCACCCACCTAATTGCAGACGTTGCCCCTGCCCACAAGAAACTGTAGACCACTTCCTGCTTGAATGACCTGAGCTAACCTACCTCAGATACACTCTGCCCCCCCCCCCCTCAACCTACCATTACCTACACACTATATAGCAGTATTGAACAACTGAAAAAGACATGTACATATGTTTGTCTGGCATTGACTGCAAGAGAGCAAACAGCTCTGCAGACTGGCTAATAGAAGAAGAAGAAGAAGAAGAATAGTCCATGTGTCAGTTTCATTCACACTAAACCTTATATCTCTTCCAATCCTTCTTCCCCTCTCTCTCTCTCTTTCTCTCTCTCTATCTTTCTCTCTCTCCTTCTCTCTCTCTCCCTCTCTCTTTCTCTCTCTTTCTCTCTCTCTCTACTCTCTCTCTCTCTCTCTCTCTCTTAAACATTTACTCAGTCTCTTCCAACATTATCTTTTTCTTCCCCTTTTGTCTTCCCCTCTGGCACCAATTGTCATTCCTTCTCTTTCCAGACCCTCCAACCATACCTATCTCCACACCCTCCCTCTTTTTTTCTCACTTACGTAACCGTTTTATAATGCCAACATTAGTTGTCCTTCACCCATTCTTTATTATCTTTGTCATTTTGAATCCATTCTGCACCCGACTCGCATCTTTCTTTCATCGGAAGTCAGGCCGTTTGTTTTTGTGTTGGTGTTGCGTAATTGTTATTTTAAAAATTATTTCGCGAGCCCTAAATCTGAGGGCTGCAACTGCATCGGTCTGCGAGGGGAAACTAATTGCCGGAATGATTGTCATTAGCTTCATCACACAGACAGACCCGATGCCCGCCGCCAGTCTTGATGGAAAGCCCGGGCTAGAAACGTTGATGTGGTTTTGATTTACAAATTCATTTCCTTTAAATTCCATTTTTTTTAAAATAAAGAGTATAAAGACAACAAACAACCTAGATGACAAGAGAAGTGGAAACAAAATCGATTTCTGTCAACCCGCATTTTGTGACAGCGAGTTACAACAATGGTGACGATTTTTTGATGCGGCGAGTTGTCTACACAAGCACGTGTATGGCCGCCATGTTGGAGAACTTTTTGTCCCAGATTTTTTGTTGTTGCATAAAGTTCATAAAGTAATGCAGCATAATTGATCCTAGGCAAGTGGAACTTTTGGGATTGTCAAGAACGTCAAACTATAAACCTGATACATAGTTTAGATTCATTTTGTAGGATGAGGGCAGTGTGCTGCTGATGTCTTCGAGTCAGATCTTCGCAGAGACTAAGGATTATTTTGTGTGTTTGGTCTGTTCTAAGATGGACAAAGAGAAAAATTGGATGCATCATGTTTGACTTTGTTAGAAATTCTCGTGATGTTAAGAGACCGATTTACTTGCTACCTATTGCCATATTCACACTTTGTGATGACTCAGATTATTTAAACTTTATACTGTTTAAAATTTGAACTGGCTAACTTGCCTCTTGTTTAGCTAAAAAGACTTTCAGACAATGGCACATAAATAGTGGTAGCTACAAGGTACAGCTATACTACTGATATCTCAATAGTGCACCCCGTAACAGACAATTATAAATATGACATGTATATTGATAGCCAGACATAGGCAGACACAGATAAGCACAGAAACACTTACAGACAGAATGATCCATAGATAAATAGATACATAGATAAATTGTTTATAGACAAAAAGATAAATAGATAAATAGATAAATAGTTAAATTGTTTATAGACAAAAAGATAAATAGTTAAATAGATAAATAGTTAAATAGATCAATATATAAAATGATGAATAGAAAGAAAGATGAAGAGAAAACGTTGATGAATAGATGAATAAATAAATAAATAAATAAAAAGATACATATTTAAAAAAATACTTGAAAATGTGTTAAACAAAACACAATTTAATCTCCGTTTTTAAGCCCATTAAATAAGACTTTCACGCATTGGCTGCAATAAATTCTTCACAATACCCCCAGCCTTATTGTGACCAGAGTATTCCTTGGAATAAAAATAAAAATCATGTGCCAAACAAACTGTCAAAAATAGCCTACTTGAAGGGCTTTTCTGGAAAATGAAAACAAAAGAGTTAATTGATTGTTTTTTTCATTACAAATGACCTGCCACCGTCCGTAACAATATTAATAAAACAATAATAACGTATAAAACTCTAAACTATTCTTCTCCACATCTTAATTATATTTAATGCAACATTTAACGAGACAATTTTTTTTTTAATTCAGTTCAAATTCGGAGTTGGCATCACCAGCATTATATTTTAGTCGCCGACGTGTCGAATGATGCACTGCACACGGAGTGACGAGGAGACGGTGAGTGGTGGTGGGGGTTGGGGGGAGGGGGGGGACGTATTTCGAATTCTGACAAGAGAAGAAGAAATGCGATTCATCTCCCCCTTGTTCTCCGTAATTAAACTTCGTGTGACCGATGGCAGACGGAAATAATTAAACCAATCATAATCTTTAGCCTGATTGTTTAGCGGAGGGAGGAGCTTTTTTTTTTTTTTTTTTTTGTTCCCTTCCTCCACAACCGACGTTAGCCGAGACTGCGCCCAGAGACAAGGAGGGGGAAAAGGCGGGAGTGAGGGGGGGGGGGGGAAGGGAGAATTGTGGGACATGCACCATCGATTACCCAGAAAGTTACCAGATCGGGAAGTTTTTTGAAGTGAAAATTACTCTCATTATATAGAGTTGATCTCAAGTTTACGATTTTCTTTTCAAGAACGACAACCCTATTTTTATGTCTGACTTATTAGGATATTAATAAACTATTCAAATTGAAGAATAGAATGGCTTAATGGAATTAAAATGGTAAAAATGCACGCATATTGGAATGTGAAAAAATATTGGAATATAATTTGGAAAATGATTTTAACTTGATTTACCGGTATATCCCCCCCCCCCCCCCCTTCGCACACACACACCTTTTCCTCCCGGGCAGTTGTATGTAAAATCGGAGTGGTCTCTTTCGAGTTGCCATTTTTACAATCCAAGGACTAGTTGTGACCCGTTCTATTGTGTGTGTGTTTATGGACATTTTTAGTTATGTAGGCCAGGGGTCGGCAGCCTAAGGCACTCGTTCCAGACTTAGCACGCAGAGCGATGTTTAGTAGCACGCGAGAGACCTCCAAGAAGTAGATTTTTTTTTATATGCAAGTCAAAACAACGTACGTCAGAATAATGAATGGCTGCAGCCTGGCAAACTACATGAAAGTCACACTGGACGTCGAGTGTTAAATTTCTGGAAAGTTCGTGTGCAAGGATCTCATCATAGAACTGACGATCTGTGGTTGAATCTATTGTTAAGATCTTTATAGTTTCAAAAAATACTTGAAGTATTGGGCCACTGCTATGTATTTGCATTGATACTGGACATATCTTGCCGTAAAATCGATTTCCAAACATTTTATTACTTCCCTAATTTAAGACGAATGGAGATAAATAGATGTGCTTATTCAGAAGTACATTGAATCACTCAAAGCGGAGTTTTCATACCACATCAAGCCTGACTGGCTTGATCTTACAACAAGCTACTTCGGTCTGAATCCTTTTTAGTGGATTGATATTCGCAATATATTTTTATTTTGAATATCTGAAAATTGGCATCAAAATGTTCCCATTGGCGGGAAAATCTGGAAGGAAGCTGCTTAGGAAAATCATCTGTTATTGTCAACTGATAGACATTCACTCTACTTTCAGTTGTTTTGTTTTTTTGTTTAATTTACGCGTGAACATTTTATCGAACACGAAAGCTGTTTTAAGCATACAAAGAGGTCACTTACACTTGACCACTCAGAAGTGACTAAATATGTACCTGATTTTGAGCTATTAGCGATAAGCATTCAAAGACAATGTGCTCATTAATTAATACAGACTAGTTCTAATTACATTCAAAAGTTTGTATGCTCATCTCCCTTAATTAAGCACATATTTAATTAATTATAAAACAAATGTGTGTTTTATTATTGTAATAAATATAAGAGGCTTAGAGTAGAGTCTATATACTATCATTATATTTTGTAATTGTTGTAACTAATAATGTTTTAAAAATAAACACATTAAATCGACTTAAACAATTAATGCAGAAAATTGTTATTTACAACGTAAATTAATTGTATACATGTTGAAATGACTCGTTAGGCCACAATAGCATCAAATTTGGAGCAAATAATTAAATTAAAGGGAGCATATCAACCCGTTTTCTATGTCTTAGTATTTCAAATATATTTCTTTTTTATTTCCTTTAAAAAAATATTACTGGATTACAATTTAAAACTTTAAAATTATTAAACTAAAAAATGTAAATACAATTTTATGAATATTACATGTCAAAATAAAATTTTAAGCCGTATGTAAACTTTTAAACAGTACATTAACTACCTAGTTTGTTTGATTACAATGTATCACTTTTAATTTTCAATTATTCGTCCAAAGAAGTGTGAAACTAAACAATTAAATTAGAGGAAATCTCAGATAGACTGAGGATCAAAACAATAAATAATTTTTAACAGGTGCTAGAACAAGATTTCTAAATCTTGACAACTAGACTTTACTCTTGGTCATTTCTACTGCACTAGATGGAAAGAAATTTAAAAAAAAAGTAAAAGTATATTAAATCAGTATGACTTTAAGCCTGATGACACCCTGAATGATGTAGGCTAAATAGTTAGAAAGGTCTTTGAACAGGTTTTTTTTTTGTATTAAACTTAACTATGTACCTAAATTGTCTGCTTGTCTGGAAGACGTTAGGTCATCAAACGTACAAACTGATTTAAACTCAGTTTAAAGTTGTTGTTTTTTTTTTAGGTTAAATTATGTTTATATCAAGGACTATTTAAGTAGTCCTTTATTTATATCTATATATAAGCGGAAGTAGGTGCGCCACCTATGGTTACTTGGCAGAAAAAGGGTTCATCAAAGACACTGTTGGAAGAATTGAACTACCGTTATAATATGGTTACGCATTTCTACAGAAAAAGAGTATCCAGTAAAAAGAGGGCTACACTCGGCCATAAAATGATAACGGGGACCAGAAATATTATATTGATAATATAAAAAGCTCTTAAAAACAATGTATGCTACCGGCACAGCAAGACAACCAAGATGAGATACGGAAAGATGGGGTTTAACATAAAGATGGAATACGGCAAAGATGTAGTTCAACATAAAACAATGAGGTCAACAAATTGTATAAATATTCATGTCACCCAAATTGAACAAGTCAAGGTGTTGATGTAGTCTTAGTTAAAGAGTAAGATCCTTAACAACACATTATGTCCAACTAGTCAATTAGTGTCATACAAGGAGAAAATGTTACACGAAACTCAAGTGTCATAATTAGAGCAGCCTTGTTCCTCTCCAGCACCCCCCCCCTTCATAAACCCATTCCACTTACCAAAGCATAAGGAGACATGTCCATCTACTTGGACAGTGTGACTTTGTCAGCTGACCACCAAAAGTCACGGCGTTAAACAGTGTCCAGATTGTTCACAGCGATACATCGTTTGACACTAAACAGCTTCCCCCCCCCTTCCCTCCCCACCTGTTTCGTACGTCAAGCCTGACGGCGTTCGTGGTCAACTTGGCGCGTTTTGCGTAACGGACACGAGGGACCCTAGCGCCGCCCCCCCCCCCTCTCTCCCCGTTTCGTCCAACTCACGCCTCACGGGCACCATACCCCTCAAACAAACCCGGGAATTTCTATGCTAGAACATATTAATTAAAGGAGACATATTGATGATGTCGTAAGCCTTCTGTCACTCTAGCCTACCTCGTTTTGTTTTTTGTTGTGTTTATCATATGTGACAGTTGACATTTTTGTTTGAAGTGCAAAATAAAGATTATGCTAACAAAGACCTTGCAAGCCAGTGGCACTGCTGCAGATCTGCCCCATTTGTGTGAAATATTTTGTCGTGATACGAGATGGCGGTGGAAGATGACGAATTTCCTTTCCACTTATTAAAAGCCTACAGTCAGTGTTTGTATTCAAAATACACAAATAGACCGACAGAAAGTTAGACTTAAAACAAAAATAATGGGAGGAGGGGGAGGAAGAAAGTCAGATTGATAGATAGGCCTAGATAGGCTGATAGATAATAGGAATGATTGAGAGTAAGACAAATATATAGAGAGCCGTTGCAAATATGTTTTGTATAGATAAATAGTTAGACAGACATGTAGACGGAAAGAAAGACAGACAAACCGACTGATAAATATAGATAGATAGATGGATACATAGAGATAGATGGATACATAGGTATATGAATAGATGGATAAATAGGCAGATCGACAGATAGATAGATAGATAGATAGATAGATAGATAGATAGATAGATAGATAGATAGATTGATAGATAGATAGATAGATAGATAGATAGATAGATAAATAGATAGATAGATGGTGCTATCTTATATATTAAAATCACACATTTTTCTCTCATCTGAGAAAATGTACAATCGTACTTGGGGTGTGTGTATAAACAATTTTAAAATGCCAAATAATCCAGGATTATAGGAAGTATTCATTTAAAAAAAATAATTCCCATTTATCTCCCCTCTCTCGCAGTAGTTATGACGTATTGCGAAGGCCATTAACTCTAATGTATTTTGTCATCGTCGCGTTATGATTATCACCCTTTCAAAATTAAAATAAAAACACCCTCCCTTCCCCCTCCCCCTTTTTCTCCTCTCCATTGTCCCTCCTTTTGACCATATGAATGGCAACGCCTCAGAGCGAAGAGACAATGGGCAAACAATGAGGGGCTCCCCACGCCGTGTATAATGTTCCCTCCAGGGGCGTAACTTGCCATTTAAGCAAGCAGCGCTATCAGCCAATCTAGCTTGGGGTGGGGGAGGGGTGTTGGGGAGGTAGGGGGAAGGGGGTGGGAGGAGGGGCGTCACCAGGAACAACTCCTTTGATACATCTTTCTTTCCCCCCCCCCTTTTTCCGTCATATTGTAAATGAAATGATACAGCTCTACCTGGGGTAGCATTTAACCCCTAACCCCAAGGGTCCCAGCGCATAGGATGAGAGATAAATGACCGTTTTTGTGGTAATTTATGATTATTTATACTAACAGGTCATTTAGCTTTTTTTTTTAAAATATTTTATTCCAAGCAATCATTTTCCAAAAACAAAAAATATAGGCTACTAATAAAACCATCGTCATAAAGATCATAGTTTGATACCAGGATTGAGTAAATTGATTCATTTAATAATCTCTTTCAGTGTCCGGTGGTTTTGATAAACCTTGTTTTGATTCTAATTACATTTTCGTGGATAAAAAAAAAAGGTATACAAATTTAAAACTCCTTAAATCGAAACGGTTAGATCTAATTAAAAAATGTATTTTGATACTTTTTGGCAGCAATTGGGTCGTAAAAGACGAGACCAAGTTAAGTTTACTTTACGAGAACATTTTCAAATAAATAAAAAGTTTAAATCATTGGTTAAAAAAAAAACAAAAAAAACTTTCATTCCCTACCCATGCCCCACCCCAATCTAAAAATAATGAATAAATAGGGGGGGGGGAATCACTGGGTGTTTCTATAAATAGACTATATTAGGGTTTCTTTAAAAAAAAAAAGACAACGCAAATATCAGGATTTTGGATACCTGGTCTAACCCATAGTAGACGCATTCAATTATATCAAAGTCTATTATAAGATGGCCCGCTTGCTTTAATATTTCTGCTATTTGATGACTCGAATGATTTCTTTTCGGAATTCCCGATTCCCTTTTCCACTGTACACTTCCGTTTTATTTAATCGCTTATCTCAATGAAAAATTTAAATCGAAAGTTGTATACAGCGGAAACCCTTAGACGGCTTTGTTGGCTGCGCATGGAAAAAAGAACATATAAGCTGTTAAAATAGAGCAAGCGGTCCATCCATTGCAGTCTTTGATTATATACACAATTATAAAAAGTGAAACATTGCATCCTATTTTTAATTTTTTTTTTAAATTTTTTACAGCTAGATAACCAGAACGATGACGCTATTTAAAAACAAAAAATCAAGTTCCAATATGGTTGTTATTACAACAGCTCTTACCTTTGAACAAAAAGTTAATAATTTCACTTAGTACTGATTGTAACCAGTTTTAGTTAAAGCTTTGGCAATATTGAATTTAGATACTGATCCTGTATTAAACAACGTCATGATGTCTGCAACGAATAGCCCAGAGATGAACACCAACTGGAAAACGTAATAGAGAATTACTGTTTCTGTGTCCACGCCATACTAGGGGATTGTGTGGCCAGCACAATGCACTGATGTCAGGTACCCATCAAAACTGGGTAGACCCAGGGACACAATCCTGACCATAAAAAAAAGCACCTAGCGCGGTCACCCTTTCACCTTTTTTTTATTCTTCTGTCAGACTCTCATTACATGTAGCAGCTCGTTTATTACATGTAGCAGCTCATTTATTACATGTAGCAGCTCATTTATTACATGTAGCAGCTCATTTATTACATGTAGCAGCTCATTTATTACATGTAGCAGCTCATTTATTACATGTAGCAGCTCATTTATTACATGTAGCAGCTCATTTATTACATGTAGCAGCTCGTTTATTACATGTAGCAGCTCATTTATTACATGTAGCAGCTCATTTATTACATGTAGCAGCTCATTTATTACATGTAGCAGCTCGTTTATTACATGTATCAGCTCATTTATTACATGTAGCAGCTCATTCATTACATGTAGCAGCTCGTTTATTACATGTAGCAGCTCATTTATTACACCTGGCAGCTCATTTATTACATGTAGCAGCTCATTTATTACATGTAGCAGCTCATTTATTACATGTAGCAGCTCATTTATTACATGTAGCAGCTCATTTATTACATGTAGCAGATCATTTATTACACCTGGCAGCTCATTTATTACATGTAGCAGCTCATTTATTACATGTAGCAGCTCATTTATTACATGTAGCAGCTCATTTATTACATGTAGCAGCTCATTTATTACATGTAGCAGCTCATTTATTACATGTAGCAGCTCATTTATTACATGTAGCAGCTCATTTATTACATGTAGCAGCTCATTTATTACATGTAGCAGCTCATTTATTACATGTAGCAGCTCATTTATTACATGTAGCAGCTCATTTATTACATGTAGCAGCTCATTTATTACATGTAGCAGCTCATTTATTACAAGTAGCAGCTCATTTATTACATGTAGCAGCTCATTTATTACATGTAGCAGCTCATTTATTACATGTAGCAGCTCATTTATTACACCTGGCAGCTCATTTATTACATGTAGCAGCTCATTTATTACATGTAGCAGCTCATTTATTACATGTAGCAGCTCATTTATTACATGTAGCAGCTCATTTATTACATGTAGCAGCTCATTTATTACATGTAGCAGCTCATTTATTACACCTGGCAGCTCATTTATTACATGTAGCAGCTCATTTATTACATGTAGCAGCTCATTTATTACATGTAGCAGCTCATTTATTACATGTAGCAGCTCATTTATTACATGTAGCAGCTCATTTATTACATGTAGCAGCTCATTTATTACAGGTAGCAGCTCATTTATTACATGTAGCAGCTCATTTATTACATGTAGCAGCTCATTTATTACATGTAGCAGCTCATTTATTACATGTAGCAGCTCATTTATTACATGTAGCAGCTCATTTATTACATGTAGCAGCTCATTTATTACATGTAGCAGCTCATTTATTACATGTAGCAGCTCATTTATTACATGTAGCAGCTCATTTATTACATGTAGCAGCTCGTTTATTACATGTAGCAGCTCATTTATTACATGTAGCAGCTCATTTATTACATGTAGCAGCTCATTTATTACATGTAGCAGCTCGTTTATTACATGTATCAGCTCATTTATTACATGTAGCAGCTCATTCATTACATGTAGCAGCTCGTTTATTACATGTAGCAGCTCATTTATTACACCTGGCAGCTCATTTATTACATGTAGCAGCTCATTTATTACATGTAGCAGCTCATTTATTACATGTAGCAGCTCATTTATTACATGTAGCAGCTCATTTATTACATGTAGCAGCTCATTTATTACACCTGGCAGCTCATTTATTACATGTAGCAGCTCATTTATTACATGTAGCAGCTCATTTATTACATGTAGCAGCTCATTTATTACATGTAGCAGCTCATTTATTACATGTAGCAGCTCATTTATTACATGTAGCAGCTCATTTATTACATGTAGCAGCTCATTTATTACATGTAGCAGCTCATTTATTACACCTGGCAGCTCATTTATTACATGTAGCAGCTCATTTATTACATGTAGCAGCTCATTTATTACATGTAGCAGCTCATTTATTACATGTAGCAGCTCATTTATTACATGTAGCAGCTCATTTATTACATGTAGCAGCTCATTTATTACATGTAGCAGCTCATTTATTACATGTAGCAGCTCATTTATTACATGTAGCAGCTCATTTATTACATGTAGCAGCTCATTTATTACATGTAGCAGCTCATTTATTACATGTAGCAGCTCATTTATTACATGTAGCAGCTCATTTATTACATGTAGCAGCTCATTTATTACATGTAGCAGCTCATTTATTTTACCTGGCAGCTCATTTATTACATGTAGCAGCTCATTTATTACATGTAGCAGCTCATTTATTACATGTAGCAGCTCATTTATTACATGTAGCAGCTCATTTATTACATGTAGCAGCTCATTTATTACATGTAGCAGCTCATTTATTACATGTAGCATCTCATTTATTACATGTAGCAGCTCATTTATTACATGTAGCAGCTCATTTATTACATGTAGCAGCTCATTTATTACATGTAGCAGCTCATTTATTACACCTGTCAGCTCATTTATTACATGTAGCAGCTCATTTATTACATGTAGCAGCTCATTTATTACATGTAGCAGCTCATTTATTACATGTAGCAGCTCATTTATTACATGTAGCAGCTCATTTATTACATGTAGCAGCTCATTTATTACATGTAGCAGCTCGTTTATTACATGTAGCAGCTCATTTATTACATGTAGCAGCTCATTTATTACATGTAGCAGCTCATTTATTACATGTAGCAGCTCGTTTATTACATGTATCAGCTCATTTATTACATGTAGCAGCTCATTCATTACATGTAGCAGCTCGTTTATTACATGTAGCAGCTCATTTATTACACCTGACAGCTCATTTATTACATGTAGCAGCTCATTTATTACATGTAGCAGCTCGTTTATTACATGTATCAGCTCATTTATTACATGTAGCAGCTCATTCATTACATGTAGCAGCTCGTTTATTACATGTAGCAGCTCATTTATTACACCTGGCAGCTCATTTATTACATGTAGCAGCTCATTTATTACATGTAGCAGCTCATTTATTACATGTAGCAGCTCATTTATTACATGTAGCAGCTCATTTATTACATGTAGCAGCTCATTTATTACACCTGGCAGCTCATTTATTACATGTAGCAGCTCATTTATTACATGTAGCAGCTCATTTATTACATGTAGCAGCTCATTTATTACATGTAGCAGCTCATTTATTACATGTAGCAGCTCATTTATTACATGTAGCAGCTCATTTATTACATGTAGCAGCTCATTTATTACATGTAGCAGCTCATTTATTACACCTGGCAGCTCATTTATTACATGTAGCAGCTCATTTATTACATGTAGCAGCTCATTTATTACATGTAGCAGCTCATTTATTACATGTAGCAGCTCATTTATTACATGTAGCAGCTCATTTATTACATGTAGCAGCTCATTTATTACATGTAGCAGCTCATTTATTACATGTAGCAGCTCATTTATTACATGTAGCAGCTCATTTATTACATGTAGCAGCTCATTTATTACATGTAGCAGCTCATTTATTACATGTAGCAGCTCATTTATTACATGTAGCAGCTCATTTATTACATGTAGCAGCTCATTTATTACATGTAGCAGCTCATTTATTACATGTAGCAGCTCATTTATTACATGTAGCAGCTCATTTATTACATGTAGCAGCTCATTTATTACATGTAGCAGCTCATTTATTACATGTAGCAGCTCATTTATTACATGTAGCAGCTCATTTATTACATGTAGCAGCTCATTTATTACATGTAGCAGCTCATTTATTACAAGTAGCAGCTCATTTATTACATGTAGCAGCTCATTTATTACATGTAGCAGCTCATTTATTACATGTAGCAGCTCATTTATTACATGTAGCAGCTCATTTATTACACCTGGCAGCTCATTTATTACATGTAGCAGCTCATTTATTACATGTAGCAGCTCATTTATTACATGTAGCAGCTCATTTATTACATGTAGCAGCTCATTTATTACATGTAGCAGCTCATTTATTACATGTAGCAGCTCATTTATTACATGTAGCAGCTCATTTATTACACCTGGCAGCTCATTTATTACATGTAGCAGCTCATTTATTACATGTAGCAGCTCATTTATTACATGTAGCAGCTCATTTATTACATGTAGCAGCTCATTTATTACATGTAGCAGCTCATTTATTACATGTAGCAGCTCATTTATTACATGTAGCAGCTCATTTATTACATGTAGCAGCTCATTTATTACATGTAGCAGCTCATTTATTACATGTAGCAGCTCATTTATTACATGTAGCAGCTCATTTATTACATGTAGCAGCTCATTTATTACATGTAGCAGCTCATTTATTACATGTAGCAGCTCATTTATTACATGTAGCAGCTCATTTATTACATGTAGCAGCTCATTTATTACATGTAGCAGCTCATTTATTACACCTGGCAGCTCATTTATTACATGTAGCAGCTCATTTATTACATGTAGCAGCTCATTTATTACATGTAGCAGCTCATTTATTACATGTAGCAGCTCATTTATTACATGTAGCAGCTCATTTATTACATGTAGCAGCTCATTTATTACATGTAGCAGCTCATTTATTACATGTAACAGCTCATTTATTACATGTAGCAGCTCATTTATTACATGTAGCAGCTCATTTATTACATGTAGCAGCTCATTTATTACATGTAGCAGCTCATTTATTACAAGTAGCAGCTCATTTATTACATGTAGCAGCTCATTTATTACATGTAGCAGCTCATTTATTACATGTAGACGCTCATTTATTACACCTGGCAGCTCATTTATTACATGTAGCAGCTCATTTATTACATGTAGCAGCTCATTTATTACACCTGGCAGCTCATTTATTACATGTAGCAGCTCATTTATTACATGTAGCAGCTCATTTATTACATGTAGCAGCTCATTTATTACATGTAGCAGCTCATTTATTACATGTAGCAGCTCATTTATTTTACCTGGCAGCTCATTTATTACATGTAGCAGCTCATTTATTACATGTAGCAGCTCATTTATTACATGTAGCAGCTCATTTATTACATGTAGCAGCTCATTTATTACATGTAGCAGCTCATTTATTACATGTAGCATCTCATTTATTACATGTAGCAGCTCATTTATTACATGTAGCAGCTCATTTATTACATGTAGCAGCTCATTTATTACATGTAGCAGCTCATTTATTAAACCTGTCAGCTCATTTATTACATGTAGCAGCTCATTTATTACATGTAGCATCTCATTTATTACATGTAGCAGCTCATTTATTACAAGTAGCAGCTCATTTATTACATGTAGCAGCTCATTTATTACATGTAGCAGCTCATTTATTACATGTAGCAGCTCATTTATTACATGTAGCAGCTCATTTATTACATGTATCAGCTCATTTATTACATGTAGCAGCTCATTTATTACATGTAGCAGCTCATTTATTACATGTAGCAGCTCATTTATTACATGTAGCAGCTAATTTATTACATGTAGCAGCTCATTTATTACATGTAGCAGCTCATTTATTACATGTAGCAGCTCATTTATTACATGTAGCAGCTCATTTATTACATGTAGCAGCTCATTTATTACATGTAGCAGCTAATGTATTACATGTAGCAGCTCATTTATTACATGTAGCAGATCATTTATTACATGTAGCAGCTCATTTATTACATGTAGCAGCTCATTCATTACATGTAGCAGCTCATTTATTACACGTAGCAGCTCATTTATTACATGTAGCAGCTCATTTATTACATGTAGCAGCTCATTTATTACATGTAGCAGCTAATTTATTACATGTAGCAGCTCATTTATTACATGTAACAGCTCATTTATTACATGTAGCAGCTCATTTATTACATGTAGCAGCTCATTCATTACATGTAGCAGCTCATTTATTACACGTAGCAGCTCATTTATTACATGTAGCAGCTCATTTATTACATGTAGCAGCTCATTTATTGCATGTAGCAGCTCATTTATTACATGTAGCAGCTCATTTAATAAAACAAAATGTCACGTTGTTACCAATAAAAAATTGAATTGTCTATCTATCTATCAAATAATCTATCTATCTATCTATCTATCTATCTATCTATATATATATATATATATATCTGTCTGTCTGTCTGTCTTTCTATCTATTTATCTATTTATCTATTTATCATCTATCTATTTATCTATCATCTATCTATTCAATTCGTCATATTTATCAGACACACTCCTTCAACAAGCAATGCCTTTCAGTCCAGGGTACAATATATATACCTACCATCATAAACAGTCACCATCTCTCTCTAACCTCTAATCCTCTAAACCAAGAGTCGGCAACCTAAGAAACTTGCTAGACTTGGCACGCAGAATGATTTTCATTGGCACGCGAGAGACCTCCAAGAAGATTTTTTATTGCAAGTCAATAGAACGTAAGTCAGCATAACTAATGGATGCTGGTGGCGAACTACATGGGAATCACACTGGACATCGACTGTTTTTCAGGAATGTTTGTATGCAAAGCTCTCATCATTGGACTTGCGATCTGTGATTGAATCTATTGTTAAGATAGTCAATTTTATAGTTTCTCAAGTCTCCTCTAGAAGAAAGTGATACGGAGTACAGGTAAAGTCTAGGATTGATTCGTTTCTTGTCTGCAAGCAATTAAAGTGTTTCTTGATGGGAAAAAAAAAACCTTTTCGGTATTGAATGAGAAGAACTGACTGTTGAATCCGATTTTTCTGAATAACATGACGATACATTTCAGTGAGTTTAACTTGCATTTACAAGGCACCCGGAAGTGTTGGATCAACGGGAATGGATTTGTATTGAAACTGGACATATCTTGCCGTGAAATCAATTTAAAAAAATTAAACTATGTCCCTAATTTTAGGCGTTTTCATAAGTAATTTGATGCACTCAATGCGAAGTTATCTAAAACAAAGGCAAGACTTTCAAATTTATGGATTGGCTTGATCTTACTACAAACTATTTAGATCTGGAATATTTTTTTATAGTGGAGGAATATTGGCATTTTTTTAAATTTTAAACATCCGAAAAAAATGGACTTTGAAATGTGACGATTTGCAGAAAGATTTGAAAGGAAGCTGCTTAAGAAATACATCTGTTGTCAACTACATGGCATTCGCTTTACTATCAGCTTTTGGTTCAAGTTACACTAGTGAACATATTTTATCGCACATAAAAGCTGTTTTAAGTTTTAAGTATACCAAGAAGTCACTTAAACTTGACTACTCAGAAGTGACTAAATAGGTACCTGACATTGAACAATTAGCGAAGAGCATTCTAGGAAAATGTGCTCATTACTTGATACATGCTAATTGCATTCAAAAGAGTTTTTATGCTCATCTCTCTTAATTAAGCATATATACAATTAATTTTAAAACAAATGTGCTTGTTTTATTATTGTAATTAATATAACAGGCTTATATACTAACATTATATTATGTAATTGTTGTGATTATTAATGTTTATAAAAAAAACTCACTACATCGACTTTAGTAAAGTAGAAAATGTTTATTAAATTTACAACGTAAATTAATTTTATACACCTAATTCCATGTTGGTAAAAGAGCGTACTGCTGAATTTGAATAAAGAAATAATAATTTATAAGTAACACCAGTGGCGTACCGAGGGCTGGTGTCACCCGGTGCGGTAAACTTTGGGTGTCACCCCCCCCCCCCCCCCCCCCCCCCCCCCGCTTTCACCATAGTTTTCGTTTCCTTAAAATAAGCCTACCGTTCAAATATGACATAAAGAATAACACTATTAATTTACCGAAATATTAGAAAGTAAAAGCAATAAACAAATGAAACAACCGTACGGTTAGTTATTTTTACATTAAAAGTACTTTATTTAATTTTTTCCTTTCCGACTCTTCAAAACTGCAAACTGTCAATTCACCTCATCAAAATCTATATCATTCACAGTATCCCTTTCAATCGATGACATAGCCAGATCAGTAAGTCCTGATTGTCCCATGGTGGAGCGTAAATACCTTTTTATAAGCTTTAGTTTTGAAAAGCTCCGTTCACATAAAGCCACAGTCACACATACCGTTAGAAAAAATTGAAGGCCTAGCGAGAGTGTTTGAAGAGATTCTATAATCAGCTATGAATTTTAAAATAACTAATACTGACCAGTCCATGGCTTTTTTAGGTCAATATCAGCTGCTTTTAGGTGCCGTCTAAGCCGTGGTATTTCTTGAGATCATCTTCGTATAGCTCTTCGTAGAAAGAGGTTAATTTGGAAACGGACACCAATAACTCTTCTTTACTTGCTGACAAAAATCTTGAGCTGAACAGCCTCAAACATCTGTAACTTCCTTAAACGTTGTTCGTCTGATCTAAAGTTCAGAATAAAAGCGATCAATACACTCTAGCATCACCCTACAGCTTTCTTCTTGCATAGAAAATCCAGCATCTCTTATTTTTTTCCCCTGCCATTCTCTTATTGAATCTTAATCTTCTCTGTACCGAAATCCCATGTTGGTCTGATTTTATAAGTGCTTGTTCAATAGAATGCTCCATTAATTGACTCCGCTTTTCGTGCAAAAACAATCTAAAGGCGTCTAACTTGGTCACCACTTTATCAAGAATTAAGTCTTTAGTCTGCAGGTACTGCTGTGTAAGATTAACTTCATCAAGTATATCAGCCCAAAGGTTAAAATAGCAGATAATCGTGAAATCACAGACAGACTGTAAAAGTCCTTGTGCTGTATCTCTTGTGTCCAAATTTTCACGAGGATCATATAAAGCTTCAATCGCCGTAATACATTCATCAAACCTATCTTTCAGTTGTTTAACAGCAGAATGATGACGTGATTTAGATAACCTTTTCAACGACCACCTGCCCAGTGTGTTCAATTAAAACATTGTTCTAATTTACTTTAAAATAAGTTAGTGATTACAATTTAAAATGTCACAAAAGGTATTGATATTCTGATTAAAAAAAACTATTTAGCTTATGTAAACAACGTCTACACGCAAAACAAAGCGACGTAACGAAGCCTTTTATGTGGGTTGTATCGACATTTACAAAATAAAATACTTTTTGTGGTTTTGACAGAATCAGCAGCGAACCACTGTAGCCTAATAACGAATAGTTGAATTTAAATTTTAAAAATTAAATGTGAACAAATGTAAGGAATGCGTTAATGTAAGGTCATTGTTTGCATTTAATATTTTTGTGCACATTTTTTTTCAGTCGATATTGCAAATTATAAAACCATAGCATTTTATAGGATCCTGATAGCAACACACCAACAAATTCACATAATGCTTTTCATCGATGTCATCTAGGACCCATACTTTGGAATCGTATTTACGGAATATTAAAAGAATCGATATAGTCTAGCAGTCTCATTCAAATAAGCACCAGACTGCATGCTGTATGGTGATAACACACCGTGCTGCTAGTCATTTTCATTTATTTGATTATGATCTGCCATCCGTTCTGTTATCACACTAGACCAAGCAGTGCGTGCTCTGAAAAATATGCTTTTTTAAAATATTGTTGTTTTTTTCATTCGGGTCTCACCCCCTGAGAGGGTGTCACCCGGTGCGGTCCGCACCCCCCTCGGTACGCCACTGAGTAACACTAGTTATATTAAAACACTTAACTCGTTGGGAGATAATTAACCCGTTTTCTTTTCCTTAATATTTCTATGTTTCTTTTTTGTTTCCTTTAAAAAAAATGGCTTACAATATATAACTATAAAGTTGTCAAACTATAAAAGATAGTCAAAAATTCTATCAATATTGTATGGTTTTATATGTACATTTTTAAACATTGCATTAACTACCCAGTTTGTATAATTACTTCGTATCTATTCCGCTCTATCGTACTGCGCGTGTGGCACTTGCTGTGTAGGTAAACTAATAGAATTAAATAATATAATAGCGGAAATCTCAGCTGAGATAAAACTTTAATGAATTTAAAGCAATTACTTTTACTAGTATTATGTCTTGTCAATTATATACAAACAAATGTTGATACAGTAACCATACATGTGTAAGTTGAGTAATGAAATTGTGCATTAGCTAAGAATGGATTCTTTTTTTTTAAAGATTTTAATATAAAATAGGTTAATGCTTAATGATTTTCTCTATAGCGCTTCTTTTCTTTTAGTCTTGGTCTAGCTATGGCACTAAATAAATTGTCTTATAAAAAGAATATAGTTTAGCCGTTAGACTTTCACGCTGTTAGTACGCTGAATGATTTAGAAATCCTAGTTTGGCACACTATAAGCAAAAGGTTGCCGACCCCTTGGTAAACCATCACCCTTGTACCATCCCACACCCCGAAATCAAAACCACACGGTCTCATTTCAGAATGACAAACACAATATAAATGTCTAGAACGCCACAGAACTATCAGGTGTGTTTTGACCCCGTCTCTCATCACCATATTTACCCATAACGAAAAAAAACAAACAACGGCAACATATGTCGAATGAGGGTAAAATCAACGTTAGAGAGATCGACCACTATTTATTACCCCACTGATGTACATTACGTTAATATGGTGTGTTGTGTTTGTCTATGGCTGTGTTTGTCTTTTCGCTATTAAAAGAATCGGTCTATATTATCACCAAGCATCCGTTCGCGCCCACTCCCCTTACTACTCCGGCCCTAAACTTCCCCCACCCCCCTTCCACAACCCCCGCCGGTCACGTGATGGGATCGCGTGACCTGAGATATTCGATTACCCTAGCCCACCCCTCCCTACCTCCTCTCTTTCCACCCCCTTATTTGAATAACGCGAAGCAAAATGGTCAAACGGCTGCCTGTCTGATAATTACACTCCTTAACTTGTCATTAGTAGTTTGAAGCGGTGGGGGAAGGGGTGGGAGTGAGAATAAAAGGTGGGGGGGGGGCACATGAGGTCAGTTTTGGATAGAAGGGGGGGGCAAAGAAATAGTGGCTTGCTTTAATTTCTCTCTCTCCCCCTCCCCACTCTTATAAAAAACGTAGTCTGCCGCAAGAGGGGAGTGGTAAAGGGGGAGTGGATATTCTTGATGGATGGACAGAGGAAATGGCTCTAAAGTAGTGGTCAGTAGTGGTCAACCCCGTATAAAGGCTTCGTTTTTTTAACTTCCTTGATTTGCCTCCTTTTATTTTCTTGGATTTGTCCGCGTCTTGGTGTTGTTGGTTTTTTAAAAGTCCGGTCAAGCAAGGGAGATAATAAATTGATTTCAGAACGATTAATTTCACTTGAGTATTACTTGTGAAACCAACACCAAACGGCTTGACTAGTGTGTTCCTCACTGATAATATGCAACACGGATTCTAAATGGATCTTGCTTCTTCTTTCAAAAATAGTTCCTCCTTAATATGTATATAATATATAGATCGAGCCATCATTATTATGGATTTATTAGATTTATTCCTATGTTTAGCAGATTAGCTTTACAATACGAATCATGATTAGCTCTACAATACGAATCATGATTAGCTCTACAATACGAATCATGATTAGATCTACAATACGAATCATGATGTATTGAATTCTATGAAAATACATACATATTGTGTATCTCCTTTGTTACTCTTCTCCTAAAAACCCGTGAGACAGCTGTTGACATTCAATTCAAAGTCTATTGTTAGAAGCCCCGAGTCAGATACTTCTATGTTTCTACTTCGGAGGATCATCTGATGGTCTAATTACTACTCTAATTGATGTCTATTTATAATTACCGGTATGTAACTTTGATACGACTGAAATGTGAATAAATTCTAACGTAACCGATTGATTGAACAAGAATATTTTAATGTATTAATTCATGACAGTCTTATGCTTTTCATATACATATGTATAACAGTATTGTTCTTAATCTACTTTAAGTTTCTCTTATGCGTTTTATTCTCTATATAAATAGAGAGAAATCACAGTCCACACTAATGAAAGTACGTCCTATTCTCTTTTAAGTTCTTCTTGACTGACTACGTACTTGACATAAGCAATCAGCTATCCGTCTGCCGAAAAATTAAAATCAATTCTGATGTGATTTTAAACGATTCTATTTTTATTAGTCTACATCTATTTTCAATGTGTCTTGAGGTTCCTTTATTTGCATCCCTTTCTAACTTTGTTCAAGAAAATAGGTTATCCCCCCCTAACCTATATTTTAACAATAGTTATCAATTCTCATGAATGAATCAAACAAATTTACTGGGGGGGGGGGGGGGGGGGAAGGGGAGTAATGGCATCTCTGCGTACTGGAATGATATTACAAGAGACGAGAATCGAAAAGATTGAATTATTTACTCACTGTGACTCGATTTGTCTGACATTAATAAAGCATATTTAATGAACTAGTTTATTGCATGTTAGTGTACGGACACTGGCAAATAACAATTGCAAATGACTCGATGGCCGAATGATAGAATGCCCCGCGCCTAAGGTCAGAGAACTTGTCAGGCCATTTGGCTTTTTTTTTTTTAATATTCTCTTTTAGGCTCAAATACGATTCTTAGGTTCCTACATGATCTAAACAACCTTATGTGCAGATGAAACCCTTTCTTCTCACCCCCCCCCCCCTTTTCCCCGCATCTGAGAACTTAGAACTATATAGACGGGGTCTAGGTCTTTAAGTAACGGGAATCTATAGATCTATTTGTATGCGATGTAAAATAACAAATCATTCGAACTATATAGCTGTATGCAATGCCATGTCTGAAAGCATTGGGAATCTATAGCCGTAATTAATCGTGTTTTAATGTTGTTATTTAATTATGTGGTTATTACTTTTCAGATAACATTTTTTGGCATGCAGTTTTATTTGCTTAGGTAGCGTTTAACTAACACTAGTCTCTGGAGGCGTTTATAAACTTTATTGATGTTATCAGCCCTACTTTGGCACACTGCTAAGTTGAAGCCACACAATATTCAAGAATCACGTTTTTACTGGAATCATGATTCAGCGAAAAACTAGAATCTTGTTTCAGAGCGAATCAGAAATACGCTGTTTCACAATCAGCCATACCACACGTAATTCAAGATTCACAGAAAATCAAGACGCGTAATTTTATGTTCAAGAATCATGAATTCTAGCAGTGACGACGAAGTAATCTTGGTCTGTGCCGCTGCGTCTGTTCTACTTAAAGCACAAAGAAAACGAAAATGGTTGGTGAAACCTTGGATCGAAAGAAGAACGATCTATGGAGCATACCATGCTCTTTTAAGCGAACTGGAAGAGGAAGCTGCCATCTTTGTTTTGTTTTTTTAACTAGGCTAATGATCACATGATCTAGTTTGCGCTGAATCGAGAATTATGATTTCAAAATATTAGAGCATGTTCTAAATCTGTGAATCATCGCGAATCACTGCTGAAACTGATACTTGTGAATCACGTTTCGCGCTATGCCACATTTGAAACGGGGAAAATTATCGTGATTTTTGAATTGAATCGCAGCGAAAAAATGATTTTGTTTCTAGTGTGACTTAGCCTTTAGAAAAAAGGTTGACGACCCCTGAATATAGATAATAATACTAGAGTAATTGAGAAGTTATGTAAGATAATAAAATGCCCCATAAAAAGCCTCAATCAGTTTATACACTGTAAATATCAAGTTTAATATAACTAATACATAAATAGGATAACAGTTGGACTCAAGCATCAATTCTAAAACTGTTCTCATTTTGCTTCATTTGACCGTTGGACAGAACTGTTGGCTAGAATCATCCATTTCAAGCAATCAGCCATAATCATTTTCAACCGCCGATACTGCTGTTTCTTTTTTTTTTAAGGATTTAATAGCCCAGCTATTGAATGATTAGACCAACCGTCCTTCCAATTATAGGCCTATTCTTTAAAAAAAACAACGTCCTAAACAACTCCCTGCCCCTATCTCTAATTATTTTATCACTTTGTGTTTATCTCTAAAGCTCTCAATCTAAAAAAAAAATGAAATAAATAAAAAAAAAAAAAGAGAATCGAATTTTAGCACAGTCCAAAATAATCGGTAATCAAGTGGCAGCTTAGAATCGATACCGCCCTCTGTATTTAAAGTCTATAACAGTTAACTGACAACGCGGGAAGGAAAATTGGTTAGAAATCGGTCAACCAATCTTTGGCACCCGATTTCTCCCCCCCCCCCCCATCCGCCCCTTTTTTTTTAAACACTGGCGGCACAGATTCTAGGCCCACTGTTAAACCCTAGCAATTACAGCCAATCGGAAGAAGGAATTTCCGTTAGCCCGGTTGATTTATTTGCCGCTGTCGCTGGGGCAACGACTCACAGTCAATTTTCCTCCATTTTTCTCCCCCGAAAACATACACAAGAGAGGGATTAATCCCTTGTAATTATTTGGAGGGTGAGGTGGAGGTGGAGGATGGATGGGGGGAGGGAGGGAGGGAGGGAGGGGGAGGCTTGGAATTGATAGACTCGTGGCGTGACATGGCGAAGTGGCACCATTCTACGCCCCGCGTTCATTTATTTGCTTGCCATTTCTCTCTCTAACGTCTAAAGTCTAAAGTCTATTTTTATGTTGTATTAGTCTGAACGAGAGACAACAAAAAAAAAAGAAATAAATCTCACTCCCGCACAAATTCTGTATGCGTCCTAAATTGTCTGTTTTACTATCACCCTGGGATTAGGATTAGAGTTAAGATTATGGTCTTTACTGATGCATTCACAAAACATCATCCATAAGTGAACATTTGGGGGAGACAGCACTGATCTATATAATATACAAGATATAACAACAGTGGCGTACAATTATAGCTTGTTTTTTTTTTTGTTAAATCGCTGTTCCTCTGTTCCCTCGAATCACGTAGATTTAAACCACTGATATAAATCACTGACAAAACCAATGACACAACCACGACGAAACTTAAATAAACTACTGACACCAACGACTGTCAAAAGCCACTTGAATAATAAAAAAAACAGCGACTTAAAGCACTGAAATCAACCACTGGCGTTTGCCAATGACATCGACCACTGGCGTTTGCCAATGACATCGACCACTGGCGTTTGCCAATGACATCGACCACTGGCGTTTGCCAATGACATCGACCACTGGCGTTTGCCATTGACATCGACCACTGGCGTTTGCCAATGACATCGACCACTGGCGTTTGCCAATGACATCGACCACTGGCGTTTGCCAATGACATCGACCACTGGCGTTTGCCAATGACATCGACCACTGGCGTTTGCCAATGACATCGACCACTGGCGTTTGCCAATGACATCGACCACTGACGTTTGCCAATGACATCGACCACTGGCGTTTGCCAATGACATCGACCACTGGCGTTTGCCAATGACATCGACCACTGGCGTTTGCCAATGACATCGACCACTGACGTTTGCCAATGACATCGACCACTGGCGTTTGCCAATGACATCGACCACTGGCGTTTGCCAATGACATCGACCACTGGCGTTTGCCAATGACATCGACCACTGGCGTTTGCCAATGACATCGACCACTGGCGTTTGCCAATGACATCGACCACTGGCGTTTGCCAATGACATCGACCACTGGCGTTTGCCAATGACATCGACCACTGACACTGTTTTGTTTTGTTTGTTATTCTTTTGACTCCTTGTCAGTGTAAAACATGCGTAGTACGCATCAAAGGTGAGTGAATAATTCATAGATGTTTTCCCTCACACGGCCAGTGAGGCAACGCTATATCACTAGACAAACGAAACCTGCTTTATATAAATGTGTGCATCATAAAATATAATAATCATACAAATCATAAATTATGACTACAAAGGGGCGTTACTTATATAACTAACATTGAGTTATTTCCCTTCCCTTTAATTTCATGTTTTCGCACGAGCTATCGGGTTTTCCCGACTTTGGTTATAACATTTCCGCATGTTTTTTTTAACCGCAATGTAGATGTCATCAAAGACTATAATAAGATGGACCACTTGCTTTAACATTTCTGCTCTTTGATTACTCCAAATCTCTTGTTTCGGAATTTCCGATCACACTTGGACTTATAGACTTCCGGTTTAGTAATTTGCTATGATTTTATCAATGGAAAACTAGGAACTACCAGCCCAGTATGCCGAAAATACTCTGCAGTATGATAAATAAATATAATCTATTTTATTTTTAAAATATTTGTTATATATTAAATATTTGAAAACAAAAAGAACAAAAAAACACCAACATCATCATCTGTCTTTTGGGTTCCTTGTGGAACATAGGGCCTCTGTCAAAGCACTCTACTCTCCACGGTCTCTTGCTAGTCGCTTCAATTCTTCTCAGCTCTTTCCAGTTCTTCCAGCCTCATCCAATATGCTTCGTCTCCAGGTTCGCTTGGGTCTTCCTCTATGCCGTTTGCCCTGGGGATTCCACTCTAAGGCCTGTCTAGCTCTGTTGTTTTTATCTTCCCTGAGGGTGTGTCCAATCCATTTCCACTTCCTTTCCATGATTTGTTGTCAATACTTAATATCAACATAAGGTGTTAAATATTAATATCAACTTACAACAATGTTTTCTGGATCTCTCTATGTTGTAGAAGTCTCACTGCATACCGTGGTTTTACTTTCATTCTACTATTGGTAATCTCATTCTTCTCCTTTCATTATATATATGTATTTTTATTTATCTATCTATCTCTCTCTCTCTCTCTCTCTCTCTATATATATATATATATATATATATATATATATATATATATAGAGAGAGAGAGAGAGAGAGAGAGAGAGAGAAGAGAGAGAGATAGATAGATAAATAAAAATATAGATAGATAGAAAAATAGATAGAAATATAGATAGATAGATAGAAAGATAGATAGACCTTTTGTACGACCACAATGTGCCCATGAGCCAACTGACGCAACTTATTTCATGTTGTTACTAATTATCTAAATTTTACGACGCATTCAAAATATAAAAAAATTGCATTTTGTTTTTAAAGCTAGACTTTATAATTTGTGTGAAATGTTATGGTTTTTGGCCGTATACCAAGGGAAGCTATGAATATATATTAAATGACGGTTTTAAAGTTTCTTGGATCATCTCCCTTGTTAATTTTACGCACATAAAATTGCTAACATGTTTCTTCTTTTCGTTTCCTGTCTGTGTCTCTGTGTGTGTATGTGTTTGTGTGTGTGTATGTGTGTGCATGTATGTGTCTGTGTATATTTATGTATGTGAAAGGTAAACGATGTACATACATTAGGGTGCACTTTTTAAAGACATAATTTGATTGTGCAAGTAAACAACAGTGTTACTATGAGAAAGGGAGAGGGAGAGAGGGAGAGAGGAAGAGAGGGAGCGAGGGAGAGAGGGAGAGAGAGAAGGAGAGGGAGAGAGGGAGGAGAGAGGGAGAGAGGGAGAGAGGGAGCGAGGGAGAGTGGGAGAGAGGGAGAGAGAGAGAAGGAGAGAGGGAGAGAGGGAGAGAGGGAGAGAGGGAGAGAGAGAAGGAGAGAGGGAGAGAGGGAGAGAGAGAGAAGGAGAGAGGGAGAGAGGGAGAGAGGGAGAAGGAGAGAGGGAGAGTGGGAGAGAGGGAGAGAGGGAGAGAGGGAGAGAGGGAGAGAGGGAGAGAGGGAGAAGGAGAGAGGGAGAGTGGGAGAGAGGGAGAGAGGGAGAGAGGGAGAGAGGGAGAGAGATAGAAAAGCGAGACAGAGAGAAAGATAAGAAAGGTAGAGAGAAAATCGGGGGGGGGGGGATTATTGTAGAAAGAAAGAGGGGGGGGGGTGAGAATGAGCGAATGTGAGAGTGAGGTCGTGTGAAAAGTATAGATGGTGAAGAAATAGGCTGGTGATAATAGAGAGAAAGAGAGAAAGAAACGGGTGGATAATGGTTACGGAGGAATAGAGAGAAGGAGATTAATAACTAGGAGGGGTAAATGCGATAAACATAGAAGGATAGAAACAGATAGGCGGATAAAAAGACAGATAGATTGATAGGTAGATAGATCGACGGATATATTGATGAATGGATAGCTAGATAGCTAGATAGCTAGATAGATAGATAGATAGATAAATAGATAAATAGATAGATAGATAGATAGATAGATTGATAGATAGATAGATAGATAGATAGATAGATAGATAGATAGATAGATAGATAGATAGATTGATAGATAGACAGACAGACAGACAGATAGACAAACAGATAGATAGATGGATATATAGATAAATAGATAGATAGATTGTTAGAAAGATAGATAGATAGATAGATAGATAGATAGATAGACAGACAGACAGATAGACAAACAGATAGATATATAGATATATAGATAAATAGATAGATAGATAGTTAGAAAGATAGATAGATAGATAGATAGATAGATAGATAGATAGATAGACCATTATGAGGTCGCCATGTTCCAATTCCCTTAAAAGGTAAATGAAAACACACCACACACAAGGATGATAAATGTGTTTTAAAAATAACTTGTGCATCCCCACTCTCTCTGGTGATTATGTCCCTTCTCTCGGGTATAATTTTGTTGTGTCTGTCCATTAAGAAGTAGTGTAAACCTTTTCCTTTCTTTATTTGACCTTGAGTTATTTAAAGAAACAGTACTTTTAAAAAATCACGTTAAAAGCAATCTTGCGAAAATAACATTTGTTTTAAAGGTAAATTTAGACTTTTAATATTACGTCAGTTTTTAAAAGGTGTAATGTACAGACTTTAAAAAAGAAAACTAACAAAATAAATGAGAATTTATGGTAACACGTTTATATTTAAAAAGAACAGTATTGTTGTTTTTTAAGTCAGTTAAAAATATTTTTTCATTTATTACCGTTTATACTTTATATTATTTTTTGTTATACAAGGGATACATAAAGACATGGAGGTAATGGAGGACTTGGATACATTCCCGACAGAAACAGAGCTCAGTGACGCCATCGATAAGCTTGCACCCAGGAAAGCCCCTGACGGGGATGGCATCCCTGCAGAAGCGATACAATATGGGAAACCAGCCCTACTAAAACACCTGCACGAGCTGCTCTGCCAGTGCTGGGAGGAAGGAAACGTTCCCCAAGATATGCGAGATGCGAATATTATCACGCTGTATAAAAATAAAGGAGATCGCACAGACTGCAACAACTACAGAGGCATTTCCCTCCTCAGCATCATTGGCAAGGCTTTCGCCCGCTTGATCCTGAAGAGATTACAGCTACTAGCTGAACGCAAAAATCCAGAATCGCAATGCGGTTTTAGGGCTGAGAGATCTACAATAGACATGATCTTCTCTCTCAAGCAACTGCAAGAAATGAGCAGAGAGCAGAGGCGGCCATTATACATCGCCTTTATTGACCTCACAAAGGCTTTCGACCTGGTTAGCAGAAGTGGCCTTTTTGCTATCCTAGAGAAGATTGGTTGCCCCCCAAAACTGCTCAAACTAATCACCTCCTTCCACGACAATATGCAAGGAACGGTGCAATATGACGGCTCTGCGTCCCACCCATTTCCCATTAAAAGTGGTGTAAAGCAGGGCTGCGTACTTGCTCCAACATTATTTGGAATATTTTTCTCCCTTGTGCTGTCCAGCGCCTTCGAGATCTCTGAGGACGGTGTATTTATACGCACAAGATCTGACGACAAACTATTTAACATGGCACGTCTCAGGGCCAAAACCAAAGTACGCCATGTTCTAATACAAGAACTTCTCTTTGTTGATGACGCTGCTCTCATATCCCACACACAGACAGGTCTTCAGAATTTGGTTAGCTCTCTGGCTCGTGCTTGTCCATTGTCTTGTGAAACAGATAGGAGCCATACCACATACAGACATTTGTTAAATTATTCCTTCATGAGATTTGATCCGTCGGTCTAATGCATAGCTTCTCAGTGGGGGCGTCATCGACCCCCGGGGGGCGGTGAGAAGCTTTAGGGGGGCGCTGATGTTCCCGGGGCGATTGGGGGGCGGTGAAGGGCAAGTGGGCGGTACAAACGTACCTGATATAATGTGAACACCTCGGCTTTTTTAATCGATCCGTTTTTGAATAAAATGTGATTTAAACACAAGTGCAGCTAAATATCTGATATCCCCCAACAGTAGGCCTACATACTAATAAGAAAAAGGAACCGCAATGATTTTACGATGAAGTAGAGGTCAGTATTTGGCAAGTATGTTGTGCGGCCGGCTGGTCCTGTGGTTAGTTCACCGGACTGTCAACCCTGCTGAACGATCCCTAATAACATAAATAACATAAATAATGTATGTCGCCCTAACATCTGTTAATGTTTATTATATTTTAATTATCTCAGTGTTACCGAGATGTACTTTAATGCATTTGAAACTTGTGAATTTAACATCGAAGTGCGAAATTGATACATAATAATCATACAGACTAGGTAGTTATTGTAATGCTTGAAAATAGACATATAAATTCTTTGGTCTTTTAATATTTAGATAATTTTTAAATACTTTTTATAGTTTGATCATTTCAAAGTTATAAATTGTAGGGCATTTTTTTTATTAAAGTAAAAAAAAAACAGAAGTATTAGCTCAAATGAAACGGGTTAATTATCTCCCTTAAATTAATAAATGTTTACATATTATTTGATTCCATAATGATGCTAACAAGTTCTGTTTTGTAATATAACAAATATTACTGATTAATTATTATTTCTTTATATACATTCAACATTATGGTATTCATAACAAGATTAAATTATTATAGGATTAATATAATTTACTTAGACAAACTACTAGCAACACACCAGGCAAACGATTCCCAATAATTTTGATATTTTAAAAGCCTCTTCTTTAGGTAATTTTTTGATCGATTAATTCTTAGAATATGTTTCCTTTTCTGTTGCTTTTAAGAAAATAAATAAGCACACAAAAAATGTAGTCGGCCTAAAAACAATTGCGGAAACTATATTGACCCTTTAACTTCCAGAGAGGGGTTGGGGGGGAAGGTAAGCGGAAAAAAATGTAAAAGGGGGCGGTGAGCCGAAAAAGGTTGAGAACCTATGGTCTAATGTAATTAGCAGTGAATAACTCTGGCAACTTACGATGCAGGCAGCTATGGAATAGAGGTAGCCTGAAAAAGAAGATGGAAATAGTAATTGTGGCCACACCATCGTAAAATTAGCTTCTGGCATTTTGGCGGGCCTCAAATCTGGCCAAGTATAAAAACCACCGATCCATCGAACTTATAGAGTAGAGAGTCGTCGGTGCGAGCGCTTAAGGTACGACTCCCCCTTCCCCCAACCCCATCCCCCGCCCCAAGTATCACCTTCAGGCTTAGACAAAGCCTCGCACACTAAGCCAGTCCAACCATGCCCAGTCACTTATAATGGCCAGGTAGGGCATGACAATCCAACCATGCCCAGTCACAATGGCCAGGTAGGGCATGACAATCCAACCATGCCCAGTCACAATGGCCAGGTAGGGCATGACAATCCAACTATGCCCAGTCACAATGGCCAGGTAGGGCATGACAATCCAACCATGCCCAGTCACAATGGCCAGGTAGGGCATGACAATCCAACCATGCCCAGTCACAATGGCCAGGTAGGGCATGACAATCCAACCATGCCCAGTCACAATGGCCAGGTAGGGCATGATGGATCCTTGCGATTTTGAGAATGCAGTTTCACTTGTCCAACAGTTTGGCTTGAGAGGGATACTGACGTAACTTACTGAGGCGTGCATCAGGCTACAACATGTGAATGTGGACTCTAACCTCTGTGTCCCGTGTAGACTAGACATGCTCGTGTCCGCCTACGTCCTGGTTTGAGAATATTGCAGGAATAGGAGGAGGGCCACACAAAAAGGGTCAGAATTACAACCGCTACCCCGCAATAAAGAAAACAGAGAAAACACGTAAGTAGCTAAAATGCTACATCTTATATAGATATGACGTATGGTGCCTTCCTCAGACAGGAGCGCTAACCTTCATGCCTATGCCACAATGTTGGTTCCAGGAGGTAGCAAACTTCTATCAGGTTGGATTCTAGGGCGGTGTTACGGTGCCTAAACAGACTATAGAACAGAACGATGGTTTCCTAACTTTCGACACGCTTCAGAGATATTAGGAGTTTGAGAGCCGTAAGCATGGTTTTGTTATTTTCATTTAGCATCATGTTTAAACTGGAACCTCCAGAAATAAAATATTTAATGACAGGAACAACCGAACTTGTAAACCGTGGACAGACATAGGATGACTTATGGGACACGGTGGGAGGGGTCGGACAACCACACTTAAGGTCTTGGTTTCGAATCTTCAGGTGTTTCTAGAGTCTACCTAGCTAACATTGGCTAGTTGGGGAAATGCTGGTTCGACAATATAAAATATTGGACTGGGATGCAGATGACTGAACTATTGTCAGCCGCTCAAGATAGGCAAACATGGAGAAAGATGACTTCTGAGGTGTCCATTCGCTGACCCCAACGACCACAACGGTCAAGGGACTGATGACGATGTTTATATAGCACCAATTTGGAACATATAGCAATCATGTTGGTTCTTGCATGATTTCCACAACAATATTTGTTTCTTATTGCAATAACTGGCCTTGACACTTGACGATCAGATTTATTTTGTATAGTATTAGATATAAGTTTATTTGTTTGGGGTGCACAGATTCATTAGCTCAACACAGATATTCATGGGTAGGAATTGTTTGTAGCATATACACAAGAGTCCTTACCGGGCAATGATAATGATAAAAAAAATTGATATTACATTAAACTATTATACAATTACGGATGAACTTATGTAACCAAACTAAAGTGAAATTAGTTTCGATCATTAAAGAAATCATATCAATAATATTGTTTTTTGTTTTTTTTAAACTAAGTAAGTCTAAAACTAATTTGTAGGTAAATATTAGGTAAAATATATAAAACACAGTTTAGTTGAAACAGGACTAATTGAAACAAGACAATTTTTTTAAATCATTGCTCCATCAACATGCGGACTTATCAGTGAATACGAAATTATTTGTGACAATAAATTTATTTCTTTCAAAAGATTAAAATCACAATAGAAATTCAAAGAATTAAGCAAACAGATTTTATGAGCTAACACACATGTAAAGTATTCTACAGTTTACATTCACAAAAGACATCAACAGATAATGAATATAACACTAAACATATTTACAATCAGATATATCAACACACGTATTACATGTCATATACAATTTTTATGGCACATCAAACTATTACTGAAAGCAAATTTGGCAGACAAAGCAAAGCAACACAATGTAAAATATTTATAAAATAATGGTAGTTATTAAATGCGTTCACTATATACGTAAATATAAATTTATATATATGTATAATAGACAATTCATTATATCATTGTATGTGAATTAGTGACACGTTAATCTCTTTTTAAACTGAGATAGCAAGTTTTAGTGTTCAATAAATAAATACATGTAGTCATAATACATATAGACAGAATTATAGACCGATAGGCGTAATGAGAGAGAGAGAGAGAGAGAGAGACAGAGAGAGAGAGAGAGAGACAGAGAGAGAGAGAGACAGAGAGAGAGACAGAGACAGAGAGAGAAAGAGAGAGAGAGAGACAGAGAGAGAGAGAGAGAGCGAGAGAAAGAGAGAGAGAGAGAGAGAGAGAGACAGAGAGAGAGAGAGAGAGACAGAGAGAGAGAGAGACAGAGAGAGAGACAGAGACAGAGAGAGAAAGAGAGAGAGAGAGACAGAGAGAGAGAGAGAGAGCGAGAGAAAGAGAGAGAGAGAGAGAGAAAGAGAGAGAGAGAAATTGATAGACGGGTCGATAGAAGGATGGATAAATACATATATATATATAAATAGATGGATATTTTTGACAGATGAATGAGTAAATGGATAGCTACATATGCAGATTGAGGAGAAGAACATTAGTCTTTAAACAAAGTATCACATTTAAGGTCTATTGTATGCATAACTACACCCGCAAGTGTATTATGTGCATAACTACACTAGTAATGAACCTATCCGTAAAGCTGAAACAACACCAAAAGACTGTAATTTATATCTAACGTATTTACATGCGAACATAACTATTTTATCTATTTAATATCCAGGAGTATGTACGAATAAAATGAAACACAAGGAAGTTACACTGTAAGTTTGAAAATTAATTTGAGATCAGTTTGAGCTCATCCATTCATATTTGTAGAAGAAAACTGAAGTAGGAGGCTTTCTGTTATAATTAGCATTGACCTTTTAGTAGTCATAGACAACATATAGTGTTTAAAAAAAAAAGTAATAAAGATCTTTAAAATAAAAAAAAGATCACAGATCATGAAATGTCTACTCCACAGTCATGTTCTAATTACTGGATTGAGATCAACACAAAGGCATCGTTGTCATAGCAACAACCACGTAGAGTGGATTTATATGAGAGGGGAATACTTTTTTTTTAAATAAAGAAGAGAGTAAATATATGTGTATAATATTATTTGGACATAGTTTTAAGTGATAGTAGCAAATGCAAACCAAATAGTTATGTTTTGTAGAGAGAGTGAAGTAATGGATAATGTATAACTTCACCAACATCGAATGGATATGTCTAAAGTGTCTAACGCTACTCAGCTATCTCATCGGTTTTAGAATAGCTTCAGTTATGCTTTGCTGAAGACGTGTGTATGTGTGCGTGTGTTGAGCGTGTGTGGTTGTATGGGGGTAGGGATGGTTGAGCACGTGAATGTAAGCGTATGTGCATAAGTATATATACATGTGTTTATGTATGCGTGTGTGTGTATGCGTGTGTGTATATGCGTGTGTGTGACTAAAAATTCACATCATTAATTAGTTCTATTTTTCACATGGTTTTTTTTTTCAACTTTATTTGACCGTCTAGAACTTAGTACACAAGTATGTATGTAAGACCCTATGTGCAGTGTAGTTTATGAATTACACCAAAGAGAATTCCTAGTATAAATCAAAATCAAACACGTAAAAATATATATAAAAAAAATAGCAGAATGAAAAGAAAACGGGAATACTACCTCCACACTGGAGCCATTTTAGGAACTATGAACACAAATATCATAAATCAACCAAGCATATGGTCTGACACTATTATGCGATTGATAAACTTAAGAAAATTAGCATTTCTCAACTATCAACATTGATCAAACTAACACATCACGTCTATTTTGATTTCATTAAATAAGAAATCTGTTTTTGTTTTGTCAAAAAACTGTGAAGACATTCGACAAAAAAAAGTGTCACGAAGACATCTTGAAATCATTCAGGTACTCTCTTGCAGCCTCCAGAGAAGATTTCTTGATTTAAGTCGGCAGTATTCCGATAGTAGCATTGACCACAAAGAAGACACAGTTAAGTACTACAACAGATATACTGTCTATTTATTGAGATCCACAGCAAGAGTTATTAAGCGAAATCGGGAAAATCCTTAGATTATTTTTGGCATGTTTCTGTTTGTTTTTTTATATCCGGGTGTTCAGGAGCGTCCCACGTTCAAACATTCACAGTGAGATGGGACCTCGATGGGAGAGAAGCTGACCGGGGGCCCCACAACTGTGAGCGTGGTGTTGTAGATGAGAACCCAGTGGGCCCGGTACTGCTCGACGCACTGGCCTTCGTGACACGTGCTGCCTTTCCTGGGGAAGACATCAGATGTGACATTTAGAATTGTTTGTATGACTTATTTAACTATAAGACCCTACTACATTCATTAGAATTTCCCAGTGGACGGCCCTTCTTTATGTTCTGTTTTGTTTGCTTTTTTCCCACAAAAGCAATTAACATGTTTAATATATTAACATATATTAAGCTTTGGAGAACAGTAACTTTATAAGTCTTTAATTTTAGTCCACCGAGTCATCATATAACTTCTATCGATATGTTATGATTTCGAAAAAAAAAATGATTATAATAATAACAACAGATCAATGTGAAAATGAACATGTTTTTGAGTTTTAATTTCAAATACACAACTGATTAAAAAGTTATGTAAACAGCGAGTTTTGTCACGAATACAATTAATGTTTAAAAATCTTTTCTTATTTATACAGAAACTCAATATGCTTGTTACTTCCTCGAAATTTTTTTTTAGTCATACCCTAAAAATACAGATTGAGCTTCAGTCCATCTCTCTCTCTCTCTCTCTCTCTCTCTCTAGATATATATATATATATATATATATATATATATATATATATATATATATATATATATATATATCTCCCCCTCTCTCTCTTTCCGCCTTTCTCTCACATTTTATATATCTCTGCCCCGCCACCCGACTCTAATGTGTTAAAATCGCGATTCAAGCAGTGAGCCGAATTTAACAACAAATGGCCGTATGGCTCTTCCAAAGAATTCCAACGCCCTTGACTAAAATTATGTTTCTATTTCGGACACATGTGTGTTAGGCTATGTGTTATTTATTATGATTAACTAGATGAAATGACACATTATGATTGAGTTATATAATAACTTGCTTACCGGCATTTCCCGATGGGGATGAACTGGAAGGCGTGGCGAAGATGGACAACTCTGTACACCTGACCTCTGATTGTCACGTTGGGGGGCGTGACATACTCCGTCACACTAGACGCAATAATGAAAGACAAAAAAAGCTTATTTAGCAATGGCCTAGTCTGTGTTTACATCGATGTGCAGTGGTGTATCTATCTATGCACAGTAATGTAGTTGTAACTGTATCAAAATGTTTAATCAAAATGTTATTAAGAAAAAGTCTCTGTGTTTGTTTACTTCTTTGTTAGCCATGTAGTACCCACAAGACTTTGTCTTATTTGTTAATGCTAATTTAAATAGACTGATAGTTAAAACGATAGATATATGGATAGACAGATAAAAATAACAGACAGAGACATAGGCCTATGTTAAAATAGACAGACAAACTGATACACCTACCTTTCTATAAATGGATGAATCGAGAGATTGATATATAGTTAGATAGACAGATAGATAGAATGATGGATAGATAGATATATATATAGATAGATTGATTGATTGACACATTAAAACAGACAGGTTAACATATAGGTAGGTCATAAATTAATATATCTATCTTTTTTATAGATAGATGAATAGACAGAGAGATATAAAGAAAACAGAGGGACAGATAGTTTGATAGACAAATATAAGGAAAGATATATAAATAGATATACAGACAGATGAATAGATATGTTGAAAGATGGACAGATGGATCGAGTTCAATACAAAAAAGACATAGGTAAAAAGATGGATTGAGAGTTAGAGAGATGTGCATATAGACATCAAGACAGGTATACAAAAAGAAAGAGTGCCAGATAAATATGTACTCACGTTTCACAACAACCAGACACAGAGGGTTGATACGGTACATGAGATCGGTTCATGTCCCCTTCTCTAGCGGCAAAGCTGCCCACACTGCGGTTTCCACCTACGCTATCACCCATCCCTGGAATTTCAGCAGTGCCGCTGTTGACCACTGAGACTCCTGGACCAGTGGTTTCTGAAAATAGATTCCCATTGATCAATTCTTATCTTATCTTATCTTATACATTACAGACGCTGCTTCTATGAAAGCATTAGTTGATACATTCAATACAAACAAAAGCAAACTTGGATTCATCAAAGACTATAATAAGATGGACCGCTTGCTTTAATATTTACTGAAATTTTATGACTCGAATATTTTCTTGTCGGAATTCCCGATTCCAATTTGTATTGTACACTTCCGCTTTATTTAATCGCTATGATTTTCTCAATGAAAAATTGAAATTAAAATCAAAAGTTCTATATTAGGCAGACGTAGAGGCGTTGAGGTCATTTAAGACAGCGTTATTGGCTGCGCACGGAAAAAAAGAACATTTAATCTCTAAAAATAGAGCAAGCGGTCCATCTTATTAAAGTCTTTGGTTTTATCAAACAAAGCTATGACAAAAGTAAATCCTCCCTGTAGGGCTGTAGGACAATAGGACTAGAGCTAAGTAGAAGATAAACGATCTTGTTAAACACATGGTATGTTGTTGTTTTTTATTTTACAATGAAATAAGTGTTTTACAAATTTAGATGTAGAGCTTACTCATTTGTATTTCCCTGTTGTTACTTTATAAAATGTAAATAAAACAAGACCTTAGAGTTGGCATTAGAGCTTTAACACCCCCTGCCCCATTAGTCTTGTACAGTTGCTTTTTATCGTTGTTGTTGCTTTAATAAGAATATGACGCACTTGTCTTACTACCAGATTATTATTGAATAGTATTGTTGGGAAAAGTACAACTAAATTATTCGATAATAATGTAACAACACCGAGACATTCGCAAAGAGGACAGCGGGGTGAGTGGGGGGAGTAAGGGGAGTCAGGAATTTTGAGACCCCTACCAACCCCAAGCCGTTCGGACAAAAATAATAATTCTGCGGGCAGCGACCATGCCGGAAATTGTAGCCAGAAACAGAGACTTGTTTCGAACCGTTTGCCTAGTAACGCGTGTGTGCCTAGTGTGTGATGCATTATGGGCCAGTTTCTGGCCTAATTAACGCTGTCACAAAAGTGCTATAGTCAATCACTATCTAAACTAAAAGTATACACGTTTGACTACGTCCCCCCCCCCCCCCACCTTATGCTTTGGTTATGTGTTTGTCTGGAGTTGCAAACGATTTCACTAAATCCGGGTCTCTTTTCTTTTGTCTTTTTTTTGTGTGTTGAATTGCTTGGTCTTCTTTTTATTTAGGTATTTACTTTTTAATTTGTCAGGATTGCGTATACAAAATTAATAAGATGACTTCGTGTACCATTTTGATCGACTCCAAAAAATAGTTTCAAACTAGTAAAACATCTAAACATCTTCCGCGTGCCATTAAAAAAATCGATATGCGTGCCAAGTCTGTCTGTAGGTTGCCGACCCCTGGTCTGGTAGATCTACGTAGAAAATAAAATCATAGAGGGAGTATGTAATCATCAGAACCCCTCCCACTTTTTCTGCTCTCTTTTACGGATGTGCAAGTGAACAAAATTTTCCTATACAGTGTGTATTGTGACATGACACAGTGTGTATTGTGACATGACACATTGTGTATTGTGACATGACACAGTGTGTATTGTGACATGACACAGTGTGTATTGTGACATGACACATTGTGTATTGTGACATGACACAGTGTGCATTGTGACATGACACAGTGTGTATTGTGACATGACACAGTGTGTATTGCGACATGACACAGTGTATATTGTGACATGACACAGTGTGTATTGCGACATGACACAGTGTGTATTGCGACATGACACAGTTTGTATTGTGACATGACACAGTGTGTATTGTGACATGACACAGTGTGTACTGTGACATGACACAGGCGTTTTGTAGCAATGTCATGACATTGCATGAAAGCTTTTTTTTGTATTTTTTTGTTGTTTGGTTCAAAGTTCAAACATGAAGAGATACACACAAGCCAGACTAAAAGTAATGTATTAAATGTTGACAGAAGAACAAGCAGTGTGTTTACTTAAAACGCCATGATCATTCATTCCTTTATTATTTTTGTTTTTAATTGGTTAACATTTCTTTAAAAGTTACATTTAAATATGACTCTATTTGATGAACGGACATATTAAGTAAGTAAGTATTGGTGCTGCTAAAAATACATACCGGGTACATTGAAAATATTAACAATTTGCATGAATAGGGAAATAGAGAGCCAGAAAAAAGGAAAAAAAAGAGTTAAAAAGATCGTGAGAGAGAGAGAGATAGATAGAGAGGTATTAATAAAACAGATAAAGATTATTCTGGCTATTGATATACCGCTTATCGCTGTGCTATTAATTAGGCAAGCGCAGCGCGCTGACACAGAGAGAGAGAGAGAGAGAGAATGAGGGCAGAGCAAGAGAGTTACGAGAAATAGATATGAAAAAAATGAAATTAAAATAGGCTAAAAAGTGCAAATCATAAGAGAGTGAGAGAGAGAGAGAGAGAGAGAGAGAGAGAGAGAGAGAGAGAGAGAGAGAGAGAGAGAGAGAGAGAGAGAGAGAGTGTAAAAGAAAGAGGAGAAGTGAAAGTGAGGGACGGCCATAACGAGAGAAAGAACAGAAAGCGAGAAAAATACTTCTCTTGTGAATGAAAGATAGACATAGAGTTGGAGAGTAATAAAAAATGAAGAGACACAAAAACTAATAAGAGAGAGAGAGAATTAGAGAAAGAGAGAGAGAACGGACTGAACAAAAGGGAGCGATAGATATATATATAATATAGCAAAAACTAATCAAAGAGAGAGGATGAGCATGCATACAAGCGAATTCACGAGACATAATAAACTTATGCAGCCTTCATTGATATTATATTAAAAAATTTAAAAACAACAACAACCTCTCAGATAAATTCAAATTCACGCTGTTTTTTTTTTATAGAAATACAACTGTTTGAGTTTATCACGTGATTATCTATAAATAGAACTTTCGTGGCACAATAAAATAGTTTTCATTGGTAGGACAGAATGAATCTAGTCACGTGGTGACGTAAGTCGACCAATCACTAATGGGTAGCCGACAGCCTTAGAGGAAACATTTAATCCAGCTATAAAATTGTGCTGGCTACACACTGCCTTCGTATGATCAGTGTAGTTGTTAGATCATCTAAAGAGATCGTCAAGGTTTCTAAGCCGTAGGCTTATACTAAAACAGACAAAACATAATGTGAAATACTAACTTACCAGTTGAATAGTACATGTTTTCTGGCGGAGTTTGGCTAAACAGTCCAGGATACAGCTGGACAATCAGCTCCTCCATGGGCGTCACCCTGCGGACACACCGGGCACACTCGCTGTTGCAGGACCACCACTTGTTGTGGTTGGCCTCCACGCCGGCCACGAGGCCCAGCAGCAATAAGTAGAACACATGGGCTTGTCCTGAAACAGACACGGCTACGTTTGTCATTTTGACCCAGAATCTAATTGGTTTATAGCCTCAATGCGACTCCTTTCTTTTTTCTTCACTAAATGTTGTATGTAGGATCTTGTATTTGCTCTCTATAATGTTGTATGTTTGTTATTATATTTGCTCTCTATAATGTTGTATGTTTGTTATTATATTTGCTCTCTATAATGTTGTGTGTTGGGTATTGTATTTGCTCTATAATGTTGTTTGTTGGATATTGTATTTGCTCTCTATAATGTTGTATGTTGGTATTATATTTGCTCTCTATAATGTTGAATGTTGGGTAGTATATTTGCTCTTTATAATGTTGTATGTTTGATATTGTAATGGCTCTCTATAATGTTGTATGAATGACAGATTTCTGCCAACGCAGACTACCTAATACAACAACTAAATGAAGCTACAGTGTGTATGTGTGTTGGCGAGTGCGTGTATATTTATGTGTTAGTGTATGATTCTCTACTTTTACTTACATATGATGTAATGACTGGGACAAACCCAAGCTTTATAATGTATATAAATATTTATAATTAAAGTGTTTCCGAAGACTCATGCATTGAGGGCAAGATAAAGGAAACAATAAATCGAATTAATTAATAATGGTATTTATAGACGATGTAGACGTTTTCCGCGGAAGTATTTTCCGGGTTACATATATAGCCTATATAAATGTATAGCGTAATAGATACTACAATGCAACATAGGCTTGCCACAAGTTTATCAACAATCTTAGGCGGTTCTAATTATACGATTAATTGTAGCTGTATGTTGACCGAGAACTGCTGAATAAATAAGATAACGCTTAGGCTTACAAAAGGCCTACAATACTAAGTTAGAACAAAACAAGTTGCTAAGGAAATATAAGTAAGATAAATGTAATAAAACGGTCACTAGTGCTCGATCTAAGTTCATTATAAAAGTTGACAAGTAAGGTAACTTTTACAAAACCATTACTGTATATAGTTGGCATAAAATGTATTGATATAAAGAAATAAAAAATAAAGCTATATTAATATTAAGCATATATATATATATATATTATAATATAGTCAAAGAAATGTATATAGAGATAAAACAGTTGTCAGTAGTGAAACAATGAAAGTCCTATGGAAACATCCTGGTATTGTCTCCCTTGTAGACACAAACTATTAAATAAACCAGCTAACTGCTGCGTTGTCACATTAGGGGGAGGGGGGGGGAGGAAAGATAAACAGGATGACATCAGTCGTATGTCTGTGTGCGTGTGTTTGTATGTGACTTCGTGTGTGTTTGTGTTTGTGTGTGTGGCTGTATTTAGCTGTAAAAACTGCAGGCCCCACGAGAGGGGGCTACAGCCGGTACGCCGTACCGAGGCCCATAAGAGTTATCGGGGCCCATGAATATTAAAATTTAAAATTAAATCGGCAATTAAGCAAGTATTTTTTAATTGTTGCTATTAAGCTAAGAGGAGATGCCCCAAAACCTCCTACAATCTCACGTGGCGCTGGGGGCCCTTCAATTTGATATTCTTTAAATGTGTACTTGAACATTTTGTTAAATATGCAAAGAAGCCTCTAGTTGTAATATAGGGCCTAATTATTTTCGATAGCATTTAGAATCTCTTTTTTTATTTTTTTTTTATTCAGAGACGCTTACAAAAAAAGACCTATGAGCCTTACAGGTTTACAGTTCTCCCTGTTAGCTTAGTAGCATAGGCCTAAATACTCTATGTCTCTGTATTATCTGTATACTAGTACGGCAGTCAAAGCTAGTTAGTCGATCCTTTTACACTTTAATCATTTCCTGATGTACTTGAAGGTATCATAATTTTAGACAAATGTATTGAAAATTTAAAACACTTTTTTTTTTGTCATTTAAAAAAATGTATTTTGGGAAGTCTCTAAAAACAATTGTCTGTGTCAACTGTATTGCCACAGCAGATCTAACTTTATATTTGACTACACAACATACATTACTGGCGAATATTCACAACTGACAAGAGTAACACCAATAGTTAAATCACTAAACCTAGAAACACTAGAGGACAGAAGGACAACGAGTAAAGTAGTAATAATACACAAGGCATTAAACTCTAATTTAGAAATACAACACAATAACAATGTTACAGTGCTCAGATAAATATAAGGACAAAAACACTTTCATTATCCCTTATGCGAACTTATACGATAACAAATGCACACAAGTACTTTTTCACCCCGAGTGGCGTCCGGGCAAGGAATGGGTTGCCTGAACAAACCAGGAAAACCAGTAACGTATCATTTAAAACACTAATAGAAATGCACGACTAGACTCAAACCATGGACGTGCGTAGGACGCAATAATTTCAATAATCTTCTTTATAGAAGGCGCTTAATATATTATGTAATGAATAAGATTATATTATAACCACACATTATCGGCTGTTTTTGAGTGTATGCCATCTATCCAATCATATATACTTAACTTATCCCCTGTTAACCACTAATGAACCGTTTCTTAACATCACTGTTGTTTTTTTTTAAGCTTCGATCGTGTGTATACCTGTACTATTTAGGATGTACCTATCTGGGGTAACGGTGTGCTCTCTATCAAGAAGTTTTTTTCAACCAAATTAATCATCAATCATCAGTGAGAGACACTTTTCCCATTTTACACATCTTTGTAATATTATTTGCATGATCAATACTGAAGCGGAGGAACAATTACAATAATTTAAACTAAGAACTCTGTACTTGATTAAAGTATTTTTGTAATAGACCTTTAAGGCTGTGATTGAAATGATTACACTCTAATGGTAAATGGTAACACTTATGACAGTTTCACAAAATGGTCCACACACCTTTTAAAAAGATTCCTGATTTTTCAAACGTATGTAATACAAATACATCATCTAGATAGGTCTAGTGTTAGAAAAAAAAAATTGGTTATTATATTTGCTCTCTATAATGTTGTATGTTGGATATTATATTGGGGGGCAGAAAATATCTCGTACCCACACAGCCATTGCTTTCCTTAAAGGCTGTCGTATGACTAACACACAAATCCGACCGTACATTATTTAAACCCGAGCTGTTTGGAATGATAACTTCCTTCTCTTTCGTCTGACTATTCATATTTTTATGTGGAAATAGGAAATAGAAACAAGGATACACTAGAACAGTGTCCTAGGTTCCTAAAACATGACCTTGGTCAAGGACTCACAACATTTTATAACATCATATAACCCTTTCAGTAACAGGAAATACATATTTTGCATGATTAGTTAAAGTGATTTAAACTGTGGCCGAGGGGCAGAGTGTTAGTTTGTCGTTTTGAAGGTCAAGGCTTCCAACTTAGTTATACATAATAATAATAGTAATACATATTAGACATTTCTTGTTTCCCATCAAGCGGGTTTACCCCAGCCACGTACCTACCACGCCTCCAATTTGTAGCCTACCCGGGGAAAAAGTAAAAGTTGGCAGGCATTGTGTCGACCACACAAGCCATTCTCATTCAATTTGCACAAAAGTCTGCAAAGAGGAAGGAGACGGGAAAATTAAACATTCCACTTAATTAACAAACTTAATTAGATAACAGTGCCGCTGTACTGCAGTAGCCAGTGGGAGGTTTGGAGTGTTTGGCGAGGTGAAGACACTTGTTTCACTATAATTTATACCACCGCGATGCAGGTGTCTGTCTAGATGTGTGTGTGTGTGTTTTTGTGTGTGTTATGTGTGTATGTGTGTGCGATGTGTATGCGCGTGTGTGTGCTAGGCGAGTGTTGTAACGTGTGTGTAACGACCATGTGTTGCGTTTGAGAACATGGCTTTGTAAAGAAGGTTAGTGAGTCTTTATCCGTTCATCTATCCCACATACAGTATACATAAAGTACTACTATAGTACTAAGTAAAAGTACCTCCCTTGTACCTTGAGTTATGTGTGCGCATGTCAAAAAGAGAAGTTGCACTATAATGCCTTGACGCAATCCTAGATGAAATTGCACTCTAATGCCTTGAAGCAATGCTAGTTGAACATGATCAGGTGTGTTGTTTTTGCAACACTCAATATGCCAAGCATAATAGGCGTATCTTAGTGTGAATTCTTCGCCCCTAACACGGTGAATGTTTTTATTATTACATTGGTTTACCACCCTAGCCTCTTCTAATAAAGACTTTGCCTTTGATAAGGTTTTAAAATCAATTTAAGTCGTTTTCATATCTAGTAAAAATCCATCTATATGCCAGCCAATATGCCAACCATTATACCAATTAATATGCCAACCAATATGCCAATCGGAAAGAAAGAGAAATGATGTCTTTTTCAGCATTTTATCAGATCATCGTTTTGTTGTATAGAATTTAAAAGGATTTATGTCAGCGTTTCACAAATACCCGGTCATGATCCGGTGCCGGGCCACGTAAGCAATGTTGCGGGGTCACAAGATAGAAGAAGAAAATGTAAAAACTCAAATTATCATGATATACTAGCAATATTCCAACATAAGTCAATCAATATTTATCATAAATCATAAACCGGACATTTTGTGATCATTTAACGCCATTTTATTTACGCCTTACAATCCTATCCTCAAAAATAGACTTTTCTGATCTCGACCAGTGTTTGTTTCTGCACAAGAATTTATTTTTAATAACTGGGACACGAAAAGAAAAGTTTAGGAAATGTCTGACTTTATAATGGACTCTATATCAAGGGTGGGCAACAGTTTTCGTCAATGAATGAAAAAAGGAATCGGATACAACAATTGTTAATGCAAAGGTTGCGAGGAATTGTGAATAAATATGTTCGAGGGTCACGTAGGCTTGGTGGGCCGTGTTGTGGCCTTCAGGCCGCTTGCTGTTTCCTCGGCCTACTTCACATGACGCATACATGTTAGACAGTGGGCCCGACTCAATAAGCGATATTTAAATTAATTAACGTATCCTTATGACATACATATTCTTTTACTCAGTCAAATACTTACACAATTATTTTTTAATGAGTAAAAAAGTGTTTCTTAGTTTACATATGTGAGGCTGGCTGGTCATGCGGTTAGTTCATCGGACTGTCAATCGACACGTCGCGGGTTCTATTCCTGCCGCCAACCGATTCCTGTCGCCCTGTAGGAGTTTTGGGCATAGAGGACGTAATAATCTTCAAGAGCGCACTGAGCATGCATGGAAAGATAGCATGGAAAGAAGCGCTGTATAATTAACCATTATTATTATTATTATATTATAGTAGTTTTAATTTGTTTGTTTGTTTCTCTTTAAAATAATATGCGCATTTTCTATACAATTTAGTTTTCATTTGTGAGTTTTTGGTAAACGTATGAAGTGAATTTTCTAATTATAGAAATTGGAACTGAACGGAAAAAAGTTTGTTTTTTCCAGGAGCTTATACGTTTAAAGACATTCCTTCTATATAGAAGATTGTTACGTCCTATGGCCAAAACTCCTGGAGGGCGGCGGAAGGACTAGAACCCGCGGGCCGTTTTGTCGACAGTCCGGTGGTAGTAGACCTATTCGATTTTAGTTTTCTAATTAGATAAAATTACTAATAATTTATTGTTTTATTAGTCTGTTTCTAACAGATTAGTTTTCGAGATTATTGGTCTAACAGATTTGTTTTCGAGATTATTGTTCTAACAGATTTGTTTTCGAGATTATTGTTCTAACAGATTTGTTTTCGAGATTATTGTTCTAACAGATTAGTTTTCGAGATTATTGTTCTAACAGATTTGTTTTCGAGATTATTGTTCTAACAGATTTGTTTTCGAGATTATTGGTCTAACAGATTTGTTTTCGAGATTATTGTTCTAACAGATTTGTTTTCGAGATTATTGTTCTAACAGATTTGTTTTCGAGATTATTGTTCTAACAGATTTGTTTTCGAGATTGTTGGTTCTAACAGATATTTTGATTTCGAGATTATTTGTTTTTAACAGATTTGTTTTCGAGATTATTGTTCTAACCCGATCGGTGTATTGTTTATCAAGTAGTCTGAATTTCTATATGGTGCTTATTTCACAAACACGCCTTATAAAGGATTAGTAAATAGTATCGATATATTGGACTTATATAAATAAGTCACAAGTGAAATGTGTTCTTTTATTTACTAGATATTTAAAAAAAACAAAAAACAAAACATTTACCTTTGGATATTTTCTATCTAAATCCATAAGATCAATATATTCACATATTTCACCAGTTTTAAACTTCTATTGCGCAGATAGAAAGCTTGACTTGTACAAAGTTTGTCCGTTATAAAAAATGGCCGTGTAAATAATAAAAATAGAAGCAAAAACCAACCCTTTGTTTTTTGAAATATATCTCCATATATGACCAAGAACAATGTTGCTATTTCTGGATGAAATATTGTTACAAACAAGTCTATGTTCAAGAGCGGAAGAGAGAGCTAGAGAGAGAGAGAGAGAGAGAGAGAGGATGGGGATTAAGAGAGAGAGAGAGAGAGGAGGGGGAAATGAAATAGAAGACCGGAAGGGGGAGAAAGAAGACAAGAAAGTTGTTAAATGGATATAGCTCCTTCTAAATATAGCAACACTAGTAGCAAGGGAAGTAATTCATTATACTATTCACAAAGCATGTCTTTTTTACATTTAGTTCCCCTACATTTTCATTAACTTAAAGCTAATCATTTATATGCATATACTATTTTAGGACACTAATCTAACCTTCATTATTTTGTAACAAATAGCAGATATATGTCATACACTCTAAGATTCAACTGAAAGTCTAAGTAATAGACTGAGTGACCGACTGAGTGAACGACTGAGTGAACGACTGAGTGAACGACTGAGTGACCGACTTAGTGAACGATTGAGTGACCGACTTAGTGAACGACTGAGTAAACGATTGAGTTAACGATTGAGTAGCGGACTAAGTGAACGATTGAGTTCACGATAGAGTAGCCGACTAGGTGAATGATTACGTTCACGATTGAGTAGCCGACTGGGTGAACGATTGAGTTAACGATTGAGTAACCGACTGAGTGAATGAGTGAGTGACTGACTGAGTGAACGATTGAGTAACCGACTGAGTGAATGAGTGAGTGACTGACTTAGTGAACGATTGAGTTAATTAGTGAGTAGCCGATTGTGAACGATTGAGTTCACGATTGAGTAACCGACTGAGTGAATGAGTGAGTGACTGACTGAGTGAACGGTTGAGTTTACGATTGAGTAACCGACTGAGTGACTGAGTGAATGAATGAGTGACTGAATGAATGAACGATTGAGTTAACGATTGAGTAACCGACTGAGTGAATGAGTGAGTGACTGACTTAGTGAACGATTGAGTTAATTAGTGAGTAGCCGATTGTGAACGATTGAGTTCACGATTGAGTAACCGACTGAGTGAATGAGTGAATGAATGAGTGACTGAATGAATGAACGATTGAGTTAACGATTGAGTAACCGACTGAGTGAATGAGTGAGTGACTGACTTGGTGAACGATTGAGTTCACGATTGAGTAACCGACTGAGTGAATGAGTGAGTGACTGACTGAGTGAACGATTGAGTTAACGATTTAGTAACCGACTGAGTGAATGAGTGAGTGACTGACTTGGTGAACGATTGAGTTCACGATTGAGTAACCGACTGAGTGAATGAGTGAGTGACTGACTGAGTGAACGATTGAGTTAACATTTGAGTAACCGACTGAGTGACTGATTGAATGAATGAGTGACTGAATGAATGAACGATTGAGTTAACGATTGAGTAACCGACTGAGTGAATGAGTGAGTGACTGACTTGGTGAACGATTGAGTTCACGATTGAGTAACCGACTGAGTGAATGAGTGAGTGACTGACTGAGTGAACGATTGAGTTAACGATTTAGTAACCGACTGAGTGAATGAGTGAGTGACTGACTTGGTGAACGATTGAGTTCACGATTGAGTAACCGACTGAGTGAATGAGTGAGTGACTGACTGAGTGAACGATTGAGTTAACGATTTAGTAACCGACTGAGTGAATGAGCGAGTGACTGACTTGGTGAACGATTGAGTTAACTATTGAGTAGCCGACTGAGTGAACGATTGAGTTCACGATTGATTGAACGACTGAGTAAACAATGGAATGACCGACTGAGAGACCGACTGAGTGACCGACTGAGTGAACGATTGAGTTAACGATTTAGTACCCAACTGAGTGAACGATTGAGTTAACGATTGAGTAGCCGACTGAGTAACTGACCGAGTGAGTGAGTGACTAATGAGCAATTGAGTGAGTTAACAAATTTTTGTTTAATTGAACCCATACATCAACAAAGATAGTAAAAAAGTTGAATTGCAAACCTAAAAAAAATCATTGTTTGTGTGGTGTTCAGCTATAGACGTGTCCCCTACTTCATACGTCAAGATATCCTAAAGACATGCCTTTATTCAAAGGATCGCTGGACATTGCATTGGTTTCACAATAACCATGTTTTCAGCGCCATTTGATACACTGATCTATATATACATGGAGTGCTCATTCACTTAAATGTATATATACACATAGATAAGTGGTGCGGATGCTAATGGCAGATTTTAGACATACATACTCATAAACATAAATAAAAGGAATGTGTGAGCAAAAAAAAAACCTGCCCTATTGTTATTAGGCCTTTATGAAGATAACTTCTTGCCTAAGTATAACTTACGTAAATAAGACTAAATAAAATAAATGTATAAGTAAATATAATACAATACTTACTCAGATAATATTTCTATTTGTGCCATTTAACGAATTCAATCGAGAAAGATCGACAGCCATTCTGTTGATTTCATAATCCTGGCCACATTTCCGGAAAGTGTTTAAAGCGAAATCATAATGTACATAATTAATTTGTATGCTTTACTTTTAGTGATTGGACATTCCATGTATATATATATAGGTCAGTGCTTTGATACATATAACCGAGTGGTCTTTGAACAAACATAAATAAGAGAGACAAAAACTGAATTCTAATATTGGGGGATGGCCGATTAGAACTTAAAGAAATTAACAGATCTAAATGTGAGTGAACTCAATTGCAAATTATTGAGAGGTTCGATACCTTTGATTCAACACGACGTGGGGGTGGTTATGTCTGTATCGTTCACCCATGAATGAAGCGATCATCTCACAACTTATTCCCTTGAAAGTACAGTAAACTTCTGTCCCTCTTAATTCAATTGACATACACAAAAAAAGAAACAAACGTTCAACAATGAACTAATTGCCGCTAGGACAGAAGGACGAATATCAAAGTTTAAGTAACAAATCAACAATGTACCAATTCCCGCTAGGACAGAAGGACGAATATCAAAGTTTAAGTAACAAATCTTCAACAATGTACCAATTCCCGCTAGGACAGAAGGATGCTTACCTAAATGTTTAAAAAAACAACTTTATAAAGGCTGCACTATAGGCCTAATGGCAACCTAATATTCAACAAGTCATCAAATTAAGAAAACAAGTCTTTATCATGCCAACAAAAAAAAACGATGTAACGTAAGCTGCGATATTATCCTCACAAATCATCTTTATACGCAGTCTAGCGAAACATGAAGAAAATCTATTTACCTGTTGCACCTGTTGCGATGCCTGGCATTTCCCCACAGGCAATTCAATGATTGGCCAGAATTTAATCCACGAAAGTGTAATGGTTGTAAACAGAATATACAGACACGTAAAAATTTCATTGACAATGGAAAAACTAGATTTTCTGTTGTGTAACATTTTGTCTTTTTGCCTCATTCCCTTTGTTATCGCAGCATTTAAACAATGACTTGAAAAAGTTGCAACCTTTCATTATATCTTCAGCTCTCCTCTTCGTCTCTCTCTCTCTCTATCTCTTTCTCTCTATCTCTTTCTCTCTCTCTCTCTATCTCTTTCTCTCTATCTCACACACACACTCTCTCTTGTTTCTCACTCTCTCACGCTCTTTCTATCTCTATTCAATTTTCTCTTTCCCGTCTTTAACACATTTCCCCCCCTCCCCCCACATACGTACAACCCCTTCTCAGGTCATTCTTAAGTCGTCTGCAACAGGAAAGTATTAATATCTCCCGCGCACTATAACACATTTTTATTATATAAATAGGGGTGTGAAAAGCTCAAGGTAACAAAGGGGAGACCATTCCTTTACATACTAACGACATCCGGCCTGACCTTAGGAAGTGTACAATTAATTTTCCCTAAACGATGTCATACAACAACATTTACCTGTGCATTTCATTGCAGATGCGCTTCCTTGGAAGGTTACTCTTTAAAATGTACTTCTTAGAATTATAAGGGATGGCTGAAAAGAAAACGCCGTAAGATTCAGATAAGTGTTTCAATGAATACCGGACGAGTCCTTCGGCACTTACGTCCAGGACATTACGATGTTAAGAGGTGGGTTAAGGGTTGGGGGCTCGACCAAGATTCTGTCCGAGACTAGCCACCCTGATAAGGCGTGCATAGGGTAAGGTCTCTGCAGTACATACACTACACCCCCCCCCCGCACACACACACTTGCGGAATTCCCCTTAGATCATTAACGTGGTGGCTCGCTCGTATATCTGCACTGTCGCCAGGTAGCACAAATTCCAGACTTAAAGCCTGGACATCCAGGCGCCAGGGCATGGTTGAGACGGGTTGTTGCGCTAATTGCTTCCTCCGCACCGAATCTTGGAGCCTCTCGGCAGTGCCTCTCAGACGCGCAACATGGGCTTTCTCCACTGCGTTAGCCCACCGGTGTGCTCTTAATGAAAGCGTATCGTTATTCCCCCCCCCCACACCTCGCTAGCGCTCATTGCCCATGCTTTCAAAAGCGTCTGGTTTACCATCGGGCTTCAGGCACACAAAGAAGGTGCCAATTTTTTTTTTTTTAACTATAATCAACAATGGTTTCAGGCCAATCAAGAAATCACTCGGTGGTCTTGATAATTAAATAGTATACTCCGTGCTTTAGACGTTAGACAAACAAACTGTCACACTATAAAATATAAACAAACTGTCACAATAAAATATAAACAAACTATCACACTATAAAATATAAACAAACTGTCACACTATAAAATATAAACAAACTGTCACACTGTAAAATATAAACAAACTGTCACATTGTAAAATATAAACAAACTGTCACACTGTAAAATATAAACAAACTGTCACATTATCAAATATAAACAAAATGTCACATTATAAAATATAAACAAACTATCACACTATAAAATATAAACAAACTGTCACACTAAAAATATAAACAAACTGTTACACTCTAAAATATAAACAAACTGTCACATTATAAAATATAAACAAGCTGTCACATTATGAAATATAAACAAACTGTCACATTATAAACTATAAACACACTGTCACACTATAAAATATAAACAAACTGTCACACTAAAAATATAATCAAACTATCACACTATAAAATATAAACAAGCTGTCACATTATAAAATATAAACAAACTGTCACATTATAAAATATAAACAAACTGTTACACTATAAAATATAAAAAAAACTGTCACACTAAAATATAACCAAACTGTCACACTATAAAATATAAACAAACTGTCATACTATAAAGTATAAACAAACTGTCACACTATAAAATATTATCAAAACAAGAAAACTGGGAACACAGCAGTTGAATAAAGAATGCACGGGTTTTGTGACGGGGGAGCAGAGCCTTTACAAGCTTATGTAGCGCCCCAGGGCAAAAGTTTCAGTGCCGCCCCCTTGCATACTGTAACTGCTTGTTTAGTGCTATATTTGCTATATTTAGACTACATTTGCCGCCCCCCTGGAAGTGCTGCCCCAGGGCATATGCCCCCCTCTGCCTTCCCCTATGTGAGGGCACTGCGGGGGAGCGAAATGAGGTCACGGGTTGAAAAATGTAGTGTGTAACGAGGGTGTACAAGAAAGCGGTTAGTGACCAGTGTGTATAAGATGAAGTCGATGTTTTTGAGAGATATGTTATAGCAATTCTTGTATGATGTCTCATGAACTGTTTAATGCTTAAGTGTAATAAAGTAATTCATTTGCTGGAAGACAGTGTAGAGTCTAAATACTGTTGTCATTGTACTGTTTTGTACAGTCCTTTGGTTCACGTGTTCATTACTGTCAAACGCCTACAAGGATACCCAGTACCCAGTTCTATAGATACATCCATTTTTATTGTTTTTTTTTACTTCTACAGAGACTGAACTCAATTATTTAGGCACAGCAAAATGTACCCAGGGCTTCAGGCACACTCAGAATGTAACTATGGATTTAGACGCAGCGAGAATGTACTCATGCTATTAAACACAGCGAGAATGTACTCAATGGTTTAAAGTTTAAACTTATGAAACGGATGACCACCACGTGAATGACTATTAGACCTAATCCTAGCATCCATCTCTTGTAGCTTGACGAAATAAAACCCAGAAATACACATTTTAACTGACATAACAAGTCATTAATATTTCTGGACAGTTTATTTTTAACCTAGACATATTAAAAATAGAAACACTGCCAGTAATATATCCTACACAAGTTTCAAAATATACTAAGTGTAACATAACTGGATCACAGCTAGTAGTTTCTTTGTAGTGCACTAGGTAATCTGTGCATTTACACAAGTTTAGTGTGCGCACTAAGAGACGAAAAATCATCATTGTTAGCCGGGACATAGCCAGGGTGACATGTAGTAAAGAAGGGCATGCATATAGTTGGTACCAAAAGGGATGAGACACAACGGTGCAACGCGCTTGACTGGCAGACCGAAGGTAATGGGTTCGATTTCTGGTAAAGGCTATGATTTGGTCTACAGGCCTTGAGGGTGATCCTGAGTCTACTCAGCTCTGATGGGTACCTGACATTAAAATTTGTCGGGGAAAAGTAAAGTCGCTTGTCCATACAATCCCCTCGTATGCAGTGGCAACGGAAGGCTGCGGCCAGGCCCTTTACTTTTTACTTACTAAAAGGGGTGCTCTGTCAATAATTGGTTATAACGATCCGGGTCGTCGTGTTGACGTAAGGTGTTATTTTCTGTCAAAGACAGCTTTTTGGTTCCACTTACTTTAAAAAAAAATTTACATCACAAATGTATTTAAAGTAGACAATGTCTACGTAGTTCTAAAGGTAAGACAATGTCCACGTTGTTCTAATGGTAATAATTAATATCATAGAGGAAAACGTAGTCTATCGAATGGCACTTCCAGGCTAAGATGAAAAGAGGATGATGAGTTAAAACGATGGAAAACGCATTGAGCATGTTATGATATAGCATGGCGCGATGAGCTACATAAATGACCATCATATGTTATCATATTAAAATCTACGTGAGCTTGGGATCAGACATAACTTTTAATGGCGATTCTTCCCAATAATTACCAAATGTAAATAAATATTCAAAATGTGTGGCCCACCTTGTTTTATCTAATTTCTTTTACGGCCCACTGAAGTCAAAATGGTGCCCAACCTTGTTCTAGATTATTACGTAAGTTGATGGACGGCGGCAAAATGTTGCCCAACCTTGTTCTAGGTTATTACGTAAGTTGATGGACGGCGGCAAAATGTTACCCAACCTTGTTCTAGGTTATTACGTAAGTTGATGGACGGCGGCAAAATGTTGCCCAACCTTGTTCTAGATTATTACGTAAGTTGATGGACGGCGGCAAAATGTTGCACAACCTTGTTCTAGATTATTACGTAAGTTGATGGACGGCGGTAAAATGTTGCACAACCTTGTTCTAGGTTATTACGTAAGTTGATGGACGGCGGCAAAATGTTGAACTCTTATTGTCTTGTTAACTAACAGTCGATGAGTACAAGTCTCTTGACTAGCCGGGATCAAAGCAACGCTAATTATTTTTGTCACTATAGATCTAATTGATATTTGTATGTGTTGTAGTGTATGAATATCTCCAAAGATTGCCATATTTAGAAGAAGATATGTATGTGTTGTAATGTATGAAATATCTCCAGAGATTGCCATATTTAGAAGAAGATATGTATGTGTTGTAATGTATGAATATCTCCAGAGACTGCCATATTTAGAAGAAGATATGTATGTGTTGTAATGTATGAATATCTCCAGAGATTGCCATATTGAAAAGAAGATATTAAACAAAATTTAACATAGGATTAAAAACAACAACATTTAAAATTGGTAAGAAAAAGAAGAAAATTATTTATGCTGCGAAATCATTTGGTATCATTTGCAGCAACAAATACGGTAAATTAGACTAAAATTAGTCATGTGACCACAAGCTAGAATGAATAATTTCCTTTCTAAAAAAGAATATGCAGGTTTTGTCTTTCACTAGAATTTAAGAAAACAACAATTTTTCTAATGAAAATCTTTATTTTCTAGACATGTCCCACGTCGGTAGAGACAGACATTGCCCTCATCAAACTCGACATTTTTTGTTTGATAAATTATGAGCTGCATGCCGAGGGGATTAAACTTGTGTCACATTTTGCAGAACATTGACAGACTACAGAAATGCCTGCAATGACATTGACCTATTCGTCAGTCAGACGTGTGTAGAACAAATAAAACCATACAAGAAAAGTTTCTCATTGAAGATCTTCAGGACTTTCACGTAGCAAGGGTTAATTCAGTTTCTTGAGCCATAGTGCCTTACGAGATGATAGTGTAGCCATCTTATAGTGTAGCCATCTTATAGTGTAGCCATCTTATAGTGTAGCCATCTTATAGTGTAGCCATCTTATAGTGTAGCCATCTCGCTTGAACATTCACTAAACTAATGACCATTATGGTGCACAGTGGCCGAGTGGCAGCGCGTTCGGCTGGCGTACTGAAGGTCCTGGGTTCGAATCCTGGTGAAGGCTAGAATTTGTTCTAGGGTCTGGAGGGTGCTCCTGAGTTGACTTTAGTTGGGGTAAAGTAAATGCGGCTGAACATTGCGCTGGCCACACAATCTCCTGGTGAACGCTGTTTCACTTGCCCCATGGATCAATTTGGTCTCCTACATCTCGCTTTAACTTTCACCAAAGAATTTCCATTGATCATCACGGATTGCTAAATTTTAGGATGACGTAAAATCCCATGAAAAAAAAATTATTTTATAGAACTACAGGCCATTGGAATGATAGCGCAAAACTCTATCGATAGATGACCACGATAGATGACCACGATAGATGACAACGATAGATGACCACGATAGATGACCACGCCAATACTTTACAATACTTAAAACACGGATAAGTTCGATTTTTTTTTACAAATATATAGCACCTTCTGAGTTGAACATTTTTATAATAATTATTTTAATGAACAACTGGAGAAATAAAACATAGTCTAAATGTCTTTTAACCCTTCCTGTACCGACCTACTTTCTATCTATGCTATCTTCAGTCTCGCTATATACGCGCCCGGGACTGTAAGGGTTAAGAGTCTGGTCCAAAAATAAAAGAAAAAGAAAAGTAGATCAATATTTTAAAAAGATATCAGGTTTCTTTTTAACAAAAGCTATTCTCGAATTTCTAGCGACGCCTGTTTATCGTGACATGAAATGGCATATCCAGTGCTTTTCGTTGCAATAGTGAATTCTGGGTAGTTAATAAAGTATTAATTTCTCAAGTTGATATGAAGGATCTAATTATAAATTGTTGAAACTATTTATACATTTATAATCTAATTCTTTATTCATGATTTTGTTTTATTGATGACAATAAACTTTATTAAAAAAGTATTGTTTTATATAAGAGTATATTTTGCTAATTATTTTGGACCCTATCAAAATAATAGGCCTACTTATTATTCGAGAATTTTGGATTTTAAAAAAAGTCTACCTATGTTCATTAATAAGTGCTTTTAAAAGCACATTACAGATAAATACGGCTTTTAAGAAAATACCCTCTAATAGTTAAAACATTTTAACAATTTGATAATTTGAGCAAGCTTTATTTTAAATATATAAAATATTCTGGGAAATTTCTGGTCTTTCACATTAACGGTTATTTTTACTTTCTGATAGGTATAGAAGAAAAAAAGCAAAACTTAAATGCTACATAATGTTTAATTAGCTGCAGCAGGATCTGCTACTTCGTCACCTCTATAGCACATGTTTTTATATATATTTAAAGACAATTTAGGAGGTTAAGTTATAATGCAAAGTAGAATTAATTTTAAAAATGTCATTCTAACTTAGAAAAACCACTTTTCTTATTCCATATTCAATGATGAACTCATACGAAATCTATTTCATCCAGAGTGGTATTCGAGCATGGAAGAGGTTACCTGATCTAGGAAAACCAAGATTTTTAGAAGAAAGAAAGCCTTGATTACAATGCAAGGCTAGACTCATTCCACGGAGAACGTGTGACTCAGTAATCTTCTGTATAGAAGAAGCGTCTTTAAAATTTAGGACTCTAAAGACTTTTCTGGTCCATTTGGACTATTCAAGCAGGGGGTATTGAGTGGCCAGCACAATGCTCAGTCGTCTTTAGTTTACCAGCACCTATCATGCACCATGAATCTAGACAGCCTATAAGCAGGATTTGAACCCATGATCTCAGGTAATCAAATTTAAAAGATAAACGAATTTAAGATAAAAGATGATGAAATGTAAACTTAGGAATGATGTCAAGGTCTATACTTTCAAAGCCGTCTACAGAAATACCAAAACAATGCAAATAGAGTCTAAATGTCCCAGTGAAAATTGAAAGAAAATAACATCCATTTTAATTTAGTGATACAAATATGCACGTAGTTTTGTAAAGAAAAATGTAATATTTAAGGAAGAGATTTGTAAATGTTTCCATAAGGTTTAATGAAACAAATAATCACCAAAGCAAAAATATTTAACTCATAGAAAAGTTTCCAGAAATCAGCGTACGCTTCTCAAATACGTTAATTGGCGTAAATGGTTAGAATACTTTGTTAGCGGAGCATTAAAGAAAACTGAAAACAAGTGTATGTGGGTTGAAATGGAATTGTGTGGCCTAGTGACTTTCACCCCCCTCCCCTCAATGACTATGTAAAGGAACGGTATATTATTTTTTTAAACAGAGAACCAAAACGACATCGTTTTCCGATGTTAGGCTACTCGAATATTTATATCAGCTGTTTAACCAGCTGTGCCATCAAACTACCCCACCAGCTTCCCCCCAACAGCTATCTCAACCAGCTGTACTGCCAGCTTTACCACCAGCTATCCCTTAATGTTGAAAAGACATACTATATTAATTTGTTTTTCTTTAAAAACGTTTTCGAATTACATTATCTAAAAGTAAAATCTTACCAATTCTATGCAAGACGACCATATCTGGAGTTGAATCACTACGTCACTACGTCTGCCACACTCACTGCTATCGAATCAAGTTATCCTTAATTACTGGATCAGAACTGCTCAGCATTGTGGCTGACGACGCCGCGTACAGAACTCATCTTCACAAACCGTTGTTGTAGTTTTTGTTGTAATGCCACCTTTTGTTTTGCTGTATCATCGATTGTCTTATCGCTCTCTTAGATGGCTCGCAACGTCTTAATGAACCTCTTTTATCTAGGCTGCACACAGAGAGGAGGGAGGATAGGAGGGAGGAAGGGTGGGCTGTTGGGAGATACGTGCGCAATAGGTTCTTCTCAAACCCTTTAAAAAAATACTTTAGATAAAAAAAACGTCACGTTCGATGGAAAGTGAAGGAGAGAACAACGGACGTGGTGGGGGGGGGGGGGGGGGGGGAGATTTAGATCAAATCGAGAGGGTCGTGGAGTTTTAAATGGGTTATAATGTAATGAACTTTGTCTGGGGGTCAATGAAGGCAAGGTGACCTGCCTGGTGAGCTTAGATGCTGTGGGTTGATGAGCCTATGAAGATGACCTGGGAAATAAAAAGTCAAATCTTTAAAGCAAAAATAAAAAAAGGGTCAAGGGATTGTGGGGCAAAGTCAGGAAAAAATATATTGATGACCGAAATAGAAGCTTTCAGTTGAATGTTTGAAAGAAGCTTTTATTTGAATGTTTGAATGAAGCTATTAATTGATTGTTTGAATGAAGCTATTAGTTGATTGTTTGAATGAAGCTATTAGTTGAATGTTTGAATGAAGCTATTAGTTGAATATTTGAATGAAGCTATTAGTTGAATGTTTGAATGAAGCGTTTAGTTGATTGTTTGAATGAAGCTATTAGTTGAATGTTTGAATGAAGCTATTAGTTGAATGTTTGAATGAAGCGTTTAGTTGATTGTTTGAATGAAGCTATTAGTTGAATGTTTGAATGAAGCTATTAGTTGATTGTTTGAATGAAGCTATTAGTTGATTGTTTGAATGAAGCTATTAGTTGAATGTTTGAATGAAGCTATTAGTTGAATATTTGAATGAAGCTATTAGTTGAATGTTTGAATGAAGCTATTAGTTGAATGTTTGAATGAAGCTATTAGTTGAATATTTGAATGAAGCTATTAGTTGAATGTTTGAATGAAGCTATTAGTTGAATATTTGAATGAAGCTATTAGTTGAATGTTTGAATGAAGCTATTAGTTGATTGTTTGAATGAAGCTATTAGTTGATTGTTTGAATGAAGCTATTAGTTGAATATTTGAATGAAGCTATTAGTTGAATGTTTGAATGAAGCTATTAGTTGAATGTTTGAATGAAGCTATTAGTTGAATGTTTGAATGAAGGCATACATTTAGAACACGTGTGAATACAATAATAATTAAATGTGTATAGTGATTAGAAAAATATTTCTCTACTCACAACTAGCTGACTCCTAAATAATAGGCCTACTTTTTTCTTGTATGATAAATGGTATGATAGTGTGCGTGAATGTCTATTGTGTTTGAGTACAAATGGTTCTTTAATATTGTTTTAGGTATGCTGAAAAAACGGAATTTATGTAATCAAGTCAATTTTCCATTCATTTGGATCAATAAAGCAATCTTATCTTATCTTAGATTTCATCAAATTTATAAACCTTTAGTTTTTAATCTTAAGTTTTAGTTCATTTAGTAAACAATTGACAGTTTTGAATATGTATGAAATTAGAAACGGTTTCGAAATTTGTTTTCATTACTTAAATGAAACGAAACATATAATTCACACAATACATGTTCTTGGTGGTTTGTTGGTTTATCTCTTTTTTTTTTTTTCCATATCATTTGAGCAATAAATACGTGTGTTGAATCACAATCACAATTTTTGTCTGAAAACCTTTCATGTCCATTAGTTTGAAATTCAAGGCCAATCATAACAGACTCACAAACTTATTGAGATTTCAGAGTAATGAACGGTAATAAGCGATGATCAACATCGTAGTCAAACTTCATTTCTACGACTTAAAAAGAAACTACGTTGTCCGTTTCGGTCTGTAACACAACGAACATGTTTAAATACATATAAAGAGACTAAGAACATGTTTAAATACATATAAAGAGACTAAGAACATGTTTAAATACATATAAAGAGACTAAGAACATGTTTAAATACATATAAAGAGACTAAGAATATGTTTAAATACATATAAAGAGACTAAGAACATGTTTAAATACATATAAAGAAACTAAGAACATGTTTAAATACATATAAAGAGACTAAGAACATGTTTAAATACATATAAAGAGACTAAGAACATGTTTAAATACATATAAAGAGACTAAGAACATGTTTAAATACATATAAAGAGACTAAGAACATGTTTAAATACATATAAAGAGACTAAGAATAAAACTTTTACTGTCGATCTTTTTTTTTAAAATACTGATTTAAGACTCATAGTCATCTATTGTTTCTGATTGGTTAATAACAATTTCCTTTACCTAGCATTATTTATTTTGTTTATTTAATTTTTTTTTCATTTTACCGGAACTTATTTAAGACCATCTATAGTGCAAATAATTAACGCATGAACTGTACTGAAAAGCATATTAATCTTAAACAAATGTCTATTTGTGGCTTAGAATCGTGATGCAGAAAAACATCCATGTTCATCTCAACATAAAGTTTACATGACAAAAAAAAAGGACATCAATAAGACGTCAATTTAGAAAGTAAACAAAAACAAAGCCAGAAACAATTATAATAAAAGAAAAGATAATTACGAAAACGTGATAATTTTAACTTATATCATTTAACCATTACAACTTACAACCTATAACTTATATATAATTACAATTATAACCTATAACATCTAACGTATATAAAATGACAATTATAACTTTAAAAACCTATAACTTTTTAAAATAATCAATTTAACTTATAGCCTATATCTTATATATTTTTACAATTACAAGCTATGACCTATAACTTATATAATTTTACAATTAGAAAAAAGTGAACCAACAGTGGCCATTAAACAGGATTAATAAATACTTCTTAACATGCACAGTAATGGTAAACCAACTTTAAATGAACATTCAGAAACAGTACGACAATCCGTGCGTTTCAAACCGGATTTATTAAACACCAAGAAAACCTTCTTATATACATGACGAGTTCAGTTCAAAGGGTAAATAGTGCAAAAACCAAATATTTTTGGTGGAAATTATTATTGTTTTTTTCTTTTTTTACTAGATCGAACCTTTTTATCGTATCGGAAATATTTCTAGTTCAACCATTAAAACTTGCATGAGAGAGGAATTTTGTCTTGAGGCAAATTTAACTTGGAAACATCAGTGAACCGAAGTCAACCCGTCACGTAAGAAATATAGGGCAGTGATTCTTAAAGTGTGCTGTTCATCTTTTATAGATGCTTGAAACGAAAAGTAGTCAAGATAATAGAAAGTAAAATATTTGTGTAGACTAAATCTAGAGCTGTTTAATATATATATATATAGGCCTGTTGTTGTTGTTGTTGCCTACAGTTGGATCAAACGGATAAAGTAATTTTAAAAGAATGGTCAAAGTAACATGTCATCAAAGTAATACATCATGTAAGTTGGCCTAATTATCCAACAAAAGTAATATGTCATGAAAGTAATATGTCATTAAAGTAATATGTCGTAAAGGTAATATGTCATGAAAGTTATATGTCGTGAAGGTAATATGTCATGAAAGTAATATGTCATGAAAGTAATATGTCATTAAAGGAATATGTCATTAAAGGAATATGTCATTAAAGTACTATGTCATGAAAGTACTATGTCATTAAAGTACTAAGTCATTAAAGCAATGTGTCATTAAAGTAATATGTCATTTCTCTGAGGAAATGTGTCGTTATATAATATTTTGCCAAACTTTTCGCCCCCTTCCCCCGCCCCCCCCCCCCCCCCAAAAAAAAATAAAAAAATAATAAAAATAAATAAATGAGTGTTTAAAAAATTAAAGTAACATTAAAAACCCATTCAATTGACAAGATGCCAATAAAGATCTACGTCAACTACTAAAAATAAAGTGTAAAAAAAAGTGCTTTGGACTTGCAAGCTCTGTACCAAAAGTCACAGTTCGAGACTCACTATGCCTCAACTTGTGTTTGCTGCACTCTATTACTTGCCCCTGTCAAACAAATCTGTCTTCGCTATGCAGACCATGCATTTAATATGAAGAGCAAAACACACACACACACACACACACACACACACACACACTCTGACCGGCTAAGGTAATCAAGTAGGTCTTTAAAATGCATCAATATAAAAATGTATTTTTAGAAATAGTTTCTTTACAGTGATTGATTCTTTCTATTTATAGAAATAACAAAATCCGGCAAAAGCAGACAGAGAGAAAAAAATCGGTTCTCGTAAGCCCCATTCAAAATTTGGTCTAACGACCTCTGAACTCTGAACTAATAAGTAAACGCGTCAATAATGTCCGAGTCCCCCTTTCTCATACTTCCCTTCCCACTAGTTCCCACATCCCGGCAAAGTTAATCCGAAAAAAAAACCCAGTCGTTATTTACAAGTTGTAGGTACAAAGATGTGTTAACATTTAGTTACAAAGATGTGTTAACATTTAGTTACAAAGATGTGTTAACATTTAGTGACACAGATGTGTTAACATTTAGTTACAAAGATGTGTTAACATTTAGTTACAAAGATGTGTTAACATTTAGTTACAAAGATGTGTTAACATTTAGTTACAAAGATGTGTTAACAACACGTCAGTTGGTTTCCGACTTATGTGAAAAAACAAAACAACCTCATAGTGTCTGCAAGTAATGCTGTTATAATTAATGCGTTCGGAATTAATTCATCCGTCTTTGCTGGTGCTTTTCTTAATTAAAACCTAAGGTGTCTTATTATTATTTTTTACGTCGTGTGCTAATTGCCGTCTGTATAACAATGAGGTTTCAAAAGGCCGTGTTCTGGAGAGTGAACGTTCTAAACAGCTGCGACAGTTTTCATCCGGCAGACTAGAGTCTGTTGGGACATATTTCTTCCTGTCAATCATTCATTCAGTTCATGGCGTAGACAGTAGACAGACCTGACTTCTTTTGTTCTCAAACACCTGTCAAAAGGGAGGGGGGGGGGGGTCGAACCTTTCCCCCCCCCAAAGCCCATCCACCGAACTCGCCCCCCCCTTCCTCCCAATGCCAACAACACGCACACATACACACACACCTACCGTCTCCTCACCTGGAAGTAAGGAGTGTTACGTGTAATGTCAGGTCACACGCAAGGACTTTAACTATTGGTTGTCTCAATAGTGATTAGATAAAAGGTCTGAGAGTGTGTGTGGTAGGGGGGGGGGAGGGGTAGATTGCATCATGAAATATTAATTTTATTTGACAAGCATCAAGCATTTGCCTAGTATGCATATTTTTTTCATTAGCAAAAAAAATAATTTAAAAATTGTACTTTGCAGAGTACCATAATATGACATATGACTAAACATGTGGTGACATTATAGATTGTACCAGTATCATAGTCCATTCTACCAATATAATCTGACCTACTTACATAGTCTGTATTACTACCTTAGTCCGGTCTACTAATAAAATCTGACCTACTTACAAATTATGTCAACTACCACCACAGTCAGTCTTACCAATATAATCTGACCTACTAACGTATTCCTGTCAACTACCATGGTGTGTCATGGTAACACGATCTACTTACAAATTATGTCAAACCACCATAGTCCGTCATACCACCATTATGGTTTGACATAACTTCATATTCCGTTGTTTAACTTATTGTGTTTCCTGACCAACTAGTAGTAACATGCTCTGTCTTAGCACATAAACCATTTCTAATACCATTGTATAGCTTGGAAATTTTGTCTCCCCCACCCCTTTTCCCAAATTAGCCTTCGTGATGTAAATGCACCAAATAAGTTTTTTCTAATAACATTTTTGCTTACCCAAACCACAACTTTATAATAAATCATATTATCACAACATATCGCCCAACACTTTTAGGGCCAACAAAATATCTAAAACTCGGGAACAATCGACCATGACTAAATTAGAGTGCAAGGCAAACTCTTAATAGCACGTCTTTATAAAAAGTATTTACGTTTTGAGGTACGAATATCTCTATCTTGTATCTCTTTATAATCTGTAGTCTAGGTATAGCTGTACGTAAAACTCAAAGACTATAATGAGATGGACCGCATTGCTATGTTTTTAGAAATGAAATGTTATTTTGCGCATGTGCGGCATTCTTAAGTCATCAAGTTTTGAAAGCGTCTTAGGTTTTATGCTGAAAACTATTTTGAATTCACTACAATATTTTGATAGATCTACTCCATATTAAATGAATTCCATAAGATTTTCTTAGAACAGATTGATATGTTACCTGTTTACTTTAAAATTAAAACGCTTGAATGTTGTCGTTGCTAGAAAGTCACTGAGCTATATATATTTATACCTTTATTTTCCAACTCCGGAAAAATCCGTTGGCCAGAATTATCTAAAAATATCAAACTTTGTTTCCGTGTTTCGGATAGAAGGACGGAAGCTCCACGGACAGCCTTTCTTCTCGATGACTGCAATACAAATTAGCTATTAAACCAATTAGTGTGGATGCTAAAAATACATTTACAACTAACCGGATTTTCCTTCGAAACTATTTTTTTTTAAAGTCTTAAAGCCTAACATTTCAAGGTCATTCGGAACAAGGACACGCATGCTAATAGGGCTACTAGGAAATTATTTCATTCACAGAAAGAACACGATTTTTTGTAATAAGGCCTACTGTTTACATGAAATATAGCCTACATGTTCCTGAACAACAAACATTAGACACAATGCATTTATTTTAAAAGTATAATCTACTTTTTTTAAATGAGTTTTATTGTAATAAGAATACAAAGCTTTGGCTATAAGAAGCCGGAACAGACATTATTAGAAAGAAGACTTATTAAATATAAAAGAAACGGACGGTTTTGTCCAGAATTGAAGTAGCCATAAAAACTAAGTTTTTGTCGTCTTAAAAGTATTTTTTTTTAATAAGTCAATCTCGTATTTTAAAAATCGAGTTTTCAAAATATTATGGATTATAATCGTTATAAATAAATTGCAGATATCATTTTTCTTTCACGTCTTTAAAAACAAATAAAGTCAAATAATATCATTTCACCCTTCTGCATTTTTACAACACGCAATAATCTTCTTTATAGAAGGAGCGTCTGTAATATATAAGATAACATAAGAACACTAACCTTAAAAATAAATGTGAGATTTCAAACCCTTATGCCTCAATGCTGCAATTTTAGACACTAATTGATTTTCCTAATCTTATTCTTTGATATGTAATCTAAAAAAATAATAATAATTTGCCATTGATAACAAATCTTCGGCTAATCATGCGATGTAAAAAAACAACAACATTAATTAATGCGCAATCTAAGACCATTCTTAATTAAGCCTAACCTTTTCTATAGGTCAGGGGTTACAGTTCCAATGAACTTCCGGTTACTGTGTTCACAATGGCAACCTATGTCGTGGAAACGGAAAATTTACGGCTCATTTCACAGGTTATTTTAACCCTTTTTAAGGCAAATACTCAAATTGAAATGCGAATAATAAATTGGATCAAATGTTGGTTTACACCTTCTCTTTGCCATATTATGTTAAATATGTCTAATGGTTTAAATTAAAGCCATTATTTACAATGATACAATTTCTTTTGGAAATGTAATAAAAATGCAAACCCTTACATCTTTTCTTACAAGCATTACAATCAGAAAAGCACCTTACATGTTTTGTTAGTAAATGAACGAATAGGGCGGAAGTGTTGATTTGCTGTAACCTTTTATCGTAATGGCCGGCTAATGTGCCAACTGAAACAAAACCGTACAAATAACAGTTAACAATAACAGTTAACAATAACAGTTAACAATAACAGTTAACAATAACAGTTAACAATAACAGTTAATAATAACAGCTAACAATAACAGTTAACAATAACAGTTAACAATAACAGTTAATAATAACAGCTAACAATAACAGTTAACAATAACAGTTAACAATAACAATAGATCTAACAATACACCACAAACTTCGTTTGGACATGTTCTAATCAGCGACAAAAGTTAAACTATTAAAAAAATTGCATTCGTTATATTTTAATCTAAATCAATAGAAAATTTAGGAACACGTCCCATTCAGCGGTTAGCAGTGGCGGGGAAAATCTAAACCCAATGAAGCCAGGCAGTAGATTAAAAGAAATTGTGGCCTACGACAAGAATTGGTTGAAAATTTTTGTTTGCTGTATTACATGAAGCACTGGAAAAGACTAATCTAACCCTACCCGGAAATCATCAGTCGTTAAGCAAGCTTTACATTACATTGATCAGGGAAATATGGCATTTTATTTCCTAATTAGCAAATCATCAAGTTTGTTGATCAATTAATTAGCTGTTGGTCTCTCTGGACTTTTTGTTGTTTTTACCTGTACCTGTGAGAATCATGTGGCTTTGGTGGTATAAGTTCATACAGACTTTTTGTCTGACTAAGTCTTTGTTGATTAGCTCAGGATACTTTCTAGTATTTCCTGTTTGGCACTCCAGTTACTACCAGTAGTTGTTCAGGTATAGCGTTATAATTAGAATGAAATGACTTTGGTTTGTATTTCATGGTGACCCTGAAAAAGTCAGACGCCGTGGAAGGAGATTTAAGTTGTCGTAATTAGTGTTGCTATTCATAGAACATGTACAGTCATGGTTATAATGTCTGTACGAATATGGAGAGTGGAAATAGAAACAAAAGGCTTGAGATAAAAATATTCCTATAATATATAGATTATATAAATATGTCTGTCTGTCTGGGTCCGTGTTTTCGTGGACAGAAAGAAAGAGGCAAAGATAGTATATACAGACAAATAGAAAGAGTGATTGTTCGAGTCACTGACAGTTGTTAGGTATGTAGTTAAGCAGATGGGTGTATAGGCATGTAGGTGGATGGGTAGGCAGAAATGTAGTAACATAGGTAGATAGGTAGGTATGTGAGTAGGTATATGGGTGGTCTAGTAGGTAGGTAGGGGGTAAGTAGGTAGGTTAGGAAGCTATCTAGGTATGTGAGTAGGCGGTTATTTAGGTAGGTGGGTGGGTAGTAAGGTAGGTAGGTGGCTAGGCAGGAACATTGGTAGGTAGGTAGATGGGTATGTATGTATATAATTAGGCAAGTAGGTAGGTAGATAGGTATGTATGTATATAATTAGGCAAGTAGGTAGGTAGATAGGTATGTATGTATATAATTAGGCAAGTAGGTAGGTAGATAGGTATGTATGTATATAATTAGGCAAGTAGGTAGGTAGATAGGTATGTATGTATATAATTAGGCAAGTAGGTAGGTAGATAGGTATGTATGTATATAATTAGGCAAGTAGGTAGGTAGATAGGTATGTATGTATATAATTAGGCAAGTAGGTAGGTAGATAGGTATGTATGTATATAATTAGGCAAGTAGGTAGGTAGATAGGTATGTATGTATATAATTAGGCAAGTAGGTAGGTAGATAGGTATGTATGTATATAATTAGGCAAGTAGGTAGGTAGATAGGTATGTATGTATATAATTAGGCAAGTAGGTAGGTAGATAGGTATGTATGTATATAATTAGGCAAGTAGGTAGGTAGATAGGTATGTATGTATATAATTAGGCAAGTAGGTAGGTAGATAGGTATGTATGTATATAATTAGGCAAGTAGGTAGGTAGATAGGTATGAATGTATATAATTAGGCAAGTAGGTAGGTAGATAGGTATGTATGTATATAATTAGGCAAGTAGGTAGGTAGATAGGTATGTATGTATATAATTAGGCAAGTAGGTAGGTAGATAGGTATGTATGTATATAATTAGGCAAGTAGGTAGGTAGATAGGTTTGTATGTATATAATTAGGCAAGTAGGTAGGTAGATAGGTATGTATGTATATAATTAGGCAAGTAGGTAGGTAGATAGGTATGTATGTATATAATTAGGCAAGTAGGTAGGTAGATAGGTATGTATGTATATAATTAGGCAAGTAGGTAGGTAGATAGGTATGTATGTATATAATTAGGCAAGTAGGTAGGTAGATAGGTATGTATGTATATAATTAGGCAAGTAGGTAGGTAGATAGGTATATATGTATATAATTAGGCAAGTAGGTAGGTAGATAGGTATATATGTATATAATTAGGCAAGTAGGTAGGTAGGTAGGAATATTGGTAGGTAGGTAGATAGGTATGTATGTATATAATTAGGCAAGTAGGTGGCTAGGTAGGTAGATAGGTATGTATGTATATAATTAGGCAAGTAGGTAGGTAGATAGGTATGTGTGTATATAATTAGGCAAGTAGGTAGGTAGATAGGTATGTATGTATATAATTAGGCAAGTAGGTAGGTAGATAGGTATGTATGTATATAATTAGGCAAGTAGGTAGGTAGATAGGTATGTATGTATATAATTAGGCAAGTAGGTAGGTAGATAGGTATGTATGTATATAATTAGGCAAGTAGGTAGGTAGATAGGTATGTATGTATATAATTAGGCAAGTAGGTAGGTAGATAGGTATGTATGTATATAATTAGGCAAGTAGGTAGGTAGATAGGTATGTATGTATATAATTAGGCAAGTAGGTAGGTAGATAGGTATGTATGTATATAATTAGGCAAGTAGGTAGGTAGATAGGTATGTATGTATATAATTAGGCAAGTAGGTAGGTAGATAGGTATGTATGTATATAATTAGGCAAGTAGGTAGGTAGATAGGTATGTATGTATATAATTAGGCAAGTAGGTAGGTAGATAGGTATGTATGTATATAATTATGGAAAGTAGGTAGGTAGATAGGTATGTATGTATATAATTAGGCAGGTAGGGAGGTAGATAGGTAGGTAACTAGGTAGTTAGCTGAATAACAAATTTGTATAAATAGATAGAACAATAGAAATTGAATATTTGGGTGATCTCTGCCTTTTATCTTGCAACCAATGTCCCAGATCCTGTACATGATGGGACTAAAATAATGTAACATCTGACCCCATTCTTGTTTAGGAAATATACCAAGTTATACATGTAAAAAAGAATTACATGTAAATAGAATCTAATGTCAGATGCCTGAATACGTTTACCGACTTAACTATGTAAAAAAACTAACCCATAAAACACAGTTTTTATTATACTCCCTTTCTTTGTAAACTAAGTTTATATTTAATTTATATTTTGATAGATTAAAATAAATATAGATACCTTATGAATTTCCACACTAAAATTTTGCGCATCCTTTTTTTTTCTAGCTTTGGCCCGCAAAAAAACATAAAAAGATAACTCGCTTTGTTTCGGCTATATTGTGTCGTTTTCATTCTATTTATTTCGTAAAAACGGACATATCCGAAAAGTTTATTTAATCCCGTCTCTTCCGGTAGAGGCAGCCATGTTTTTTTTTCTTCGATTCGCAAATTGTTCGAAGGTATTAGTAACTATTCCAAAGGCTATGATGCTGAAAATTTGATAGAATGTATTGTTAGTCTGGACAAGTCTGCGACCCAAGTTTCAGCTCGATTGGACGACGGGAAGTGGTCGAAAAAATCGATGCAAAGTTTTGCTCACAACCAAGCAAGCAGACAGACAGAAAATACAAGTTAATAGAAAGAGAGTAAAAAAATGACATATGTATAGCTATTATCTTGCAAGGTGGATCTCAGCATCAGCTGACAGCTATAAAATCTAGCCTCTTACTTTCAAGTGGCATTTCGGGCACTGAAAGGGTTGCCTGAAATAGTTGCTGAAAAAAAAACAAAAAAAAAAAAACATCGTTTAAAGGTTTTTTCAAATGTATAATTAAACTAGAAGAATATATGTGGGGCGATTTAATCTTTTGGTCTTTAAATATCTGTTAGTGTAGATATATGCAGTTAATGCAGTTAGCAATGTAAGAATTAAGTTTATAATTATAAGTATAAAATTATGCATCATACAGTATTCATTACTTTACATCAAGTTTTTGTTTCCAAGAGATCAATAGTTAAATTTTAGTTTTTATGTTTTTAAATATATTAATTGCTTTGTTTTAAGATGTTGTTTTTTCAAAGTAATTTTAATAAATGCGAAAATTCTTTTTTTTTTTTAAAGCAAATTATGTTTGCGAGTATGAGTTATTGTTTCTGCGTGTACTTTGTGTTTATGTGAGCGCAGTTACTGCGCAAGTGTGTTTGTGTGTGTATGTATGTGTGTATGTCTATATCTGTGTTTGTGTGTGCGCGTGTATGTGACTATGTTTTGTAAGTCGTAAGTATGTGTGTATGTATTGTAAGTGTTTTTGTATGTGTGTATGTGTGTTTAGCTTTGAATCATGATGTAAATCTTCAAGTCTGTACTTAGAATAGCTGGCGTCCCTCTGGATGTAGCTATAAATAGACCCGCGTGAAGACAAAAACGAATGTCACGTTTCTCAAGATTAAGGCGTGGGGGGGGGGGGGGGGGAGGGAATCACTAATTAAAACATATACAATTACAGCTGTAGGCTGTATTGATGGATTGACATTACAATGGATTGATTGAAAACTGAAGAAAAAAAAAAAATAATAAAAGAACAGCGGCTAAAAAATAAAACAGAAAAAGACAATTTGAATTTTTAGTTGAGAGCAGAATTTGCTAGAAGCTGGTTGGAAGTAAAGATAAACATGCAGGTCTGGATAAAAGTGTGGTACTAGTGGTACTACATAAACTTCACCTAACGAAAATTTAGTAAGGTGGGGCATTAAATAGGGACTTACATGATTATGAGTATACCTCTGCCTATGATATGTAGGCCTATAGAGTTATAATTGTTGCAGCAGACTTCAAACACCATTTAATTTGACATCCATTTAATTAATTAATTTTTTTTAGTACCGGTATATATAAAACATTTAAAAAGGAAGCACAACATTTAGTTGGTATAAAAATGAATATTGTTGTTCATGGACAAATTTTAGCCTATGTATTAGTTCCCCCCCCCCCCCCCCCCCATGTTCCTATGGTTATAATGTCTGGCCTTACGCGAGTAGTAGTAAAGTATCCCCGTTATATCAATTTGATCCATAGAAACCGTAATGGAGTGTTCACAAGTTTCTGTGACCACGGCATACTAGGAGATTGTATGACCAGCACAAAGCCCACAACGCCCAATCTCCTTTAGGCCTACTTTTTCCTAACGAATATCAGCTACCCGTCAGAACTCGGTAGGCTTAGAGACACCCTTCAGAGCCGGGAACAAACCCAAGCCTTTTTTCAGGATTCATACTCAGAACTTTCGGTACCTCAGCCGAACGCTCGAGCTCACAAAATGTTTGGATAATGTCTGGTATCAAACTAATTGTGATAAATATGGCACCAATGGTAATATTTTCTTACACTAAAGGAGACAGCAATAATGATAATATAATCATTATGCTTTTCAGAAATCTCTATCCAAAGATTGTCTTTGTAACGGCTATTGATTCATTGCAAAGGAAATACATCGCAATTTAGACACTTCAGAAATCTTATCAGAATGCAACAAAGCTGAAAGCCTTTAAATACAAATTTATTAACTTTGTTCCTCAACACTAAACATTACCCTATTATCTATTAGGTCAACACATTCCAATAATTCTGCTTTTGTGATAGCAATTAAAAAATTTTAATAATAAACATTCGATCATGTCGAAGTTTTCATCTATGGTAAACTTTTGTCGCTTTTTAAGATCGAAAAGTCCCAAACATGTAGAAAATAACACTCAACAGACAACTAGGCCCGACTCATAAAGAACAAGAAATTACACTTAATATTGCTTTTAAGAAAAAGTTTCCTCTGAATTTATTACGGTGAAAAAAAGACAGTTAAATCAAACCACGTTTATGTTTAATTTATCTCAGTAATTCGATAAAAATATAAATATCACCAATTAGAATCGCCAATTCTTTAATTTAGAACCATGACTTAGGCCAACTTTGCTTCCAGCTCCTGTATCCCGACTTTTAAAAAAGTATAACAAATATATAAACACAATTCTAAAAATAATAAAAACACAAAAAACAAAATACTTCCCCCCCCCCCGGTGGTTTCCCCACGGGCTATTTCTAGTTTAATCATAATGACTCATGTTTGCGTAGATCATAATTCAGTAATTGTCTAATTCGACATAGATTTTACGAAATAATAAATTGAATTGACATTAATACAAATTGTAGAAGATATTTTCCAACATTTATATTATTGTTTAATGTTTCAATGTGTGAACTGTCGTTAGATTTTCAACAACATTTAAAGATGTGAGAGTTTTTCAAATTAAATGTTAGATAAAGAAGCGAGTGTGTTTAATTTTTAAAAAAAAACATTTCACTGCATACTTCAAAGTGTTTTAAAAGTTCCCTAATTGTTTTCTTTAGCCAATCCCTGTCAAGTAGAAACTGAATAGCCAATCGGAAACAATTAGACTTGACACCTGAACATGGGGTAAAGACATGTCTAGATCCTAGCGTTACACGTCTGTCTTCTTAAAGACTTTCTTTCAATGGCAACGAAACTGTATTTCTTCAATGTCGTATTCAGCACTCTGTTTGAACATTATAAGTAATGAGCAGTTGAGACTATTAGCTAAGTGACCCAAGAGTCAGTTTTTACTAAGACAATATCATTCAATATGTTTCTTGTATTATTTGAAATGTTACAGGTTGTAAATCGGTGCTTAAGATCTGTTACGAATTGTTACGTGCTTTTGACTTCTCGGTGTGGATATTGTGTGAACATCGTAGAAGTAAAATTTGTCAATTAATATAGAAACACATTTATATTTAAGGCTACAGTTGACAATTACTAAGATTTTTTTCAAAAGCTATAATTGGATATGTAATGCGATTGATTTTGTAAATAATTCTATTTCACATTATATCATGGCTTTAACTGTCAGGTAATTGTTTTTCTTTAATTATTGAATCTTATTTTAGAAACTAATCATGCACTTTGTACAATTTGTTTTTTTTTAGTTCAAACCGTTTGCATCCAAATTTTCAAACGATATAATAGGTCAACTGGTAATATTTAATTTTCAATACAATGTATATAATATTCATTTGCATCTTCGCTCAATTTGAATTTCACTATCAGACAAAAAAGAATCGTACCGAGAGACAATCGGCCATAGAAATGGGTTACCTGAAATAGAAAAGAACAACACAAACTTCGACTCTAAAATGGTTTTAAATAAACTTTTATTGACAGCCACTCCTTCTGTTCACACGATAATTCCGTCCTATTATTTATTCATTGGATGATAGACGGATCCATTTTACTTAAACAGAAACAGTTTATTTTTTCATAACGTATATACTATTAATTAAATCTAATCCCATGACATTGATTCTATTATATAGTTTTAAAAAGCTAAGACAACAAATCCTTACTTCTAAGAAAGTCCAAATTTTTGTATCAAGTGGGATTTTGTAAAAATTTCATTAAAATACATCCGGGAAAATGTGGCTTTTGCCTATACCAAACCTATCATATAGATCTAAACATTTAGTTAAACTTTATACATCAAAATTAAAAAAACAACAACGTAGTAAACTAAAGTTGAAAGATAAAGACCTAGATTTTGAAGATTTCTACAAAATGGTACGATGATATAGTAACATGCTCTATCATATATAGGTGATAGGCCCTATAGTATAATTCTATAGAAAACTAATATTTGACTTACATATAAATTTAATTCAAATACTATGGAAGACAGAGAAAAAAAACTTTTTGTTTTCCAAGTTCAAGGACGAATTATTTAAAGTTTTATTTCTTAGGTATAGGGCGATGTGTCTTGTGTGTAAAACCAATAACTTAATATAATTTAATTCTTAATAAGCTTAGACGTAAACCACGGATAAATTAACATGAAATAATTTTCTGTATGAGCGTGTGTAAAATATACAATCAGATAAAGACTAGAATTGACTAGATGCTATTAATTAATAGCGCGCGCTGTGATACAAATATATTTTGTGTGGTCCTTTCACTTTTAATGTTGGATTATTCATTCTGAAGTATTTGGTTCCATATTCTTCTCGTATCAATTCGTTTATCTTATAGAGCGTTTAAAACTAATTTTGTAGACATGTATTGTATCCTCATCAGGGCCCTTTGATCGCTAGGTCCCGTGAAGCAGCGTTGACAATTTTCCGCGGTCAGGGATAATAAGGGATTGGAAGGGTTGCCCGTTTCTCGGTCGTCTTTACTTTTCTTCAACATTATCACTCAATGGCGTGGGAACAGCGATTATTATCTTTGTCTTTCAAACAAGATTTCTGATATGTTAATTTCTCGTGTATTTACCCATTTTCAGGTAATTCAATTATCGCAGAGATGACGTTACTACCGTCCCATATTCCAGTGTTATACTGCATGTTATACTACAGGGGTGCCAGACACAACAGCTCCACCAGTCTACAACCACCACGCCATGTCTTCAGCTTGGACATTTCCACTCAGACAGGATCATCCAAATCCGAAGAGGTCACCTACGGCCGCCGGGCATTCACGGAGAGACCCTGGATCTACCACAATCGAAAGGTTGAGCTCAACAAACTTTGCTCCGGACAAGTCGCGGACCAGGATCTGCCCAAAGCGCATGGAGAGGCGAGTGAGCGGTGCGCCTTAAGGAATCCGGAGGATGTCCGGCGAAGTTTGTCAGAGAGATTTTTAACCGAAGCAGAGCTTCAGGTGTTGACTTCTCAAATTGAGATTTCCGCAACTCGGGATGAGCACCGAAGTAGAATACACTACATAGCCAGACTGGTGTCTCGAACAAAGGCATTAGAACCGCTGACTGCAGGAGACTGTGTGTCATGTCAGACGTAAGATGTTGTTTTGATGTAAATGATTAAGCTTACTTCTCTGTAGAAAGGCTTCTAAGTCGATATAATTGTCTGTATATTATATATTCCTATTTTCAGTTTTAGTATTTTTCTGGAACAAATAGTGCGCATAGTATTAGGTTGTCTAAATATTTTCTGGCATAAAATGTACATATAATATTAGGCTGTTTGTGGGCATAGTTTTATTCAACACTGTATGGGCGTCCGCGGTGGCATGGTCGATTTCCCAATGGATTTTAACAATAATTAAACTATAAATGATTAGACTATGACGATTTTGGAAAGCCATCTTCCCGTAAGAAAAAAACAAATATGACGATGATTATTATTATGTATATAGCGCATCTCTCCATGCTATAATTATGTAGCATGCTCAGTGCGTCCTTAGTATATTATTCTATTGAATACATAGGGGTACTTAAGGCATACAAACACTAGTTAAAGAGAGAGGCCTTTAAACTTTCGTCTCAGAACCCCATAATGTCTTAGGCAAGCTGTTCAACAGCCAAAGTCCACAGATCCAAACGAGTCTTTTCGTGTCTACCAACTCTAGGGAATTTCAGGAGTGCATGGTATGAGCTCTCAAAGATAAGGAATGTTCAAACCCATCCACAGATCTTTAGGTAAGGGAGATAAACAACACCTTCAACTTTCGTCACTCCACTTGATAGAAGTGTCGCCCATACGACCAAGACTGACCAATGAGCATCGATGGCGTGTTGCAGAACAAAGATTCCCATTGGACTGAGATCTGGGGCAGCTTATCAATTGGAGCCTTGAATTTTGACTCTGTTAGTTGTGTAATAGTTCATGCTGCCCCAAATCAGCTTTTATATTAGCTCAACAACATCTCTAAATCATCATCCCTGCTTATATCGGGACTGACACCGTTATGGACCTTCTAGTCCCGACAAGACCCAATTTTGTCCCGATTTTGCAAAGTACTTTTACGAGCTTGGCTCAATTACTGAAGTAACGCCATCTGTTAGCGCAACATGTAAATGCAGCCTCAATTAGTTATATTTATGTCAACAAGTTTATGTTGACAAGGTCGTCTCACAGATGGCTTTGCATTTTGCGTATCCTGTATCGACGATGCAAGTACCTTCTAGGTCTAGCGCCAACTAGCGCTACCAATCGAGAAAATGACTTCTCCAGTAGTACGGGGCAGGAATTTTTAAAGCAGCGCGACGAAAAATATGGTATACAAACAACTTCTGCCACAATAAGTTATCCATGTAATTGTGTTCTAATTAAAAAATAATAATATTAAATACATTTTTTTCCCTTTATTTCTACACCCCCATCTCAGAGTGTCCAGACGAGTTCCCAGCTAAATATAGCAACTCTATTCCTGCATTGCAGCATCTCTAAATCAGCCTTAAATCAACCTTACAGCATCTCTAAATCAGCCTTAAATCAACCTAACAGCATCTCTAAATCAGCCTTAAATCAACCTTACAGAATCTCTAAGTCAGCCTTATATCAACCTTACAATTTCTCTAGATCAGCCTTACAGGAACCTTACAACATCCCTAAATCAGCCTTAGAGTATTCATAAATCAGTCTTAAATCAATCTTACAGCATCTTTAAATCAGACTTAAGTCATATCTAAAATATCACTAAATTAGCCTTACAGCATCCCTAAATCAGCCTTAAATCAACCTTACAACATCCCCTAAATAAGCCTTATATCAACCTTACAACATCCCTAAATCAGCCTTGCATGAGAATTTCATCATCCTTGCGTCACACTTACACCATTATTAAACCTGACATCAGCACTACATCCTTACATCACCCATACATCATCCCAGGACCCTTCCCCTCCTCTCACAAAACTTCTACGTGACCCTTACATCACCCCTTTTATCGTTCGTACATCATTCTTACATCAACCCCAACATCATACCCACCCCCTCCTTGTTTTTTGTTATGGGATTAATCAGGTCAGTGTGGACTACACCCCTTTCCCCCCTTCCCCCTCCCCCCACTCCCCGACAAACACAGTTTCGTGCGTTCGACGACAAGTTTGATTGACAAGCCCTGGCGGCTTAGCATAATCCCTGCCTCTTTGCATGTCCACAGATATTGTGAGTTCGTTCTAACCGAACACTTTTGCGGGGTCAATAAAGGGTGGGGCGAGGAGAGGGGCTGAGGAAGATATTATATATAGGCCATATAAAAATATATGTGTATATATATATATATATATGCATATACTGTAAGGTTCACATAAATATAGGTTCAGAGAGTATCGCGTTGCCTCTTGTTTTTCCATTTTTAGAACGAGAGTTCTAAATTGCATATATAAATATATCATCGCACTCTTTATCTCTCTCTATCTCTCTCTTTCTCTGTCTCTCTTCATAATATATATTTATAAATAGACCCACACAATGTTTATTCAACGGTTTGAAGTTATTACATCATAAATAATATCGGCATGAACGTCATTCATTAGAAACTTTACTAAATAACGAAGAAAAAATTGCGTGAGTTCATCTAAGATCTCAAATTTGACGTCAGCAGCTGTCAGAGATATATAGGCCTAGGTTGAGAAGAAAAAATTCCCCCATGACGTGAGATACGACTGGTTTAAAGTTGTGTTTGATTCTAGCAGTTTGCGTAATGACAAACGCACTGTTAGTGAATAATTTATTGGCGTTGAAAGGGGACGTAGTTGAAAATATTTTCATTGTGTCAAATATGTTTACGGGGCAAGGCGGTCGAGGCGGCAGCGCGTTCGAATCCTGGTGAAGGCAAGGAATTGTTCTCGGGTCTGGAAGGTGTCCCTAAGTCACCATATACTATGGGCAGTGGCGTATTTAGGCATGTTCCACATGTTCCATTGGAAAATGGGCCCCCACACAAAAGGGCCCCCCCCCCCACACATCTGAAAAAGATTTTTTTTAGTGACATCCCCATTCTTTCGCTGAAAATGTAAAATAAAATTCATTTATTCCCTTACAATTAAAAGCGCTCCAGTCCAACCAAGCTAAGTGCAACAAAAAATTAATGATTTTACAGAATGTAACATGAATTAACGGCCCTTTTCTGATATATGTGGAAAGCAGGGGCGAGACCACGAGGGGCCCCCACATATATTTGCGAACAGGGCCCCCACAATCCTAAATACGGCCCTGACTATGGGTACTTGGCTTTAGTTGGGGTAAAGTAAAGGCGGCTTGGCATTGTGCTGGCAACACAATCCCCTAGTACAGTGATCGGGAACCTTTTGCTAACATTGTGCCAACCTAGGATTTCTAAATCATTCAGCGTGCCATCAGCCTAAAAGTCAATCTGCTCTATTATACTGCTCTAGCCGAATTTTTTAGGGTCACATTGAAAGGCTAGTTTGCGTCTATACAATTGCGTACATCTAAATTTTGAGCCGAAAAGTAAAAAGATTGTGTTTCTTTTTTTTTTCCAAATACCAACTATACTTACTTATGCCTTTCGCCCCACCTGGGACTTAGGCCGCCAACAAGAGTCCTCCAGGTATCCCGATCCTGGGCCAATTTCTCCATCTGACCCCAGTTTAAACCTAGCTTTTTAACATCGGTTTCCATATCGCGCCTCCAGGTGTTTCTCGATCGACCTCTTTTCCTTTTGCCCTGGGGGTTCCAAGTGAGCGCTTACCAAGTGACACTGGTTGCCGGTTTTCTGAGGGTGTGGCCAATCCATTTCCATCTCTTTTCGGAAATGCCCTCTTCCACAGGCCGCTGTTTAATTCGTTGCGATTAAAAAAAAACACATCAAACCAAATGTTAAGTTACAGTTACAATTAACATGATTTTTTTTACTTGTCAGCTCATCTTTTAGATGTGAGCTCCTCTTTGATGTTCGCAATGGAGAGACGCAAACTAGTTTGTCCTGTGACCCTGAACAATTTGGCTAGACACCGCGTCTGTGCTTTATTATCAACGGCTCTATTAAATACACATTCTTTTCATTGGTGTTACGCGATCCCTTTCAATACATTATTTTAAAAATCTAAGTCAACGGTGTACAAATTATCACTATTGAAAGCTTTTATCGGTCTCTAACCAATAATCCCAGATTTTTGTTTAGTTCTAAAGAATGTTATGGTAAAGTGTACAAAATCGTATTGTATTCACACAAATCAACCCCTTGAATGCTCTGCAAACACTAATTAAATTTGAACTATCTTTAAAATGTATACAACATTGATAAGTGCAACCTCCTCTCTATTTCAAGAAAGAGGACTAAGAGTCCCACCAGCTATACCTTGCATGGACACACTCTTGAGAGGGTATCAGATGCTAAGTACCTTGGAGTGAACATCACATAAAACCTCCAAGGGGGGCACACATGTCCAATCTATTGCTGCCAAAGCAAATAAAGCCTGCGCCATCGTCCATAGGAACCTCAAGGGATGCTCCACCAGGATCCAGACCCTTTGTTATAAAAGTTTAGCTCTTCCCATCCTGGAGTATGCATCGACGGTATGGGATCTCCATCAACAACACCTGATATCTAAGCTGAAGATGACCTGACGTCGAGCGGCACGTCGTATCTTACAGGACTACGGTCTTAAAAGAAGCGCCTCTGCTTTGGTGGCCAAACTCCAACTGGAGCCCCTACAACACCGCAGAGCGCTACACAAAGTCACCACTATTTACAAGATCGTGAACCGCCACGTGGAAATGTCCACTCAGTCAGGCCGAATCCAACAGGTGTCCCGCTCTACCCAAGGCCATCAGCTCAAGCTGCATGTTCCACATGCACGCACCGACGTCTGCAAATATTCTTTTTTCCGTCAGCCATTAGGCTGTGGAACACCCTGGACCAGGCCTCCATCACTGGTCCTACTGTACCGGCTTTCAAATCGTCACTGAAGGGCTGGTCTAAAAACCCAAAGTGACACTCTGTCAACTGTATATAATTGTTGTTTGTGATGCTTTTCTTTTATTTTATGTTTATTTAAATTGTGGACTCTTTCCTCGGTCCTACGGAGTCTCCACAGTATTATGAAGAAGAAGATTCTATACGTTTACAGACGTTCCTTCTAGATAGAAGATTATTACGTCCACTCGGCCCAAAACTCCTGCAGGGAGACAGGGATCCGTCGGTGGCAGGGCTAGAACCCACGACCTGTCAGTTGGTTTTTGGTTGACAGTCCGGTGAACTAACCGCTGGACCAGCCGGCTTCACAAAACTACCCACATTTGGATTTTCCGGCCTGTTACGTGACATTGTGCGGGTGGGGGGGGGGAAGAAACCGAAATCCGGTTTTAAACCGGTTTTACAGAACCGAAAACCGGTTTTGAAAAAAAAACGGTTTTAACATCCCTATTAGCAAGGCATTTCAAGAATTGTTTTGTGCGAATGCAGCATTATTTTTTTTTATATGTCCATCAGAACCCCCCCCCCCCCCCAAAAAAAAAAAAAGGGTGTGCTACTTGAAATAATGTTTAAGTCTTACCTTCCAACCAACTAACCGAAATCCGGTTTTGAAAATCATAACCGTGCTCGGTTTCTAAACCGGAATCCGGAATTCCGGTTTTCGTTTAACATCCCTAGTCAAGATGAGGATCTTACAAATCTAACACCTTCAAATGTTAATTATATTTTGATCTCAGTTTAACTGAGAAGTCCTTTTTTTTTTCCAAAAATGTTTATTCATGAAAAATTGCATTTACATTACCAAAATTATTATTTTACACAGAGAAAAAAGGGATAGGAGACATTTATTGCATTTTTACAATTCCAAAGAGATAGAAGACAGCAGAGAATATTTAAATACTTAGTTTACCTGCACAATCTCATATATTTTACACGAAGAAAAGGAAATAGAAGAACAGTTCATACACATTTAAGGGGATAGAAGACAAAATGTTTTACGAGACAAAGAGTTTTCTGACTAACTTTAAATTTAAATTCATTCATTCTTTTTATTTGACATTCATGCTTAGCATCCATACATATTTAAATTAATTTAAACATATAATAAACGTAACCATCCATTATTAACTGTAAGATATTTAAAACAACGTAATATGGAGAAAAAATAAAACAAAGTTTGGTAGTTGCAGCACAACTACCAAATTACAGCACAGGGCTTCAATCTACAATACTACACTGCGCTGCCAAACCAGGCAGTCTCTTGGGCACTATACCACATTAATATAAATCCAACATTATGGTGTTTATACAAGATTAAAATAATTTACGTTAAAAAGTTCCTGCATTAATTGTTTGTCCATTTAATGAGTTAATATTTTAAACATTAAGAATTACAGATATTACAAAATATAGTGCTATTAAATAGGTTTCCTATATTTATTAAATTAATTAATAATACAAATAAATTTGTTTTAGAATTACTTATAGTCTAGGCTTATTTATGATTAATTAAAGAAGATGAGAATAAAAACTCTTTCCAATAAGTTGACAGTCATTACTTCTAGATAGAAGATTATAACGTCCACTAGGCTCAAAGCTCGTACAGGTCGACAGGGATAGAACTTGCAACGTGTTGGTTTGACAGTCCGGTGAACTAACCACAGGACAGCCGGCCTCACATAAATGTAATTAGTCTGTATTAATTATTAATTAATAGTCAAGTGTAGGTGACCTCTTTGTATGCTTAAAATAGCTTTCCTGTGCGACAAAATCTGTTCACAGGTGTAAGTTGAACCAAAAGCTGAAAGTAAAAGAGCGAATGCCTAGCAGTTGAAAAAAGCAGATGACTTTCCTAAGCAGCTTTTTTCCAGAATTTTTTCCGCATATGGGCACATTTGAATGCCCATTTTTTAATCGTTTACAATTCAAATTGCTGCATTTTAAAATTGCCAATATCCCTCCACTTAAAAAAGATCTACATCTTGTAGTATTATCAAACCAGTAAGGCTTGATCTGGTATGAAAAAAATAGTCCATCAATTTGAAAGTCTTGCCCTTGATTAGAAAACTCCGCTTTGAGTACTTCGATGTACTTCTGAAAAAACCCAACTATCGATCTTAATATATGCCTTAATATAGGCTTGTACATGTAGTTAAATGTTTTGAATTTGATTTCACGGCAAGATGTGTCCTATTTCAATGCAAATCCATACAAGTGGTCGTTGTAAAGGCAAGTCCAACTCACTGAAATGTGTTACTATGTCATTCAGTTTTCCTCATTCAGAACCAGAAAAAGTTGTTTTTTTTATCAATAAAAAAATCTTGGCGGTCTCACGCGTTTTATTGAAAATCGATCTGCGTGCCAAGTTTGGCACGCGTTCCTTAGGTTGCCGGCCCTGCCCTAGTATACCGTGGCCACAGAAACGGGTAAACGCTGCATCACCGGCCCCGTGGATCAATCTGGTCCGACGGGATACTTCAGTTTTTAAAAATGTTTGTCAAAGTATAGACTATTATAACATGATGTTTTTACATGCAAGAATGTTGCGTAACAATCCATGTCTTCAACTATTGGGGTTGACCAATGAAGTCTAGCATAGCAATTCTACATTTTGGTTATCAAGTTGCTTAGACTTTTTTTTAACTGGGACATTATTTTATATTACAATCTTTGGGGCCTCAAGTTACGGCCTGGGCTCGGAGTGAGTTGCATGGTAATCTCGGCCCATGTAGGATCCAGGAGGACTTATTGATTGGTGAATGCTAGAATTCATTTAGAGTCCACTTAGATTCCACTATCCATTTGCGTTGCGTAGACATATAACAGTTTGAATTTTAACGTGTATGTCATTTTGACTTGTCCCCTGGAATATAAATGAAATTAGTAGTAGCTTACCTGCAGAAATGAAGCATTTAAATATCTGAATACGATGACCCTCTGGTGAATAGTTAGTTATCAATACGTTATGTTAGTTCAAGATTTTTGTTTGTCAACAGCAGCTGATACAGATTTAGGAATATAATGATTATATACAGGTAGATAGCAATAGCAAGGTTAGAAAATATGATATTTATGTATATTTTACGGTTAAAGCCCGAAGTGCGGCCAGATCGCTTTGGCCGAAGCGCGTGACCAATGTCCGATGTGCTGGAAATTGCCAGTGTTTATGCTACTTTGGCCGGCCACTTCGCGAAGTGGCTGGAAATCAATGTCCGATGTGCTGATGCAAGAATGTTTGGTAGGCGGCACAGGTGTGATGGCGGCTTGCATATGGTAGCAAGGACAGTGATACGTACGCTGTGACGATAATTTTCTGTTCATCTGCTGTTTTCAGAGAAAGTCCTGTCGAAGTGGTCACTAATTATCAAGGAAATTAATTATTACACGATTTAGTAAACTATCTACTTGGATAAAAACACCATTTGCGTCATAAATTGACTGGATGGTGTATGCGAGTCGAGGATTGACTGGATGGTGTATGCGAGTCGAGGATTGATTGGATGGTGTATGCGAGTCGAGGATTGACTGGATGGTGTATGCGAGTCGAGGATTGACTGGATGGTGTATGCGAGTTGAGGATTGACTGGATGGTGTATGCGAGTCGAGGATTGACTGGATGGTGTATGCGAGTCAAGGATTGACTTTTGATAAGCCTCAAAGGTGGTAAGGCAGGAGTGACCGTATTTTTATCTAGCCATTGTCCGCGCGGTCTAGTTTCATGTGTTGTATAAACATGGGTAAGGCCGCCAGTCGCAATGAGATGCCATTGAGATAACACTATTGCACCAAAAAAATGAGACATTTGACTTACACATATACCGAGCATCATTTGTGGATTATTTTACTTTGTGTACATGTGAGTTCTAGGTACTGTAGATTATAAGCGGTGTTCCAACAAATATAAATATCGTTCATCGAATCCAAAAGCGCTTAAGGATAAGTTCTGCTATCACGCCTATAGACTATCAAGCCAATTTTGTTTTGATGAGTAGGACTAGAGAGTGCCCGTAGGGACAGTACAATCAGTTGGGTGCATTCAGGCTCCGTTTGGGCGCGCAACAACGTGCACCCTGCTGGCCACCCCATGCCCTGTCACAACATGACACTGCCTATGTTACTTGGGGTTTCATTGTGTGTATTGTATTCCTCAGCACGAGTTTGTATTACAGTCCATATGCTTTTAACTGGAGCTGTAGCGGCGTTTCAATTTCAATAAATTTGTATTGTAGGTTATCCCATGGCATCTACTGACGAGACTAGTATGCTGGACAAAGTTGGCGTACTTCTTAATGCGGAACCAACATTTGAAATGAAAATTGTTCTTACATACATTGAATACGTTACGTCAAGAAAAAGTGTTGACTATCGTCGACTAAGAAAATATGAAGTTCTTTAGGTTGATGGCAAATAAAATGTGTGCACACAGATGAGTAATAGACGAACATGAATTATTTTGTAACTTAGTATAAATAAAGATGGATAATTTACTATAATAAACTAATTTGATTGATTTTTTAATTTATTTTAATTTTTTATTAAAGATTGATAATTTACTATAATAAACAAATTTGACTGATTTTGTAATTTAGTATAATTAATAATCAATATAAGCCTAATGTGATAATTACGGTATACAAACACTCAAAATCTGCGCACGACCTTTTTAATCGGACTTTGGCCGATCGCCCCTGGCCATTTCGTGAAATCGCGATCTGGCCGACTTCTTCGGGCTTTGGCCGTAATATATATATATATATATATATATATATATATATATATATATATATATATATATATAACACGCTAAATTGACCGGTGTTGCGCGGGGGAAAATAAAAAAGGCCTGTATAAGCTACAGATGGCAGTCCGATACGTTATCAACTTAGCTGCAAGAAGACACATGTCCGAAGTGAGATCTCAAAAGTATAATATGAGACGATAAGATCACGTGACTTTAAATTAACTAATATGATTGGTTCAACACACACAGTCTACTTTATATGTATATATATATATATATATATAGAGAGAGAGAGAGAGAGAGAGAGAGAGGGAGGAAGAGAGAGAGAAAGGGAGAGAGAGAGAGAGAAAGATTAGGTAAGAAGAAAGACAGACAGATAGACGGGTGTGTGGATGGGCGGGTGGGATTTGCAGACAGACATCGACAGCAGACATATAGAAAAATAGACAGCTAAGACAAGTATATAGAAAGAAATTTTGATCGATAGATAGGTAGGTAGGTAGAAAGCTAGATAGACATACTGGTAACAGGGAAATGGCTATCTTGCTGGCTCGATATACAGGTAGATACATTGATAGATAGTCAGACTGATAGATAGACTGACATCAACCGATAGACAGAGTGGCATATAGACAGATAGATCGATAGATGGAGAGACAGATATAGAGCTAATGTTATGTTTCTTTATCTATTGCTCTTATAGCGAGATTGGCTACGAGGTTCTGACCGAAGTGAGTAACTTCAAAGGAGTAAACTACGCAGTTGTCAACTTCAATAATGGTTACCAGTTCATTGCAACAGGACGATGTCTGTAAGTTAGAAAAGTTCATTATTTTTTACATATTGTCACGTGGCGGGGGGTGACCACTTAATCACCACGTAAACTTTATAAGTTGGGGTTAGATTTGCACCTGAGCTTCCTGTGTGTCGTGCCTTCTGTATGATTAAGTAAAAGTGACTGAATTATGTCACGCTGTGTGGCAGGCAGGCTCGTATGTGTATTGTTTCCTTCTTATAAGAGTGGTCTGCAAAAATAGATAAGAGATGAATTATTCTCTTCTATTACTTGTTGGCTGCGTGTTGTCTTAAGGGATGCGCCAGAGTACTTTGCTAGAGTTTAACGTATTGATGATCAAATTTATATTTAAGTGTGTAGAATTCCATGGCTCGTCTGAGGTAATTATGCAGAGGTTTGGCTATACTAAACACATATAGACTTAACAACATCGATTATAGTCATTAGAGAACACGAGCGGAAACATTATATTCTGAAGTTTATTCACATTAAGACTGAGTATACCGTTGCATATATATCATACATAATATCCTAGGTACATTGTCCAACAATATAAACAGCAAAGATTAAGATTTAGATACAGACTTAGGGTCGGAGCCTTCACAAAGGCCTCGGAGGGGCCCAGACGGGACCCACTCCGCTCCACGACCACCTAGCTAGACTGTCCCGAAAACTCTACACGTTAAATCTATAACTAAAAGCATTAATAGTAATAGTCACGTGGTATAAAATGGGAGGATAGGGGGAAATGTACACGTTTTCTTAGTCTGATTGACAGGAGTTGGGAAAGGATGGGGAGAGGGGTGGGGGATGGTGGGTGCGAGTGGCGGTGAGGGGGAGGGGCGAAGAGGCGGTCAGCCATCCAAGGTAATTCTTATCTTCCGGCGGCGCCTTTGGTTAAGCAACAAAGGGGTATTTGACCAGGGAACGAGCCCTTAGAGGTCTATTTTCATATACATGTTATAAGTGAGGAGGGACGGGAAGGGGGGGCGAATGTCAGAGACGGTGGGCTCAGGAATGACCTTGACCTGTTTCTCGATCGTCCGTGGTACGGGGGGGGGGGGGCGAGACGTAACCATGTTACACAATTTAGAATGGTGGGCATGATGTAGACTTAGTAACAATGACAATATACATGAATGGAAACTAAAGTCAATATAAGTAATATACTTATGGGCATGCCGAACATATACATATATGTAAATAAAATTCAATGCAAGCAAAATACTTTAATGTTAAATATAGGAGATAGAAAGGAAAGACACATTCTTACTCCAATCAGACATGCAAGATTGTGGCAATTAATGTCAGTGGTTTGTACGTACAGATGATATGATTATAGTATCTTATAATAGCTGATTACATCTAAGACAGGGGTCGGCAACCTGCGGCTCGCGAGCCGCATGCGGCTCTTTCGATGTCAAGATGCGGCTCTCCAGTTCCATGCGTAATATAAATAATTATATTATTTATTTTCAAAACTCATAAAAAATGTTATATTAAACAGGATAAAATCACTCAACAGAGAACATTGATAATAGGTGGAGTAATAATAATAGCCAAATAATAATATTTCCCGTTGGGAACAGTTCTATGCGCCGTCAACAGCTACAGACAGAGTACAGACAACGAATAAAGGACGAAAATGTATACATGTACAGGTGAATACTGCTACTTGAATAGATGGGTCTTCAGCCGACTCCTGAAGGTGTTGAAACTAAGCGGTAATCAGTGCAGAGATCGGAGCAGAGGAGTGATATGTGTCGACTTCTTCTTCTTAAGGACCAGTCGGGTAGCACAGTTCTGGACACGTTGGATGCCCTGAAGGGAGGAGGCCGAGAGGCCAGCCAAGATTGAATTGCAATAATCCAAGCGGGAAAAGAGGAGAGAGATGACAAGCTTAACACAAGCTTCATTAGTGAAATAGCGACGGATGGCGGCAATACGACGCAGGTGGAAGAAGCAGATTTTGGCGAGGAAGGAGATGTGGGGCTGCATGGACAGCGTAAAGTCCAGATAGACGCCAAGGCTCTTGACAGTGGGGGACAAAGGTACTGTTGCGTCGGCCAGCTAAAGATCGGACGCAGTGAGGGACACGACCCTCTGTCTCGTATCGACGATAAGAGGTTCAACTTGAACTTGTTTTCCGTCATCCAGTTCTTGGTGTCCAGGAAACAAATGGAGATGATAGCAAGGAGCCCGTCGAACTCTTCAGGCTCATCACTGTTATAGAGCTGGGTGTCATCAGCGAAAGAATGATATTTCAGTTTGTGGCGTTCGATGACAAAGGAGAGGGGTTGGGTGTGTCATGTATATTGTTTTTCCAAGAATTGGAACACGCAATGTTTATTCTCCTCTCTCTCTCTTTTCTTACTACACGCGATATTAGGACGTTTAGTAGGAAAACGAAAGGTTCTAGGTAATGCTGGGATTCTGTGTTGATCTCAAATTCTCAGAGTCTGGGAACGACTCATTATTTAATAGGGGAAGTTCCTATCGTTTTTGTTATGAGTTTTGTAATGATACCATGATTTTCACCCCTACTGGTAATGGGTCTATCCCTTGCACCACTCGGATAGTATTTAATGATTTGTTTTGTCTGAAAGACAGAGAGTTTCAAAATATGTTCTTTTGAGAACGTTTGTGTTTGCACTATTTTATTCTAACTGTACATAATAGATATATTGTATATATTGAACATACCACCTGAAATAAACTATCAACAACAGTTACACTGAAGCTTCTTTGTCAAGTTACTATCCTATTGTGTTGTATACATTACTATAAGATTTATCTACTACCATAATTTACAAGAAAGGAAATGTTGGAATACAAATACTGAATTTGTGCCCAGGACTATAAGAAGAGTTCGTGTAATACTGAAACATAAATACTAATAATTAAAGTCTCCCCTAGGACTAACGAGAATTATCAGCAAGATCTACACAGCTCTGGCCACAAGGGGATTGTGGACGTAACAGGTGTAAAGTGTGAAAAGAACACGGCCGAGGACAGACCCTGTGGCACACCATGGCAGACATGAACAGGCTGGGAGGATAGAGTAGACGGACAGCCGAAGCTGACAGCCGTTAGTCACTACTTAGACTACTTTATATACTACCCAGCCAACAACCCAGCGGGCGGTAGTGTTCAGTCTTCTTCGGAGCAAGGTTGTGAGTAGAAGGTCCAGAAAAGCATGCACGTCACGCTGCACAACTGGACAGTTCTAAACTCTAAAAGAAATGCCGTAAATTGAGGCACTCATATTTGACGCATGGAATAGTCTTCCAGAATGCTACAGTGAGGAGTAGAAGTTGGTATTTGGAGTGCTGACGATCTTCGAGTCAACATATTCGTGCGAGCAAGCGTTCTCTTGCATGAAATATAATAAAAAGTAAAGTAAGAAGCCAACTAACAAATAAAAATCTAGAGGCGTGCTTGAAACTGAAAACAACAAGTTATGAGCCAGATTTAGCCAAACTTTCAAAAGGCATTCAAGGCCATTGCTCCCATTAATGTAACTATTGTAACTATCTATTATTCAATAATTATAGTTATAGGCCTACTATTTGATTACTAATTTTATTATTCTAGCAGAGCTAGCTAAAATACTTTAATATATTTTGTGCGAAACATTTGTATATTTTATATGAATAAATAGGTCCATTATTTCATATTTAAATCTATTTATTTTAAATCAAAAATCAATTTTGTAGGCCTTTTAGGTAGGCTAATCCTACTCCTAATCAAATACGATAATAATGAAAAAAAATGTTAGTGGCTCTTTAAAAACTGGGAAATTGTGTAAATTGTAACTTTTGGCTCTTCCGCCTCAAAAGGTTGCCGAACCCTGATCTAAGACCTTTATTAGTTGCGTGTGGCGTTAATCTTCTCCCAAAACGCCACACCTGCCCCGCCATGTTTTAAAGCTTTCATATAATGAAAGATTTGACCCATTAGAGGTACTGCACTTACTATTTACACTATGAGAGTTCTGGACCATCGACGCGAAGCGGGTGGTTATCGCTACGGGGAAGAGAGGGGGGGGGGTCGAGACAAGGCGGTAAGGGTGACGGGGCGAATTTTTTTCGTTTTTCTCTTGAGGGCGGAGGAGAAAAGTATGATTTAGCGTTTCTTACAGTACTTTAAATCTATTCCGGCATAATGCTTAGTCTAGGTTCGTCCCATTTATTCGCGAGCTATTGACACGGTTTATTCACTTTATCGTTTGTCGGTGACTGTCTTAGGTCCTTACTTTTCATATATTGATAGGCACTAGCTAAGAAATCTATTTATTTCAAGCTTTCTATGTGCTATAAATGCGGGATTCACTTTATTATAATAATTATAATAATAATAATAATTTGACCTCGGCAGTAGGGTCCACGAAATTGGAGGAAGTCCGAGACGGGATGCCAAAACTGGGTGATAGGGATCGAATTGCTGATCGAACTATCAGGTCCACCAGTTCACTCCCTGCCTCGCGCTAAAGCGGACAGGTTGAGGGGATCTGGCTCACACGTAAATATCAGGGGATCTATGACGGAGTCATAGAGGGTGGGGCAACGGAGTCCTTTGTTTAACGTATATGTACATGCATTACTGGTCTAGTGAACCTTCTTCAGGGGGCGGCGGCGGGCGTTGTGTGAGCGCGTGCAGCTGACCCCAACACAAGCCTAAACACTAGTGTTTCTGATCACGTGGATTCTGATTTCTCACGCGCGAGTGACTTCTAGTGGGGGGGGGGAGCGGCGGAGTAAGGCGGAAGGTCCAGTTTTCCTCTGGCGTGATAGGCCAGGAAATAATACCAATGTTGTCGTTCGCTTGCAATTATTGGACCTTAGAGCTAAAACACGGATATAGCTACACTTTAATTGTTACACTATTCGCTTCTCTTCTTTTCTCAAGCAACACATTTCTCCTTGTTTAACAGTGTTTAAGCAGCGGCGGAAGGGGGGGGGTGGGGCTGGCAGTGGGCGTACATTACTTTGGCTACAGTAAAGATTAAATCGTTCTACTTTCTCTATTCCCGTTTTATAAATTTGTAAAATCGGTAAAGAAGCAATTATTTAATTCGCTACTAATAATATCTCTGTACGTACATTTGACCACTACATATATGCCACTCACCGTTTTATTTAAACACATTCATTTTCTTTCACGCTAGACCGCGGGGTCTTGAATCTTGACGTTGGAGTGGTCTGGCACATCAGATGACATCGGCCGTGTAGCGCTTTAAGAACAGTCAATTGGCCCGTAGGCAGTCTTTATATCTGACACATTTATTATCCAACGCGTTGTGTAAGGAACACAGTTCATCAAAAGTTAATATATACATATGGTAATCCGATAACAGTTAATATACTCCAATCTAAAGGCAATAATGTCAGCTTTCAGGAAACGTACTGAACATGACAGTCTAATCCAGTGCGAGCGTGGCTGTAAGTATCCAAGAATTATAGCTGAATGGGCGAACAAATGCAATGTTGAAGATTGCAGGCTGGATTGCGGCCCGGTGGGCGCGAATATTTTGATTGTTTCTCAGGGCGGGTACTGGTTCACAGTATTTGGCGGACATAGTTATGCGATGTGGCAAATAATTTCGTTACGCATGACCTAATCCAAAGCAGAAATGGCGATGTGCCTATTGACTATCGGCATTCGACAAGCATACAGGCCTATAGTGTGCAGAGTTGTACGGGAGCTAATCCGAGCAGGAAAACGACGTTGTTATTAGTGGCACTTCTGGCCGACACATAACATTTGACAGCAGATAACCCAAACAGAAACAAAGTTATTGGTGGCGCTTCTGGCCGACACATAACATTTGACAGCAGATAATCCAAACAAAAACAAAGTTATTGGTGGCGCTTCTGGCCGACACATAACATTTGACAGCAACTAAACATTGGCGGACATTCCAGTGACTTCACTTTGGCGCATTGCAGGTTGATAGTGCAAGTGTGCACTGTGGTTGACATACAATGATGATTAGTGATAGTTATAGCGAAAATATAGTTCTACATTTCTCTCACCTCGATGTGGAATTCATTAAGAGCCCCCAGATCATTCAATAGTTATATTTCTTGCATGGTCCAATGTGATCCAAGAGTAGTACGAGAAATTTTACTCCAACAGTGAAGAGTTTTTGCAGGTACGATACGAAGAACATTTGAAGTACTCACGACTGGTTCCGGGTGTGCACGATAGTATTTGCATATCCTTCGGACGAGGCACCAAGTGTCACGTGGCGGGGGGTGATTAGACCACTTAATCACCACGTAAACTTTATAAGTTGGGGTTAGATTTGCACCTGAGCCTCCTGTGTGTCGTGCCTTCTGTATGATTAAGTAAAAGTGACTGAATTATGTCACGCTGTGTGGCAGGCAGGCTCGTATGTGTATTGTTTCCTTCTTATAAGAGTGGTCTGCAAAAATAGATAAGAGATGAATTATTCTCTTCTATTATTGTTGGCTGCGTGTTGTCTTAAGGGATGCGCCAGAGTACTTTGCTAGAGTTTAACGTATTGATGATCAAATTTATATTTAAGTGTGTAGAATTCCATGGCTCGTCTGAGGTAATTATGCAGAGGTTTGGCTATACTAAACACATATAGACTTCACAACATCGATTATAGTTATTAGAGAACACGAGCGGAAACATTATATTCTGAAGTTTATTCACATTAAGACTGAGTATACCGTTGCATATATATCATACATAATATCCTAGGTACATTGTCCAACAATATAAACAGCAAAGATTAAGATTTAGATACAGACTTAGGGTCGGAGCCTTCACAAAGGCCTCGGAGGGGCCCAGACGGGACCCACTCCGCTCCACGACCACCTAGCTAGACTGTCCCGAAAACTCTACACGTTAAATCTATAACTAAAAGCATTAATAGTAATAGTCACGTGGTATAAAATGGGAGGATAGGGGGAAATGTACACGTTTTCTTAGTCTGATTGACAGGAGTTGGGAAAGGATGGGGAGAGGGGTGGGGGATGGTGGGTGCGAGTGGCGGTGAGGGGGAGGGGCGAAGAGGCGGTCAGCCATCCAAGGTAATTCTTATCTTCCGGCGGCGCCTTTGGTTAAGCAACAAAGGGGTATTTGACCAGGGAACGAGCCCTTAGAGGTCTATTTTCATATACATGTTATAAGTGAGGAGGGACGGGGGGGGGGCGAATGTCAGAGACGGTGGGCTCAGGAATGACCTTGACCTGTTTCTCGATCGTCCGTGGTACGGGGGGGGGGGCGAGACGTAACCATGTTACACAATTTAGAATGGTGGGCATGATGTAGACTTGGTAACAATGACAATATACATGAATGGAAACTAAAGTCAATATAAGTAATATACTTATGGGCATGCCGAACATATACATATATGTAAATAAAATTCAATGCAAGCAAAATAATTTAATGTTAAATATAGGAGATAGAAAGAAAAGACACATTCTTACTCCAATCAGACATGCAAGATTGTGGCAATTAATGTCAGTGGTTTGTACGTACAGATGATATGATTATCCTATACTATAATACGAGTTAAAATTGTATGTATCCTATACTATAATACGAGTTAAAATTGTATGTATATATATATCCTATACTATAATACGAGTTAAAATTGTATGTATATATATATATATATATATATATATATATGTGTGTATATATGTCTGGAAATTTTCTTCGAAAGCGCTCTAACGATTATCTTCATGTTTTAATGCACTACTTGTTTCACCTAAAAAAAAATCTACAGCTTTTCGGCCCCACAAATAAAAATCGGAAATGGACAGAGCTAAATTGATGATTAAAAAAAAGACAAAACAAATAAATGTAGTATTAACCGACCCAACTCATAAATAAGACAGTAAGTTTCTAAAGCATGTTAAATGTTATCTAAGGTAAATATTGAAATAATGAGTTTTTAAGTTCTTTTTGAAAGTAACAGTAGAGCTTATTAGCCTCAGTTGAATGGGAAGTTGATTCCACACCTTCGGACCGGATACTGAGAAGGCTCTAAGGCCAACGGTCGTCAGAGAGAAACGGGGCTCTTCCAGAAGCGATGAGTTTGCAGAACGAAGTTTTCTTTGCGGGACACAAGGTGTGATTTGTGCCTTGAGATAGGACGGAAACTTGTTATTAAAAATGCACTGATGGCAAAGTAGCGCCACTTTATACTCAATTCTGGCTTTCACGGGGAGCCAGTGGAGCGAGCGTAGAAGGGCAGTTCCCGAGTCTCTTTTAGACTTGCACATAAACAAACGCGCAGTACTTTTATGTATTCGTTGTAGCCTGGCGATTTAATGACATAAATGACATATATTTCTGTTGGATTTAAAACTGACAACTCTAGCCTACATGTTTTTTTTTTGTTTTAAAATGAGATTAAGCTGATGTTTATTTTTTTTTTTTTTTTTTTTTTTTGGGGGGGGGGGGGGGTATTTGGCAAAATCTAGATATTAGACTGCACAAATAAAAATCTGCTTCGACTGTTAGAATTTAAAACCCATGTTATTCATAGTAGAAAAAAGAAAAAAGACAAATAGGCCTACAATTTATTGGTCTGGTAAAGAAGTAATTTTAAAATTTATGCACTGTTGTTTTACATACACATGATGTTAAGGTACAAGCGCCTGCTCTTTATTACCGATCGAATGATCGGTCACCTGGTACTATATATATATATGTGTATATATGTCTGGAAATTTTCTTCAAAAGCGCTCTAACGATTATCTTCATGTTTTAATGCACTACTTGTTTCACCTAAAAAAAAATCTACAGCTTTTCGGCCCCACAAATAAAAATCGGAAATGGACGTTAAACAAAAATACACATTAGATTTATCGTAGATATTGATTTTGGCCGTGAAAACATGCCATTGCTCGACCCTCATGTAGTGCGGCTTTCAAGAGCGGTGTTTTGTTGCGTCGCAGTTATGACGTTTCGGGAATACCCGTAGGCTTACTACAGCAGACAGAAGTTTAATTTCTTGTTTAAACTACTGTTGCGCACCGATGATAGAAATAATTTAAAGCAAGACCAAGTGTAATTTATGTAATGCAGTGGTGTCCAAACTACAGCCAGTGGGTAACGCGCGAGCGGACAAATGATAGTATGCGGCCCTCGCGGCTTATTTAGATTAGAACGTCTTCAATATATTTTAGATTAAACTTCAATATATTTTAGATTAAATTAATAAAAAAAGAAAAACAAATACATATTTACGAATTATCTAATAGTCAGATAATAGTTTGCCGATTAAATAATAACAGAATTAGATGAAGTTTCACCAAACTAAAGGTCTATTTTTAACTTTCTTTTATCTGACATTTTTTGAAAAAAAAACACCTCTAAAACTTTTTTTGTATTTAAACAATGAATAGCTGTAGGTATATTATAGTGTTCACTGTAGCAGTATACACTACGCTGTATATAGCATACAATGTAGCAGTATACTCTACACTGTAAATAATAAACACTGTATTAGTATCCACTTTTTTAAAAATTCAATGAATGTTTCATTAAAAATATGTATGATTTGCTTATAAAGGCCTACCAAAGTAAGATATATTAGAATATGTTAACATTGTCAATTCGAAATCTGGTAAACTAGAAAAGATGTAAATTCAGTATATTCGTATTTTCCTTATAACAATAGTCAGAAGTGTAATATACTGTTAGTTTTATTGAGGGGCGGGGGGGGGGAAGAGAAATTAAACACATCATAAAAATGTTTATCATACCATTGTTTTAATTAATCAATATTATATTTTGCCGCGATAGTTTATTATAAATAGTAACACAAATGGAGGATATTAGATAATGTTAACACCAAACTATATTTTTTTACTTTTTTTGTCAAACAATGTTTGGAATAATACATTGAAAACATTGAAAATCTCTATATATAAAAAGATCGTGTTTGTGTCCCCACGGATCCCTATTGTGTCACTGACTTATTTAGGCCTAGTCCTATATACTGTCTAATAGCTTTTCACATCTGACATGTGCCTTCTTTAGCTAAGTTGTTAACGTAGAGGACTGCTGTGCGTGCGAGCGGGTTCGATTCTCCAGTTAGACTATGCCTATTTTTTTTACCCGATTTACATTTATTCGTAGACCTTTTTAATTCCTATCAAACATATTTGCCGGCCGTAACTCATTGTTAGCTTGAATGGGTTGAGGGAGGGAGTTGAAAAAATTGACATAATGTTATAGGAAAGTTTGACAGTTGTTAAAGTTAATTAATTAATTTTATTAATTATTAATTGGTCATTTATATAGCGCCTCACTCCATGCTAATAAAAGCATGCTCAGCGCGCTCACAAAATCGAAACGACAATAACACTTTAAAATAGTTTTAAACAAGGTTTCGTCCGATGGAGGCACGAAACGACAATAATATATTTAAAAATAGTTTCAAACAAGTTTTTTGCTGATGGATGTGTATTTGATCAATTTAGTTGAAAAGAAAAGTCTTCAAATTCTTCTTGAATGCCTTTTTTGACACAGAGTTTTTCAGTGTCTCAGGTAAGCCGTTCCACAGTGAAGGCGCCACAGATTCAAACGAGCGTACACCAATAGGAGAAGGGGTAGAAGAACTAAAAATTGTAACGTAATTCACGATATTTTAAATTTAAACTTTTCATTTTCAGTCTTTTAAATAATAATAATAATAATATTTGTATAGCGCTGCCAAAAAACATAATGTAAGCTCAGAGCGCGTTTAACATACAAGTTAACTAAGAATACGGATGTTACCCTAGGCCAGGTGACAGAGCTAAATTGATGATTAAAAAAAGACAAAACAAATAAATGTAGCATTAACCGACCCAACCCATAAATAAGACAGTAAGTTTCTAAAGCATGTTAAATGTTATCTAAGGTAAATATTGAAATAATGAGTTTTTAAGTTCTTTTTGAAAGCTTGTTCGCCTCAGTTGAATGGGAAGTTGATTCCACACCTTCGGACCGGATACTGAGAAGGCTCTAAGGCCAACGGTCGTCAGAGAGAAACGGTGCTCTTCCAGAAGCGATGAGTTTGCAGAACGAAGTGTTCTTTGCGGGACATAAGGTCTCATTAGTGCCTTGAGATAGGACGGAAACTCGTTATTACAAATGCACTGATGGCAAAGTAGCGCCACTTTATACTCAATTCTGGCTTTCACGGGGAGCCAGTGGAGCGAGCGTAGAAGGGCAGTTCCCGAGTCTCTTTTAGACTTGCACATAAACAAATGCGCAGTACTTTTATGTATTCGTTGTAGCCTGGCGATTTAATGACATAAATGACATATATTTCTGTTGGATTTAAAACTGACAACTCTAGCCTGCATGTTTTATTTTGGTTTAAAATTAGATTAAGCTGTTGTTTCTTTTTTTTTTTTGGTGGGGGGGGGGGGGGTTATCGGCCAAAATCTAGAAATCGGACTGCACAAATAAAAAACTACTTCGACTGTTAGAATTTAAAGCCTATTTTATTCATAGTAGAAAAAAAGAAAAAAGACAAATACAATTTATTGGTCTGGTAAAGAAGTATTTTTAAAATGTATGCACTGTTGTTTTACATACACATGATGTTAAGGTACAAGCGCCTGCTCTTTATTACCGATCGAATGATCGGTCACCTGGTACTCCTATACTATAATACGAGTTAAAATTGTATGTATATATCCTATACTATTATACGAGTTAAAATTGTATGTATATATATATATATATGTCTGGAAATTTTCTTCAAAAGCGCTCTAACGATTATCTTCATGTTTTAATGCACGACTTGTTTCACCTAAAAAAAAATCTACAGCTTTTCGGCCCCACAAATAAAAATCGGAAATGAACGTTAGACAAAAATACCCTTAGATTTATCGTAGATAATTCATTTTGGCCGGGAAAACATGCCATTGATCGACCCACATGTAGCGCGCTTTCAAGAGCGGTGTTTTTTTGCGTCGCAGTTGTGACGTTTCGGAAATACCCGTACAGCAGCACAAAGAAGTTTAATTTCGTGTTTAGAATACTGTTGCGCACCGATGAAAGATATAATTTAAAGCAAGACCAAGTGTAATTTATGTAATGCAGTGGTGTGCAAACTACAGCCAGTGGGTTGATAAATATTAGTATGCGGCCCTCGAGGCTTACTAGGCCTATTTAGATGATAAAATCTTCAATGTATTTTAGATTAAATCAAAGAAAATAGCAGCTTAACAATTATATGAGGAAAAGATAAATGGAATCTTTATAACCATGTTAGAAATGTTTTCCATTACGTATTAATTACTAGTGAAATAATAGTTTTACGTTTAAGCATAGACTATAAAATACATGGACCACTTGCTTTAGTATTTCTGCTCTATAATGACTTGAAACACTGATTTTCGGAATTCCCGATTCTAAATAACGTAATTGCTATACAGGAAATAAAGTTATTGATATACAATTTCCGTTTTATTTAATTAAAATCGAAAGTCTATGGTTTAAGTAATAACATAATTAGATTTAGGTTTCACCAAACTATATATTTAACTTTTTTTTAATCAAATATTGTTTGGAAAAAAATCACGTCGAAAATAATAATAGGATCTACTTTTTTTTTAAACATGACATGTGTTTACGAATGTGTTCTTAAATATATTCATGATTTGCTAATATAGACCTACCCAAGTAAAAATAGTAAACTAGAATAGTAAACTAGAAAAGATGTATTCAATTCATAACAATAGTTAGACGTGTAGCATAGGCCTACTGTTAGTTTTATTGGAAAAAAAAGGGGGGGGGGTATTAAACAATTCATCTAAAGTATATTCTAATCTTTTCATTTGCAGTCTTTTAAATGAATAAGATCATTACATCATTGGCCCATTGGTATATTTTTGTTGAAAGTAAAATTGTCAAATTTAGCCTACACGTTTAAATTTTATAAAGATTGAAAATGATATTCGCTATGTTTATATAATAAATGTTTTTCGTTACATCTGTGGAGTAATTAAAAAGAAAACTCCCTGGTAGCTTGATATAAAGTTTTTGTGAACTAACATAAAAAAAACACTAAGCCACCGGTTATAAAATAGGCCTACACATGTTTACGAATGTTTTATTAAATGTATTTATGATTTGCTAACATAGGCCTACCAAAGTAAGATATATTAGAATATGTTGACATTGTGAATTCGAAATGTGGTAAACTAGAAAAGATGTATCAATAGTCAGAAGTGTAATATACTGTTAGTTTTATTGAGGGGGGGGGGAATGAAACAAATCATCTAACGTAGCCTATATTATAATCTTTTCATTTGCAGTCTTTCAATGAATAACCTAATTTCACCTTTAATTATTCAGTATTTTACTGGCGTAATGCTAAAAATTTTTTTTAAAAAGTAAAATGTTTACTATACCATTGTTTTAATTAATCGATATGATATTTTGCCGCGATAGTTTATTTTAAATAGTAACACAAGGGGAGGATATTAGATAAGGTTTACACCAAACTATATATTTTTACTTTTTTTTGTCAAATAATGTTTAGAATAATACATTGAAAACATTGAAAATAATAAATAAATACTTTGTTGCATAAGATATTTTTTACAAGTGATTTACAAACTATACTTATGATATATATATGTGCCCAAGTAAAAAATATTAGACTATGTTAAGAGGTCAAAACGAAATCTGGTAAACTATTAAAAATGTGTTACATTTATTCGTAGACCTTTTTAATTTATATCAAACATACTTGCCGGCAGTAACTCATTGTTAGCTTGAATGGGGTGAGGAAGGGAGTTAACAAAATTGACATAATTTTATAAGAGGGGTCACTAGAAAGTTTGATTGTTGTTAAAGTAGGGGAAGGGGTAGAAGAACTAAAAATTGTAACGTAATTCACGATATTTTAAATTTAAACTTTTCATTTTCAGTCTTTTAAATACATAACATAATGACATAAATGACATATATTTCTGTTGGATTTAAAACTGACAACTCTAGCCTACATGTTATTTTTTAGGGTTTGATATGAGATTAAGCTGTTTAATTTTTGTTTAAATTTTTTTTTTTTTTTTTTTTTTTTTTTTTTTTTTGGGGGGGGGGGAATATCGGAAATAAACTAGATATTAGACTGCACAAGAAACAATCTGCTTCGACTGTTAGAATTTAAAGCTTTATATGTTATTCATAGTAGAAAAAGGAAAAAGACAAATACAATTTATTGGTCTGGTAAAGACGTATTTTTTAAATTTATGCACTGTTGTTTTACATACACATGATGTTAAGGTACAAGCGCCTGCTCTTTATTACCGATCGAATGATCGGTCACCTGGTACTATATATATATATATATATATATCTGGAAATTTTCTTCAAAAGCGCTCTAACAATTTTCTTCATGTTTTAATGCACTACTTGTTTCACCTAAAAAAAAATCTACACCTTTTCGGCCACACAAATAAAAATCGGAAATAAACGTTAGACAAAAAGACGCTTTAGATTTATCGTAGATATTGATTTTGGCCGTGAAAACATGCCATTGCTCGACCCACGTGTAGTGCGGTGTTCAAGAGCGGTGTTTTGTTGCGTCGCAGTTATGACGTTTCGGGAATACCCGTAGGCTTACTACAGCAGAAAGAAGTTTAATTTCTTGTTTAGACTACTGTTGCGCACCGATGATAGAAATAATTTAAAGCAAGACCTAGTGTAATTTATGTAATGCACGGGTGTCCAAACTACAGCCAGTGGGTAACGAGCGGGGGGACAAATGATAGTATGCGGCCCTCGCGGCTTATTTAGATTAGAACGTCTTCAATATATTTTAGATTAAACTTCAATATATTTTAGATTAAATTAATAAAAAAAGAAAAACAAATACATATTTACGAATTATCTAATAGTCAGATAATAGTTTGCCGATTAAATAATAACAGAATTAGATGAAGTTTCACCAAACTAGTGTCTATTTTTAACTTTTTTTTATCTGACATTTTTTGAAAAAAAACACTCTAAAACTTGTTTGTGTTTAAACAATGAATAGCTGTATATAGTGTACATTGTAGCAGATTACACTGCACTGTATATAGTGTACACTGTAGCAGATTACACTACACTGTATATAGTGTACACTGTAGCAGATTACACTGCACTGTATATAGTGTACACTGTAGCAGATTACACTACACTGTATATAGTGTACACTGTAGCAGATTACACTGCACTGTATATAGTGTTCACTGTACCAGTATACACGACGCTGTATGTAGCATACAATGTAGCAGTATACTCTACACTGTAAATAATAAACACTGTATTAGTATTCACTTTTTTAAAAATTCAATGAATGTTTCATTAAAAATATGTATGATTTGCTTATAAAGGACTACCAAAGTAAGATATATTAGAATATGTTAACATTGTCAATTCGAAATCTGGTAAACTAGAAAAGATGTAAATTCAGTATATTCGTATTTTCCTTATAACAATAGTCAGAAGTGTAATATACTGTTAGTTTTATTGAGGGGCGGGGGGGAGGGGAGAAATTAAACACATCATCTAACGAAGCCTATATATATTATGATCTTTTCATTTGCAGTCTTTTCAATGAATAACATAATTTCACCTTTAATTATTTAGTATTTACGTTTAGTGCATAAAATTTTAAAAAAAAAATGTTTATCATACCATTGTTTTAATTAATCAATATTATATTTTGCCGCGATAGTTTATTATAAATAGTAACACAAATGGAGGATATTAGATAATGTTAACACCAAACTATATTTTTTTACTTTTTTGTCAAACAATGTTTGGAATAATACATTGAAAACATTGAAAATCTCTATATATAAAAATATCGTGTTTGTGTCCCCACGGATCCCTATTGTGTCACTGACTTATTTAGGCCTAGTCCTATATACTGTCTAATAGCTTTTCACATCTGACAAGTACCTTCTCTAGCTAAGTTGTTAACTTAGAGGACTGCTGTGCGGGCGACCCGGGTTCCATTCTCCAGTTAGACTATGCCTATTTTTTTAACCCGATTTACATTTATTCATAGACCTTTTTAATTCCTATCAAACATATTTGCCGGCGGTAACTCATTGTTAGCTTGAATGGGTTGAGGGAGGGAGTTGAAAAAATTGACATAATGTTATAGGAAAGTTTGACAGTTGTTAAAGTTAATTAATTAATTGGTCTTTTATATAGCGCCTCACTCCATGCTAAAAAAAGCATGCTCAGAGCGCTCACAAAATCGAAACGACAATAACACTCTAAAATAGTTTTAAACAAGGTTTCGGCCGATGGAGGCACGAAACGACAATAAAATTTTAAAATAGTTTCAAACAAGTTTTTTTGCTGATGGATGTGTATTTGATCAACTTAGTTGAAAAGAAAAGTCTTCAAATTCTTCTTGAATGCCTTTTTTGACACAGAGTTTTTCAGTGTCTCAGGTAAGCCGTTCCACAGTGAAGGAGCCACAGATTCAAACGAGCGTACACCAATAGGGGAAGGGGTAGAAGAACTAAAAATTGTAACGTAATTCACGATATTTTAAATTTAAACTTTTCATTTTCAGTCTTTTAAATAATAATAATAATAATATTTGTATAGCGCTGCCAACAAACATAATGTAAGCTCAGAGCGCGTTTAACATACAAGTTAACTAAGAATACGGATATTAATGATTAAAAAAAGACAAAACAAATAAATGTAGCATTAACCGACCCAACCCATAAATAAGACAGTAAGTTTCTAAAGCATGTTAAATGTTATCTAAGGTAAATATTGAAATAATGAGTTTTTAAGTTCTTTTTGAAAGTAACAGTAGAGCTTGTTCGCCTCAGTTGAATGGGAAGTTGATTCCACACCTTCGGACCAGATACTGAGAAGGCTCTAAGGCCAACGGTCGTCAGAGAGAAACGGGGCTCTTCCAGAAGCGATAAGTTTGCAGAACGAAGTGTTCTTTGCGGGACATAAGGTGTGATTAGTGCCTTGAGATAGGACGGAAACTCGTTGTTAAAAATGCACTGATGGTAAAGTAGCGTCACTTTATACTCAATTCTTGCTTTCACTGGGAGCCAGTGGAGCGAGCGTAGAAGGGCAGTTCCCGAGTCTCGTTTAGACTTGCACATAAACAAACGCGCAGTACTTTTATGTATTCGTTGTAGCCTGGCGATTTAATGACATAAATGACATATATTTCTGTTGGATTTAAAACTGACAACTCTAGCCTACATGTTTTTTTTTTGGTTTAAAATGAGATTAAGCTGTTGTTTCTTTTTTTTTTTGGTGGGGGGGGGGGGGGGGTTATCGGGCAAAATCTAGATATTACACTGCACAAATAAAAATCTGCTTCGACTGTTAGAATTTAAAGCCCATGTTATTCATAGTAGAAAAAAGAAAAAAGACAAATAGGCCTACAATTTATTGGTCTGGTAAAGAAGTATTTTTAAAATTTATGCACTGTTGTTTTACATACACATGATGTTAAGGTACAAGCGCCTGCTCTTTATTACCGATCGAATGATCGGTCACCTGGTACTAGTATCTTATAAGAGCTGATTACATCTAAGACCTTTATTAGTTGCGTGTGACGTTAATCTTCTCCCAAAACGCCACACATATTTATGCGTTTTTTTTTAAACTTCAATTCCATTCAGAAACAACCGTTCATTCATTTATATTTAAACGATAGATGATTTAAAATACTTACATTCCTGTGCATGGAACAAAAGATTCAATTCACAAATGTGTTAACCATATATATATATATATATATATATATACGAGCGAGGGCACTCAAGCTGTAGAAGCCACCCTCACAGAAAGAAGTGAAGAGAAACGAGCCAGGAGAAAGGCGAGTGGCAGAGAAAAAGGAGTCTGCGCCATCGTCCCTCGAGGATGGAAGGATGCCATATATCATATATATATATATTCAACGTCGATATATAATCAATATATATTATATATGATCAAAAGCGCCACTTTAAAAAAAATTATAGTGTATGCTAAGGATCGGTAACCGAAGGTACGCCTGTCAGACATAGCACGCAGAGGGATTTTCAATGAAACATGATTATAACACGAAAGACCCCCAGGTAGGAGATTTTTTAATGCAAGTCAAAACAACGTTCGTCCGCATAATGAATGGGTTCTGCCTGGCAAACTACATGAAAACCAAGTTCGATGTTGTTTTAAAGTTCAGGAATGCTTGTGTGTGAAGAACTCATCATTGGACTTGCGTTCTGTGATCGAATCTATTGTTAATAAATAGTTAATTTTATAATTTCTATCCCTTATCAAATCTCTTATACAAGAAAGTTATATTGATTATGGAGATCTGCTGTTGCACACATTGTTTGCTGGCTTAGACGGGGAAAATTCTTGGACAAAGTCGTTTCTTAAATAATAATAATGGTCATTTTTATAGCGCTTCTATGCATTCTTTTAAATAGGGTGTTTCTTGCTAAACAAAACCCAAACATTTTCCGGTATTGAATGAGGAGAACTTAACGTTGAAGTCGATGTTTCTGAATGACACATTTTAGTGAGTTAAACTTGCATTTACAAGGACGGGGTGAAACAGCTCTTGAAATGTTAGACCACTAGAATGAATTTGCACTGAAACTAGATATATCTTGCCTTGAAATCCATTTCAAAGTATTTAACTACTTCCCTAATATAAGGCATATCAAGATAGATAGATTGGCTTTTTCAGAAGTACATTGAAGCACTCAATTTGGAGGTTTCCAAACAGAGGCAAGACTTTAAAATTAATGGATTCCTGTTTACATACCTCATCAAGCCTGACTTGCTTGATTTTACTACAACTTTCTTACTGATATTTTTTTAGTGGAGAGATTTTAAAATGCAGTAATTTGAATTTAAAACATTCAAAAAATGGGAATCAAAATGTGAACAAGGTAAAGCCCCTTTTGCGCGTCCTAGATCTCGTTGCACTGCCAAGAGGCCCGAGACTCAGTGGGGAGGAAGCACTGAGCGCAAAAACCTGTCTTACCTAGCCCTGGTGCCTGGATCTCCAGGTCTACAGTCTGGAATTTGCGCTATCTTGGGACAGTACAGGTATACGAGCGAGCCAGACGTTAATGATCCAGGGGGAAATCTGCAGACGGAGAGAGGCAGAGTAGTGCAAGTGACTGCAGAGATCGCGCTCTTTCTTACGCGGCACACCCTAGCGGTGTGGCCCGGAATCGGTTGTCTCGAACAGGATCTTGGTGTGCCACCCCTCTTGATCCACCCCTTTACATCAATACGCCTTTGACATAAGACCCGAAAGGCTCGTTCTTTGTTTTGTTTTTATGAGACAATATAGCGGAAGGAATCTGCTTAGGAAAGACATCTCCTATACTCAACTCTAGGCATTCGCTTTACTTTCAGCTTCAGCTTTTGGTTATATCTCAGATTAAAACTGTTTTAAGCCTAGGAAGAGATTGCTTACTTTTGACTACTCTGCAGTGACTAAATATGTACTGACGTTGAACACTTAGTGAATAGCAATCAATGACAAGGGGGCTCATTAATTGATACACAGACTGTACAAATTATATTCAAAATTATATTTAAAAAAAGAAAAGAAAAAAAATATTTCTAGTGTTTTTTTTATTTTTTTCTTTATAAAAAAATAATTTAAATTAAAAGCTGTATTATAATAAATAATTAAAAAAAATAGTTAAAAATGATATAAAAATTATATTATTAAAAATTTATATGTACATTTTAAACATTACTTGTACTACCCAGTCCGTCTAATTTTAACCTAAATCATAGGTTATTAATCATTTACGTCAGCGGTTCCCAAACTGGGGGGCGCGACCCCCTTGAGGGTCGAATGACCAATTCGCGGGGGTCGCCAAAGACCTTTGGAAAACGTATGTTTTTGATGGTCTTACGAGCCGAAACACAGCTCATCTTTCCGTCTTCAAGCGAGTCCACCGACATGCAGATACATCCGCTTACTACTTGTAGGTTACTTGGTATTATGACATCAATACAGGTGTATGTGACAAGGTCGGCAGCATAATGCACGTATGTGGACCAGTAACACGTGTGTAGACAGTTGTAATTAGGTAGAACAGACGCAGTGGGACATACCAAGTTTACTTCGTCGTCAATGCTAGAATTCATGAGTCGTGAACATAAAATGGGGCGTCAAACACAGTCACTCTCAACACTTTCTTGAATTTTTTGAAAATAAAACTGCGCGTCTTTGTTTTTCTGTGAATTGTGTTTTACGTGTGGCATGGCTGATTGTGAAACAGCGTATTTCTTATTCGCTCTGAAACAAATTCTAGTGATTCGCTGAAACATGATTCCAGTCAAAACGTGATTCCTTGTTTCTAGTGTGGCTTAGCCTTTAGTTGTGCTCTTGCAAAGACTGTCCCAAGAATTTCTAAACCGATGAGAAATACGCAATGTCAACAATCACAATAGCTTACGTTCGTGTTGTAATTAGAAATATAGGCCTAAGCTTATACCGATATCTTGCAGTTTTTAATTACATTTGTTTTTATGTCTTCTTTTTTTTTTAAATGATTAATCGCTTTGCTTTAATTAGGTTCAATTTGTAACAATAAAAATACATCCTGCATATTAGATATTACATTACAATTCATAACAGTCGCAAAATGCAGCAATAAACTAGAAACGAAATTATTAATATTTTTTTTATGGGGGGGGGGGAGGGGTCGCCAAAGCATGATAAACTATAAAAAGGGGTCGCGGCCTAAAAAAGTTTGGGAACCACTGATTTACGTCATACCGACCCTTTTGCAACTTTATTCCGCTCACCGCCCCCCCCCCAACTTTTTTTAGCACCCACTCCCCCACCCCTCTAGAAGTTGAAGGGTAAATATAGTTTCCGAAGAAACAGACAATAATATAGCCAAGACTTTTAAGGAAAAAAAAGGGGGGGGGTCTATAAGCTGCGTGAATTAAAATTTAAGAATGGTGTATAAAGACTTTTAGTAACTAAATGTTGTCACACAATAGACAGCCAATATATCTGGAACAGAGTACTTTTTTTTTTAACTACAACATCAATCCACTATTTTTTTTTTTAAACAAAGTTTATTCAGTGATATGTACATAAACAATTCCAAATATATGTTTCACATAGACAGAAAGGATAGAAGACATTTATTTCAATTTACAAAACTAAAGAATAGAAGACATTTCATGAGAAAAATAAAATTCTAGTATTCATCCCACTCATTCTGTTTATTTCTTTTATTGTTCCGTTCGTTCATTTCATTCATTCGTTTTATTTTACATAGTTGTTCCATTTATACTTTCTTACATTCTTGTGTTAGTATTCCGTATTCATTCTCTTGCGTACAGTATTTATCGAATTAGTAGTTTATTTACATTGTTGAAACAGTTTGTAGGGGCGTATATACATTAGAAGATTAAATATAAAGGGGGAAAACAAATGGTAATCTTATCAAAAGGCTATAGTTGCATAATTCAGTCCCCTTTTAACAAAGATTCATAATTTATACAATTTGGAAAAGGGAGAAAACAAGAAACAGAAGCTAAGTATTAACATGGTTCTGCCCCTTTCGGGTACAGAAGGAAGGGAGAAGGTGAGGGGGGTGGGGGCGTGGTAGTTTTATTTATAGAAGAGATATGGAAAAGGGCCGCTTGCTTTCCCCTTAAAGCAGGGACCTTTTGTGTTGAGGGTACTTGACCGGGGACTTTCTTTAAAATGGGCTGGCAATAGGAATTTTCATTTAATTTAAAAATAGGACTTTGCCGTTCCCCTCCGGCAGTGGCTGTTGGACCTTGTAGTCGTGGAAGAAGAAGAATATAAAGAGGGAAGGATAGGTAGAAGAAGGGAGTGAGAGGAAGAAAGACGGATACTGAATATTGGTTAACGTAGCGTAGACTGGTTTGAAAGGGGTGACTTCCCTCGCCTCTTCCCTTTGCCGGTCAGTGGCGCCCTGAGACAGCCGGACTTCTCCCTCTGACCTCTGGCCGCTTGTGACCGGTCTAGGGTTTGTGGGCTGGTATTGGTATATCACACCTTTATCTTTTTGTATTGGCTTACGTTTAAAATTAGTTTTTTCAGTATCTCATATGCGACAAGTTTAGTCCACACGGAGATAGAGAGAAAGGGGAAGTAGAAAGGAGAGAAGAAGGAGTTCTGGTGTGTGGGGGGGGGGGGGTGAAAGAGTAGTGGGAGGAATGAAATTTCAGTGCGGTGAGGCAAGACCATCGTAAATACTATTTAAAATGAAATTTGCAAGTGCATAATTATCTTTTCTACATGTTTTAATAAATTCGAACTCAAAAGATCATTTTATTATTACTTCTTCTTGAACTGTATCTGTAATAATTAGTAATATGTTTGTCAAGTTAACATACATTACAGCTGCAGCTATTTGTTAGATATTAATTATACCACATTAAAAGAAAATGATTTTTCATAGCCTTCCTATTATGAGTGTAAGTCCAGCAACATGATATAAAAATAAAAAAGAAAAGTCAACATTCAGTACAACTATTACTATAAAATAAACCATTTTGAAGAGTAATCGTAACAAAAATTAAAACTGCTATTAAATAACTAGCAGTAAGTACATAAGTTTTTTTTTATTAAATAAAAGTAAGCATAATAATTTCTTAATATAATAGACCTAACTTTCATTAAGTAGGCCTACCGGTAAATATCATAGCGCTGAAACAACACATGCCTAAAGACACCTGAGCCGAGTGTATACACACTACGCCTAGCAAGCATTAGGCCTCCAGCGCGTGACGCACAAAACTAGCACTTTGGCCTGTACTTACGGTGGTCTTGGGTGAGGTGGGTGAAAAGGTGGGGTTTACCACGGGTCAAAGGACCGTTGTAAACAGAGAGAGGGGGCTGTGGGGGGGGGGGGGGTATAAACTCATTGACCTCTGGTGGACGGTCTCTCATGATGCAGTTTTGTAAAACCGGTGGACCGTGACGGCTGGTTTTGCTTTTAAAAACATATTTAACAATTTAGCTACAGTACAAGAATGTTCATAAATAAAACCGTGCTACATTTTACAATACATATAAAAGAATATCCATTCGTCTTCACACACACACATACACCCTTTCGCACTCATTCCTACTATAATATTAATGTCTATATTATTGAATATCAACATTTGGAATACACGGCATTTGAAGGAAAAAAAACCAAAAAAAACAACAACAAAACAACCACAAAGAAAAACACAGAAATGTAAAAACAGAAACAACCAAAAAATAAACCAAAAACATGTAGTCAGCCCGGAGAGGCTTTACATAAAAATAAAAGGGCTCTTGTGGTGAGAGCATTCCAATAGTTTACAATCCGTTTTACCAAAAAGATAATACATATTGCCGTCTAGTGTCGGCCTGGTATAATTTCGAGTACTGAAAAGTTTTATTTTACTGAACAATAAAGTCAATTAGACAAATGATTTGAAGGATGAAAGTTCCAGGTATTCAAAACTGGACTCCTCTACACAGGGGCGGGGAAAGTACAACTTAAGTAGGGGCGGAACAGAAGGGGAAAGATAGTATGATGACTTTGTTGAAAGTAAAAGTATTATAGAAAGGAGTAAAATATAAACATATAACCGGCCCATAGGGGCTTTGTATAATACAGTTTTTAACATCAATCCACTATACGCCATACCATCGCCGGTACCGGTACATTAACCCTTACAGTCCCGGGCGCGTATATAGCGGAACTGAAGGCAGCATAGATAGAAGTAGGTCGGTACTGGAAGGGTTAAGACGTCTTTTTTTTTTTTTTTATTAAAGGGAGATAATTAACCCTTTTCATTTGAACTAATATTTCTAATATGTTTTTTTTTTAAATATTAATGGCTTACAATCTATAACTTTGAAATGATAAAGCTGTAAAAAGTATTTGAAAATTGTATAAATATTATATGACTAAGGAATTTATATGTATATTTTTCAACATTACATTAGCTACCAAGTCTGTATGATTACTTCGTATTTATTCTACTAACGTTACATTTTTCTAACATTACCGTCCTGTTCATCCCAAAAACATTAAATTACATCTCATTAAAACTGAGATCAAAATACAATTAATATTAGCAACGATAAGGCGACTGGGATCGGTTGGTGGCAGGGATAGAACCAGCGACATGTCGGTTGAAACATAGACTATAATATACATGGACCGCTTGCTTTAGTATTTCTGCTATATTTTATTATGATGACTTGAAACACTGATTTTCGGAATTCCCGATTCTAAATAAAGTAAATTGCTATACAGGGAATAAAGTCATTGATATACAAGTTCCGTTTAATTTAATTGCTATGATTTTTTCAATGAAAAATTAAAATCGAAAGTTGTACAGAGCGGAAACATTTATAGATCAGTGTTGTGTGCGCACGGAAAAAGAACATAAGCTCTAAAAATAGAGCAGGCGGTCCATCTTATTATAGTCAATGATAATAGGATTCATAGGCCTACAAGTATTCATTTAAAGTCGAAAAAAAAATGCGATTTAATAAAAACGGAACTTGTATGACAATTACTTTATTTAGAATCGGGAATTGCAAAAAAAAAGAAGATAATAGCATAATTAACTTAAGCAAGCGGTCCATGTCTATTATAGCCTATGGTTGAACCAACCACAGGACCAGCCGGCCGCACTGACTATACTTATCTAATACTGACCCCTCATTCTCATTGCGATTCCTATTTCCTATTAGCATAATAATATGTAGGCCTAGTGTTGGGGGATATCAGATATTTAGCAGCACTTGCGTTTACATCACATTTCATCCAAAAACTAATCGATTCAAATAGCTGTAGTGTTCAAATTATATTAGGTACATTTGTACCGCCCACTTGCCCTTCACCGCTCCCCAATCGCCCCCGGGAACATCAGCGCCCCTTTAATGCTTCTCACCGCCCCCGTTGAGAACCTATGACCTAGATTCTAGATATACCCACATATAACCAATTGTAGTCGGGTTTCCGGTATTGTGTGATGGACACTATACTTAGCCACTTGTCGTAAAATAAATCTCTTAAGATTACAATCGTCCAAACCTATGTATTTCCAAGGAAGGCATGTACTGGTAAACCAGTACAAACTTTCTTGTTGTTACAAATCCTGGTTCAGATACAATATTTACAGCATTGCATCACCTGACCATGGTACATTCCTGCTATGGATAATTTCTGTGTTGCCCTTTTCCGGTGCTGCCTTAAGCACGTGATTAGCTCGTTTAATGGTTAATCCATAGACTATAACATACATGGACCGCTTGCTTTAGTATTTGTGCTATATGATGACTCGAAACACTGATTTTCGGAATTTCCGATTCGTTGTTTGCTTTGCACTTCCGTTTTATTGAATCGCTTCGATTTTCTCAATGAAAAAATTAAAATAAAAATCGAAAGTTGTATAAAGCGGAAACATTTAAGAAAAAACGAAAAGCGTAGAAGTAATTTAAGACAGCCTTATTGGTTGCGCACGGAAAAAAAAGTTGATATAAGCTCTAAAAATTGAGCAAGCGGTCCATCTTATAATAGTCTATGGTAAATCCATTCCTGTGGTATACATATAAACATTCTAAGTCGTTCATTTACGCTATTTTATTCCCTAGACTCTAGATGAAGTCGAATGTGTTGTTGTTTTTTTGATTTGCTGGGTTTGTTTTGTTCACAGACCGTAAGATCGTTTAACTTTAAATGTTCTGAAGCTCCAAACTTAAGCTAAAATAGTGGAACTAGAGCAGATTTCCACTTTCCACCAAAAAGTCAGCTTCACAAACCTGGTTAAATCTTTACTGTTTAAGTTTCACTTTCAATTTCCAGGAATGAGAACGCGTCGTGCAGAGTCGGGGGTCAAGCAAGGTGCAGACAAATCTACAAGGCCCACTGGACGCTCGTTTGGACCGCTGACCTTGGGGTTCAGCTGGTGGCCCACGAAGTGCCCTCGCATTGCGAATGTTTAAATCTAGGCAGCGCCTTCTATCCGGTATCTCCGCTTGCCAGAAACGGAAACATAGACACGCCGCTGGATTTCGTTCCAAAGCCTTAGTAGCCATTGATACAGTTTAATGTTACAGCTTGTGATGTAGCCATATAAATGATAACTATATATTATTGTTGATTAATGTTACAGATTGTACTGTAAAAATTATAACTTTATATCAGTGCGGGTTAATGTTACAGTTTGTAATGTAGAAATGATAACATTATATCATAGCAGTTTAATGTTATACTTTGTAATGTTTACATGATAACTTTATTATATCATTACAGTTTTAATATTATAGTGTGTAATGTATGTTTTAGCTTAATGTAGTAAAAGCTATAGTTTGCGATGTGTGATTTAAAACTTTATTTATTGCAATTAAATGTTTAAATTTGTACATGTATGTTAACCTTATTTTAATATTGTTTAATGTTTGATCGGGGCCGGCTTTACACATTCCCAGACCCTATACCAAAGCAAAATATTCCTGCACCTCAACTACTTTTAAAGCTATAAGACTTAATTGAAATCCAGTCATTTTTTAACACACACAGACAATGTTTGTCTTTGGCAACAATCTTTATTACCAATTAAACTACATTATAGTTTCAATTGAAAAATGTTTGTGGTCTTTGTTTTTCCTTCCAGGTTATAGCAACATGAAAATAGTTTTTTTAAGTCCGATATTTGCAATGAAATATGCGAGATTGAACATAGACAAACTCATTACATAGGTTTCAAGATCATCCATCCCATAATATTCTTCAAGAAAATATTCAATGACCAAAATGTGCACTAGCACCTAAATGTATCACCAAACTATTTGTATACAGTTGGCGAAAGTAGAACGCAATGAATTTAAGCGTAGGACGCAATAAAGTACAGGGTGCAGAAGTGGAGCACAGTGGTTGATCGGTGGTTCTGGCCACACAATCCCTTCAAATCCTCTAGTATGCCAGTTTCCACGGAAAGTGGTGAACGCTGTTTCATTGGCCCTAAGGATCGATTTGGTCCTATGGGATTATTTTATTAGGCCGCAATAACCTTTTGTGTAGAAGGAACGTCTGTAACATAGAATATACCGGTAATATATCTCAAGTTGTGATTTAAAGCTGTTAGCTTTATTAGAAACAAGGTAAATGTATTCTCCCGGCGTTGCCCGGGAAAGAAATTACACAGACATAGGTCTATATAAGCTACAGATAAACAAAATGTACAAACTACAATGAACATAAAGATACAATAAGTGTACAAAATATATTTATTATTTACTGAAAAAAACTTAGGAAAGGAATTTAAAATAAATATTATCGGGTTAAAAAAAATAGAAAGAGTTTGGATTATCCCTGGCTGAGAATCGAACACATGTTCCCGCATGCGTCTAAAATATAATTAGACTTTTAGATTTGACCAAAGACTATAATAAGATATAATTAGACTATTAGATTTGACCAAAGACTATAATAAGATATAATTAGACTATTAGATTTGACCAAAGACTATAATAAGATATAATTAGACTATTAGATTTGACCAAAGACTATAATAAGATATAATTAGACTATTAGATTTGACCAAAGATTATAATAAGATGGACCACTTGCTCCATTTTTAAAGCTTAAGTGTTTTTGGTTGTTTTTTTTGCTGTCCTTAATGAATCCTAAACGTGCCTAAAGACTTCCGCTGTATATAACTTTTGACTTTAATCTTTTATTTTCCATTGAGAAAATCAAAGCGAATTACTAAACACTCTGGAGGACTGGATGTGATCGGAAATTCCGAAACAAAGTATTTCAAGTTATCAAATAGTAGAAATAACAAAGCAGGTTGTCCATCGTATTATTGTCTTTGATTTTATCTTATCTTATATATTACAGACGCTCCTTCTATAAAGAAGATTATGAGACCTACGCTCATCCGTGGTCCGAGTCTAATCTTGCATCTTTATTCATGTTTTAAATGATGTTAAGTTACTGGTTTTCCTGGTTTGAAAACATTTTAGGCAGGCTTTAAGTCGCGAAATTCCTTACAATCTTTAAAAATAAAAATAATATTAATGGACACTTTTTAAAAAGTTGAAAAAGAAATAAAAGTTATGTGGGGAATCGAACCCAGGTCGCACGCATGGCAGTCTGGAGCGAGATTGCAATAGTAAAATATGAGACAATTGTGTTTTGTTATAATATATCTGGTAATATACAACGAATACAACATATATACAACACAAGATGCCAATAGAGAAAAAAAAACTAACTGAAAATACCAAAATGCTGAATCCTTTTAATTTACTAGTTCAACTAAAATACTGACATGTTCATTCAAAAAATGGTTATAAAAAAAAACTGAAATATATTTTGTTGATATGTAGAAAATAGAAGCAATAAAACAGATCTATGTATAAACATAATACAGAGATTACAATTACAATTTTAAGCTACTGAACAGGAGGTGTTGGGGAACAGAGTGGGGGCAAGTTGGGGAGGGGTAGGGGCGTTGGTGGGGCGGCATAGAGATTAATTCCACAAGGCTGGGGAGGATAGCAAACAGTTGTTTTTTTTACTTTTTTTAGTTCTTGCTATTTTCAGTAGTACATGTATACAGTAGACTTATTATTAATTATTATTATTTTTAAGGCTAAATGTAATAAACTTATAAACTTTATAAATAAAATAAGGCAATGTGAGAGTTTGGCAGAGGAACAGTTTATGGCCAGTTACTGATAGGAATGTTTTGATAAAAAATGGTACAAAAAATTGTAAATTTATCAAATGTATCTATAAGGATGTCTTTATAAACAATAATACAGAAAATATGTAGGTTATTGAAAAATGTTTTAAAAAATGTATCCACTGGAATGTTTTTTTAAGGAACAATTTTGCGGAAAAATCGATCTATATATTAATCCATGAGAAATATTTTAATTAGCAATAATACAGAAAAAATGTAAATTTATAAGAAAACAGTTATAAGATATTGGAATCTGGAACAACTTTGTACAGAAAAGTCAATTTATACAATTTAATTATGATCATATTTAAAAAGACAATTATACAGAAAATACATTTTTTTTTCCTCTAATCAGGAATAATTTTACACAAGAGCAAATTTATAAAATTTATTTATGAGAATATTGGAATAATAATTATAATGAACAAGTTAACATAGAAATATTCGAAAGAAAAATTGTCGCTGACTTGCTATAATTTATTGGGTTTAAATTTCTATAAGATTGCTTGTAAAAATGTATAAAAGTTTAATGGTGAATTAAGATACAGTGGTTTAATGTTTTTAATCCTAGTCTCCAGCAGACTGGAAAATGATGGATTTAGGAAAAGCAAGACCTTGAATAAAACAAATAAATAGGAATTTTCAGGAAGGCAAGAGTGTACGCTGGAATGAAAAATAATGGTCTGAATAACAGTGCATGCATTGTATTAGACATCTCTACTGAACAGTAAAAGGGACACGGTAGCCAAGCTGCAGCGCGTTCGACTGGTGATCCAAGGGCCCTGGTCAAGGCTAGGATTTTTTCCCAGGATTTGAGGGTGTCCCTGAGTCTACCCAGCTCTGATGGGTACCTGACCTTAGTTGGGGTAATGTAAAGGTGGCTGTGCATAGTGCTGACCACACAATCACCTAGTATGCCGTGGCCACCGAACGCTGCTTCACCGGCCCTAGGGATCAATTTGGTCTGACGGGATACTTTACTTTTACTCAACAGTAGAAAGAGTTGAATGAGGATACAATGAGATAGAAGTGAGTAAATAGTGTTATTCTTCTATTAGCCAGTCTGCAGAGCTGTTTGCTCTCTTGCAGTCAATGCCAGACAAACATATTTACATGTCTATAGCGTTATAAAATGTGGTCAGCAGTTCACAGAGTTACACTGAGATATTATCTCAACAACATGTAAAGTTACATAGTTACTGACAGGTCATATAAACAATGTTATAAGCCTACTGACAATTAAGCTTAACAGTATTTAATTTTACAAAACTACTGACAGGTAATGTTAACAATATATTTTATTGTAAAACTACTGAGATGTAATCCTAATAGTATTGAATGTTACAAAACTACTAAAAGGTAATCTTAAAAGTATGTAATGTTATCAAACTACTCAAATTAAAAGGTAATCTTAAAAGTATGTAATGTTATCAAACTACTAAAAGGTAATCTTAACAGTATCTAATGCTATCAAACTAGTAAAAGGTAATCTTAACAGTATGTTCTGCACTAAATAAACTATTACATTAAGATCATGTTTGATTATAGTTTTGTACATCATTGTGTTGGCATACAGATATAAATGTCTATTGTTTACACACACAAATATAGTGTAGAATAATAATTGGGAAAAAGAAATTATTTGATTTAGTAAATAAACATATGAATATAAATATAGTAAATGATAAATACTTCTGATATTTTTATATCTTATGGTTTATGATAAATAAATAAAGTATTATTATTTTGTAAAGAAAATCAGTTTCTAATACAATGTGGTTATACTCTGTAAATGAGAAATTGTGTAATGTTTATATAGCCTGTTCTGAGACCTTTATAACACAATGTCCTCCAGAAATTAGAGAGAATGAAAAAAGTGAATGATAATGATGATTTAGGTTTACTTAAAGATTATCACAAAACTTTCCAGGTTTTGAACAGCTGGGCTATCAACAATTAAGTAGAGTGCATTATGAGTATTTAAACAAAAGAGGGTTAACTCTTGACAGGAAGACTGGGAATCGTTATCTTTCTTGCAGCCATATTTCAGATGTAAACAGAAATATTTAAGATGTGAGGGGCACAATTTATAAAAAGAAATGTATATATATATATAGAGAGAGATAGATATAAAGATGTGTTTTTTTAACAGAGATACATCCTGTGGTACATAAAGAAATTAAGAGACAGTTTAAATAATACAGGTAATTCATAGAAATACTGCATGACACATTTAAACTAACATGAAAATAAGTATGAAGATGTTAGCAAACATGGATAATTTTCCAAGTTAAATACAAGATTAAATTTGCTTTTAATATGTTTGTAGCATCACAGTCACAGTTCTCTAATTCAACTTTTCTAGTAAACACAACAAAATATACAACTGGACAAAATTCTAAGAAACTAAGAAAATACATAGGTAAGTGACTTCATTGATGATTGTACTTGAAGGTTATTAAAATCAAAATTATTACATGATTAATACAAACAACTAAACATAATCTATTAAAATTTTGACCAGCAGCACATCAAAGATCTTATCAACTTTATTGGCATGTACTATTGAATAATTAATTTTTTTTATTTAAACTCTGTTTAATTTAAGTACAGCGCCCAAAGGGGAGAGAAACAAAGTATGTATCAATACATTTCTAAACTGTGATGGCCTCAGTCATTCCAGAAACACAGTATGTATCAATACATTTCTAAACTGTGATGGCCTCAGTCATTCCAGAAACACAGTATGTATCAATACATTTCTAAACTGTGATGGCCTCAGTCATTCCAGAACCCCATAACTGTTACAAAAGCAAAGCAGAAAACAAAAGAAATTTACTGAAAGCTGAATGTGAGGTAGAGAGATAGCAGAGGCACTTAACAAAGTAAACAAACAAACAAAAAAAAACTCCATTAGAGTAAAAGATGTGAAAAGAAAAAAATAATGTAATGACATAAATCTTAGATAAAATTGTTCACTGTGAATATCTAGGACACATTTAGCTCTCAGGGAACTGTCTCAAGAGATGTGAGGAGGTGGGTTGGGGAGAATAATGTAAAAACCTGAATACACTACTAGAAACAGACTAAAAAGAAATGAAACTAAATACCTATAATGTCTACAATCATTTGTCAAATAATTATACTTGTGTAAAAAGGAAATAAAAAATAGTGTTTTGATTCTGTACATATAGAGTTTGTATTTTACATATGTAATGAAAGGATGAACTAACATGAGATAGAGAGATAGAACAATGAATACAACCTTTGCTTCCTTTGCTAAAAATACTTTCATTAAACAGTCTAGTGCAGAACATTCACCCATTCATACAGATGTAGTGGATTATGTAAATGACTACCAGCACAGCAGGTGCGACAACACTATTACATTATTAATATTACACTTAGCAAAGCATAAACTTTAGAGAGAAGATAGAAGAAATGCATTAACAAAAAGGAGCTTTGTGGTTTTGATTGATTGTTATTTGATGCTTATTTTGGGAGCATGTTTATCATGCAATAAAATTATCTTTTATGCAATGTGCATGAAAAAAACAACTTAACAACTCTAACCAATGGCAAGGGTGTAAAAAAAAAGAATTTATCACAACCGAGTGGCAAGAGAATAAAAGGGTCTAGTGGTCAGACACACTCATGGGGAAGTGTGGTCAATTCAAACACAGCGGGTCATCACAAAGTTAAGGCAAGGGACAGCAAAGGCTAGTGGCAAGGGCAATTTTCTAATCAAGTGGTCAATACAAAAAGGTGGTAAAAAAAAATATTTGATGCAGACATAATGGTGGTGGTCCATGCCAAAAGCATAGTGGTCCAAATCAAAGTCTAGAAGTCCAACTCAAAACCCTAATGGACCGTCACAACCTAGTGGTCCATCAAAAACTAGTGGTCCATTCACAGTGGTCATATACATTTCTGATATCATCACACATGAATAACTGCATACAGATGATAGAAATAAACTTAGTCAACTAAATTGAGCACCTTCTACATTCTCTGATGATTATAGTGACCCTACAGACCACACCTCTTTCAGTTTATAAATAATATCACGTAGCTAAAGAACGGCTCCCACGGTGACAGATAACCTTAGGTTTGCACCGCATTCTACTATTCAAATTAGAAAATAAAACAGTAATAGGTAAAAAAAAACAACAACAGCACAATGTTGTTTTGTGGTCAAACAACACGCTCTGCTCTGTGATGTACAGGGTTGAAGGCTAACCAAACAAGAAGCAATGGCCATGTATAGATACTATATGTAACTCTTGTCAGAAACACTGAGAATTTGAAGGCTTTATATAAAAGATTGGTCAACATATTTTTTCTAACAGAGAAAGGGGAGAGAAGACCTGAAAGATTCATTAGCAGTTTAAATGTTTATATGGGAGCTAATCACAAATACACACTAAACAATTTTGACCATTGATTAAATATAAAGTGATGTCATCACTCAAAGAATAAAATTTGTTCAATTAAAAATATAACACTATAAATACAACACTTTTTAAAAGCAAATTATACTGATCAAACACATATAATAATAATGGGCAGTTATTTAGAAACCTTTTAAATTTAAATTATTACATGACCATAGTTATTTGTTAGATATATATAAATATAGATAAAAATATATGCAGGAGGTATATATGGAATACAGAATAATGATGTAATGTTATAAAAACATAAATACTAATTATGTAATGTTATACTGAATTAAAGACCAATCATGTAAGGGTATAAATGACCTAGAAACTAACAATGTAATGGTACATAGAAACTAACAATGTAATGGTACATAGAAACTACCAATGTAATGGTACCTAGAAACTAACAATGTAATGGTACATAGAAACTAACAATGTAATGGTACATAGAAACTAACAATGTAATGGTACATAGAAACTAACAATGTAATGGTACATAGAAACTAACAATGGAATGGTACATAGAAACTAACAATGTAATGGTACATAGAAACTAACAATGTAATGGTACATAGAAACTAACAATGGAATGGTACATAGAAACTAACAATGTAATGGTACATAGAAACTAACAATGTAATGGTACACAGAAACTAACATTGTAACGGTACATAGAAACTAACAATGTAATGGTACATAGAAACTAACAATGTAATGGTACATATTACATAAACACTACCCAGCATAGATGATTCAAATCAAAAATGATCATACAAAATCAGATTATCTCCACTAATTTCTTAACACAAATCATTTAGATAAAAGTGGTTCTGTTACAAGTACACATTGCCAGTACGGTCTTGCTAATAAAAACAAATTTGAGCCACATCACAATCTTGTTGTTTGATAGAAAAAATCTGATTGAACACAAGCAAGATCAACTATTGTTTCCTCTAAAGAAATCAAATATATTTACAATGAACAAAGGTGTAATAAAAATAAGCAGACATTTTTTTTAAATGGGGGGTAACTTTTTGACTTATAGGAATAGCTTTGGGCCTGGCAGTCAAATTAACTGCATAAATAATTTGAAATTTAGTTTTATTATGATTTTTAATTAGGATTCTTTGAAACATACTTCTCGATGGCAACTATTTTTACTGTAGAAGTAAATCCATTTTTTTTAAATTGAGCCACTTATTAGTAATGAGATAGCTTTGGCTGCTGCTACTTTACAGGAGAAAAAAACATAAAACTTTTGATATATATTTACAAATATGAAAACAAATTTGTTTCATTGTTTAGATTTTATATAAAAATTCAGTTTATGAAATTAAATGTCAACTGGCTATAAAGAATATTCTCATGATTTTCAGTGTTTTAAGAAGAATGGGCCAAAAGCAACCATCATTTGACCCTAGCTTAATAAAAGGCAAAGTATAAAATAGACTAACCCATATGAACACATAGATCATCTTTTCAATTGGTTAAAAAACTTTTTTGACCATTTTTGTACAGAGCCATCTCAATAAAAAGTTGTTAAGAGGTTAAAAAACCAGGTTAAGTTTGACTCTAGATATTTGATTCTAAATTAACTTCTCATTTGATCAAAAGACTTTGTTCCTTCAGTCAAAGAGGTGAGACTTTTTACTTTGAAACTCTTTGGTTTACACAATAATATAAATTAGTGAGCTCTCATAAATAAAAAATAAAGACAGCAAATAAACTTGTACATGCAAGAAAATGTGTAACAAAAAGAAATAATCAAAATGTATTGAAAGAAAATTTCTAACATAAAGATTTGAAAAGATCTATGAATTCCTCTAAGTCACATTTTCTTTCCATATAGAATATACAATTCATGAAAATGACATTAAAAAAAAACAATGAATACTGACTTGAACCAACAAATTCTAACACTAGGTGGTGCTTTTCACCTTTACATCCACCTTATCTTCACCAAAATTTGTCATCATTGCTAAAATATCTCCCTCCATCAACTTCATATTTCCCCACAAAACATTTTGGCTTTATTCTCAGAACTAAGTGTTCCCTGGATCAAACAAGAATTTGTTACATCACACTAGTGGTGGGCTTGTTATTATTATGCATGTCAAAGAATCAAGACTTCCTTTTAAGGTCAACACAACTGCTCCATGCTTCTTATTTCAATGATGTGGTGCAAGGCATCTTTCACATCTGGATCTATGTGACCCTGCAAGTGAAAGAAAGCTCTCAAGGTTATCATAGTTTATGGACTGGTAATTAAAGTAAAGACACCTTTCAAACAAGTCAAGGAAAAAATTCTGTCCATGGCAGGGCAAGTGAAACTGTGTTCACTACTTTTTGCAGCCAGGGCAGACAAAGAAGATAAAGTATTAACAAACCAAGAAGACATGCATAAGTAAATGAGTTTTTCATTGATTTAGCAACTATGTCTATATTTAGAAAAAAAACAAGGTTCCCCTTTTGACAACAAACATGAATAAAACCCCTAAAACATTGTTCTAATTTGTTTTATCCTTTATATTTAACAAAAATAGAGGCTGAGTTCTTTATTTTTTTATTTGAAACACCAATGAAATCGTATTAAAAGATATATATAATTTAAAAAACAAAACAATGTCAAATTTCCATCCCTGGTTTGGACAACTTACCTGGACAGCACTTAATAAATGTGTTCTGTATGTGCTCACTGTATCTGCATGTTTCTTCTCCCATTCCTTGTAGGAAAATAAAATAATGAAATAATGACATCAATATAACTGATTGAATAACTAACCCTAGGTGACAATACAAGTAAAATCAAAGGGAGGATAACTTACAGCACATTCTGCGATTAATTTAGCAATTTGTTTCTTCAAGCTGATTATCTCCTCCTGGTGTTTCCTCAGTTCTTCCTGGTGGGCTGCAGGACCTCCAGCTGCTTGGTATTCTGCAAGACTGTTCTGGAGGTTCTTCATCTGATACAACAATAGAACAACATTAATTCATTAATACAACATATTGCTTGGTATTCTGCAAGACTGTTCTGGAGGTTCTTCATCTGATACAACAATAGAACAACATTAATACAACATAATGATTGAGTTCTAATATTTATTGAACCTCCAATAACTTTATAAGCCAATCCCTTAGATCATTAATACCCTACAAACAAATGTTAAGTTAGAAATTACTTTTCCACTCGAGAGATGCAATTCACAAGTCTTGTTTTCTTATCGCTTAGGAAATTTTGATGGTTCTCTTAAAAATTATTCTATCCTATATCTGCAAGTTAACCCACAAAAAGAAAATATGTGTTTGTATTCATTTGAAGTTTTTCCAGCACAACTGTACTTTAAAACCACACTAGATAAAAAAATAATTCTGAAGAACAAACATTATTTTCTTTTGAATTACCTACCCTTGATCATGAAAGAGTTAAACTCACCTTTTTCTCTATGGTTACATTATGTCTGGACAAGCCATGGATGACATTTTCTAATTCTTCTTTCTCAGCCAGTAATTCCTGGAACTCTGTTTTTAACTTCTTGAAGTCATCCTCCCTGCTATCAGTGGAATGATTAGCATTACGTTCTAGCTCCTGTAGTCTCATCTGGGCAGAAAGGTATCTCTCCTCCAGGGCAGACTTCTCCTGCAGCACCTTCCTGTACTCTGCTTTCAAGGTGCGGAGCTTCTCGATGTCCATGCCGTGCCGAGCTTCCAAAGCTTCCTTCTCTCTCAGAAGCTCTGCGAACTCATCCTCCAACTGCTGCACCTTGGACAGGTCTACCTCCCTCATCTGCATTTCCTCCTTGGTTTGTGACCCATGGGCTTCCTTCTCCCTGACCAGATCAGCCAGGTCAGCCTCAAGCTGGAGCAGCTTCTCAGCATCATGGCCTTGACCCTGCTGAGCTTCAACCAGCTCAACTTCCAAAGTATCTTTTTCTTTTAATAACTCTTCAAAGCTGTCTTTCAAAGCTTGTAGTTCAGCTTCTAGATGCTTCACTCTGATGTTGTTGTCGCCATGCTTTAAATCACTCAGCTGCAACTGCTGGAAGTTCAGCTCACTCATCTGAAGCTGCTCTTCCAGTCTTTCTTTTTCCAAACACAGCTTGGCATAATTAGCTCCAAGATCACTCAGCTCCTCCTGTAGCTGCTCAATTGTCTCCCTGTCCACATCAGGCTTCAGATTCTCCTCAACTATCTTCCTATCCTTGTTGCCCTCTTCCTTCAGAACTTTCTTCACATCATTGGGATCTTGCCTCAAGTCAGCCAGATGAACTTCAGACATAGACTCATTCACTTCGGCAGATGCTTGGAGTTTTTCATGTTCTGTCCAGGGTTGACTCCATTCTACCTCAGTCTGAGTTGCTTCATTGTGTTTTTCAATGTGTTGTCCTTCTAATTTTTCTTGTCCAGCCTGTCCTTCTAATTTTTCTTGTCCAGCCTGTCCTTCTAATTTTTCTTTTCCTTTCTCTCCTTCTAATTTTTCTTTTTCTCTCAGAAGTTCCCCAAAGTCAATCTCCAGCTGGAAGCAAAAGAAAAAAAAATGGAATAAAAATTAATCATGATGTTTATTTAATGTATCAATATGTTTGATTATCCTAACTTGATATATTTATATCAATCACATGAATGTTTTTCTAGATATATAGACTCGTATTTACTCAAAATTTCCTCCACAATATATTTTTTATTACGTCACATGCTGCTGATTTAGTTTAATTTAAATTGTTTAAAGTATGCCTGATATGCACTTACATACAAATTGTAATAAAATTAAAAAATTTTTTTTTCGCTATATAAGAACGTGACATGGTTGTAACTCCAAAAATAATTTCAATATAATTTTCTATTTCTAATTTTGCCACACATAAAAACAAAATCACAAACTAATCTATACTGGAACCAATAGAAATTGTTGTGATGTCAACCAGTGGTTGTTTGTAGTTAGTCCAATTAGAATATTTTTGTAGAAATCAACTCTCGCATTATTGGAAAAAACACCATAAGAATTGTAGTCCACTTTTCCATCCCATAAGTAACTTTACATTGCTTTCATTCAATGTTTTTTGGTTTTGAGAAAACCAAGTTTCTGTGTTGCTGTGCAGTTTTTATTTTATTTTTTTTATTGTAGGTGTTTCTTGGTGAACATGTCAGTGTGTTTTTTTTATTGTTGATGTTTCTTTCAATATTTTATGATACAAATTTTAAACTGAAAATGTCATGCTACTTCTATATGACTTTTAAACTCAAAATGTCATGCTACTTCTATATGATTGGTTTAAACTGAAAATGTCATGCTACTTCTATATGACTGGTTTAAACTGAAAATGTCATGCTACTTCTATATGACTGGTTTAAACTGAAAATGTCATGCTACTTCTATATGACTGGTTTAAACTGAAAATGTCATGCTACTTCTATATGACTGGTTTAAACTGAAAATGTCATGCTACTTCTATATGACTGGTTTAAACTGAAAATGTCATGCTACTTCTATATGACTGGTTTAAACTGAAAATGTCATGCTACTTCTATATGACTGGTTTAAACTGAAAATGTCATGCTACTTCTATATGACTGGTTTAAACTGAAAATGTCATGCTACTTCTATATGACTGGTTTAAACTGAAAATGTCATGCTACTTCTATATGACTGGTTTAAACTGAAAATGTCATGCTACTTCTATATGACTGGTTCTCAAACTAGACAGTTCAATCCAAGTGAGCCACAAAGCTTCTACTTTGATTTTATCTTGGGCCTATCTAGTTCACTGTTTAGTCTCAAGTGTCATACTTTACCTGGCCAAAGTCATTTTGTGTAGTCTCAAGCTGGTGGCATACATCCTCGTAGTCAGTGATCACTTGCTCCTTCTCAAGGTTTAAATTGTTGACTTCATCCGTCAAGCTCTGTACTTCTTCCAGGAGAATGGTATGGTCATGCTGGTGTTAAATACATGCAAAAAATCACAATTTGACCATGCCAGAACTGGACAGTTTTCAAAATTACAAATCTATTGCTTGCAGACAGAGATATTCACCAGCTAATAAACTGAATAAAGCATATTAGTTTTAAAACTGTACCGAAAAAACTAAAATAACAAAAGCAACATCATCATCATCTAACAAGGCAATATGTGTTTTGAGTACTTTGATTATCATATTGATTTCAAAACAATTTTTTTACCATTATAAACATACACAGAATACTTGTAGTTTAGACTAGTGCTTCTAACAGTGAAACAAACATACTATTTACATTTAAAAAAAACAAGTAAAAAAAAATGTACCTGAAGTCGATCTAATGTTTTCTGCATGTCAGCACATTTCTCTCGGAGTGCGTCCCTCTCTTCCAAAAGCCTTGTCACTTCCCCGACCTTGCTGGCTACAGCCACGCTCCGCTTCAGGTCCTCACACTCCGCCTGTGCTGCCTGGTACTTCTCCTGCATCTTCTCCAGCTCATGAACAATTTTGTTCAGATTGTCGTGAAGAACGTTGGTGTCGTTGATTAAGAAATCATTTTCTACAATGATGTTCTGCTTTTCTGCTATGGCCACCTCCAGATCATCCTGTATGGCATCTTTCTCAGCCTAAGGTCAAGGGAAGCAATTTAGTAGAATGTTAGATTTTATCTACTTAAGTCAAGGGAAGCAATTCAATAAAATGTTAGATTTTATCTAAAGTCAAGGGAAGCAACTAAATTGAATGTTAGATTTTATCTTAAGTCAAGGGAAGCAATTCAATAGAATGTTAGATTTCATCTCCAGGAGTTTTAGACCACAGAATAGGTCAGGGTTGTTAAATTTAAATGTTTCTGATGTCACAGCATAAAAGGGGACCCTTTCTTCCTCCTTTGCTTAGTGTATGCTCAATGAACTCTTGTCTTACAGGACTTATCTTATCCTTACATGTTACAGCTCCTTCTATACAGAATATTATTGCATCCTACGACTATCCAAGGTTTGAGTCTAGTTTTGCATTTTGATTAGTATTTTAAAAGATATTAAGTTTTTGGTTTTTCTGGTTTGATTAGGTAACCAATGCCATTCCTGTATTCTGTTCTGTGAAGCAAGTGAACATATATGCATTGGTTCTTGCATATGGAAAAAGAAAATTGTTTTTATCCTTCTGTCTATCTGAGCATTGTATTAGGTTGTTTGGGGATGTATTTCTAAGTTAGAATTTAATACTTTATGTATCATTACTACATTACTCTTTGCCCTAAGATCTAGTAAAAAAAAATACACTTTGACTAGGATCTAGTAAAAAAATTTTTATTTAAAATTATTAGTGCCGATGTTGTTTTTTAGACTAACAAGTTCTCCACGGTCAACCATCTCACCATAATATAATGATAGTGTAACATGCAGTACTTAGCATGTTTAATTATGGGTTTCTTTTAAACTGTAGTTTTTTACAAAGGAGCTAATGGAGATTTCTTAATTAAGCCAAATTCTTAAGTAACTCTTATAGTAACTATGGACCACTTCCTTCTTGAAGGCACTGAGCTAAACTACATCAAATGCACTCCTCTCCCCCCTCAACATATCATTACTAACACTCTATATAGCAATATGGCACAATTGAAAAAGAAATGTAAGTATGTTTGGCATTGACTGCAAGAGAGCAAACAGTTCTGCAGACTGGCCAACAGAAGAAGAATAGTAACTTGTAGCCCCCATTGAAAAGTCACTATAAAAAGTCACAATCGTCAAGTCTGTTGATGCAGTTATTTTACTAATGCAGTTTAAAGTCTATTGAAGTAGTTTTGCTGTTGAGTCTCTGGCTAAACTTACAGCCAATTGATCATAGTCTGCCTGTAAATTGTCCCCAGCCTTGAGAATAGCATCGAATGTTGTCCTCAGTTTGACCAACTCATCTGTCAGCAGGCTGCACTGTGCCTTCAGCTGTTGGTTCTGAGCCTGCAGGAATTCTTCCTTGGTCATGTCACGCCCATCCACGAAACCTTCCTCATCAAAGTTGACTTCCTGTAACAGAAATTATGGATATCATTAATATCAATGACACTCTTTTATTATACATCAAGCGACACTTTTTTCTTACTATACAACTCCCCTTCTGATGTTAAGCTCATCAAGATTCATTCTGGGAGTTTTCATTTTGTTAAAAAGCTGTTTAGAAATGTCTATACTGGTGTTTTTTTTCATTAATGGGAGCTCAAAGGGCACTGTTTTCTTTTAAAACAATACTGAGAAATATTTATACATAGACAATTCAACCACCACCCTCTCTTCTACACAAGCAATGTCTGCAAATGTTGTGGCTCGTTCAATCATCAAAAACATTTTAAACATAGCCTACGAAAATCAAAAACAATTTACGGTACCTATACTATAGGTAAATCAATTTTAAAAATCAAAATGCTTATCTTTACACAAAAAAACTCATTTTCCTAAAATAAGAGTACAATTGGTTGTCAGCATTATCAACTATAAATAACCAAATACTAGTACTTGTTGATCCATTGTGTTCCCTGGGACTACCCATTTCTGATGGATCCCTAACAGTAGTTGGGGAAAGGTAAAGTTGCTGGGCATTGTGCTGGACACATAATCACCACAGAAACCTGTAAATGTTGCTTCAATTGCCCTAGATGGCAACATGGTATAAAATGGATACTTTACTGAAGATACTGTAGCCCTACTAATTACATGCAACTGCAATGGTATCTGCTAGTTTTTTCTTTAACTATAAGACAATACTATTAAGATTTGTGTTCTTTCTCCCGGGCGATGTAGCTTGTAAAGCATATAAAGATCCTGACAGTTTAATGAGAAACACCAGAGTTGACATTTACCTCAAAGTTTTGATTAATCAAAGCATCCAGACGCTGAGACTCGGTGGGCAAAGATTCTCGCAAGGATGTAACCTCCTGGCGGAGAACTTCTATCTCTGCAGTCATCATAGAGTTCTGGCGTAGGAGTTCCTCGTTGTCAGCATTCTGGATAAGCTCAAGCTTCTCTTTTTCTTCTTCCAGCTGTCAGATAGAGAAAACATTACCCAAGTCGTCAAATGGTCATAAGTTAATGAATGTTGTGATTGTTATAATTATATGCTGTGTTGCTTCCCTTGTTGAAATTGTTAGAGTGATGTCCCCCATAGTGTTAACCCAGAATTCCACAGTGTGATTGTTGTGAACTTGTCCATACAGAAATAAACAGCTTGTGTTAAAATGCTAATGTTATTATACTACAATGAATTAGTTTAAAGCAGGCTAGTCAAATACAAACACTTACATTATCTATGTGGGCTTGCAATTTTTTCTTCTCTGCCTCAAACAGACTGGCTTCATAATGGAACTGATCAGATGACTTTTCTGCTTTATTATCAATCAGGCCATCAACCTTTATAAATAAAATAAAACAACATTCAAAAATAATATTTTTAACATTTCAACAACTAGAATTATAGTTTTAAATTACATTTACATTTTTTATGCTGAAATAAATACACACAAAGTAGTTAAGTTGTTTTTGCCAACAATAATAATATACAAAAGAAATGGCTATAACAATTTTCAAAAGCTTTCATTTTATAGTTACATTGGTTGTCTTCAGCTGGTCGTTTTCTTGTTTCAATGCAAGAATTTGAGTTTTTAATTTCGCCAGCATGTGATCATCTGTTAGAATGTTATTTTCATGATTCAGCTTGGTATCTGAAGAGAAATATAACATTAAATTTCATCAAAACAAGGGTGTTTTATATCTTAATTATCATGAAATTACAAGTTTTTTTAATCCGTCAATGGCATGGGTCATAAATAGTTTTCTTTAGCATAAATATAAATAATTCAGGTCACAATGAAAGTAAAAACAAAAGAATTATTTGCATTAACTCTTTAAGACAAGGGTTATTTTCTTTGTTCTGCCGGAGTTATTGAACTTCCCACATTTTTTCACATACTCGTGTGTTGAAAATCAATATATCTAGCTTATTATAATCCTCAACATAGACATGTTATATACAAAAATAAAAAAATTCTTATCTTATGTGTATAATAAAAAATACTTTTAAAACGGTCGCTTAAGCGATCCCATAAGCCATTTCAGCATTTAAAAACATCAATTAGGATAAAGATCAAACGAAATAAGGAATTTTTATCTGCCAATCTGTAAAATAGACAGTGGGCTCAGCCACTGGCCGATTGGTTTTATAGAGTTATGGTCAAAGATGATGTGACATAAAAAAATGTAGGTCTCTAAAAATTTATGTAAAACACTGTAACAATTCTAAGTACAATTTTCCAAAATCTGCACAAAATGATATTTACGTACTGTTCATATCTTTATCACATTGAATCCACACATCTTGACTTTCTTTTTTGGCTTGTCTATCTTTGATCTCCTGCTGGGTAGATTTTATAAGTCACTATGTCAGTTCATCTCCTAACATTTAACATATTTAACACAGACATTCTGCTCAACCAGGAGTTTAATTAACAGTCAACACTATCAACTACGTAAGATAGCAGAGACATATATTGCATATTGACCCTATTTAAAACCCAACAATATCATTAGTTTGCCTTAAGTCTAGGTAGAGACATATTGCATATTGACCCTATTTAAAACCCAACAATATCATTAGTTTGCCTTAAGTCTAGGTAGAGACATATTGCATATTGACTCTATTTAAAACCCAACAATATCATTAGTTTGCCTTAAGTCTAGGTCAACTCACCAACTTCTGTTCAAGTTCTTCCACTTTTATTCTTTCAAGAGAAAGTTGATCTTCAAGTTTTCTCACCTTAAAAACATAATGGCATGGGTAAAACATTTCAACATGCATAAAAAACAACATTTCTTTCACAATAAAAAATCTTTACATGAAAGTAATATTGCAAGGAATATGAAACTTATCAATCAAATAATTGACACCAAGAATAAACAGTCATAAGGAAATGGAAGCAATAAAGTTTATTGGGGTCAGAGTAAAAGACTTTATATATATCATAAGCAAAACCAAAGAATCCTTGAAGTTAAAAGATCCCCATTTCAAAATGCCAGTGTTAATTAGAAGACAATATTTTTAATGCATTCATTATACATACATTAATTTTAAATACATAGTAATCAATCTCAACTAAATTTCTACTACTATCCAATGCAATATTTTAATTATCAGCAGAATGTAAACAAAAATGTATTTAAATTCAAAATATTTCACAAACCTTATCTTCATTTTCCACTGGAATTGAAGGTACAGCGAGCTTAATAAAAAAATAAAGAAATACATAACATTTATTCAGCATGGAACATGTTATTACGTAAATCATTTTAAGGCCAAAAGCTTTTTAATATAAAAGCAAAAAAAAAATAGAAATGAAAGTTTCCATTTCACGATTTAAGATATCACGATTTTAAAACATATTTCAAATAAGTATAGCTTGAAACGAGTAAAACAAATTTCAATGACTGTATTTAAATGTAGATAATCATGAATATAATGAATGAACAAACATAAAGAATGTTACAGCTACATGAACTTTAAAACTAATTTTTTTAAAACTACAAAATTAGGTATGTTATCATCAAAGGAGACAGAAATTATAACACACTGTGGTACCTTTGGGCCTTCATTCTGTTCATAATCTGCCAACTGAAGTTGCAAGGACTCTAGTTTTTTCCTGAGTTGATTGTTTTCAAGTGATATATTTTTGAAATCCAAATTCAGCTTTTCATGATCTGACTTCAATTCCTTTTGAATACAACAATGGTTATGAGAATGCCAACAATTGATATAACCAACATTTTAGCAACAATACACAGCACAGGTGTATTTTATTGACATGAATAAAGTGTTTGATTATTTGAATGCTTTGCAGAAAATGGCCATAAATCAATAATAAATACATGTAAATAGAAAATTTTAGAGAAAAACATTTTTAAAGTTTGTAATGATGCCAATACAATTGTAATTTACAAATGTTTTAAATATAATTAACTGTCTATTGAGTTATTTACTTATAATTCCATCATACCGCTAACCCCCCTACCAACCCCCAACTCTTTGCTCTACTACAACCTCTGGTATGCCACAGAAAAGTAAACTGGACATGTAGCCTGCCTCTACTGACAATATGGTCCAAACATAACTTATGAACAGAAAGAAAATGGGAGGTTAAATCTCTTTCCGTTTATTAAACCAGTAAAAAAAAAAGTTTTTTATACAACAAGGAAACTTACGTTATAAGTTTCTTCTAAATTGGATGAGAAATTTGTTAAAAAAGGTTGGGAAGACTTTCGAATCTGGTGATGTGTGAGAAGTTCATCGTCCATTGAATGGAAGGAATGGAGAGAATGGACATCTGTACGTGTGAAACTCTAAAGGGAAAGAAATCATTCTCAAACATTATTATTTCAAGCACGTTACTGACAAAGGATTTCTACATATTATTTTATATAATTAGTTTACAATTGTAAAAAACTTGCTGAAAGCCAGAAAAGTTTATAAGAGTATTGATAAACTAGTATAATACAATTTAGGTTTGCCTACTTCATTTTCTGTATGTACAATTTGATTAAATAAAATTAGAAACATTAATGTGCTGAAAAGAAAAACAGGTTTTTCTCTTTGCCACTTTTTCTAAATTTATAGATTTAATATTCTTTGAAAACTGACTGTTTAATTACAATCTTTATGAAATGTTAACTGCTATAATTACAATCTGTATCAAATGTTCAATTACTTCATTATCACTGGAAGACACAGCGGCCCGTGCGTATCCACCAGAGTGTGTTCGAAAAACTGGGGACATGCCATCAGCCTGTGAAAAAAAAAAGGAAGATTCAGCTAATCCTATTTTTTTCATCATTTAATAGCTTGTATAATGTTGGATAGCAGAGTGGACAGTGAGCTCGTCTCACAGACTCGACATCCTAGGTTTGCCCATGGTGCAGACAATAAGACATATTTAAAAATCCACTGCCAACTTGGAGAGGAGATGGGCACCGCCAAGTCTACCAAGCCCATAGAAAGGACTAATGGATACACAGTGTCCATTATTCCCGCCCCCCTCAATGACCATAACAGTTAAGGGAGAAAAAAAAATACAGTTTATACAGAATAATAAAAGAACCAGTAGAAAACTTTCACAAAAAAAATAAATTCTAATCTTAAATTCAAATTAACCTTTACCTGATCATGTGATGTAGAACCTGATTCACTGGGTGTATAACTACCTACACAGTCACAAAAGAACAAAAAAATACATTTATATTAAAACTGATCACCAATTTACACAGGTCTGCATGGACAGAGTCTAGTTTCAAAGCATACATATGACTTATTGAACAATGTAATTAAATTAATCCATAGAACCGGTGAAGCAGTGTTCACCAGTTTCTGTGGCCAAGGCATACTACGCAATTGTGTGGCCAGCACTATGCACAGCCGCCTTTACTTTACCCCAACTAAGGTCAAACTTAGGGACACCCTTCAGACCCAGAGGACCTTCAGTACACCAGACGAAGGCGCTGCCGCTTGGAAACTGTGAACCCATTGTACAATGCATTATATCAGATTTTCATCTAAATATGTCTATTTTTTGTTTATGATTTATATTTTTTAAGGAGAATAAAATTTCATTTTTTAAAACTAAAATGTACATTTGTCAGCAAATTGTTTAACTACTATTAGTTTATGCAGTGTTTCCAACAAGTTTTTTTTTTCAAGAAGCAGTTAACCCTTACAGTCTTGGGCGCGTATATAGCGGAACTGAAGGCAGCAAAGATAGAAGTAGGTCGGTACGGGAAGGGTTAATTTCATTTTTTGTTGCTTTGTTTATTTTTTGTACTAGGAAACAAAAAATTCCAGATATGAATTTTATGCACTATTTTAATATAATATATTGACATAAAGTGATTTATAGTCCTATAAATGTGATTTCAAGCAAAAAGATAGGACCTACTGTTATAGGTCTATCCTGAGATTATATTGTTTTTTTTGTGCATACCCGTAATTTTGTTTTCAGGGCCAGTTACTGGCATTTGGAAAGTCAAAATTTGTAAGGCTTCTTTATAATACAAAAAACCAAGACACTTTAAGATTACCTTGTTCTGAAATACTTTCGAAAACTCTCACTGGGGCTCTTTCAAAGATTTCTTGCATTGACGTATGGCCTCTCTTAATCGCCTGTTCTAATGCCGTCAAGCCTGTCAATCAAAACAATTTTTCCAAGACAACAATTAGAGAGTAACTTCCATATGATCTTAGGTTGTTGGAAAATAAACTGACACATAAAAAAGTAAAGTACCCGTCGGACCGAGTTGATCCATAGGTCCGATGAAGCAGCGTTCACCAGTTTCTGTGGCCACGGCATACTAGGTGATTGTGTGGCCAGCACTATGCACAGCCGCCTTTACTTTACCCCAACTAAGGTCAGGTACCTATCAGAGCTGGGTAGACTCAGGGACACCCTCCAGACACGGGAAAAAATCCTAGCCTGCACCAGGATTCGAACCCGTGACCTTCAGCTCGCCAGTCGAACGCGCTTCCGCACGGCTACACATTAAACTGTTAAGAATAAGTAATATTTTTTCCCAATGTGGGAAGGGTACGGCGTGATATCGCTGTCACACCATGCTTGGAGATTCACGGTTTCTATGAATCTAACAAGTAATCACGGGCCGAGATATCCCCGTGAAGTTGTTTCACGTAGGTTCGTAAGGACCAATAGAAACCAACCCCTTTTAAGACCCTGTGGTTTTGATACCATGCTGGGGCAATCCCTTCATAAGAGTCGCACAGACCGGTCGCATTATTACTGTCGTTGATTTTACTTGTAAATATTGTATCAAGTCTATTCTATGTGGATTGTAGTGTTATAAACTTCCTTATATTTTGTGTTCTACAACCTGAGTCTGTTCATTTAACTAGTTGAAAGTTAGGTAGTTTGCAGTTAGTGCCCAGCAGTATTCAAACATACAAGAGGATATATTCCCCCCCCCCCCCCCCTAGATAAATCGATCCTTATGTGCTCCGGCACGTAACAACTGACACATACTGAAGTAATTTTCAAATTACCCTTGTAACTTCTTCTAATCACAGTTAATATTAAAATTTGTATTACATCAAAATTTTTCCTAATTAGGTATCAGATCACATTTTTTAAAAGATTTTAATTAGATCATAATGGCTTCATTTATTTTGAGATCATAATGGTTTGAATTTTTTATAATGTTAATGAATTCATATGTGATCCCCTCTTGTTTGAGATATAGAATCAAACAGTAGCAGCTAATGACAAATGCTCAAACTTGCCAGTTTTGTCTTTAAGTTCCACCGCAGCTCCATGGTTGATTAAGTATGTACAGACATCAATGTGACCTTCTCTTGCGGCCAACATTAAACTTGTGCTGGAAATATGTAAACGCCACACATGTAGTAAAAGTATACACTTTTTTAAAATGAATACACATACATGTTTATACCTAATTTGTTATAATATACTTTTAAATATTTGGCCCCAATCTATAGTACTAACATAAAACATAACTAGATGCTCACGTTTTATCTTTATCTTGCCAATTAATCTGTGCACTTTTCTCCAGCAACCACTGACAAATAGTCACACTGTATGGACCACCTTTATGGGAAGCATAGTGCAGTGGTGTCCTTCCTCCCTAAATGAAAAGAAATTAAAAAACAATTTGAATTGTATTTTTTGTATGTATTTATATTTATTTTTGCATCTACTGTATCCAACTGCAAACCTCAGAGTCTGCTACTTACAGCTAGAAGTACAGTTACCCTGGCATAAGTGGAAGGTCTGTGAAACGAGTTCACCATATTTTATTACTCAGTACAACTCTCAGCCTGACTTTACTTTCCCAAACATATGTTGGATACCTACCAAAATTAGACTCAGAGATGCTTATAGGAAATCTTTTTGGCCTAATCTTTATTGTAACCTGACTCAAACCAAAACCCCATTGATTCAGCACTCACCCTCTAACCCACTGTAAGTTTCTTTATTTTGCTTCATGTGCTATTAGTATCTGTAGTTCGGGGAGAGAAAACTATGTTCTCACCAATCATCAAGAATTAGGATGGATGTGCTCTTGATACAGCTCCATTATAAAGACTAGTTTGTTAAGAAATGACAAAATTTCACCTGATCAACAGCTTGTGGGTCAGCCTTGGCCATTAACAAAGTTTTAACACATTCCAAATGCTGTCCAGCACAGGCGTGGTGCAAGGCGGTCATTTTATTGCTGTCCTTTTTGTCCACACTGGCTTGAAACTGGAGGACATCAATGATTATATTGTATGAATGTTTTAGTCATTTTATTTTACACTCTGACTTTATTTTCACTAACATAACTTGAGACATGGCTGTTAAAACTACATAAGCAGAAATGGGGAAACGAAATTTGCCAACCTTCAAAAGTTTATCAACTGTATATGCATGACCTTGAGCTGCTGCAATATGCAGAGCTGTGACACCTTTATAAAATATACATTTTAAAATATTCAATATACATTAATAAGACATTTATTAGATTTTTAAATATTTTGATTTGAGTACTATATAAAAAAAAAGACAAACACAGTGAAATGCAAATGAAGACAAACACAGTAAGAAAAGGACAAGAAACTGGTGGTCAGGTGGACTGGTAATGTAGGAGTCTAGACATAGTAACAGCAGGATAGACAGAGTTGGAGCGTTGGTAGTCTTAGATAGTTGTAGGTTGAAGTCAGCTAGTAGGAATCATTATGGGTAGTAGACCATCAGCTGATAGGAAGACTACTAATGAATGTGTAGTCAGCTGTTAGGAAGACTACCAATGAATGTGTAGTCAGCTGTTAGGAAGACTACCAATGAATGTGTAGTGAGCTGTTAGGAAGACTACCAATGAATGTGTAGTCAGCTGTTAGGAAGACTACCAATGAATGTGTAGTGAGCTGTTAGGAAGACTACCAATGAATGTGTAGTCAGCTGTTAGGAAGACTACCAATGAATGTGTAGTGAGCTGTTAGGAAGACTACCAATGAATGTGTAGTCAGCTGTTAGGAAGACTACTAATGAATGTGTAGTCAGCTGTTAGGAAGACTACCAATGAATGTGTAGTCAGCTGTTAGGAAGACTACCAATGAATGTGTAGTCAGCTGTTAAGAAGACTACCAATGAATGTGTAGTCAGCTGTTAGGAAGACTACCAATGAATGTGTAGTCAGCTGTTAGGAAGACTACTAATGAATGTGTAGTCAGCTGTTAAGAAGACTACCAATGAATGTGTAGTCAGCTGTTAGGAAGACTACTAATGAATGTGTAGTCAGCTGTTAAGAAGACTACCAATGAATGTGTAGTCAGCTGTTAGGAAGACTACCAATGAATGTGTAGTCAGCTGTTAGGAAGACTACTAATGAATGTGTAGTCAGCTGTTAAGAAGACTACCAATGAATGTGTAGTCAGCTGTTAGGGAGACTACTAATGAATGTGTCGTCAGCTGTTAGGAAGACTATCAATTAATGTGTAGTCAGCAATTGAGTTTAGGCATGTAAATTCTGTAAATATTATATATATACAATTCTTCAGTGTCCCTTTAAGTCAAAGATTTGTAATTGTAAACCTATGTTAACACTTTGCTATAAATCATAACCTAACATGTGTCAATGCCTTTTAAATTTTAAAAATGTGTAACATCTATTAACACCCTTACCTTGGCAAGTACTGTCATTGACATCTTGTGTTTTAGACAAGATTATATCTAATATTTGTTTATTTCCTACTTCACAAGCACAATGAAACCTGTAAAGTTTTTTGAAAAAAAAAATCTTATAGCTAAAGGAATCTCATTAATTTTAAATAAAAGGCACATATTTACCAATAAAACTACAACTAAACATATTCAGAAAATTCCACAACCAAATTAAAAAGGGTATTATTAAAATAGTGTGTAATTTACACAGATTTGCCATTTGGTCCAAGTTTAGTAGTAATGATTGATTTTTTGAGTAGCAATGTCCCAACTTTTTTGACATCCATAGACTCGACAGCTTTCATGAGTTCCTTATCCTGCTTTGTCCATGGTGAGCTATATGAAGGCAGCTGTAAAATAGCAATGGGTTTAAATCTTTAAAACTCAGGCTAATGTTTGGAGCAATTAAATGATTAAATATTAAGTGTGTCAATCATTGGTTAGATAATGGTTGTTTATGTTAGGTCTGTGTTATGCATGAGATTTAATATTCATGTAAGCATTCACTTTTCTTGGATGAGGATGGTATGCAGGTGTGAAATGGGTTACTTGAACTAGACAGATACAGTTTCTAATCATTTAAAACTGTTTTTTGGCAAGTCAAGACTTAAACAATGGATATGTGTTGAGCTGTAATAATACTCTTAGAAGCCATGCATGTAACAGAAATAGTTAATTTTTTAGAGAATGAAGAAAATTGAATACAGTCTCATGCAATAATATAAAATAAGAATTATTGGACATGTCTAGAAGTGTTAATAGCTTTTAATCGTTTTCCCCAGATAATGAATAGGATGATTGGATACTAAATTAATGGCATTAAGAAAAATGCAGCATTGTATAAAGTATAAATGTCATTAGAATTAATAGCATTCTAGACAATTTATTTCTGTCACAGCTTGATGGCATCATGTTCAAGAGATTTTAACATAGCATTCATTGCAGTATTTTTGTAATTAAAAAAATATTTTTTAATGTTTGAATGTTCAATAACCTTATTATCTTATCTTCCTAGACAATCTAAGACTACATCAAACTAAAACAAATGTGACACATTTTTAAGAAGAATAAAAAGGTGTATGGACTCTAGCATAGCCCCCTTTAAAAAGTTGATTTAAAGGTATTTTATTACAAAAGTTTTCTTTAAAAGAATGCATTAATATCATCGTAGCCATACAGACTTTGACTTTGTTTAATTATAGAAACAATAAATAAGTTTAAAAAATATGAAGAGCCATGACTTTGTTTTATAATAGAAACAATAAATAAATGAAAAAATATGAAGAAAAAAATTGCTCACATTGGGTACACTCTTGCCTTTTAATAGGTTGGAGATTTTTGATTTGCTAGTCATTCTCATTGGTCCAATCAGATACTACAGCATCCTCATCTCAGGTCACAGACTTGCTAATGAAAAACATTGTTGAATAATAGTTATAAACTGGATTAAAATTAGTTAACCAGATTTTTGGTAACAAGGCTTATTTATATATTTTTGCCGGGTGGGTAGGAATTTTTCTTTTTTCTGAGGATGATACAATAACATGACATATCTGTTAGAATATCTTCCATAACTATAACTAATTCATTTGGTCGCCGGACCTGAAGACACTGCCTATAAATTACGACAAAATATTTAACAGGGATGCCAGCAGGCCTAGACAAAAAAGCCTGAAAATTTTTTTCTCTCCAAAAACTAATATGCAAGCTTGAACGCGCGACAATAGATATAGTAAAACAAACCATAGCCGGAGATTTTCTAAAAGCCTGAAATCCGGCTTTAGCCAGAAAACTGGCATCCCTGATTTAAGCTTAGTCTTAGTTTAGTGACAGAATCCTGGTAACAGTGTCAGAGTGGGAATTAAATTTAAAGCATGACAATAATTTCATTACAGTATTTTTTCTTCTTGAAAACTGTCAGAAAACTAATGATAAGCTGTGATTGTAATGTTACTCAGAGGTGGGAAAGCACAGTCAAATGACAAATGCAATAGAATAGGCCTGACAATAATAACAAAAACTGGACTACAATTTAGAATTATATCTATCTAAGTCTAGAGAATCTAGGCTGGCTTAGGCCTAATTTCTAGTAAATAGGCCTAGGCCCTAGGGGTAACTAAAGACTAAATTCTTTATAATTTAAAATGATGATTTGATGAGTTCAGTTTGTTTATTTTTAGTCATTGAGTCATTAGTAGAGTGTATACTATTAGAGTCTCATTAGAGATGAATAAAATTACGGTACCCGGTATATCAAAATTACTCATAAAAATAATCAAAGAAAAATGTATGTTTGATTTTAAATATTAATATTAAGTATAGGCTAATTAACTTTAATATTAAGGCCTAATTAAAATGAAAATCAGATTTATTTTTAATTAAAATCAAGTGAAATCAGATTACTTCCTCAAAAATCATTTTCTATTTTGACTCAAAATATACTAATAATTTGATTAATTTTAATATATTATCTAAATGTAAATAAAATTGCACATTTTTTAAAAAACAATAACAAACTGTTTATAAAAACTTTACATCAATTTGTAACTTGACTCAAGACATTATTGTCGCCAGAAACAAGTTTTGCGAGCTTTAACAAACTTCTTGTAACTCTTCTACTTTAGAAGCAATAATTGAGAAATAGATAAAAAATGAGTACATGCAATATATATGGGCTGGTGACAATAATTGGCATATAGAATCATAGAATGCCGGCTATTTTACCATTAAAATGTAACAAACAATAGTTTTACAAGAAATAAATTTTATGAAAAGTAAACAAAAACAAATGTTGAAAGTGATAAAAAATAATGAAATACTAATAAATTAGATGTGCCGGCTTAATCAATATTAACTAGATCTGTGTTTCTGTGCTAATGCAATTGGTTCATTGTTGGTGTTAGCAAAATATATTCCCCGTTGTACGTGTAGACTTATAATGTGTGTGGGGGTTGGGGGTAGGTGAGTTGAGGTTGGAGAGGGGGGGGGCGGAACATTAAAACGGGAGAGAAGAGAGTCAGAAAAAAAAGAGAAATATGCGATATGACAATACAATAGAGAGGTCAATGTTGACCAGTAATAAAAGGCGTAGGCCTATTATATTGACCTGCTATAGGCCCAATATGTCTTAACGCTATGATAACACGGGGGAGCAGATAGGCCTCTAGGCAATAGTTGGTGGAAGCTGGATTTAGGCCTTAAGCCTATAGTTTCCAATAGGCCTAGTTATCCGCGGAAATTTCGGTCATCCTATTAATGCCTATATTGCCTTCATAAAATTAATGTGAAATATTTTTGACGAATTAGATCTAGCCCTTTCCTTTGTAGCAGGCCTATTATAGGCTACACATCCATCCATCATCCACAGTAGCACTAGCCTACATGCATGTAGGCCCTAGGCCTAATCTCTTGGACGAGACCTTCGCGCATGCTTGCTTGACCATCCTAACTTTTTAATAATTAGGCTTAAGTAGGCCTAATTATTCTGACCCAACTTCAGTTTTTCTCTTCATTCTTATAGACCCCAATAAGATTGGTAGGCCTACCCTATTATCACATTTGCTACATTATGTGTGTGATCCACCAAATAGGGCCTAAAATTAAAAAGTCTATAAATTTAAAGAAAGGCTTAGCCTAATTAAAAAAAAAAACCAACAGTTAGATCTAGCGTAGGCCTACGCAACAAAATAGTAGGCTATATTGCCTACTAGATCTATATATAGGCCTAAATAGTCACTTTAAAAATGATAGCCTATGGATTTCCACATCTTTAGTTTTTAATGGTTAAAATGATATAAACAATGGCAATAATAACTAGTCTAATATTAATTGCGAAATCATATAATATAGGCCTATAGACTAGGCTAGATATCTAATATTTCAATCGCAGTGCCACCCGCAGTGCGTATAAGCATAGACTATGCCATATATATAGTCGTAGGCGCATTTAATTTTGTGTTCATTTTTTTCCACGCTTATAATTAGCCTACATCAAACAACTTATTTCCCCCTTCAAAAAAAAAATCATTTTATATAGGCTACCGATGGTATTTAGATCTAATAGACACATAGACGTAGGCTTACATATTCCCTCCACCGTTCGTCCCACCACGACCACCCCATCAAGTACTCGAATGTAGGCTACTCGAAATGCGTAGTTAAAAGAAACCTATTTCGCCACGGTGGGACGAACAGAAACGTAGCAAGTTGGTACCACTGAAGTCACTCCGTATAGCCCACAGTACCTTGCAATCGATCGGCAGCCGCCTCAAACATCAACTAACACAAAACTCGCCCCAGTTTCAAGGAACGAACCGAAGAGAAAGCAGGGAAGAGGAGATAGAGAGAGAGGCTCGGGCAAATCGCGTTCCATCAGTAGTTGATTCAATGTTTAGAGCAAAGAATCTGAACACCATGGAGAATGGTTAAAAAACTTACTACTGTTTTGGAGTATAAAATGATTGCTTTCTTTATCGGAATATTATTTTTGTAATTCTTTTATGTGATAAACAGAGATCGGTTGTCATGGTAAACTGAAAATGTGATTCATCGATGACTGATATGTCGATGATAAGAGTGATCAAACCCGGCCGAAAAGGCTGAATCTTTAGAACGAAAGGGAAGGAACGGTGACGAAAAAGAGATAGGGACTTTAATTCCTATCTCTGGCACCTGACCGCCCTTACTAACACAATGCATGGATCTATTCATGCTGTGAAAGTTTTAATTTTTGGAATTTTTCTTGTCGTTGAAGCTGTAGCCGAAAAGCACTTCACTGACCAATGGGCCGTGTATATAAAAGGGGGCGAGGAAATGGCCAAGGCCGTAGCTGCCCGTCATGGATTTATTTACAAAGGACAGGTAGGACTACATTGTTTTATTTTATTTATTGTATTTTAAATATAGAATATAGGCTATATACTATATATATAAAACTATATATAATTATATTATAGGCTATTATAAAGGTAGATAATAGGGCTATATATAGGCCCATGGGCCATGGCTATTGGGCCTAGTAATATAGTAGACTAGTCTATTTTCTATTAGTATTAGGTTTAAAAGAAAAGGTGAAAGGTTTTGAATACCAGACCCAGGTCTATAGCCCCTATAATTCTATAGGCCTAGGGCGGCCTAGGCCTAATCATGACAATGATTCTGATTCTATCATTAAGCATCATTAAGCCTATAAATTATAGGCCTAATAATTGTTATAATAATAAGAATAATAGTAAGGCCTAAGTTCCTAAAGACTAAATGCCTAATTTAAGTCATGATGACATGATGAGTCCCTAAGTCTTTTAATTTAAGTTAAATTTAAGTCTTTGATGTCATAAATCATGCCTATTTTTGTATATTAATATTTAATATTGTGTTGTCGAATTGTGAATGATAAACATTATTTTTATGACTTTTTTTTAGTATGCTTTAGGCTATAGGCATAAACTATATAGACTATAAAATGAATTGGTTATATAATATGCCTACACTATAAAAATAGCCTACTCATAGTAGTAGATAGAAGGGTTTAGAGTTTAGACCTACTTATATTTTACATAAATTTCATTTTATGGTTGTAGCTCTACTTTGTTATTTAATTTGTGTATGCCTATTGAGTATTGTATAGTAGGCCCTATTTTGCCTATTCAGAAACTATTCTATGTAGGAATGTAGGCCTAGACCCCATATTATATAGGCTTATTAATTGGCTTAAAGAAGGCCAGAGGCCTATACTGAATCTATTTTAAGTCTATTTCATCTGTTAATATAATTAATAAAATGTAGGCCTATGTAATAATCCCAAATATTTAAACTAATTTGTTATTGTCCAAAGTGAGCCTTATAAAAGATTTGTTACCTAGGCTAATAAAATAAATCTACAACTAGTGCCTATAAATTATTAAATATGAAAATTTAGATGGCTTCTATTTCAATTCAGTTTTCAATTATTTTTTCAAATAAAATGCATTAAATAAATATTAATGGAACTATTTATAAACAAAAAATTTTCTGAGAAATCTTTTTTTTTTCATAGTCATAATTTAACACCCTTGGTTGATTAAATGTTAAAACAGTTTTCCTTTTTCCGCACTAAAGTCAGTAGCAGGACAGCATATATGGGCTTAGCTAACATCAGTCATTTTATTTACAGTAACAAAACTTATCTGTAGACTTACTTAAACTTTTCTCAATTTTATTTGTACCTTAAAATGTTTAACTAAATATAATAGTAGGATCTAGATCTAAAGGGGGCGGAAGCACATTGGGATGGCATACGGAAAGTTCTGGGTTCGAATCCTGGTGAAGGCTATATATATAGGAATTGTTCCTCGGACTGGAGGGTGTTTCTGAGTCTTCCCAGCTCTGATGGGTACATGACTTTAGTTAGGATAAAGTAACGGTGCTGAGCATTGTGCTGGCCAGACAATCTTCTAGTATGCAGCTGCCACAGAGACTGGTGAATGCTGCTTCACTGGCCCTATGGATAAGTTTGGTCCGGTGGATACTTTACTTTACTTTTTATACTAGATCTATGATATATGATTCGAGCCATATCTCTATATCACTTAATTTAAAGTAGCCTAGTTATTACTATTTTATTATATGTGAAGTTTCATATATCAATATAAATACCAGGTCCACTGCAGATTAATTAATGTTTGAGACATCAATCTGTATGGTGGGTAACATTAATATATATATATATATATATATATATATATATATATATATATATATATATATCGATAAGATACGTCTTATTTCTGCCTTTTTAAAATTGAAACCTCCCATATAACATATCAATCAAAATTAACATATATAACAAATAAAAAAGTCACAACTAAAACTAGACTTTATAATTTGGACACAAAAACTTGTATATGTTATATATATAGCTATAAGACATTTGCCGTCAAAACACTATATATTGGCTCAAAGTTGGGCCAATTATCAGTGCATTAATGTAACTGAAATATATATAATTGAGCTTAGATATAATGAATGTTTTATTAAATAATATAGTCTATATAATGCAAAGATGTTTGTTAGGTTTTTTCTTTTAAAATATAATAAAGATCTTATGTTATTATATTTATTTAGATAGATAAAAGCTTTTTTTGGAATACACTAATGCCTTTCCAACTTATAATATATATTAGCATAACCAATTATTTTTTTGTTAAATGTAGTTTTGGTTAGGTCTACTTTTAAATCGTAGTATTTCAAAAAACTGCACAAACTGTACAGGTTAGGCTACTCTTTTCAGCAATTCTTAATTTTCTTTCTGAAATGCCTAACTTTTCAATATCTTTATTTGTCCAAAAAGTCTTATAAGCAGGACCTATACATTTAAAAGATAGCCCAACCCTAAATGTTGTTAAGCGAAATAAAAGAGGAAAGAATAGATATTTTAATTTAAATATAATGTTCATTATTGGAATGTGAATGGAAATAAGATAAAATGCCACTTCTTCATTTATATAAATACAAAAGCATTTATTATATAATTATTACACAGCAAATGTTTGGAATTAAATTTCATGAATAATATTCTTAAATATTTTTAGGAAGCCACAACAAATTAACTAGAGCTGACTAGAGCTTTATATATAGATCTAGATTCTAGATCTAGTATATTGATTTTGTATTTGACATAAAAGTGGGCTCATTCGTTAGTTTAAATTACGGTAAATGTTTTACATTAGTTTTATGCTTGTCCAAATCAAGGTTAAATTATTCTGGTCATAGCCTCAATAAAGCTTAAAGATGCAAATTATAGTTAACCCTAATTTTTCCTCCACATAGCGAATGCCAGGGACTTTCATTTTGACACTAAGGGGCACACAAGTGCAGGGATGCTTAGGGCTACAGGATTCCTTTTTTTTATTTTGCTTCTTTTGTGTGTGCTGTCCTTAGTTTGTCCAGCCAAACACACAGTTATTGATTGGAGCCCATGGCAGAGAGATAAGCCGAGAGGGAGGGATAGAGGAGGAGGAAAGGGGAGTCGCGATCGGGAGCTGGAGGAAGCGGGGCGTGGGGGACGAGATAGAGATATAAAAGTCCGGGTGCTTTGTGTCTGCGGAATGCCCGTGTGATGTAACGGGGATGTTTACTACACGACAATGGCATGTTGATTTGACTTTCTGGCTCCAGAGTTATACCATGTCACATAACATCCGTCTGTGCATTATACAAATAAAGCGTGGTATTTTTTTATTATTAATGTAACTACGAGAACTCGAAGTCATGTTGTTTGTGTTCCATATTGGACGCCGCCCATGTTGAAATAGTCTATACGAAGGGTCGACAACCTGGCACACAGAGTGATTTTCAGTGGCACGCGAATAAGTTGCGAACAAGTTGCGAAAAAGTCACAAAAAGACAATTCAAGTCCTATATACAAAAAAATAATTGGTGGCGCAAATTGACTTGTAAAATTAAAAAAATTAAATTGGTTACTTATATAGCGCTTCTATCCATGCTATTTTAGCATGCTCAGTGCGCTCTGTAAACACAATGCTGCCTGCTGGCGCAAATATGTTTGTAGGCTGTTGGCACCCTGAATGAACTGGAAATCGTAGGCCTACTTTGACACACTGTTATCAAAAGGTTTCCGACCCCTGGTCTATACCGTACTATATACTTTAACGCTGGTAAAGTTGAATTCAGCAACTAAACACGGGAAAGATTTCCCATCACAGAATGTCCAAAAACACGGATTCAAGGAAGCCACCAGAGACTTAGAAGCAACCACTAGATCTAAAACAATAAACTCTGAATATGGCATTATGACTTTAGAGTTAGGGCCTACACTTCATAACCTCATAGTATAGAAAAACGATCCAAAATTAATTCTAAATATGAGTATAAAGTAAGCAAAGTAGGACTAAGCCTACTCTAAGGCTGGTTTTGTAAGAGTTCACCAGTGTTTTTGAATGTATGGGTTATTGTTTGGTCAGCACAATGTCCTGGTCACTTTACTTTCCTTAAACTGATGTTAGGCACCCATGAAAGTTATTTAGACTCAGGGACGTTCCACGGAGCCCATGCAAAACAACAACAATATTTTTGTCGATTCAGGATTCAAACCAAATACATTCACCATGGCTAGATCATTGCGCCTCCCCCACCCCACATACCGATTTTGTTTTTTGTAAACAAATGCCGCCGAAACACAGGGACAATTTATTATATTGTGTGTGTGTATCGTTGGTGGTGTTGTCGACTCGTTGATTTCGTTAATTAAAACATCAAAGTGTGTGAATGCGATGACCTACTTAACAGGGGTCGGCAACCTTTTTATAATAGTGTGCCAAAGTAAGATTTTAAATTCCTTCAGCGTGCCAACTGCTTAAAAGTAGGCCCCTAATTCTGATCCAGCCCTAAATGTCTTGTAGAAGAGACTGGACTTGCCTTTTGGAGGTCTTCCGCGTGTCACTGAACATGGCTCTGCGTGCCAGGTCTGGCACGCGTGCGTAGGTTGCCGACCCATGACCTACTTTACTATACTGCACAATAACTCAAACGTAAACAGGCGGCACGTAAAGAATAAACACCAAAAGAAAATCTATAGTCCATATCATTAGCATTATGCCTACCTGTTCATCCCCGCTTAGTCTCCATTAACGATGGCCAACGTAGTGCCCACAGTCGCCCTAAAAATAGTTTCCGTGGCTGCGGCAAAAAGTACCCGTATCTTCTGCGAAATCTGAAGAGCTACCATTCATAATTCAATGTTGACACTGTGAGGCAAACACAATTTCCAGGACATTCAGCTGGAGATCTTCACATCGCTACGAGAAATGACGTTTCCACATCTCTCTATTAGTGCGCTTATGTGCGGTGAAGGGCTTTAGGGAAGGCGTGGATGTTCAGACTAAAGCTCCACATATATAACTTGTACCGACGAGAACTGAGATAAAATAATGCATTACATCCCTATGAATAACCAAGATATTATCATTGAATAATTGAGGTCACGAGTAGTGCGGCTAAATACCCGTAGATATCAAAGGAAATTGGGTTCCTCGACTCGTTTTTAGACATACAAGCCGGGTGGATCACTGTCTTCTGGATGCGCCAACAAACAATCGTCTTGAAAACTTTTTGCTTTCTACAAATATTTATACACAGAGAAAAAGAGAGAGAAAAATTGTTGCCACTAAAAGCGACATAATAATAAAAAGAAAAAGTAAATCATTTTGTTTCAAAGTTTAAAAATAAAAGATTTTCTTGGCCACATAATCTGGTCACAGAAATTGGTAAATTTGTTGTCTCTTTAACTATCCAGAGACTTTTTCTTTTAAAAGAATCTGTTAAAGATCCTTGTTTTGCTTTGCCAGTTACCTGCATATTTATGTTAATTTTTTTTTGTGTTTAATATGAACAGGCCCACGTGTGCAGCGAGTGTATGTTTAAATCATTACCTTGTTGAAAAAATCGTCCTGACGAGAGCTTCAACAAGAAACCCCTTCAGGCGCGACGCGTTACATGTTACCACAGCGCCCTCGTGCAGATGATATATTTAGCCCTCCAATACACTGGAGTGTTTTTTTTTTCTCTATAGTGAGTAGGCCTACATTCGCAATATTTGAAGTATGGTACAAACTTACATCGATTTATTGGGTTTTTGCGTTTGTTTTATCTCGCTTAGTGTTTTTAAAATCAACGCATTCCCAAACACTCTATCAATATCGGGGTGTTATATTGATTATATATATATATGTATAGTATATATATATATATATAGAGAGAGAGAGAGAGAGATGTATATAGATAATCATCTTTGTGTTGTTTGTAGATTCGATTTGCGAGTGATCTCGGGTATTTGATGTCATATCATCATCAGCTTACTCAAGTCTGCTAAATGTATGTCATATCATCATCAGCTTACTTAAGTCTGCTAAAGGGATTCTTCACATCGCCACGGAGAATTGAATGTGATATTACGGCTAGTGAGGTCATATAATGCACAGGGCCCTCACAAGCCTATGTAGCGCCCCAGGGCAAAAATTTCATCGACGCCCCCTTGCATACTGTTACTGCTTTGTTTAGTGCTTTATTTAGGCTATATTTGCCGCCCCCCGTAGAAGTGTCGCCACCGGGCATATGCCCTCTCTGCACCCCACCCCTTTTGTGAGGCCACTGAATATACAGTAGAATAGTAGAAGGGTTGTGTAAACGCATGGATGGCTTATACTTCGTATTGTATTGAGAACTGAGACTAATGTTTTTTTTAGCGCACAATACAGTATAAGATTATTATTGACTCAATGGTGTCGCGTAGTGCGTTAATTCCCCGTGGGTATCAATGGAAATTGGATTATCTTTCTCGTCCTAAGTCATTAAACCTGCAAGTCGGGTGCCAACATGAAGATCGGAGATAAATAATCCCACATAGCTCCTGATTATTAACTATGATGTCGAGCATAATGCTGCAAATTAGCATCAGCCGTATGAACTTAACCATCAATTCTTGTGTTTCTTTCTTTTTTTCTTCTTTCTTATAACACTTAACGGTTTCATTAATGCATTTAAGTCCAACGTGTTTTTCGGGTCTAGATCTTTGTCTCGTCTCATCGTAGTCTAATTGGAGGCGAGAAATTCTGGCACCAAAGATTCATGCCACGAACGAGGGGCACTGTTGGAGAATGTTGCACCAGGATAACCTGCAATCCCTTCCTGACATTTATTGGTTTCTTTTGGGTTATAATCAGAAGTGAAGCCACGAGGAGGTGAGGGGGCAGAGGGGGGCTAAGCACCCTCCAAAAATTTTTGATAATACTTTTTTCAAATTTTTTTTTAAAAATATGTACGGTACTAAATTCGCGAAAAATGAAATAAATGTTTGTCACGTAAAGATCAGTCCACCCCGGAAAGAATGTTTGGCTTCGTCCCGGGTAATAATTAGCTGAAACTGTGAAATTGTTTTTTTTTTTTTTAAAAAGGACACAAGCAAGTGTGATTCAATAGCAGACTATAAACCTAAAATTCCTTTTATTTTTTATCCAAAGGTTTCCCGAACTTTGACCTATGCGTACTTTAACATAATTAGTAACGTATTAATCAAACAATTCAGCTTCTTTCAAGGTGCCGTAACGTTTGTGTTTGATCAGGTGGGTTCCTTGATCCTTGTTCTGTGTGTTGCTGTCTAAACACATGAACACAATCTTTGTTTTGCGCTTATGATATTTCCCTATACTCCTTTTTGAAACATTTACACGGCATACAGCGACTGTTGAGGGTATGGGTGGGAAGTTATCTTTCCTTGTCATCATTGCCAGACTTTGTAATCAGGGAATGTTTTGCTTTGTTTAATTCTCTCTCACTGTCCTCTCATGGCCCATCCTGTCCGGTTCAGGACGTTGATGTCCCTCCGGAGAATCCCGTGTTATCGCCTTGTTATTTGTTATCGCCCTTATTTGTAGTTTGCTGTTACAGTTCTCTCCCTCCAACAACAAAAACAGAAAAAAAAGTTTATTTTCCGCTAGTTTAATTTTCGTTATTTTTCCTGATTTCCAGCTTTTAGGTTTCATTTCCTTGTATTTCATAGAACACTTAACTTTTTTTAAAGACTCGTTCAGCCCAACATTATGGAAGTATTATATTTATGGGTCGTTGTTATTAATGTTTTTATTACATTACTCCATTTTGTTATGACCAATGAAATTTGAACAATTTTAGTTTTTTATCAAGAAAGTAACTTTGAACACATTATTACACGCCGTGTAGGCCTATAACTTCACTAAAACTAGATTTTGCCACTGTTGCCAATGGTAGCCTAATCTCTTTTATAAGTTGTAAGAAGAGTGCTAATACACGAATGTTGTAAAGTTTAGCAGTCTAATGATTTTTTTTAAAAAGACATACTTTAAGATTACACATCACAATAAATGTAACATATTATATTATTGTAAGCTCAATAGAGTTTTAAAAGAAATGCGTTTCCCCATCCCCTTAACCCCTAAAAAAAACACCTCTTTTTTAAATTCCATCTCTTCACTGGAAAGAAGTGCTGGATGGGAAATAGTTGGGGGGCACTATATCGATTTTTTTTCTACATCATTAGTCTTGGTGATGTTGACAGAAAATCATGCCAGTGCTGACAACATGTTTACTGTTAATGCGGATGCTTGATTAGGAGAGATGACCTAGAAAAGAAAAGTAGATGAAGACTATGTCCAGTTTCAGTACTAATTGAAACATCGAACCAGTGGGAAATAATTACTATATGCAACGTTTACATAATGTTTACATAATTTATAAAAGACCTTTTCTTCCGTTAATCAGCGTACAATGCTTTTGGCCAATGAGGCAAGGGGTTTCTGTAACATATTAGAGACGAACGTTGTTTGTGTAAAACAAATTTCATTAAACTCATTGGCACGTAGGCCCCCATCTCCCTTTTTTTTTTTGTTGAGGTTTTAAGGTTTAAAAAAAACAAGGTTATGAGCTTCAAAAATAATTGTAGTCATGATACAAAATACGATTGGAAGACGTCAATGGTCAACCAATGTGGATTCATTGCGGCATTTAGTGCTGGACTATTTCTGCAGATTTTTGTGTTTACTTTTTTTGGAATTGTTTTCCAGGATTGCGGCGCGAGCTTATTTACTCCTCGCGCGGAGATTTTTTTTACAATTTTATTTCCTTTTAGTCGCGACCGTTACGTGACCTTGGCCCTTGCTCGAAGACATTCTGTCCGAACGCGCTTTTAAAATTACCAAAATTCGCCTGGGCGACTTTGTTCATCACGCAGGCTACGTTAGGCCTGCGCCTTATCTCGTCTGCTCCTCTATTCTCCTCGGATTTCCCGCGTTGGATTGGAAATTGTTTTTTTTTTTTTTGTGTGCTTTTTTTTGGTGTACGAGGGGGTAGGAGAAAAGAGAGAGAGAATGAAATAAAGCGGAGAGATAAAGTGAGAGGGCGATAATGATGATGGAGAAGTAAAGAGTATTGGGTTTTGGGATAAAGGGTAAGGATGGGGGGAGGGTAATCAAATATTTCTTTTATTACCCTCGTCAATCCTCATAATATTCTGTTTGCGATTTCACGTTTTTTTAAATGTTTATTTGCGTGTGTTGTTTGCGTGCGCGCGCACTATCGATCCAGTGCCTTCGTAAACCGCCATCAAACGTTTCGGCTATTGGAGTGCTCTTTTTCTGGAAAGGGGGTGGGGGGGGGGGGTGGTGATAAACGAGCCAGCAGGGTGGAGTGGGAAATGGGGAGGGGGCGCTCTGGGCTGAGCTCAGAGAGGGAGGGGGGGGCTTAGATGTATTGAAGGTCACAGCTAGTGAACTTTAGTGGGAGGAAAGGAGGGCGGAGGATTGTATAGACACGCAAACAATGCTCTTGTAGTGAGAAATAAAAATACACGGAACACACACAAGGTCGGATGAAATGTTCATTTTATTTGTTCACATTGAGTCAATTGGCCCTGAACACGAGAGTATATTGGCCCTGAACACGAGAGTATATTGGCCCTGAAAACGAGAATATATTGGCCCTGAACACGAGAGTCTATTGGCCTCGAACACGAGAGTCTATTGGAAACGAGTACGAGAGTCTGTTGGCCCTGAACACGAGAGTCTATTGGCCCTGAACACGAGAGTCTATTGGCCCTGAACACAGTCTATTGGCCCCGAACACGAGAGTCTATTGGCCATGAACACAAGAGTCTATTGGCCCTGAACACGAGAGTCTATTGGCCCTGAACACGAGAGTCTATTGGCACTGAACACAGTCTATTGGCCCTGAACACGAGAGTCCATTGGCCCTGAACACGAGAGTCTATTTGCCCTGAACACGAGAGTTTATTGGCCCTGAACACGAGATTCTATTGGCCCTAAACACAGTCTATTGGCCCTGAACACGAGAGCCAATTGGCCCTGAACACGAGAGTCTATTGGACCTGAACACGAGAGTCTATTGGCCATGAACACGAGAGTCTATTGGCCCTGAACACGAGAGTCTATTGGCCCTAAACACAGTCTATTGGCCCGGACAACGGAGTCCATGGGCCCTGCACTCATAGTCTGTTGGCCCTGCAGGTTGATATACTAGGGGCCTATAATATAATCATTGCTTGATATCGCACTAGCGAAAATGTAGGCCTACACATGGTCGCATTAAAAATTTAGGATTATGCAATCAGGCACTGTGTGGAGTCAGTGTGGACGTATTGACTTAGACCTTTTTACTTTGACCCCGGAAAAGGGGCTTGGCCTTGACACTCACTGACATATATTTCTTTTAGGGGCACAACGATTTTTGTTTCTTCTTTCCATATAGTATTTTACTAAAGGCGTTGGGGGGGGGGGGGGGGTTAATGTTATTATAGTTGTTTTTGAACTTTAAACCATAAAAACACAAGGAGACCTTAAACTAAGAACCTGGGAAGGGAATTGTTAAAAAATAACGTTTAGAGATTCTTTTTTTTTAAGAATTTTTTTTGTTATATCTGGACTCTATGCTTTGGACCTTAATATTATGGTCGATTATATCGTGATCACTGTGTCATTACTTTTTGTTCGAGTTTCTTCAATGTTAAAAAAAATTACGTTTAGAACTCGTTTTGTATCGAACAAAAAATAATTAGGCCTATAATGTTTCTATTACTGTCGGCTATTCAAGCTATTGCTTAACTTAGCCCTAGACCTAGATCGCTCGTTTTGATTAATAAAAAGGCAAATATAATTCTTGATATATTTAATGTTTCATAGAGAAGAGGCAAGAGCCGATGCATCTTCACGAATATAAAAACCATAGCCATAGCAAATATTATGTTAATTAAAGTGAAAAAAAAAATATTGTTCGTAGGAAGAGTCTTATATATATAGGCCTATATCGTATAGTCGGGCCCATGACCGTATGTCGGCGTAGGCCTATGTTTTCCATATTGAATATGATAGGCCTATAGATATTCATATTGTCATTGTCATTTCATTGTGCATGAAATATTATTCAATAATTTTAATAGGCCTATAACTAAAAATTCATGAAGAAAACACGCATCAGTTTGCAAATATCAAATATATAGCATAACCTACCTTCATATTCGCTTAATTATTTCATGCAATCGGTTAATCACCACTTTTCTATAAATCAAATAAATGGTACGACTATAATCTATCTATATATATATTGGCCTATATGACATAGGCCTACTATATTCTATATAATTTAATTTGGCATAGCCCTATGCCTTAGCCTTATGGCCCTATTATATGGCATATAGAATATAGGTTACATTCATATAAGCAAAGGCCTGTTTTTCTATATTTAGTATTGTGACATAGCTTTATAGTTAATAGGCTTAAATTAGGTATATTATAGATTAGGCATAGGCCTATAGTCTATAATATAGTAGCCTAAATAGTTTGAGCTTAAACCGTTTAAATTATAGCTTAGGCTATATAAATAGACTATAATATATAGGCCTACACTATAATTATATAAAGTTAGCTATATGACAGGCCGATTCGATAGATAGAGCGATAGGCCTCCTTCATTATATAATAGGGCCTATAATCCTATATATTTATAATTTATATATATATATTCCTATAGCTATGTTTATACTGCTCTGGCTCTAGCAGGCTCTATAGTAGTCTATAGTCTATAGGACTATAGGCCTATTTTATTAGATAGGCTAAGTCTAATTCTAGCCTATTAGGATAGGTAGGCCTATTATAATAAGACAGTAAGAAAAAGTAAAATTAGGCCTACCACGATTTATATTGCAACTTATAAGTTTAAGAATGTAATGCAAAATAAGTGTTGACACTTCTACACAAACAAAGCTTTATAACTATCTAAAATGCTATTTAGTGTACCTATGTTTTATAAGACGAGTTACTAACACAGCGATAGCTCGGTACATTAACTGGGTCTGGGTAACCATAGTCGCCATAGACGCTTTGTAAGCCTAGAATGTATAATAAATGTTTTTTGTGTGTTAAAAACTGGTTCAAAATGTAAAAAAAAGTACAGTTCGCTCCCTATTTTTGTTAATGAACAACTAATATAATTACGCCTAAAAACCACTAGGCCCCCAGTTAAATAGCAAAGGCAAAGAACAAACAGCTGACTCTTTCTGCCCCCACCGACTGCGCAGGCGCAGACCTTGACCTTTTTTTTAAAGAATAATTAACAAAATGAAAAGGTCTATATGGGCCCTGGGCTCATAACTTATATATCGCTAAATATTTGGTCATTGCACTATGCAGTTCCCAAACCTAAATATTTTTGCGAACCAGTTTATGTTTAGCCTATAGGCCTACTTCTGATTCATAACCCCCTACCATTTTTAGCATCTAAACTAGTTCATATATACTGGTAGGCTAACATATAAAATACCTGAGTTACGCAGCAAATATTTCTTCTTTCTAGATAGTTTGACCGATATTGGGAAGCGATGCACTTAACCATAAACTGAAACTGTAAACTGCATCTAAGCGTAGGTCTATGTATGTATCTATTCATCCATCTATCAGCTATCTTTTTATCTATCTATCTTTACATTCGGTTCTCTTTCTGCCTGTCTGCCTGCCTGTCTGATTGTCTGCCTGCCTGTCTGCCTGTCTGTTGTCTGCCTACCTGTCTGCTTGTATGCCTGCCAATCCTTCCGTCTATTTATATCTTTTTTTTGTCTGTTCGCCTATCTCTCTGTTTCTCTTTATTTTCTGTACACATTGATAAATTGATACACACAAAACTAATCTATCTGTAGCGGTAATGCACCGAAACTATGCACTGATTGAGAAGACTCGTTGAAAACGTTATGTTTTTAGAGGTAAAAAAAAAAAAAAACAACCAACAAAGAATTAAAATTATAATTCCGGTGTAGTTTTCATTTCAAAAGCAGCACTCGCCCGTTGGTTCGTGTTTTGACAAAGTATAAGGGTAATTCAAGTACACCTAATAAAGATTCCTTTTGCCTTGCACGATGGAAGAGTAGTTGATTACATAAACATTGAATAATTTTAATGAGTTCAGACGCCAGATAAGACCACCAACAGTTGCACATTACCGATGCATGGAAGCACTCGAAACTACAACCACGCAAGGGGGGCTGGTGGTCTGGGTGGCAGGGTGGTTCGAAATGCCATTCCGAAAGGTCTCAGATTCCAACCCTAATACAAACGCCCCCGGAAAGGAGGTCTCTTTAGAGGATATCTTCCACTCCGACGGTACTCCGACCCAGATCCTAATGATCTAATGGGTACCTGTTGCTGGGGGGGGGGGGGAGTGAAGCCAGCTGGGCACTTTCGTTGGTCACACAATCACCCTTGTATGCCCAGGTCAAAGAAACTGATTCAATATGGTCCGAGAGAACACTTAGTTACTTTGATCCCTGATAATAATACCAACAAACACAAGACTCTATTCAAATATCAATAATAGTATATATACAAACTCCGGACCACCAGGTCTGAAAGTCACCACTCTAAAGATAATTTAAACCGACAGCCCTCTTGAGGAGAATAAACGCGAGCGTGTCTTTAAAATTAAAGACGCCGAAAGACTATCACCCCAGTCACATCCACCTCTACAAACTTTAGCAGTAACTGTTCATATGTTTATTTGAGCTACCACTAGCGTCTTTTCTGTTATCACGACATTTTTTTTCTGTTACTTAGACATTCACTATTGCTACCACGGCGTTATCTACGTCTATCAGGACATTCTCTACTGCTACCAGGACTTCATTTACTACTATCACGACCATCTCTTCTGCCACCACGACATTTTTCCTGCCACTGCCCCACATTTTCGACTGCCACCACGACATTTCTTTTTACTGCTACCACGACAGTTTCTACTGCTACCAAGACATTATCTAATGGTACCACGACATTTTCTAATGCTACCAAGACATTATCTAATGGTACCACGACATTTTCTACTGCTACCAAGACATTATCTAATGGTACCACGACATTTTCTAATGCTACCCAGACATTATCTAATGCTACGTCTATCACGACATTTTCTAATGCTACGAAGACATTATCAAATGCTATAAAGACATTTTCTTCTGCTAGTTCCATAATAGCGGCGTTGCCGCTAACCGCCGCTATAGACCTCTTGTCGTGCAGTGATAGGAAATGCTGAGTTTAAGACGCACCACCTCTTTCCTGTTTTTTAATCTCTCTTCTGAAACAGTATCAGACGGCCTCTTAATTGAAGCACTAAAGCGCGCTGGTGTTTCCGCAATATTTATTTATATTTATAAACTGTTTTTTTTTTATTATATGAGAGAAAATAGGGGGCTAATATTTTGTTCAAGTTGGAATGGATGGGATGGGACCTAAATGTGAGTTTATGTTCTATAGCAAGCACATTCTTTTCCAGCTGATAACCACTGTCCATATTATTGTCTTAGATTTTGAATCTTTTAAAAACGTGTAAACATGTGGTATGGATTCGGGAGCTTTTTTTACCAAACTGTACTTCTTTAGTCTAGATGGGGTGGGGTGGGGGGGGGGGTAAACAAACTCATTGTATTGTGCTTTAGTAATAAAAACATTTTTAAATGGAGACAAACGCCACCTTTGCACAACGTAGACGCCTCTGCCTATCTCGGTTATACATTTTCCCTCTTTGCAGACGCCCTTGACTATCTGATATATAAACTGGTTCACCATACCTTTCCAATTGCTAGCTTCTTTTTCAAATATTTTTTGTTTACCTTTTTTTTTAAAACTCTGCCATTACAATAAAATGAACAGGTAAGATCATTCCTTCTGCTTTATCAGCGTATTTCCGTTGGAATACTTGATGCCATATGAATTGGCTCACGGCATAAAAAGACAATAACAGCAACGTGTCAAATGAGTTTCTATAACATTATGGGATCATTGCTTGTGTGGGTTTGTGTCTATGTGTATGTGTGTGTAAGGGAGGGGGGATAATAATAGTATTAGAGGCTTTTTTTTTTACTTTGTCAACATATCATTTTTGTTTGCTTGTGTGTGTGTTTGTGCCTATCTATCTATCTATCTATCTGTCTATCAATCAATCAATCAATCTATCTATCTATATATCTCTCTATATATATGTATGTGTATGTGTGATACTATAGGCATTTTTTATATGTCAACTTATACGGCCTGAAGAATATAGGCCTACCTGCGTACTTTGGGTCCCTGCGCCCTACGAAGTTTTCAACTGCTACACCTTGAAAGATCCTTCTTTTTTTTTGTAAGCAGACAAGAGTTTTAATGTCTCGGGATTTTGGGGAAAGAGGTATTGTGTGGCCAGCACAGCGCTTAACCGTAGGTTAATGCTATCCGTTCCGCTATTACTTGTTATACTGTTACAATAGTGCGAGTACTTTAGCACCCAAAAGTAGGGAACTAGGATTTAAATTAAATAAAACGGTCTAGGTCTATTGTCTTATATATCCGTTTGTTTGGTTTTCTTCTGAAAACATTGTTGTTTCTTGCATACCTACACACAACAATCGCTTATCATTTAATGATGTATCATTAACGACTTATATAATTGGTGTGGATTTCAAATGCACCCATAAACCGTAATAATCAAATGTGTCCCCCCCCCCCCCAAAAAAAAAAATAATAATAATCTACAGTTGTGTTGTAACATTGTAAGTGTTTCTGAGTACACCAAACTTTAACAAAAAAATCGGTGGCCTCCGTTCGCACGCGCCTTTCAGCAGATGTCTTCAGCATCAGGGGGGGGGGGGGGCGAGCTCTGGGTCAGGCGGGTCATTGACCTTTCTGAAGGCGTTTGGGATTTGTTAGCGTGATAGTAGTAAATATTCACTGACCGAAATTGATTTGATGTTGTGTTTATCTGGCCTTAGGCGAAACGACCTATAGTTAAGTGCGGCCATTGGCAGTTTGTGTAGGTAGATAGATGTCTCCTCTAGATATTATGAGTGGATTGTGCTCGTTCAATGAAAATGGTAACGATAAAAATGGCAAAACACACAAGTCGGTAAAATAGGCAACGATAAAATGTCAAATATACAATAGTTAGTATTTCAATTGAAATCGGTAGTAGTACAACACCGGTGCCTACTAAATGAAGTTAATGTGACATGAAACAATGTAATCTCTCTGAAAGATTGAGTTAGTATGGGGCCCCTATAACACCGGTGCCTACTAAATGAAGTTAATGTGACATGAAACAATGTAATCTCTCTGAAAGATTGAGTTAGTATGGAGCCCCTGAGTACAACTTTCTTTGTTACCCTTGCAGTTAATTTATTTGTATTTACTTCTAGGAACTGGCTCATTCTGAACATGTTGGCTATGTAAAAAAAAAACAACAAAAAAACACTGTAGTTTTAGGTCACACCCTGTAATTATGGCATAGTAGATTAGAGCCCATTATATATTGATAAGGTCACTCCTAATTCATTGTCCAGATCCGCGTGACCGGATCACAATTGCCAGTGGACCGCACGCGGACGTTCCTGTTCCGCGGTCTTGCGCCCCGTGCTTTCTGGCATATTGAATATTTAATGCACTAGCTAAGCTACCCCACCCAACCCTCTCCCTCTCTCGTTCTTTTTCTCCCTCTCTCTCTCCCCCCAGCCCTCCTCTCTCTCTTTTTCTCTCTCATATAATTCTTCTCCAACACAACTCTATAGAAATGCAGTATGGCGTTGGAAGGAACGTGATATCACAATAACGTAAATTTGATACGATTTTCTTTTTTTAAGGTGTTGATGAATTATTTTTTTCTCTCTGCAAATCGAAACCTTTACCTACCGTAGCCCAGCGGGGTGTCTGGTAAACAAAGGAAGTGGGGGAAAAACACACACCACAAACATTCACACCTATGTTCAATAGTGCAGGCTTTTTGTGTGTGTGTGTGAATTTATGGAGTCCACAAGTTTAATGCCAGTTGAACAATGTCTGTGTACAAAGATTATTTTTTGCCTTCGTTGGACCAGGGAGTTAGAGGAGATTAAGAAAACCCGCAACACGAACTTAAAGGATTAAGACTAGTTCATGAAACGTTAAAGTCCTCTCTCTCTCTCTCTCTCTCTCTCTCTCACTCTCTGTCTCTCTCTCTCTCTCTCTGTGTTCGTTTCTAAGAACTTGGCGTAGCATTAAGATTGTGTGGCCCAGTACGATGCTCAGATGACCACTAGCCCCCACGAGCACAAGACTAGTATCCTACAGAGATTAGAGTACCGAAAAGTGGCGAAAAGGGCCAGTATTTGAGCCGTATTCCACGGGTACTTTATTATATAAGTTACCTTGAGTCTGGATAAGATTTATAGTCTTTATTTCCTAGGGCCATTTCATTTTTTTTAGGCGGTCATTATTGTGAAACACTATAAAAAATTGTATGCATATAATTAGAGAAATTGACGAAAGGAACCAACCACACTACCAAAACTCATGTTAGTTAGCTCACTCCAACTGGTCATTGTGGTTACTGATCTATTATTTGTTTCTATAAATCATTACTGTACCTAACAAAATTATCTTATCTTGTCTTAAACACTACAGACTCTCCTTCTATAAATAAGATTATTGCGTCCTACGCACATTCGTGGTTAGAGTATATTCTTACATTTCTATAAGTGTTTTGAATTATGTTAAGTTATTATACTAGTTTTACTGTTTTGTTCTGGTAGCTCATTCCATTCCTGGATGCCACTTTTGGAGAGTTTTTTTTTTAGTATTATGTCTGTTACTAGCACTAAAACATGGCGAAAGTAATGTGTCCATCTGTGGTCTAAATCTGACACAATTAATTACAACACTATTGACAACCATCTGAGTGCAGTACAAGTACAAGAAGAAGAAAAAACAACAACTCTCTTTAAACGAGTGTACTTCAAACCTATCACGTGACCTGGCTATTCACACACATTAAAAAAAAGACACTTTCTGTCTATATGTACACCCCACACACTACATGGAAAGAAAAAAGAAAGAAGAAAAGAACACCCCCCACCCCCACCCCCCCAACACCGTTCATCCGAGGAGCACTATCTCCAGGCACGAACTCTCGGCCCTGTTTACTCCCAGGTACTTCCTCCTCTTCCAACATATGTTTCTCCCTGGATCCTGGTACCCGAAGCAGTGCTCTTAGAAACTCAATCTCTTTAACCCTCTCCCCCCCCCCCCCCCCCACCCCTCTCACCCACTGGCTCCGTTTTTTTTATTATATGTGTATATATATGTATTTTTAATGTGTCTTAAAAAAACGTGTTTGTATTGTAAGGGGGGGGGGGGGAAATCACGATGTTCAAATAACAGCTAGGTCTCGTTCTAGTGATCGGCAGAATGGTTCACGAGCCTTCTATTGAGTGCACAGCATCTAGCATGGCTGACCTGAGCCTACACTTTGGCAGCTTAGTTATATTTTAACTCTCCTGCTCTCTCTCTCTCTCTTTTTCTCTCTTCTTCTATTCTTTTCTCCCTTTTCTCATCCCTGGTTTATTTACACTTATAGTAATGAAGTTACCAAGCGTACCATAGGTTATGGCTGACATGAATTGTAAATACAATCACTAGAATCTATGTTCAATTTTTTCTTTCTTTTTCTTCTAACGCGATAATTTCTTTTCCTAGCAAACTACTGGGGGAAACAATTTTTTTAAAAGGGCAACAAAAAAATAATTTACCTGATGACATTATACTCTTTTTTTTTTCTGCCTCTCTATAAAACAAACATATGATCTAAGAAATGCTTATAGATACTGAAATATGTCTGTTTGAGGCAAAGAGGAAGTTGTTGGAGATAAAAAACAACATGGTGGCGAAGAAAAGGGGTTAATCAGCGCATCATACATTAATTTAATTGATATGAATACCAGCGTTTATCACCGTGTGTCTTTAAAAACAAAAATTAATTGAACATGGCCTAATTCCCAAGTCTTTGATTTGATGCGAGGGATGATCGTATTGGATGGCCTTATGCTTGCTTACCAATTGTTTTTGATTCAGTAATGACTTTACTAGAAGGCCTTACAATTATCGTGCACATCGAATCGTTCGATGTATCTCACATCCTAAATTTCCCTTTAATTGTTTTTTTTAAATACTTTTGGTGTGTGTGGGGGGGGGGGGGGGGGGGGAGGGGGGACGCCGGGGCGCCACAGATGACATGAACACTATCCTCTTCCATTGCTCTCGTTTTGTCTGCACTTCTCTTGGCATCGCCCAACTCCCAACTGAACTCACGTCAATTCCACGATGTTATCCTCCCATCTCTTCCCATGTCTTCCTCTTTTTTTTATATCTTTCTCATCTTGCACTGCCCTGCAAGGTTGTCTCGGCGAGACCCTGTGTTACTTTCAGTTTATAGACTTTTAAAGGTAGCTTTACGTACATAGGACTGCTGTGCGCAAACGAAATTGTTTTTTTAGTACATAGTGTATGTTGTAAAAGTTGTTCTTTAGTACATAGTGTATGGTATAAAAATTGTTTTTAGTAGGCCTACATAGTGTATGGTATAAAAGTTGTTTGTAGTACATAGTGTATGGTATAAAAATTGTTTTTAGTAGGCCTACATAGTGTATGGTATAAAAGTTGTTTGTAGTATATGGTGTATGGTATAAAAATTGTTTTTAGTAGGCCTACATAGTGTATGGTATAAAGGTTGTTTTTAGTACATAGTGTATGGTATAAAAGTTGTTTTTAGTGCATAGTGTATGTTGGAAAAGTTGTTCTTTAGTACATAGCGTATGGTATACACGTTTTTTTTAGTAAGTACTATATCATAATAAAAAAAATATTTTTAAAAATGCAAACCAGTATTTTACTACATTAGACAAATGTAGGCTAGGCCTATATACTATTTAGCAGACTACCAGTCATTCACTGAGATACATTTAATAAACATTCCCTACACAATTCGCACACCGTTGCCTATACTCAGACTACACTGTCGTTAATCATACCAAACAGAACAACGTCAGCCTATTCACCAAAAAAAAAAAATGGAGTTCCTTTCACAGCATAAAAAATCCTGAGGAAACTAAATCAAACAATTTTTTTTTTTGTACATTGTAGCGAAATAAAATATTATCGCCATCCGCGCCATTGTGTTGGCTACACTTATAGTGGCGGGGGGTCCATTCCGCGCCATCTGTACCGCCCCAGCACCCTTTAGAAACAGGCCGCGGCCTGCAACGAACGTGGATACATTATACCTTTGCTGCAATAAAAGAGTTGTTTTTTTTTATTACTATTATATCTGATTTTTTTTTCAAAGGGAGATATGGGGGTGCATGTGGGGGAGGGAGAGGGAGGGAGGGGCATGTCTTGAATAAGGAGAGCCGGGGATTAAATAGCGACATGGATGCTAGAATAGCTGACCTGATCCCGCGTGCGACATGGATGCTAGAATTGCTGACCTGATCCCGCGTGCGAAGCAGGTGGCTAGAGTCTGCCGTAACGTTAAGACATTTAACCTTTATCTGCTTACCTCTTCCCCTCTCACTGTGTCTGACTGGGGGCTGGCACGCGAGCAGTTTCTTTTGTTTTGTTTTCGTTTCATAGAATTATAGCCCACATAGAGATGTGCTATTTGGGTGTACAGCGAGATCTAGACTAATACCCGTGGACGTTTTGTATGTTTGTATAATTGTATGTTTGTATAATTGTATGTTTGTATGTTTGTATAATTGTATGATTGTATAATTGTATGTTTGTATAATTGTATGTTTGTATGTTTGTATAATTGTATGTTTGTATAATTGTATGTTTGTATGTTTGTATAAGTGTATATTTGTATAATTGTATGTTTGTATAATTGTATGTTTGTATGTTTGTATAATTGTATGTTTGTATGATTGGCATGTTTGTATAATTGTATGTGTGTATGTTTGTATAATTGTATGTTTGTATGATTGCATGTTTGTATAATTGTATGTTTGTATATTTCTATAATTGTATGTGTGTATGTTTGTATAATTGTATGTTTGTATGATTGCATGTTTGTATAATTGTATGTGTGTATGTTTGTATAATTGTATGTTTGTATGATTGCATGTTTGTATAATTGCATGTTTGTATGTTTGTATAATTGTATGTTTGTATGATTGCATGTTTGTATAATTGTATGTGTGTATGTTTGTATAATTGGATGTTTCTATAATTGTATGTTTGTATAATTGTATATTTGTATAATTGTATGTTGGTATAATTGTAAGTTTGTATAATTGTATGTTTGTATAATTGTATGTTTGTATGATTGCATGTTTGTATAATTGTATGTGTGTATGTTTCTATAATTGTATGTTTGTATTATTGTATGTTTGTATAATTGTATGTTTGTATAGATCTAATTGTATGTTTGTATTTTTGAATGTTTGTGTGTTTTTTGTTATTTTAAATTGTGCATCTTTCATTACGTCTCAGCAAGTGAGTTGTTCTTGAAAATGTTGTGCAGTCTGTGTGCTTGGAGGATTGAGTCAGTCGGAATTTTGTTTGTCGGTCTAGTTAGTTACTCAAAGAGTCAGCTACTAGTTTGTTTGTCGGTCTAGTTAGTTACTCAAAGAGTCAGCTACTAGTTTGATTGTCGGTCTAGTTATTTACTCAAAGAATCAGCTACTAGTTTGTTTGTCGGTCTAGTTAGTTGTTCACATATTTTGTTTGTCGGTCTAGTTAGTTACTCAAAAAGTTAGCTAATAGATTGTTTGTCGGTCTAGTTAGTTAGTCAAATAGTTAGCTAATAGTTTGTTTGTCGGTCTAGTTAGTTGTTCAAATATTTTTGTGTCGGTCTAGTTAGTTGGTCAAATATTTTGTTTGTCGGTCTAGTTAGTTGGTCAAATAGTTAGCTAATAGTTTGTTTGTCGGTCTAGTTAGTTGGTCAAATATTTTGTTTGTCGGTCTAGTTAGTTGGTCAAATATTTTGTTTGTCGGTCTAGTTAGTTACTCAAATAGTTAGCTAGTAGTTTGTTTGTCGGTCAAGCTAGTTGGTCAAATAGTTAGCTAATAGTTTGTTTGTCGGTCTAGTTAGTTGGTCAAATATTTTGTTTGTCGGTCTAGTTAGTTGGTCAAATAGTTAGCTAATAGTTTGTTTGTCGGTCTAGTTAGTTGGTCAAATATTTTGTTTGTCGGTCTAGTTAGATGGTCAAATAGTTAGCTAATAGTTTGTTTGTGAGTGAGTAAATTTTGAATGTGTGCGAGTGATTGAGATGATTTTTGAAAAAGTGTGAGTAAGAATAAAATCGTGCTTGATAAAGAATGTTTGTGAGTTATTCAATTAGTAAAAGAGTTTGAGTGAGTGAGTCATTAAATGTGTGCGTGTATGAGTTAGTTGATGTAATTTGAGTGAGCTGTGTGGTTGGAGTAGTTCAGTATGTTATCATATTACCTTCATGATATTCTAGCGTGCATTAAACATGAAATATATACACGGAAATATTAAGCCCGCTTAATTAGATAGTATAATTGAACACGGTAGGCCTACTGTCAGTTGTAACACTACACCAACTTAGACAACTTACATATGTGACTAATGTATTGTCGATTTCTTTTAAATAGTAAAGTACATCATTACATCTACCATTCGTATATGGTCTTCGATTTGTATAGAGTTTCAGAGGGAAAGAAATACGTAGAAAGGGATAGAGAGAGAGAGAGACGCACCTACGCACAGACAGAGAGAATAGATAGAATGTGGGAGAGAAAGACAGATACGGGGCAGAAATAGGACGAAAGAGGCAGACAGGGGCAAAGAGAATGAGGGGGACAGAGATACTGAAAGAAAATGTCAGAAAGATTTGGTGGCAGAGAAAGAGAAGGGGGCAGGGAGAGAGAGAAAGAGAGAATTATCTTTAAATATAGATCCATTTAAATTTGGAAACATCCGTGTATTGGTCGTTATCCAATGTTGAGTTAATGATGTGCAATGCGACGGATTCTGATACGAACCTAGTAGGCTACATGTATACATGGATTTGGTGTGAAAGCATCTTGCGTTTGTATATTACATGTAGTTTTAAGTACAACTGCGACATAACGAATCCTTAAACCATAGAAATTAGTGTCGAGTGAATGAACACAACAAATAAATTCATAAAATGTTTGTGTGCGTCACAGAGCTAGAAAGGTCATGGCGCATACGGGCATCGCGGATGCTAGTTTTGAGTTGTTAGGCTGACCATTTTAATACGCACGTTTGAGAATCAGCAATTTTATATAATACCCGCCAGGTGGCGACACACACACACACACACACACAACTACAATACATATTTGAAAGGGATGCAAAAGCTAATATTAATGTAGGCTATTGTAATTATAGTTTATGTACTTCTAAATGTTTTTATTCATTTTTTTTTTTACAGTTCTTGTTGTTTTTTTGTTATAATATGTAGGCCTACTCTTTGTTTTGTTGAAATGCGAACATATCTCTATCACAAGAAAGCTAGGTCTTACTGCTTAGTTCCGATAATGCCCCAACTACTGAAGAGCTATAAAAAATACCCACACAAACTAACAATAACTTATTAATAATAACTTAAAATTAATGATTGGATGGCTTATCAGACAATAAAAAAAACACAAAAAAAAACAATATTGGATTGATTTCCAGTTGTTTCCTAATTCAAACAGAGCTAAGTTTAAATCTACCTAACACTCGAACACGTAGACTTTACTGCCTAGCTAAACGGAGATTTAAGCTTCCTAGTGTTAAAATGCGATTACCATATTGAAAAAAATAACACATTTTTTTTCTAATAGAGTTTTTTTCTTTATTAGTCTGTTTTTATTGTATTGTTATTTTGTTGTTTATTTAACTGAAGACCCCAAGACAATATCTGATTAGCTGTAGGCCTATTCTATGGACTCTCATGCAGCCACATAAGACTGTATTTCCTTCTAAGTTCTAACGAGACCCAGTTCCTTCCTTTTCATTATTAATGTTTTTAATGCACGCATTTGATCAGGAAATTCCAGAGGTTTTTTTTAAATTTTTATAACGATCTGCACGTGTTTGTTTTGTGGTGCCTTCCAACAGCCCCAACTCCCCCCCCCTCTCCTTTTTCTATTCAGATATACCTTTACGGGGCATGCTGAAAGGCAAGTGGAGCCGCACCAAGATTATTGTATAGCCCCCCCCCCCCCCCCCCCGCCATCCACCAACCCTTTTCCCTTCCCTCATCCCCCGCCTGTTCTTAAGTTTTCGCTTATACTTTCTGTTTGTGTAGATAATGAGTGGGGGGCGGGCATGGCTGTACTTCACTATTCGACGTGCACTGACCAGATACGTGAATTCCTTGAATATTCATTCAGTAGCACTGTGAGCTGCCCGGCGTGTTTGCTGCTAATACCAGGGTTGGATTCTACATTACCCCCCCCCCCCCCCGTCCCTTTTCCTTCGTGGTTTGTGGGCCAGGGGAAAATGTCTTGTGTGTGTGTGTGGGGGGGGGGGGGGTATACAGTAAAATTTAACTAAATTTTCACAACACACGTATCGAGTAGTTTGTTGTTATAAACACATTATTGTAAGCAGTGCATTGCTGGGAAGTCCCTCCCCCGTTTTTCTGAAACACACACACACAAACACCACACACATAATTACGGGGATGCAAACACGGGGGTGTCCAGAAACCTGACGATTCCCTATTGTGTGTGTCTGTGGAAAGGGGTTGGAGCATAATGATTTTTTTAAAGCATTCCAGGAAATGAAAATCACCACAGGGGCCTACAATTTAGGAACTCGCTTTTAAAATATGTATGGCCCATGCATGCAATTACACACATACACACACATCCAGGGGCGAAGCCAGAAAACTTTTCCAGGGGGAGCTGAACTTTCGCTTTACAAACTTTTACCAAATTCAGGGGGGGGGGGTAACTTTCGCATGACAAACATGTACCAAATTTTTATCGAATTTAGTAGCCTACGTATTTCAACAAAAAACTAAGGAAAAATTATTTTTTTTTAAATACCAGGAAGGGGGGGGGGTGGCTAGCCAGAGAAAAATTCCTTTTCATATCAACCAAAACTAACAAATAAGAGCCAAGTTCCTTCATCACTAAACTATAAACATCTAGATCTAGATTCTAATATGACCTTGATACCTGTACTTATGAAATGTAATCCCTTCCCCCTCCCTCTTTTTTTTAAAGTATCTTTTTAGCCCTCTCACTTGTCGTATTTCTTACGCCTAAATGCACAACGAGAAGGTATAAAGTATTAATTAATATTATACCATATACCGGTACATGACTTTTTAAAAACCATGGCGTAGAATTAGCCGCGAAACTGGTATCCTTATAGGCGGAATACAAGAGTTCCAGGATACTCTGGCTAAGAGTTTAAGAACCACTAAAGTGTATAGTACAAACTAAGACATTAAATTCTAACTTATAAATATAACACATAAACAATATATTACAGTGCTCAGATAAACATAAGGACTTAAACTCTTTTAAAGAACAGATGCTTATACGCTTAGTACTTTTTCTTCCCGAGTTGCATCCGGGCATGGAATAGGTTGCCTCAACAAACCAGGAAAACCAGTAATTTAACCACATTTAAAACACTGATTTCAACATGACCTTCACTGGAGCAGCAGCCCACGAAGATAAAAGGCGAAGGGTCGCAATAATTGAAAAACGACACCTCAGAAGTACCAGGGAAGTGAGCTCCGCTACCACTGGCCACCACGCCACGCATCGTTGCTCCCTTTGCGGCAAACCCTTTCGGGCAAGAATAGACCTAATCAGCCATCTCTGGACTTACAAGTTACTATGACTCGGTCAGAGGATGGTCTTCATCGACATCGATGGACAATCATCACATCACATCGCAAAACACTGCTCAAAATGCAAGAATAGACTCAGACAACGGATGAGCGTAGGACGCAAAAATCTTCTGTATAGACGGAGCATAACATAAAATATAACTACAGACTACAGACCATATTTTGAAACGTAGGTTCAAAAGAAATAACTGTTTCAAGGTCTGCCAACCCATAACGTTTTCCTCTTTATCAAAAATAAATAAAAAAAAGATCACTTTCAGACCGTTTGTTTTACGGCGCAAATGTGGCAGCGCCAACAAGGGTATTGCGTGGCCAGCTCAATACCTGCACCCCGCTTACCCCGTCCCGCAACTAATGCCAGGTATCCATTCTGTGACCCTGAAAAATTCGGCTAGACACCGCGTCTGTGCTTTATTATTAACGGCAGCATGAATTACACATTTTTTTTTACTTTTGATTGGTGCTACGTGATCCTATTCAATTCATTTTTTAAAAGTCTAAGTCCACGGTGCACAAATTATCACTATTGAAAACAATTATCAGTTTTAATCAATTAGCCCATATATTATTTTTTTTAGTTCTAAAGAATTTTATGGTAAAGTGTACAAAATCATAATGTATTCACACAAATCAACCTCTTGAATGCTCTGCAAACACTTATTAAGTTTGAACGATTTTTCAAATACACCTACAAAACTACGCCCATTTGTCTTTTCCGTCCTGTAACTTTTGACATTGCGGGGGGGGGGGGGGGGGGGGGGGGGTAAATCAAAACCCGGTTTTAAACCGGTTTTATAGAACCGAAAACCGGTTTTGAAAACCAACCGGTTTTAACATCCCTAGTATCCATCAGAACTGGCTAGATTCAGGTCTGCCACCCAGACACAGAAGAAGAAAAAAAAACCAGCAACCCAAGCGTTAACTAACCAGGGCGCTTCAGTACGGCAATCCATGCGTGCTGTCGCTATACCACCACGTCTCATTTTCCTCTTAAGTAGTTGTATATAGAAGAAAACAGTATTACCGTTGAACGATTTAATCCTATATAGTTCATTGGTTTATTAAAAGAGTTCAGTTAATTTGTTTGATATTAGTTTAGTTCATTGGTTTAATACAGGTTTAGTTCATTGGTTTAATACAGGTTTAGTTCATTGATTTAATACAGGTTTAGTTCATTGATTTGATATGAGTTGGTTCATTGGTTTAATACAGGTTTAGTTCATTGATTTGATATGAGTTGGTTCATTGGTTTAATACAGGTTTAGTTCATTGATTTGATATGAGTTGGTTCATTGGTTTAATACAGGTTTAGTTCATTGATTTGATATGAGTTGGTTCATTGGTTTAATACAGGTTTAGTTCATTGATTTGATATGAGTTGGTTCATTGGTTTAATACAGGTTTAGTTCATTGATTTGATATGAGTTAGTTCATTGGTTTAATACAGGTTTAGTTCATTGATTTGATATGAGTTGGTTCATTGGTTTAATACAGGTTTAGTTCATTGATTTGATATGAGTTGGTTCATTGGTTTAATACAGGTTTAGTTCATTGATTTGATATGAGTTGGTTCATATGTTTAATGCAGGTTTAATTCATTGATTTGATATGAGTTGGTTCATTGGTTTAATGCAGGTTTAGTTCATTGATTTGATATGAGTTGGTTCATTGGTTTAATGCAGGTTTAGTTCATTGATTTGATATGAGTTGGTTCATTGGTTTAATGCAGGTTTAGTTCATTGATTTGATATGAGTTGGTTCATTGGTTTAATGCAGGTTTAGTTCATTGGTTTAATGCAGGTTTAGTTCATCGATTTGATATGAGTTGATTCATTGGTTTAATGCAGGTTTAGTTCATTGATTTGATATGAGTTGGTTCATTGGTTTAATGCAGGTTTAGTTCATTGGTTTAATGCAGGTTTAGTTCATTGGTTTAATACAGGTTTAGTTCATTGATTTGATATGAGTTGGTTCATTGGTTTAATACAGGTTTAGTTCATTGATTTGATATGAGTTAGTTCATTGATTTAATTCAGGTTTAGTTCATTGATTTAATTCAGGTTTAGTTCATTGGTTTAATTATAGGTTTAGTTCATTGATTTGATATTAGTTAGGCTGCTTTAATTCGTTTAATATGGGATTATTTTATTAGTTTTATTTGAATCAGCTCATTGGTTTGATATGGGTTTAGTCCATTGGTTTAATTATGAGTTAAGTTTATTGATTTCATATACGTTTCATTGATTGGTTCAGTTTAGAGTTTAGTTCCCCCTGGGACATGGGTAAAACCCAACCAACGGGAAATACTTTCTTCTTTGAAATTTTTGGAGGGCCAACAATAAAATAAAAAGAAATCAATAAAATAAAAGTTAATATGGTAGCGCTTCAGCGGACCGTGAGTTGATTGCTCTGCTGACAGCATGTGGCCCGAGGGCCCACCGTTCTTGTGGAGCAGTGTTGTAGTGTAGTGTACATAAATTTGATAATGTGTCTGAGAAACTTACAAAGATCTCTTCTACACTTCTTTATTGAGTTGTGTCCCCTGGTTTCTCAAGCCATGCAAGGGTTAACATATTAATTTTGTGATCTGTTCTCATGAAAAGATTATAGTTAAAGCTCGATTTTTCCTTACACTTTGGAGCTTTACATTTGGTTAGAAAATGCTTTGAACGCTCACTAATTAGGTAACTAACTTAGCAATATAATTCAATACATTACTTTTTGGTAATACCAAAGACTATAATAAGATGGACCGCTTGCTGAAATATTTCTGCTATTTGATGAGTCTAATGACTTTTTTTCGGAATTCCCGATTCCCTTTTGTATTTTACACTTCCGTTTTATTTAAGTGCTTTAATTTTCTCACAAGGAAAATTAAAATCGAAAGTTGTATACATCGGAAACTTTAGGCAGCCGTATGAGTCATTTAATACAGCGTTATTGGCTGCGCACGGAAAAAAAGAACATAATAATAGAGCTAGTGGCCCAACTTATTAAAGTCTTTGGGCTAAGAAATTGAAACTATTTAGTGAACAAGTTTTTAGAGCATTGTTGTAATGTTAAAAACTCCTAAAAACAGCCCACACTTAAAATGTTTATATATAGTTGGAAAAGGGTTTTAAATGTCCTTTTTCTGTGGTAATAAATATATTTTTGCATTACTAGTAAAAAAAAGTCGGTAGTGAATTGTTTTTATCAATTGATAGCTATGGATTAAAAATACTTTAAACAAAAATCACAAAAAAGTCCATTAAAATAGTTAATATAGCGTGCTGGTGAAACACAAGACGACAATTGGGGACTCCAATGAGCAAATTCTTTTGTGTGTGTGTGGAGTGCGAGCCGAACCAAACAAGCCACATTTTGGCCCACGAGTCATAGTTAACCCACCTCTGTCTTCTTTCTTCTACTTCTGCTATTAGCCAGTCTGCAGAGCAGCTTGCTCTATAGCAGTCTATGCCAGACAAACATATTTACATGTCTCTTTTAGTTGTTCTATATTATAATATTACTGTATAGTGTGTTGGTAAGGAGAGGTTGAGGGGAAAGAGCTATTCTAGTAGGAAGTGGTCTACGTTTGTTTGTGGGTAGTGGCAGTGTCTGCATTTGGGTGGGTGTGTTATGTTCATTCTATTTCGGTGTGAGTTGAGTGCTATATGTTCTACATGTCTTAAACCCATGTCTTCTAACATTTCTCACTACCCCCCCTTTCCTGCAAGCACAACACACTCCCCAATGTTTGTCATAATGAAACGCCTATGGCAGCTCTTGGTTTAAAGCTTAAACCCTCGGAGCCTCTTTTTCCAAGGCGCCCCATTCCCCCGTGCGCGCTCCCATCTATTGTCCAGATTTGAACGGAGCTTAACCTTGTATCCTACACCAACACTTGTTACAATAGAATCCATTACACGCATGCGTTGTACCAAAAGCCTTGTTACCTATTTAAAGGCTTACATGCGTGCAGCATAAACCTTCCCACAAAAACGTTTGGATTAAAAGGATTAACCGGCTCAAACGGAAACAGAGCTGGGAGGTGGGGAGTGTCTGATAAAGCCAAAAATATTGTCTCTTGAATTATTAAATGGGTTTATCAAAGCTACTTACAGTATAAGATCATTTTTGACCCATTTATATAATTATTATATTGTTATACATTAACTTATTCAAAACTTATTGACATTTTTTTTTATTGCTGCCAACTTTAATAGTTGTCGCTTTTTATATGTAAAAGCTAAATTTAAAAAAAAAATACTATTAAAAGTGTAGGCCTATATAATTATTTATTTTTTATAATGAGCCCATCTTTTAAAAGTATTTAAGACCTGCGGGTTGAAAAATGTGTCCTCTTGAACCAACGCCTGTTTCATTTAAAGTCCGCGAAATTGGGATGGGTTGTAATAAAGGTGTAACCGAAAATCGTCTCCTCGGACATTCGCCTCGGCCAAATATCCAGTTTTTCGGCACTATTGGCCTCGGCAAATAATCGCCGCACAAATATTTACAAAAAAAAAAAGGAACGAATACAATTAACATAATTTTCGAATAAATTTCAAACTTTTGACTACATCATCCGGTTTTTGTTTTGTCAAAGAACTAACTACTTGTAACTTGTAAGTAAGCTTGTAAATGGGACAATAAAAGGGAGTGATGGAATTTTTAAGAGACTACGCTTTGCACAAAGAACTAACTACTGCTAGCGTTGTAAGTAAGCTTGTAAATGGGACAATAAAAGGGAGTGATGGAATTTGTAAGAGACTACGCTTTGCATAGGGGACACGGTGGTTGAGTGGCAGCGCGTTCGACTGGAATACCGAAGATCCTGGGTTCGAATCCTGGTGGAGGTAAGGATATGTACCCTGGCTTGGAGGGTGCCCATGAGTCTGCCCAGCTCAGATCGGTACTTGACTTTAATTGGGGTAAAGAAATTGCAGCTGGGTATTGTGCTGGCCACACAATCCCCTGGTATGCGAGGCCACAGAAATTGGTGAACGTCGCTACACCGGCCTAATGAATCGGTTTGGTGCGACGGGTACTTTACTACGCTTCGCATATAATAGCAAAAGCCCATTACCTCCCCTTTCGTAGTTCGTACCCGGATTCGGCAAATAGTACTTCTAAATACCCGGATTCGGTACTGGGTTGAAATGTCTACTACATATTTTCTTGACCCGATTATGTTTATACTTGTACCTCGTGACCCACTACCAATTGTATTAATATTGCCTTTACTATCAGCTGAGGGTAATTATAATAATCTGACCTAGCTGTTGATACTTTGTTTTTTCTTCACGACCTGGTAAATTTGCTAACGTGTTCCGGTACCGGGTTGCTACCGGGCATTTCGGGAAACTCTGGTTTACTCGGTTAGGCGTAAGTAGTACCCAGTGCCATTGCTAGGGATTTGCGGGCCGGGGGGGGGGGGGCTTAGTCTCTTTAGAGTCCCCTGCATTTTGACATTCGACATTATGACATGAGAAAAAGAAATTCGAACACTCCTTTGGGGCCCACCTTCAAGTAGGGGCCCGGGGGGACTTTCGAATTTGGACCCCCCCTTTCCCCTCCCCTAGCTACGCCACTGGTAGTACCAGAGCTTCTACTGTACTAGAATGGGTCTACTATATTACCTATTGCACTCTAGCATTCTAAGTCAGCACACACAAAAATAATAATTAGCATTTGAAAAACATGGAGATCATTCAAATATTGTTGTATGGTGTGTGTATATTGTGTGTTATTTCTGCTATAAGTGTTGTCATCATTAATAAATACAACACGTAAATGTGCTCGTGAACACATTGATCCACTTCTCCACTTATCCAACACTTATCACGTCACTAATTGTGTAGCAGCTAATCGTTTTATTTGATTATGTTTCTCATTCCTTCTTCCCTTGTGTTTGCAGATAATGCCAGACTACTACAGCTTCCAGCACAGGAAAGTAGCCAAGAGGTCCACCTTCGCCAGCACCCACTACCATCAGCCGTTGGCGGAAGATAACGACGTGAGTTTACTCCACCTTTTTGTTTTCTCCTCTCTCTTTTGTGTGTGTGTGTATGTGTGAATGTATGTATGTGTGTCTATCTAAATATTTACTCGCCCGTCCCTCGCCACCTGCGCCCATTTTTACCCACATCTCGCCACGTCATGCGAGAAGTGTATCATTCTCCATGTTATGGCCCCTTGTTGCGTGAGTCGCATGTTGGCGATGTCTTCCACTCACTGCTGTTGGTGGTATTTCACTCCTTGTTGTGATTTTTAGAAAAGATGTATATGAAGGCCTAGCCAAGACTTAGGCAACCTACGGAAGGCGTGTGCCAGTCTTGGCACGCCGAGCCACCATTTTCAATGGCACGCGCAAGACTCCGAAAAAGAGAAGAGAGTCTCTTCTACAAGAAAAGAGTGGGTTGACTAAAAGGTTGTTGGCACGCAGAATGAATTAGACATTCTACTTTGGCACACCATTATGAAAAGGTTGCCGACCCCTGGCCGATTCGGTAGTCATTGCTATGTTTTCGGGTTCAAGTCCACACATTTAGAGGGGAGGATGTTCCTATTTGATAGTATTTGTACACAGTCTCCCATGGGTGCTTGGCGTTAATTGATTTTATGAAGAAAAAAAAAGTAAAATAAGCTGGGCTTATTGTTTGCCACACAATCCCATTGCATGCCTTTCAATAAGGGGCTCATTATCTCCGCTACACCTAGTCCCGTGGACCACCAAGAAATTAGAGAGATGGGCTTACTTTATATAGTCTGTGTCTTGTGGTGTTTAAAAACAAAAACACTTACGACGAATTTTTGAATAGGCCTACGCTTCAAATGTAAGAAAACCCATGAATTCCAAATAGATGTCTCTGAACGAGTTTCATTTTTTTATTTTTCTAAAAGACAAAAATCGCCTCCGACGTTTTGCCGCTGTTTGTTTTATTGCATTTGTTTTTAAATTCCCAATATTCCATCTTCTCTGTTAGCCCACTACAATCTCAATTTCTTATCAACATATCTCCAAAGTCTTAGTGTACAGACAAGCACAACTAATAGCAACAGTTAAATGATGCCTTTTATTATGAGTGTTCAAATGGCCGTTATTTGTTGGTGTATATGTTGTTGGTCTTTTTTCTCAGAAACAGTGAGATTTATCACCAAGATCCAATGGGCTGACCGAAACCAAATTTTCGGTTTCGGCCGAAAACGAAACAATACCAAAAGTTATAGGCCTACATTGACTTTCGGTCGATACCGAAAGTTTCATTACACCTTCAGCCGAAACCGAAAGGTAAACCGAAATTACCAGACAAAAGATTTCTGCACATTTTTGTGTAATGTGGACTAGTTAATGGCTACTCTGTTTAAGTAAACCGTAGAAAATGTAATCAATCATCTATAAGCAGAGTAAGAGATGCAGCACTAGCTTTGCAGTCTGAATTTCAAAAGTTAAAAAAGATAGCCTATTCGGCTGATGACCGAAAGCCAATATCAGATTCGGTCGAAACCGAGAGCAAACCGAAATCTAACTTGTTTGGCTTGCTTCGTCCGTATCCGAAACCACGCCGAAAGAGTCCATGAATTGAATTGAAAACTGAATTTCGGTCAGCCTCTAATCTACATGGGCCTTATAAATGTGTATAGTCAGCAGTTTTTCTTTCATTGTTTTTATCTGAAGCCTTATAAGTTCGTTGAGTAAATTAGTTGGCAACACTTGTTGCAAAACGCTAAACGCAACTTCATTCTCCATAGTTCATGACTCCGGCAAGCACAAAATAACCGATAACATCAGGGGAAACAAAACAGATTTAAAAAGCAACAACAAAAACACTTTTTGCATTGATTTTAAGAAATACATTTCTTTTAAAGTGTTGTGTATGGGATAACTGGGGGGTACCATAACATGCCCCCCCCCCCTCCTCTCGCACCAACTGCTTCGATCAAACGTGAAATGGGGGTGGTGGGGGGGGAGGTGAATGTGTTATCATGCTGTGCAGACCTCCCACCAAGGCTTACAGAGCAAACTGTATTCCTACAATTGTATCAGAAAGTGTCACTTTACCCCGTGGTCTGCTGTTGGCAGGCAGAGGGGAGCTGGGGGAGGCAGATTTATTTTAGCACCTCGCCACTTTGGAAACATTAGGACCAAGGGAGTTACAATTAAACAAATTCTTAGGGTTCTAGACCTCTTAGCTTTCTTTCTGTTTTGTTTAGGTCTCTCCATCTCTCTCACCCTCTTTTTTTCTCTCTCTGTCTCTTTTTTATATATTATTCCGTGTCTTTCTTTCATTATCTCCTCTTTTCACCTTCTTTCTTTCAATCACTGTTGTTCTCTGACTGCTTTTCCTGCAAGGGTGGGGGCGGTTTTTGTTTCAGTAATGTCTAAACCATAGGTTCTCAACGGGAGCGATATCGCCCCCGGGGGGCGGTGGCAGACTTTAGGGGGGCGCTGACGTTCCCGGGGGCGATTGGGGGGGGGGGCGGTGAGGGTTATGTGGGCGGTACAAGAACCTGATATAATTTAAACACCTCAACTATTGAATCGATTAGTTTTTGAATGAAATGTGATTTAAAAGCAAGTATTGCTAAATATCTGATACCCCTAACACTAGGCCTACATATTATTATACTAAAAGGAATCGCAATGAGTTTTCGAAGAAGTAGGGGTCAGTATTAGATAAATATGGTCAGTGCGGCCGGCTGGTCCTGTGGTTGGTTCACCGGACTGTCAAGTTGTCAACCAACACGTCGCGGGTTCTATCCCTGCCACCGTACGATCCCTGTTACCCTAACATCTGCTAATATTAATGATATTTCGATCTCAGAGAGATCTGATATGTAATTGAATGTATTTGGAACATTATGGATTTTATAATATCTAACTTTAGTGAAATAAATAGGTAGTAATAATACAGATTAAGTAGTTAATATAATGTTGACAAATATCCATATAAATTCTTTAGTCATATAATATTTATATAATTTTAAAATATCTACAGTTTTATCATTTGAATGTTATAAATTCTAAGCCATTAATATTTTTATACAAGAAAAAAACATACTAGAAATATTAGTTCAAATGAAACGGGTTAATTATCTCCCTTTAATTAAACGACTTTTTAGTGTAAAAGAAATTTCCCCTGCGGCGATGGTATGGCGTATAGTGGATTGATTTTGTAGTTTAAAGATAGTAGTCTGTTCCAGATATATTGGCTGTCTATTGTGTAACAAAATTTAGTTACTAAAAATCTTTTAACACCCTTCTTAAATTTTACTTCACGCAGCTTATAGACCCCCCCCCCTTTTCCCTTAAAGTCTTGGTTATTGTCTGTAAATTTTGGGTGGGGGGAGTGGGTGCTAAAAGAAAGTGGGAGGGGGGGCGGTGAGCGGAAGAAAATTGTAAAAGGGGGCGGTAAGCCGAAACAGGTTGAGAACCTATGGTCTAAACAATCGAGACACACAGCCGATACACACAACCGACACACACAACCGACACACACAACCGATACACACAACCGACACACACAACCGACACACAACCGACATACACAACAGACGCACACAACCGACACACACAACTGACACACATACACACACAACCGACACACAACCGACACACACATCCCACACACATACAACCGACACACACAACCGACACACACACCGACACACACACACACAACCGACACACATACACACACAACCGACACACACAACCGACACACACACAACCGACACACATACACAAACGACACACACAACCGACACACACATCCGACACACATACAACAGACACACACATGCATACGCAACATACATATACATACACAACATACACACATACCAAGACATACACCTGTAGGAAGGGGGATCATGTTCGGATCCACTGGCATATCTCTACATTCCACTCTCTGATTATCTCCCATTTCAACTAACAGCCATCTTGCCTATGCCCAGGCCGGTGTTGACAAGAACCAACCAACACTCACACACACATACACAATACACGCACATACATACACTCACAGATTTACATATACTCACACACACACACACTCTCTCTCTCTCACACACACACACAAACTCTGACCTGTGAGAACAAGCGCAAAGACAAAACTATTCAGTCAAAGCCGACAGAAGCGGTGGTCATCTATCTTTTCGAGGGGCAATAGCCTGTCTGCGTCTATTGGTGGTGGGGCTCTGGGCAGTAAAGGGTGTTGGCCGTGAAAGGTGTCCAGATGACGAATGTCAGAAGGATGTAGCGGATAAACGGACACAGTACTTAGTAAGGCGATGACCGAAGTGAGTTAATATGTAATATGATGTATAGTCACACATAGCGTGTTTTGTATATCCTGTCGTACTCTGTGGCTTTGGTGAGCTCTAGCTTCGCGGAGCAGCACAGTTTTATAATTTACGAACTGTTATACCCCGTCAGTTTTCAAACATGTGTCCCTGTAACAATCGCGCCACAACTGTAGTTGGATGAGAATTGTAGGTTATTCAAGGCCAAGTGAAGAGGTTTTGCTCTAAAAAAAAAAGATTAATTTTTGAATTTTGATACTAGATTGTAGAAAAATAAGTTGTGTAAATTATGAAATTGGCCAAAAACAAAAATCTGTTAAAAAGTAAGACATTGTTTAAATGAATACAAAGTGACGAGAGTTGGAGTTGCTAGGGTAAACAATCCCTTGAGCGCATAAGGAAGTGACGTTTTGATCGGGACAGAAAGTAAATAAAGCATGGCGCATTAAACATTTGTTGTTTTTGGCCAATTTCAAATACAAATTTAAGAATAGACTAAATAATTTGAAATAAAAAATGTGGTTAAAAATAAGAACTGGGTTTTAATCTTCAGAAAACCTGGGCACAAAGAACTTTCCCACAAGTTTTTCCCGATACGACGTCACGTCCCTTTGCTGCCGGGTAATTAATTATAAAATGGCTGCGATATTTGGATTTTTTTTCCCATCCAAAAACACAGACACTTAACTGTTAATATTGAACTAATTACTTGAAAGTTAAGTATAATATTTTGCTCTATTTTAGAGCTTATATGTTATTTTTTCCGTGCGCATCCAATAAGGCTGTCTGAAATTACTTCTACGCTCCTACGTTTGCATTAAAGGTTTCCGCTGTATACAACCGTCGATTTTGAATTTAATTTTTCATTGAGAAAATCATAGCGATTATATAAAACGGAAGTGTAGGCCTACAGTACAAAAAGGAATCGGAAATTCCGCAAAGAAGTCATTCGAGTCATCATATAAAGTCTTTGTCGACACCACACACATACAGACACATACACACACACACACTCAGCGCATTGATCTGTTGGTTTTGTGGGTGGGGGAAAGAAACGGTGTGAGAGATACGTCGTGTGCCCAGTGTCCATCCGATATATCGGATGCCGGACCCGTCCTTGGCTAGTGTTTCTACACGGAGCTATAGCCGACTCCTAGCTCAACCATCCCGGCCCATCCCACAGGCAATCCAGACATTTGTCATGTTGGGCAATGTGAAGGACCGCTCCTTCCCCGAGACTGAAACAATTTTTGTTGGTGTTGGTTTTGGTTGTTATAAACCTTAAATATATAAAGAGATGGGGCGATAGAGTGGTTATTTATAAAGAACAGAAAATAGATCCTGTGTTGAGACACTTGTCTTTGATTCTCAAAACTTGCATATCTCCAGCACTTATATTCTTGACATCTTTTACATTATGGAGATGTCTATTACGTCAACAGCACCCTCTACTCAATACATTCTTTACAACTTATCTTTCTCTCTAGCTTTCTCTCTCTCTCTCTCTTTATCCACCTCTATTTCAATCCTGATTTTTACCCATCTCTCTCTCTGTCTCCTTCTCGTTTGCTTTCCTCACCTCACCCCAACGTTATCTCTCTCTTTCTCTCTCTTATATCACGCATTTTTCCCCACTTTCTTTTCTCCCTCCCGTCTTTTCTTCTTTTTTCACTCGCTCGCTTTCCCGCCCCCCCCCCACCTCTACTCCATTTATCTCGTTCCCATTATCTATTTCCCCTCCCATCCTCTCCACTTTTCTTTCTTCCACTTTCTCTCTCTCTCTCTCTCTCTCTCTCTCTAAATTACCATTTCTAGCTGCGTGTACAACAAAACGCTACAATTTGTATCAATATTTGAATATCGTGTGTTTTTATTGGCGCCACCCCTGCCCACTACCCCCCCCCCCCCCACTCCTCCACACCTCTCCACATGTATTGGAAATCGATTTATGTTTTATAAACTTGGCTTCCCGTTGGCCCGGAGCCTGGGCACGTCTCAGTTGTGCCCCTTGAATATCATTGCTGGTGATAATTTTTTAAAATATTTTATTTAGATATGGATTTTGCAAACGTTTCAACTAAGAGAGATTACTACTCACACTTCTGCATACTTACATATATACACAAGATAACACACACATAACATAACACACATATTTTATACAAACATTTATACTTCATACAAACAGTTACCCACACATAAATAGAAATATAAGAATAGACTATATAATTTTAAATTAATATTGACATACACATTCTCACATTGCGCAAATTTTCTCACAGTATAAAAATTTTCTCACAATATAAACATTTTCTCACAATATAAACATTTTCTCAAAATATAAACATTTTCTCACAATATAAACATTTTCTCACAATATAAACATTTTCTCACAATATACAGTTTCTCACATTATACACATTTTCTCACATTATACACATTTTCTCACAATATACACATTTTATACACATTTTCTCACAATATACACATTTTCTCACAATATACACATTTTCTCACAATATTATACACATTTTCTCACAATATACATTTTCTGACATTATACACATTTTCTCACAATATACACATTTTCTCACAATATACACATTTTCTGACATTATACACATTTTCTCACAACATACACATTTTCTCACAATATACACATTTTCTCACAATATACACATTTTCTCAAAATATACACATTTTCTCACAATATGCACATTTTCTCACAATATACACATTTTCTCACAATATACACATTTTCTCACAATATACACATTTTCTGACATTATACACATTTTCTCACAATAATACACATTTTCTCACAATATACACATTTTCTCACAATATACACATTTTCTGACATTATACACATTTTCTCACAACATACACATTTTCTCACAATATACACATTTTCTCACAATATACAAATTTTCTCACAATATACACATTTTCTGACATTATACACGTTTTCTCACAATATATACATTTTCTCACAATATACACATTTTCTGACATTATACACATTTTCTCACAATATACACATTTTCTCACAATATACACATTTTCTCACAATATACACATTTTCTCACAATATACACATTTTCTGACATTATACACATTTTCTGACATTATACACATTTTCTGACATTATACACATTTTCTCACAATATACACATTTTCTCACAATATACATATTTTCTCACAATATACACATTTTCTGACATTATACACATTTTCTCACAATATACGCATTTTCTCACAATATACACATTTTCTCACATTATACATATTTTCTCACATTATACACAGTTTCTCACAATATACACATTTTCTGACATTATACACATTTTTTCACTATATACACATTTTTTCACAATATACACATTTTCTCACATTATACACAGTTTCTCACAATATACACATTTTCTCACAATATAAACATTTTCTTACATTATACACATTTTCACACAACATACACATTTTCTCACAATATACACATTTTCTCACAATATACACATTTTCTCACAATATACACATTTTCTCACAATATACACATTTTCTGACATTATACACATTTTCTCACAACATACACATTTTCTCACAATATACACATTTTCTCACAATATACACATTTTCTCACAATATACACATTTTCTGACATTATACACATTTTCTCACAATATACACATTTTCTCACAATATGCACATTTTCTCACAATATACACATTTTCTGACATTATACACATTTTCTCACAATATACACATTTTCTCACAATATACACATTTTCTCACAATATACACATTTTCTGACATTATACACATTTTCTCACAATATACACATTTTCTCACATTATACATATTTTCTCACATTATACACAGTTTCTCACAATATACACATTTTCTGACATTATACACATTTTCTCACTATATACACATTTTTTCACAATATACACATTTTCTCACATTATACACAGTTTCTCACAATATACACAGTTTCTCACATTATATACATTTTATCACATTATATACATTTTATCACATTATATACATTTTATCACATTATACACATTTTCTTACATACACATTTTCTAACATCATACAAATTTACAATACTTAGACTTAGACAGTCACTTATAGTCAAAACGGTTGACCAAAGGAAAAACAAAAAGAACATGAATATTTTTTCGCAAACCCAATTGATCAAAAAACACACATTATATAGAAATATATCAACATAACTTATACATTTCATAGCAGCACTTACACAGACACACAGTTAACTCATATTATATAGAAGTACATCTGCATAACTTATACATTTCATAGCAGCACTTACACAGACACACAGTTAACTCACATTATATAGAAATACATCTACATAACTTATACATTTCATAGCAGCACTTACACAGACACACAGTAAACTCACATTATATATGCAAATTAGCATTTTTCGCACTTCGACACACACATTCACGCATTTGTAGCTAGCAACACACACACACACACATCTGTAGACATTCAGACACCTACGAACACATACACTTTACAAACAGCATTTACTAATAAAGTAAATAAAAATTGTATATAGAGATACATAAACACAAACACATATATAATGCTAAATTAAATTGAAGCCCATCAGTACATTAATTTTTTATTTTTTTTAAATATCCAGTCAAGCTAGAATGTTATGTAAATGTCAGGTGGTTTTTCAACTCGTTAATATATTTTTCACCTACGCCACGCGATGATTCACACCTAATTTGCAATGAGCTTCCCATTTTCTGCAATGTACCTAGACTACTTCCCATTAGCATCAGATGTAGTAGATGCAGTTGAAACAAAAATAGTTAGTTAAAGAGTTAATTACTTTAACTTTAAAAAAAACACACACAACCTTTTAGACACTTTCTTTCTCTAAGCTAGATCTTGTAAATATTTGTAGTAGTGAGCAAAGTGGAAATAATAAATCTTTGTAACTTGTATGTCTCAATTTAAAAGTGGTGGCGTTGTGGGGGGGGGGGATATTGTTATTGAGGTTTTGAACCGTAACCCATTTTTATCTGACGGCCCCTATAAATATCCCGCCTCCAAATCGCTATATTTGTTTTTAGCCTATCCTTGTTACGTTCGGACAGTGTATATAAACGAACTAGTTGCTGTAAATGAAGGTTTAAAGGGGAAAACTAATTAGGCGAAGACATTAACACGCCCCTGTTTCCGTCCTCAGCATTGTGACTTATCATCAGATACGTAGAGGGCCATGGCTGCATTGTCACTCGCGCGTGTCACTTTGTCTGTGACAATGACGCTGTGTCACTCGCCTGATAAAGGAATCATCGAGTGACTAGCGCAGTTTATGGATCTACCATCGGTACCCTGGGATCAGGTACAATAACGACCCCTTTCTGCATTCAGAAAAGTTAAAGAAAAAGAAAATGTTATGTTAAAAAACAGCCTGCTAAGATCTGTTTAAGTCTTTTAGCTCAAAATGTTAATATGGGCCATGAGCCTAGCCTAACCTTTATTCCTCGAAGGATTTCAATATGTCTTTTTTTTTCAAAAACCCATCAATTGAAAAAGATTCCATATCTGTATAACTGTATTCATGTTGTGTTTTATGGAACCAATAGATTGTATATTCCAACGGGGAATGCAGGAGGGAATCCTATCAACTGTCTGTTCGAAGTCCCCAGTGGCTTGGCAGCGGCCCTCCTCCACACGACCATTGATCATAGATGTCAGTTTTGTCAGGGAGAAAAATGTTGTTGTTGTTGTGTGTTTTTTTGTACAAAATGTTGTTGGACATGATGGAAGATCTTCTATAGAACTTGCCCAGCTCTTTAGCACAGTGGGGGCTTTCTGACTTTATATACATCTATTTCTCTCTCTCTCTCTCTCTCTCTCTCTCTCTTTCTCTCTCTCTCTCTCGCTCTGTCTGCAAATAACTGTTTATGGATAGTATCTCAAGGGATGCTAGTATGTTCATCTTGTCATTAACAAACTAATTGTCATGAAGAAGAATATTGCCATTAACAAGTCACCTAGCTATCACCTAATAGTAATCCCCCAGGTGGGCCAACTGTTCATGGGCCAGGCACCAGACACATAATCACAATGGAATGAGTGAACCCTACACGGTCACATCTGTAGATGTAACATGAACAAACCGAATGGGCTAACAGCTTAGGGTTGAAAAAAGCTTTTACGTTTAACGCTGGCCGAAGACACACACACAAAAAAAGCTACCAATCTAAAGCCATGAACATTCTAAAAAGATGCACTGCTTGGGATGGTCTTTGTGAGCCACATTCGATCCCTGAGTTGAAGCTGCTTCTGGACATAGAATATAAGGTGTAAAATCCAACGCCGGCGGGCCACATACGACTGGGCGCACAGTTTAATCTGCCCCACGAGAGAATATGTTTGTGAAACATGGCGATATAGTGTGTAAGTAAAATTCCCAAATGTAGAAGCTTTGAAAAACTATAAAGTGTCTTAGGACTTAGGGCAACCCCCGTATCGATCAGATTAAACAAATACTAAATTGTGTATTGTATGGATTTGTATGGATTAAACAATACTAAATTGTGTATTGTATGGATTTGTATGGATTAAACAATACTAAATTGTGTATTGTATGGATTTGTATTGATTAAACAATACTAAATTGTGTATTGTATGGATTTGTATGGATTAAACAAATTTAAATTGTGTATTGTATGGATTAAACAATACTAAATTGTGTATTGCATGGATTTGTATGGATTAAACAATACTAAATTGTGTATTGTATGGATTTGTATGGATTAAACAATACTAAATTGTGTATTGTATGGATTTGTATGGATTAAACAATACTAAATTGTGTATTGTATGGATTTGTATGGATTAAATAATACTAAATTGTGTATTGTATGGATTTGTATGGATTAAACAATACTAAATTGTGTATTGTATGGATTTGTATGGATTAAACAATACTAAATTGTGTATTGTATGGATTTGTATGGATTAAACAATACTAAATTGTGTATTGTATGGATTTGTATGGATTAAATAATACTAAATTGTGTATTGTATGGATTTGTATGGATTAAACAATACTAAATTGTGTATTGTATGGATTTGTATGGATTAAACAATACTAAATTGTGTATTGTATGGATTTGTATGGATTAAACAATACTAAATTGTGTATTGTATGGATTTTCGTATATGAAAACAAAAATACATTCAGTAAGACACACAAACCTAAAGTGAGAATTGGTTCAACTACTCCATTAAGTTTGACACCTTTGCTATGTTTAAATGAACGCGCGTGTTAATTATACACCATTTTATATTGTGGCTGAAGCCAATCATCATCATTGGCTCCATAGTCTCGAAAGACGATTAGATTTGCGTTCCTGTGATTTGGCCAGCCCTACAAAATTGACTGTGTCTGTGCAGACCTATCCTCTCAGCTGGACCGTTGGAGATTGCTACTTTTCTTCGCTGCTCGTTTAGCCTCCGCCATAAGGCGAAGTTTGCCCTCCACCGCATTTATACCGGTGTGTAAGGTGCCTCTCCAACTATTTCTGTGCTGAGCAAGGTTCTCCCAGTTTACAACCTCTACATCTATAGCCTTTAGGTCACGTTTGCAGACGTCCTTGAACCTGAGTTGGGGGCGGCCGGTAGCTCTCTTGCCTTCCGCGAGCTCAGCATATAGCATATGGCTGAAGCCAATAGATCTAGCTTAATCTATAAACTTGGCCTTATGAAAAATGCCACTTAATCCGCTGGGACGGGCTGGGGCGTAGATAATTAGGCGCCCACAGTGTATAAAGTTATTCCAAAGGGTGACAGACGCTCATGTGCATCCGTGAGCAATGCTCCTCCACGCACGCCCCCCCCCCCCCCACCACAACCCCCTATTACAACAGTAATCCTCGGGAACTATTTAACTGTGTAATGCCTGATGTTTAGTACCGTAGTTTATTTCTACCTAGTTAGCCGTTAGTTGCCTCTCAGAAAGGTGAGTCTGGTGGAAGAGATAAAAGGTGTGCTTGGTAACATACGGGGCCTACTGGTTTGGCAACTAAGTGCAGTACATATCTCACTTCACTAGGTGTAGGCCTAAACAAAAAACAAACCACAAAACACACCTCCGTTAAAAGCCCAGACTGTTGTAACATCTCTAGCCCAGACCTCAATCAATCAAATTCAAGTTTGTTTATCTGGAAATCTCAAAAGAATTCCTGCAAGAGCTGTGTGATCTGCACTTTAAAAAAAAAAAGATAATCTTTAGACGTACTGACTCATCGCGGAATCGTTTCTCTCTTTAGGGCCATACCCGTCCTGGGGATGTTATGTCTGATCCGTCTAATACGAACATACCCGTCCTGGGGATGTTATGTCTGATCCGTCTAATACGAACATACCCGTCCTGGGGATGTTATGTCTGATCCGTCTAATACGAACATACCCGTCCTGGGGATGTTATGTCTGATCCGTCTAATACGAACATACCCGTCCTGGGGATGTTATGTCTGATCCGTCTAATACGAACATACCCGTCCTGGGGATGTTATGTCTGATCCGTCTAATACGAACATACCCGTCCTGGGGATGTTATGTCTGATCCGTCTAATACGAACATACCCGTCCTGGGGATGTTATGTCTGATCCGTCTAATACGAACATACCCGTCCTGGGGATGTTATGTCTGATCCGTCTAATACGAACATACCCGTCCTGGGGATGTTATGTCTGATCCGTCTAATACGAACATACCCGTCCTGGGGATGTTATGTCTGATCCGTCTAATACGAACATACCCGTCCTGGGGATGTTATGTCTGATCCGTCTAATACGAACATACCCGTCCTGGGGATGTTATGTCTGATCCGTCTAATACGAACATACCCGTCCTGGTGATGTTATGTCTGATCCGTCTAATACGAACATACCCGTCCTGGGGATGTTATGTCTGATCCGTCTAATACGAACATACCCGTCCTGGTGATGTTATGTCTGATCCGTCTAATACGAACATACCCGTCCTGGGGATGTTATGTCTGATCCGTCTAATACGAACATACCCGTCCTGGTGATGTTATGTCTGATCCGTCTAATACGAACATACCCGTCCTGGTGATGTTATGTCTGATCCGTCTAATACGAACATACCCGTCCTGGGGATGTTATGTCTGATCCGTCTAATACGAACATACCCGTCCTGGTGATGTTATGTCTGATCCGTCTAATACGAACATACCCGTCCTGGGGATGTTATGTCTGATCCGTCTAATACGAACATACCCGTCCTGGGGATGTTATGTCTGATCCGTCTAATACGAACAGTCTACAACATTCACATAGTAAACATTATTTTTTAAGTTTACTATTACAGGGTTATCACGGTTTAGGAAAGTTGGGAAAAACGGACTTGATTTTTCAATTTTGGGAAAGTGTGTTACAGTGTTACAGATGTGAAAACTGACCAAGGTTTGGTAAACTTTGTTAACCCTTCCCGTACCGACCTACTTCTATCTATGCTGCCTTCAGTTCCGCTATATACGCGCCCGGGACTGTAAGGGTTAATTTCACTGAAATGGACAAAACTGCGTGAAAATGTTTTCTTCAATATACATTAAAAAAAAAAGTAAATAGCAATGTAGTTAAGGTAAAAAGCCATTAATAAAATTCGCATGTTATTTTTTCTTAAATAAGTGTTTTTCCTTTACTTTTTTTACTACCTATATAGATTGCCTAGTTGATTTTATTAAATTTCACACATGCTCATGAAAATGGGTTGTCAATTTTGTGTAAAGTTCGAGAAAAGTTTGTTAAAAGTAAATGAATTTTAAAATGATACTTGAGTAAGAACCCTGAAGTAGTAAGCACTTCACTGCTTTGGGAATATTCCCAACCAGTGGCAAACATGCTATAGTCATACCTACCCACCAACCGACAATTTTATTTTTGACAGTTATTTCGTCCTTACACCGTAACTTTATTGTCGAAACTTTTGTCAATGGCAATTTGTTCAAACTGTTGCAGAAATGATATCCATTCTTTGTTTCTTCAACGGGCTTCTTGTCAGGGTTAGCTCTTTACTCTACTGCACGCATATATATATATATATATATATATATATATATATATATATATATATATATATATATATATATATATATATATACTATTTAATGTCTTTAAAACGGTACAAAAATATGTTGATTTATGTCGGTTCAGCTTTCAAGCATTCACATATGTCTCAATTAAAGCCGTCTCATGCTAGCCCTATATTCTTTTCACTAATGGATCAACTGTTTGGAAACCGTTTTCTCTAGACTTGTAATTTGTTGTAACTTGTATTTAAGATTAAGAAACGCCACACCAAGTCTCCGCTATCTTATTATATCGTATCTATAACAGACACTCCTCTTTCTATGGAGAAGATTAGTGCGCTATATCCATAGCTACTGTCTAAGACTAATCAGTAAATAAAACAAACTAAACGTTAAGATAGGCAGATCTCTTACTCTATACAGCGAGACAGAAAGGATAATCTACGGATATATCATGTTACATACTTGGCCAGCGAAATTGTGTTTTTCTTCATACAGATCTTGCTCACTACGATTGACACTTGTTATTTTCTTGTTGTTATATTCAACATTCAATATGGTGTTTTTTTGTGTTTTTTTTCCTCTACACAGGTAGCACCATCTTCTTCTCCATTTTACAACAACAACAAAACTATGATATTTTTTTGTGTGAAATGTTGTGCGTAGGTTTGAGCATTAATCTAAGAGATTTGAGTTAAAATAAACGTGTTTGATAAGGAGAAACGATGAAAGGCTCCATATCTATGTGTAGTCCACGCCGTATGTTGCTGTTTCTTTAACGGGGGTTTTCACGTTTCTTGTTTGTTTGTTTTTTCTCTTCTTTCTTTCTTTCAGTTTGTATTCTCCGTCTTGAGTGTTTCCAAAAATGTCAGCACATTATTTCTCAGATCCTGTTGCACTTGAAGATGGTCAATGCAACTTGCAATATTGATGGATTTTTCGTTTTGCTTTTTTTTTTGCCTTTTCTTACTTTTTTTGTTATCCGTTATTTTTTTATTATAGACACGATCGTATCTTTACTTTTTTTTTTTAGTGTCGCGGCGCCAAGCGCCAATACTAATAGACAGAAATAAAATGAAAACCTACAAAAACATCCGGCGTAGGCTCTGACAGATGTCCAGAATAAATAAATAAATGCAATAACAGGGGGAGGTATGTCAAGATTGATAATGAAGAATGCCAACATAGATAAGGAATAACAAAACAGATATGAAATTACAGCACAGTTACGGAATTACAACACAGATAAGGAATTACAACACAGACAAGGAGTTACAACACAGATAAGTAATTACAACACAGATAAGAATTACAACACAGATGAGAATAACAACATATGTGTAATTACAACACAAATAAGGAATAACAACTGAACAGATAAGTAATTACAACACAGATAAGAATATCAACACAGATAAGGAATTACAAAAAAAAGACAAAGAATTACATCACATTAGGAAAAACAATACAATTAAGGAATATTAACATAGATAATGATTTCCGTATAATATAAGATGTAACTATTCTCTGAATTATTCGCGCTTTAACCGTTCCTATATAGTATAATTGTGAAAGTTGAAAATCTACACTATGGATAGTAAGAAGAAAATCCAGAGAAAATATGTCTTTGTTATGCACTAATTATAAATTTAAATATGAAAACTAAGTTATTTGATTGACTCGTTAATTGTGCAAGAAATAAGCTAATTTTGTTTTCTCTAATTATTCTTCACTAATACGAAAGCATCGCTCCATGGATTTACTATGCATGTATGTAAAGTTATATTTACTAGTTTAAGAAAGCAAACAGGACCGTAGCCGCATATAGCAGTAAGAACAAGTACACGCGACCTTAATCTATTTGATAACGACTCAGAAGGTTTGAAATTTGTTCCAGTGGCTATTTTTAGATCGCGATAAAGCTTTGCCTTTACCGAAATCATTTTTGTATTTCCTCTTATAACCACAGGCCCGCACGCGCGCGCCCGGCACAATCACTCACACACATGCTCGTTCGCTTTACACGACAGATAAACGCACACAAGCACTCAGGTAAGTAAGCCCTCACACCCTGGCTCCATAGACCACCAGACTCACGTACTCTCTCGTGATTCTCACACACACACACACACGATCGCTCACGCACACAGAAGTGCCGATGCGTTTAAAAAAAAAAAACAACCTTGATGCTCTAGTTCGCCCACACGTACGCTTACAACCACTGGTTGGCAACTGGGGTGAGCGTGTGTGTGTTGGGGGGGGGGCGGATGTAGTCGTTTGGGGGCGAGATGAAGGGGAGCGAGAGGAAGCAAAGAACACATGCTCACACCTTGCATTGCCTCACGTGTATCGAGGTGCATTCAGACACGAGGCGTAAAGAAAATGTGGTGGGAGGGTGGGCGGATGGGGGTGGGGGAGTAATCAAAGAAAATAGCAAGCAACTGCTGCAGTGAAAGTTATAATGACATGGGATTCCTGGGATGTTTTGACTTTGTTGTGTGTCTGCACCGTGTCATCGGTGCTTTTCTCCTCTCGCCTTTTGACTCGGCTGTCATGGTAAACTGAAAGTCTCTAAATTTCAGTTTTTCCGCATTATTTGGCTTTTCGTTCTAATTTTTTTTTTTTCACATCCGCTCTCAAAACCCAAAGTGCCAAAAAAACAATTTCGTGTGTCAGTATGTCTGTATGTGTGTAGTGTGTGTATGTGTGCTTGCGTGTGTGTGCGTGTGTGTATGTGCAGTACTGAATAGTCAGCAATGACAACTTTTTTTTTGCCTCTATAGCTTCCTTTAGATAATTCCAACGAGTGTTTGAAGATTTGTATTCGATTTATTTTCATTATTTCCAAAGAAACAAGAAAACATGTATTGCGTTTTATAAAAATAAAAAATTAATGAAATAATTAAATCCATATTTTTTTAAAAGATTATTATATCGTAAAACTATTGGTTCGAATACATTAAAAACTGTCTATATCTAAAAAGATAGTACAACTGACAAAGAGTATAATGTATTTCCCGTGAGTCTACAAAAAGATTGTTGCGTGCATCTTTCGTTAAAGGTTCTCAGGGAAAAGTCTTACATCTCTTTTTGTATTTGATTTAGCGTGATATTAAATATTAAATCTTATCATATTGTAAGATGAGTTTTTAAAAAAAACAACTTCTGAGGATCATAGTTATAGGGGATGAGGAAACAAGTGGGTAATTAAAGGGTAAATACATGTTAAGTTAATTGTAGAAGGAAGGAGAGAGAAGTGAGAGAAATAGAAAGAGATGTTTGAGTAGGAGAAGATAATTTATATTAGTAACGAGGATAGATGATTAAATTTGAAGGGGGGTAAGTAAACAATTTTAACTAAGGGAGAGAAATTATACTTTTCTTCTTAAAAAAAAACACAAAACAAAGTGGATGATAATGTAGGTTAATGAGGCTGTTGAAGGCTGGTACAATAGGTCTTAAGAAGAAAATAGCCTGTTAAACAAAAGGAACTACATGTTAAATAAGGGAACAAATTGGTTAAAGAAGGGAACGACCGGTTAAACTAGGGGGAGGCAAGTTAAACCAGGGAACGACTTGTCTTTAAATGGGGTGACAGGTTAAATAAGGGAGCAATAGGTCATACACGGGAACGACCTGTCAAACTGGGAATTACATTTAAAACGATGGACCAATTGGTTAAACAATTGATAGTCACGTTAAACAAGAGAAAAAAAAAGATAAGCAATGAAAAGACTGGATCATCAAAAGAAAGACACTTGCAGACAATGAAAAGACTGGATCATCAAAAGAAAGACACTTGCAGACAATGGAAAGACTGGATCATCAAAAGAAAGACACTTGCAGACAATGGAAAGACTGGATCATCAAAAGAAAGACACTTGCAGACAATGGAAAGACTGGATCATCAAAAGAAAGACACTTGCAGACAATGGAAAGACTGGATCATCAAAAGAAAGACACTTGCAGACAATGGAAAGATTGGTTAAAGCAAAGGAAAACACGTTAACAAAAGAAAATCTTATTAAACAAAGAAATACAAGTTAAGCAATGAAATGACTAGCGATTTAATGCCTGATGTATTTTAAAAAAATCTCATATTTTGATATAACGTTTTATGTTACCGTAAAGTATAAACTGATTTTAATGTTTGTATTTTTTTTTAAATAATTATTTGAAATGTAATGGGTTTACATAATTGGCTGATTTTTTTTTTTAATTACATAAAAAATTTTATGAATTGAAAAATAAAATTGTTTATCACCACAAAACTAAACTAACACAACAATAAAGAAAGAAATTTTTAGATAAAGAGAAAGGAAGATGATTGGAAGCAAAAAGGGTTTTGTTTTAAGTTGAAGCAGGGATTAATTCAAAGTAGGTAAAGGGGGATTTTTTTAAAAAGAAAGGATGAGTGTGTATGTAGTGGGAAGAGATAGACACACACATGGAGAGTGAAAGAGAGAGAGAGAGAGGTAGAGAAAGAGACAAAGAATGAGAGAAGGAGAGACTGAGGGAGAAAGAAGAGATGGCCAGAGAGAACACCTAGAAAGTAAAACTTTACAATTTATGTTTTTAAATTCCAAGAGATTTTTGCCAAAGAACTAATGAAGATACTCCCAGACATAATAACTCAAGTCATTTCTTTCTAACGGGAAGTCCACATAATAGTCGAGTCAAATTTGTTGTTTGTGTTCTTACACCATCCGTATATAACTTCATAAAGCTTCAAACCGAGCAAAACATAGGGATTTAGGGTGGGGGAATGGAATTGGCATGGGGTGGGAGGGGGGATAACATTATTACCGCTACGACTTAAACTCTTGAGAACGCCCAACGCTCAAAGTCTCATCTAGATAAATCCTTATCTTGAATTGCATCTTGGTTGGCGCAGGCCGTAGCGTACCCAGACATCAATACATCTGGACAAGTTCGACTTCAGGAGAAACAACCACGTGAACCGACGTGACACCAGGGCAGCGGATTTCATGCCAGGGCAGCGGAATTCAGGGAGCGTAGACCGTCTAGACTTCGTATTAAAGGATGAATTTCTTAGGTTTGTAGACTTTCTGTGCAGATTGAATAATAAAAAAATTTTGAGCAACGAGCAGACCATTCTGAGCAGTGAACACCGAATAACGAATTGTAAGCATCAAACAATGAAAGATAAGCATCGAATAACGAATTCTGAGCAAAAAGAAGCTAATTTTGAGACCGAACACCCGATTTCTAATCACCGATCTCTAATCACTGATTTCTAAACATCGATTTCTAAGCACCGAACGAATTCTGAGCACCGAACACCCGATTCTAGCAGCGAACATCACATTCTATTATTTTGGCCACGGGACGTTCGTTGTATTTATTGAATTGTTCTTTCATTCTTTGTCTTAACCGATTTTTAAATATATAATTTTTTTTTGATAGTTAAGATATTCAAGGTAAACTGTAGCATCCTCAAAATTCAGTGAACAAATATAAAAAAAATTGAGACAAAAGTTTTACACATTTTGTCATAGAAAATACTATACATAATATATTTATTACCTTCTTCCTTACTGTCCCTTTTTAAACCTACCCTATATTATTACGACAGAACATGAAGTATTTTTTCGCAATGCAAAGAATTTTGTGTGACATTTAAATAGCCACGCGAAATGCCATTAGCCCATATTTTTCTTCTGTGTCTTTTTTTTTTATATGTATATAAATATATTTATGTGTATGTCTCTAACGGATGGTGGGGGGGGGCGGGGGTCTGGGCGCCATGTAATACATTTACACCTGCACTGCATTCTGCATTTGCTTTTAGCCATTTTATGAGACTGGTGTCTCCCCCCTCCCCACTTCCTTGTGTTTCCCCAGGTGCTGTGGGTAGAGCAGCAAGTGGCAAAGAGTAGACAGAAGAGAAACGTGGCCTTCAACGATCCTAAATGGCCGATCATGTGGTATTTGGTAAGTCTTATTGTTTTCTGTGTGTTTTTTTTTGTATCTGTGTCTGCGTGTGTTTCTCTGAATGTGTTTATCTGTATGTCTGTGTGTGTTTCTGTGTGTGTGTTTATCTGTATGTCTGTGTGTGTTTCTGTGTGTGTGTTTATCTGTATGTCTGTGTGTGTTTCTGTGTGTGTGTTTCTCTGTATGTCTGTGTTTCTCTATATGTCTGTGTGTGTTTCTCTGTATGTCTGTGTGTGTTTCTCTGTATGTCTGTGTGTGTTTCTCTGTATGTCTGTGTGTGTTTCTCTGTATGTCTGTGTGTGTTTCTCTGTATGTCTGTGTGTATCTCTGTATGTCTGTGTGTGATTCGTTCCACGCCCCCCCTCCCTTTCATTTCTACCCCAGCTATAATAGCTGCAGACGATGTTTTTATTGTCTTCTGTTGTTGTTAATCTCTTTGTGTTTAAATCCAATGATTGTACATCTGAAAAAAAAAAGCGTGGCCCTAAACACTGGTAGATGCCACTAGGGGGGCTAAGGGAAGAGGAAGGCTCCCACTTAAATTTTAGCCCAAAATCTTTCAAACAGTTTTTACGTAAAAATTGGTAAATGTTTGTCATGCAAAAGTTCAGCGCCCCCCCCCCCCCCAGGGAAAAAATTATGGGTTCGCCCCTGCCTAAACATAAACATTTTTTTAAGCTGTGCATTTAGGATAAAAAGCTGGTTGACACGCTAATGCATGCTAATTTCACGAATTGCTTTTTTCTTTGCACCAAATTCCTGTTTGGCTAATTTTATGCAAAAGCTCCAATTCCCCCAAAACATTATTCTCGTGAGCGCCCTGTTAGTTCTATTCTTCTTCCTCGTGCCAAATTAACATTCACATCACCTATGTCAGGCTATAAGTAACATAACATCTGATATAATATGCATTAACGCAAGTTTCATATATTATACACATAGTGACGATTATATAATATTAGAGGGCTGTAGTTAGGGTTCAAGTTCAAAGTTCACCAAAAATGTTCACTTTGACCTCTAGCTATACAGCGCGATAATCCGACCCAGTATGTAACATTTTTGTCTGCTTTTTTTTTTGTGACCCTGTAATTCTGTAGATATATATTATATACTATATTATATATTTTATATATATATATATTGTCTTGTGCCGGATACGGCATGGGCAAGTATTTATCCACTGCTCCGTAAAAATATGTTATTTTATTAATTTCCATTTTAAAATGTGTTTTACCTAAATTCTCTTTGCAATTTTAAATTTTCTTTTATTTTTTTCCCCATCAAAATGTCTATTTCCTGTTTACTTACTAGTCTTGGAAATGTATTTTCTTTTTTTGTGTGTGTGTGAGTTAGTGTGTATGTGATCGCGTGTGCTTGTAAGGGCGCGTGTGTGTGTATGTGAGCGCGGTTGTGTGTGTGTGCGAGGGGTAGTTACGAAGTGATTGACATTTTTTGTCAGATAGTCTTCCTGGAGGATGCCTAATGATGACTAATTAGGAATATTCGTTAACACTTCCAAAATGGCCGTTTGAGTAATTACCAGAGAGAGGGGGGGGGATTCAACACCTTTTTAAGCCGATGACAGATGGAGATTCTCTTCTGGTAAGTTGGAAGGTAAACAGAACAAACAAAACACATGGAAAACTCTAGTAAACAACAACAACAAAACCTACACACACACACACACAGACAAACACACACTGATAAAACACAAATATATATTTAAAAAAAAAAAAAAAAAAAAACAAACTCAACTCCCACGTTTAGTTCATATCACGATGGATTTCAGTTTCGATTAGCGGCAAATTTTTGGTGGTGTTTTTGTTTTGTGAATGTTTTTTTTTGTTTTTTTCTAGAATGAAGATACCTGTGTAATAGACACTGAAGAGAAAGTCTTTTGAGCTGAGGCTTGCGTCAAAGGAGAAAAAAAATAATAGAAACTTTTTAGAGAAAACTATCGGGTGTTGGTGCCAGGCGCAGAAGGTGTTAGGGAGGGTAGAAGGAGGGGGGGGGAATAGATCGTATGATGGTCTTAGTAGAATAGTTTAACCACCCGCTGATAGTGGAAGCCTTCGGTGGCAATAGGAGTGGGTGGCAGGGGGTGGGGGAGACATGACTTTGTTAGTTACTTATTAGTCGAGATAATGAAAGGATGTTTTGTGTTGTTCTTGTCTTCGTTTACTTTCTTTACGGAACATGAAATTGTGAGTTTGTAGTTTGTAATGGATTGTCTCTCATTGGCTGTTCTTTTATCGTTGTCGATTTCATTTTTTTTAGGCGGGATGGAAGCATTTTGAGTAGAAAAAAATACACATTTAATAAACAGCAAAAAGGTTAATGTTATTACAAAAACAACCAAAGAAAATACCGACATTTTGAAAAAAAAAACACCATCAACATATGGGTGTTTATACCAAACCCACACCATCATCATACGGGTTTTTAACCCTAACCACAATCTCAACGTATCGGTGTTTAGACAAAACCCAACAGTATCACTAGAACGGTGTTTAGACGTCAACACCCACACACGTAAAAAATATACACGTTTTTGACGAGCAGAAAGTCTGACAGCAGAACTATTTCAGAAATCATTCTTCTTGTCAGTTCATCTTTTTGAAATATTAGCCCTCGACGCTTCTGCACAGTCTAGTCAGAGAAACATCTTTACGTGCGCATCTTTCATAACAGACCTCCGCGTACACAACATAGTTTCCTATGTCTCTGTGTGTGTGGGTGTGTACATGTTAGTAAGCAGCGTGTGGTCGAAGACTCTCACATCACACCATCAAACTGAGTTTCTACAACAACAACAAAAACTCTTTGAATCCTCCACCACTTTCAAAGATTATTTTCAACTTTTTAAGAATAAAAATTTAATAACCCATAAAAAAAAAACTAACACGTTGTTTTCGGCATCAATCCTGTATATTATGCAATTTTTCGTTGTGCATATTTTCGAAGGTGTTGTCCCTTGCCACCCACAAAGAAATAAGTAATTAAAAGGGAAATCAATAGATCTATAAAGAGTTAAAAACGATGAGCTAAATGTATACAGCTTAGTGTTTAAAAATAAGGGAACTTTCGTCAGTCAGGGGTTTTCAATAGGGATTTACCAATACGCACACCATAAAGTGTACATCGGATAAAAAAAAATGATGAGTTTCCAAGGGCTTCTTGCTTATGTGACAAGGGTCAGCCCGGCAGAAACATACATGCATACATACAGACATAAAGGATTAATTCAACAACCCCTATAAACAACGTTTTTTTGGTATAAATATGCATTCATATGCATTTTTATTTAACGTTCCATAGGAAGAAAAAAACTTCCGAAGTAAAGTCAATTCAAAGGTATTATACGTAGGCTTATAAAAGAAAATATCAATGAGAATCAAAACAAACCTTAGTATACAGAGAGAAAACGCACGCTTACCATAGAAGTTAATACAATTATTATCACGGTGTTTATATTCTATGTCGTTATTAGCGTTATGCATTAGCCATCTGAAGATCCCACCCACGTTGCAAGAATGCGAAGAAGAAACGGCATATTTTATTGATAGCCATGGTTCGGCTTATTTGTAAAAAAAAATATTTATAGATCTATTAGCATTGTTTTTGTACATTTTTTTTTTTTTTAAGGAGCAAAGTCTTTGGAACACGAACGCATAACTAAAAAAAAATATATAAAATTACCAAGTATATAAAGGATTGAGAGAAACAATTTTGGGGTTGTATATTTTCATGTACAAAAAAAAAGGACTTTCAAATGGTCCACAAACTTGCTTGTTGTTTTTTATTATTCGGACTGCCTATATTCACTGGCAGCATATTTAAGTAATTTCAAACATTTTTAAGTTTGTGAAAATTTTGGGAATTTTTTTACAGATTTAGGAGTACGAACCCGGAACTATTTTATTAAAGGAGATTTAGTGACTTTGTTGTCTTTTAGAATCGCCACTGTTCTGACTTCCCCCTCGCTCTCTCTCTCTCTCTTTAGCTCCAGAAGCCTTAGATGAATCGCCACTGTTCTGACTTCCCCCTCGCTCTCTCTCTCTCTCTCTCTCTCTCTCTCTCTTTAGCTCCAGAAGCCTTAGAGGAATCGCCACTGTTCTGACTTCCCCCTCGCTCTCTCTCTCTCTCTTTAGCTCCAGAAGCCTTAGAGGAATCGCCACTGTTCTTTCTCTTAACTTTCACATGACTTAAGAATCGCCTCTGCGCATGTCCTAATGGCGACCTTAGAGGCCGGAATAAATTTTATTCTCCCAGCCGATGTCCACAACCTTTTTTTTTTTCATTAATCGATTTCCGCCCCCCCCCCCTTTTTCCTTTTTTCCCCCTTCTCTATATATCCTTACCGCAACACTCCTCATCTCCAACTCTTTCTTCCCCCCCCCCACCCGTCCGGTCACTCTCTCTCTCTCTCTCTCTCTCTCTCACTCTCTCTTTGCATTTTGCCCCAGCCCAGCCTGAATCAATGAACAGCAAGCTATCTAACGCTCCCAGTCCTCCCTCACCCCATCCCATCGTCCCATCCACTTGACACAGCCATTTTGATTCTATTGGTGTGTGGCTCTGAGGGTGCTGAAATAAATGTCTTAACCGAGGAGGGAAATTGGGGGGGGGGGGAGGACCTTTGGGTGGGGGGGGGGTTGGGGGGAGGAGGGAGGGAGTCTGAGCGTTATTTACCCGGTCACCATTCCCCAGCTAAAATGTTTTATTGTGTTGTTGTAATACTGTCCAGCAATACTTACCACGCATAATGCCGTTACATAATTCCTGGAATAATTCTCGTGAGGTACATTAAATGTGGAACTTGGTACTATTAAACAATCACTGTATGTAGCTCATTCAAATACACGAAAACATAGTCTGGTGGCGGCTCCTCTATCATCTTAATAGGAATTCTTGTCATACAAATATATTATTTCTTCCACATAGCTTGTGTGTTACATTCGCTTCTTAAATCCTGGAGATAATTGCTTGGGTTTTAACCCTTACAGTCCCGGGCGCGTATATAGCGGAACTGAAAGCAGCATAGATAGAAGTAGGTCGGTACGGGAAGGGTTACGTCTAGTCTTGCACTTTGAGGGAAAATTCTAATTTTATAAATCATGTTAGGTTGTTTGGTTTTCCTGTTGTCTTCTGGCGATTGAATCTATGACCCAGATGTCCATCGGGAAGATAGAGAATCTATACATTTTCATCCTTGCTTATGGAATAAGAAACTACAGAAGGTGAAGTCTAGAATAGATCTAACTAAAGTTAGGTCACATTTTGGTGTCAGTGCTAGTCTGTACATTTCAAAACATTTCTTTCTTTTTTTTTTTTGTCCTTAATCAACGTGTGCTTTGGATTTTGTTATAATTGTTGAATTATTTCCCTTGAGAAGTTTCGGTATTTAGTTACAGAAATATTATAATTCATCTCTCCCTCTCTCTCTGTCTGCCTCTGTGTCCCTCACTTTCTCTACCTCTCTCCTACTCTCTCTCTCTCGCACTCTTTCTAACATACCAGCGAAGTTTATTTTTGCTCTCTTTTGTTTTCAAAGTGTATGTCTTAAGCTATGTTTTTTTTATTATTTGTAAATGGCTATAATTATTTTGTCGTTTTGAAATAAACGCATACATCTCAAGAGGACAAACATGTTTACTTGTATCGAAAAAAACACACACAATTAGTTTTTCCCTGGCATCATCACCTTTAGTCTGCTGTATTTTTGTAATTAGTTACCCATCATGGACGTTCCTACTAATAGTTGAGCAAAAGTGTGCATATGTGTGCCCCCCCCCCCACCCCCTCTAAACACACAAACCTCATCCCACTACAATAGAATTAAAGCATTGACTGTATGGGCATGATAGAATTTTCTCTTTGACGAACTCCTCCGATCTCCAGCCCTCGCCCTACTCTAAATGAGAATTTAATTTTTTCCATTGTTCATTTTTTAAGGGATTTGTTTACATCATTACTTAATAATGTTGTTGTTTTTTATGACCAGTGTACAAAATGTTATAATTATTTACTATTCAATAATGATGTTACATTATATTACAAAACATTATAATTTCGTTCACATTATTACTTCATTCTCTATGTGTATCTGTTCAGAAGTTTAGTTCACATTTACATCGTAAAATGGGGCGCAGTGGCCGAGCGGCAGCGCGTTCGGCTGGTATAACGAGGGTCCTGTGTTCGAATCTTGGTGAAGGCTAGGATTTGTTTCCGGGTCTGGGGGAGTCTACTCAGCTCTGTTGGGTACCTGACTTAAATTGGGGCCAAAGAAAAGGCGGATGTGCATTGTGCTGGCCACACAATCACCCAGTATGCCGTGGCCACAGAAACTGGTGAACGCTGCTTCACCGGCCATATGAATCAATTTGGTCCGACGGGATACATTTACATCGTAAAATTATTTTATATTTTAGTCTACCTTTTCATTTGTACGAAAGTTAGTCTACCTTTATGCTGCATAAAAAGTCAGTTCATTTACCATCAAATATTATACAAAAACAAACAACTACAACTACTGATTCTTTAACTGAGTTTGAACCCAACGACTACTTTTGACACCCCAGCCCATTTTTAATGCACGCCCACAACTTTAGCAACCAAGAATCATAAAAAAAAAAAGCAACAAAAAAACATCTAAAACCACCAAGAAAGCCACCTTCTGTTTTAATGGTAGGTGTAAGGTTTCACTGCCCCTGGAGGAAGTCGACTGTCAAACAGACATTACCCGCAAGCCGGAAGCTCACAATTTGTCTGAGGTGGAAGGAATTATTTGATTGGCGTCTTTAAAGAACGTTAATTAGCCGCTTCGTTTTTTTTTGTTTTTTTTTTGTTTTTCAAATGGTAAGAAAACACGTGCAGTGGTTGTGACAGGCACGTGAAATATCTGACGTTGTTTGGGAAGAGTGAATAAATTAACTGTGTTTGTTAATTATTTGTGAGTTTTTGTTTTAGTTAATGTTTTTCTTTTTTTTTTCTGGTAAATGAGAGTTGGTAATTACTTATTATGTTCTAACAACTCTATTGTTTACGGGTCTTTCTGTAGAAATACCCATCTGTTGCTTTTGTCCATTTTTGTCTAACCGTCCTGCATGTCTGTTTTTCTTTATATTTACCTGTCTACTTATCTATCTATTTATCTATCTAGCTGTATCTCTGTCTATCTAACTATCTATTTAGCAATCTAGCTGTCTGTCAGTCTATCTAGCTATCTATCTACACATCTCTCTCTCTCTCTCTCTCTCTCTCTCTCTCTATATATATATATATATATATATATATATATATATATATATATATATATATCATCATCATCATCATTGGCTCCATAGTCTCGAAAGACGATTAGATTTGCGCTCCTGTGATTTGGCCAGCCCTGCAAAATTGACTGTGTCTGTGGAGACCTATCCTTGAGAGACAGGCTCTGTCGCATCTCTGGCACTTGAAAGATGGACCGTTGGAGATTGTTAGGGGCAGCCTACTTTTCTTCGCTGCTCGTTTAGCCTCCGCCATAAGGCGAAGTTTGCCCTCTGCCGCATTTATACCGGTGTGTAAGGTGCCTCTCCAACTATTTCTGTGCTGAGCAAGGTTCTCCCAGTTTCCGACCTCTACATCTATAGCCTTTAGGTCACGTTTGCAGACGTCCTTGAACCTGAGTTGGGGGCGGCCAGTAGCTCTCTTGCCCTCAGCGAGCTCAGCATATAGCAGGTCTTTTGGGATTCGCCTATCCTCCATCCTGGAAACATGACCAAGCCACCGAAGACGTCGTTGGCGAAGGAGAGTGACCATGCTAGGCATGTTAGCCCGTTGCAAGACCTCGTTGTTTGTTATGCTGTCCTTCCAATATATCCCAAGTATGCGCCTGAGGCAGCGCATGTGGAAAGAAGAGAGTCTCTTTTCTTGCGATGCGTACAGGGTCCAAGTTTCGCTGGCGTACAGGAGAGTGCTGATCACACATGCACGATAGACAGCATTTTTTGTATTAATAGACAGCATCTTGTTGGCCCATACTCTTTGCGTTAGCCTGGATAAAGTCGCGGAAGCCTTGCCAATTCTCCTGCTGATTTCTGTGTCCAGTGATAGATCGGTGGTGATGGTGGAGCCAAGGTATGTGAACTGATCAACAACATCTAATTTGGTACCGTTGATGTATATGTTGGGTGGGTCAGCTCCTTGAACCATCACGTTGGTCTTCCTTATACTAATTGTTAGACCAAAATCTTGGCAGGTCTTGGAAAAGCGGTCCATCAAGGATTGTAGCTCCTCCTCAGTGTGTGTGACAAAGGCGGCGTCATCCGCGAACAGCAAGTCTTTGACTGCTCTTCTGCGGATTTTTCGCCTTGCCCTTAGCCTGGACAATCTGAAAAGCCCTCCGTCTGACCGGGTGTGCAAGTAAATCCCCTCCCTGGATTCTCTAAAGGCATTGTTTAGCAAGGTTGAGAAGAAGATCCCAAAGAGAGTTGGGACAAGAACGCATCCTTGTTTCACTCCTGTGCGTATGGCGAAAGCGCTAGAATATTCACCATCATATTGTACAGTTCCCTTCATGTTGTTGTGGAATGACTGGATCAGGTTCAGAAGTTTGGGTGGGCAACCAATTTTTGGCAGAATGGAGAATAGTCCATCTCTACTAACAAGATCAAATGCCTTAGTCAGGTCTATGAACGCGATAAAAAGGGGTTTATATATATATATATATATATATATATATATATATATATATATATATATATATGCTAAACGATTTATTTATCAACCTTACCTAATACCATCTAGCTTTCTAACTATACCCATCCATGTATCCATCTATCCCTTTGTCCATCTATCTATTTATCTATCTGAATATCTATCTATTCGTCTATCTATCATTCTGTCGATCTGTCAATGTAGCTATTTATATTTCGATCTATCATTTTTATTAAATATGTATCGCTCAATCTATCGACTCATTAACCCACCAATCTATATAGTCTCTATATATATCTATCTAATCTATCTATATGTATATAAAAACACACATTTGTTTGGATCTTTGTTGTTCGTTTTTGTTATCCTGTATGCTTCCTACTTTGACCTTCGACCTTCACACCACATTTCGTCACTGACGTAACACCCATGGAGCAAAAAATAAATAACCTTCATTATGCCGTTAAACTTTAAACTGTCATGACACCCATTCCCTTCTCCTGACCTTTTGTTCTTGAATTCGATTATCATGTAAATGTCAAACGGAAGATGACCATTACTGCAAGTGCCGGTCCCCACGCAGCCAGTAGACCAGAGAAGGAAACGCTCTTACTCCCCTGGATAATAAACACCTCTCGCTATTAGACTGGATTTATATGTCCTTCCGCCCTTTTACAGTTGTTTTCCCATCGGAAAATAAAGTAAGTCAACATAAAAAGAAAACAAACAATGGGGAAATAACAGCTTGTGTCGTGCCAGCCAATGCGGTTTGAAACTTAGTGTTCTTGGGCTGTAAGACCCCATTAAGTGTTTTCTTGAACACATGAAAAAACAAAGTTTGTGAACAGGTCTGACAAGCCTTAAAACGCAGAGGGATCTCATAAAACGTGCGTATGATTTTGTCTTTGTGTGGGTGTATGTATGTGAATGCGTGTATGTTTGTGTGTTTGGGTGTATGTATTTTGTTGTGTTTTATGTTTTGAATTTAAATACATACACTAAATTGAGATAAGATAAGATTTCCTTATAGTTCCAGAAAGGAAATGTGGCTTGATTACATTGATATCAATTAAAACAAGAAAACATTACACACACAAGCACAACAACTAGAACATATGCCACACACCCGCACACACACACACCAGTCATCTTCAAATATGCAAAACACAAACATCTTGCTCTTGATAATGCGTGACACAGAGATCTAGCGGCAGTGCGCTTTCGATCTCCGTGCCGAAAGTCCCGGGTTCGAATCCCGGTGAAAGCTAAGATTATTTTTGTCGCCGTATCTGTAATCTAGAATCCCTAAATCTACCCAGTGCTGATGGGTACATGACGTTATTGTGGAACAAAGGCAGGTAACCCTTTTACTTGTCCACACAATCCCATAGTAAGCAAGCTTTGGCCACGTCAACTTCTGAACGCTGCTTTGACTGGCTATATATTATATATAAGCTTTTGTGCCGGCTTTGAAATCTTCACTGTAAAATATGACCAAAGACCTTCAATGAAACCCCGTCGTCTGTTTCTGACTACCATAGTTATCTTCTTTACGTGCCAGGTCTGGAACAGACATCGGCTGTCATGACTCTCCATTCTTCCCTGTTGTTAGCTTTTTGCAGAAAGTTATTATTACTTGTGTTGTTGTTCGTGGCCCATTTGTTCAGGCTTTCTACATATGTTAGCCTTTGTCTTCCTCTGTACCTCTGTACCATAGTTATAAATTGGTAATTCACAAGCTGTGTTCGTAGAGCAATGATTTTCAAAACAGCCAAAAGTATGGACTTTTTCTCTCGCCCAACGGTGTCTCCACAGTATAATAAAGAAGATGATCAAATGCGCCCGACTATGTTACTTTTGTTTTCTTTCTTTCTTTTTTTTTTTTTTTACATGTAAAACGTAGAAACTGACATCTAGGCAGCAGAGATTCAGACTTGGGTAATTGAAACCTTATTTTACACCTTATTTTTACATTCGGGTCAAGCGATTATGAAGTGCCAATTTGCGAGCACAAATTTGTTCTCAAGATGTACGTTACATATGTTGCTATTTACAATTTACCAAGTTGCAGTTGTGCCCTCGCATAACTGTTGACATTTACAACCACAACAAATGTATCTGCTACAACACAATTTTTAATGTTGTTTGTGTGTGTTGGGGGGGGGGGGGAGGGGGTAATACTTATACATAAATACTTACACATAAATGTTCAACTCCCGTTGTTTGTTATTCTTGTTTATTTGGTTAAAGCTGTAGCATGGCTCCTGGAACACAGTTGTTGTATGTTCATTTGCTCAACATTTCTAATATAAACTATAATGGCCCAGATAAATAAGACTGGCCAAGTTGGGCCTTTCCTGACAATGCCTGTGGTCATCCGTTGGACTTCATCGGAGAGAGAGAGAGAGAAAAAAGGAAACATTTCTTTAGCCCCTTGACCAGCCCCCGTTTGATCCCGAGTTTCCCCGTGGCGCCCTCGTGTGTCTTGTGGCGCCCTCGTGTGTCTCGTGCCAGCACGCATCCCTCCTCCGGACCCCCAGGATCGATGAGAAAGTGTGCAACTTACTGGAACAAATTGATCCCCACAGGGTCACGTAGGTCAGACACAAATCAGCAGTGTTAAAATTATATTTTCTTGCCCCCCCCCCCCTCTCGCCCATTTTACCACCTCCCCATCCCTCCCTTTTATTTTCTGCTTCTTGTTTATTTATTTCAACTCTAACACGTCCTATTTATATATAATATATAATAAATATAAATAAATAAAAATAAATATGAATACATATAAATAAAAATAAAAAAATATTAACAAATATAAATAAATATAAATAAATAAAGAGATGGAACGACAGAGAAAGATAAAAAAATTATAATTTTATAATATAACATTATAAACGTTTTTCACTGTTTTTTCCATTCCCCCGTTTCTCTCTCTCTTTCTTTCTTTCTTTCTTTCTTTCTTTCTTTCTTTCTTTCTTTCTTTCTCTCTCTAGATTTTCTTTTCCTTTTTCTTGTTTTCTTGCCGCTTATAATCTTTGAATACTTCATTTGTTCATAACATTGTTTCAATTACTCTCGACTCAACACTTTTTTTTCTCTCTCTCTCCCTTTCCCTCGTTCTTTCATTGTAAAAAAAAAAGGCTTCTTATAATCTATACCATATACTCTGTTTCTCTACTTCATTAGCTCATAATCTCTATCTGTGTAATTACGTATGTAAGCCTATGTCTCCCACTGCCACTCCCCTCTTTCTCTATCATAAATCCATCCATCTGATAATTTTAATATACCGTATATACTCGCGTATAAGTCGCACTTTTTTTTACAGAAAATTTCGACAAAAAGTAAGGGTGCGACTTATACACCGGTGCGACTTATACGCGAGTATATACGGTATCTTATTTTTTTTGTTTGTTTTAGCTTGGAATCGTTTGTTTTTCATCCATATATTCAATTTCTCCTATCGACTTCTGTTCAACCATCCATCTATCTAGCTATTCATCTAATCTACATGTATCTATCTAGCTATTCATCTAATCTACATGTATCTATCTAGCTATTCATCTAATCTACATGTATCTATCTAGCTATTCATCTAATCTACATGTATCTATCTAGCTATTCATCTAATCTACATGTATCTATCTAGCTATTCATCTAATCTACATGTATCTATCTAGCTATTCATCTAATCTACATGTATCTATCTAGCTATTCATCTAATCTACATGTATCTATCTAGCTATTCATCTAATCTACATGTATCTATCTAGCTATTCATCTAATCTACATGTATCTATCTAGCTATTCATCTAATCTACATGTATCTATCTAGCTATTCATCTAATCTACATGTATCTATCTAGCTATTCATCTAATCTACATGTATCTATCTAGCTATTCATCTAATCTACATGTATCTATCTAGCTATTCATCTAATCTACATGTATCTATCTAGCTATTCATCTAATCTACATGTATCTATCTAGCTATTCATCTAATCTACATGTATCTATCTAGCTATTCATCTAATCTACATGTATCTTTTAACCAAAAATCTATATTCTATGGCATCTGTATCTAGTATTTCTATTTCACTCTCTATTTATCTGTGTACTTCTTCTAACTCCCTTTCTATGTATCTGTGAGTTTTGACACAGTAATTTATTTTGCTTCAGGCAAGAACATATGGCTATCTTTCTTTCTGTTTTTTTAGTCTACCTTTTCCCCAGCCTCTCCTAATCTCATTAACCCATTCCAGATTTATTTGTTCATTTTCCTCTCCCTTTATCTTTCTCTCTGTATTTTTATCTTTCTCTTTCTGCCCCCACTCTCTCTGTCGTTCTATCTCTTTATTTATTTATATTTATTTATATTTGTTAATATTTTTTTATATTTATTTATATGTATTCATATTTATTATTATTTTTTTATATTTATTTATATTTTTTTATTTTTTATTTATTTATATTTATATATTTATTTTATATTTATTTATATTTATTTATTTATTTATATTTGTTTATATGTGTTTATATTTATTTATATTTATTGTTATTTATTTATATTTATTTATATATATTTTATATATATATTTATTTCTATTGCTCATTCCCCCTTTGACTCCTATATCTTCTCTTGTCTCTCTCCTTCTCCTTCTCTTCCCCCTTAGAGCTCTCTTTACTTTACAAACTTATGCGCTTTATCCTCCTTCCCCTGGATGCTTTATAGTCTCTATGACCACTTGGCCAATCGGGAGGGGGGAGGGGAAAGGGAGATTCAATGCTAACTTCTCTTTGGTTAGTATCCGTGAGTTACTGACCCAGTGGTCAGCTAACAACTGATTTTTCTGTCCATCCAGCGTGCTGGAGATAACAATCAGCTGGACGTAAACCCCTCCACCCCCCTTTTTCCCCTACTCCGCGTGTTGTTCAGCATCGGCTTCAGGAATGTGAGCAATTACTGGATTGAGATTGAATATTGACTACAGAAGCACTGGACTATATAGTCACATTTATCAGAGAAAGTCTAGGGACAAAAAAAAACACAACAACCAAAACCCAACTGAACTATATAGTCTACTACAGCGCACATATCTATGTAATAAGGAAACACCTGAACACTAGACCGTATGGTCTGTTCTAGCGACATTGTATGTTCTACGTACACAATGTCCAATTATTGTTAATACATAGGCCCTAATACAAATATAATCAAGAAGGAAATCAAATGAAACACACTCACACACGCCCATTAAGTGCTTAGCAAATGCATTGAGACTGAACGTCGACATTCTTCAAGCCCCCACCCCCCCCCACACCCCCACATCAAATTCTTGAACCTCATCTACCCTACAGGTCTTTACCCCCCCCCCCCCCCCCCCCCCACCCCACGTTACGTTTGTTACGGTCTCCCAATCCTATTCTTTCCCGTCCGTAAGAACCTTCGTTGTTATATTCTAAAAAGAACGTTAAAAGGCTGAAACTGATTTTTCGGATAACGTATTTGTATACAGACTTGGTGTTTTTTTTATTCGCTTGTTGTGACAAAGTCTTCGTCACAGGTTATTTGACGTACATCGTAGATTTAAACATAAGATAAAGCCAGGGCCCCTTCATTGTGTGCTCTATCCCCGTGTAAAATCTGATCTCTGTCTGGTCCAATGTATTGTGTTACTTTCTGTCAAATAGTCTGTCTATCCTGCGTTGTTGTTTTTTTTAATAAAGTTTTTTTTACATACCACCCGTCAAGTGTATGTTAAATGTATGTAATGATTTCTGGTCGTTATTTCATGTAGCGTTGGTAGACCTATTACAAGTTTAGGTCTATTGCGTGAGATGTATGCTAACCCCACGGAATCGTTCTGAAGTAGGCAAACAATAGATATTTAGTTTTCGATGTTTTGCGGAAGCTAATTTATTCCTTTACAAGCTAAATTCCCCGGCGTTGCCCGGGGGGAAATAAAACAGGCCTGTATAAGCCACAGATAAAAAATTTATAAACTACAATAAACAGAAAGCTATACAGTAATAAGAAAGCAATTTAAAATAAATATTGCTATCGGGTAAAACATAGGCAAGTCTTTTTGTTTGACAAAAATCTAAATTGCCCGGTGTTGTTCGTAGATTTACAATATTTTTTTTAAAGTATTTTTTTTTAATTGTAGAAAAAGGTATAGATTAACTGGAGAATCGAACCCGGGTCGCCCGCATTCCAGTCCGATACGTTATCCACTTAGCTAGCGAAGACACATGTTCGAAGTGAAATCGCTAAAGTATAATATGAGACAATAAGGTCACGTGTCTTTAAATTAATTAATATGATTGGTTGAACACACACACACAGTCTACTGTATATATATATATATATATATAGATTGTACCGTAGGAATAGAACATATTTAAACCTCGGTTAGCCAGTCAGTCCAAATCGCACGGTGCACTTCAACTGTCCCTAATTTTGTGTCATTTACATTCGCTGAAAAAAAAAATTACTGCTGAAAATTAAAAAAAAAAAAATGATGGGGACAGACAAGACATCAAGAAAACTCTGGATTTGTTTCAAAATGTTTATGTACAGATGTATTTTTTAAATCTAGTCTGGAAAAACGTGAATCTGATTATTGAAAATGTTTTTGAGTTTTTTTTTTGTTTTTTTTTGCTTTTGAAAAACTATTTAGATGATGTTCCTAACGTAATGATGGCAATAGTCCATGACAGGTTAATTCTTAGATTTCTAAATAATTCAATAAGCTAAATCTATAACATCTTTCAGAGAAACATTTGCGAAAATAATATATTTGCTTTATGTGTTGTTGTTTTTTTGTTCAACGTTGTCATTGACTTAACCCTTCCCGTACCGACCTACTTCTATCTATGCTGCCTTCAGTTCCGCTATATACGCGCCCGGGACTGTAAGGGTTAACAATCTGTCCGAAAACAATTGTCGCAATTTTCCGAACTGACGAAATTTTGATGCCGTTATTTTAATATGTCCAATGTAAAATACTAAATCTATTATATTCCTTTTATATATAATCAAAAGGTAGGTCTACTATGAAAACTTAATGAATATGAAATAAATATAATAGAAAGGTGTAGAGAATACGTTGATTATTAACATGGAAATGACCTTCCTGAATATCTTTCCAGACCTTTGTAAGACGTGCAGATGAATGTTTAGAAGGGGGAATCACCTTACTTATGAACCTTAGGTATCAAGGCACTATCTAGGACCACTTACCCAGACTTACCCTCTTTGTCTTTTCACAAGGACCAGCTTCGGAGTCCACGAATTCCAAGGCAACCGACCCCCCCCCCCCCCTCCCAAAAACAAAATTAAAACAAAAATTGACGAAAACTGAAGCCGACGCTAATTGACCCATATGAAGACCCGAGGTCTAGTGTTATTTCAATGGTCATTGCGTAATCATTGCTTTTCTGCTATTTCTGTCACAATGTTTGTTTTCCTTACTTAAATTCTTCACGCTTCTCAAGATTCACCAGCAACGACTAAACTCTAAAGAAATGTCTGCAATAAAGTATTAAGCCTCAATGTGTTGAAATGTCTGCAATAAAGTATTATGCCTCAATGTGTGGAAATGTCTGCAATAAAGTATTATGCCTCAATGTGTGGAAATGTCTGCAATAAAGTATTAAGCCTCAATGTGTTGAAATGTCTGCAATAAAGTATTATGCCTCAATGTGTGGAAATGTCTGCAATAAAGTATTAAGCCTCAATGTGTTGAAATGTCTGCAATAAAGTATTATGCCTCAATGTATGGAAATGTCTGCAATAAAGTATTATGCCTCAATGTGTTGAAATGTCTGCAATAAAGTATTATGCCTCAATGTGTTGAAATGTCTGCAATAAAGTATTATGCCTCAATGTGTTGCTTGCAAGCATATCTAGACTATTTGTAGACTCGCTCTAAAGAAAAAAAATAATAAAAGACACATTAGAGAGCCCCCCTTCCTCTCCCAACTGACGCCCGCCTGGAGTCAACGCCTTCCGGACCGGGCTTTGAAACGAGAATTAATTCCAAAAACAACATTATATGTAAGGCATGGTTGGGGGAGGGGGGAAGGAGGGAGTGGGGGGGGGGGGAAATGAACTCAGTTACCCGACATGCTTTGGACGCTGCAATTCAGTGGCGGTGGAGGTGGTGGGAGACCTGGCAATGCGACAGCTTCCGCCAGCCCTACCCCACCACACCCTCACACAGTCTTGTGGAGTGGGGGGGGGGGGGGGGTTTGATGGCTGTAGCGCGTTTGGCACACCTGCTCCCCCGGTGCCAGCCCCGTTAAACCTGCCTTCTAATGTTTGATGCCCGCCAGTCATCGCATTCAAAGACCAGAACATGTGATCTCTGATACCGGGACAGGAAGTCGGCATCATGGCCCTGTGCCTTTATCCTCTAACTGTTTGGGGCTCGTGTTTTGTGGTGTCCCCTGAGGGAGTAAGGGGAGGGAGAAGGGGTATATTTATAGGCTTACCTTTGGGGGTTGGGGGGGGGGGGGGGGGGTTACTGCTCCTTAAAATGTACACGTTGACTGAAACGTCAGGGAGTTGCGACTTGGTATTTCAGGAATGGAGGTGGAAGAATCAGCTTTTCTGGCAGAATGTCCTTACGGCCGAATATAATCTATATACATCGGCCTTGGTTCTAGCTATAGGCCTACTTCGGTCTTGGTTAGGCCTATAGCTATATCGATAGGCCCCGTGTAAACCCCCGGCCGCCTCGAATAAATACAATTAATATGAAGACTAAAAAAGCCGAGACCTACAGAATGTGCATAGTTCGTTTTTCTCAATGGGTTATGGAAATTCCTGCGGCTTACATTATTGGCAAAATGTCTACATAGGTTTTTTTATACATTCTCGGGTATATTTATAACTATATCATTTAAGTGTATAGCATTTTCCATTATTATGATCATAGGGCGTTGTAAAACATTAGGATTTTTGCAAGTAGTGATGCTAAACAGACATTTTGATCTGTAGGTAAACACCAGCATTTCCGGTTCCATTTTTAACAGCGATTCTGCGCTCTTTTTATCTTACTTTTTTTTTTTAATGTAGGCGTTATATATATAATAATAATTGCTACGTTAAAATGTCAAAGTAAGACGCAGAAAGCCACAGGGAATAGCAGAGTTGACGTTTCTACCCTTAGACCAAATGGCGCTGAATTTTCTTGAACATAACCATTTGTAAATATGGACATAGCAAAAGAGAAACAAAGCTACCAGTAGGCCGTGTAAATATAGGACATATAGCCTACATGTATTACGAAATATCAACCATTCTGGCATTTGAAAATCGCATTGGCATTTCAAAGATGTTAGTCCATTTATATTTATAGTTTTTTTTCTTAGCATATATATTAGATGCATCAAGAGTGTGGGAGTTGGGTTGGGCTGAATATAAATTAGTTTTCCCATATTATGAACGATATATTTTTCTGCCTATCTTTAAGGTACATCCTTGTCTTGTAATATTTCAATTTTTACATTAGGTCTACAGATAAAAGTAATAAATGTTATCAACCTACTAGTTGGTTCGCGCGCCACGGGTTGAGACGTCACACGTCTGCGGCAGGAAACTGGTCACGTGATGATCTCGTTTCGAGACTAATGGATAAGGGGGGCGGGCGGAATTTATTTTATCTTATTTTTTGGTATCTCCCCCCTCCACGCCCTACTCATTTTTTCCACCCCCTCATGTTTTGATTGAGAGATGTATTTATATATGTGCAACGTTGTTGTTGTCTCTTGATGACGTAGAAAAACAAACAATAACATCAAGCTTCTGAGTGGTTTAGTTGTGAAATGGCAAGTGTACCAAAAGTAGGGATACCTGATAATAGTAAGAAAACAAATAGTGCTAGCTGGGCATAAAAAGCGCTCTTGGAACAACTATTAAGTGGAGGGGATGGGGGGGGTTAGTTTTTTGCACTGCTGTTTTACAATCTACCATTCCCCCCCCCCCCCCCCCCACCCCATGATGTTAGTCTAGTTCTAGTTTCACCAGACAAGACAAAGTGAACTCAGTGTGAAGTCCAATTATCCTGGCCTCGATGCGATACAGTTCGCGCCCCAGGCGCTCGGAGGGGGGCGCCCCCATAGTTCACGTACTTTTTAAAACCGCAAGCCCCCTGCCCCCCCCCCCTCTTGAAAGTGGCGGGAACTGACATCGCCTTTGGCGCCTTACTCTGTATGCTTCACGGAGCGAGACAACCCTCAGTGATGTCATAGCCATAAGCATCCTAGTTTTTTTTCCTTTCTTTATTTTTGTATTTCCACCACCAAGTCTTGTTAGCCTACATCCCAGACAATAATTTATGACTGTGTCTACAGGCAGGAGGAGCCAAGAGGTGTGGGGACGGCGAGAGGAGGGTGGTGCAGATTCCTCATTTACGTCATGCGACCTGTTCATAACCCCCCTCTCTCCATTTCCGCCCGTTAGCACCGTGTTCCTCTCTCCATCTAATTAGGTTAATAAGCAATAGCTACATTATAATGAGTCAGGGAGGGGGAGGGTGGCGGGGTATGAAGGGTGCCACTGTACAGAGTTGGCTTTCTTTTAATTAAGAGCAAGATTAGAAGATTGGGCTTTTAATTATTTGCTTTCTATCAAGTATTTTCTTCACGTGAGTTTCTGTGTGATTTGTGTGTGGTGTGTGTGTGTGTGGGGGGGGGGGTAATGGAGAGACGGTCATACGTGTTAACACTGAAATAGATTTACAGCGTGCCACGTGCAGAAGCTAAGATGGAAGTCTCCCCACAATTTTTGAGCAACTCTGTCTAATCTATTACAAAGTACTTGAAATTGGGCCAACTCCCTGAGTCTGAAAAAAAATGTATGTTTTACATTTGTATGAAATTACCAAACACAAGTTTCTCCACTTCCTTGTATATGTGTTTTATGCCAGTATTTCTCCTTAAAAAAATTATAGTGCTTATCAACAATGCCAACGTTTGACACTACAAGAGGGTAGAGTTTCACTTCCGTACCACCCACCCCCGTCTTATCTTTTTTGCCACCACTTACATAATTATTATTAAGAAACCCCTCTGGAGAAAGCATGCGTGCGCCGCTCCAGCTTAAACTTTACAAGATTGGCATGCACTCAGCGAATGTCATCTCAAAGAAACACCCGATGGTTGCCAACTACCATGACTTTTGAATTATGTGTAATATATTTTTAAAAGCAACACGCCAGCCAATGAAATTGTTTCGTTCTTCGATGTCTTATTTTTTTTTTTACATCTATATCCTATATAACTTATAACTAAAATCGTAAGTGTTCGTGATTTATTGACCAACATTCTTTTCAAAGCCTTACAGTAATCGTAGTTTGTTTTATTTACTCTTCTTGGTTTTTAAATTGAAAAAATATTCAATAAGGCCTTTAGCACTTCGAACTATTTAGTTTTACTATTAGCTAATAGCAAAGACTTTTTTTTTTCCGTGCGCAGCCAATAACGCTGTTTTAAAGGACTCCTACGGCTGCCTAAAGGTTTCCGCTGTATACAGCTTTCGATTTTAATTTTTCCATTGAGAAAATCAATGCAATTAATAAAACGGAAGTGTACAGGGAATCGGGAATTCCGAAAAGAATGTCATTCAAGTCATGATAAAGCAGAAGTATGAAAGTATGCGGTCCATCTTATTATAGTATTTGCTATTTGGCCTGGTATTTCCGTAGAGTATATACAAATGTTCCATAAAAACGTTTGGAAAAATATTGCCAATTGCGATTGCCATGCACTAACCTATATTATAATGTCTTCTGTCAAAGCCAATGTTTTTAGTATTTTTAGAGCTTTTATGTACTTTTTTTCCCCGTGCGCAACCAATTAGGCTCGCTTAAATTACTTCTACGCTCCTCGTTGTTTTTGTTAAATGTTTCCGCTGTATAGAACTTTCGATTTTAATTTTAATTTTTCATTGAGAAAATCGAAGCGATTCAATAAAACGGAAGTGCAAAGGAAACAACGAATCGGAAATTCCGAAAAGCAGTCTTTCGAGTCATCATATAGCAGAAATACTAAAGCAAGCGGTCCATGTATATTAAAGTCTATGGTTTTTTAATTTATTTTTTTTTGTCGTAATTTTTTTTTTCTATTTGTTGTATATTTGTGCTTACACAAAAATGTCAAGTATCAGTGCGTAGATATGACCATGTAACATTTTAGTTGAATAATAAAATAAAAAAATGGAATAACACTTTGGGTGGTCTTTATCAGAGGAGATAAATCAGATACAGAACGCGCAGCCTCGGCAAAGGTTTCGGAAAGACCCGCTTTAGACGAAAATAATGTTTGCTATAAAGGCTATAAATACATTTCTTTGGGCCAACTTTATAGTTATCATATTTTTTATTAACATGACTATTAAAATAAAGATTAAAATGAATTTTGCAACATCTTGGTCGCAACACTCAAGACTTCATGATGCGTGGCTAATGTATTTATTATCTACTGCCGACATTTTGTTTTGTATGTAAACACGGGGATTTCCGGTTTCATTTGTTCTGTGGAGTTATCGCTTCGTTTATTTCCCCTCCCGTGTGCACAGATGGATAACTATTTCCTGATAAAACTGATGTTTCTATTTTTGCTGATGTTAAACTTGTATTAGCTCATAACAACTTAATATCAATGCAGTAGTGTCCTAGCATCCATCACAGGCAGGCGTGGAAGGGGGAGGATGATCGAAGCGAATGGCAAATACAAACGAAGACCATTTATTTCAAAATAGTCCTTAATCTTAGACGGCTCTTAACTCGGGCTTACACCCTGCTCTGATATGTCCTCCCCCCCCCCCAATCCAGTACGGCCTGTTACGCTCATCTGTCTTTCAGCTGGTAAGTTCCCCCCCCCCCCCGCCACCCTCCCCCGCCACCCTCCCCCGCCACTAAGTTGCTAAGCTCGTACTGTTTCTACTTTGTTATAGCCAAAAATCAATCACTCTATGCACTAACGCTACAGTTTCAAACCGAACGCCATTGTTTGAACTCTACAAAGTATAGGAATATTTTAAGTTTTGACCTTTTCTGAAATGTCACGCTAACCTATTATTTGATTTTTTTGTCTAAAGCACAAACTTATACTAAACCCCCCCCCCCCCCCCCCCACAACACCCTGGAAATAAATAAACTGCTTATCTCAGGTTACACTTATTCTAGTTTATATTATTTTCTTATTATTTTGGTTTTTCTTTATTATCAGGATTTGGTTTTTGGCGACTAGCCATTACCAATAGATTCCTGCATACAAGCGTTGAAAGAAATCAAGACTTCAAGAGAGAAGAAAAATAATTTTATTCTTTTATGTAAAAAATTTATATATATAAGAATCCTGCCGGGCAAAACTGGACGTTGGGCTGGTAAAGGGGGTGGGTAGTGGTGGGGAGGGGGGTTATTTGATCAGACTTTGTAGGGACAATAAAAGTGTAGCTGTATCACATGAATGGTCTACCAACCCCCCACGCCCCCTCACCCCATCTCCTCTCCGTTTGAAAGATTTCAGACATTTACTGTTATGTATGTATGTGGTTATGTATGTGTGTGTGTTCTTCTCTGAGAATGTTTCTATGGTGCATCGGTTGAAATAGAGCCCCACCCCTTCTAATCGCCCCACCTCTCTCTCTCTCTCTCTTTCCCTCTCTCTCTCTCTCTCTATCTCTCTCACCAACGCATTCAATGGCATCGGTGTTCACATACACACACACATATATATACCACCCCACGAGGTATGTGTGTAGGGAAGATAGAACGAGCCGGTCTGACATTCTAGAGTATTCTAGACTAAACAAAATAGCCTCAAATAGAGTAGAAACGTTGAGATGATTTTGTGAGTGTGTGTGTGAGTGAGTGAATGTCACTGTGTGTGTATGAGAGAGTGAGTGTGTTTGTAGTTTCTTGTTGTTTGAATACTCCAGAGATGTAATAAAAAAAAAAGTCCATTTCTGTAAGAGTCACGTAGGTTTTATACAACTCTTACACTTATTGGTGAAAAACAAATTACACGGAAGGGAGAGTTTGGCTAACTTCGTGTTTCTTGATTTTTTTTAAAAATATTCTTGTCTGCATTGGCGTAATTAGTGTTCACAGTTAGGGCGGGAAAAGGCAGGGGATAGGGGCAGCACGAAATACATTTTAAGTATGATTGTCTTCTATACAACAACATAAAAACACCCTAAATCCTTTCTTTTTCTTTTTTTTTGTTTCAAACGTATATTGTTGATATTGACAATTCCGGCAATACATTAAAAAAAATGTTTTCAGCTTTTTTTTCAAGTATAGCTTTTAGAAATATACAAAGTCTACAAGATTTGTTATGAGGAATCCGTTTTTAACTCAAAAGTGAGTATGCGATAATTAAAAGTTGACGTGTTATTCGCGTTAAGTGTAATTAAAATTTGTTAGTTTACAACTAGCATACACTAAACCAAACTATATAGGTCATGAGTCAATGCATACATGTACTTCCGGTTTACTTCAGGTTAAATAAATGTTAAAAAAATATCGTTCTTTCAAAATCAATGATTCTTCACGTCTGACGTTCAAAATCAATCGTTTTATTTCGGCATCATCTTTTGGAAATGATTTTATCCCATACATCTTTTTGTACTCGCAGAACAACTAGGAGCGCAGCACAAAGGCTTGTTAGTAAATTAACGAATAGGACCGGAAGTGTTGGAATGCATCGACCTTTTAGGTTTATCATGCATGCCTATTCGTTAAGACTTACATCATCTGACCACATCATCCAGCCACATCATCTGACCACATCATCCGCCATACGATCATTTTATTAGACTTGTATAATCCAACCACATCATCTGACCACATCATCCAGCCACATCATCTAACCACATCATCCGCCATATAATCATTTCATTTGACTTGTATCATCCAACCACATCATCCGTTATCCGATCATTTCTCTACACTTATATCATCCGACCACATCATAACAGATCACACTATCCGACCTCCACACCCTACCCACAAACCCCCTTGCCCCTCAGCCATTTAATAACCGTCTAATTGTATTTTTTTAAATAGTTTTTCTTGTCTGCCACGGTTACTTACCTCGAGAGCATAACATTGTTACAAAACAGAAGGCCTGTGAGTATGAAATGCCAGGTTTTGTTATCCAATCGGAATGCACACAGGTAAACACCGCCGTTCAATGTGTTCACCGTGGGGCCGACTCAATCTTGAAGGGAAAAAGAAAAAGGTTTGAATTTTGAATGTACATTGGATTCCCCCATGCACTTGCCATACATTTCAGTGGAAAGATAGAATTAAGATATCACCTGCAGATCAAGTTTGTCCATAGGCAGTAGCGTAGCCGGGGGGGGGGGGGGGGGGGGGCAGGGGGAGCTGCCGCTCCCCCTACGACCATTTTCGAAAAAAAGGGCCTTTTCGGGAAAAAAAATTATTTAATTAATAATTTTAACAAGCACAATTTATGCTGTTTGTAATTTTTTTCTTTAAATTGCACTACAACAATTTAATTTATTACAATCTTTTGAAAACAGCGTGAAAGTCAAACTGATCAACTATATTATTTTTATAAGACGATTTATTTAGTGCCGTAGCAAGACCAAGACCAAAAAAAAAGGAGCGTAATATAGAAAATCATTAAAGCGTTTTATATTTAATAAAAAATTAACCTTTTTGTTATTATAAGCTTTTAAATAAAATCCATTCGTAGCTAATACACAATTTCATTACTCAACTTACACATTAATAGTTATCAATATTTGAATTTAGTTGTCAAGAAATTATTCTAGTAATATATATAGTCTTTTTTATTCCATTAGGAGGCGCGTTGTTGTTTTGCATCCTTGCCCCTCCTGTGGGCCTACTAGGCTTGTATAGTTTTAGGAGCCAGAGCCCATACAATTGTCAAAAGCCTATTCGCCCAATGCGAAATATCTACCATATTATTTGACCCCAAAGATATTAATTTGACCCATTGCAATTTAGAGGAAGAGATACGTAATAATCATACAAACTGGGTAGTTAGTTTGATGTTTAAAAACGTACATGTACATTCTTTAGTCATAAAATATTTATATAATTTTCAACTATTTTGTGTAAGTTGATCATTTTAGAGTTATAAATTGTAAGCCACTATTTTTTTTAAAAAGAAACATATTAGAAATATTAATGTAAAGAAAACAGGTTAATTATCTCCCTTTAAGTAAATTCTCCAAATTTGATATTAGCGATACCAAACGAGATAATTGTTTTAATATAACTAGTGTACTTTTGAAAATGCTCATCTATCTTAATTTGCCTTAAATTAGGAAAAGAGTTACATGTTTTGAAATTAATTTTACGGAAAGATATGCCCAGTTTCAATGCAAATCCATTCCAGTTGCCCAACACTTCAAGTGTTTTTGGACCCAGTCTTGTAAATGAAAGTTTAACTCACTAAAATGTGTTGGCAAGTCATACAGAAACCTTGGCTTCAACAGTCAGTTTTCCTCATTCAATAACGGAATTGTTTTTCCATTAAGATACATCTTAATTGCTTCCATAAAATAATCTATTCAACTTTACCTATACTCCGTATGTCTTTCTAGAAGAGACTTTGAGAAACTATACAATTAACTATTCTTTAAATAGATTCAATCACAGATTGCAAGTCCAATGATGGGAGCTTTGCATACAAAGATTCCTGAACTAAAACAGTTGACGTCTAGTGTGATTCCCATGTAGTTCGCCATGCAGCACCATCTTATTATGCTGACATACGTTGTTTTCACTTGCATTCAACAATATTCTTGGCGGTATTTAACGTGCCACTGAAAATCGTTCTGCGGGCCAGGTACACGCGTGCCTTAGGCTGCTTACCCCTGCTATAGAGCATTCGCGTTGATTCTATAAATACTTTTCGATACTAGATGTTCATTCCGAAAATGAGCAGTAGATGCAATCAATTTTCCCAGCACTAGATATATTAGCTGCTAGAAAAAGAATGGTGAATGGTTAAATAAAAACTGCACTATTCTACAGTGTGTGTATCCTGAGGCACAGGGTTTTCTTATAACACTTGATACGTACACATTCTTAGTTATTCTATTAAGCTGGAAAAATTGCTAAAACAAGGGACCCTTTTCCTAAAATTTCGCTCCCCCCTAGCGTCAAAACCTGGCTACGCCACTGTCCATAGGTGTTGGTGAAGCTGTGTTCACTGGGTGGATTGTGTGGTCAATACAATCCTTCAGCTACCTTTACCCCCCCCCCCCCCACCACCAATTAACGTCAGAGGTAGTAAGTAATAGCAGGGCTGGTTAGACTCAAAGACACTCCCCAGACCAGGGTTTAAAAAGAAGTATCCTGGCGTTTTATGCCTGTGTTCGAAGCTGAAATCTGCAGATATTCAACTGGACGCCCTATCGCTAGACCGCAAGAGTCACAGTTTTCACTAGATGTGAATTTTCACTACTTCCTTACAAATTTTAACCACCTTCATCCATAGGGTTGTTGTTGTCTTTCGCATCCACACACACACATATATCCACGATCCTCTTTATCCACCTACGTCCTACATGGGGGTGTGTGCATGTGTGAGTTAGTGTAGTCACCTTCATCCAGACGTTGTCTCTCTAGATGTAGTCTATTTGAATGATTACATCGTATTGGAGATAGTAAGGGGGGGGGGGGGGGGCTTCTGAAATGAGAAGGTGTGAGTTAGTGTAGTCACCTTCATCCAGACGTTGTCTCTCTAGATGTAGTCTATTTGAATGATTACATCCTATTGGAGATAGTAAGGGGGGGGGGGGGCTTCTGAAATGAGAAGGTGAGAGTAGTGTAGGGTAGGGTTTGGGTCTGTGTGATGTACACAGTCTGTATCTTCATCTAAAGTTACCAAACACTTGCGCGCGCAGATCTCCAGAAACATTAATCTACCAACATTTATGTCTTTTCTTTAAAAAAAAAAATTCCACCGTCTGTCTTTCTCCCATATCACGAGAATAAAATAAACTAGAAACAAAACTAGCTGCAACTTCCATCACGCTATGACTATTGGCACATTTGATGGTGTTGTTTCTCATTCTATTCGTATTGCCACATTTTTTTTACTCGTGTTTTTTTATTTGTTCTTTTAAGGCTATTGACACATTTGGTGTTTTTATCTCTCTTTCTTTCTTTCTTTCTCTCTCTCTCTCTCTCTCCCTCTCTCCCTCTCTCTCTCTCTCTCTCTCTCTCTCTCTCTCTAAGTCAATTGGCACATTTGGTGTTTAAATTTTTTCTTTCTAAGGCTATTGGCACACACGTTACGTTTTAATGCTTTTAATATATAAAATTCACGTATATAGATTGCAGGTGAATTGAAGAGGCTGTCCAAGAACTTTGATTCTACACTGAAACCCACAATTGATTTTGTGTTGTTTATTTTGTGCTTTTATTGATACATATAAGCTGCACTGAAGACTACAATGAAGTAGACATGTCAGAAATTACTTTTAGATTGTTATTGTATCATGGCCATCAAAATGCTCTGCCTACTTTATGTTCATTTATTTATGTAAAAAAAAAAAAAAAACGATTCGAGCTGGGTGGACTCAGGGACACTCTCCAGACCCGGGATAAAACCCTAGCCTCCACCAGGATCGAACCCTAGGACCCTTTGGTGCGCCAGCCGAACGCGCTACCTCGTATGCCTCGGTCACTTATGAACGCTGCTCCGTTTGTCCTGTGGATAAAATTGGTCTGATGGGAATACGTTGTATCAGGAGATGAAATTTGCCCTTTTTTTTTAAATATATATCAACGACAACGCCAGTTCTTTGTTGCTTTCATATTTGTGTTACCGTACTGAAAATACCATAGAGTTGTGCACTTGATCTTTGAACAAGTAAGCACCAGGCATTACTCCAGCTGCGGGGGTTCCAGTAATCTTCCGCAGTGATACACTTTGTATTTACATCGTTTCAGTCATTTCTTTTTTGTTTACCTTAAAACTCGATCTCCCTTCTAGTTAATATAAGGTCTGAGAACATGCTATTCTTATGATGAAGATTTAAAAAAAAAAAGAAAAGAACAATTGCGAAAAAGCAATACGAGAGCTGTACCAGTTTCCTGCAGTTCAAAATGAAACGAGGAATCTTTAACTACTTGTACCTGTTTGTGTTTGCCTGGCAGGGGGGATAACCAGTTAGGGGAGTAATTTAAACGTATGTCGCCCAGATCACAAAGTAATTCTTCATTAACTTTACTCGATTACTGTAAAACAAAACCAGAACCCACCCTCCCCTTTCCCAAATACAATAATAACACAACAAAGTTTGGTCAAGTATGGAGAGAATATCAAGATGTTATAAATAGATGTTTACCTGTGGAAACCGTTACTTGTTTTTTATATTTATTTTGCGTGTGTTTTATAAGTCAAGAAGTTGTTTTTCCCTGTAGTGTTATAAGCTAAGAAATACTTGAGGTGTAGAGAATGTTATATTTATAAACTAGAGATTGCTCATTAAATCCTGACAGTGTGTGTAAGAGAGAGATAGAGAGAGAGATAGAGAGACTCTGGTACCAACAGGAGAACAGAATGGCAAGAGGTGCAGAAGCTGCTATGTAACTTATGAAAATCTAGAATTCTAACTTTTTTTTTTCTTTTATACAGTCTAATTTTTTTTTCTATTTTTTTTTTAAACAGAGATTTAAAGAATCAAGAGTGGATTTTTATTTAAACATAAAAATCAGACACACTCTGACACTTAGTCTTTCCATACAAAACACTATTTCGTAGAAACACACACTTTTACACACAAAAAAAAAAACTCACATATTCCCATACTCTCCCCCACCCCCCTTTTTAAAAAAAAATTCCACACAGCCGGTTTATACACAGGCAAAATACTACAGGACGTATAAGTAACGTAATAAGAATAAAAAGCTAAAAATGTAGAAAAAAAAATGTTTCTTACCCTACAAAAATATTTTTCAATGTAGTTTTTTTTTATCGATAATTTTTTTTTCGTATTGATAACTTGTGTCAAGTATACTTTTGTGTGTGTGTGTGATACTTTATTCTCAAAGTACATTGTAATGGGCCGTATTGCTGCTGAGAGTTAACACCCTTGCCCCTTTTACAAGTCAGTCTTATATTATGACTGACTTGTAAAAGGGGCAAGGGTGTTAACTCTCAGCAGCAATACGGCCCATTGAATTGCTTTATTTTCGATGTACTTTATGAGTGTAGTACTTAATGAGTGAAGTACTTTGTACGTGAGGTGCTTAGTGTGTAAAGTACTTAATGTGCGAAATACTTAATATGTGAAGTATTTTGCGTGAAGGAAGTACTTTGTGTGTAAATTACTTTGTGTGTAAAGTACTTTGTGTGTAAAGTACTTTGTGTGTAAATTACTTTGTGTGTAAAGTGCTTTTTGTATAAAGTACTTTGTGTGTAAAGTACTTTTTGTGTAAAGTACTAATTGTCCGAAGTACTTAGTGCGAAAATACTTAGCTCGTGAAGGAAATAGCCTACTTTGTTGCATGAGGTACTTAGTGTTTGAAGAACTCTGTACTATACGCCTGGAGGCGGTACTAAACGCCTGATGTACTTTTCCTTGTGTGGGGTAGATGGGAAAGGTAGTCAAGATAAACTTCTCCCTCGGCCATGACGAGCATCAAGGTAGACTTGTAATTTGGAACAGGTCCGCCATGACACTCATGAACTTACCTGTTGACTCCACCCATGTTCTAACTTTACAGTTTCAGTCAAAATATTTCCTTTTTTACCACAGCCTACCTATTTATATCTAAACTTTCTTTCGGTTTCTCTTTCGGCCTTGTTCACATCTTTATTTCTCTTTCAGCCTTGTTCACATCTTTATTTCTCTTTCAGCCCTTGTTCACATCTTTATTTCTCTTTCTGTCACTGCACTTCCATCTATCTCTCTCCCACAAACCCGTTTTATTGTATTTAATTCAGCCCATCTATTATTCTTATTTTATCCATCTATCTGTAAAACTATATACTTTATATATTTATCTACCTTTCCGTATTTCTGTGTTATCCATAGGCTATATTTGTATGTCAATCTTTTCCCATCTTTTTTTACAGTATATCTATCTGTCTATATTTCTGTCAAAGTGTATCTGCCAGTTTACCTATATACCAATCTATTTTCTATGTGATGCAGTAGTGACAGCGGTCGGCAACCTTTTGTTGTGTGCCAAAGTGGGATTTATAATTCATTCAGCGTGCCAACAGCCTGAAAGTCACCCTGCTTTGGCACTCAATTTCTAATAAAAGATACTTAAAATAGTTTTTCTTGGAGTCTTCCGCGTGCCATTGACACTGCCATCGTGCCGTCGGTTGCCGACCTTTGATCTATACATTAATATTAGTTAGTCAAAATGAGGCTCTAACACCTTCAAATGTTAATTACATTTTCATCTCAGTTTAACTGAGAAATATTTTGATGTGTTCTTTTTCAATCATGATGATCCGGCACAGTGCAGTCAAGCGGAATAGATACGTAGTAATCATACAAACTGGGTAGTTAATGTAATGTTTAAAAACATACATATAAATTATTTATTTATATAATTTGTATATAATTTTCAAATACTTTTTACAGTTTGATCATTTCAAAGTTATAAATTGTAAACCATTTATTCTTTTATAAAAGAAAAAAAACAGAAACATTAGAAATATTCGCTCCAATAAAACGGGTTAATTATCTCCCTTTAATTATTAGAGGATTAAAATATTTTACGTTAAACAGTAAATAAACATTTCCTGCATTAAGTGTTGTTTTGTCCATTTATGGAGATTAGCCTATATTTCAAGCTTTAATAATTACAGAAATTACATAATACAGTGCTATTAAAAATAAATCCCTAATGTTTATTAAATTAATAATACAAAAAATTGTTATTAGAATTACTTATATTTATGTTTAATTAAAGAAGATGAGCATAAAAACTCTTTTAAATGTAATTAATCTGTGTAATTAATTATCGGTCATGAGCAGTCAAATTAACTCTTCGTTTGCTTAAAACAGCTTTCATGTGCGATAAAATCTATTCACAAGTGTAAATTGAAAGCTCCAAAAGCTCTGAAAGTATAAGAGCGAATGCATAGCAGTTGAGAATAGCCGATGACTTTCCTAAGCAGCTTCCTTCAAGATTTTTCCCACAAATTTGCACGTTTAAAAAAAAGGTAAAGAACTCTTCGGACCAAACTGATCAATAGGGCTGGTGAAGCAGCGTTCACCAGTTTCTGTGGCCACGGCATACTAGGGGATGTGTGGCCAGCACAATGCCCAGCCGCCTTTACTTTACCCCAACTAATGTCAGGTACCCATCAAAGCTGGGTAGACTCAGGGACTCTATCAAATCCGAGGAAAAAATCCTAGCCTCCACCAGGATTCGAACCCAGGTCCTTCGGATCGCCAGTCGAACGCGCTGCCGCTCGGCTGCTGTGAACCATTTTGCACGTTTGGATGTTTTAAAATTAATTTTTAAAATGTAATATCCCTCCACTTAAAAAAAGATCTAGACTCTAAATCTAAGAAGGTTGTCATAATATCAAACCAGTTATGCTTGGTGTGATATGAAAAAATTAGTCCTTCAATTTGAAAGTCTTGCCTTTGATTAGAAAACTCCGCTTTGAGTGCTTCGATTTACTACTGAAAAAGCCAAACTATCTATCTCAATATATGACTTAATATAGGGACGTACATGTAGTTAAAAGTTTTGAAATTGATTTCACGGCAAGATATGTCCAGTTTCAATGCAAATCCATTCTAGTGGTCCTTGTAAATGCAAGCTCAACTCATTGAAATGTGTCGCTATGTCATTCAGGAACCTCGACTTCAACAGACAGTTTTCCTCATTCAAAACCTGAAAATGTTGTTACTTTTTTTTTATCATTAAAAGACACCTCTTGGAGGTCTCTCGCGTGCCACTGAAATTCGCTCTGCGTGCCAAGTTTGGGACGCGTGGCTAAGGTTGCCGATCCCTGCACTAGTCTACCCATATACTTTTTTTTTTTAATTTCATTCGTTGCTACTAGTCTTTTTTTTTTGCTTTATCGTTAACCTTTTTCCTTCCCTCCCTCCCTCCTTCTCTCTGTCTCCATCTCCGCCCTTTCTCTTTACTTTATTCACCGTCTTTCCCTTTCTCTCGATCCACACTTATAGTACATGTGCCATGATGTGCCACTATAACAGTACAATCTCTCGATCCACACTTATAGTACATGTGCCATGATGTGCCACTATAACAGTACAATCTCAACGAAGACTACTGAAACTGTATAGATAAGCTTAGAGTGCTTTAGGTCCATCAGACTGGTAATCTCACTGGGTAGTCTACTGAAAGTATCCGTTTATTTATTGCCATGTCTGACAATTTCTTGTTGGTTCTTGGTTGTGTCTCTTTCGAAATTTCTTTTTCTTCTAGTTGGGCACAATGCTATTGGGTTTATTCTGTAATGCCCCTAGATGTCTAGTTGGTAATGGTTGTGTATCATGTAAAGAACTTATGTCCAGTTCTGTCTAGTTGGTAATGGTTGTGTATCATGTAAAGAACTAATGTCCAGTTCTGTCTAGTTGGTAATGGTTGTGTATGCTGTAATGAACTAATGTCCAGTTCTGTGTTCTCTATAATGCATCTGTCCAGATCTAGTTTTTATGAAATTTCTATATGTAATGTCGCTTTTTAGTACATCTATTTGTTTTTTTCAAACTTGTTTTACTATTTGTGGTGTCGATGTAGTTGTTTGCCAGTTTAATTCACTTTTTACCCCGTTCACACATAGTACACCTCTTTGATTTCCAAAATTGTATTACAGTATGTGTAACAATAATTCAATCTGTCTATAGTGAGTGCTAGAACTGAAGTGAAATAGACGTAACGATAGCGATGGTAACAGCGACATCCTTTCAGTTTGCATTTTCTTAACAGCAAAGTTTGGGGGGAGGGGAAGGGGATAACATGAAGACCTAGCGGCAGCGCGTTCGACTGGTGTTCCGAAGGTTCTGGGCTCGAATCCTGGTGAAAGCTAGCATTTGCTCTCGGGTCTGGTGTGTGTCCTTGAGTCTACCCAGCTCTGATGGGTACCTGACTTGAGTTGGGGTAAAGTAATGGCGGCTGGGCATTGTACTAGCCACACAATGCCCTAGTTGGCCACAGAAACTGCTGAACGCTGCTTCATCAACGCTATGGATCAATTCGGTCCGACGGGTACTTTATTTTTAACAGCATAGCTATAGACAGCAATACAAATAAGATCCAGGTGACATAGAACCATTGTGCTTTGCTAGTTAAGTACCTTTTTTTTTTAAATACTTGTGATAGGAGAGATTGCCAAGGAAATTGTATACTGTTGAGATTGATTTCTAAGTGAATCGGTGATCGAAAAGTCGCCTCCGGGTCTCTCACTAACAACGTGTAAACCTTGAATTTCTCTTAGCATACTCACCAAAAGGAACCGAAACGTACATAGCGCTCATAGCGTTGGCAATGAGTCTCCACAAAGGGGACGTAATTGCCATGAGCACGACTACGAAAGGGAGATAATCGCGAGTCAAACATTCAGCCCACCCCAAAGGGCATTTCATGGAGTTCAAAATTAAGTTCGGATAAGAAATAATTCCTTCCCAACCCTCTGTCTTACCTGGCGTGGGAATTCGAACTCAAAGCCCTTTGGGATGGACGGTGTAGAAACCATAGGTCAATCATTGTCTCTATAACTAAGAGCTTACTTTCTGCTGGCTATTGGTTTAGAGTTTAGATAGAATACTTACAGAGTGTCTAAACGATGAGATGGTGTGAACAAGTTGTGGGTGTGTGTTTGTAACCAATGTGTGCGAGTTTGTGTTTGCTGCCCTGTCTCTTTAATGTTCACCGTAAACACTTTTTGTCTTCAAAGAATCGTAGTTACCTGTGCTAAAAATACTTTTACTCTCAGGGCATCCCAGACGGAGTGTGTGGCCAGCACGACAACGAGCAGTCCTATAATATCTCTCAGTGGCTGCCATTAACCCATCGATCAAATATTACTTTTGAGTATAGGGAGTCTCAAAAGTTTGATATTATAGAATTGGGGGAAGGGGTAATGAGGTAGGGTTGGGAGAAAAAAATAGGGGAGGGGGTGGTCGGTAAAGAGGAAAGCTGTATCGCCCACGGCTAAAGGTGTGTTGTGTCTAGTGCTTGGAACCTGTACAGGTGTCGGGTGGTCTCCGTTACTGGGGGGAGATTTCTTTGTGTCTGAAATACCACACTGAAGGAGGAAATACAAGTTGTGACCTTATGGAGGAATACTGTTCACGTTTAATGATGGAAAAAAAATTACTTTTTTTCTACCTAAGAACCTTTTGACATAAGAACCTTTTTTTAGTCCATGTTTTAGTGAAGAATTAAAGTTGTTCGGTGTATTGAAATTTGTGTGGTGCATAACCTTTAATCTTTACTTCATCTAATTGTTTCTCTCTCTCTCTCTCTCTCCCCACTCTAACTCTACTTCTAATCCGCTCTCACCCTTTAACTCTCCCCCCCTCTTTATGCGTCTAACACTCCCTCTTTAACACCACCTTCTCTCTCTCTCTCTCTCTCTCTCTCTTTCTCTCATTCCCCCAACATGTCAACCGAACCACATTTATCTCGATCACTCTCTCTATATATATATATATATATATATTTCTCTCCATCCCTCCATTTCTCATCAACCTCTCTACTCTCACCTTTCTTTCCCTCTCCTGCACCTCCACCCCACTACACCTTACGTATTTCATTATCTCTCCCTCTCTCTCCCTCTCTCTCTCTCTCTCTCTTTCTCTCTCTCTCTCTTTCTCTCTCTCTCTCTCTCTCTCTTTCTCTCTCTCTCTCTTTCTCTCTCTCTCTTTCTCTCTCTCTCTCTTTCTCTCTCTCTCTCTCCTCTCTCTCTCTCTCTCTCTCTCTCTCTCTTTCTCTCTCTCTCTCTTTCTCTTTCTCTCCTCTCTCTCTCTCCTTTCTCTCTCACTATCTGTCACCTTCTATTTCAGGATTTTTTAAAAAAATCTTCTGTTGAGTCACCGATTGGTGAGTTCTACTTTTGAAGCTTTCTCCGAGTTCAAACAAGACATCTATGTCTGCCTGCTCCAGATAAAACGAATCTGTTCACTGTTATATATACAATCTTACTGTATTAGTCGATTGGTTTGACGCACTAATTGTTTTATTCAGAATCTTTCTGAATTGAACCATTTGGTTTGATTCACCCTACCAATCATTTCCTAAGAAATATTATTGTCATCGTCGATCCAATTCTATGTATATATTTACAAAGGTCATGAGGTTGACCTATGCAGATTAAAGGTTAATGTCTATCTTCGGGTGGTTAGATTAAAATGTCTGTGTCTGAGAATGCAGATTCCTTCCTCCCACCTCCGCTTGCTCTTCATTTCCACACTCAATCTCTCTATCACTTCCCATCGTTCGCTCTTTAAATCTCTTCACTTGATCCTTCTCACCTCCTCACCCTCTCTCTATCTCATTCTTTCTCTTATAACTCTCTCTCTCTCTACCTCTCTCTCTCTCTCTGTGTATCACGTACAGATTATATGCAAACGTAGACCACAGTATAAGCTCATCTGTTAACACTTTCATCTTTGACCCTCTGCATCCACGAGTGAGTCGTCAGGCTTAGCAGAAGGTTGCTCATCTGTAGGTGTTCTCCCCCCCCCCCTGACCCCTTCCCACTACCACAGGTAACCCTCGCGTGTCCCCCGGGGGATCTTATGCCGTAAACGTAACAGGTTGACACGGCGGCAAGTGCATTGGGGGAATCCCCAATGTTTACATGTCACGGAGAATCTCACGAGACATTTCGGGGATCTTGATGTCTTTCTACTGTATTTATTGAACTTTAAACATGGCCGACTTTCCGTGGTGAAGCTGGAGCTGGATGGCTACATCGGCAATGTAATGTACTATCTCTTTGTAACATCTTTCACCGCATTTCTCATTCTCTTCTCTCTCTCTCTCTCACTTCCTTATTCTTTTTCTCTCACTTCTCCTTCTCACTTTCTCGATCCCTTTTTTTCCCCATCCCATCTTCTTCCATTTTTTTTTGTAACTTTCTCTCTCTTCCATCGAATTTCTTTCTCTTTGAATATTTTTTGTTTCTTTTTGTTGAGGAAAAGTAATGGCGGCTGGGCATTGCGCTGACCAGGGAAACTTAGGCCTGTAGTTGTGACGAGGGATTCTTTTACGCAGTAATACGAGTCAGTCTAACAGTAGTATTTCCGCATTAGTTATTTCATCTCATTCATTTATTGAATATATCGTCTTAATATAAAATCTAGTTGAAAACAACCGATACAGTTACAATCACACCTCATAATGTTCACTTTAAACAAATCATGCCGCACAAAATTTTAAAAAAAGTTAAAACGAAAGCTTTTTAAAAGAAAAAAAAACAACAGTAGTTTGAGATCATTTTCTTAAAATAATATCCAGTAGTCTAAATCGTATCCAATTTTTTTAACCAATTATTACTGTTCAAACTAGATTATGGAAAGAAAAAAACAACAACAAACAAACAAACAAAACTGTTGTTACTTGAAGTTGTTTGAAAACAAAGTTTTTTGTTGCACTTAATTATCTGATATTTTGACATAAAATTTGACACAAACATTGTCAGTGTACATTGTTTATTCAGACTTTGACTTGTTTTCTTTAAAATATATTTTTTTTTGTTTGTTTTCCATACATAATAAAATCAACACTTTTAAAACAATTTTCTTTACGATTCCTTTCTTATGAGTATTTGCTTTGATGGTGTGGCGAATGTATTGTATTGTTTATTTACTCTTAAATCTTTTTTTTTATTCGTAACTGACTAGATCTAGATATCTAGTTGCCGTTGATACGTGTAAAATATTGCTTTCGATGTATCGTTTTGTAATCATTGTTTTCACCCTTATTATCAAATCTATTGTTGCCAGTATATTCCTAATAGACTTGATGGAGTTTCACATAATTTGATCTGATCTATCTTAGACCATATAAGCTCTATCGTGTCCGGTATAGTTCTATTTATAACTTTGAATACTTGTATAGACTTGACTTGTATTTCTCTCTCCATTTACTCTATTGTAGACAGACCCACACAGGCCTCTCAATCATCACATGTTCAAGACGTCCCGACATTTTCTCTCAGTTCACTTGAGTCAACACTGCCTGCCCGGCCACCGGCTCCACTTGTTTCTTTTCTCATGCCATTGCTTCCAGAATTGACACGTCAGAACTATTTCCTCCCAACGCACCAAACCCTACCCCTTGACATCTTTTTTTTTGTGCTCGAACTAGAGGGGGGGGGGGGGGATTTGAAGCATGATGCAAGTTCATGCAATAGTCTCACTACCTCTCCTTTCTCCCCCTCCCCTATCTCCCCCTCCCCCCAGCCTTCCACCTATATAATTATGTTTGTGAGAGACTCAAGTGTCCATTGGCTGCGTTTTTCTTTCTTTCTGTTTGGTGGAGGGGAGGGGGGTAATATTTGATGAACGGCGAAAAGGAGGTGATGATCGAATGATCTGTAAAGTAACCACACAGAAAGGTTTACTGTATCTGTAAAGTAACCACACAGAAAGGTTTACTGTATCTGTAAAGTAACCACACAGAAAGGTTTACTGTATCTGTAAAGTAACCACACAGAAAGGTTTACTGTATCTGTAAAGTAACCACACAGAAAAGTTTACTGTATCTGTAAAGTAACCACACAGAAAGGTTTACTGTATCTGTAAAGTAACCACACAGAAAGGTTTACTGTATCTGTAAAGTAACCACACAGAAAGGTTTACTGTATACCTCATTGGCTTTGTGCTCACGATACGTTATTGTTGCCATCGATAAGAACTACTCGTGATCTGCGGTGTACTGACAATGGATGGGTTCGGGGGGGGGGGGGGAGGTTGATATGGGGGGGGGGATATTATGTTTGATGGATGAGTTCAATTTAACACTTGCTTTACAGCACCAATGGGGCGTGGCGATTCCCATGTTTCTCGATTACCTGGCTCCAACTCTCCAACTGTCCACAGTTTATTGCTTGGCTGAGCTATTTGCGTGTGTGTGTTGTATATGTTTCTCTTTTTCTTGTGGGTGGTCTTTTGTTGTTGTTGTTTTGTGTGACTTCGGTGGTCTTAAAGATGCTGTAGTTACCGTGATAATAAACTTTAAAATGCGGTGAAAACTGTAATTATTATAAGTTATCAGGTAGTAATTTAACATAATTATAGGAGTAAAAACCGTAAGCCACAAAGCCACTAATTATTTTTACATAATATATGTTCTAGTGATCGAATTATTGGAAAACCATAGGCAAGATTTTTAATTATCCGCTAATAAGGTCACAAATTATTCACATCATTCACATCATTTAAAACATTAATAAAAATGCAAGACTAGACTCGGACCACGGATGAGCGTAGGACGCAATAATCTTCTTTATAGAAGGAGCGTCTGTAATGTATAAGATAAGATAATTATCCTGCATCGTAATGTTGTGTAAAAAAATGTAACACTGTATCAGCTTATTGATTCATTAAGTAGACCTCTCCTTAATATCACCCACTTATGCGGACTACCCGGTGAGTGTATAACAGAGCCATAGACTGGAAATTATTATTCCAATACCCAAGGCGCTACTTCTCTGTGATATTTTGACATCGATGGCCTGACATCATCAACAGCAAGTGGTTCCTGTGTTAACGTTCAATTCAGAATAGGATGGTTTGTTTGAAGTAGCGTAGAAATAAAACGTAGACCAATCAAACAAAAAAAGCACCTGTGGAAACATAAGTTGCCGTTGACATGATTGATTTACACGAGTGGAACGTACGGTTAAGTGCTTCCGATACAATCATTAGCACCTGTGTGATTGGGTGCAAATGGGAACTGCGCACCACGGTGATCCAATAATGGCCACTGTGGTTGGCGTTTAGCGCGCGACATGATCCAATCATTGAAAATTTGGTGCGTGTTTTGCGCGTGACGTGATCCAATCATTGAACATTTGGTGCGTGTCTAGCGTGAGACGTGATCCAATTATGACCATTGCGGAGAAGTTTAAGCGTAAGACGTGATACAATCAATAAACTTTTAAGGGGCGTTTAGCTGTTAGACGTGATACAATCATTAAACGTGATCTAACCATTAAAATTTTAGCGGGATTTCAATTTATTTCGTGGTTGAGTCATGACCATTGTAGTGTACATGTTTGCATCCACACCCTCAGCGACCTGAAGGTACTGGACACTGGTTCAAATCTGTTCACCGATCAACATTGCAGACAAGCACGGGTTTAGGGCCTAGGTTCCCACGTATTATATTAACGTAAAGAGTCCATGATTTTTTTTTATTATGTCTACATTGATTAGAGTATTTTGCACTTTTCAGTAAGAAAGTTTTTTAAATTTTAAATTTAATGAAAGAGATAATATTGAGATCTTATGTTTCGTTGTTACTTTCAACAGTTGGCACTTTTTTGGGATGAAAAGACATGCTCAGATTAGATTATAATTAATCTAGGTCTTTTGTGTGTGTGTGTAATATTTCAGTATCTGCTATTGTCTTGTGCTAGGGGTCGGCAACCTTTTGCTAACAGTATGCCAATGTAGGGTTACTAATTCATTCAGTGTGCCAACAGCCTGAAAGGCATCCTATTCTTTTCTTGTAGAGGAAATTAACTTTATTTATCCTTTTCGGGAGCCTTCCGCGTGCCATTTGAAAATCGCTCTGAGTGCCAAGTCTGGCACGCGTTTCGTAGATCGCCGATCCCTGTGCTATGCAATCGTCTGCTAATACTTTTTTTTTTCTCTTAACACTAATAGTACTTAAATTGGAAATAGTAAGGGGGTGTTTATATATGTTTAAAGGGGTGTTAGTATTTTTTTTTTTTAAAGTAGTTTATCAAATGCTTTAATAATCGTATACTCTACTATCTATCTGTTAACTATTGTTATCTTTGAACAAATAATTCATCTCTTCATTTATTTCTTCCAGAATCGTGGCAGCGGTCTAGACATGAATGTCCTCAAGGCCTGGGAAATGGGATATACTGGGAAAGACATCGTAGTGACCATACTGGACGACGGCATCGAGAAGGATCATCCGGACCTGATCCGAAACTATGTAAGTAACGCACACATTATTTGACCCGTTCCACACCGTAATTTATCCTGGTGTTGCCATTAACATATTTACCTTATTAGCCACATCTTGAAGGTGCCTAAACATCCCCCCCCCCATGCCATTTCTTACAGAAGAATGCACAGGAGTGCCTCCTTCACTTTACTTCATTAGCCACATGTTGATGGTGCCTTACCTTGGCATCCACAGGTCCTTTCTTATAGCAGCATGCCTCGCACGGGAGTTTGTCATCCACTTTACTTCATTAGCCACATGTTGATGGTGCTTTACCTTGGCATCCACAGGTCCTTTCTTATAGCAGCATGCCTCGAACGGGAGTTTGTCATCCACTTTACTTCATTAGCCACATGTTGATGGTGATTTACCTTGGCATCCACAGGTCCTTTCTTATAGCAGCATGCCTCGCACGGGAGTTTGTCATCCACTTTACTTCATTAGCCACATGTTGAAGGATGTCTTACCTTGGCATCCACAGGTCCTTTCTTATAGCAGCATGCCTCGCACGGGAGTTTGTCATCCACTTTACTTCATTAGCCACATGTTGAAGGATGTCTTACCTTAGCATCCACAGGTCCTTTCTTATAGCAGCATGCCTCGCACGGGAGTTTGTCATCCACTTTACTTCATTAGCCACATGTTGATGGTGCTTTACCTTGACATCCATAGGTCCTTTCTTATAGCAGCATGCCTCGAACAGGAGATTTCCCTCCACCTCCAAGCCTTGAACTTGTAATTGAACTTGAACTAATCTTTAGAGCCAATAGAATCCGTTATTTAAATCTAAACTAACCTGTGTTTATCGTTTGCTCTATGTTTTCTTATAAGGCGACTACGCCAGAGTAAGTTAGCATTGAATTACTTATGAAATAAATACTTTACGTTACTCATTACGTAATGTTTAATTGAATGGGCCGTATTGCTTGTAATTAAATTACAAGTCAGTCATAAAACATTGACTTGTAAAAGGGGCAAGGGTGTTAACTCTCAGCAGCAATACGGCCCATAAGAGTAACCACGGACTTTGATCAACAATTACTGGCGTGGATATATGTGCATTGTCGTGTGACATTAGATAGCTTGACTCTGTAAAAGAAACTGTTGAGTTTATTTTCTACATTTGTCCGATCGTTTTATAAACCAGGGGTCGGCAACCTTTTGATATTAGTGTGACAAGGTAGCATTTGTAAATTATTCAGTGTGCCAACAGTATAAAAGCCATATTGCTCTTTACTTGTATTAGACACTTGACGAGACTTTTTTTGGTGGTCTACTGCGTGCCATTGAAAATCGCTAGGCGCGCCAAGTCTGTCACGCGTTCCATAGGTAGCCGTTCCCGGTTCTAGACCATTCACTCAGCTTCCTTTTCTTTCTCCGTCCCTAGCTCTCTCTCTCTCTCTCTCTCTCTCTCTCTCTGTCTCTCTCTCTCTGTCTCCCTCTCTCTCTCTCTCTCTCTCTCTCTGTCTCTCTGTCTCTCTTGTCTCTCTCTCTCTCTCTCTCTCTCTCTCTCTGTCTCTCTCTCTCTCTCTCTCTCTCTGTCACTTTCATTTGAAGAGACACTTTAAGTACCATTTCTCCACTTACTTGTCAAAAGTATATTTCTTCGGTGTATGACTTCACAAACGCACACACACACACCACACACACAATTATAGACACCACAGTCTACTTGGACACCCGGGGGAGAAACCCAGCATCAACTGAGTTCTAAGACGAGCTATTCCCACATGGACCCTAAATGCTACAGCTGTATGCTAATCTGCTTTTCCTATGGTATGGAAACTTGACTCCTTCGTCCCTTTCCAAATGTCACCGTATTAAAATTGCCTAAAAAAAGAAAACGGAGGAGCCTTCCGTCTTTTACGTAACGATGTTCAGGAGCGAACCTAAAGGGGAGGGGGGGGGTCACACCTAGGTTATAGGTTCTATCCGGGAGTCAGCTACCTGACGTTATCGGCGTCCCGTGTAACGTAGGGTACGGTCTCCGCAGCCACCTGCAATACATATCTTGTCCCCATTGCATCATTTTTTTCCCCTCGGATCGTTATCGTGGAGGCTCGCCCGTATACCTCATGCAATGTCGCCCGGCAGCACCAATCCCAGACAGTATGTATGGGCATCCAGGCACCAGGGCGGGATTGAGGCGGGCACGTCGTGCACATTGCTTCCTCCCCACCGAGGCTAGGAGCTTCTCGGTCGTACGATGAGACGAGACCTTGGACGCGCTGCAGAGGCTGTCCCCCGTGCGTTAGCCAAAACGGCATGGCTTAGATTTGTTCCCGGGACTAGAAGTTGACCCTGATTCTACCCAGCTCTGATAGGTACCCGAATGTAGTAGGGGTAAAGTAAAGGCTGCTGGGCATTGTACTGGTCGCACAATTCCCAAGTATGCCGTGGCCACAGAAACTGGTGAAAGCCTCTGCACCGGCCCTATGATCGTATTTTGCTTTCTTAAAATCAGGGTGCATCATTAGCTCACACTGCAAGGGGGCTTGCCGACACAGGGCTAATCGACCTTAATCCACCCCCCCCCCTCTTTATTTCCAGAGAACATCGCAGTTTACCAAGATGGCATTCACCGTCACAGGGACTAGGGATTATCCGACGTCCCCGTGTGTTCATCTAAATCTAAATAAACAAAGATCCGGCGCCGCGATAGTTGGACACGAGTGACTGAGTACTCGACCACGACTCGTCATTGATCGATCGGCCCTGTCTATAATAGTTTGAAAATATGACTTTAATGCGGGATTAAAGGCAGGATTATGGACATTGCTAAGTAAATTAGTTAATTTATTTCCTTAACACCCCACCAAACCCTCTTTTTACATAAGAACAAAAAAACAGTAAGAGCTAAAGATACTATTGTTTCCATTTCCTGCTTGTGGTCAATTATCCGAACTGATGGCCATCTATTTCCAACTGTCCTGCTATCTTGTGCTCAAGTGACCATCGCTAAACGACGGTAGGAAATGAGCTATCGATCTGGCCTTGCCGCGCGCAGTCGTCGATAATCCGAAAGATAATATCATTTTCTGTTGCCCGTGTGCTGTACTCCCCTTCCTTCTTTACGCCCCAAACCTCGCCCCCCCCCCTCACCCCCCCCCCCCAGCTCAAGTTACAGTCACAGTTCGTATATGTCTGTGTTTGTGTGAGAATGTAATAGGTTTTACTTTTATATTAAGACTCCTTATCTAGTTGCGCTCTGTGGGTGGAGGTTGGGGGGTGGGGGTGCGAAGTATTTTTAGTTCAGGTCATGATGGCATTTCATGCTCACACATCGGTCGTGTGTTACTGTGTTTTGTGAATTGCGTGGCTGTGTCGGGCGCTAGTTGAGATAACTGTTATCTAGCGTGGGCACAATTAACTCTTCTGCTGAAATAAACAAGATAGAAGGACCGAGAGTAGGAGGGAGAGAGAGAGAGAGAGGAGAGAAATCTGTGGGAGAGATAGTGTGTGTGTGACAGAGAGAGAGCGAAAGAGACAGGCAGAGGTATGCCACTGTCATCAAGTTAACTCCTTTAGAGGCTTATCCGATGTATCCACTATTTGAAGAGTTCCAGTGTGGTGTTGGACAGTTAGCCAGAAGCTTAATAAATGTTTCAATGCTCAAAGTCACATACAATTCTATGAAAACTAGAAATCATATCTGTGAGGAATATATCGAAATTTATTAAATCTACATCAATTAGTAAGAAGGCTTATTAGCATTATCAATTAATTTAGTATAGAAACTTTATACAAATGTATTTAATCTACATCAATTTTTATAAACACCATATCAGCGATAGCTATATCATGATTTATATTTAAAATATATCTATTAGAAAATAGGATATATCATAATATTTGAAAGAACTGCATTGAAATCTACAGATTGTATAAAGTACAAAGGCTACATGAAATGTGTAAAGGCTGTGTTATGTATGAACTCTATGTAAAATATATCAATTAGTAAGAAGGCTTTATCAATATCCTACAGAAGTCATATAGTAATTTATTCAATCATCATCAGACTGTGTCAAAGCCACATCAACATCCACGAAGGCATTATTTGTATTCTCTTTTTTCTTCTATTATGCTTCTTTGTTATTTTCTTAGTTATTTTCTTTGTTATTTTCTTTGTTATTTTCTTTGTTAGTTTCTTTGTTATTTTCTTTGTTATTTTCTTTGTTAGTTTCTTTGTTATTTTCTTTGTTAGTTTCTTTGTTAGTTTCTTTGTTATTTTCTTTGTTAGTTTCTTTGTTATTTTCTTTGTTAGTTTCTTAGTTATTTTCTTTGTTATTTTCTTTGTTATTTTCTTTGTTAGTTTCTTTGTTATTTTCTTTGTTATTTTCTTTGTTAGTTTCTTTGTTATTTTCTTTGTTAGTTTCTTAGTTATTTTCACTCATATAATACTTCCCTCTAAATATTTATATTTTTCTCTATCACTCGAATATGTGTGTGTTCTTTTGTCGTTCTGATGTGGGTGTTCTACATTCCACCCGTCTCTCTTTCTCTCTCTCTCTCTCTCTCACTCCTTCTCTCTCCCTTTCTATCTCTCTCCTTCTATCCCTTGCTGTCTCCCTATCTCTTACGTATCTTTCTAATCCCTCTCACTCACTCTTTTTCTTTCTCTGAGACAAAATACTGCAAGTAGGTGAAGGCAGACTGAGACTAATTTGATCCTAGCCTCAAGGGTTACAGCCATACCCTCAGAATCAAACCCTAAATCCCCCAGCGCCTATCTCCAATGGCCTCGATATCATCACTCAGATCTGGCGCCCCCCCCACCCCGAGTTTCAACACCTTGTCTACTCTTTCCTCACCTTTCCCCTTCTCCCTTGTCACTCCAGGAGAACATCAATAAAAGCTTCAATCCGCCAGGGCAAGAGAAACACAAATAATATAATAAAAGGGTGTGAGAGATGAAGAGCTTCAATTGAGTCTTCCTACAAACAGCAGCTCGCCGTGGGCTTTAGATACACACATAAACAACTTTATACTCAACGCTTTCGTCTACCACTTGTTCAATTAACTTTACAATTATATCTTATTCCAATCACTCTAACAATGTTTTCTAAGCCGCGATTTTTTTTTTTTTTTTTTTTTTTAGATCTAATTGAATGTTAACACAGGATCAATTCGGTTGTTTTAAATCTCAGACAGTTTTCATTGAAAATATTGGTGCTGTTACTCTTTAACTATAGGAGAACATGTTTATTATCACAGATATATATTTGTTTAACCAGATTGAGCCACACCGAAACAATGTGCAGCTCTAACGTCACTGTCAGTATGTGTGGTTCTCATTGTTGGTTTCTGTTCTTAAAAAACAACAACAACGTAAAGTCAGGCCTTAGACTTCACGAAACAATACATTTGTATATACAATGAAATTATTCGTAGCCAGTCTTGAAATTTGCCTCTCTATTTTTTTATACATAGGCTATTCTTTACTTGTTCAATGGGAAAAAATCCATCTCGAAAATCAAATAAAGTATTAACAGCTGCATATGAATACATATGTTGTGGAATGAATGAGGAATTGTTGCCCCCAAGTATTAATCAGTTGTAAGAGTGAGTAGGTGTTACCTCAGTTGTATGCGCGAGTAGGTGTTACCTCAGTTTACAGCAGTTGTATGCGCGAGTAGGTGTTACCTCAGTTGTATGCGCGAGTAGGTGTTACCTCAGTTTACAGCAGTTGTATGCGCGAGTAGGTGTTACCTCAGTTTACAGCAGTTGTATGCGCGAGTAGGTGTTACCTCAGTTGTATGCGCGAGTAGGTGTTACCTCAGTTGTATGCGCGAGTAGGTGTTACCTCAGTTTACAGCAGTTGTATGCGCGAGTAGGTGTTACCTCAGTTGTATGCGCGAGTAGGTGTTACCTCAGTTGTATGCGCGAGTAGGTGTTACCTCAGTTTACAGCAGTTGTATGCGCGAGTAGGTGTTACCTCAGTTGTATGCGCGAGTAGGTGTTACCTCAGTTGTATGCGCGAGTAGGTGTTACCTCAGTTTACAGCAGTTGTATGCGCGAGTAGGTGTTACCTCAGTTTACAGCAGTTGTATGCGCGAGTAGGTGTTACCTCAGTTGTATGCGCGAGTAGGTGTTACCTCAGTTGTATGCGCGAGTAGGTGTTACCTCAGTTTACAGCAGTTGTATGCGCGAGTAGGTGTTGCAGTTGCGCCCTACTATATAAGTGGAAAAGTGAGTGGCTGTTGAAGAATGGATTTTAAAGTAAGCCATCATTCCACATAAACATCAGCAAACTGTCCTTGTTTTACTTGTTTGTTGTTGTTTTAAGACCTTGGTTTTGTAATCCCATGCAAACATCTGGAAACTCTACAGAAGGCTGACACTTAGCATCTCTTCTTCGCTTTGTTGGCTTTAGAAGCACGAGCAAGCGCGTGACAGCTCCATTGACGGATGTAATGTTGTGTGCGAGTGCAACCCCCCCCCCCCCCCACCACCACCCACCCACCACAGTATTGTAGTTTATGTAACTTATTTTGGCTGTTGGCACATATCAACTTGTATATATAGCTGGCATTACCTTTACAATGAGTTCTCCCACATATCAACTTGTATATGTAGCTGGCATTACCTTTACAATGAGTTCTCCCACATATCAACTTGTATATGTAGCTGGCATTACCTTTACAATGAGTTCTCCCACATATCAACTTGTATATATAGCTGGCATTACCTTTACAATGAGTTCTCCCACATATCAACTTGTATATGTAGCTGGCATTACCTTTACAATGAGTTCTCCCACATATCAACTTGTATATGTAGCTGGCATTACCTTTACAATGAGTTCTCCCACATATCAACTTGTATATATAGCTGGCATTACCTTTACAATGAGTTCTCCCACATATCAACTTGTATATGTAGCTGGCATTACCTTTACAATGAGTTCTCCCACATATCAACTTATATATATAGCTGGCATTACCTTTACAATGAGTTCTCCCACATATCAACTTATATATGTAGCTGGCATTACCTTTACAATGAGTTCTCCCACATATCAACTTATATATATAGCTGGCATTACCTTTACAATGAGTTCTCCCACATATCAACTTATATATGTAGCTGGCATTACCTTTACAATGAGTTCTCCCACATATCAACTTATATATATAGCTGGCATTACCTTTACAATGAGTTCTCCCACATATCAACTTATATATGTAGCTGGCATTACCTTTACAATGAGTTCTCCCACATATCAACTTATATATATAGCTGGCATTACCTTTACAATGAGTTCTCCCACATATCAACTTATATATATAGCTGGCATTACCTTTACAATGAGTTCTCCCTGATGGTCAGCTCTACAGTTGACTATAAATTCCTGACCAGGGTATAAATAAACATGGGAACTTGCATCTGCATAACCATCGTAGTGCGACTTTTAGGTTATGAATGCATTTTTTTTAATGCATTCTAATGACTATCATAATTTATGTGGGCATCACCATTGTATCACCACTAGACACCACATTCAAGTAAATGACTTAGGGAAAGAGGCCGCTCGAACAATAATTATCTATTTGACCCAAGATGATGATACTTGTCTGATAATATAATTTTTTTTTTTATAAACTAGTATGAATACAATGAGTATGATTGAGAGCATTTATCGACATACTTGAGAGCTTTTTTTTCATGCCATCCAGCCTGTTTCCATTCAGAATTCAGACCAATTTCACGAAGCACTCTTTTCGAAACTACCTTCAAAAATGATCTCTAAATCTCTGTTGGTAAAATAAGTAGCTTGAACCTAGACATTCCTTGACAACATAATCACGTGATGTTCTTTCATTCTGTCTTATGCACCAAATATTTCCCGAGTCGTTACAATACTTTTTTTAGGCACCGTGGCCGAGAGGCAGCGCGTACAGTTGGAGTACCGAATGACCTGGGTTCGAATCCTGGTGAATCATAGGGTGTTTTTTTTTCCGCGACTCGATGGTGCCCCTGAGTCTACCCAGCTCTGATGGGTACCTGACTTTAGTTGGGATAAAGTAAAGGCGGCTGGGCATTGTGAAGGCAACACATCGCCTAGTATGTCGTGGGCACAGAAACTGGTGAACGCTGCTTCACCGGGCCTGTGATTAATTCTATCCGAGGGGCACTTTACTTACAATACTTTTGTAGTGGTTTGCAATCTGTGGTAAATTAATTCTGCTATTGGTCTGCGTTAAAAAAAAATTGTGCCTGTCAGTTAAACTACAAGTTCCACACGTTGGTACCAAAGTAAATTTAATATGTATAGACTTTATATTATTATTTTGTAAGCTGTCTCGCCACTTGCTCGTGCGATGGAAAGTTGCTCATGCGCGTACAAACCTCACCGTAAATGACTAATGAACTTGTCATCTGCTCATCGACAAGGCACACCCATCGCCTAGATGCGGATCAAACACACACATCTCTTGTTGGTGCTGTCATGTCCTCTCTTGTTGGTGCTGTCCTGTCCTCTCTTGTTGGTGCTGTCCTGTCCTCTCTTTTCGGTGCTGTCTAGTCCCCACTTGTCGATGCTGTCCTGTCCTCTCTTGTTGGTGCTGTCCTGTCCTCTCTTGTTGGTGCTGTCCTGTCCTCTCTTGTTGGTGCTGTCCTGTCCTCTCTTGTTGGTGCTGTCTAGTCCCCTCTTGTCGATGCTGTCCTGTCCTCTCTTATTGGTGCTGTCCTGTCCTCTCTTGTTGGTGCTGTCCTGTCATCTCTTGTTGGTGCTGTCTAGTCCCCTCTTGTCGATGCTGTCCTGTCCTCTCTTGTTGGTGCTGTCTAGTCCCCTCTTGTTGATGCTGTCCTGTCCTCTCTTGTTGGTGCTGTCTAGTCCTCTCTTGTCGGTGCTGTCCTGTCCTCTCTTGTTGGTGCTGTCTAGTCCCCTCTTGTCGATGCTGTCCTGTCCTATCTTGTTGGTGCTGTCCTGTCCTCTCTTGTTGGTGCTGTCCTGTCCTCTCTTGTTGGTGTTGTCTAGTCCCCCCTTGTCGAGGCTGTCCTGTCCTCTCTTGTTGGTGCTGTCTAGTCCCCTCTTGTCGATGCTGTCCTGCCCTCTCTTGTCGGTGCTGTATAGTCCTCTCTTGTCGATGCTGTCCTGTCCTCTCTTGTTGGTGCTGTCTAGTCCCCACTTGTCGAAACTGTCCTGTCCTCTCTTGTTGGTGCTGTCTAGTCCCCACTTGTCGATGCTGTCCTGTCCTCTCTTGTTGGTGCTGTCTAGCCCCCTCTTGTCGATGCTGTCCTGTCCTCTCTTGTTGGTGTTGTCTAGTCCCCTCTTGTCGATGCTGTCCTGTCCTCTCTTGTTGGTGTTGTCTAGCCCCCTCTTGTCGATGCTGTCCTGTCCTCTCTTGTTGGTGCTGTCTAGTTCCCTCTTGTCGATGCTGTCCTGTCCTCTCTTGTTGGTGATGTCTTGTCCCCTCTTGTCGATGCTGTCCTGTCCTCTCTTTTTGTTGCTGTCTAGTTCCCTCTTGTCGATTGTTACCTGTACTCTCTTGTTGTTGCTGTCTAGTTCCCTCTTGTCGATGCTGTCCTCTCTTCTTGGTGCTGTCTTTTGTTGGTGAAGTCTAGTCCTCTATTGTTGGTGCTGTCTAGTCCTATTTTGTTGGTGCTGTCTATTCCTCTCTTGTTGGTGCTGTCTAGTCCTCTATTGTTGGTGCTGTCCAGTTCTCTATTGTTGGTGTTGTCCTGTCCTCTATTGTTGGTGCTGTCTAGTCCTATTTTGTTAGTGCTGTCTATTCCTCTCTTGTTGGTGCTGTCTAGTCCTCTATTGTTAGTGCTGTCTAGTCCCCTCTTGTCGATGCTGTCCTGTCCTCTATTGATGGTGTTGTCTTGTCCCCACTTATCGGTGCTGTCCTGTCCTCTCTTGTTGGTGCTGTATTGTCCCCACGTGTCGATGCTGTCATGTCCTCTCTTGTTGGTGCTGTCTAGCCCCCTCTTGTCGATGCTGTCCTGTCCTCTCTTGTTGGTGATGTCTTGTCCCCTCTTGTCGATGCTGTCCTGTCCTCTCTTGTTGGTGCTGTCTAGTTCCCTCTTGTCGATGCTTTCCTGTCCTCTCTTGTTGGTGTTGTCTAGTTCCCTCTTGTCAATGCTGTCCTGTCCTCTCTTGTTGTTGCTGTCTAGTTCCCTCTTGTCGATGCTGTCCTCTCTTCTTGGTGCTGTCTTTTGTTGGTGCTGTCTAGTCCTCTATTGTTGGTGCTGTCTAGTCCTATTTTGTTGGTGCTGTCTAGTCCTCTCTTGTTGGTGCTGTCTAGTCCTCTATTGTTGGTGCTGTGTAGTCCTCTATTGTTGGTGTTGTCCTGTCCTCTATTGTTGGTGCTGTCTATTCCTCTCTTGTTGGTGCTGTCTAGTCCTCTATTGTTGGTGCTGTCTAGTCCTCTATTGTTGGTGTTGTCCTGTCCTCTATTGTTGGTGTTGTCCTGTCCTTTATTGTTGGTGCTGTCTTGTCCTATTTTGTTGGTGCTGTCTATTCCTCTCTTGTTGGTGCTGTCTAGTCCTCTATTGTTGGTGCTGTCTAGTCCCCTCTTGTCGATGCTGTCCTGTCCTCTCTTGATGGTGTTGTCTTGTCCCCACTTATCGGTGCTGTCCTGTCCTCTCTTGTTGGTGTTGTATTGTCCCCACGTGTCGATGCTGTCATGTCCTCTCTTGTTGGTGCTGTCTAGCCCCCTCTTGTCGATGCTGTCCTGTCCTCTCTTGTTGGTGATGTCTTGTCCCCTCTTGTCGATGCTGTCCTGTCCTCTCTTGTTGGTGCTGTCTAGTCCTCTCTTCTTGGTGCTGTCTAGTCCTCTATTGTTGGTGCTGTCTAGTCCTCTATTGTTGGTGTTGTCCTGTCCTCTATTGTTGGTGCTGTCCTGTCCTTTATTGTTGGTGCTGTTTTGTCCTCTCTAGTTGTTGCTGGTTAGTTCCCTCTTTTTGGTGTTGCCTTGTCCTCAATTTTCGATTCTCTTGTCGCGTTTAATGTGTACGAATCCCACTCCTCTCGACGAGAAATTGCCAAGTCTGCTGGCCTCGGAACCCTGGCTCCGCTAGCACTTCCGCTCTATCAAAGTAGGGCATCGCACAGAAACGGACTACTTGGGTGGATAAGGCGAATTTACTTTGAAATTACGCTGAAACCCGGAGAATAATTTATATGTTTCGTTTGAAATGTCAAATGTCATGGGTTTGTCTGCCTCTCTCTTCTTCTTCTCCCCTCCCCCTTCCTCCGACCCCCACTCTCTTGTGCTGCAGGTCTCTAGTCATATCCCAGTGCATGGTGGCAATAAACGAAGGGAAGCAATCCTAAATGAAATTGTTAAGAGAGAAACAAGATTAATGTAGTATTGCTTGGTTACCGTATTAAATGCTCACAAAATATGCCAAGGGAGATCAATGTCAAAACATTATATTTTTTTTCTAGTATTGTGAACTGTAAAAGGAAATCGTATATATAAATTTATTCTCTATATCGAGCTTTTATTCTTTGTATTATTTATGCATTGTTATTCTATCTATCTAACTGGGTAAATATCTTTCTATATTTCTCTATCTTTCTCAATATCTTTATGTCAAAACTTCTATCTATCTATCTTCCTATTTCTAAGTATCTAATTATGTATCAATCTGTCTAAAGTCTAAACTATCTATTTTCCGATCTACCTAAAGGGTAGGCCTATTTATATCTCACTCCATTAATGTAAACTACCTCATCTCAGCTACCCATCTAAAAAACATTTTGTAATCATCTATCATATTATCTGTCCTCGTCCGTCTGACTGCGTGCGTGCGTTTGTTCGTATGTTCATTGAAACAAACTTGATTGTTGAAAAAAGTATTATAAGATAACCTAATTTCTCTTTCTGTTTTCAGTAGCCGTCGTGAAATAGGCTATATCACACAGAGTCAAACTTCGATGTTGTTTTTTTTTTGTGGGAAACCGAAACCGACTTAATCCGAAGCAATTATGATCATATCAATTAATCCGAGGCAATTATGATCATATCAATCAATGTAAGAATTAATCCGAGGCAATTATGATCATATCAATCAATGTAAGAATTAATCCGAGGCAATTATGATCATATCAATCAATGTAAGAATTAATCCGATGCAATTATGATCATATCAATCAATGTAAGAATTAATCCGAGGCAATTATGATCATATCAATCAATGTAAGATTAATCCGAGGCAATTATGATCATATCAATCAATGTAAGATTAATCCGAGACAATTATGATCATATCAATCAATGTAAGAATTAATCCGAGCAATTATGATCATATCAATCAATGTAAGACTTAATCCGAGACAATTATGATCATATCAATCAATGTAAGAATTAATCCGAGGCAATTATGATCATATCAATCAATGTAAGATTAATCCGAGGCAATTATGATCATATCAATCAATGTAAGATTAATCCGAGGCAATTAATTATGATCATATCAATCAATGTAAGGTTAATCCGAGGCAATTATGATCATATCAATCAATGTAAGATTAATCCGAGGCAATTAATTATGATCATATCAATCAATGTAAGAATTAATCCGAGCAATTATGATCATATCAATCAATGTAAGATTAATCCGAGGCAATTAATTATGATCATATCAATCAATGTAAGATTAATCCGAGACAATTATGATCATATCAATCAATGTAAGATTAATCCGATGCAATTATGATCATATCAATCAATATAAGATTAATCCGAGGCAATAATGATCATATCAATCAATGTAAGATTAATCCGAGGCAATTATGATCATATCAATCAATGTAAGAATTAATCTGAGGCAATTATGATCATATCAATCAATGTAAGAATTAATCCGAGGTAATTATGATCATATCAACCAATGTAAGAATTAATCCGAGGCAGTTATGATCATATTAATCATTGTAAGAATTAATCCGAGGCAATTATGATCATATCAATCAATGTAAGAATTAATCCGAGGCAATTATGATCATATCAATCAATGTAAGAATTAATCCGAGGCAATTATGATCATATCAATCAATGTAAGAATTAATCCGAGGCAATTATGATCATATCAATCAATGTAAGAATTAATCCGAGGCAGTTATGATCATATCAATCAATGTAAGATTCGATACACTTTGTCTAGACGCTCTGTAATTCATATCGAAAACACATCCAATATAGAAACATCTTATTTTGTTTCGTGCAACTAAAGATAATAAATGAATACAAAATGGATATGAAAGACTAAAGTACACAATAAATTAATATGTAAGAATTAATCCGAGGCAATTATGATCATATCAATCAATGTAAGAATTAATCCGAGGCAGTAATGATAATATCAATCAATGTAAGAATTAATCCGAGGCAATTATGATCATATCAATCAATGTAAGAATTAATCCGAGGCAATTATGCTCATATCAATCAATGTAAGAATTAATCCGAGGCAATTATGATCATATCAATCAATGTAAGAATTAATCCGATGCAATTATGATCATATCAATCAATGTAAGAATTAATCCGAGGCAATTATGATCATATCAATCAATGTAAGATTAATCCGAGGCAATTATGATCATATCAATCAATGTAAGATTAATCCGAGACAATTATGATCATATCAATCAATGTAAGAATTAATCCGAGCAATTATGATCATATCAATCAATGTAAGACTTAATCCGAGACAATTATGATCATATCAATCAATGTAAGAATTAATCCGAGGCAATTATGATCATATCAATCAATGTAAGATTAATCCGAGGCAATTATGATCATATCAATCAATGTAAGATTAATCCGAGGCAATTAATTATGATCATATCAATCAATGTAAGGTTAATCCGAGGCAATTATGATCATATCAATCAATGTAAGATTAATCCGAGGCAATTAATTATGATCATATCAATCAATGTAAGAATTAATCCGAGCAATTATGATCATATCAATCAATGTAAGATTAATCCGAGGCAATTAATTATGATCATATCAATCAATGTAAGATTAATCCGAGACAATTATGATCATATCAATCAATGTAAGATTAATCCGAGGCAATTATGATCATATCAATCAATATAAGATTAATCCGAGGCAATAATGATCATATCAATCAATGTAAGATTAATCCGAGGCAATTATGATCATATCAATCAATGTAAGAATTAATCTGAGGCAATTATGATCATATCAATCAATGTAAGAATTAATCCGAGGTAATTATGATCATATCAACCAATGTAAGAATTAATCCGAGGCAGTTATGATCATATTAATCATTGTAAGAATTAATCCGAGGCAATTATGATCATATCAATCAATGTAAGAATTAATCCGAGGCAATTATGATCATATCAATCAATGTAAGAATTAATCCGAGGCAGTTATGATCATATCAATCAATGTAAGATTCGATACACTTTGTCTAGACGCTCTGTAATTCATATCGAAAACACATCCAATATAGAAACATCTTATTTTGTTTCGTGCAACTAAAGATAATAAATGAATACAAAATGGATATGAAAGACTAAAGTACACAATAAATTAATATGTAAGAATTAATCCGAGGCAATTATGATCATATCAGTCAATGTAAGAATTAATCCGAGGCAATTATGATCATATCAATCAATGTAAGAATTAATCCGAGGCAATTATGATCAAATCAATCAATGTAAGATTAATCCGAGACAATTATGATCAAATCAATCAATGTAAGAATTAATCCGAGGCAATTATGATCATATTAATCAATGTAAAAATTAATCCGAGGCAATTATGATCATATCAATCAATGTAAGAATTAATCCGATGCAATTATGATCATATTAATCAATGTAAAAATTAATCCGAGGCAATTATGATCATATCAATCAATGTAAGAATTAATCCGAGGCAATTATGATCATATCAATCAATGTAAGAATTAATCCGAGGCAGTAATGATAATATCAATCAATGTAAGAATTAATCCGAGGCAATTATGATCATATCAATCAATGTAAGAATTAATCCGAGGCAATTATGCTCATATCAATCAATGTAAGAATTAATCCGAGGCAATTATGATCATATCAATCAATGTAAGAATTAATCCGAGGCAATTATGATCATATCAATCAATGTAAGAATTAATCCGAGGCAATTATGATCATATCAATCAATGTAAGAATTAATCCGAGGCAATTATGATCATATCAATCAATGTAAGAATTAATCCGAGGCAATTATGATCATATCAATCAATGTAAGATTCGATACACTTTGTCTAGACGCTCTGTAATTCATATCGAAATTCATATAGAAACATCTTATTTGGTTTCGTGCAACTAAAGCTAATAAATGAATACAAAATGGATATGAAAGACTAAAGTACACAATAAATTAACATGTAACATGCCATTTTACCATCTTATTGGATTATGTAAGAAAACTGGGGTGGGTGGGGGTAGAGAGAGGGTGGAGGTATTATTGTTTGGGAGGGGAATCTCCCTCCATGTTGACCTTAGGTCACGTCGTTGACGTCCATTATTTGTCTTTCGGCACTTGTGGTCAGCTGCAGAATCGATAAAAACCGAGGGAACCTACGAAAACCGAAGTCAACGAAAAGCCGAATGCAAACACACACACACATGCATAGACAGCGCCATATATATCATTATATATATAATATAATGTAAGTAATAATAAGATGATGCTTATAAGTGTATTTATTTGTTATTTATGGGGAGGGTGTACAAGGAGGGACTTGTGAATAGACTGTGCTGACCGACCTGGAACGATGGTGGGAGGTTGCTGTTTCTTCAGTTATTGTTCTGTTTGTACTTATGTCTTCCTACTCCTGCACTGCATCTATATGTTCCATCCATCTCTCAGTTTACCTTCTTTGATAATCTTCTCGTAGTCTTTGAACTCGCTTTTTCGATTAAAAAAAAAAAGATATTTGTAGCGTGTGTAATAAAATGGTATTTTTTTTGTGTGTGTGTGTAACGACTTGTCATTCAATCTCAAAGCCCCCCCCCCTCCCCTTTTTCCTTCTTACAGTCCCCCCCCTTTTCCTTTTTACAGTCCCCCCCCCCTCCCAACCTTCTCATGCTCTCTCCCACTTTCTTTTACCACACCCATTTCTGGTGTTATTTATTACGTCTCGCTACCGCCTCCCACCCCTCCCCCCCCTCTCAACTTTCAGCCACCGCCGGCATCTCTTTATTGCCTCCTCCCTCCCCTTCTTATCTCTGCATGTAAATCAGACTGTGTGTGTGTGGATGGATTTCTATCCCCATTGGTTAATTTAAAGACACGTGACCGTATTGTTTCATGTTTAACTTTTGCGATCTCGCTTCCGGCTTGTGTCCTTTCTAGCTGAGTGGCTAGCGTATCTGACTGCCATGGTGGCGACTTGGGTTCGATTCGCCAATGATAACTTTGTTTTCTTTTTTCTACTTTTGTTTAAATTTCCATTAATATTAGTCTACTTTTAAAAGATTGTAAATAATTTCAGGACTTAGGGCTTTCCTAAAATGTTTTCAGTAATTAAAATCTAATAATTATAAATAATTATATTTTAGACGCGTGCCCTAGACGGGTGTTCGATTCTCAGCCAGGGATTTTATTTTAACCAATCGCTTGCAAATTAAAGCTAAATGTTATCAAAAATGCTCAAATTTATAAAAGATATTTTATATATAATCTATATACAATTCATGTGTATATTACAAAACACCTTCTTATCCAGGATTCGGCAACCTTTTGATAATAGTGTTCCCAGGTCAGATTTATAAATCATTCAGCGTGCCAACAACCTGAAAATCAACCAGGCTCTACTATATTTTTTTATAAGACAATTTATATAATGTGGTAGCAAGCTCAAGACCAAAAACAATGCACTTTTATAGAAGCAAATCGTTTAAACGTTTTAAAATTAATTTAAAAAAAAAATTGACGTTTTTGTGATTATCATCTTTTTATCAGCATTTTATAGCAAATAAAAATATTGTCATTACTCAACTTTCACATTAAACGATGAATGTTAATGCTTAAAACTTTTTTTTTAGTTCTTAAGATATTATTCTAGCACCATTCATTATTATAACCTTAATTCCCCAATAAAAAATGATTATATAATTAAATATAGTTATATTTCATTAATTAAAGAAGATGAGTACTAAAACTCTTGCATGTAACTAATCTTTATCAATAAATGAGTACATTGTCCTTCGCTAATTGTTCAATGTCAGGTAGGCCTACATATTTAGTCACCTCGTGTTGGTCAAGTGTAAGTGACCTCTTTTTATACGCTGAACCAAAAACTGAAAGTAGAGCGAAGGCCTAGCAGTTGAGAATAGCAGAAGACTTCCCTAATTAGCTTCTTTCCAGATTTGTCCGAAAATTGGCACATTTCGATGCCAATTGTTCAGTGGCGTAATTAGGCATGTTTCACGTGTTCATTTGGAGCAGGGGGCCCGCACATCCCAAAAAAGTAATTTTTGTATGACATCCCCATTCTTTCGTTGAAAATGTAAAATAAAATTCATTTATTCCCATACAAATTTAAGCGCTCCAGACCAACCAAGCTAAGCGCGATAAAATTTATTTAGGATTTTACATAATTAACATGAATTAACGGCACTTTTCTGAGGTAGGCTATGTGGAAGGCATAGGCAAGGCGAGGCGGGGCCCCAACAAGCCTGAATACGACCCTGCCATGGTTTGAAAATTAACTTATTGCATTTTAAAATCGCCAATATCCCTCCACTAAAAAAGACCCAGATCTAATAAGCTTGTAGTAAGATCATGCGAGTCAAGCTTGATGTGGTATGAAAATATGAGTTCATGAAGTTGAAAGTCTTGCCTTTGTTTAGAAAACTCCAAATTGAGTGCTTCAATGTACTTCTAAAAAAGTCCATCTATCTATCTTAATATGCATTAAATAAGGGATGTACTTAAATGTTTTGAATTTGATTTTACAGCAATATATGTCCAGTTTCAATATAAACCCTTTCTACTAGTTCTAGTGGTCTAACAGTTCAAGTGATGTTTGATGACTCTGTCCTTGTAAATGCAAGTACAACTAATTGAAATGTATCGCTATGTCGTTTAGAAACATCGGTAATTTCTTCTCATTCAATAGCAGACGCTTTCGGTGGTGTTGTTGTTTTTTCCATCAAGAAACACCCTAATTGCTTCCAAACAAGAAAATAATCTAACCAACATCGTCTAAGCAACTGTGTACAACATTAGATCTCTATATTCAGTATCACTTTCTTGTAGAAGAGAATTGAATCGCCTATAAATCAATAAAGGGTGAGATACTATAAAATCTATCTTAACAATAGATTTAATCACAGATTGCAAGTCCAGTGATGAGATCGTTGCGCACAAACTTTCCTGAACTTTAACAGTTATCTTCAAGTGTGACCTTCATGTAGTTTGACACACAGCAAGCATTAATTATCTTGTCGTGCCTTGTTATGACTTGCATTTAAAGAAAAACTCTCAATCTTGGAGGTCTCTCGCGTGCCATTAAAATCGCCCTGATTGCCAAGTCTGACACGCGCTCCTTAGGTTACTGACCCCTATTTTTAACTACTCATTTGATTTCGTTAGTAACCATTTTACTGCCATAACATTTAATTGGAGGCTGCTCCTCAGCCTTGATTATGCTTAAAGCTAAGTTGAATGCATCTTTAACTTAAGACAGGCAGACGCTGTTACCTACCGTACAGTTTTAGCGAATGAGTGTCACGTCGCCCCCCCTTTTCCGACATCAGCCATGTACAGACACAGAACGGGCTGGATCGTCTGAGATTAGTATACCTAGCTGGCAATTTGACGACCCGGGTTCTATCCCTGTCACCTCCAGTCCTGTTAAGCGTAATAGTCTTCTTTCTCTAAAAGAATTTCTGTAACCTTGTAAGACAGAACTAGACCTTGAGGGTCTAGTCACACTTAGCTCTTTATGCTTCCTGCAGATAAATGTTTGAGGCAGGTTCGATGGTGTTGCCAAAACTAAACGTCCCATCTCAGAAATAAAAGACCGAGCCTAACAACTCTCAAAAAGCTGACATTAATTACACGCAAGATTCGGCTTATTGGTTAAGGTTAAAATTAAGTATATGTGATTAGGATCATATTATATTATTATTTTAGATCTATGTAGGCTTTGTGAACTCATAGCTGTTCAAACAGGAGAATATGTCTCATGTTTTCAGACATTGGTACATTTATACAGTACATGTATCCCATTGGACCGAATTGATCCATAGGGCAGGTGAAGCAGAGTTTCTGTGGCATACTAGGGGGATTGTGTGTATAGCACAATGCCCATCCGCCCTTACATTACCCCAACTGATGTCAGCTACCCGTCAGGGCTGGGTAGACTCAGAGGCACCCTCCAGGGTGATTGTACATATTACGGCTGATCCAGCTTAGTGTACCTTCCTTGTACCCTCTTCCTCTAAGGGGTTAAGGATAGTCAATCTGCTGGCACAGTTCCACCTTCTAGGTATGCAGCTGAAGCTCACTTTGATAACCACTGCTGTGTCTACTGTTCTCTCCACTGACCTCTATAGTGAGTGTATCTAACCATGGATCACCATGACTTTCTATTGGACCATCAGATGGTTTAGGTCGGACCACCGCGGGACTTTGGGGGAGTGGGGGATAGGGGCAACAAGAAAAAAAAAGAAAAGGAGTGGTGGGGGGGGGGGAACTTTTGGCGTCCCGAAGGATTGTTACCAGATCACGAGAGATTTTTATTTTCATAAAACCGGGACTGTCCTGGTTTGCTTATTGCGTATTGTTAAAACTGGCCCCTTTCTTGAGGAAAGATTATGCTGTGTACCATCACGCCGCTTATCCTCTTTTTTGTTTTCTATCACACAAGTAAGGGTTGCTCTTGTGATTTCTTCATATAGATCACTTTTTATTCAATGCTAAGCGTCTTCAACAGAAGTTCATCGCCGAAAGATCACGTTGGCTTCTGGCCCATTGTCCAAGACCAGTCTATAGTAAGGTTTGTCTCAGACACTTACAATAATCAACTAATGTACCCGGGTACTTTTTATAACAGTTAACTAAGTAGTGGCAGTGGTCATGTGACTGTATCAGCCCACGTGATATTTTACTGCAGCAAACAGAAACAAAGAGGACATGAGCAGTGTTAAGGTTGTCCCCAATTCAGTTTATTGAGACATTAGTCTACAGTCTACAGTCTACAAGTCTACACCATAGGTTCTCTTTCGGCTCACTGCCACCTTTTACAATATTTTTCCGCTCACCGCCCCCCCCCCCCCATCTTTTTGTAGCGTCCACCCCCCGCCCACCCCTCTGGAAGTTAAATGGTCAATATAATTTCCGCACTTTTTTTTTTCGCGGACTAGATTTGTGTGCTTATTTATTATCTTTAAATAAAAATAAAAAGGAAACATATTGTAAGAATTAATAGTTAACAAAAATTACCTAAACAAGAGGCTTTAAAAAAAATCTATATTGATGTGAATCGTTTGCCTGGTGTGTTGCTAGTAGTTTGTCTATATTTGTTTCAATTTTGGTTGCAAAATACTTAGGTCTTCACTATTTGCAGCTAGTTTTTGTTATTTGACAACCAAATGGTAATAGCAAAAAATTCACTTTCTACAAAAGAGGTTGATAAGGAATTGCAATACAAAATTGTTGCCAAAACTCACAGACCTATAGAAACTGATTGATTTTCTCCAAAAGAATCGCATTTGCTTTTCAAAAACTCAAGCACCGAATCAAAGTATCATGTATTAGATTTAAACGGTCATCTTTTGCTAACCAACGCACCTCTGTGAGCTGTAGCCATCGCTTGTAGTCCTCAACAATGAACAATGAACAATATTTATTTTGCCACATAGTACAAACAATAAGTACAATAAAGTCAATAAAGGCATAGTCAAAGACATAACTAGAAAATTCTAAAATTGGCAAACAATAAAAAATTATATCGAGACAATAATAGTGGTATAGATATTAATAATAATCAATTAAGGTATCAATGCGAAGCTATCTAAAAAAAATCATTGAATGCATTACTTATTTGTGAACTGCTGTAATATTGTAGTGAGCGATACAGAAAACCACCAATACTTTTTGTAAGGTAACTAAATGTTGTCACACAATAGACAACATTTATTAAATTACAGACTACTTTTTTTTTTAAACTGCATCATCTACGATACGCCATACCGTCGCCACTGGAGGAATTTCTTTTAGACTAAAAAGTCTTCTAGTATATGTAAAATAATTATTTAGTAATATTTGTTATATTACAAAACAGAAATTGTTTGGCATCACTAATAAATCAAATGTGGAAACATTTTTTTAATTAAAGGGAGATAATTGACCCGTTTCATTCGAGCTAATATTTTTTTATGTTTTTTTCTCTTTTATAAACAAAAATGGTTTTTAATTTATAACTTGGCAATGATCGAACTGTAAAAAGTATTTTAAAAATACATAAGTATTATATGACTAAAAAAGTAGATGTATATTTTCAAACATTACATTAACTACCTACCAAGTTTGTATGATTACTAAATAACAATTCCGCTCAATGATAAACGCCATCAGCATTAGAAATGCAAAATAATTCTTAGGTTATCTCAGTTTAGCTGAGATCAAATTATCATTAATATTAGAAGATGTTAGGGCGACAAGGATCAGTCGGCGGAAGGGACAGAACCCGCGACTTTAATAACAAAACAGTATAATAATATGTAGGCCTACTGCGTTTACATTTCACATATTTCATCTAAAAAAAAAACGAATCGATTCAAATAGCTGAAGTGTTTAAATTATATCAGCTACGTTTGTACCGCCCACCTGCGCTTCACCGCCCCCCCCAATCGCTCCCGGGGGGGGGGGCGAGCACGCCTCCGTTAAGAACCTATGGTCTACACAATACTAGAACTCTCGACATACCGGTACTACAAGTTAAAAATATTATAAAGTCTCGTTATATATAAGCTGCACTGGACACGATTCGTGCCTTCCCACCCAGTACAGTTCCTGGGGTCGTCCTATGGCCTAGACACAGATACAGCCGGTTATGGTGTCTACATCTAGAACCCCGGTAGCCAAATTAGAGACCTACTTCTGGGGCTATGTGACGGTCCGAGAAACTATGGCACAGAGATCAGATTGTAGCACACACCGAGATGAAAAGGTAGAAAACAGACAAGTGCACTGACTGATAGTTGGGACAAGTGGCCTGGCGGCGCATGCGCTGTGACTAGGATATATATATATATTATATGTAATCTCACGTTTTTTCCAATACTTTAACTCAATACTTTTACGTCAGATGTATAATCGTGTCATCTTTATTTAGATATTTGACACTAAATTCAATCATGCATGCATAATCTTACAATCGTTGATTTATAATAACAACCTCAATGGACTGAACATTTTTCTTAAATTCGGTTTTTTATGTATCCATAAAAAATTGTTTGCTATTAATTAAGAAAAACGGAAAGAGGAAAAATACAAGACTGCACCATATTTGCTAATGGATATAATTCAGTGGCTATTTAAAATAGAATCAGTTGTGCACTGAAGGCAAATGTTGGTGCTGCTTGTTATCGGCCTCCAAGGCCATACAACATTTTTTTGGATTCCTCGTGACGGGATAATCTTCACCGCGATACAGATTTATCAGGCTGCAATGTAATGTGCATTTCATGGACCAAAACACCATACACACACCTGAGACACACACACATATATACACACCATGTTTTTCTTTAACTGATAAGCAATAAGAACAAAACATAAATAAATCATACAATTTGAAAATGTGGTTCGAGTTTGAGTCCAACGAATCATACAACAAAAGTAAATGGGTGTACTTGTAAGATGTACAAAATCAACATGTAACATACCAGTAAGATATACAAAATCAACATGTAACATACCAGTAAGATGTACAAAATCAACATGTAACATACCAGTAAGATATACAAAATCAACATGTAACATACCAGTAAGATGTACAAAATTAACTTGTGACATACCAGTAAGATGTACAAAATCAACATGTAACATACCAGTAAGATGTACAAAATCAACATGTAACATACCAGTAAGATGTACAAAATCAACATGTAACATACCAGTAAGATGTACAAAATCAACATGTAACATACCAGTAAGATATACAAAATCAACATGTAACATACCAGTAAGATGTACAAAATCAACATGTAACATACCAGTAAGATATACAAATCAACATGTAACATACCAGTAAGATATACAAAATCAACATGTAACATACCAGTAAGATATACAAAATCAACATGTAACATACCAGTAAGATATACAAAATCAACATGTAACATACCAGTAAGATATACAAAATCAACATGTAACATACAAGTAAGATATACAAAATCAACATGTAACATACCAGTAAGATATACAAAATCAACATGTAACATACCAGTAAGATATACAAAATCAACATGTAACATACCAGTAAGATGTACAAAATCAACATGTAACATACCAGTAAGATGTACAAAATTAACATGTAACATACCAGTAAGATGTACAAAATCAACATGTAACATACCAGTAAGATGTACAAAATCAACATGTAACATACCAGTAAGATATACAAAATCAACATGTAACATACCAGTAAGATATACAAAATCAACATGTAACATACCAGTAAGATATACAAAATCAACATGTAACATACCAGTAAGATATACAAAATCAACATGTAACATACCAGTAAGATATACAAAATCAACATGTAACATACCAGTAAGATATACAAAATCAACATGTAACATACAAGTAAGATATACAAAATCAACATGTAACATACCAGTAAGATATACAAAATCAACATGTAACATACCATTAAGATATACAAAATCAACATGTAACATACCAGTAAGATATACAAAATCAACATGTAACATACCAGTAAGATATACAAAATCAACATGTAACATACCAGTAAAATATACAAAATCAACATGTAACATACCAGTAAGATATACAAAATCAACATGTAACAAACCAGTAAGATATACAAAATCAACATGTAACATACCAGTAAGATATACAAAATCAACATGTAACATACCAGTAAGATATACAAAATCAACATGTAACATACCAGTAAGATATACAAAATCAACATGTAACATACCATTAAGATATACAAAATCAACATGTAACATACCCTTTTTGTATGTTTTTTAAATCATGCGGCAGATTCAAACTTCAGCTTGGCAGCCAATTATAGAGTCGAAATTTACCCAATAACAAACTTAAATTTGTAAGCGTTTCTTGACATTTATTGAGCTGTGTACGATGATTAAACAAATTTTGAAGTTGTTTGTTTTTTTCATTTATTGAAACCAAAACAAAAAACAATCAACAAATACAACATTGAATTCACAAAACAAAAAACAATCAACAAATACAACATTGAATTCACAAAGCAAAAAACAATCAACAAATACAACATTGAATTCACAAAGCAAAAAACAATCAACAAATACAACATTGAATTCACAAAGAAAAGCTCGTTGAAAGAAAAAAACAAACATGGAATGTTTTTAGACCCTTTATATATTTATTTATTTTTGTTCGATTTTATGAAATTAATGAGTGTGTAAATTAGGTATTTAATGTCTTGTCAAAACAACAGATAACTTGTTTGTTTTAATTGATTCAATAATGATAAATAACCCAGAATGAATATTTTGTATAACTTGTAGCTGTTTAAATATTTATAAAAATAAAAGTGAAAACAAAAACCAAAAAAGTATTTCTTTGTTGATACATGAGGGTCAGTGACGCAGCGTTCATCTGATTCCGTCTCCACGGCATACTATGGGATTGTGTTGCCAGCATAATGCCCAACCGCCTTTTCCTAACGTAGAGTATCCATCAAAACTGGGAGATTCAGATACGACTGCCAGTCCTCGGCAAGAAAAAAAAATACATGGCATTAACCTGGCATCGAACCCGGGACATACGTAATCGACAATCTGAACGGGCTGCCTCATTTAAACAGAATAGTGTTCGAGTCAACCACTCCTCCTTTAGTGTGATGAATTGTCAAGGAGTTCGCTTCTCCTGATTGATTCGCTCAGTGCCGTGGTAAAGGTTTTAACCTTTGAGCGTTTCTTCTTTACATGCCATCGAACTTTTGCACTGCGACAGTTATTTGTTTTTGTTTTTTTTAAATAGTCTTCGGAAAAGGTCACTGACCTAGATCGTAGCGGTGTCAAAGAGCAGGAAACGATGTATTGATATACGTGCAGGCGGGCTCACCCAGACACTCACAGACACACATACACACACGTACACACACACACACGTACACACAGACATATACACAGTATTAGGTTTGTATCCCTTGAGTGACAGCACCTGTACAAATTAGCCTTACAGTTGTGCGGATAGATCGGGAAATGCCACTAGATATTCGCGTAATCGGTTTCATGCTGATAGTGTGGCCTGGAGATGGCGCCAGTGCCGATGCAGCACTTTGGTGTTGTGCTGTACGTTGATGACGTCAATGCTGTTATAGCACCTTGGTGTTGTGCTGTACGTTGGTGACGTCAATGCTGTTATAGCACCTTGGTGTTGTGCTGTACGTTGGTGACGTCAATGCTGTTATAGCACCTTGGTGTTGTGCTGTACGTTGGTGACGTCAATGCTGTTATAGCACCTTGGTGTTGTGCTGTACGTTGGTGACGTCAATGCTGTTATAGCACCTTGGTGTTGTGCTGTACGTTGGTGACGTCAATGCTGTTATAGCACCTTGGTGTTGTGCTGTACGTTGGTGACGTCAATGCTGTTATAGCACCTTGGTGTTGTGCTGTACGTTGATGACGTCAATGCTGTTATAGCACCTTGGTGTTGTGCTGTACGTTGGTGACGTCAATGCTGTTATAGCACCTTGGTGTTGTGCTGTACGTTGGTGACGTCAATGCTGTTATAGCACCCTGGTGTTGTGCTGTACGCTGATATCGTTGTAACAATGTGTTGTTAGGATGTTTTGTACTTTGATGTTGTTAACGGTTTAATGGAAAGAATTTGGAGGTTTTCCCCGTTAGTGCTATATATCAGAATATTGGTGTGCGGACTGTTGTTTACGGTGTCAATGCTATTTCAGACACATTGCCGTTGGTGTGGAACTCGATGGCCTCAACACTTTTTATAGTTGGCGCCAGTCATGGCGTTTAGACTTCCGGCTGATAATGACAGATTTAAAAAAAAAATTGGGTGTATATATCAGCCTTTGAATAAAGATTTTTCTTATCTTACTGTACATTTACACTCATTAATTCTGTACCAAAATATTCTTTAACTTTTGATGCAATTAAAAAAAAAAACACCTTCTAGTTTAGTTAAATTTTTTATTTGAGTTTTACACGACTTTGTTTAAATCTTTCTTGTATTGTCCATCAAAATATTTCTATCACTTACAAACTTCGATATTGTGTTTATATTCTTGTAATTATTGCATGTGTCTGTATGTGTATGTGTTTTGTTCACTTTTTAGATTTTCGTGAATTTTTTTGTTAGAAACGTTTATCTCAAATAAAACTTTTTTTTTTATTTTCTATGAAATAAATTAGTTGTTTGTTTCAGTTGTATTTTTCAAAACATAATTAAAGAAGTTTTTAGTTGAAAGTTAAAAAATTGGAAATGGTTTGCCAAAAAAACAAAATTTAAAAAAAATCAAAATGAACGTTAGCATCACCAATAAATATGTGTGAGTGTATTAATTAACCAACAAGATCTAGGAATGAGCTGCAGCTGTGTTTACATCTAATGTTGTATACATCTGATGTTGTATACATCTGATGTTGTATTCATCTAATGTTGTATACATCTAATGTTGAGTACAAACTTGGAGTGATTTACAAGCAATTTAACACAGGAATTTACACATCTAAGCAAAACTTCAACATTTAAAAAAATGTCTATAAAATTGCATCTTGAATTAATTAGTTGTCGGGTTGCCGTGTGCATGAACTAAATATTATTTCCTCAAAGTTTCATCATGAGTTAATATTGAAACAAAAAATCGTCTCCTTATTGCTAATATAGAAACATTGAACATGTAGAATTTACTACTTTATCTTACGTTAGTCGTTTATAACCCTGGTGTCTAGAGTTGACCTCAATAAATGCACATTAATCACGTGAGGTAGTAAACGGGTTCTCTAGAGAAGGTCTCTATGACCCAGGTCACTAGTTATTGACGAGCCATTTTTTTTTCATCTTATTTGCAACACAATTTATACCTTTATCACAGCCCCAATCAACCTTAATCTTAACCTTTGACCCACACCCTTCCGTCTTGTTTAATAATTTACATTTAGCCAGCCGAATTAATTGATGGTATATAATAGTATATTCAATATTATGACATTTCTGAATGATTGAATATGTAATAAAATAACCTATATGATTGATTATAATTGCAATTCAGTAACCTGTCTGATTGAGTGTACATTCAATACTATAACATGTCTACATTATTGTAAGGTCACTTTTATAATTTGCCTAATTAATGTCTTTTTGTTGTAGTTGGGAAAAAAACAAAAAACAAGCAATGAAGTTCAGAAAACATTGGGGCTAAACTAAGTACATGATTTAGTTTAAGGATTATTATTTCGTTCAAAGTTCTCCTATCGATTGTTGACAATAAATAATTAATCCCCCCACCCTCCAACTCATCAAAGGAAACCACAATAAAAAAAAAATAATAAAGAATAACATCAACAGGAAATTGTATTAGAATTGATTTTTTTAAAAGCGACATTACGAATTAATTCTTATAAAAAATCATTTCCGTTTAAATCTATTACTATTACTATGTTACTTTAGCCAACTTATGTTCGCAATATTCAAGTGAGTTTTTTAATTGTTTTAATTTTCACGTTTTAATACTCAAATATACTATTATTATTGTCTGTTTTTTTGTTACTAAAATGACTGGAACAATGCCTTACTTTGATTTTCTGTGCTAAGCCAAAACTTTAGCGGTCAGATGATAATTTTTTTTTATAGAAAGAGAGAGGGGCATGGGAGATGACTCGTGGGGGGGGGGGGCAATTGAATATTAAGATTTGAAGTCACGCAATGCCATCGTCATGGCAACAAGAACTGTCCCGATAGACGAGAGAGAGAGAGCGAAAGACGCGATGTGAATAATAGGTCACGTGATCTACTTTGGCTAGAGACTTGTAGTGACAAGAAATAAACTAAAAAAAAAAACGGAGAGAGGATCATAGGCATGCACTTAGTTTTTTCTCAGGAGGCTAAAGATCCAAATGTATAGGCCATTATAGGCCATAGGCCTATTATGCTAAAAAAAACACAACACTGGGTTCCGAGCGGGTGCCTCACTACGCCACCTACCCCACAAAGACACGCATGGTTAGCATTTAAACCAAACGACACGCAACTCCATGGCCCTGGAGGGGAAAGGTACTAATGATGTAGTTAAATAAAGCTCTGTACATCCCCTGTGAAGTTGTAGGGCTCGTAATACGGTTTGTGGAAAGTGGGACACGACTACTCTTAAGCCTTCCCTCTCGACGCTCCCCTTCACTCCCTCATCCCCGAGATACCCCCCTCCCGACGCTGATTGACCTCATTCCATCAGATGTCCATTGTCTGAGAGAGTTCCAGCCATTAGCCCAACCCAACTGGGCTGCCGTACCTTAAGCAAGCATTTCAGATGACCATGAGTAACTTGATGAGTAGCTGATCACGTGTTTGTGTGAGTATGGTGTGGTGTGTGAGTGTGGTGTGTGAGCATGTGTGTTTGTGAGTGTGAGAAATGTTGAGTTCAGACTTTCTTTAGTAATCGTTTTTTTTTTACAAATTACGGAGCTGACCTTAGTCTTAGTCTTAAAGGTGCGTTCGGATGAACAATCAACACTAACACTTGAATGCTTGTCTGTATGTGTGTGAGTGACAAACATCAATATATATATATAGAGAGAGAGAGAGAAAGAGAGAGAGAGAGAAAGAGAAAAGATAAAAAAATAGAAAGAGAGTGAGTGTGAGAAAAATAATAAGAAAGATAAAAAAAGAGAGAAAGAAAGAGAAGAAAGAATGTAAATATAGTTTTAGTTTCTATAATATATTTTTTTTTTTTTTTTTTTTTTTTTTTTTTTTTTGTTGTTGTTGTTGTTTTTGTGTGGGTATCATAACGATGATGGTAGAGCGTTGAAAAGCCATTCTTAAGGTACCGGGTTCGAATCTTCGTGTGGCATGTCACCCGATCGCGGAGGGTGTTCCTGGTTTAAACCAGCCCTGACAGGTATCACACATACACTGGGCGTGTTCCGGGTCGGGGCAGGGAGTGGTAGAAAAAGTTTACCGGGCATTGTACTTGCCGCTGTATCCATTTGTATCCACGGGAAGCTGGTGATTCTCTTCTAAGCTTGCTTTATAGGGCGAACTGTAATTAATGTTTGTTTCTAAAAAAAAAACAAAAAAAAACGTGTCTGTGTTTTAAGGGCAATCCAGGGAATGGCATTGTATTCTAGCAGAGTAGTATGTCCACGGACGTGGTGGCTTTTTGGGTTCACCACAGAGAACACGGGGGTTTATCTTGTACCGATCTTATAATGACCACATACAATACACGGTAAAGCCCCTTTCAGATCATGAGATGCGCGGCGCGCATGGATTTCCCCCCCCCCCCTCACCATGCTCTTTCCAAGCCCAAAAGCTTACAATTCACGACCCCCCCACCCCTCCTTTTTTTTCCCTTCTATTTTTTTTTCCCCACAACAATAACACAAAAAGCAACAAGGAATAACAACAATTGATTGATTGAAGAAACGGGTAATCACACAGGGGGGAAAGACAATCCAGCTTTTTGACGCAGTGGGATTTATCGGACTTGTTCTCTTGGCAACCGTAATACTTCATCGGAAAAGGGGGAGGGGGGCGTGTGTTTAGCCTGTGTTGAAGAACTAGCTTGTTCCATGCACGAAGTTTTAGTTCCAAACGTCTGTTATTAACCAATGATATATTGTAGTATTGCTTTGTATTGCTTGGCTTACATAATTCTCTTGGTTTGCTTAGTTGTTTTTTTTTTTGGATTTCTTTCGACCACGCCAGGTCTAAACCGAACTATTCAGTCATGTCCAGTCATGTTCATCGAGTAACCAATCAGTGATTCCGGATTTGTCCTTAGAGAGAAACTGTGTTCATGCTTAGTTCATCTCATTTTCATCTTTTCTTTCTTTCTTTAGGATCCAGACGCAAGCTATGACGTCAACGGTCATGATCCTGACCCCCAGCCGCGGTACGACTATAGCAATGAGAATAGGTGAGTGCTGTGAGATTAGCTTAGTACAATGAGAGAGGGTGAGTGCTGTGAGATTAGCTTAGTACAATGAGAGAGGGTGAGTGCTGTGAGATTAGCTTAGTACAATGAGAGAGGGTGAGTACTGTGAGATTAGCTTAGTACAATGAGAGAGGGTGAGTACTGCGTGCAATTTAATACGGGAAAACAAATGCAAATAAGTCAATTTTTATTTTTTCAAACTGAAGTATTCACTTGTGGCATTATTGTACTATGTGTAGATATCTAATCTGTAAGGATCCATGTAAACCCGTCAAAAGAATAGCGGGCCTGGGGTGGGGGGGGGAGATCCTAAAGGATGCCCCACAGTAGCGGGCATCTTGAATCGAAGAAAGGTCTGTACCGAGCAAAGTCTGCCCTAATTGTAGCAACAGCCAGCTCGAATCTCAGAATGCATGTATTGTTCCGACCTATTGAAGCTTCAGCGTGGTTAGGACTTTGTATATTATTATGCTACCAGAGCCCCATCGACCTTTATCCAGCTTGGAGCCAATTGTCAGTTTTTCCGCCTTTGGATTTTGGATCTCTGTACGGGCTGGACAAGCTACACAATTTGAGTGCCATTACCAACTCCATTGCACCATTCAACACTCCGATTGGACCAAGAGCTGCCAATCAACACTCCGATTGGACCAAGAGCTGCCAATCAACACTCCGATTGGACCAAGAGCTATGACCATTACGTCCAATAGAGTTCTGAATGTTGGTAAACTCGGCCGTTGCGCTTAGGTTGGAAAGATCTCTGGAGAACCGGTGGGGTGGTTGGGGTGGAGTCTTCCATGTTGGAATGCTCGCTCCACTGTCTTCCCCAAGCCTTCCCAAACTATTATAAAAACCTACGTGAACCAGTTCTTGGATTGAAATGTTGGTGCTGCTACCCAAACTATTATAAAAACCTACGTGAACCAGTTCTTGGATTGAAATGTTGGTGCTGCTACCCAAACTATTATAAAAACCTACGTGAACCAGTTCTTGGATTGAAATGTTGGTGCTGCTACCCAAACTATTATAAAAACCTACGTGAACCAGTTCTTGGATCTTCTGGAAATAATATAATAACTAAGCCAAAAAAGTTTTTTTTAGAAAATCTGCCAAAACGGATTTGGTTCCTGTAAATGTGTTTTTCCACTACTGTAGCAATCTAGGATAGTTCGAACACTTACACTTTATGATTGTATAAGTGCGTGTGTGTGTGTTTTGGCTTATAGCCCCAGACGGTTCTTTTTTTTGTCCAGTGGCTCAAGGGTCAAACCGACCCGAGCCAAACACGTTGGCCGACCCGACCATCATGTGGAACTTCGAATAAAGCATGCTGCCCCCTCCCCTCCCCCGACCCCTCTTACATCGCCACGTTGTTTTTATTTATTAGCTGACTTCTTTGGTCGAACAATTACGTCACGGCTATATTAAGACCAATCCCCCCCCTCCACACCCCTCAACGTTGGTCAGTCAACACAAAAAGAAGTTTCGGTTAATTTTTTATTACGCCGTCAGCGAAGCTTTCTACAGACTTAGGGAGTGTCTGGGTCGAATGACAAATAACTTGAATTTATATTTTGTGTAGTTATTCTTGTAAAGTTGTACAAATAAATGCGGTTTAAAATTTGTTTCTTTTTTTTTAAATATATTTTTTTATATAATTCTAGGTTTTATTTGTGTGTAAATATGTGTTGGGCTGTCTTCAGTTTGAATTAAAATGACTTAAGACTAATAGAACTTGTTTCTTACTTGAGGTATATTACTTACTGTGTTTGTAACTCGTGACAGACAACTTTTTATGTCATTCATTGTTCAGGCTTGTTATTTATAATAACAATTGTGCAATTTTGTACTTGATAAAGTTTGTTATCTGTGACTTAAAATTAAGATTGTGGCCTAAAGTTGGCACTTCTTTGTTTATGTACCAAGAGTTTAGTTATGTAACATAAATTGAAGCGTTGCAAGTTGGTTCCATAGTCAAGTCTGTCAAGTATTTCGTACACAGCTGTGCAAAGTCTCATTCTGGCTGGATCGAACAGTGCATCAGTTAATTCTTGATTTACATCATAGGTTCTCAAGGGGGGCGTTATCGCCTCTGGGGGGGGGGGGGGGGGGGGGTGAGAGGCTTTAGGGGGGCGCTGACATTCCCGGGGGCGATTGGGGGGTGGTGAAGGACAAGTGGGCGGTACAAACGTACCTGATATAATTTGAACACCTCAGCTATTTGAATCGATTAGATTTTGGATGAAACATGATGTAAACGTAAGTGCTGCTAAATATCTGATATCCCCCAACCTTTATGCATGCATATTATTAAACTAATAAGAAATAGGAATCGCAATGACTTTTCGATGAAATAAGGGTCAGTATTTGGCAGATGTGGTGTGCGGTTGGCTGGTCCTATTGTTAGTTCACCGGACTGTCGCCCTAATAAATGCTAATATTAGTAATATTAATGATATTTTGATCTCAGTTTTACCGAGATGTAGTATGTTATAAGAGAGGTCCACATTACCGTTAAGCGGTATAGATACTTAGTAATCATACAAACTGGGTAGTTATTGTAATGCTTAAAAAATGTACATATAAATTCTTTAGTCATATAATATTTATTTAATTATTAAATACTTTCTACAGTTTGGTCATTTCAAAGTTATAAATGTAAGCCTTTTATTTTTTTTTTATAAAAGAAAAAAAACCAGAAATATTAGCTTAAATGAAACGGGTTAATTATCTCCCTTTAATAAACAAATGTTTTCACATTTCATTCAATAGTGATGCCGAACAAGTTCTGTTTGGTAATATAATAAATATTACTGATTTTTATTATTTCGTTATATACATTCAACATTATGGTATTCATTACAAGATTTAATTATTAGAGGATTAAAATAATGTACATTTCCTGCATGAATTGTTTTGTCCATTTAAGGAGTTAATAATTACAGGAATTACCTGATATAGTGATATTAAATAAGTCTCTTATATTATTAAATTAATAATACAAATAAATTTGTTTTAGAATCTATTATATTTATTTTTAATTAAAATTAATATGGTGAGCGGAAAGAAATAGTAAAAAGGGGCGGTGAGCCGAAAAAGGTTGAGAACCTTTGATTTACATCATCATAGGCATACTGGCACATAGAGCCGTTTTCTTTAATCTTTAGAAGAGACAGCAAAACATAATATTTTTACATCTAGATTCAATATACATTTGAATAAAACAAGAAGAATACTATCTAGATTCAATATACATTTGAATAATACAAGAAGAATACTATCTAGATTCAATATACATTTGAATAAAACAAGAAGAATACTATCTAGATTCAATATACATTTGAATAAAACAAGAAGAATACTATCTAGATTCAATATACATTTGAATAAAACAAGAAGAATACTATCTAGATTCAATATACATTTGAATAAAACAAGAAGAATACTATCTAGATTCAATATACATTTGAATAAAACAAGAAGAATACTATCTAGATTCAATATACATTTGAATAAAACAAGAAGAATACTATCTAGATTCAATATACATTTGAATAAAACAAGAAGAATACTTACCAAATGAACTCAAAAGGTTTTTACTATTGTGTGTGTTTTTTATTTGACTGTTATGTTTTTTTTTCTTTTGAAATACAAAAAAAAAAGCCAATGCAGAAAATAGGTCAATTTCAAAGTATTTCTGGAAGGAAGATCTTCATCATTCCGATCCAGCAACCATCCGGCCTGAGGATATGGTGAAGAAATTGCAGACTTTTTTTTGTGTGTAGCTGTTCGTAGTTAAAATACAGGGTGTTGTCGAGATTTGGTGTTCTAGTGGGGGGGGGGGGGGGGGGGGAAGGGTGTACATTTCGTATCTTCTGAAGTGCCGGTCCATCAAAAAGTCCTTGTTGCACAAGGTTCCGGAAGGGAGATAGGCCCTAATTATTATTTTGTGAATATTTCGAAATGTAGTTTGAAGGTTCTATTTGGCCATTATAAGTAAAACACACCAAGCAATATTAAACATAAAAAAAAAGAATTAAATCGGACCAAATGAACAACTAGCGCTGACTTTTATCTTAGACGCAAAAAAAAGTAGGCCTACATTTTACAACTCCTCAATATTGTGCATACAGATGTACCCAACCGTACCAAGGGACAAACATGTGTATGTTTTGGAATAGGGGGGGGGGGGGCTGGGCTTGCATGCGACGAGTTTGACATAGGAGGATGACAGATGTAGTAGATATACATATATAGCCCAAGAAGACCATCTAGCGATGGTTATTGTAAATATTGAAGTGTATTCTGGCGAGGGCATAACACCGATCTATACATCTATTCAATGCGTAGATTGTTATTTTATTAATATTACTGCTAGTTGGACTCAGTTCGTGACTAATTGGTGAAGACCAAAATATTTTTGGTTAATAATGAGGAATAATTCTTTTAACCAAATGACAAATCTTTACTATTTCTTATACTAATAAATGTATTTTGTTAGAAGCAGGTTTAGCTCTTACTGTATTAAACTAGATCGAATCTTTAAACAAAATAATGTTAGTGTTTGGTTAAACCCTCTTTCGTAAGTCCAAGTTTTAATCTCCTGAGTTTCCTGGCAATCAGTCATCTATTGATATTCTTCATAGTTGTGTATTGAGCCGTGTCCTGGTACTGCGTTGTTGTAACACTAAATGGCCGGACTATGGTGTCACGTGACAAGAAACAAAACACCTGTGTTTATCTAATGTGCCCGTGTGTGTGTGCGTGTGTACGTTGTCTTTTTCTTTTTTTTTTTTTGTTTGGCATAGACATGTCCGTGGCTGAACAAATATTCACTTGGCTACTTAGATGGTCAGTTTAGTCAGAATCATCGACGGCTGAATGACCCAGTCGGACGCTGATTGAATTCCACGGGATGGCCAGCGTTTGTTTAAGATGGGCGGCTGCTGGCCCGGCCACTCTCCTCGCTTCTCCCTCCCCGTTGTAAATCTCACGTACAACATTTTGATGGAACAGCGAGAATTACTTTAATGCAGGACTCTTTTTCTACCCCTCTTCTTTCTCTCACTCTCTTTCCTATTTCCCTTTCTCCTTCACTCTCTCTCTCTATTTCCATTTCTATCTCTCTCTCTCTTTCTCTACTTCTCTTTCATTCTCCCTGTCTCTGTTGTTCTCCCTTGTCGATTTCACATTCTTTCTCCTTCTTTCTATACTTCCGTCTTACCCCCCCCCCCCCACTCTCTCCACCTCTTGATTTTCCGACAATACAGTTGTAGATATTGCCTTTCCCAAGATAATAATTATATTAATTGGTTGGTTGATTTGATAATTATATTAAGACAATTGCATTTTGTTATATGAATTATTCAGTATCAGTTATTAAATATTATATGTATGTCAGTGCACTAAATAATATTGTAAGAAAATCTACTATAGAGAAGATTAAGTTTTTGGTTAGACAAGACGAGTTTTTATGTAGGCCTAAAGTGAGATGGCTGATTTTATATCTCCGATGTAAAATTGTTTAATTTGAAGTATATCATATATGCCTACAATTCCTATATTTTTTATTCATGGAAGAATATATCTATATCTGTGTCTTACGTTTTTGAATAAAGTTGAAGTAAGTAGAAACTACAATTGTCACTTGATCATTTCTCAAGTCTACGTTTGATATGCTGAATAAAATAAATGTCGGCTGAGTTGAATCTGAATAATATGTTAAGTTGCTTATACAAATTACCACGCTACCAATAATAAGAAATAATTATAACCACTAACAACAGTGTCAAAAACGATTATCTCCCTTCCCTTTTCCCCAATCCACTTTCAATTTCCCTTCGGCCTTAATAAAACCAATAAAACCGAATCCTGCTAAATGTGACGTCTGCCATCGGAAGTGCAAAAACGTGGCAGACATGTTTTCCTCTACTTTTTTTTGTTTTTGTTTTTCCACAAGACAAAATAAATGGATGTAATTTATTCTTTAAAGAGCGAATAAGTCGTTAGCTACCATTCCTAATGCTAAAAACAAAGTTACCGCCCCTTCCCGGAAATGCTTTCATCTCTTTGGCTGCATTTTTACTTGTTCTTGTACATCGATAAACATGGCGAACAACTGGACAGAAATACATGCTTTCTAGGAGATTATTTTTTTTTGTAATACCTTTTTATCGAGCTGGTCCAATTTTATTTAATTCGTTTTTTTTAAAGAGTTCTTTTAGCCCCACTCCCTTCCCTCAAGACAGTGTTGTTAGAATTAATTCGCCTTCTTTCTCCAATCTATCCCTCTAGGAGACGGAAGGGGGGGGGGGGGGGGTTATTTTGTTATTGTATCGACTCGGCTGGTCGTCTCTTTGGGACCCCTAGAGAAAAAAATAAATAAGAAAAAAAGACACCCCCCTTTTTCCTTAAATATAACCAGCACGTGTATTGAACATCTTCCACAACTGTCTGTGGTTACCCCCACCCTCCCCAACACTCACACACACCGTCCCACTCTCCCCAACTGGTCTCTAAGCCAACCCTCCACTGGTCGATGGGTTAGTGTTTGGGATGGGGGATGGGCCCGGGGGGGGGGGGGGGGGGGGGGGGAGCTAGACTACTTCTTGCCGTTTAATCAGTTTTAGTTCCGGAACATTTTAGAGCTGGGAGAGCTAGAGAGAGGGAGAGAGAAAGAGAGAGAGAAAGAGAGAGAGAGAAAGAGAGAGAGAGGGGAAAATATAGAAGAAAAAAGAAATGAGTGAGTCTCGTGCCAGTCGTTTAATATTTAATCTTTTTACCATAGCCGTGTCGGTCATCCGATGGAGAGGTGACTCTGCTGTTGGGTCCACATTGACCCAGGGGGGGGGGGCTGGACATTGGCATAACAGTGAGTCTTTTACCACCACCCCCCTCCCCCTATCCCCACCCTCTCACTCTTTAGCGCTTGGTATAGAGGCCATAAGTACATGAAATCAACTCCCTGTGTGGTAGAAAGATAGAACAAAAAATGATGGATTGGTCGAACGTAGGTACTTTTTGACTTAAGAGCCTTTAGAGTTATGATTTATTGCAAGCCCATAGTATTTATACATTACTTGACACTGGTTGGTGACCTCCTTCAGCATTGGGAACATGATTTATACACACTCCCGATTTGATGGTGGGGATGTTGGTATTAATATTAATGCCATTCAGATTCAAAGTTGTTGGTCTGTTGTAGTTTTTTAAAATGTATGTTCGTACAACATACGTCTTTGGATTGCTTCCCCCCCCCCCCCCCACATCCATATTCACCATCGTTCCATAGAGCTTTAATTGTATTAAAGTATAATACAATCATTATTATGCAATGATACAGTAATAGCATCAGGGCAAACTCTCACCTTTGACACAAGAAGGACCACTTCGGATAATTTAAATTTACGTAGTTCCCGAATTTCTTACTTGTTCCTCAATTATATTATTTTTTATTTCTTATTTGAACTCAATATTTGTTTGTGAATTTATTAAAGTATCTAGATATTGATAACATTATAATAATATAATATTAGTGGTTATTTATATAGCGCTTCTATCCATGCTATTTTAGCATGTTCAGTGCGCTCTAGAACATTATTTCGTCCACTAGACCCAAAAACTCCTGCAGGGCGACAGTGATCGGTCGGCGGCTGGGATAGAACCCGCGACGTGGCGCTTGACAGTCCGGCAGGACCAGCCGACCTCAAATTATCCTATGCTCTTGCACGTCAAGGAATGGGCACGAAATGGAGCTAAAAATAGTAAACAACCAACAAAAAGACTAGATTGCCTGAGCCTGTAGAAATTCACGGCTACTTTAGCTATGACGAATGCTAGATGACGACGGGACGTGTGCCAGATGACGACGGGACGTGTGCCAGATGACGACGGGACGTGTGCCAGATGACGACGGGACGTGTGCCAGATGACGACGGGACGTGTGCCAGATGACGACGGGACGTGTGCCAGATGACGACGGGACGAATGCCAGATGACGATGAGACGTATGCCAGATGACGAAGGGACGTGTACCAGATGAGGAAGGGACGTGTGCCAGATGACGATTGTAACACGAACCAAATGTCATAACTTGCGCCAGATCACGCGTCGTGTGCCATATAAAATGACATGCTCCAGAGGTCTTCACTGACGTGTTGACATACATTTTTTCTTTCTGTTTCAGACACGGGACCAGGTGCGCAGGTGAGGTGGCGGCTCACGCTGACAACAGTGTATGTGGACTGGGTGTGGCCTACAACGCAAGAATTGGAGGTGAGTTCTTGTCAGTAGTTCCGTATGTGTGTGTGTGTGTGTCAGTACACATGATGTATGTGTCAGCTCCTGTATGTGTGCATATAGCCACGCGTGTGTCAGTTCTTGCTTTCACATGTCAGTGCAGCTGTGTGGGTCTTTAGGTTAGGTAGTCAATGTTGACAAGAAACTCCCTAATGCTGTAGACAATGTTTTAGAATATCTTCTCCCTTGAAGAGTACAGCACTGCAGTAAGAAATGAAAGGGAGGTAACAAGATAAAGTAATGTAGCCTTCAGGAATTACCCAAACGAAGCGTACAGAGAATGTATTGTTGCAAGATGTAATATTTGATATGACATGTTGAAATGCGACACTTGTTCGGAGCTGCAATGGAGCGTTGGGTTCAACTGGACTAATACTTAACAATATGCATTCCGGTTATACCCTATTTTCATTCTCCTGACAGGCCTGCTTTCCCACACTAAACACTGCATTACCAAAACAAAAGTGTGTCACTGACAAAACCACTCTGTACCAAAAGAAACATACTTACCAACACAACTTTATTCACAAACAGAACACTGCTTTAATAACAGAACCTTCTTTGGCTACAGAACCCCGCTTTGCTTACAGAACCCCGCTTTGCCTACAGAACCCTGCTTTGCCTACAGAACCCCGCTTTGCCTACAGAAGCCTGCTTTGCCTACAGAATCCTGCTTTGCCTACAGAACCCTGCTTTGCCTACAGAACCCTGCTTTGCCTACAGAACCCTGCTTTGCCTACAGAACCCCGCTTTGCCTACAGAACCCTGCTTTGCCTACAGAACCCTGCTTTGCCTACAGAACCCTGCATTGCCCACAGGACCCTGTTTTGTTCCCACAGAACCCTACTTTACAGGTTGAAGCTAATAAACAAAACAAAAATCAGCTCTACTATCAGGCGTGCTAGGCACGTGCATGATAAAACTTTAACTGGGGAAACTTTTAATATTCTTCTAATGGCATCCCTGATACCGTGACAGGAAGTTGAACACGCACACAAACATACACACACAATAATCTAGTTTTGCTAGGCAACTTGTCTGCTGAATACCCTGTTGATTGCTGAGTTCACTTGTGTATTAAAAGAAGTTCACCGGAGGTGCTGGTTTTTTTTTTATCTTGTGTTTTAACAAAAATAGTTTTTTTTTTGTTTTTGTTTCGAGCTTTTCACATATGAACATTCAATTTCACTGACCGTTGATTGATTGATTGATTTACACTAGTGACTCCTGCACGCGAGTCGGTGGTAAAAGTTGTTAATTGGTTAAGGGGAAGAAGTTAATGCATTGGTGAAGGTCAAGACTACTTATTATATTCTGTAAAGTTAATGTGTACTGTCTTCTGTTGCTGCTTGTTTTTGTTTTTGTTTTTAACTGTAAAAGAATGTTGACATTAGGTTTATTTCATGTTGGTTTATACATCCAAGTTTGATCCAACATCTTAGTAAAAAAACAAAAAACAAATCCTAATCCTTCTTCAGACCAAAACTCCGTTGCTTTTTTTTAAAATATATTTTAGGATTTTACCAAAAATGTTATTCTTGCAAAATAAGCGGTGAAATGTTGGCTTCTTCAGCCATATACATCTTTCGATGTTAGTAGCTTGAAATCCCTCCCCTTCTTATATTTATATACTATTTACTTGATATTAGTATTTACAGTGGATCCATAAGAAGACTTTCTTATAAGTTTTACAGACGTTCCTTCTAGATAGAAGATTATTACGTCCACTAGGCCCAAAACTCCTGCAGGGCGACAGCGATCCGTCGGTGGCAGGGATAGAACCCGCGACCTGTCCGTTGGTTTTTGGTTGACAGTCCGGTGAACTAACCGCTGGACCAGCCGGCTTACACCTAGACCCGAATTCTCTAGCTTGCTACGGGAGCTAGTCATTTAATACTTAGGCCCAAAGTCTCTAGCTTGCTCTGGGAGCTAGTCATTTAAACACTTAGGCCCAAAGTCTGTAGCGTGGTCTGGGAGCTAGTCATTTAAACACTTAGGCCCAAAGTCTCTAGCTTGCTCTGGGAGCTAGTCATTTAAACACTTAGGCCCAAAGTCTCTAGCTTGCTCTGGGAGCTAGTCATTTAACACTTAGGCCCAAAGTCTCTAGCTTGCTCTGGGAGCTAGTCATTTAAACACTTAGGCCCAAAGTCTGTAGCGTGGTCTGGTCTGGGAGCTAGTCATTTAACACTTAGGCCCAAAGTCTCTAGCTTGCTCCGGGAGCTTGTCATTTAAACACTTAGGCCCAAAGTCTCTAGCTTGCTCCGGGAGCTTGTCATTTAAACACTTAGGCCCAAAGTCTCTAGCTTGCTCCGGGAGCTTGTCATTTAAACACTTAGGCCCAAAGTCTCTAGCTTGCTCTGGGAGCTAGTCATTTAAACACTTAGGCCAGAAGTCTCTAGCTTGCTCCGGGAGCTAGTCATTTAAACACTGAGGCCCAAAGTCTCTAGCTTGCTCCGGGAGCTTGTCATTTAAACACTTAGGCCCAAAGTCTCTAGCTTGCTCTGGGAGCTTGTCATTTAAACACTTAGGCCCAAAGTCTCTAGCTTGCTCCGGGAGCTTGTCATTTAAACACTTAGGCCCAAAGTCTCTAGCTTGCTCTGGGAGCTTGTCATTTAAACACTTAGGCCCAAAGTTTCTAGCTTGCTCCGGGAGCTTGTCATTTAAACACTTAGGCCCAAAGTCTCTAGGAGCTTGTCATTTAAACACTTAGGCCCAAAGTCTCTAGCTTGCTCTGGGAGCTAGTCATTTAAACACTTAGGCCCAAAGTTTCTAGCTTGCTCCGGGAGCTTGTCATTTAAACACTTAGGCCCAAAGTCTCTAGCTTGCTCCGGGAGCTAGTCATTTAAACACTTAGGCCCAATGTCTCTACCTTGCTCTGGGAGCTTGTCACTTGGTATACTATTACCCGTTGGATTGTTGTTGTGTTTTTTTTTTCATATCAGGTGTTAGAATGTTAGATGGTGATGTCACTGACTCCGTGGAGGCCCAGTCCCTAGGGCTCAACCCTGGCCACATTCACATCTATAGCGCCAGTTGGGGACCAGACGATGATGGAAGAACAGTAGATGGGCCAGCAACACTTGCCAGGAAAGCCTTTTATGATGGGATCACTAAGGTAAAGGGAGTTCCGGACAGTAGCCAGGCTTAAGAGGAAAATAACAAAAGCTTAGGATTTCAGTAGCAGTGGCAATTTTGTAAAGTTAAATAGGTTTATCTGATTGTTTGTAAAGATAAATAGGTTGATAAATAGTTGATCTGATAGTTTTTTAGTCTTCAGTTCTATTTTTTTACTATTTGTACTTCACAACTCTGAAAAATCTTACTAAATCTGATAACTTTTACAAAATCCTATACCTCTTACCAATCTTAATATGTCCTGATATTCTTAACCAACTTTGAGAGGTTTCGCTAAGCGCACAAACAATGTCTGCAATTTAAAAATACCGTACATTTTATTTTCTCTACTCAATACCAGGGTCGTGGTGGGCTGGGGTCAATCTTTGTCTGGGCCAGCGGCAACGGGGGAAGGGACTCGGACAACTGCAACTGCGACGGCTACACCAACAGCATCTACACCATCTCCATCAGCAGCGCCACTGAGAACGGACACATTCCCTGGTATTCTGAAGCCTGCTCTTCCACCCTGGCAACAACTTACAGCAGCGGATCAGGGGGAGAGAAGCAAATTGTGAGCAATAACTCTGTCATCCCCTAAACATACAGGAGAACATTTTCTCATGCTTTTGGATTGTTTTTTTTTTTATACCATCAGAGTGGAAAGTAATCTAACCTTTGAGATCTTTTTACCCCCATGAGTCTAGGAGAAAAATGCTGACCAGAATAGAAAAGGATTGTGTGGCCATGGCGATGCACCAGTTTTACAGTGGGGGAAACAACTGGCTCGTTTCTTATGGGGCAACCACTTTCTTAACTAATGCCATGTTTCCTTCAGAGCTAGTTAGACTAAAAAAAAAAGATGATCATAAGACGACCCTGTCTCTTTGCCTTCCCAGCATTCTTGGTACCTATCTTAAAACTTAATTAAGAAAGGTAAATGGCCACATAATCCCATGAGCACCTTTAGGAACAGTGGTCGTTGTTTCATCGGCTTTATTCATTCAAGTCTTTGAAAAATGGAATTTTTTTATTAAAAAGAAGAAAAAAATAATAATAAAAATTTTTTAAAAATTATCTGGGATTTGGGGGGGGATTGGATCATTGCCATTTTTTTTGTTATCTTTTATTTTCTTAAAATAAGAAGAAAAAAATGTGTGTTTCCTAGATTAAGCTTAGAATGTTAAGTCTAAAACTATTTGTTGAGAAACTGTGTGTCTATGTTATGTTTATTTTATTTTTGCTTGTTGTTAAAGATCTCAAAGACCTTTTAAAAAATAAATAAATAAAACAAGCACACAAAAAAGCTATGGCCTCAATAATATTATGAGAATTTATGTGTTTTTGTTCAGCTATGGCCTCAATAATATTATGAGCCTTTATGTCTTCAGGTGACCACTGACCTCAGGAAAAGTTGTACAGAGACACACACAGGTACATCTGGCAGTGCACCTCTAGCAGCTGGAATCATTGCATTAGCATTAGAGGCAAAGTAAGTTGATGCACTTCATGCACTTAATAGTATTCACCATAACCTATTCTCACTGGGCAACCACTGGCTCATTTTGTATGGGGCAACCACTGGATTATTTTTTCAGGGTGGCCACTGCCTAGTTTCTTAAAGCAAGTCACTGATTCATTTCTGATAGAAGTTACTGGCTAATTTTAAATGGATCATCCCCCCCCCCCTCCCATCTTGATGTGATTTTTCTTGGCATGATACAAAAAACATTTAATTAGACTGTTGATGATTTAAGAGAATAATCAAAAAATAGTTTTCAACCTTTTCTTGTTTCATAATAAATATATTAGAAGTAGTATAAGCTTTTCTTTCTTCGCTCTTTACAGCAAATTTAGCATTTAATGGCTAAGAAAATGTAGAATTAGTCATTCAGAAGCTGACACAATTCACAAAGGCAAGGTTGTTTGGTAAATAAATGTATTTTTTATGTGTTCCATTCCAGCTCTGCTTTGACATGGCGTGACATGCAGCATATTGTTGTGGAAACTGCCAAGGCAGATAATCTGATTGCGCCTGACTGGGCTTTTAATGGAGTGGGCAAAAAAGGTTATCTTGAAAAAACCTTACTTTGTTTATAAACAATTTGATTGTGCCTTTTTTTTAAAAGTCATTAGCAGAATGCATTTAATGTGTTTGAAAAAAAAAAAACAAAAAAAAACTGAGCTATAATTTATTAAACTGAATTTTTTTTATGTTTATAAGTTGAAGAGAAAGAATGAGACTAAGTACATAAAATTTAAGAAGAACAACTGTATGCTACAACTCTATGGTTACAACCACATGTTACAACTAATTGTATTTCATCAGTGGACATTTTTAAAACAAGATTAAAAACATTCTCATTCCATTTATTTTAATGAAATAGTCCCAATGAATGTCACGAATAGATCCATATAATGTTTGTAGTTTGTATCTTTTTAACCTTAATATTTTATTTATATGCTTCAATATTTATATGTTTCTATAGTGAGTCATTCCTTTGGCTTTGGATTGATGGACGCCGCAGCCATGGTGTCACTGGCGCGTAACTGGACCACAGTGCCAGCACAACATATCTGTGAAATTCGTTGCCCAGAACACAGCGTGTAAGATAAGACTAATGTTAAATAATGAAATAGTAGACTTCTGTTTAAGAGGGTAAATGAACAGTAAAAAAAACTTCTTTGAAAGTCCAAAATGTCCAAAATGAATTTTACTGTTTAAACTCTGAACCAAGTGTATCTGACCCGATTCTTGTATAGTAAAGTCTTATAATACATTTATTTATATCTGATAATAGAGCTTTGTGAATTTTTTATGGCTGATCTATTTCTTCTCCTGTTTTTCAGTCGCATTATTCCAGCCAATGGGCGTATTGTTGTGCCATTATCCACAGACGGCTGTGAGCATTCAGTCAATCACGTTAAATACCTGGAACATGTTCAGGCTCGCATAACAATGAGCTCCTACAGGCGCGGAGAAATCAGGATCTTCCTGTCGTCACCTTCCAACACCCGGTCCACGCTACTGGCCAAGCGGACGCGGGATGTTTCCAGGGAGGGTTTCAACAACTGGGCTTTCATGACCACCCACAACTGGGGGGAGCCGGCCAAAGGCCAGTGGACCCTGGAGATAGAGAACGGGGCCAGTTCTGGTAAGTGATTACACAATTGTTTGCTGCTTGATTGTGATAGGTGGTCATAACTTTGTGTGTCTCTATGCCTGTCAATGTGCACATTGATATGAATGTTTTGTAATGTGTTCAGCACATCCTCAGTGTATCCTGTTGTCTACTCCAACAACATAAAAATATTCACCGAACCAGATTTAATGTTTTTAATAATATAAATACCCCCAAATTTCAAAATCACTTAAATACTTGTACAACATGTTATATAAGCATTCCATTTTTGCTTTATAGCTATTTAATATTCAATACTGATAACACAAAAATAACTTTAATAAAAATCATGTTTCTATTAAGTGATTTGGGCAATAGATAATATTTGAAGAAATAATTTAAAAATATAAGTTTTGTTTCAATTTATTTATTGAATAAAGCTAAATGTTAGTGAGAAATGTAAAGTTGATGCTTCATAACAAATTGTTGTTTCACTGTTTTCTGTGTATTTATTTTTTTATTTTTTTTGGATTGATTTCACACAAGCTTAATATATTTTCTTTTTCTGTGTGCACGTAATCATTTATCAACTAGCTGCAAGATTCTTGTATTTGCATTTTTTTTTGTTTTCATTCAAAGACTCGTGTATTCACTACAACTATTTCTAATATTTCTGTGTAACAAAATGTTTGCATTGAGTGAAATTGCACATTATATTGTATATTTTAATTAAGACACTGATGAAAAAACAACAACTGAAATAACAAATTTTCATATCAGTTTATATTTGTAAGTAACCCAACAACAACAATGTAGCCAGTTACCCCCCTTTGATGTGTTTTGCCATTGTGGAACACTTTTTCTGTGAACAGCAATATAGCCAGTTACCCCCCTTTGATGTGACTTGCCATTGTGGCACACTTTTTCTGTGGCATTTGTTCCAGTTAGTTCACCACCTTGTCCAATGTGTGGGCTGTGTCAGTTTCTACATACTTGGAGCAACTAATTGATGTAACACAAAGAAGATATCTAGTTGGAAATCAACAACTTTCTCATTCTTGTGTGTTAGTTGGAATAGTTTTAAACTTAGGGTAATTACTGTTATGGGTTCACATCATAAATATGGCGGTTACGAGAGATTCATGAAAGTCAATTTACAAATCAAATTTTATGGGAAAAAGGTGTTTCTTTTGTTGTCCAGAAAAGTTAGAAATTTGTAATCAATGACTTCCATTTTGAACCTATTTTTTCTCATAAGTTCTTCAGGCAAACACAAACTTTTTTTTAGTTCAATTCTATTTGCTTTAGGCTGCTTTATTATTATTTTTCTGTACAACAGGATCTTTAGATGTATTTTGCTCTATGATTGTATTTCATTTGGACAATGTTCATTTTCTATACATGTTGTCTAGATTTTTTTCTGAGATTTTTATTTCTACATATGTCAGTGACTATCATTTTATGCTAGGCTATTATTTGTCTTATTATTTGTCAAATAAATATGTGTATGTCCATGTTTTTGTCTAGATCTACATAGGCTTAATCTAATAAATACTTGTATGTCTATGTTTTTGTCTAGATCTACATAAGTCAAATAAACATGTGTAGCCTATGTCCATGTTTTTGTCTAGATCTACATAGGCTTAATCTAATAAATACTTGTATGTCCTTGTTTTTGTCTCGATCTACATAAGTCAAATAAATATGTGTATGTCCATGTTTTTGTCTAGATCTACATAAGTCAAATAAATATGTGTATGTCTATGTTTTTGTCTAGATCTACATAAGTCAAATAAATATGTGTATGTCCATGTTTTTGTCTAGATCTACATAGGCTTAATCTAATAAATACTTGTATGTCCATGTTTTTGTCTAGATCTACATAGGCTTAGTCTAATAAATACTTGTATGTCCATGTTTTTGTCTACATAAGTCAAATAAATACTTGTATGTCCATGTTTTTAGTCTACATTTGTTAGTTAATGTCAGTGCCCTCACATAAGGGGGCAGAGGGGGGCATATGCCCGGGGGCGGCACTTCCAGGGGGGGTCGGCAAATGTAGTCTAAATATAGCAAACATAGCAAAAAACAAGCAGTTACAGTATGCAAGGGGGCGGCGCTGAAACTTTTGGGGCGCCACATAAGCTTGTAAAGGCACTGGTTAATGTCAATGTATTATGCTTACATTTGTTTGTTACATTAGCCTACTCCATCCCCTTGTATTTGTCTACCTATCAGCTGAGTACATGTATATGTCCATGTATTTGTCTACCTATCAGATAAGTACATGTATATGTCCGTGTATTTGTCTACCTATCAGCTGAGTACATGTATATGTCCATGTATTTGTCTACCTATCAGCAGAGTACATGTATATGTCCATGTATTTGTCTAAGGAGATAGAGTTAACATTTTTATGGCATTCATTGTTTGTGTCTACAATCAATACGTCATTTTTTTGGGGGGTTTTGTCACGTTTAACAAAAGCCTATGCTGACTCTAGTTTCTCTTCGTGAATGTTTATTCATTGTATCTAAATAGCTTGCATGTTGATTCTACTGAATAGGAATGATAACTAACATCATACTTTCAATTTACTATTTTTTGCTTTCATTCTTTTCTTTTCTCTCAATAAATAAAAAAAAATGTATTTGCTAAGAGAGCTATTTGTTGTATTTTATTTGTTCTGTTTTCAAAACTTTAATCAACTGAATGGAAAATTTCTATCAGTTGATTATGTATTTTTGAAATAGTTCATACATAAAAATTGCTAACGTTTGAACATTTAAAAAAATTAATGAAATTTGTGAATCTTACTATTCAAGTAAAAAATAGTCTTATCCTTTCAACCCAAAGAATTAAACTGAACATTTAAACATAAAAGAAACTAATGCCTTTTGGGCTGGAATTAAGAATTAAATTAATGTATTTTTATAAGACTTTTTAGTGTGGTCAGAATTGTGTAAAAGGGATTCACATGTTGTCCATTCCATATGGAGTAAAGAAAAATACAGGTCTCAATTGTAAGAAAAGATTGGGTTTTTACTGGGAGTTTCTAATCAGCATTGAAGTGTCTTTAACACTGCATTCTGTCTACACTTGTGTCTTTGTTTGACTTTGTTGTTTAAAACACTGTGTGGCTTGCTAGAAAGAAAATAACAGCATGGGTGTGTGGCCACCATCTCCAAGTAGTATTTTTATTGCTGTTGTCCTTTTAAACAAAAACACAGCCGGGTAAGTTCAGTTTAATTAGACTTTTTTTTCTCTACTTATTTCATTTCGTGTTTTGAAAAAAAAAAATGAAGTAATTTAACATATGAATTCATTTTGAAGCCATTTAAATGATGATATTCTATTTAGTAAAATTGTAATGACTCCATAGCATTTATTGTAATTAAAATAAATTAAATGTGCATTTAAATATTTTGTTACAAAGCTATACAAGTTAAGAATAATACATTTGGAATACCAATAATATGTATATTCATCTAGAACCCCTCCAAAAAAATTAAAGTTGGCAACTGCCCTTTACTAAAAAATCCTGGCTTATTGTTGCTGATGTAATGACTTGCATAAATGTAACTTTATTGCGGATTAATTCTTTCTTTAAAATTTCTAAACATATTGTAATATAAAAAAATATTCAAAAGAATACATCTTTGTAATAACAATTTTTGTTTACTGTAAGCAAACATAATGTTAAAAATTGTAACTTAATTCTTGTCCATTAATCCTGTTCCATTATGTTAGGAATACAAAGGATATCACTTTATTTATTAGAGCCCTAATTACTGCTTATAATTATACAACACAAAATTAACTGATGATTGAAATTTTTACTGCATCTAAAAATAAGTTTCATAAGCACTATATTTACAGTATATTGCATTGGTTTAAATTTTAAAAAAAAATAGTTAAATTTTGTCAATTTAATATTTAAAAACACATTTCTTACGGCTCTCATGATAAATTATGAATAGATATCAGCACCAAACATTTATTAGCAACGAGATATAATTTCTTGTTTAAATTTCCTCAAGAGTAAAAAAAGAAAGTCTGAGCAGAAATTTTGTTTTTTTACTAAAATATTGTGCTGTTAATAAATGAAATGTTGTGATTGAAAATGTCCTGATTGTTGTATGTTTCATACCTCTGTGACTTGTTTGTCTTTCTCTTTATCTCTTTCTTTTTTTCAGCTCGGCAAGTCAAGTTGCGAGATTGGGTTCTGGTACTGTACGGCACTGATTCTCCCCCACGCAAGAGCCCAACGTCAGCCCGTAGCCCTCACTATGACTTCGGCAGGCACTACCCAATTAGCGGGCCAGATAAAACGATTGACAGGACTAAGACCATCCCCAACTACGATGATCCCACGGACATTTTTGACGATGACAATGGTTATGATCTGGAGACCCCGCCCCCTCCAACCACAAAGCCAACTACAACTACCACAGCAAAAAGCACCTCGCCATATTACCAATTGTACCCGCTGTCAGGAAACAGACCAAGACAGCCTTTAGATACTTCCTATTACCCAAACAATCAGCGTAAGAATACTGGTTATAATAGGGACCGTAATTATCAAACATATACATCTTACTCTAACCATGACAACTGGTTTGACTTCCCACCTCATCACTCAAACCCAGAGCATACTTGCGTTTATGAAACCTTAGCCAAAAAGTCCAACGTATCTGTCTTTCAATACAATCGCAAGAAGCGCCCCCAACTAACCCCAGGCAAGCAAGCTTATTAACTCTTTCTGCTCACCTACATTTGTAACTGTGTTGTTCCTTTGTTGTAATCATGCAGAGAGCCTCATCAGTATTTTCTTTTTTAAATCTAGAATGTTGTCAATTTGTTCATCCACTTCAAATAGGGACAAGTGCTTTCATTTTTCCCCCTCTTATATTTCTTTATATATTTGTTTGTTCCCCCCCCCCCTGCACCTAATGTTTTGTTGAGCTAATTGTTTCTCTCATTACTTGTACAATTCATTTTGTTGACTTTAACTAATGTTATTTTCTTGTGGTTTTTTTTTTTTCAAATATTTTATTATCATACCTTTTTTTTATTATTTTTTCTTTAATTTATTTTAATTTTTAAATCAATGAAATAAAAACAAATTTCTTTTATTTAAAGAAAATACATTTGTAGTCTTTTAGACCACTGGACAAATGACAAAAACATTATTTTCATTCATTAAATTTTTTTTACTTAAATGTGGGAAAGAAAATTAAAATAATCCAAAAGGTTTACATTGAAAATATCATTATTTAAATATTAGGATATCAACAATTTTTATAATCAACTTTTAAAAGTTATTAAAAAACAAAAGAAATATATCTTGCTTTAGATTATAGCAACTAGGAATCATGATGAAATAAATTTATGCATCACTTAGATTTAGGCATGCTTTCAAGAAATCTTTAACAAACTAATTTATTTAGAATTTTTCTAACCAAATTGCATGCTTCCTAAAAGTACAAAGTTGAAAACTTTGCATTCAATTCTCCATCTATTATTTGACTCTGTCAGTAATTCTGCAGATTTATTTAATTTTATTGCATTTCTTCTCTTTTGATTTCTTTACTTTTGTCTTAAATGGGTGAGAAAAAAACAACTTGATTTACTTATTTACTTGATTTACTTATTTACTTGATTTACTTATGTTTAAGTGGGGAACAGCTAATCATCAAATAATTAACATTTTATTTTGCAAACTTTTGTTTTACATATTCTACTGCTGTTGTCATGTTTTATTTATGAAATGTATAAATTATTGACAGTTTTTAGAATTATTTGTCCATAATTGTTCATCTTCAACTTGTACTCTGTATTTATTTGGGTATTTATTTTATGTTGTTGGGTTTTTTCATTCCGTTTCTGTAAAAAAAAATTTTTTTTTGTTTTGCGTATCAGTTGTGTGTGATTTTTGTTCAGTCTGTGTCCATTGTAGAATATTAAATAGCTGTAAACTGTATAATGTTCATTGTACCACATATGTTTATTTAGTATTTAAGACTGTGTGATGGCAAACAATGAATCTATTATTTTTATCTGCTGATTTTTTTTTAGCTGATTTTATAATTGTATAAAGTTATACATTTGTATTTAGATCTAAGAAACCTAAAGTACATGATGAATGAAAACAAAAAAGAAAGTTTTCCTCCTATTATAGAGCCAAGGCATGCCAACTGTGGCATTTTTATAAAAAGTGAAATCCTATTATAGAGCCAAGGCATGCCAACTGTGGCATTTTTATAAAAAGTGAAATCCTATTATAGAGCCAAGGCATGCCAACTGTGGCATTTTTATAAAAAGTGAAATGTAGAGAAGAATGTTCAAGCATCAACTTAGCATTTTATTCAATTAATTTTTTTGCAATCATTTTTTTCCGTTTCATAAAAAATATAAAATGCACTTATTTCTTAATTTCCTATGTTGAACAAAAGTCAAAGAAAATTAAAGGCAATTAAGAACATCCATTTTTAATTTTGAAATCTCCATTTATATTGTTAAGTGTTGCCAGATTTCCGTACAACCAACCATCAACAACCAAACTGGTGTTTTGTTTTAATTTGGTTTGTGATGCTTAATTTCCTGACTTGTTGCTATTCACTTTCTCTGTACTTCCAGCTGAGCTAAAGGAGTGGACACTGGTCATGATGGGCACAGCCTCTCATCTCACAAAACGTAACGGCAGTAGCCAGAACGGCGCCAGTAACATCAGCAGTAGTGACGCTAGCTTCACCTGCGCAGGTGTAACATCCAATGGTATATGCATAGGTCTGTTCCTCATTTTATTGGCTGTGAATAGATCATGGAGATTCTCCTGAAGAATTTGAGTTTTCTTTTCTTCAATATTTCTATAGAAAATAATGTTTTGTCTTTATTTCAGTATTTCATAAAGATGCGTTGAATTAATGGCTTTTAAATGTGTTTGTTAGTTTTAAATCAAATGTATATTCTTTATTTTGTTCAATTTTCACATGTAAACAAATTCTCAACAAGCTTCCATAAATACAAATATTCGTATCGTTAGTTGTTGTTATTTCATTATATTTACATTCAGGATAGGAAAGTTTCTTGCTAAAAAAAAAAACTCTCTCAAATTTTGCTCTTCTGTTAAATTAATGGATCATCATCAACTAGACTGGCAATTTTGGCATTAAATTAAATGGAAATTAAAAGATACATGTCTGTCCTAGAATAGGCTTGTTTTTTTTCTTCTAGGGTCAAGGTCAAATCAACAACATTCCCCTCTTAAAGCACCCCCCTTCCCCTTTCTCCCCCAAGCTTCACTCTAGTCACACTTCTAATTTCCATGAGATTCAGCATGTAGGACTAAATCTATTGCAGGCAAACCTTGTGATGCAAAGTAATATAAAAGGTTTTATTTTAATCATCAGTGATGATCCTCCTCCATCTTGGCAGTTTAGTAAACCTGGAACCCTCTTGACCTTTCCTCAAGTCCAAACTGTCTTTGTTTCTGCTTACAATATAAATGTTCAACCTCATTGCCTTAGTGTGTATGTTGAAGTGAAGTTTTGATTGAATACAAGTGATTCTGTTAGAGATAATTTATTATAGCTATGTTATAATGTCTATTTATCTCATACCCATAATATACTGTGATAAATGAATGCATTTATTTTTCAAACAAGACTTTTATATTTTGATATGTAAATATTCTGAGTCAGATTTCTAAAGTTTGTGGTAAATCCTAAACTGTGATTGTAAATTTAAACTGTAAATCCTAATTGTAAATCCTAACTGTAATTCATTATTGTAAAAGCTGTATAAATTGTGATTATGAACTGTAATATTTCCAATAAGGAAACAATGATTTCTGTGACATTTTGCTGCAGTATTTATGTACTTTTGCTTCAATTAACATATTTATTGTACAGCAATAAAATCCAAACATGGTATTATGTTCCATATGTAATCATTTTGATCATTTTATACCTTTCAAACTCAACAAACCTTTAGTTTTCTCCTTGATGAAAAAAAAATATATCTATAGCCCGCTGGTGGAAAAACAAAAGCTTTCATTTCAATACAACAGTTTTTTTTTTACTCCATTGTTATCAAAGAGATGACAAGACAATATAATATATATATATAGGTCTCCATAGTCCAGTCATCCCAGAATACAAGCAGATGTCACTTATGTTGTTTGTTGTACTGGAATGCAAAGTCAACAGTGAGTTTGACTCACAAGCTCGACATCATGAGTTTGACCCACAGTACAGACAATCCAAAATATAATATCCACCACTGACTTGGAGGGTCTACCAAGCCCACTGACTGCGTCCATTAGCTTCCCCCCCCCCCATGACCATTAAGGTTAAAGGAATAAAAAAAAGAGAGAGAAAAAATTATGTAGTGTTGAAATCATTTCTTTGTACTCACAGACCCTTTCGAGGGCTAGGTAGATTAAGTTACATTATCTCCAATGTCTGCAAAGAAAACAATTAGTTGTTATGACATCTTAGTTTCAGATTTTTTATTTAAATTACAACTAAGAGAAGTATGTGTAAATATATATTATAAGAATATTATTTATATATATATATAAACTATAAATACATGAGATGTAATGTATAATTTGCACATGGATTTTTTTTTAGCCCTTATTGTGGTTAAAATGTTTCAAAAGTGAATTTCAAGGGGGAAATAATTGTATTTTACCATAATAGATTTTTCTCTTAAACACATGTCTTCCAATGCTTACCTCCCTTTGAGTTCTATTTAAGATTTTCTTTCATTCAAGCATTATTGATTGACCCACTTTTCTTAATTCTCTTAACCCATTTCACTTGTTGCTCTTGACCTACTTGCTAGAGCCTGCCTACAAGGAAGACAGAAAATCAAATTCCCAACTTATATTTTCACGTGCAGTGTCTGAGCATGTGATTTTCTAACATGCATTGTGCCCATGTTGCATTCTGTTCATCGGACAGCTGTTTATGTTCATCTAGCCACCCTGAAGTATTCAAAGACACATTAGCTGTTAAAATTAGCTTGAATTTAATTCTTTCAGCCCATTTACATCGACCAGTGGTCCTCAACTTGATTTCACATGGGAGGACATTAAATTTTTTTTAATCATTCAGCAGAGAGGAAGGGGAGAAGGTATGTCTAGTTGCAAGCCTTGTTTGACTAATGCTAGATATGTCAGCAGGTGACAATGTGACAATGTAAGTGACACAGTGCCCATTGGTGATACAGTGTTCATTTGTATTTTGGTCTCTATAGTAGTATAGCTTGAGGACCACTATCCTAGTGTTGTTATTGTGTTGATGACAGTTTGATGTTTACTAAACTATGAAGCCTGATTACTAACAAGTTAATGAGATGCAAATTACCAACCACTTTCACCAATCAGCATTCATTAGCAACCATCTTTTTCTTTCCTCGGCATAATATTTATACCTGGACAAATCAGAAATTGGCAAAAATATTTTCAATGTTTTCATAAATGCAAATGCTCTCCATTATATATTTTACAATTTTGAAATAAATGGCCTGAATGACACAACAATTATTATAACTTAGTGGGTTATTTTAATTTAAGTCTTTATTCAAAGAGCATTCTTGTTTTAATTTTTTACCTTAGTTTAGTAATTTTTTTTATTGCAAATTGTATTTTGTCTTTAAAGGTTTACATATTTTAAATTTTCAGAAGGTGATACCTTTTTTTTATAGTTTCACAACTGTTTAGACGTTTTATAATATAATTTAAATTAACATTTTATTTTAATTATTTCTTAAACTTTATCATTTTTTAATGTTTTTAATTTGCTTTATTTATTGCAGATTTGTATAATTTAGTTCCAAGAATTAAAATTTTGTGTTATTCAACTTTTTGAGATAATTATTGTTATATATAATGTTATTCACTAGCCTAACTAGGCTTAATGATTGCCTGTAGTAGGGTTGATATTGGTCACTAGCAAGAATGCTACTTATTAGTAAACCAAGGTTAAGAAAGTGTCAGTTTGGTGCCAATCAAAACTTTGGCACATTGGGCACCGTCGGCCCCCCTTCTAATTACACTACTGATGTTAATTATTTACAACTTGTTTATGTGCATTTTTTCATAACTTAATTTCCGTTATTACAATTTCCTGCAGAATGTAAGCCTGGCTATTTTAAGATGGGTGACCACTGTGTCGCCCACTGCCCACTACATTACTTTGGCAGTGTGCAAGCAGTCCACATGGCCCCTTACAACAAGCTGAATTCTTCCAAATCACTATTACATACTCAAGTAAGAAACTACATTTTGCTTAGACATGAAAATTCAAACTTTTAAAAATAAGTATGTGTCATCAAACAAAATGTTTTCTAAGTACCCTCCATACAAATGTAAACTTTAAGTGCCACTTGATTAACAGCTGTGGGTCGTAATTAGTTTTTGCTTAGCAATAGATAAAGATAATAAAGGTAACTTAACCTAAAAACTTTTTTGAAAAAACTTCTCTCAGTTATTGCCCTTTAAAAAATTCAATAAAACAATTCCCTTACAAGACTTTTCACAAAGGGGAAGTAAATCAAGATCAGTTTTGCCAAGTTTAAAAAAAGGATTTTAATGTTTTATTTTTACTTAGTTGTAAGAAAAAATGAAAATGTTAAAAATAAATGTATCTAATTTGCTTCAATAAATTAATTTTTAAGATGTTTACTTGAAACAAACATTTAATTATTTATTTAAGTTTGTAATATTTAGTCAACAGTGTTTCAGGAAATCAAGTGATTTTGAACATCTCTGAACTAATGAAAAATTGTTGTAAAGTTAAGTTCGAAATGTTGTTGTTTATTTTCCAGGGGGTGTGCAAACCTTGTCATGATTCATGTCTGAACTGTAAAGGCTTCTTACCCACTGACTGCTTCCAATGTGCCTCAGGTTTTGAAAGGAAAGGGGAACTGTGTGAGAAGAAAATGATCTGGGATCTCTTTGACCCGGATGTCATGAAACATTTAGCCTGGGCCATCATCCTCTGCATTGCTGCAATATTGCTCTTTAGGCAAGTAGCCTTGACCTTTGGCTCCATGTGACAGCACCAATCACCAATCACAAATTTAGTATTTTTCAAAGATTTAAGTAATCTTTCTTCCCCAGTGGCATTTGGGCATGGAATGGGTTGCCTGAACAGACCAAGAAAACCAGTAACTTAACATCATTTAAAACATTAATAAAAATGCAAGACTAGACTCGGACCACGGATGAGCGTAGGACGCAATAATCTTCTTTATAGAAGGAGCGTCTGTAATGTATAAGATAAGATTGTTGCAGATAACAACATTTTTTGTCTTTCCTTATGGTTTCTTAGGACACCTAAATTTTTGTATCTATAACATTTTATCTTTCCATTGGATTTACAGAAGCTTATGGTGGCAGTTGACACAGAAGTGATTGAGTTGTTTGGAATGCCTGCTATAAACTTACTTCTTCTCATTATTTTGCAGGGTTGGCAGTATATTTACCTTTATAATTGGCAGTGGATATACCTTTATTTAGTTGGCGGTGGATATACCTTTATTGTGGCCATTAAACTTGTACTATTGTTTAACTGATTACTAACCCATAATTTTAGATACACACTTACACACTCACAATCATCTTTTTACAATCTAACTTTTTTTTTACTTCTTGCTCACTTCTGATGCCATTATAGCTGGTTAGGTTTTCAGCTTTTTAAATGTTATTATCATGTAGGCATCCTCACACACACATTCATTCCAAAATAATGTCACAGCAAATGAATTTATTACTTGGATGAACTCATATGATTAAAATAAATTATTAAATAAGACATCAGGAATTCTGTTATCAACATCACATAGCTCTTAAGTATTATACAGTATATGTGACCTGTTCTGACAAAATGAGACATAAGTCGGAAATATGAATTTGTGCTGGGAGTGTTTTTGTGTTGTGGGGGTCTTTCCGGTGAATTTTTATTTATTTTTGTAAATACTAGGTTATCCATTTCAAAATCATAATTTATTTGTTTTTTATATTTTTTTAACTTAAAAATACTTATATTAATTATTTTGATCAACGTGTGATTTAGAATTTAGCATAAGTTCACTAAAATTCGACTTTATTTAACCTATTGTTTTGTATCTAAACCCTGACAGAACCCCATAACATTATATATCCTTGAAAAAGACAGACTCTCGAGAATTTCCTTGTCATCACTATTTATTTATAGAAACCAATCAGAAAATATTTAAGCCTGAAGTTTGGGATAAACAATTCCTTTCTTTCTATCCAATGAAAATTCGTTTATAAATTAATCATTGGTTACAAAACCATATTTTTCCATTACAAATTAGCGGATTGGCTATTGGAATACAAGGAGATAACAATTAGGCTTTCCGTTTTCGAGATTATGAAAATTAACAAAATGGAGAGATCCATGGCTTCACTGCTAAATTCTTTTCGAGATGTAAATATTTTTTGTTCAGTTTTATTATAAAATAATATCGTATAAACCACTAAAAGGATAATTGAATGCCCTTTCGATTGGTATGTAAATATATATATTACGATTCTGGTTGCTATGGAGTTTAGACATTTTCAAATACATCAACTTTAAAACGCCTTTTCTCAAAACTCTAGTTTTTTGTCTGACTAGTTCTAAGTGATAGTAAGTGTCATAGAAAAATGAAATATTGACATATAATAATAAATTTGGTATTAAAATAAAGCTTATTCAATGCCCTTTTAAACCATATATATAGCTCAAAATGTTGAAAAAAACCACTTATGTCACCTTTTGTGGGAACGGGTCACATATATCTGAAGTTAGTTTTACAACTTCTTCAAAAAGTGTACACTACGCTGACTGATCATCAACTAACTCAGTCAAAAAAAGGATAATTTTAAAGTGTTTTTTTTTTAAATTTAATCAGTAAAGCTTTAATTAATACCTATTTTTTTTTCTTTCACTTTTGAACTTGAACATATTTTTAGAAAAAATCTGTAAAACTAGAGGCTTTCATGAAAATTAAACTTGCCAAACATTGAACTTTTTCTGGCTGTTTACTAATTTGGGAAATATCTATTTGTTTTTCAGTGTTGTATTTGGAATTCTTCAGGCCAGGGACAGGGGCCGACTGTGTTGGAAAAACAAACCCAACTATGTGCCGGACTGGGGTAAAGGCCATTACGACGGGGTCACGCCAAACTATGCTATGCACGACAGTGACATTGAGGCTGAGTTCTCTCCCCCTGCCAAAACACACACTTTATTTTCCCAAGCCATAGGATATAAGCATCAACGCTGCAATAATAGACCTGGACAGTTTGTTTGACAGTGACCTGCAGAAGTGAGCAACAACAACAAAGACAAAACAGCACCAGGGGGGAGTTTCAGCATGACAGAAACCTCAAAGGGGGCATAACTGTGTCAATAGCAAGCAATTCTTAGAAAACGTCAAGAGGCCCCCTTGAATTTTTTTTTCTTCCTAATAGTACTTCTACCATGGGAAGGGACCCCACCTCTTCCCCAAGGAATTATTTTGTGCTTGCTAATAGTAGCTAGGATATTAGTCCTGAAGTGAAGAGTTTACTACAATTACTACTGCTTTGATGTACATCCAGTTGGCACAAATGGACCATAACCTCATCAACCAAACTTCCAACTTAATTTTTTATTTTTTTTGGCCAGCTTCCTTTTTTTCTACCAGGAAAGTAACTCTCCAACTTCTTTGCCTTTACTTGAAACCTGATTGGTTGGCTGATAGTGATGACAAACTGGCATGAAATCTTCAGCTGGTTATTTGGCCAGATTTTGTCACTTTTTTTGTGTGTTCTGAAAGCTTTAAACTTTGCATTTAAAACTAAAGTAATTATTTTACATTTTGTGAGTGTTGTACATTTTTTGTTACTGATGAAAGCAGTTTAGTGGCCTTCATAGTTTTTTTTTTTAAACAGTTTATTGTATGTTTCTGTGTAGACTTTTTTTATTTTAATGTCACATGGTCTGAAATAGTTTCTATGGTAACCATTAACTTTTTGAAACCTATCTCACAGCTGTATTTTTTATTTTGTTCCAGGTGCTATACTCAAATCTGAATTCCCCTTAGAATTCTAATTTACTAATGATGTCATTAGAATATTATCTGAAATCCTTTACAGATGTTTTCTAATTTGCTTATTTTCTCTCATATTTAAATACCGGTATATTAAAAAAATTTTACAGCTGTATTCTAAACTTGCTTTTCATGTACAAGCAATAATCCAAATATATTTTTTTTGTTACCAGCAATACATGCAGCTTAAGTTTTTTTCATGTGTAGAAAATGTCACATTTTAGTGATCAAAAAGTTGTAATATCTTACAAGCCTCTAGAACCCCCTTTATAAGTTTTACAGACGTTCCTTCTAGATAGAAGATTATTACGTCCATTAGGCCCAAAAACTCTGACAGGGTGGGTGGAATCTGTCTGCGTCAGGGATAGAACCCGTGACTTGTCGATTGACAGTCTGGCAAACTAAGCGCAGGACCAGCCTGCTGTAAACCTTTGAGTCCAACCATCCAAGCAAACACACAAAAATAGTTTAATTGTATTTCTATTCACTTTAGTTTGTTATTCTAAATTTGGGTCATTGGTTGGGTCATTGGTTGGGTCATGGTTGGGTCATTGGTTGGGTCATTGGTTGGGTCATGGTTGGGTCATTTTGTCAAATTCCTCCTTTAGAAGCTGTAATAAATAGAAGACAACTCACTTTCACTTTTATGCTGTGGGGGCAATCATCATACTATTTTAACACACACAGGGCTTGATTAGTGTAAGGTAGACTTTTAGTATCTGCTTAATTACTATTATTTACTGGTCAAGGAAAGTTATTTGTGTAAATTGTTGAGCTGAATGGTGTTTTAATGAAGCTAGTTTAACTTTGAGAGAGAAACGGTTTTTGCATTAGTTAATTTATTTAAAACCTGTTGAGCAAAACACTTTTTTTTTGTTATTTGTACTATGGTTTGTACATTAATTTGTTTAAAATTTGGTTCATACATGAAATATTTTGTATGATTTGGTTCATATATTAAGTATATAATATTGTATGATTTGGTTCATATATTAAGTATATAATATTGTGTGAAATGTTCTAGTCTGATTTTTTTTATAATCAAGTCAGTGAGAAAGAGAAAGAATGAAAAGAAACAAAAAATGAACCAAATTTCTCTAGTGTTTCAAACTTGGCTATTGTATATTTTAGTTCTACTCCTCTATCTTGACTAATTGCCATTTGCCCTTATATGAAACTTTCAGTCTGAACTGCATTATGGATAGTACTAAACAGTATTCATTAATGTATCTTTAAAAAGTTCATATTGCCAAATTTGTTTATGTTTAAATAGAAAAGAGTTTCAGACTAAAATTACTCATGTCACTCACGCTTTTGTTCACAGAAATAAAAAAAATCTCAATATTTAGGTCTTTTAAACTTAGTGAGTCTCAATATTTAGGTCTTTCACACTTTGAATTTCGTTTTTCTGAAAGTTAAATGTGAGTGTTTTATTAAATCAGTCTTTAAATTCAGGCAGTCTTGACTTATGCTTGTTGACCTATTTTTTGGTTAATAACCAATTCTCTACCAACGTTGCTCATGGTTCTTGTTTAAATGGGTGTGTCTGCATTACATGGATAACAAACATTTCATTTTAGTTTTTTTTTTAGCCAATGAAAGAATGGATCATATGATCAGGGCATTGTTTTAATTAAATGAACATTATATTATTTGTTTCACTGTAAATGCTTCTATTTCTAATTGTGTAATTCAAATATTTATTTGGCAGACTGCATAGAAACATTGTTTGTTTTTTGTTGTGTATAAATTTGTTCACCAAACCACATAAACATAATTTGTGTGTATTGCTGTATTTGTATATTGGCATTAACTTGTAGCTATTGGGTTTTCATGGTTGTCTTCACTGAATATGTTGTAGTAAGGTTGGAAAAATTTCACTGCGTCAGCAAGTCTTGGCCGTCTCCGTGCACTGGAACATTAACACTCCCCCCTTTACAGTGTAGCCTGCCAGAAATGGCCCTGGCGCTGTAAGTGAAAGCATTGTCTTTCTTTGACTGAATGGGTTGGCAGTGTAGCCAGACTGCTGTCTGTTATTTTTCCTCCCTTATCAACAAGTTGATATTTGCTCATTCCAAGGTGGATGAAAGAGATTTACCGCCAACTGACAGAACTTTTAGTTAAAACTGTTACAATCTAGTCATTTGTACTCCATTCGATTATTACATTTAGTCTTATACTCAAAACATTGGGAACACGCAGATGTATTTGCTCAGTTTTAAAAATAAGATTAAAAAAAACAACAACAATCAATTCAATGAGTTAAAAAAAGATTCAATTAATATTAAGTGATTTTTGGCACCTTTGAAATCTGTGTAGCTTTTAACCAGTCAGTTGGCGACTTTGCAATGTGGTGTATTTTGTTTTGCCAGTCGGTGTGTATTTAATCATTTTCTCTTGAATCATTGCTACCAACATATTTATAAATATGTAAACAAACTTACTATCATTTGCACTGGTTTCTTAGTTGATTAAGTCATGGAATTTGTTTCTTCTTGTGTACTTTCATATTGTTTACTTTTATATTAGTTGTTGTTTTTTTTGCGTTTCATTTTCTACTACCTCATTGTTAATTTGTTTTTTTTTGTTTGTTTTTTTTTGTTTTATTTAATGAGGGCAAATCAAATAGTCAATATAGGAGTCATTATGTGGATTTGATATTTCATTAGTGGATGTATGAAGTATGTAATCAAAATACATAATTTTGTAAATAAGCCAAACAAGCAAATACAATCTTCATTCATTTGAACTTTTTTGTATATCCTTCTTTTATTTATTAAATGGAAAACAAACATAGTCATTTAAAGATTATAAATAGTTAAATGATAATTAAACTTTCAACAGTCAATAGTTATTTCAATGTTACAAGTTTACAATTTTTGCCCCTTAAATTTTAAATTCAATTAATTTGTTCAAAGCATTTAATTTTATAAATAGAGCTAACCTTACTTAAAAAGAATTCTTTTTTTTTTGTTTCATTGTTTTTTTTTATATTTTATTAAACACCAAGAAAGATAATTATGCAAAATGCCTTAATGCTTTTATTTTTGTTTTTTAATTTTGTGAATGTGAACCTTTACAAGTTAAGACAAGGCCAGCTCAATGTGTTTATTTAATTCTTAGCTTACGCTGTCTATCATTTAATTCCTTAAGAACATCCAAGAAATGGGAATTTTTATTTTTAAAAACAAACTTTTTAAGTTTAATGGCTCCTAGTGATGAAATACTAAGATGTGGATATTTTGTACTCTATGTTTGAGGCTAGAGATTCTTCCTGTATAATGTTATGTTAATTTATTTTTGTTTGATTTAAACATCTGTTTTAACATGAAGTGAATCTAAACCACTCATTGGTCAGTATTTATACAATAAACATTAATTGAATAAATGTACCTGTGTAGTAAATTCTCCAATTGGTCTCTTTGTCATTTCTTTTGTTCAGTTGAAGGCCAGAGATTTCAAGCAATATTAATGTTGAACACCTGGCCATGTAGTGTAAATGTTTAACACATGGCCATGTTGTGTAAATGATAAGCATGTGGCCATGTTGTGTAAATGATAAGCATGTGGCCTTGATAATTGTTAATCATGTGGCCATGTTGTGTAAATGATAAGCATGTGACCATGTTGTGTAAATGATAAGCATGTGGCCATGGTGTGTAAATGATGAACATATTGTAAAAAATTAGAACCTTTGCTGTGTTCTATAAAAGATAGAGCATTTTAAATGTGGTAATGTTCACAATAGAATAGAACATCAAGTATATCCAACATCATTGTGTTAAATGCCATTATGGTAAATTGTCCACACAAAAAATTGGCTGAAAAAAAAGTATTAAAAACTTTCTTTTAAAAAACAACAACATAATGTCAGACCTGCCAAGTTGAAAACTTCAAAATTAGTAGTGAGCCATCCCAAAATTCGTATTTTGACCCCCAAATTCGTATTCATTAGACCCCCAAATCAGTAGTCAATTAGTAGTAATATTTGTAAGCATTTTTACACGTTTTACACGGTGTATTTATTTCACTCATGAGTCATATGCATTTCAAAGAAGCCTAAGAAGCTTCATAAAGTATACACTATTTAAAATAACATATAATAGGCCCATAGGGGCCTATTTTAATTCAATTGTAAATTAAATGAGTTACTAGAACTTTGGAATTAGAATCCATTTCAATTAAATTTTAATTAGAGACGAATGCTAGCCAAGAATTTGAAAGAAACCCTTGACCTTGGCCGGACTTGGGCTTATCCGCCTTGTCTTAGCCTTAGTATAGTCATTAGTAAACATTAGCATGATTAGTGCATTAGGTTTCATGGCTTCATTAACCCTACTCTCTTGCCTAGCCGTTGGAACGAAAGATAATGCTATTAAATTTATTCATTTGTTGATAGAAACAATACAGTAGCCAAGAATAATCCCAGTTTTAAAGCATGTGAACTTTTTTTTATATAGATCAGTGAGGGACACAAATATTTATTAAATGCAACTTCCGGCCGGAAATCGTAATTTTAACTCAGAGAGCGTCGGCATGTGTCCCATTCGCATTTTTATATATACAAAATTTGTATTTTTCTTAGAAAATCAGAAAAAAATCGTAGTTTTTTGCTTTTTATCGAAAATTGCAGAAAATTCGTAGTTTTTCTGCCCATTTCGTAATTTCGTATTTGGACCTTGTTTTTCGTATAAACTACGAAAAATTCGTAGTACTTGGCAGGTCTGTAATGTGCACTAAATTATTGATTCAACATCTTCGCCCAGCAGGAAATCAAACATAAAAGAATTGCTAGAAAGTGAAAGAAAAAAACTCAATTGTTGTGCAGATCTATTGAGCAATACTTGATTGGAAGTGCAGATCTATTGAGCAATACTTGATTGGATGTGCAGATGTACTGAGCAATACTCAATTGTTGTGCAGATCTATTGAGCAATACTTGATTGGATGTGGTTTTTAAAAGCTTTAAGGGAGATTACTTCTTCTAAAAGCAATAATTTCATTTGTTTTGTTCGATACGTCTCTATTGGATATGTTAAACACAAGGGTATCTAACCGAACACGATGGCTAGCTGTATGGAGCAATTTCCGTAAAGAACTTTCGACCTCCCTCCTCACCAACTTCACGCTTACTTTGCCATTGGATGTTTTTTCAGCAGAAAGAAGATAGGACAATATGGACACATAGAGCGAGAAAGAGAAAATAGTGATTTAAAAAAAAAGCAATGAAAAGCTTTTAATTGGTTTGTTCTGTGTGAGCATACTTTGAATTCCGTCAACCGTTTAACTGTTATAGTGATAGGTTTATAAAAGGGTGTAAATATTTTATAATTATTTCGATTAGGTAAAGATTTCCATTAACATAAATCAGCATTTTAAGTTTTACATTAAGTCATGAACTTTAAATACCGTATGTGTTTTTTTGTTTTGTTTTGGCGTCTGATGGGCCAGGATTGATTCCAAAATATCTACAAGTCACCCAAGCTAAATAAACAATGCCAGAATCAAGTTGAATAATATAGAAAGTCCAGTGTATGAAATGTAGATACACACGTAGAGTGTGCTCCCGGGTAGAAACTCAGTTAAACGATGGCTACACCGAATACCGCTTCTAACAATCAACTCTTTAAAAAAAATTATGGGCATATTTCCCAAATTTACAGCCTTTTATTAAACCTTACAATAGTGGATTCTTGTAGGACGTGACGTCATTTATCCATACAAAATAGGCCTACTTTAGTGAAGTCAAATACGTTTTAACTCGCTGGACAGACACAAGGGATAAAACTCTTGTCTTAATTTAATATTTATCTCCTACTGTCTATACTCTATACACAGCAGATAAGAAACTAGTCAACACACTTAGATTTTTTTTTTCTTTCTCACGAGAAAGACAGTAGATCTATGCCTTGCAATACAGAAATAAAAAACAAAACAAGCGTCAGACGTCTATTGTTTCCCTTGTTTTTTTTATTACCAGACGAAATGCCGTAGTACACTTGTACATGAAAGCTGATACCTTTAAGGAATCACACAAGGCCAGTGGCAGGTAGGTGAAACAAACCCTTTCCTCTTTACGTGCTCAGTGAGTCATTCTCGGGTATTAAGTGAATGCACCACGTCTCCGTGCGTGAGTCTGAGAGTGTGCACTGAGCATCCGCGCATTGGTGTGTATGTGTGTCTGCACGCGATTGTCTGTGCCGGCGCGCTTTTTATATGTGTGCTGTCTTGGATGAAGAGACGATGAAAACTTACTATATTATATTATAGCCCCGCGGCTGACAAAATAAAACTTGTGTATAACAATAGAAGGACGAAAAAAAAAGACAAGGGAAAAATGATGAAAAATCTATAAATATGCAGTATGATATGTTGCCAATGTTTAGAGAGGACGTTGGATTGTTGACATAGTCTGTGCTTGTATACATGTAGGCCTATATATATACGTGTGTGTGTGTGTATGAGTGTGTATTTGTGTTTGTGGGTGTGTCACGAACGTAACACTAGTCATGGTTGACTGACCAAAAGAATGTTTAATGAACAATCATGTTTCTGATGAAGGTAAGACTTTTAAATTACTTTAAAGATCGATTTGTTCAGGCTAAATGTAGCCTAGAATGTTTAGTTAGAGATTAGAGATATGAGAAGATTAGATAGATGAATAGATATACTGTTAAACAGACATACAGTTAGATAAGTAGGCCTAGGCTAGGCCTATAATTTGTAAAACGGAAAGGCAGATAAGTAGGATATGCCTATTGTTTATAAACAATAAGCATAGGCCTACTTGTAAACAAAAAATATCTTGTGTTATATCCTTATAGTAGGCTAACTTATAATACTGTTACATTTTCCTTTATAACAGACCCCAACTGTTCTGTCAATGTTTGTTATGACGTAGTGAAATAAGCAACAAAAGAGCCAATAGTCTATGTGGTGCGCAAGTGTAAAGTAGATCTAAGTGTAAATAATCATTGATTGCCTGTCAATAGTTTCATAGATCTATAGGGTCTACAGTTCACCTAGTGTAACAGTTTAAAAAGACCGGCTTGTCATGCAGTAGGCCTATATAAAATTGTGAATATACTGGAAACAATAGCGGTTATGTTGACAAGATTTGAATTGATGGTTATTCTTTAATACTCTCTTAGCGGTTGGCGGTGAATATAAAGTCTCCTGAATCGGTTTTATGTGAACTATGACCTTCTTTTCTTGAAAAGCTGCAGGTATATAAGGAGGTTACCCTTGCCTCATGCGGCTGTTTGTGTATAAACGTACCTTAGCTTGATCTTCCACATACACAAATATATGTTTTTTTCAAAGTTGTTTCTAAAGGAAGGGAAACTACAAGGAGGAACATAATTATTTCATCAGTTCGATAGTCTGAACGTATTATGTAACAAAAATGGCACGTGACCTCGGTGTGATTTAAGCTCGCTCTATGCGTTGGGTGAGTTCTGTTATAACTGTTTAATCTGTTTCATCCATTTGTTTATATATTGGTTATAATATTTTACAATAGAAGTTATAGACTAAGACGAGCGATTTATATTAGCTTTCTGGAGAATCCAAACGATATTTGACGGATTGTTGGTTCTAGGTTATCTCCCTTGTTTGAGAGCGCGATAATGGCTAAGCCGAGGATATTAAGGGCACTAGCCAGACGCTCAGGGCTTTCTAGAGGGCCTTTTGTTTTTTATGCATTTTATCTTACACGTTGAAGGCGTTCTAAGATAGTCAGATTGTTACGTCCAACGCTTACCCGTGGTTTGACTAAGCCTTCCTTTAAACACGTTTTCAAAGTATGCTCAGTTGTTGTTTTTCAGGCAACCCATTCCACACCCAAATACGGCCAAGGATGAAAATAAATGTAAATTAATTCGTCAATGCCAAAGGATTTAGATGTTTTTTTATATCTCTATGTCTATCTGAATATTTTATGTATGTGTTTCGCTGATGGTTCTTTTTAAACCAAGTGTGGCCAGCACATTGCTGTCTGGTCTTTTAGCGAATTGCACTGCTATCCCATGCCGCGTTTGATATAGCCTTACATTGGAACATTGCCTGTTGTGATGTGGCCATACTATTATAAAACATAGCCTGTTGTGATGTGGCCATACTATTATAAAACATTACTGCAGGTGATGTGGACTGATCATTATAGAACAGTGCAAAGTACAAAGTAATGGTAATGGCAATTTATCAATGGAGTAACGTGTGGATAAAGTAATTAAAGCCTTATTATATAATAGTAAAATAATTATGTAAAAAGAACATTAAATTCCACCTAACCTTTACTCAAATATGTAACTTCTGTATGGGGCCCATCAACAAAAGAACCCATTAAAGAACTAGAACAAATTCATAAAAGAACTGCAAGTTTCATTACTAGATCTAGTGTATAGTCAGTCACAACTGACAAGTATAACGCCAATAGTTAAATTACTAAACCTTGAAGCTCTAGAAGAAAGAAAGGACCAAGAGCATAATAGTAAAGTGTTAATTTCTAACTTAGAAATACAACCGAAAAAAATTGCAATGCTCAGATAGACATAAAGATAATATAAATATTAGCATATATATTCGCTTCCTTCCCGAGTGACATCGGGGGCATGGAAAGGGTTGCCTTAAAAATACAGGGAAATCAACAACTTTACATCATTAGAAAAATAATCAAAGATTAGACCCAAACCAAGGATAGACGTTAGACGTAGGACACAAAAATCTTCTTTATAGAAGTAGCGTCTGTAACAAGTAAGTTAAGAAGTGGCCATACTGTTATAGAAAAGTACCGCTGGTGATGCGGAACAGACCATTAAAGAACATTGCCGAGTGTGATGTGAACATGCCATTAAAGAACATTGTTTATTGTGATGTAATCATGCCATTACAAAACGTTGTCTAGTGTGATGTGAACATGCCATTAAAGAACATTGTTTATTGTGATGTAATCATGCCATTACAAAACATTGTCTAGTGTGATATGAACATGCCATTAAAGAACATTGTTTATTGTGATGTAATCATGCCATTACAAAAGTTGTCTAGTGTGATATGAAAATGCCATTAAAGAACATTGTTTATTGTGATGTAATCATGCCATTACAAAACGTTGTCTAGTGTGATATGAACATGCCATTAAAGAACATTGTTTATTGTGATGTAATCATGTCATTACAAAACATTGTCTAGTGCGGTGTGAACATTCCATTTAAGAACATTGCCTAGTGTGATGTGAACATGCCTTTAAAGAACATTGCCTAGTGTGATGTGAACATGCCATTAAAGAACATTACCTAATGTGATGTGAACATGCCATTAAAGAACATTGCCTAATGTGATGTGAGCATGCCATTAAAGAACATTGCCTAGTGTGATGTGAACATGCCATTAAAGAACATTGCTAATAAATAATTGAGATCTAGCTAAAGCAACAATAAGTGCGGGTCATTTCCAATGTTGAATCCACCATTCCATACAATGTCACTTGTGATAATACCACATGTATTCATGCTGCTACCAAGATACAATAGCATATTTATATTATGTAGCAATGTTGTTGATTAAAAACTGTTCTCTATAAAACCATAAAACACGGGACTTCATAGAAAACTATTTTAAATGCATTGTTATTTTTCATCTTATTCTACTTTGCCATAGATGTCGTCTTATGTAGTTCAGTGACTCGATAGTTACGATTAATTAATTATTTATATATATATATATATAGGTTAAATTTGGTTACGAATGGCTACAGCTAATACATGGATTAAACAGTGTAAAATACGCACATCCATATAGTCAAAGTATAGGCCTACTCGCAACTTTCACATATACAGTTTTATGCAACTTAGCATAAGCTTTAATACGTGTTCCTGTTGGCATCATTAATTCTCGGTTTCTCTTTGTCAGTTATCTCCCCTCCCCACCTTTTAACACGTCTGCTACATAGAAACGCCTGTTTTGATGAATGACTCTTGTGACATAAGTTGTAGCCCTTAGTAAATTATTAGCATCCCTTGTTGAGCGGCTTGTGTCCAATGTTTTAAGAAATGCCTTTCGTTGTTTTATGATTTCCGCCCCTTCAGCCAATGGAGTTATCTTTTCCTTCGATTGGAGGTAATTATTATGTGGGCAACTCTCTCTCTTTCTCTCTCTCTCTCTCTCTGTTTCTCACCTATCTCTCTCTCTATCTCCTTTCTTTCTATCCATTAAATTTTCTTTAATTAAGCCTATCTCTTATACGACTTTCTAGAAACACATTCTATTACCTCTTTCCCCCTACCGCTTCCTTTTTATACCCGATATCTTAGCTTAGCCTATATCTTATCTTATAAACTTATGTTATAAATGATTTTTTTCTATACAGAAGATTATTACTTCCTAAGATTATCCATGGTTTAAGTTATGGCTTGCATTTCTATTAGTGTTTTAAATGATGTTAAGTATATGGTTCTCTTGATTTGTTTAGGTAAGTGATTCCATGCCCGTATGTCACTTGGGAAGAAAGAAAACTTATTTGCTTTTGTTCTGGCATATGGAATCAGAAACTTAGTTTTTTTTTATCCTTATGTCTACCTGAATAGCGTATTAAATTGCTGTTGTGTTGTATTTCTAAGCTAGAATTAGACGCTTCATGTATTATTCGACTTTCCCTCTTTTCTCTATCTCTCTCTTTCTTTTTCTCTCACCCCTTCACACTTTATTTCTCGCTTTCTCTCTCTCTCTCTCTCCCTCTCCCATCACAGGTTATTGGTGCTGCTACGCTCAGTGGAGGTAGAAAGCGTGTTGATGTTGTTATTTTTGAAGCCACGCTTTAATCTAATTTCGCAGTACAAGTCGTGAGTGTAAGCTTAATTTGTTTTAGCTGCAGATTAAAATTGCATTAAGCTTTTATAGCTTACGTAACTAATAACCAACATAGTCACACAGACATTCACAGTCACACAGACATTTATAGTCACACAGACATTCATAGCCACATGGACATTTATAGTCACACTGACATTCATAGTCACACAGACATTCATAGCCACATGGACATTCATACTCACACGGAGATTCATAGTTACACGGACATTCATAGCCACATGGACATTCATACTCACACGGACATTAATAGTCACACAGACATTCATAGTCACACAGACATTCACAGTCACACATACATTCATAGTCACACAGACATTCATAGTCACACAGACATTCATAGTCACACAATGGACATTCATAGTCACACTGACATTAATAGTCACACAGACATTCATAGTCACACGGACATTCATACTCACAAGGAGATTCATAGTTACACGGACATTCATAGTCACACATACATTCACAGTCACACAGACATTCATAGTCACACATACATTCACAGTCACACAGACATTCATAGTCACACATAAATTCATAATTTTCAGCCAAAAAAATCCATAAAATTGCATCATACAGAACAAAATGTTCATGCACAGACAACCCATGTCTACCTTAACATATTATCCGAAGCCATGCGCTTGGTTACCTTTAGATTTAGATTATCCTGAACTCGGGCCCTAAATGAAAGGATCAAAAATATATTTTTAATCTCTCCAAGTGGGAATTAATCCTTTCCACTAGATCAAGGGCGGTAACCTTTTGCTAACATGTGTGCAAAACTAGGATTTCTAAATCATTTAGAGTGCCAACAGCCTAAAAGTTAACGTGCTCTATTATCATCATGCCGGTCGGCATAGGCGATCATTGTCTTTCCACGTACCCTATCTTCTAGCAAACTCTAACATTTCTGTTGTTGTTTGCCAAGTTATGCTATTTTGTTATATTTATCTAATATCTTCCTTCTCTGTCCTTATCTGCACCTCTTACCCTCCAGCTTTCAAGTTATTATGATGTTTTAAATTTTTTTTCTTATCATGTGTTCTACTAACGTTGATTTTCTCTACATGATCTTTACAAGTAATTCACTATTAGCATTTGACATTTTGAGAACCTCCAAATTAGATTTTTTTTCTCTTAAAATTATTTTTATAGGACAATTAATTTAACTCCGTAGCAAGACCAATGCCAAAATCAAAGGAGATTATTTATAGAGCTAATCGTTAAAGCGTTTTACATTTAATCCAAAATTAACGTGTAAGGTGATTATTATCTTTTTTTTTTACATTTACCGGTATATCAAATACGATATTTTCTTATTAAACTTTCACATTTATGGTAATTATTGTCTATAGTCTACACTTTATCATGTGTTGGTCAAGATGAGGCTCTAACACCTGCCAATGCTACTCAAAATCTTATCTCAGCTTAACTAAGATGTTCTTTAATGTGTTTTAGTACAGATCTATTACTGAACATTATCGTTTAAGCGGAATAGATACGTAGTAATCATACAAACTGGGTATTTAATGTAATGTTTGAAAATATACATTCCTTAGTCATTTAATATTTAGATCTATATAAGTTTCCAATTTTTTGAACAGTTCGATCATTTCAAAGTTATAAATGTTAGGCTAAGCCATTTATTCTTTTATAAAAGAAAAAAAAGAAACTTATTAGAAATAATTCATATTATCTAAAATAAAGGGTTAATTATATAGGGCGTTTGCAATCACGTGACAAAAAACACGTGATTTTTGTTTATTTTTATGTAGTGGTGTACAAAATGGCTGCTGTATCAATAAAGTGTCCTATAGGCCCGAGCTTGTTTATACTTATGTTTTGTGAAAGTGTAAATAGGTCTAACCGGCCCTAGCCTAATCACATTAATCAATTAATCTGCAGTATTTAACTTTTAAAATAGGGGAATACATATAATTAATGTTGTACCGAACGATTAATAGGCCTAATTATAATATCAATAAGATCAATTCAGTTGCAACACTTACCGGTCGGATATGAAGATGATAAAATGGGCGTAAAATATTGATAATTGTTGAAAAAATACCATGTAAGGCTTTCTTTTGGACTAGGAAGATGATCTACGACTATTTACCTCCTAATTTGTGAGTAGGATAGCCAATATTCAGATGTGAATTTAGCATGATGAAGAACAACTTCACCACGTTACATTTGTACCTCAAGTGGGTTCTATATTTACACAAATACGTCACTAAAAAACTTAAGCTCCGCCCATAGCGAACGCTCTATATCTTCGTTTAATTAAAAAAACGTTTCCACATTTGATTCAATAGTGATGCCAAACAAGTTATGTTTTGTAGTAGTAGTATAACAAATATTCATCATCATCATCATCGCATTTCGTCTCGTCTGGGACATAAACCACGAACAAAGGCTCTCCGGGTATCTCGGTCTTGGGCCAATCTCTCTAGCTGTCCCCAGTGGCGACCACTCTTTTTGGTGTCTGACTCCAGCTCCCTTCTCCAAGTCATTCTGGGTTGACCTCTCTTTCTCTTTCCCTGTGGATTTCAGGTAAGGGCTTGTCTCGTGGTGCTGGTTGCTGGCTTCCTAAGAGTGTGTCCAATCCACTTCCATCCGCGCTGCCGGATTAGTTCTTCCACCGGTTCCTGTTAAGTACGTCGCCAGAGCTCTTCGTTGGTGATGACGATGGGCCAGAATATTCTCAGGATCTTTCGGAGACATGAGTTGATAAATGTCTGTAGCTTTCTAGAACCAGCTGCTGTTGTTCGCCAAGTTTCTGCTCCATACATCAAGACAGGCTTCACAGTGGTGTTGAATATCCTGACTTTAGTCTTGAGGGTCAAATTGCCACAGGTCCAGACCTTTTTCAATTGGTTGAATGCAGCTCTCGCCTTGACGATTCTCGCTTTTATGTCAAGCATCAGTCCCTCCTTGTATATCGATGATGCTTCCGAGATATGTGAAGCTTTCCACTTCCTCCGGGACTGTTCCTTCCAGTGCTATAGATGTGTTACTTGACGTGTTAATCTTAAGGACTTTGCTTTTTCTTCCATGTATGTTCAGGCCGATGCATGCAGAGTAGTGTGCTACGTCGTTAGTTTTCTCTTGCATTTGTTGCCTGTGTGTGACAATAGGGCCAGATCGTCTGCAAAATCCAGGTCATCAAGCTGCTTCCATAGTGTCCACTGGATGCCATTTTTCTTCTGCTCTGTAGAATTTTTCATTATCCAGTCAATGGACAGCAGGAATAAAAAAGGCGACAGCAGACATCCCTGTTTGACACATAACAAATATTACTGACTAATTATTATTTCTTTATATTAATCCAACAATATGGTATGCATTACAAGATTTAATTATTAAAATAATTTACGTTAAACAGTTGTAAATAAACTTTTCCTGCATTCATTGTTTGTCCATTTAAGGATTTTATCTTTTAAACATTAATAATTACTGAAATTACATAAGTCTCTTACATTTATAAAATAAAAATAAAAATAATTTTTTTTAGAATTACTTATATATATGGTTAATTAAAGAAGATGAGCATACTCTTTTTAATGTAATTAGCCTGTTTCAATTAATGAGCGGTCAAGTGTTGGTGACTTCTTTGTATGCTTAAAATAGCTTTCATGTGCAATAAAATCTGTTCACAAGTGTAAGTTGAACCAAAAGCTGAAAGTAAAAGAGCGAATGCCTAATAGTTGAAAATAGCACAAGACTTTCCTAAGCAGCTTCCTGACAAGTTTGGCACGCATGCCTTAGGTTGCCGATCCCTCCACTAGATAATAGATTATGAACTTACTAGGGATATTCAAAAAAATCTCTGCTCATCCCTACTCTGATATTAATATATAGGTCATATTAAAGGTGAGATCGTAAAAAGATGTATCTGCCTTTAAAGAAATCTAATAAGCAATTAGGCAATTAGGTCTATTGGTTGGTAGAATTTCTCCAACGATATCATCATTTCTTATTTGATATCTTATGTATTGCAGTAGATCCTTCTGTAAAGAAGATTAATGCTTCCTATGCATCCCTGGTCTGAGCCTAGTCTTGCATTTTTATTAGTGTTTTAAAAGATGTTAAGTTACTGGTTTTCCTGGTTTGTTAAGGCAACCCATTCCATGCCCGGATGCCAATCGGGAAGAAAGAGTACTTATATGCACTTTTTTCTCGCATAAAGTATAAGAAATTTGTTTTTGGCCTTATGTTTATCTGAGCATTGCAACAGGTTGTTTTGTGTTGTATTTCTAAATTAGAGTTTAATGCCTTATGTATTATTACTACTTTACTCTTTGCCCTTTTTTGTTTCTAGGTTTAGTGATTTAACTATTGGTGTTACTGTTGTCAGTTGTGAATATTCGATAGTAATGAAATTGCAGCTCTTTTCTGAATTTGTTCTAATTTTTTAATATTTTCTTTAGTATATGTTACACATACACTTTCTTAAAAGAAGATCAATGCGTGTTATGTTTATCCTATTGTGGTGTAAACATGCCATTAAAGAACATTGCCTAGTGTGATGTGAACATGTCATTAAAGAACATTGCTATTGTGGTGTGAACATGGCATTAAAGAACATTGTCTATTGTGGTGTGACCATGTCATTAAAGAGCATTGTCTATTGTGGTGTGAACATGCCATTAAAGAACATTGCCTAGTGTGATGTGAACATGCCATTAAAGAACATTGTCTATTGTGGTTTGAACATGTCATTAAAGAACATTGCTATTGTGGTGTGAACATGGCATTAAAGAACATTGTCTATTGTGGTGTGACCATGTCATTAAAGAGCATTGTCTATTGTGGTGTGAACATGTCATTAAAGAACATTGCTATTGTGGTGTGAACATGGCATTAAAGAACATTGTCTATTGTGGTGTGAACATGCCATTAAAGAACATAGCCTAGTGTGATGTGAACATGCCATTAAAGAACATTGCCTAGTGTTATGTGAACTTTTTGTATAAGAGGTTTCACGTTGTTGGTTTCCCATAACTAGTACAATCAACCCTTTCTAAGCCCGAATGCCACACAAAATCTATACAATCATAATACATGCATAAGGAACAAGAAAATTGTTTGTCTCGTCCTACATTCATCAATCAAAATGCTAAGCATTCCAGCTTAGACTTTATACCATCCATTTTCAGCTTAGGCTTTATACAATCCATTTCCAGCTTAGGCTTTATACAATTCATATCTAGCTTACATACCACTCCGTTAAACAATAACAAACATAGAACAGCATGATGTGAAAGGGAAACTTAACTTTTTTTTTTTGGGGGGGGGGGGGGGGCTACTTTTTTAGTTAATAATTATGTCAACTTACGCACAGACTAATTCATTGTGCAGATTCTCTCCAGTTTTCTTTTTTAGCAACGCCATATGTGAACACGTAAAGAATGCGAATTATTAATCTAAATTATTCTAAATAAAAAACGTACAAAACCAGGTCACACACACACCTCGAGACAGGATTGGTGTGAAGAGAAATGTTAATGTATGATCTTTTCTTCTTTGCTAGTGATTGTCTTCAGAACACAATTTTTTCTTTATCTTTTCACATGTTATAGTGGCAATGAAGACATAATTAAATAACCCCTGAGAGTTTTTACATGTTATAGTGGCAATGAAGACATAATTAAATAACCCCTGAGAGTTTTTACATGTTATAGTGGCAATGAAGACATAATTAAATAACCCCTGAGTGTTTTCATTATAAATCCTTTATCTGCATATCTTGTTTGATTTTCTTTTTCGTTCAAAACGGTTAATTGACCTGAAAACTTTTTTCTTTATTATTTCCCACGTTATCTGTGGTGTTGGGGGAGGGGGGAAGATATAAAGTTTGATAGAATAAATTGTCATTGGCAATGAGTGTATATGAGCTAAGTTTCAGTACAATAGGCGCTCTAAAAATAACAATCATCAACAATTAGGATTTTAATAATAGCTTTTCAGGTGCACATATACAGCCTATGCAAATATTTAGATATAAAAGACCTAGATCTAGTCCCCCCCCCCCCCCCCCCCGGAACTAATTCAAAACGAAGTTGTATGTAGGCCTACTGCCTGGCCTATATATTCCGTGTTGAAGAAGCATCAATGAACAAACAAACAATAAATGACGCCTTCAAACTGTTGGGTTCTTTAAAAAAAAAAGATAGCGAGTGTGTGGCTTGTATACACAAACATGCAGGTTTCCACGGCAACAGTTACACTATATTTACGTCAAGATTTAAGAGTGTGTCAACCACAATAGTTGAAATGTTACAATTTAAATGGGACCTAGACGAATTCGTTTAAACAACAACAGACAATAAAGACCCATCCGTCTTGCTTCTCATAGACCAATCTGCAGTGCTGAATGAGGCGAATATAGAATAACGGATATACAGATATTATTCAAGTGAAGTCTTTGAAAAACAGTAATTGCTGTGACTGTCTATAATAGGCTATAGATTTGTTTTTGGGTATCGAAAAAACGCTCTGAGACCCACCATCTCCTTTTTTACGATCAAATGAGTAGCTAATCCTACGTCAGTTGGGAAAGTTCACAGTTTAAAGAAAAGCGTAAACTTAATCGTCCTTAATATATCATGCCGGTAGAAACACATTTTTTTTCAAGGTTGTAGCACATGTAAAATTATAAGATAGCCTACTATAATTAACACACTGATCGCAACATACGTGCAGAGGAAAACTTACACAAAAAAATAACAACAACAAAAGCTGCATGTAGTTGATAGCTGCCTTTGTTTTTAGTGACATGCACATTTGAATAGCCAAAACCCGGATTTTGTCTTAGCCCGAGAGACGCTTTATTCGTGTTTTTTAACACTAAACAAGTTTATGAATTCACATAGGCTATAATCATACAAAATAGCCTTCATATTCCTATGAGTTTTATAAAAGGTAAATATTATTTTATTAACAATTTTTACCGCATGTCGATATTCTTTGTCTTGTTTTTTTTTATTCCATGTTATGTTTGCATTTCAATACACCAACAAAAATAATATAAACAATGAAGCGAATTCCTTAATATTGTGATCCAATGTGTTATGGGCATGGGCAAACAGTTTTAGTCATTCGTTTTTTTTCACATTTTCTTTTTTTAAGCTTCAATATTGAATGTGTTGTTTTTTTATAAAGGTTTGTGGTCCTAAGTAATATTTTATACGCAGTGACTATTCGGACCCGATAGACTTAGGCCCTAGTGATAAATAGTTAGTATCGGTTAGTTTATATAGGTTAGGGATGGCATTGTAGTATTTTTGGTAATAGTTAACTGTTAGTATCGGTTAGGTTTTAAAGTATAGGGATAGATTTGGAGTTTTCTGTGCTACTTCTTATAAGATATAAGGTAAAACAACTATATTTTGTGTTTGTTTCCCTCTTTTTTTATGTTTTTTATGAGTTATAGGCCTAAGGAATTCTGACTGAAGCCGGGTCCGAATAGCCATTTCATGTTAAAGGGACCCGGGTCCGAATAGCGGCAGCCTATTTTTAATTTTATATTACCGACAGGTCTTTGGTACACCCAGATGGGGCGCAGTGGCCGAGCGGCAGCGCGTTCGACTGGCGATCCGAACGTTCTGGGACTTGAGGGTAGGGTTGCCAGATACATGGGTACCAAAAGGAGGACATAGAGAGACAAAAAGGAGGACAAAGGAGGACACATGGGTACCAAAAGGAGGACACATTGAGAGATTCATTTAAATCATTGTAATTTTTTCAATTGAATGCGGATTTAACCAGCAATCAGTACAATTTTACTACAATGGTTGCCAATAACTAGGTCTATCTATTTGTAAATGAACCAAGAAAAAGTATTGTAAAAAAATATAATTAATCTAGTCTAAATTCAATTAAATTTGTTTTCAAAATGCAACAATACTATATTAATTGAAAATAAAAGAGTCAATTCTAAAGTTAATACAGTATCATCTTTCTTAATTATACAACATAATATTTCTCTGACGAGCCAACTTTCTGCAGAAGATCCTCGTTAGCTAGCACAAATGTATAAAACTGTTTGCATGTGGAATTTTTCAAGTTTTACTTTGTAAGAATAATGCTATTTACATAGTCTATTGAGAGTCTGTTTCTTTACTTTGTCCATTGGGCGTTTATCAACGAGAACACTCTTTCCACTTTACCCTTGTATCCAGGTATACAGAAAAAAAGTTCAAAACTTTTTAGTAATTTTGAAAAGCACCTTGCATTTGGGCAACTCCAGTGTTTTGCTTTACCAGACCCAGCTACTTATTGACAGTAAAAAAGATCATGAAAAGTGCACTAAAGATTTTTGTAAAAGTTTGCCATACAAAAGCCGGACATTTTAAGGGTTTTTAGCTTTGCCTGTCGGACGGAGGACTCAGGGCTAAAAAGGAAAACATGTCCTCCTTTTGCCGGACGTCTGGCAACCCTACTTGAGGGTGTCCTTGAGTCTACCCAGCTTTGATGGGAACCTGACACTAGTTAAGGCAAAGTAAAGGCGGCTGGGCATTGTGTTGGCCACTAGTTTTAACGAGCTTTGAATTGTTTAGCCGAACTTTAGCCCAGAGTCTAATTAGTGTAGGCCTACTGGCAGGCTATAACAGACTGTATTTATTTTAATAACAAAGCTAGTGTAATATAGATTCTATATTTTTTAAATTGTAACTATCAAGAATGCAGCTCTTTTCTGTCGCCAATCATAATCGGAAGTTACAAGGCTGCCCTAGGCATGCTGACTTCGGCACGTCAATTAAACATGCGTTTTCTTCTAAGTAAGTGCTAAGACAAAAAAATTTTCAAATAAAAAATTAGAATCTAAATCTGAAGCGAACAGATATTGTCATGCAGCCATGACATCATATTATAAAAGCTAACAAAAAGCCTTGACCTAGTTCTTGTTTGTCATTCTCTATTTTAACTAACCTATATTTTTATTCTCCTTTTATTTTATGCAATAAACCTAGGAAGTGTGTGTATTGTGTGTTTTGTTAGGAAGGGGGAGGGGGAGAGTATTAATTTTCTAGGCCTGTAAAAAACGTACAGTTGTCCAAAGAAAAACGAACTCCAGGCCTACCATTACCTATTATAATTTATTCTTGACACTTAAAAAAAAATGTGTCTTTATTATTTTAATATGCTAATTAGCCTACAAACATGAAAGCCAAAAGTGAAGGAATATATTAGGGCTGTGCATTACATAGGTCGGCATTATCTAGTTCAGTGGTGCAACATTACTAAGCTGAAACGATGTAAATAAAAGACATTGAATTCATGTGTTGAATAATTTATAGTTTTATTATATAGTCATATTCTCGAAGACCACTTAGGCCTACAAATTGGGATATAGATCTATATGTTACAATTTATGGTTCGATATCACCCCCCCCCCCCCCAATCCCATTTTCGCAATTAGCAACTCTAATCTTAATTATTTTTCAAACTATTTTGTTGTCCTTTTACTATAATAGAGTCTAGGCCTACATTTCTTTTTATTACAAAACATAGCTATTAATTGCCTTATGAGGGTCCCATGTGGTCAATGAACTTTATGAATGAATGTTATCTTCTTGACTTACAAGTTCTATATCGTTTCACTTTATAGAATGAATTCTAGCCGTGAAGATTTCTTGAGTCTGAATGTGTAGTGGCCTACGAGCTCTCTGCTATTCAAAGTTAGGATAATTACGATAGTGGGATTTATAACGAAAAGTATAATATGAATTTATAATTAATGAGAACTACATGGCATTTTATAATAATAATACAGAGAATTTTATAATAAGAAATACCGAGGGATTTTATAAAACGAACTACAATACGATATTATAGAGCGAACAACGATGGGATTTTATCATAGGAACTAACAATGGATCATGGGTCTTATAATGAGAACTACAATGGGATTCTTCTAAGCAAACTATAATGTGATTGATTATATTAGGCTAAGCGAACAACGATATAATTTCATAATGATAGCTACAATGGGATTTTCATAATTAATGAGAACTACAATGGGATTTTTTAATGAGAAAGGGATTTTATTATGAGAAATACAACGGGATAATATAGAGAACAACGATGGGATTTAATAATGAGAACTACAATGGTAATTTATAATTTAAAACGTCAAGGCAGTGTATAATGAGAACTGGAACTAGGACAGCTACGTGAGTCTCCGGTTTTCTCCATTGGGGGGAAGGTGTCATGAAATGTAGAAATATGAGACAGTGGAGCCGGTATCCAAAATCTTACATTACGAAATGGGTGGGAATGTGTAGATCTGCTGTCACTGCTTGACACATAAACACGCTCACACCAATGTCCCCCTTCCTTAAATTGGTTCTCATACCCTATTAGGGTTAAGGTCATGCAGTGGATATATGAGCCAACAGCGCCTTGTTGCTTTGATATTTGCTTGGTGACAAAAAATAAAAAAGCAAAAAATGTATGACCTCAAATAAGGTCTGGCCACTGATTGATTAGTTCCCTTACACTGGTCTCACCAAGTCTCTACATGTTCCTTACACTGGTCTCATCAAGTCTCTACAGGTCCCTTACACTGATCTCATCAAGTCTCTACAGGTTCTTTACGCTGGTCTCATCAAGTCTCTACAGGTCCCTTACACTGATCTCATCAAGTCTCTACAGGTTCTTTACACTGATCTCATCAAGTCTCTACAGGTCCCTTACACTGGTCTCATCAAGTCTCTACAGGTCCCCCTTACACTGGTCTCATCAAGTCTCTACAGGTCCCTATCACTGGTCTCGTCAAGTCTCTACAGGTCCCCCTTACACTGGTCTCATCAAGTCTCTACAGGTCCTCTTACACTGGTCTCACCAAGTCTCTACAGCTTCCTTACAATGGTCTCATCAAGTCTCTACAGGTCCCTTACACTGGTCTCACCAAGTCTCTTCAGGTCCGGACACTGGTCTCATTAAGTCTCTACAGGTCCCCTTACACTGGTCTCACCAAGTCTCTACAGGTCCTTACACTGGTCTCACCAAGTCTCTACAGTACGTCCTTACACTGGTCTCACCAAGTCTCTACAGTACGTCCTTACACTGGTCTCACCAAGTCTCTACAGTACGTCCTTACACTGGTCTCATCATGTCTCTACAGGTCCCTTACACTGGTCTCATCAAGTCTCTACAGTACAGGTCCTTACACTGGTCTCATCAAGTCTCTACAGGTCCTTACACTGGTCTCATCAAGTCTCTACAGTACAGGTCCTTACACTGGTCTAATCAAGTCTCTACAGTACAGGTCCCTTACACTGGTCTCATCAAGTCTCTACAGTACATGTCCTTGAACTGGTCTCATCAAGTCTCTACAGGTCCCTTACACTGGTCTCATCAAGTCTCTACAGGTCCCTTACACTGGTCTCATCAAGGTCCCTTACACTGGTCTCATCAAGTCTCTACAGGTCCCTTACACTGGTCTAATCAAGTCTCTACAGTACAGGTCCTTACACTGGTCTCATCAAGTCTCTACAGGTCCCTTACACTGGTCTAATCAAGTCTCTACAGTACAGGTCCCTTACACTGGTCTAATCAAGTCTCTACAGTACAGGTCCCTTACACTGGTCTAATCAAGTCTCTACAGTACAGGTCCCTTACACTGGTCTCATCAAGTCTCTACAGTACAGGTCCTTACACTGGTCTAATCAAGTCTCTACAGGTCCCTTACACTGGTCTCATCAAGTCTCTACAGGTCCCTTACACTGGTCTAATCAAGTCTCTACAGTACAGTCCTTACACTGGTCTCATAAAGTCTCTACAGGTCCTTACACTGGTCTAATCAAGTCTCTACAGTACAGGTCCTTACACTGGTCTCATCAAGTCTCTACAGGTCCCTTACACTGGTCTCATCAAGTCTCTACAGGTCCCTTACACTGGTCTCATCAAGTCTCTACAGATCCCTTACACTGGTCTCATCAAGTCTCTACAGGTCCCTTAGACTGGTCTCATCAAGTCTCTACAATACAGGTCCTTACACTGGTCTCATCAAGTCTCTACAGATCCCTTACACTGGTCTCATCAAGTCTCTACAGTACAGGTCCCTTACACTGGTCTCACCAATTCCCAACAGATCCCAGTAACGAGGACACTCACAATCAATAGTTATGCCTTTCTATAGATAACAAAAACAACAGTAGTTTGTAACTGACGTGTCTCGTGCACAAATATTGGACAGCAGTGGCGTAGTTTGGGTAAAATATAGCGACTACGCCGCCTAAGAAGGGGGAGTGGGGAAATAGGCACCAATCTTGATTGTTAGTTTTCATTAATTAGCAAGCTAACTTCGAAGATTAGTACAGAGTGTGTGTATGTGTGTGAGGTGGAAGCGGGTGTAACACTGTTTTCTACTTGTTACGCCCCTTTCATCTCTAAGTGTCAAATGAAAATTAGACTCCCCCATTCCACACCCACGACCGCCAGGCCCCTTTGTGTATGACAATGTAGAGATAATTGCAGTCTTTTGTTGTTGTCATTGTATTTCTCTGTGAGAATAACAACAAACTACACGTGCCATAGTTCCGTACTGTGATTGGAAATACTAACAAAAGCAACGACAATAAAGGTGAGAAGGCGGTGTCATCAATATATCACTTGAACCATAATGCACCCCTTCTCCATGCAAACATGTTCATAATAACATGTTCATAACAAACTTGGCTTTGTTTTCATTCGTTTTTTTTTTTTGTTGTTGTTGTTTGTTTGTTTATTATTTCTTTAAGGTTAATGTCGACATAAGTTTAGGTTAATTGTTATATTGTTCAGGATATTGTTGGCGTTTTAAAAACGAATTTTAAGAACCTTTAAGTTATTGCGTTTGAGACTTGTGCGTTAAATAGGATAAAAGTATTAAAGGATATATGTATTGGCCTACTTGACTGTGTAAAAGTGTTTAGAGCCGATAATGTGTAGACTATACCGTGTGAAAAAAGTGTGTATATGGTATTCCGGATTATATCACACTTAGACTTAGGTCTTATATAAATATGTTCAACACTTAAATAAAAGGCTTAGCTTTTCATAGTTCATATTTATTACAAAGCTTATATGAGACTCAACATTTTAGTAGACAATCAGATAAAAGTTCGCCTGAAGACTTAATCAGTTGAAAGTTGGCCTGAAGACTTAATCAGTTGAAAGTTGGCCTGAAGACTTAATCAGTTGAAAGTTGGCCTGAAGACTTAATCAGTTGAAAGTTGGCCTGAAGACTTAATCAGTTGAAAGTTGGCCTGAAGACTTAATCAGATGAAAGTTTGCCTAAGTCTATAGTGCTTACGTTCAAATTTAATTTTTCCAAAATAGAAGTTTTAACATTATGTAGCCTACCTAACAATTCTTCAAAGATAAACTTGTTTTAAGAGAAGTGTGTTAATCTAAATAATTTTCAAATGTTTGATTACATTAAGACAACACTTCAACTTAACATCGATCTATGAAATGAAAAAATCACGATTTTTGATTCCTCACCCAACCTCCTCAAAATAAAAATTGATTACAAAATGATGTAGCCTAGAAGCTATATGAATAGGCCAATGGTAGGCCCTATTAATAAAACAACTTTTGGGGACGGAAAAATACTGTTTCAGTGAAAAAGATTTTTACAATTTTAAATGGATATCTCATTATCTAGCTTTTTTTGTCTATATTAATAAATAATTAAATTTGATTAAACCCTGAATTTAAATGACAATTCAGTTAATCTGTGTCTTCCATCTCTACAGTGCAGGCTTCAGTAACAGCTAAACGGTAATGACGTAATCAAGATACTGAACGTCATGAGACAACTGGCGGTGCTAATAGTTCTCCTAATGGCCTTGACCTCTTCCTGCAACCAACACACACCAAAAGACGAGTATTCCCTCACTCTGCGCAAAGACGAACACAATGACATCAATTTCATCAGCTGCAAGATTCCCGCCAATATCAGCCTTCCGGCAGACGCGAAAATAGAATGGACCCCGCCAGCCGGCGTGCACCTGGCGGAAACTGAAGACGTGCGCTCACTCCGCGATTCCCAGGCAGCCCCGTGGGTGCAGAAAATGCCCAACAACTCCCTGGTTTTTCATAATGCCGACAACGCCATAGCAGGCGAATACGTCTGCCGCGCCAAGCGCCAAAATGGCGTACTGTTCGAGAGGACATTTTGGGTGCATGTGATAGTCAAACCGACATTCGATTTGAGCCACAGGACCAAGGTGGCATTGATCAGTGCCGGTGTGGCCGTGTGTGGCACTTTGATCTGCTGCGGCTCCATCTACTGGTATAGGAAAAACAAATGCCGCTACGGGAAGGAGGCCAAGCCGAAGCCAAAGAATGTTTTCGTGATACCAAAGATTAACATTGTGGACATGTCTGAGAATGTGACAATGTTGGATGACACAGGGGATGCTTCAGCAATGGGAACTAATATAGCATTAGAAGAACCAATTGACAAATCAACTGCTCTGTTGAACTGACGGTGAAAATTAATTGTAGCCTACGTTATAAAAAAAAAAAAGAACGTGGTCACAACAAAAGATGTCAATAAGATAACTCATATGATTAGAGTTCCAGTTATTTCCCTTCCTTAATAAACCACCATCAGACGTCGTAAATATATCGGCTTATTATTTTCAAACCTCACTATACAATGATGCAGTAGCGTCGGCCTAGGGCCCCCAAACCACTGTGGGTGGACGAACCATCAAACAGCGGACGAGTGAGGTAAAGATGTGGGCGCGGGAAAAGACTATTCGGGGCCTCGGATCTGTGTAATAAATTGAAAAAAAAATAGTGAAAAGGCGAAGCAACGTGTTTCAAGCGACCTGCCCAAATGTATAATTAGGCAACACTTGAACAGCAATTAGGCAACACTTGAACAGCAATGGGCCAACTTGCATTCTCCCAATCGTGTATTCTAATTATTATTATTATTGTTCTATCAAGTTTTATGGGGATATCTATTGGTGCATAAATATATATAGGAAGAAAGTTAGAAAATTTACCAGGGAAATTTGTTTGTGTACACTAAATGCAAAGTAGAGTTGTGCTCATGGAAGAGCCTTTTTGTTTTTGTAAGTACCAATTTGTAAACATAATTAGAAAGCTACTAGTATTAATTGGTGTCACAAAAATCTACTGCCTACTGTCCAGCAAAAGTAACAAATCCTACTTTCCAGCAAAAGTTCACAAAATGAAATGAGTGTAGGCTACCTGTACTGATGTGCATGAAGAAGAGACAAAAATGTCCACAATGTGCCTCCACCACTATGCAGCAGTGTATAAATCTGAGTGACAGGCCTTGTGACAACAGAACAATTTGAATTTTAAATGTGCAGTTTAAAGCTTTTATTTTTATGTCAAGTTTTTTTTTATCCTGCACAAAGTTTAACACAACTTTAGCACTGCTGTTTGGGGCTAACAAGGTGTTTTAGTTAACATTGAAAATAAATAAAAAAATTAACAAGTCAAGCATTTTCTAAAATATCACTTTATTTTGAACACAAACTCTTAAACATTTGAACATAATCATTAATTGAGACAAAGTTCTTTAAAAAAAATATTTTTTTTTGCCTTTTTCTTTTTTTACCAAAACAGTGAAAAGTAAAAAAGATACAAAAATTATGTAGGATAAAATAAATAAATTGTTTAATTAAAATTAATTACAAGAGTTGTTTCTGAGAACAGAATGAAATAAAAAAGATATTTCTTTGCTTAATGAGCTTAAAGATTTAAAACAAAATAAAACTCATAATATGTGACTGGTTGTCACCAACTAGTTTTAATGCGTTTTTTTTTCCCAACGTATTGAATTATAGTATTGATATATATATGGTCAGATTAATAATTTGGTACCAAATGTAACACAACATGTAAACACATTCTTTTTCTGTAAGTGTAAACTTTATTCATGATGGTTTTTTTTCCAATAAAAAAAATACAGGTAATTAAAACTCCTTTTTTTTTTTTTCAAGAATGACTTTTATTGATTTGCTGACAAGAGTATTGAGATTGGCGTTAAGCTCCAACAGCTGATCCATTGTCAGAAATTCTAGGATTTGTTCAGTGCTTGTCACCACATTCAGACATGTCAAATACTCTGAGGAAAAAGAATTATTTCCATTACAACCAACAGTTTTATAGTTCACTCTATAGAAAGTGAACATTTTTAAATTATTCATATCATGGAATAAATCAACAAATGGTACCAAAAAATATGCAGTCACATGCATTCTAAATTTTATTGGTCTGACTTATGGCTTTGAATGCTAGTCCTCCCAATCGGCATATAATAAAGTCAGTGCCCTTGGCTTGTCATTTTAGCAGGTGCAACACCACCCCCAACAATGATTTTAAACTTGATCTCTTTGTGATATCCAGTTTATCAAACAAGCAGTGGACACAATTTATGTACTAGTATGAGTGGAAAGCACTTTAAGTCTTTTACCGCCAGCTCTGTAGTTGCTAAATACTAATTCATATTGTTTATGACAAAGTAATGTGAAACTATTTGAACAATCTTCTATGCAAGAACAAATATTTTTGGTCAGGTCATACAAAAAATGTTTTTTGTCAAAAACATTCAATTAAAGTAAATTTTTTTTTTACCTTTTTTCAACTTGTCATTATCTACTGCTTTGACTTTACTATTTGGAATGCAAAATTTTGCTTCAGCTTGACTCATCTCTAGAACAGAAAAATTCAAACGAAAATAATTTTCAAAGATAAGATTACAATAAAAAAAAAAAATTTTTTTGTAACATCCTGTGCCGTTGACTTATCCATGGGTTAAGTTTAGTCCTGAGTTCCTATAAAGTGTTTCTAAATTTAATGATTTTACTTTTAAGATGTGAATGTTCACTTTTTTTTAGCCTTAAAGATCTTTTCTGAATTAATTATAATTATAGTTTATTAATAGTTCTTTTTGTGCATTGATAATAATATTAAGCTATTCATTTATATTAAATAGAAATAGTAATTGGTCTAGGATAGTTCCATCTGGAACTCTTGAGTTTACAGTTGTCAGGTACTGATTATTGAGAACTGTTCTCTACTTAACAGCTGTTGGGAATTCAATGATGTGAAGATTGAGAGATGCCAAGAATTTAAGTTAAAAAAACAAAAAAACAAACAATTTAGCCAAATTGACAAATGCCTTTAAAAACTCTAGTAATATATGAAATCTATTTGATTATTATTTGAAAAGTAATCCTCTAGATACCGGTAAATCATCTATAACTCTTTTAAAAAGCTGTGCTGATTATTGGGATAGAGCTTATGTTTGTCTAGTCTAAGTGATAGATAATATTATTTGCAATTATTAAATACATGTATCTTCCAGCACCTTTAAGGAAATAGCTGTGAGTGAAACTGCATCCTACCCTAGTCTGATGTTTATGTCTAGTCTTTAGGAATGTATTTTTTATAATGTTAAGCTGTTGGTGTTATTGGCTAGTTCAGGCAACCCATTCCATGCCTAAATGCATGCCGGTAAAAAAAAAAAGAAGAATTGATGTTTGCATATGTTGTTTTTAACTTTATGTCTTTCTTATATATTTTTTTTATTTCTGTGATGTTTTTCTAAAATAGAGTTTAATATATTATGCATATTTTGATCTTCTCTCCTGAAGTATTTTTTTCATTTACGATTTGTCTTTTTATGTGTTTATGTTTTTTTTAATATTTAATACAGTCTACCACAGTTCCTTCCAGAACTCCTGACTTAACAGTTTTGGTGCTCTACCTATCTGAAGATTTAAAATCCATAGATATCAAAGTTCAGAGATGCCATAAATGTTTTTTTTAAATAGTAAAATAAGTTGACTGACTTTAAAATCTGGTACCAGTAAATTATTGCATCTGTTTGAGTATTATCTAATCCTTTAGACCATGGGTTCCCTAATATTTTATTTCTCCAGTACCCCATGAATACACTGTTGACAAATACCCCCTACTTTACTCACAGCGCAACTAATTCCTTAAATTTAAAAAACAAACAAATTAGCAACATTTATAGGTTTTTATTTTATAGGTTCCTTTGTCATAGAAGACAATAGAACTATTAACTGTATTAACTTTTTATTAAAGAGCAACCATTATTCAATCAATTCTGCACATTCTTTGCTTTATGCTACTACTCATGTATTGTTTGAAAAATTTCCAGTGGTCATCCAGGGATATACAAATTGGGAACCCCTGCTTTTAATAATTTATTGGGTTTTACCATTAATTGGGTTTCTTGTGATCTTTTATCTTTAAGCTTCGTGGATTGTCTAGGTGAATGATACAATTTGCTTTTAAATTATTTAGTTTTAGTATTCCCTATGATATACTTGAAATTAAAAGTTCATGAGGAGATTAAACTTGATATGGGGCAGCTGAACTTTCCTTTGTTATAATTTAAGTCTGGCTTATCAGTATACATGTCAGAGTAACAACTACCTTGTTCTTAATTACTGCATTTATATGCTCTTCTTCTAAATTGTTAAACATATATAAATACTTTTTTACCAGTTTTTATTTTGTGTATTTTCTCTCCTTTGTTTTTTTGCTCTGGGTTGCTAGACTTAGCTTCCACTTCACTGATATCTAAAACAGAAAAATACATTTGATAATTACAGTAATCTTAAATTTAGAATTCTTAATTTAATTTCCTTGCAACAGGAATACAATCTTATATATTGGGAGGTTAATTGATCTATTTTTTTTTTCAAAACCGATCATTGTTAGCAGAAAACATATTCTTATTTGAACATAGGTTTTTGTCCTTCATAGGAAACATCCCCCCATAGACATATAGGCCTGGATACCCCAAATATATATATGTTGTTTATAATAAATTGAAAGCAACAGCCATGATATGAAAAAAAAAAAACACTTTCTAAATTAAATTTATGTTTTGCAAATTCAACATGCTTTATTTTTTAAATAATAGCCATTAAACTAGTGGACTACTTGAAGAAAAAGATTTCCTATTGTCATTTAACATTCCTACTCTTTGTTATGTTAAAATTCTCCTTTGTAACAAGAAAAAAATAATTTTTGTCAGGCCATAGGCCTACACATTTTTGTTCTTTTCTAAAACTGTTCATGTAGATAAAAACCTTACCAGTTTTTATTTTGAATTTCTCCTCTACTTTGACTTTATAAGGAGGAAACTTTGCTTCTGCTTGATTGGTTTCTAAAACAGAAAAAAATAATCAAACTGTAATAATGTTTGTTTCACATGAATGTTTAAAAATATATGCAAAAAGAATTTTTTTTAAATAGTCCTATACTGCACAATTTAATTTTAATTTAATGTTCATTCAATTTTATTGTAACATGAATCTTATGCTTTTATTTTATGAGGTTGCAAGATTATGCTGTCTAATAATTATTATTTCAAAGTACACATTTTCAAAACTTCCCAAATAATCAATAAGGAAATCAAAAAAGAAAGTTAGCCCAAGGAGTTGGTTTGAGAAAATATAAAAAACAATGGTCAAGAAATTTATGAGCTATATAATGATTAACACACGATGTGATTGATATATTATACATTTTTGAAGTTCTAAAATAAAGCCAAAACTTCCTCTATTTAATTTTTTCAATTATTAAATTTTTCTTTTAAACCTAATAATAAAAAAACAACTTTCTTTTCAAAAATAGCTTTTACCATTTTGGCCTTTGTTGGATGTTTTTTCCTCTACCAATTTTTTCATTATTGCTTCCACAACAGTTTCAGTTTCTATTTCCGATATTGGTAAGAGAAAGTCCTCCTGTTTTAAAACAAACAAAGCCATTTTCATTAGTTGAAAAAAATAATTTTGTTTTGGCACTACTGTTCTGCGACGAAGGACAATTTGGTGCAGATATTTGGCAGCTAATGAAGTAAGGAATACATACAAAATAATGTTAATAATTTATAAATGAATTAAATCTAGCTCAGTTTATAACGTTCACAATTTTTCAGTGCCTTTTTTCTCATTTTATGGCTCTATTAAAAACAAATATAATATATAGTCTTCTCTGCTATTCAATGATGTATCTTCACCTGAAACCTAAATTTTCAACAAAAAAAGTTCCATTTTTAAGGTGTAACACAATTATTTAATAATTTTTAAACTTGGAATTTACGAGACAGATTTATTTATGTAGGCCTTGAGGAAAGTCACAAATATAGTGTATAAAAGGATATTGAGGGATTGTGAAAGATCCATGCTGGAGTTAATTTGCACATATAATATTTTTTTATAACAGGAGTTACTCCTTGACTAATAAATGGTGTTTAAATGAACATTTTGCTTTGCTGTTTATTATAATTACATGAATAAATAAATAACTTAAACCCATACAAAGACCACCACAACAATGATCAAGTGAAATTGAAAAATACCTTGATAAGGTCTTAATAACTTAAAATATATTGATCAAACTGACTAAACATTTCTATCCTAGTGTTTTACATTCTATTGTCTACAGATGAGAATGCTTGCTTAAAATTGCCTCTCCCATTATAGATTACGTTGGCCTAATAATTATCTGTTTGGAGACCTTGTTAAATGAGCACAACCTATAGAATATTTTTACTCAAAAATGTATTTTACTCGACACCCAGCATTTAAAACACAGAATGTTAACATGTACTTTGGTTTGGTCAGGATTAGAATCTTGATGTACATCCGAGTGTTATTTAAGCCACGCTCCTAACTACTTTGTTGTCAAACTATTTAAACAGTGTGGTCACAAAGAGTCTCATCATGAAGATGTACATAACTTTAGTTATTAGATAGTTATATTTGTCTGAAGTATTTTCAAGTATTTTTCTCCAAAGCTCTAACATTTGTTTCAAACCGAAACAAAAATATTGCCACCACTTACTTGACCAAAATATCACGCGCCAAAATGGTGGTGCCAAAACGTCACATATCATTAATCTACACTCTTAAATTCTTGTCTCTGACTAGTTAACAAACTCTTCTAATCCATCAACTTTACAATTAGATTAATAGCTAAATAAAAGCATTACAAAAAAAAAAGTGAGGGTTTAAAACTTGCCTGCACTAATGTGTTGGATTCATTGGCTTTAGCTTGCAGCATTACTGGTAGTTTATAAACTGAAACTTTACAATTAGATTAATAGCTAAATAAAAGCATTACAAAAAAAAAAGTGAGGGTTTAAAACTTGCCTGCACTAATGTGTTGGATTCATTGGCTTTAGCTTGTAGCATTACTGGTAGTTTATAAACTGAAACTTTGCAAGTTTTTCTATTCATTTCTTCTAGTAGAGAGGTTTTTAATTCAGAAGAAATCAAAGTTTGTTCATTTGACTTTGTCTCAGCACACTGAGAATGCTAAATGGGAAAAAAAAAAAAAGATCAATTAAAAATAATTTGCAGCACATTTTTTTCTCTTGTTTTTAGAGAGAATATACAGTGGTACCGGGGTACCTCAAGTTAAGAACAATTCAGGTTATGAAATTCAATTTTTACTTTTTGTTGTCTTGGGTAATGAACAGTGCCCTGGGTTACAAACAAATTATCAGTTTGAATACGGTAACAGCAGAGGCGCTGCTAGGAAGTTGAAATGTATAGTTAACTAACAGTCAAGGAAGAGAAAGAAATAATTATGAAACTTGATGTTTTTCTTTGGTTAAAGGGTTATGGTCTTGAAGGGCCATGCTGTGAATGCAAGTACCAACAGCCATGCCAATTCTTGCATAGTCCAAGGTTTCATTTTGTTGGGATTGAGACTACCAGACTTGTGGTACTTCTGTCCTAATTTTTTCAATGATCCACCTTATCAACATTACTGGCTTTATTTTTACTCCCTTTATTTTAACTCGCACTGTCTGTCTGCTTGGTTGGTTGCTTGGATGTTTGTTAGCAAATCTTTGCATCGATTTTTTTTACCACTTCCCGTCGTCCAATCAAGCTGAAACTTGGGCAGCAGACTAGTCCCGACTAACAATACATTCTATCAAATTTTCAGCATCATAGCCTTTGGAATAGTCACAAATTCCTTCGATTAATTTGCAAATTGAAGAATATATTTCACATAAAACATGGCTGCCTCTACCGGAAGAGACGGAAGTAAATAAACTTTTCGGCTTTGGCCCGAAAAAAAAAGAATGTGCAAAATTTTAGTGTGGAAATTCATAGGGTATGATTGGTTTTTCGTCATCAAACTTTGCCCTTTTATCTTTGTGATTGAAGGGGAAAAATTAATTCATGTTTACATTCGTGCTGTGTTTACAGCAAGCCGCAAAAATGTTCATGGAAATCAGAATGCGGCCAACATTAGTGATTGGAAATTCTAGTGTGGAAATTCATAGGGTATGATATCAGAATGCGGAATCGTTATAATTAGATATGTATTTGCCAACATTTCCTATTCAAAATCTTAGTGTAGAAATTCATAAGGTATGATATCAAATAAAGGGAGTATAATAAAAACTTTGTTTTTATGGGTTAGTTTATTAGGTCTGTATTAACTCTTTTCGTCCCATGAGCCGGTACAATCGGCTTTTTTATTTTTCGTTTCTGTCCCGCGAGCCGATTCTACCGGCTCATGATTAATTAATAATTTTGCGAAAAGCCTATACGGTGTAAAGTAAAGATGTAATTTTACGTCGCCATTTTCCTTACGCCATTTTCTTTGTTATTAATGCAATTTGTTTACATTTGTTGCGTTAATTTTTTACATTTTGATCGATATTTGGGTTCAATTATTTCTGTTATGGAGCCAAGCGGTCCAGGGGCATCTCCAACTTAGATTATTACCGCTAATAAAGCTCTATAACTGATTTATTCATTACAAAATACGGTGACCTATTTTATTAACTTCACAGAACAAGAGATCGATTATAATTTAGAATAAAGCAAAATAAATGATGTAATGAAAGCGTCCAAAAAGGGGGCGTGGCCCACTTGGAAAGGTTACAAATTTGGACAAAAATTTATTTTTCAAATATAATAAATATATTTTTTAATACATTTATCATATGCTACATTCAATTTCCTTTCAATTGATGTATTACACTTCATGTATATTTTTAATATTAGACCAGTTTATGAAAATATGAGTAGATGTTTGTTTAATTCAACTTTGCTACATTTTTTTTTGTGAAGGCATATCTTTGGCTAAATATGGTGTAACTTTGTTATTTATTGATCAATTTTTTTCAAATTTGAAAGTGTTATTATTTGTTAGATTTGCTATCAGGGTTTAAGTTATTGCATCAATTGGTTGACACGTTTTATAAATAAAAAAAAACTTTTATTGGAAAGAAAAAAAAATTTTTTTTATAAATATTTTTTTCTTAGTGGTTGACTACTATAAAAAAATGTATATCGTTCAATAAACATATTTTAAAGTACTTTGATCATAAACTACATTTATTTTGCTTTCTTTTGATGTATAACACTAAGTTCTATCTCTTATATTTGTCCCAAGATTTACATTTAAATAAAAGGTCCTTTTTTTTTCTTGTATCTGTAAAAATGCTTGGTAAAACCATGGAAAAAGCCCTGGGATGGAAAGAGTTATGGGCTTCTGGGGTAATCCATCACACCTGGCCACTATTCTTTCTTTAAGCAACTTAAACGTCTTCATGATTTAAGGTTTGGCGGTTGAAAGGGGGCAAGAAGGAGTTGTTAAGATTAGCTTATATTTCTGTTGTTCATGGGATGACTGCTTATTTGGCTTTCTGTTGATTCTTTGCTGGGTGGGAAATATTTCCTTCATTCTGCCATTTTCATATAAAGGACACAAAACACACACAAAAAAATTTGGGTTCTCAAAAAAACAAAAACAATATTAAAGTTCCTAATCTGAATGTTGTATCTTTTCATTTCTCGGGACAATTGTGCCACATTTCCTATTTCGTATATTATTCAGTCATTCCACAAATAGATCTTTGTTGTTGCCTTCACCTATAGCAGTGGCGTCTGCTGATTAGTTTCCTTAAGGCAAGTTTAGGTTTTCTTTAACTACTGTTGTTTTTTCTTCAGTCAAGCATTGAGTTTTAATTGTTTCACTAGCTGCTTTGATTGAAATTTAATATCTGAATCTTATTTTTTTTTTACATCATAGGGTTGCTAACACCAGACCTAATGGTTGTGGAGTTGTTTTTTTTACATATTTAAAATAATGCAATTTTAGAAACTAGAAAAACCAAAAATTTTATTTAAATACTATTAAAGAATATAATAGATGTACAAATTCACAAACCTCATTTCCTTGAGCAGAATTTTGTGAATGATCAGAATTTTGTGAATGTGAAGTGCTGCTCCCTGTTTTGGCTAAAATGAGTCTGTCAAAACAAATAAATAAATAATTAATAACGGTGCTTATATAGCGCATATCCCGTTGGTGACAGTTCTATGCGCTGACAACAGTTACAGAATACAGACAACGAAATATGTAATAATACGCTAATTCGGCAGACGAAATAGGTGAAGCCAGCTCCTGAAGGTGTCATAGCTAGGGCTCAGGTGAAGCTGTAGTGGGAGGTGATTTTAAGCAGACGGTCCTGCGTAGGAAAATGAACGTTCACCAGCGGACACTAGCCTCACACAAGGGATCCGCAGAGTAAGCGCCTCAGAAGCCGAACGAAGTGGGTGGGACTGTGTGTAGAGCTCCAGACAAGAGCAAAGGTAATCTGGGGCACAAACATGAGAATTTCTTGACAAGTAAATAAATTTTGCTCTAAATATGACAATAGTAAATAAAAATGGTGACAATGAGGACTAGATAAATATAAACTATGATCTGTAGTATTAAGTTTCCCTTCTTGATGTCTGATCACAATTTGAATGTCCTTATATAGGGCACATTATACAGGAAAAATATGTTTTTGTAGAAACCTTGTGCAATATGATAACAAACCAGAAAAGAAAAAGTTCAATATTTTTAGGTTAGATCTGTGACATAAAAAGAAGAAGCATTGAAATTTAGTTGTTATTTTTTTTTTAATTAAAAGAGTAGATAAGTGCATTCACATCTGTTATTATTGAGAATGGATACATCTAGATGGCCATTTTGTATTTAATTTGTGTGTCAAAACTGTATAACTGCTGAGACTTACTTGAGAGACTCAGGATACAAACTTTCAGGCAGGTGACTAAAAGTACTCTCCCACAATTTCTTGGACAATTTCTTGATGATGCGATTAGAATGTTGCAAAGCCAGCTCCATCAGCGGGAAGAATACTGTCAAATCCTTGGCGCTACATGTCTGGCCATAAATTTTCTTGATGCATTGGCAAAGTTTCTGCCACAGTCTTATCAGCTGAAAACAAAAAACACCTCGAAAGCTATAACATGTCAAGTTATTGTTCTTTAAATTTCTTATGTTTAGAATTATGTTGCAAATTTGTGAAATAGTTTGTTTTTTGCTGTGTATAAAAAGAATGAATGAAAATGAAATCTCAGAAATATTAATATATGTTATCTAAAGTAACATTGTATAAGATATATACTTATAGCATAATATATACCTACTCAAACTTAGTATTTTTTAATTCCTTTATAACTTACAATATCAGCATAGGCCGACTTATAATGTTAACTAAATATTATTAATTTAATAATGCCATTTTATGACTTATTGTTGTTCAACTTGTTTTTGTAATCAAATGATATCATTAAAGCAATGGGGCCAATGTTTTTTTGCCATATTATTTATTTCATTCTATATACTGATTAGGTTTCCTAATAAAGTTCATTTAGTGATAGAATTTGACTTGATCAACCTTTTAACTCATAGGCTTAATTAAAAGGGTCTATGAAAAAGGGACAGTGGGTACTCTTGTCAAAATAGAATAGTTGTAATAAATCTAATTGAATGTAAATTCTTTTGGTAAGTCTTTATTCATTCTACCATGATCATCCAATTTAATATACTGGCCTATATACATTTTAGTTTCATTTTTCTTTTCAACAGGTAATGAATAATTTGATATCAAACAAATTCTTAAACCACCCTGCCCCACCAACAAGATACAAAAATCAAGAAAGCATCAAGCGTTATCCAAAGTGAAGCCGGCTGGTCCAGTGGTTAGTTCACCGGACTGTCAACCAAAAACCAACTGACACGTCGCGGGTTCTAGCCCGGCCACCGGCGGATCCCTGTCGCCCTGCAGGAGTTTTGGGCCTGTAAACATATTTGCGCCAGCAGGCAGCATTGTGTTTACAGAGCGCACTGAGCATGCTGAAATAGCATGGATAGAAGCGCTATATAAGTAACCAATTTAATTTTTTAATTTAATTCATGTTTTAGTAGATTTCTTATCTATTTGTGTCATCATACCTTACTTGTGAAAGAGGGCAAGACATGCTCAATGGATGTATGAAACAGTAACACAAAACTGGACATCATGTGTTCAAAAAATAAGGAAGCCATTTCGTAAGTGATTATTTGTTCAAATAGGAGAGGGTATAAATTTAACAGCATGTTCAGGACATCACAGTGTAATTTTCTTGACTCATTTTGAAACAACAAAACCATCTGTAAAGACAAAAATTGTAAACAAACGTTGTATTTGAATAAATATGAAAGGATTTTGAGTTGGCAAGATAGTTTATTGAAAGTGCCTGAATGACTCTGCCCCGAATTACCTTCGCTCCTGTCTTGAGCTCTACACCCAATCCCGCCCACTTCGCTTGGTTCCTGACACACTGACTCTTTGTATCCCTTGCGAAGCTAGTGTCCACTGGCCAACGTGCATTCTCCTACGCTGGCCTGTCCGCCTGGAATACCCTCCCACTCCAGCTTTGCCAGAGCCCTAGCTTCGACATCTTCAGGAGCCGGCTGAAAACTCACCTGTTCCAGTAGCGTACATATATACATTTTCGTCTGTTTGTAAACTGTTGTCAGCGCATAGAACTTTTCTCAACAGGATATACGCTATATAAGCATTATTATTATTATTAAAGGTTGTAAACTATGTCAACCAGTGTGATAGACGTTTTCACAATGCGTTCTAATACAGATCCTACCTCAAAAAGATACAAGCACAGAATTATTTCTTTTCTATTTCTAATACATAGCTGGCAACCTTGCAGAATTTAAAATGCAGGACTTTTTCTTGTGCAAAGAAATGCATTTGTGAGGCTTAAAGCTCACATAAAATTAGGAGCGTAACATTTTATTATTTTTTAGACACACACAATTTTTGTTTTTGAAAATTCATTTTCCTTGAATAATAAAAGACTTGTAAAAAAATCAATTTTAAGATATACACATTTAATAAGGTTATGTACTAACCTGATTTACAAGAGTTTTATTTTCTTTAGATAATATGGAGAGTGTGTTTGTCATCATAAAACTGCATGAAACAGCCAGAATCTGTCAAAGATAATATCAAGTGTACAATATTTTAAGAGTAATAAGACTATTCTATACATTAAATGGTAAATAAAATACTAAGTCATAATAAAATAAAGTAAAGTAACCTTCGGACCAAACTGATCATAGGGCCGAAGTAGCAGCGTTCACCAGTTTCTGTGGCCACAGCATACTAGGGGATGTGTGGCCAGCACAATGCCCAGCCGCCTTTACATTACCCCAACTAAAGTCAGGTACCCATCAGAACTGGGTAGACTCAGGGACACCATCAAGTCCTGGGAAAAAATCCTAGCCTCCACCAGGATTCAAACCCAGGATATATGGATCGCCAGTCATAATGGCAGTGAATAAATGATGAAATGCAGTTACCACTGTGCACTAAACCAGGCAATGCAGATAATTTACAAAATAGATTGATCATAAGAGCCAGGCTCAGATGTTTAACATACTAATATAGTATTCATTATTTCATACAAAGTATGTAATAAACATTTTAATTTCCTTTAGCTTGTTTAAATAGTTATTTGTTTGTTTCTTTACTATCAACTCCCAGGGCCTTTTGGCTGATCAGAACTAAAGTTGAGTATGTTTACTAAAAACTTTGAAAAACAATATGTTATAACACAGATGCTGTAGAATTTATTGATTTTAAATAGATAAAAAGTATCCCCAGTTTTGCAAAAAAACACAAGTTCCAATGAGAATTCACATAAAAAATGGTAAAAATATTTTAGAATATCACTTTGACTTGCTTTCATATTTACTTACTGATTTAATGTTTCATTTATTTATTATTATTGTATTAATTATCCCTGTACAGTGTTCTGTTTTATTTATATTGTCGATGTATAATGTATGATAGGGGCATACTGTATGAACTTAACATACACTGTATATATAACTTTTGTTTGGACACAACATGTCCACGTCTCAACTAGATTTTATACTACTTCTGAATGGTCAATAAGTAAGCCTATCATTGTAAAATAAGTTTTTAACTGTAACATTTGTATGCTCATTTACTTTCAAAACTAGGGTCTAGTAAAGAAATCGTACACAAAAATAATCTATTTACAAGCACCAAACTAATGTATGTCCTTTAAGCAGTTTCTTTTAAATGCACAAAAAAGAAAATAAAAAAAATATTATTGTACTTAGTGATAATAGGCCTCTATGGACACTACTAAGTTTAGCCATGGACAGACGTGTCAAATTATGAAAATAAAAACCCACCACAAAGGCTTCCTCTTTCAGCCTCTTGGGACATAGCAGGCATTCAAAGCAATTTAAAAATGTGATGTACATTTTCATATCATTGCAGTCCTTGAGTTTTTCTGCAAGCTGCAGACTTATTTTCATAAGCACACAAGCTAAAAAAAAAAAACACCTATTAGAGTCAAATTTAAATACATATTTTTTTTTTAATGTAAACTCATTACAGGATTCTTACTTTTAAAAAAAATCCAGACTTTTTCAAGAGTATTTTTTTAAACTTCAGACTAGGCAAAAAAGACCATAGTAAATAATAATAAAAAGGCTATTATAAAGGCCTAATGAACATTTACTCTAATTAGGCATCAATTGTATTTGGTGATATAACAAACAATTGTCCCTGTAATTAATAAAAAAAAAGGAAATATTGTTCAGAAATGAAAACTTGATCAATCTAAATGTTGTATTCATACTGACCATTAATATCTTTCTTGGCTGAGCCGAGTAAATGATAGAAATAATTTAAAAGTGCAGCTACTGTTTCATGGTCCCACAAAACTTCTTCTGGCAAGGGTTCTAGGTGAAGAATCAAACCCTAAAATTAACAAAGATTAAACACACACACGCACACACAGATGAATGCAATAAGACAAAACTTCTTCTGGCAAGGGTTCTATGTGAAGAATCAAACCCTAAAATTAACAAAGATTAAACACACACACGCACACACAGATGAATGCAATAAGACAAAAGTCAGACAAAAGCATGTTATAAGATTCATGTAAAATACAGGTACCTATAGATATAAATATAGTTTTGTAGGTACTGATAGATAAACTAAACAGTACAGATAAAGAATAATAGGCCTACAGATATTATGGTACATTTACAGATATAGTACTGTATAGATAAAGCTATATTACAATAGGCTGCAGGTACAGAAATAGATAATAATTTATTTATACTGCAGATATAAAATAAAGTACAGTGCACATAGTGCATCAAAAAGTACACATATCTACCTGGGTACCTGTTATTATTCATAGGCATATTCTTACTGGCTCAAAAGCTGATTTTAAGACCATTGACTTATTTTGAAGCGCAATGTACATTTAGACCAGACAAAGTAGGGCTACACGATGAAACATTTTTTTCTAAAAAAAAATGCATGAAGAATTGAGGAATTAATGATTTTTGTATCGACCATAAAACCTAGACTTCTTTAGATTTTTAATACAGTAATTTGGTTTTTATTTATTGTAACGTTTCTGACAAAACTTCTGAGAGGACAAAGCTTTTATTGACCAATTTTCATTTTTACTCTCTCCTCCAAAAGCATGTACCTCAAGGGAACCCATTAACTTTAACACCATTAGGAACAGACAGATGAAATTCCTAGGACTCATCTATAGGAAAAATGGTTGAAAGACTGGCTTTGTGTGGGAAAATATCTGGTAAGAGAGACAGATGAAGTCAAAGGCTAACTTATGTAGAAAGCCTGAACGAATGGGCCACGAACAACAACATAAGTAATAATAACTTCCTCCAAATAGCTAACAACAGGAAAGAATGGAGAGTCATGACCACCGATGTGTGCTCCAGACCTGGCACCTAAAGAAGAAGAAGAATCTCTCCTCCCAAAAAATATATACAAAATGTACAAATTGTTTGTCGCCCGTATATTAAAAAATTTTGCTTAACACCATGCAGAGGGGCTCAAAAGCGTATAAATACGGCAAAGTACGGACAAGTACCTAGGTGTGAGTACAGTATAAATATAGATTCAGTTACAGATACAATAGAGTGTAGCTATAAATATGTACAGCACAGTGTTACAGTGTAGATAAAGATAGTAGTAGTACAATAAAGATAATAATATAGCTGCAGATATAGGTCAGTGATGACTACTTACAATTTGAATTCGTTTATGAAAGGTTATATGATAAAATCATTTAAAGCAATGTTTAAAACATTCTTATTACATGGCAAAATAAAGACAGAAATAAAAATTAACTCATAAACTATTCTGAAAAAAAGACAAAATAAATATTTATTTCTTTTTAGCCTCCACAATAAGTGAATATATTGACTGAGATATCAAACAGAAACAATATAAAGTAAACAGTTGAATACAGATGAGAGAATGAAGTAAATTTGTTGAAAGTAATAAAGGGGAAAGCCAATGAAAGAAAAGGTCTATTTAATGAAGGATTGATGTGAAATAAATCTTACCTAAAACCCACTCATAGCTTTCCCATTCCTTATTCATGTCTATTACTTGTTCTCTCTCTGTACTACTTTCTAGAAGGTGAGCAATCACTTCAAAGGTCAGTTTTTTAAAAGTCAAGTTTTTTCCTATAAAGAATCAAATAAGGCATCTTAAGCTTTGTACAATAGGCTATTTAAAAAACAAAAACAAATCAGCAATTGTATAACTTGAAATTAATCAAAATTTAAAGGTTAAACATAACATGTCCATGAACATTGACCTAAATCATGGCTCTAGGCCTACATGATAAAATAAGTTTTTATATTTTTATTTAGGTTTAGTATATTTTTTTATTTATTATTTTATGTTTACATGTAGGCCAACACAGTCTAGACCAAATAGACAAAGAGGGGGGCTTAAAAAATAAACCATCGGACCAATATGATCCATTATAGTTTCTGGGTATGCATGAGGTCAATGCAATCTGGATTCTGGTTTTCCATAGAGTATATACAGTAAAAATTAAATATGGTTCATATTAAACATATTCTAAATGTCTTTATTAATACGTAAATTACACACATTAGAAAATAAAATAAAGAAAAATGAAAACATACAATTATTATTTCAAATTAGTTTAATATTATAAAAATAAATTGTAATAAAAAGACTAACATTAAATGAATACTAGTCAATGTCAATGGCATCCTTCCGTCTCGCGAGACGATGGTGCATCACCGTGATTCGAGGTTGCACTTCCTCGTGTGGCTGAGCAGGACTATCCATGAGCGATAGTCTTTTTTACAGCCCTTGCACACGTGTTCCATGAATCCTATTTTCTTCGCCTTTCTTCTAGCCCTTTTCTCTATGGTCTCCTCCATTCTACTTTTTTCTGCTATTTTGACACCTTCCCTGACAGCAGTGCGCCAGGTGGACCGATCCTCTGCCTTCTCCTCCCAGTCACTTGTGCTTATTCTGGCTGCTCTCATGTCCCTCATGCAGACATCTTTGTAGAGGAGGCTAGGGCGACCTGTTTTCCTCTTTCCAGATGATAACTCTCCATATAGGAGGTCCTTAGGGATTCTGCCTGGACTCATTCTTCTTACATGTCCTAGCCATCTTAGGTGTCTTTCACTGAGGACTGCGAACATGCTTTGGGCGCTGGTGTGCGTCAGTACCTTACTATTAGGGACTTTGTCCTGCCATTTAATGCCAAGGACGCGACGCAGAGACCTCAGGTGGAAGCTATTTAGCTTGCGCTCATGGGACGCATAGGCTGTCCATGATTCACTTCCATCAAGCAGCGTGCTGATGACGCAGGCCTGATAGACACATAGGTTGGTCCTTTCTGTCAGCTTGGTGTTTTCCAAAACCAGTTTACTAAGTTTAGCCATTGTGGCGGCTGCCTTGCCGATTCTGCTATTTAATTCATCCTCTATGGACAATGAGCTGGAAATCTTGGACCCCAAGTAGGTGAAGCAGTCCACAACTTGGAATGAATACTAGTATACTTCATAAATGAGTCAACCTTAGGACCTACTTATGAATTGACTACATGGGATTCGCATGCTTTACTTACTTGGTCAATATTACAGATTTGGGAACAATGTTCTGAAATTTAAAAAGAGGGATTCAAATTTTAAATGGGAGTTGCCCCAGCCAAGAGCCACAATAAACATGTCTGAAATAGGCTGTCACAGACACAAGAGTGGTCCAGATAAAATATTTTTGGCAGTAGTTGACCCTAATCTATGTCTCACCCTATTATAAATTAAGTGGCATCTTGCAGTGAGACAAACTTTGCTGAAGGACATACCAAAAATATGTTAAGGTAAATCACCACAAAAGTCTGATATAAATTACACTATCAACTTCAAGGGAATGTTTTTAAATTTATCAGAATCAGATTTACACTTAATAGTTCAAGAGAATACGAAAATGAGGACAAAATTAATCAATATATTTTACATATTCATGGATGAACACTGCAAAACACTTAAATTTTCACCTGGTGGTCAATGCAACCTAATTTTAGAACTACTGATATAAACAAATGTACTACCTGATAATGCAATCACTCTGCAAAAGTACTCTAACATAGGAATAACAACCTGGAAAGAAACAAACAATAGGAAAGTAGAACTTTCATGGCTTATTATATTTAGTGTGAATGCTTTGGTGCCCAAGCAGGTATGATAGAGCATCACTTTCTTGTCAAGGAATGTGTGTAATACATGTGAGTTTGTTTATCAACAAGGAACACAACAAGGAGAACCCCTTTCTTGTCAAGGAATGTGTGTGATACATGTGAGTTTGTTTATCAACAAGGAATACTACTTCATGACCACTTCTTAAAGTGCTATAGGAAAGAATAAGGTCCCTGTGAATTCAACTTGATAAATCATCAAGTTTGTATGAATGCTGGCTGAAGAATAAATGATCTCATTTCCATTAGATCATTCATCTGTGGTGTATTGAAGTAATAATTACAGAGTTATGCAATCAGAAGTCTTAACTTCTTAGATCAACTAGATCACGTCTCTTTATTCTCTTTATTTTATTGTATCCTCTTGTCTACCATCTCAACACTCATCAGTGACAAGAACACATAACTATGTATCATGCATGTGTTATTTGAACATTTAAGTGTCATTACTTTATAGTAAAACCTAGATTTATCTGACTTTTACATAGAAACTTTCAAGTCTGTTGCATATTGTATATACATACATAAAACAATAAAAACAATGGTTGGCCAGTAATTTTTTCAACATTTCAATAAAAAAATTGCATGAAAAACATATTGACATACAAGACTATTTTTATATTTTGATTAATCTTTTTTAAAACTCATTTAATGCTGGATTAAATTTTCCTGAATTCATTTCTGTAAAAATGTTTATTCATATTTAACAAAATATAGCCATAAACAAACTGCAGCCTACACATTGCATAAAACATCTTATAAATGATTTAGTTTACCTTGCTACTCAGTGATGATATTTTAGATTCCTCAGATCTCACTAGCTGCCACCACAGCTTCAACTTCTTGATGTGATTTTCTTCAGGCCATTCATTTTCATTATCATTTTTACTTGTCAACAGAGACACAAGTGTGTCTATATTTTTAACTTGAGATATGGTATCTGAGTGCAAAAAGACAAACAATATACGGTAACTAAATGAAGGGAAAAGTACCAATAATGTCAGCCTGACATTGTCTCCATATTAGCATCTTTCCCAGACATTTACACAAGAAATTAAAAGATTAGAATTAGTTTCCCTATTACACCATGTTAATACATTGGATTATTGAAGCAGCATTAATCAGTTTCTGTGGCCATTGCATACAGTGGGATTGTGTGGCCAGTACAATGTTTGGCCACCTTTACATTCCCAACAAATGACAATTATCCTACCTATTGAAGCTGGAATTCCTGCTAGAGACCTTAGAGAAGGAAACCAAGTGTCCCATTTCTTTTAAAAGCCCAGAGTGAAAATGTTAGATTTTCACCTTTAATAAATTTAATATAGGCCTACCGGTATCATTTTATGGGATTTGAATCGAGTCATTTATCATCACTGTTATCATTAAGGTCTAAGCTATAGATCTGTCATGTGAACATAAGTATTAACTCCATCTGACCAATTTGAGCCATAGGGCAGGCAAAGCAGCTTTTAACAGTTTTCATAGCCACTGCATACTAGGGGATTGTATGTCCAGCCACCCTTACTTTTCTCCAACTAATGTCAGAGCTGGATAGACTCAGGGACAACCTCCAGGCCCAAGAAACAATTTAGCCTGGGACCTTCTGTATGACAAACATGCTTAAACACCATGCCCCCCCCCCCCCCCCCCATCATGTGAACTAGAGGCTGACATTTCACCGATGAATTACATTAAAAAAAAACTAGAAAAACTGGCTCACAATAGAGGACTCAGGAGATTTATAGTTAGGGGACCAGACCCAAAGAGTAGTGACAAGCAGTAAGCCGAAGTACCGGTATATATGTATTTTTTACTGCCCATGGCTCATGGACGTAGACTATTTATTGTGCATTCAAGGCATAAACTATTAACACTAACACATTTATTAGTCATAGATCATACAACTATCAATAAAACCAGTCACCTTTGTTTATGATTGAAAAATCATTGACAAATTCTGGGTAAGCAAACAATACCAAGATTTCTGATGCTTCTCTTTCTGGACTTTCTGTAGTGGAACTTACAAAATCTGCCATTGTATCCTAAATGTAACAAAAATTACTTAATTTGTGTATTAAAGAAAAGGAAATAGCACAGAGCCTAATAAATAAATATGCTTATTTTTTTAATCTCACAGAAAGGAAAATGTTTTTCATTCAATGGCTTGTATTCTGAGAATTCCGGTGCTTAGGCCTACATAATTTAAGCTTAAACCCAATTAAAATGTGTAGGACTGAATTGACTGAACAAATAGATTTTTCAATATGTACAAATTAGAAAATGGTAGCTGAGAATTTCTGGAAGTAATTTTTAACATTACAATTATTAAATTATCATATATAGTATAATGTAGGCTAATATAGACGCTCCTTCTATAAAGAAGATTATTGCGTCCTGAGGTTTGAGTCTAGTCCTACATTTCTATTAGTGCTTTAATTGATGATATTGCGTCCTACGCTCATCCGTGGTCTGAGTCTAGTCTTGCATTTTTATTAATCTTTTAAATGATGTTAAGTTACTGGTTTTCCTGGTTTGTTCAGGCAACCCATTCCATGCCCGGATGCCACTTGGGAAGAAAGAGAAGGCTACTTAAATGCATTTGTTCTCGGATAAGGAAAGTGTTTATATTTATCTGAGCATTGTAACAGGTTGTTAATGTGTGGTATTTCTATTAAAAAAATGTATGCCGTATGTAGGCTTATTATTACTACTTTACTCTTTGCCCTTCTGTCCACTAGTGTTTCTGGGTTTAGTGATTTGATTATTGGTGTTACTCTTGTCATTTGTGAATATTTGCTAGTAAGCTTATTGTTTTAAGTTACTGGTTTTCCTTGGTTGCTTAGGCAACCCTTTCCATTTCTGGATGCCACTCGACCTGGAGAAGAAAGAGTAGGTCTTAGCCTACACTCCTTATATTTATATGCATATGTTCTCGCATGCGACATAAGGAAAAAAAAGTGTTTTTGTCCTTAGGCCTATAATTATGAGTTTTCGAGTAACTTATATGAATATGACTTAGAAATATGACCTACGTTTAGGGCTCTCTGAGCATTGTAATTGTAACAAATTGTTTTTGTCACCATATAGGGCCTATTGTAATTATTCTGTTGCTTTTCTAATAATGCACCTTTATTTTATTAGTTTTATCGTGTATTATAATTATATTATACCTACCGTAATATACTTTAGTTTTAGACCCTACTCTTTGCCCTTATGTCCTCTAATGTCTATAAGCATATTATTATATCTTATAAACATTAGTCATATTAGTAATATGACTAATGAATTAGGCTACAGTTACTCAATCAGTTACAGTTACACTGTTACAACTGTAAGTTACAGACTCTCCTTCTTGCCTTCTATATAGAAGATTTTTGCGTCCTACATTCTAACTTAAGAGTCTAGTTATGCATTTCTGCAATTTAGTGATTTTAACTATCGGTATTAAGCCTACTGAAAAGAAAAAAAGAAATATAATAATTAAGTCAATAAGACTAGAGTCTAATACCTGTTTTGTAAACGCTATCGTTGTATAATTTCAGCGCGCAAACTTTGATTTTTTTAGTGCCGTAACTAGTCTGAGTCAGATTAATGCTATGTTCTTTACCGATTAGGAAATATCCCCATTTCCGAATTGGTGCGTTTTAAAATTAAAACTGTTAAAATTTAAGCGTCATTTCTATAATTATAATCAATTCTATATTATGAACAGTCACTTTTCTATATAAAAAAAATGGATAATTTCAATTAAATTTTAAATTAGTTTAGCGAGACAGAGTAAGCACTTATCTATATAGGCCTAGATGTGTTTAAAACGTGCAATTTAGATTAGATCTTCAGCCTTTTTTTTTTGGTTAAGATTCACCAATTTAAGTCATCAACTGGGATATTTTCCTACTTTGATTAACAGCCAAGTTGAGCGATTAAAAAAACAAACACAAAAGACAAGTTAAAATAATAATGGTCTCTATATTGTCCCCCTCCCCCCCCCCAAACTACATCAACTTTAACATCATAGTCATCACCCTCCCCCCCCCCACTTTTTTTTTCAAAACCGTGGATTCGAGTCTATAAAACATGTAGGCCTATAATATTTTTCTTCGTTTATCTTTTTATTTAGAAATGTAATTTAATTAATACATTGTTTACGTTTAAACTATATTGATGTTTAGAAAAAAACATTAAGTTCTTCTATTGTTTAGTGTGAAATCGTGCATCACTGCAGAATTGCCCCCTCCCCAAACAGTGGACTATTTTCCCTTTGCGAATTCTCGTTCCCCCCCCCCCCCCCCTGCCTTTCCGTTGCTCACCCCTTGCCCCCTTTATTCCTCATCTACTTTAATTATTTAAGTCAACAATTTTTAAAGTGACTCGAATCTACCCCCCCCCCCCCTTCCCTCCGCCTTATTTTTTCATGTCAACAATAACTGTCAAACTTTCAGTGAGGCCCAAATAAAATTGTGTCAAACATTTTACCTCCCATCCCAACAATCAACATTTTATACGGCTGGCTATTATGTTTATGATAAGTCTATAGGCCTACATTTTTAACTTATCTAAATAACACTGAGGGGCACGGCAGCGCGTTCGACTGGCGAGCCTAAGGTCTCGGGTTCAAATCCTGGTGCAGGCTAGGATTTTTTCCCCGAGCCTGGAGGGTGTCCCTGAGTCCACCCAGCTCTAATGGGACCTGACCGTAGTTGGGGTAAAGTAAAGGTGGCTGTGCATAGTGCTGGCCACACAATCACCTAGTATGCCGTGGCCACAAAAACCGATGAACGCTGCTTCATCGGCCCTATGGATCAATTCGGTCCGACTGGTACTTTTTTTAAATTTAAATAACACTGAATTCACAAACAAATTGAAACTTCATATTCTAGGCCAAATGTTCCTCAATACCCAAGTCAGAATAAGGGGTGACTCCTCTTTTTTTTTTTTTTTTTTTTTTTTTTTTTTTTTTTTTTTTTTTTTTTTTTTTTTTTTGCGGAACCAATAGTCTACACCTGACTAGTAAACATTATATTCATCTAACTATTTTGCACCTTAACATCTCCCAATGAACTAGATCTATAGTTTGAAAAAAAAAAGCAGTGCTCAGTAAAGCAAATTTAAAATAATAACATTATTAACATCAAAAGGTGTTAAAAAATATTTAAACATCATAACGTTTTTCTTTCCTGTCCATTTCTATCAATTGTATTTCGGAATTGAAACTATTCTTTTGGCTTTCAGTTTCATGGTATAAAAATCACCCCTTTCTTTTTATATGTCAAAATTGGAATAGAGTAAGTATGGTTGACGAATAGTTAACAATCAAGTATAAATTATGATTAAACTTGTAGGATGTTGACGAACGAGCGAGTGTGTGTCACAGGCCCTACAAAGGCACTGTCATACAAATGCACGACTAATTTCTGTTTATATTAAAGTTATAAAATGTAACATTGTTGATGTCAAATTATCATGAATCCTCCCACTCCACCATGTCAACAATATTCAAGCTTTTTCACACCTCCCCCCCTCCTTATTTTGTGCATATAATAAATAGATGACCCCTTAGGTCTAAATAATTTGCCCCCCCCCCCCACTGCTTTTTGTAGTTTATCATCTGTCACAATGGGGCACGGTAGCCGCGCGGCAGCGCGGTCGACTGGCGAACAGAAGGTCCCGGGTTCGAATCCTGGTGCAGGCTAGGATTTTTTCCCGGGTCTGGAGGGTGTCCCTGAGTCTACCCAGCTCTGATGGGTACCTGACCTTAGTTGGGGTAAAGTAAAGGCGGCTGTGCATAGTGCTGGCCACAAAAACTGGTGAACGCTGCTTCATCGGGCCTATGGATCAACTCGGTCCGACTGGTACTTTACATCTGTCACAATGCGAAAAAATTTTATTAACTCACAATAAGCTTTTGAGGCACATGGATACAGAAGTGGTTTCTTAACTTAATCATCATACCCAATGACTTTTCTACTATATTTTAATTTCATGCTATTTAAATCATTTAATAAATAAAAGGATATTGAAATTGAAATGAAACCCACATTTTGATACAGGCATACATGTACTAATTTGTACATAAACAAACAGCAACAAAAAACAGATTTCATATTTATTCTTTAAAAAAAATTTTTGTCTGTGTTATACATTTATTTTTTTGATATTTTTTTTTTTTCTTCATATTTTGACATATTTTAAACAACAAATTATATGAGCATTTATAATTTAAATAATTCCAAATTGAAGGTTTGGAATTCTAATAATAGCAATGTTTTGAACTTAAGTAAACATAATTATAAAGATACTATATTTGAGTCTAATTAAACAGGTTATCTTAATTATCTTTGAGGTAATCATTGACTTGACAAAAACATATCATTTCTAAACCATAGAGAACTATTTCATAGCCAAAAAAAAAACTAAAGGATTAGCAAGTTTGTATAGCCTTCCAATTTCTTTCAGTTATGCCTCATGTTTATGGGGAAGGCTAAGTAGGAAAAATGTAACAAAACAGAAAATGTAGGTCAATGTATTTTGATGGGGACCACGCTATTTCTCTTGCAACAATAGTAGCAACTAGATGTGTTAGTGATAGCAAAGATCCAAATGGCAGGGAGAGGTGGATGGGGGTATGGTTACCAGTACTGTTTTCATTGACTGTTCCCATGCACTGCTCAAGATCAGATTCTCATGAGTTCACTAGAGTGATAGTGTGTAGATCTAATGAAATAGGGACATCCTGTACACCACTGATTTAACTCATTTCACTATTATAATTAAAGATTATTGAAGGTGAAATACTAAATAAGTATTATAAGTAGAACAGAGGATGAACACATAGAATTGTATTTGTATTATATAATCAGCTTAATCAAAACTAAACACAAGAACAATTTAAAATACTTGTAAGACTCTGAAATGATTCTCTATACTGGCTGGTTCTTGTGTGAAGTGTTCCTTTTCATAAACCTTTGCTTTTAGTGCCAATAACTTTTTGTGAAATTTTGACTCTTGTTGCCCTATCCATTTGCGCATTGGATCTCTCACTTGATACGGTGAGACATGAATGAAAATGTCACAGTTTAGTGAGGCCAGATGTCTTAGCACACTGTCGTCAGTTACCCAAGTGTTGCCGCTGGCTCCTCCACTGTGCCCCCCATCGAGCCAATAAAATGCAGTAATTTTTTTAAGAAAGTCTTTAACCACAGCGTCATCATCGGCTAAATGCAGCTCATACACAATCTGATTTAGGACAGTGCATCCTTTGCTGAATCCTATCAAACGCAAGGGTACATCAAAATTAGTATCCTCATCATCTGAATAAACAGTTTTGAGGGCCGATGTGTAAATGCTAGACAAGTGCCTGATAGCCCCAAAGTTTTCAGAATGCATGGGGTTTCCAAAATCATTGGCCTGAAAAAAGTTAGAGTAAACAGCAAATGTTAACAAATGCATCTTTGTTGGCTTGATGACAAAAACAAGTGAGGATGGAAATTTTTGCTGTATAACTTTTGCAGTTGCCTCAGTGTTCCAGTTGACGTAACGTTTATTGTCACGATGACGTTCCATGTTTTCGGAATAATCCTGAAAGAATATTGTGTAAAAGTTTTTAAATCTCAATTACATGCAAACCATTAAACTTAAATAAAGAAAACTTACTGTAATTTAAATTCAGATATAACTGAAACTTATCACCCATACAAGATTTGTTAAATTCAAGTTATAAATTACAAAGCATCATTCCTTATTTCAAAACACATCTACAGACAAACAAACAAGCTATCAACTCTAATGGTTGTTATTCTATAAGAGTGTCATTTGGACATGGAATGGGTTGCCTGAACAAACCAGAAAAACCAGTAACGTAGCATCATTTGAAACACTAATAGAAATGCAGGACTAGACTCAAACCACAGATGTTTGGTAAGATGCAATAATCTTCATAATATAAGGATTGTCTGTATTGTATAAGATAAGAGATATTTCTCTTTACTATTTTTTATGTTGAATAATAATACTACAGTTTTCTTGTTGGAAGATATGTTCAGAAAATGTAAAAATTTAGCATTTTACACTAAATTTTGTGATGGTTTAAATTGAAATCGGACAAAAAATTTGCATGCATATATTACAAAGTTTTTTTTCTTCTATTTTTTACCCCAAACCCCACTTTTTGTTTGCCAAAGGTTCTCATTGTTTTCTTATCAGTAGGCTAACTGATGTGAACTACATGAAAATGTCATGTCAATAGAAAGACACAAAAATAATTGTGTTAACAGAATCTACCTGAACATCTCCACCAAAAAATAAAATATGCTCTTTGCAGTTCTGCTTCTGTCCACAAACAAAAATATCATTTGCTTTGTTGGGCTCTCCAGGTATTTGATTTAATCTCATATGGTACATGTCTTCCCCAACTCCAGCAGCTGAGCAAGTAGAACTCATTCTAAAAGGTTGGAAACTAAAAAACCTGTGAGATTGAGAATATCAGAATGTAGTTTACTATAAGAAAAAACATATAGTCAAGACATCAGTTATTGCGGATCGGATCATACATTAAATAGAAATAATACTTAAAATGAAAAAACAAATAAAATATACATCTTTTTCAAAGATGTTTTTAGTAATAATATGCCAAATAGGAGAAACCATATATGTACTCTGTTGAACAAATAGATGGATGTACAAATAAATACAACAAGCACAGCTAAAGCTGACATTGATCTAAGATAGAAACATCTTTATAAGCAGGAAGGTCCCAAATGCTACTTTCCTTTTTTCCCAGATGCTCCAAAAGTTTAGAGGCTTTGATACATGACTTTTTACTTTAATATTTTTAGTAATTAAATGGGGGCATGAAACAAACATTTTAGAAAAAAATCCTATATTACAGTAAAATCAACTTCAAAAAGTAAACTTTACACTTACTTAGCTGGCTGTCTATAAATCTTATTTAACTAAATACAAATTATCTTTTTAAGATGGTTTCTAAACTATGAAACTTTGTAGTTTGTGCATTGTACGAGAGATGCTCCCACTCTAATCAAACTGTTCATTTTGACATTACGAGAAGGAATGGACTGCCAAAACAAACCAGGAAAACCAGTAGCTTAACACCATTTAAAACACTAATAAAAATGCAAGACTAGACTCAGACCATGAATGAGCGTAGAATGCAATAATCTTCTTAAGAGAAGAAGCATCTGTAATATATACAATAAGATAAGATACAATGAGGCAAAATTAAATTGGAGATGGCTGCCTTGCTTATTATTTAAAAAAACATGCTGAGGTAATTGATGTCACACTTTATAATCAAATACAACTGTTTTTTTTTTTAAGAAGCTCTGCTATTATCTAAATTACATTTTTATGGAACAGAATTTTAAAATTGACATTAGTGACATTTTTTTTTTAAAAGAAGTGTGCACTAAAAGGGAAAACAAAATATTACAAAAAAAGCTAGTAAATAGTTTAAATGAACATATAAATTTGTAATTATAATCATTTTAAAGAACTAACATTTTAGAATAATAATTTACAAATATTTAATAAAATGACTTATCAATATATATATAGTTACAGTGAGTTCGTTTATATATATATATATGTTTGTCCTCTAAGGCGCCTAGGACGTTTCATGAATCGGGCCAAAAGTTAAGTGTATAAATTTGAAACGGTCTCCAAAATACATTTTTATTTATCAACATTACTGCTTAATTCGTTAATTTATTTTTTAAAATAAACTTAGACCTATTACTAATCACAGTATTTAAACCGAGCACCATTTGCGCATGACGTCCTTTTGAAATGCTTTCAAATTAGGTGTGTTTCGAGACTGGGTTTTCCCATACTGTGAAATATTGCTGTTTACTATATTTATTATTTGGTATTTGTTGTTTTTTTTTCCTTTTGATAGTATCATTGTTAGTTTAATAAGAAGTCAGAAGCTTGACAGCAACAATTCATATATGCAAATGCCAGGGCCAGACGACTGTAAACAATAAAAAAAATAAGAAAATCTAAATACCGAAAGAAACGTTTGCACTACAGTTTTTGTTTGTTATTTTTTCTTTCTCTTTAAACAAAACACATTGTAATCATTCATTTCTCCATCTTTTGACGGGCATAACTCCTAGTAATATAATAAAAACAAATGTGAGACAGGAGTGCATTATTGATCCAAACTAATGGAAATATTACTTAATTTCAATGGGATTTGTCTTTCAGCATCAATGAATTATTAATGAACATTATTATTACCTTGTCCATGTCCAATACAGAAGTTGGAAAAAGCTGTGCACTATACAGTAATCCTAACTGATTGTACTACTCTAAATGAAGGTCAGTTAGATAGAGATGAAATTTTTCTGAGGACACCCTTGTATTTGTAATACTATAAGTAAAAGTAAAGAAAAAAAATGTACTAACCTTTTTTTACAATGGCAGTATTCCTGAAAAAAAATAAGGTAAACTAATTAAAAATCAAGCAACAAAACAAAAGACATATTTCATTTACAGTACATTAAAATAATACATAGCTAACTGAATATCAACAGCTGCCTCAGAAGGATACTCCAGATCCGCTGGCCTGACACCATAAACATAGACCTCTGGCAAAGAACCTGCTAACGTCCTATAGAAGAAGATATCAGAAGGAGAAGATTCAGTTTGATAGGGCACACCCTGCGCAAGCCGCTAACCAATGTCACCAGACAAGCACTGAAGAGGAACCCCCAAGGCAAGCGGAAAAGAGGCCGCCTAGAGGACCTAGAGGCAGAGTACAGCTAGAGTACAGCTGGACCCAATTAGAGAAAATGGCTCAGGACAGAGGACTCTGGAGATCTGTGGTTGGCGGCTCATATCTCAGCTGGGGTAACGGATGAACTGAATAAGAATATCACCACTAAACAACATTTGAATCTACACATATACCAGTACATTAAAATAATACATAGGATCAGACGATCAGATAACTGTGAATATAAGCACAATTAAATCTACACAAGTCACTTACAACTTACAATGGAAGATACTGCAAGGACTCTTGTCAGAAAAGGAAATGAAAACAGGACTTTGCTGAAGTGAAAACTCATGCTACAGGAGTAGCCTACCATCCAAGGAATCCATTATGTTGTCCAAGCTTAAAATCAATGATGAAGATCAAATTTAATTGAAAAAACAAATAAACAAATCAACAACTTTGAACAACACATAATCATAATGCCTCATAGTAGGCCCTATAATATAAGGGAAGCGTTATTAGAAGAACTGTTCATATAACGCCGAGCGTTATCGGAAGAACCAAATCTTCTAATAACGCCGAGCGTTATCTGAACACCCAAATTTTCAAATAACGCCGAGTGTTAACGGCAGACCCAAAATTTTCTAACAATTGTGAGAGTTAGGCTATACTTATGACTTATATTAACTTATACTTATTATCTTATAGTTAAAGTAGCCTATACTGGCCTACTAATCTATAGTCTATTATTTAGGATCTTATTCCTAGCTAGAAGGAGGTATTTATTGATAATGAAGCCCTAACAGGGCCTAGCGGTCTAACCCTATTTGAATTTGACTTGAAGTATTGACCCTAACAATAGCCTACTAATAGGCCCTATTAACATTTAGGCTAAATAGGCCTAACCTTTTTGTTTGAATTAATTATTAGATAATATTACTTTATTGATCCAAATAAATGGAAATTTACTTGATTTCATAAATTCTGTCTTTCAGCACACTTTAAACAATATTAAAGAACCATTTGTACTCAAGCACAATAATCAATAGAAAAAGACATTTGCGCACACTTTAGAACTATTATTATTAATAATTATCACTATCATACCATTTATCGTAAGAAAAAGTATCATTTAGGCTTAGGAGTCAGCTATTATATTTTCTGGCTGACTATGACTCATGGTTACTTACAAAATATTCATGTATTTACCGTATTCACGTATCCCGTTTTACTCAAATTGAATAATAAAAAAACAAAAAGTGAAGATAGCTGGGTTAGAAACTGCGACACCCCGGTTGCCAGCACTAACCATTAGGCTTAGGCTACGAAATCTTGCTCAAACTTTACAACAAACAGTATATAAGCCAAATAGGGAAAGACAAACGATTATGCGCATGCGTCAGTAGAATATGGAGACCTGTGTGAATCTTCGAATAACGTCAAGCGTTATCTGCAGCTAGAAATCTTCATATAACGCTTAGCGTTATACGAAGAACTGTACGAATAATCACTCCGATAATGATAATATAATAGTTATAATGTATTTACTATTATTTAGTACTAAAAAGTTATTAAATGCATTTAGTTAGAGCCTATTAATATATTATTCAAGGTCAAGCTTTTCTTTACAATTATAAACTTATAGGCTAAATAATAAAATTAAAATCAATATATAATCAATATAATAAACTTTATTATAAAGTAAAGACAGTGAATAAAAAAAAAGTGTGAAATTCTGCAGTGACCAGCGGTGTGAGTGAGTTACTGGGATCCGTTACTTTTTTTTAATGGCTTTACTCTGCATGTAATACCTTTTTTTAAATAATTTAACTGTCAAATCGGTATCATTTCTTTGTCACTAATACAAATATTAATGGTATTAGTATTACTAGTTTTAATGATCGATAGGTCTACATGCACAACGTTATTATTTGTTAAAAGTTAAAACAAAACAGTGTCATAACAGTCACAGTCAAAAGCAGTTGAAAATATTTATAATGCTCAACAGTATTACCAACTAAAAATATCTTTTTCTTTTATATCGCCGTTTATAGTTACATTGTATTAATTTGAGCTTTCCCACCTAGTCATAATAGACTACAGAGTGTGTCCGAAAAAGCTAAAGGCACTTTTTATATCGGATTACTTTTCAAAGACTTTTGTGATCAAGTTTTTTTTTATTATATGCAATGGTAATAAAATATTTAGGTTCGCAAAAATATTATGAAAATAATCATAATAATGTAGCGGATTGTAGCGTAGCCCAAAGAAGGATCTCGAGCTTCTGTAACATTAAATATATAAATAATAATTGAATCTAAATGGTAATATTTTTTTTATTAAAGGCTAATTATGTTGTATTGAATCATTTACGTGTTTTATATACAAAATGTACGTTTCTATAGCTAATCTTAAACTTAAAGCTTTATATAGCGAAATAAAAAAAAATGGCACAATTGTCAAAATAATTTGCATTTCCGGTTTATTTATTTATAAACTTTTTTTTATCAATACCTCGACATTGGTACGTCGAAATAAAAATTTCGATATCTATTTTAATAATATTTTCCCTAATCTAAGGAGAGTTTATTAGACACGGTAAATGAAAATTTAGTTATACTTAAGTGTAACTGGTTCTTTTTTTTTTCTGAAGGAAATATTTTTAATAAAACATGTCGGATTTTCATGATAAATTAAACAATTTGAGTATTTTGAGCAATTTGTTTAGAGTTAAGATTCTAGATTCTAGATTCTAAAATTTAGTAAAATGATATTATTACTATATTATATAAATAATTATATATATTAATTAATTATATTATGATTATCATATGAATTAGGTTACTTATTAGGCCTATAATTTAATAATTAATAATGATTAATATATGTCTATACTAGATCTATACATAAAAATATATGTATAATAGGCCTGCCGCCTATCCTATATACTAATATACTATATATACTATATAAAATGAATATAATATATATTAAAGGTAAAGGCCTATGCCTATTGCCTATGGCCCTATGGCCATGACCTAAAGTCTATAGCATAGAGGTTCTCAACCTTTTTTGGCTCACCGCCCCCTTTTAAATTTTTTTTTCCGCTCACCGCCCCCAGCTTAGCGGAAACATCTATTAATTAAAGGGAGATAATTGGTCCGTTTTATTTAAGGTAATATTTCAATTTTTTTTCGTTTAAAAAACTAAATAGCTTGCATTTATAACTTTGAAATGATATATTAGAACGGTAAAAAATTATTTGAAAATTTTATAAATATTAGACTATATGACTAAATAATTTATATGAATATTTTCAAGCATTACAATAACTACCCAGTTTGTATGATCACCACGTATCTATACCACTCAGCTATTGTGGTTACCTCTTTACAAAGAATTCAAACGCATTAAAATTAATTAAAGGACATCTCGTTAAAACAGATCGAAAGAGTAATATTATCATATGTCAGGGCGACAGTCCGGTGAACCAACCAGACTGCCGCATACCGTATTTGCCAAATACTGACCCATACTTCATCGAAAACTCATTACGATTCTTATTTGTTCAATAATATGTATGCCTACTGTTGGGGGATATCAGATATTTAGTAGCACTTGCGTTTACATCACATTTCATCCAAAAACTAATCGATTCAAATAGCTGAGGTGTTGAAATTATAGCAGGTAGGTTTGTACCGCCCACTTGCCCTTCATCGCCCCCCCCCCCCCAATCGCCCCTGGGAATGTCAGCGCCCCCCTAAAGCTTCTCATCGCCCCTGGGGGGCGATATCGCCCCCGTTGAGAACCTATGGTCTATAGTCTAGTAGACCTACTACTAGTTATGACTAGTAGGCTAACTATCATCAACATATATAATTACGATGAGTTTGTTTATTTATTTATATATTTATTTATATGTTTGTCCCCTATAGGCGCCTAAGCCGTTTGAATAATAGGGCAGGGCCTAAAGTTAAATGTATAAATTGGAAACGTCCTCCAATAGAGAATTTTATTCCTATAATCATGAATCTGTTGATTTTATAAATAAAAAAAAGTATATCCAGCTATACAAATACATAAAACCTTACGGAACAAATGGCCATTTCCTTTCATTTACTATGTTGAACGCGAGATTTACTATGTTGAACACGAGGGTCTTTTCTGGTTTTTTTTTTCAATTATACTGTTGTTTTTTTAATGTGGCGACATCTTTTTTATAAGTTACGCACCGCAATTTGGCTTGAAGAGTTTCAATTGTTTACTTTTAAAAAAATACTAGCGTATGACGTAATGTCTATCAAATTATTTCTTTTTTCATTATTGATGTTTGCATTATCCTTTTAAGTAAAAGTAACCAATTGTTTTAATTACCGTATATACTCGCGTATAAGTCGCACCTGTGTATAAGTCGCACCCCTAGTTCAAGACTTTTTTTTCTTATATGTTGTCATTGACCCGCGCATAAGTCGCACCCTGACTTCCCGGATTATACTGCCTTTTAATATCTCAAAAATGCATACCTTTTAAACATAAAAGTTACTAAATATTCACCCTAATTTGGAAACTTTCCTTAGACAATGGTTTTAATCGTGCATAAGGCAAACATAATCAAATAAAGGCAAGGCTTCATTTATTTTGAACAACCGATCTATAGGCCTACAGACATTAGTGAGATGAGAAAGTAAGGTATCTGTTTCTTCAATCAAAGTCCCTTCCCCTACTCAAGTTTCTATCCCTATAGTAACACTACACACAAAAAAAGTCTTTGAAGTACGTCATTAGACTCAATGTCGCCTAGACTGGAGACTGGGAGGCGCCGGCATTTATGACGCGCTATACATGTGTCCTATTTACCATTAACATTGTTTGTAATGATTTCAAGTGCGTCTGCGCAACCGACATATAATAAGATGTGTTTTCTTTCAACTCTTACATGCAACTAATGGAAAATAATACACACTATTGACATTTCACGCTTCCATCTGCCGATCGTAGTTTTAGAAACATTGCCTAGACATTGCGCGGTTTTATCGGAATGCTCAACACTGCCTAGACCTTAAGTACTAAATAAAACGCATCTTAAGCTTCTATGCCTACCTACATTATAGGCCTACACAGGCTTTCACACATTTAGATTCATACCATACTGTAATTTGTGCTCAATAAGCCTGCCGAAAATGCCGCCTTTAAACTTACGATATGTTTCGGAAATACAAAATTGGTACAAAAGTTCAAAAGAAAGGCGGGTTGGTGAGGGTCTGAAAACCTAAAATATTTGTCGATTTCAATTTCATTTATATAAAAATAGTAATATTTACACCTACGAAAGTTTTCTAAATGTAAAATGTATGCCTACGCATATCCTAGTAATTCTACACAACTCCAATCAACTATACGGGTTATGTTGGAAACTTTATGACAGAGTAGTGATGTTTTTCAAACTTTTCAAAAACAGTGTTGGGTGTATTAGTCGCACCCCTACTTTTTGTCGAAATTTTCGGTTAAAAAAGTGCGACTTATACGCGAGTATATACGGTATTTAATGGATTTACGTCGCTATTGAGAATATCCTTTAATAGGCGACTTTATACACTCTATAAATTAAATGAAACGAATTATTATTAATTATAAAAAACAAGTTAGGCCTGCTTTAAATGATTACTTTCAAATACCGGGTACCATAAGCGTGACAGTAACAAGATAAAATAAAAACTAAATACCGAAAGAAACATTCTTAATACTGTTTTATTGATACAATAAGCAAGAACAAAAATTAAATACCGAAAAAAAATCTTTCTCACTTTAGTTTTTATTGTATTGAAATATTACTATCTACCTTTTTTTTAAATTATGTATTTCGTTATTGTTTGGTGTTTGTTTGTTTTTTCTTTTTGAAAGTAGGCCTAGATTATTGTTTATTTAATATTATTAATAACAAGTCAAGTCAACACAACTGTTCGCTACATTTTAATGACCAGAGGGTTGACATAAAAAATGTGTATGCATATGCCAGGGGGTGACAGGTCACTTCATCCCTAGACAATTAATCCTGGTCACTTAATCCCTGTCACTTAATCCTCAAGTCACTTAATCCCCAGACACTTAATCCTCAGACACTTAATCCTTTCTAAAGCAATATGTGGCTGACAATTTTAGCAGTTGTCTTATGGTAGACTTAAGGGCGTCCTCCTGTGACGATCTATTATAATAATTAACAGAACATTAATTAGTCTGTGATATTCTAATTGATGATTTCTACGTTTCAAGATAAAAGAAAATAAAACGGTCAAGTGGATAAAGTTTCGTCATCGTTTATCTCAGTATTGGCTTGATTGCTCGACAATGTTTATTTAACTTGGCCACCGGTGGTACCGGTAACTCGCGGTCAGCTCTACCTTTGCTTGATACGACTGTGCGCCGGTTCGCTTTGATGATAAAAAGCACGACGGATAAATAGGACGGTGGATAAAAATAGGACACCACTCTTACTCAGACTCAAGATGTCCAATGGATCTATGTCTTTGAAGCGGCAATGTTGTCGTATCTCAGATCTTTAGCTTTTCTGTTACACTGATTAAAAAAAAAACACTCACCTCACAAACTCTTAATAACAAAATAAAAAATTTAATATCGAACTATTAGCTTTTTTTGTGTTTGTTATGATTTATATTTTGATCTGATTTCATAATTAAATACCTAAAATTGCATTTTTAGGATTAAGTATTTGAGATTAAGTGTCTGGGGATTAAGTAACTCGAGGATTAAGTGACGAGGATTAAGTGTCTGGGGATGAAATGACTGTGAACCGTGCCAGGGTCAGGGCGACCAGAAACAATTAAAAAGAACTAAAACTAAACACCCAAAAAGAAACGTTCTCACTCCAGTTTTTTGTTGTAATATTGTTTTTTTTCTTTCTCTCTTAACAAAACACACTGTAGTCATTCGTGTCTCCGTCATTTTGACGGGCATAACCACTAGTAGTCTGAAATTATTATTTAAAAAAACGATGGATCGTGTATCTCAGATTTGAAGACTCACCTATTTATAATCTGAAATGTATTGCTTAATGCAAACAAAATTTCACTTGATGTTTTTTATGAATCTACGCAGTGTGTTTTTTTTTAATAACCAAGGACACAACTCTTGACTAATTTATTTCATAAACAAATAAACAAAGCTTAATTTAACTTGACGCAAATTACACTTTGAGTATTATTTATCGCTTACTTTTGATGTTAAAAACGGATTCCTCATAACTAATCTTGAAGCCTTTATATATTTCTAAAAGTCTAGAACTAGCCGTCAAGGTTGAAATCAATTGTCAAACACCAGCAAAAGCATGCTTTTTTGTTTACGGAAATGCATAAAATAATTAAAAATGTATAAATAGAGCCGGAAGTTCATGATCTCTTCCATTTAAAAAGGTCACGCCTCATTAAGACTTGTCAATAGGCAGAAACTATTCTAATAATATATGTATATAGACAAATACTATATTTGTCTCATTCTTCCTCTCTCATTATTTTTGCTGTCACTGTGGCAATGTGATAACTATCTTTTAACTCATTCCGTGCCAATCCACGATATATTGTTGATTTGTCTATTCGCTTCCGTGCCAATCCACGATATATCATCGATTTGGTTTTCATAGCTTATTTCGTTGCTATAACCTATTAATTCAACTTTTTATATTATTAAACGAATGAAAAAAATTCTTTCTGCTTCCTTCTTGCTTGGTTTCCTTTCGGTTTTTAAATAATAATGACGTTTTTTAATCGATCTCTGTGTAAACTTTTGTAAACGAAGAATAGCCACGCCTACTCCAAATGTTTCTAGGCCTTGGAGCTTGTCAAATTTGCTAGTAAAATAACTTTTATTGCTAATTATTTATTTCAATTCATCAGATAATAACTTTAAATCATTTAAATCTGGTTTTGAGGACTTTCGGTTTATTTACTAATTAAAGAATCCAACATTAGTGGTTAGGCCTAGGCCTATTTAAAATATATATAAATATGAAGGATCGGCGTTTGCCAGCTGATACCAATATTACAAAAATGCGTATAACTCAGTAACTATATGGGCTATATTCAAAATGCATTCTGATCAGGAATAGATATGCTTTTAGTGGTTTCAAGCAGAATGGGATATCTGCTACGTTTACCATATAAAAATCTGTTAGGATAGATTTTTTTCGCTCTTTTTTTTTCAAACAAAAAATTTGATCTCTAAAAATTACTAATAAAGATCTAACTATTATTATAATATTGTTTTAACTTCTACTTATCATTATTTCCTGTTTAATTTCCTTTAATTTGATATGAGATACAGGTATCTTGCTAAACAAATACCTTTAGAAATTTTTGAATAAATAAGGGCACCCTAAAAAAATTCTATTGGCCTAAATATGGCCTGGCACAAACACAGTAAACCCCCCGGCAGGGAATGAGTTAATAACAAATGGGCCTTTTTTTCCTTCTGCTTCTTTCTTTTATTTGAGTCATTTTGATGGACTTAATCTGTACAGAAATAACAGGCAAAAAAGGAAAAAAATAGAACTCTCCCATTCCATCTCTCTCTCATTCTTTTCTCCGACATTATTTTAGAGGATTTTATTTGAATACAAGCTAAAATCCCAGTCATTGGTGGTTACTAAAACAGACTTGTATAAGCAACAGATAAAAATTTCATTAACTACATTGAACAGAAAGCTATCTTCTCTATCGACCGGTGTTGCTCATGGATTTACAAACTTTTGTTTTTTTAAAAAGTAATATTAATTGAAATTTTTAAAAATTGTAGAAAAAAAAAAGGTATAGACAACTGGAGCATTGAACTTGGATCAACTGCATGGCAGTCCTAATTTGTTATCCACTCTGCTATGATTGGTTGAACACACACACATAGCTTTTTATAGTATAGATATGGACACAAATATTACTTATACCTCCACTTTCACTCGGTAGCACAAATCCCATACTTCATACTATAGGTATGGGCATCCAGGCACCAGGGTGGGGCTGAGGTGGGATTGCTGTGCACATTACTTCCTCTGCACCAAGGCTCGGAGCCTCTTGGCAGTGCAATGAGACCTTGTACGCACAGCAAGGGCTGTCCCCCATGTGTCAACCCACCGGTGTGCTCTGGATGCAAGTGCACTGATGGTTTCCACATTTCACCAGCGATGAGGCCCGTGGGTACAGAAGTCCTCCCACCAATTCTTTTCTCATTTTGATGCTAGTAACATTTATTTTTTGTTCAAATAACAACAAAGCATTCTGACTTGTATTACTATTTATACAGGACCTGAAGCTACAAAGGTTATAAAATGTCATTTCAACCTAACATACCACCTTCACTGGTGGCAAAGAGGCTAAAGGAAGAAAAAGCAGAAAATGGTACAGAAGGGGATGAACCTAGAAAGCAATCGAGAGAAGAATGGAAGAAGCAGAGAGAATTAGAAGAAATGAGAAAAGCTGGTACTGCCCCAGCTATGAAAGATGAAGAAGGAAAGTAAGTATTTTAAAATAATTGTTCTTGTTGTTGGCATCCTTTTGAAAAACAACATATGCACATTAGGGCTCCAGTTCCAGTTGTATTTCTTTGTTTCTAGCATGCTGTGCAGTCAGTTCCTAGAATTAGACAGTCCTGTTTAATGTCAGTGCATATGTAGTCATAGGACTGCTTTTAGCCATTTGATGCAGTATTCATGTTATACCTTTTCACAGATTGCACTCTGGAGTATTTTTCTCTTTGGTGGCACCAATACCTGTACCTGATGTAATCCTCCCTCAAATGGTCCTTTGTTTTCCTAGAAGTGTAGGATAACACAAAGGACTACTCAAACCCCTTTCTCTATTCTACAAAAATATGCTGAGAAAGGTCAAAAGTATACCCTGTACAATTTGAATAGTGTGTAAAGCAAGTTTTAAAATAATTCAATTTTGTGACCTCAGCCAGGTGTCCTTAAGAAATTTAGGTCCTATTCCCCTGTGGTACTACAATGTCCATTGCACTTCAACCAAAGTGAGAAGCTAGTAAAAAAAAAATCCCACAATTTCTGATAAAAATATGAGATGAAATATCTTATCACATTGTGTGCATTAGTTTCATTATAGGATAAAATAAAAGTATCCAATGTTTCTGTTTTTTCTAGGGACATAAATCCACACATTCCTCAGTATATTATGCAAGCGCCTTGGTACTTTGGTGCAGAAACTGCTACCTTAAGACATCAGCGCCAGCAAGATGAAAAGATACCAACATATGCACCTCTAGGGGCATCTTTTAAAAAGGGTGTGAAAGAAGTAAGAGCCTAAAGGTCATAGATGCAGAATTGTATAACATTCAGGGTAAATTAGTTGCATCAAAGTACAATATTGAATTGATTTCTTGAGTTCATTGAGTATAAATTAATATTTTATTGTACAAATTTCAAGGGTCCTATTGCTGTAAAATTTAGAAAAGGAGCCTGTGAGAACTGTGGTGCTCTGACACATAAGAAAAAAGATTGTCTGGAGGTTTGTGAACTTATGAATGTTAACTATCTAATTATTTATACAAAATCTAATATCCTGCAAATGTAAGCTCTTGCTATAAACAGCCATTTTTTTGCCCCGGGTTGTCTTCTTGTTGTCCAATGCTACTAAGCAATCCATTTCAATTGTTTAATCCACCTGAAGAGGATTTTAATTCAAGCTAGGTTGGAGGTAGTGCTGTTGTTTTTTTTTAAAAAAGAGCAAAGAAACAAATGTAGTTTTAATTTTTTGTGCTGGAAATGTAAAATAAAATTCTCCTTTTAAGGAAGCAAGTTTGCATATTAATATTGCCTACATGTACTCGCATACATGTATATATCTCTTATATAAATAAACTGCCTATCGGCTACTATGTTCTCAAAAGTGGGTGGTATTAAAAATTCAATCATTAATTGCAAGAAATAATGTGAAAGTAACACAGGATGATTTAAATCTTTTTTTTATATTCAAAAACAGTTCTAAGAGTTTAGCACATAAAGTGTTAATGTTCTCACAAAGTTTAAATTTTTTCTTGGAGCTGCTCATTTTAATTTGTTTGTGTGCCGTATACAGCGTCCAAGGAAAATAGGAGCCAAGTTTACTGGTGAAAAAATAGCACCTGATGAGTATTTAGTGCCCGTCCTGAAACTGGATTATGATGGCAAGAGGGACACCTGGAACGGCTTCGATCCCAATGAGCACCAAAGGCAGTTGCAGGAAGAGTATCAAGAAATCGAAGAAGTAAGTTTAGGTCAAATCTGACTATATATGGGACTTTTTTTGTGTTTATCTATTGCTATACTAAGTATAAAAAAAAGTAACTCTTAGTAGTTTGCCTATCTATATAGATAATAATAAGTTTAATAAATATTTCCAGAGTGTAGTTAATTTATTGTATTATCCTGTTGTTAACATATATATTGTTTTTTTCAACCAATATTTTAGGCTAAGAGGACACTTAAAGAAAAGTCTTTAGACGAGTCTTTGATGACAGGAGAAGATGGAGGTGAAAAGGAATCAAAGGTAAAGCACATATATTAGAAAAATGTTTATTTCATATCTTTATTCTTGTAACTTACCAGGAAAGAAAAAATTCACATTTCATTATCTCTGGCTCCCTTTTCTAAAAATAGTTGTGAAAACTGAATATTTGCCAGAGAATGACATGGGTGGTAGACCTTATTGCTGATCTATAAAGCAAGAAAGAAAAGTTTTCATTGTAGAACTTAAAAATCTAAAAGTTTGTTGGTGCTAATTTTACAAGTTTCATTGGCCACAGTATATGAGGGAGAATTGTGTGGCCATCACAGTTCTTAATCACTTTTACTATCCTCAATGAATGTTAAGTAACAATTGAAATTTGGGTACACTCAAGGATGCCCTCAGGTCATGCACCCAACACTACATGCCCTTACATAATTCTTAATGGAAAGTTTAAATAAGGTCAACTGTTCAATATAGCAAGACAAATGTATGCATTGCTTTGAGAACTTTCAAAAATCATTCTGTTAAAAAAAAAAGGAATACAGATATAAATGCAACTTGTTTTAAGGAATGAAGAGAATAAAATTTGTTTTTCTTTTTTTCTAAGGGTGGTGAAAGTGATGGGGATGAAAAATATTACGCAGAAGAGATGGATATGCCAGGTCAGAAATTTGAAACCAAACAGAGAATCACTGTTAGAAATCTACGTATCCGTGAAGATACTGCTAAGGTAAGTTTTAAATGAATTAAAAAGTCCAGATAGTCAGAAAATAAATAGAACTAGACAATCTGAAAAGTTCTGTATTGCCATTTCATGTTATGTAGGCCTGATAACTTATACGATTTTAGCCATAATGTTTACAATTTTGATGCCTCTTAAGGATAAAATTTGTCAATCTTAATTGGTCAAAAATAGAACTTAAAAAAAAGTTTTAAAATATCAGGGTAATAAATAGTGTTAGATATGGAAAGGTGTATTCACAAAAACTTCTTACTTTCATTTTAAGACCAAACTATTTCCATTTTAAAATAGGCCATGCCACAAAATAGAGTAAAAAAAAATGGATTTGTTCCTTACAAAAAAAATATGTCAAATTTATATGAAATGTTTCTAGATTGTTTATTTCTTCTGTTTTCAGCCAAAATGAGCTTTTAACAAAAGGGATTAATTATTGAAGAAATCATTAATACCAAAGTGCTTTAGGGGAACTATTCAAATTAAAATTTTAGATTCATAATGGAACATTATATTTTTTTCAGTACTTATACAATTTGGACCCTAATTCAGCTTACTATGATCCAAAAACACGTTCCATGAGGGAAAATCCTTTGAAAAATACAAGTAAAGAAGATATCACTGAGTAAGCATGTCCACACAATCTTATTCCAGTTTTAATCTCAGTATTCTAGAAAAAGGAAGTATTTCTCTTCTTTAGAGATCTTCTCAAAACATGGATTTAATGCCATTTTCCTTTCACTCAATTTTAGACTGAAATTTGGTGGAGATAACTTTGTAAGGTCTTCAGGTGATGCACAAGAAATGGCTAAAAGACAATGTAAGTAGAGCAAAAAAACATCCAAAGAGTGTAGAGACTGTTTAGTGAAAGAAAGTAAAATAAAAAGGTGCCAGAAGCTCATCAGATTATGAATGGTCAAAGGTAGAATTTTATTTAGGACATTGTGAGATCTTTGTGTTAGATTTGAATTTTTTTGTAAATGAGTAAACTACACATTTTAATAGAAATATATTGATAATTGGGGGTGGTTTAGTGAATTTTGATCCACTTTTTAATAACATAGCAATGGTAAAGGCGGCTGTGCATAGTGCTGGCCACACAATCACCTAGTATGCCGTGGCCACAGAAACTGGTGAACGCTGCTTCATCGGACCAATGGATCAACTCGGTCCGACTGGATACTTTACTTTTTTAATGGTTACACTTTAGATTACAGTTCTTTAATAAAACAAACAAAACATGTATTTTGTTAATGGTTTGATAATATTTACAGAACATTTATAAAACACACCCAACACAGGTGTTCCCAAGTTCAATGTGTGCATTTTTCCATTCCAGTATTTGCCTGGGAGGCCTATGAGCGTGGCAATGACATCCACCTGCAAGCTGACCCAACCAAACTGGAATTACTGCATGAGGAGTTTGAGAAGAGAAAGAAAGAATTTAAAAAGACAGCCAAGGATTCAATTTTGGAGCAGTATGGTGGGCAAGAGTATCTGGAGGCCCCTCCTAAACAACTACTTCTGGCTCAAACAGTTAGTCTTTATGACAATTTATTTTCTTTTCTATAACAGGATTCATAGGGTTAATTTGAAAGTTTGGGAAACTGTGAATAAACTGGCCAAGGTTTGGGACAGTTTATGAATTTAGCTAAAACAGTGGCATGAAATATATTTATAAAAATATTTTTTTTAAGTGACAGCATTGTAGTTTAGTTCAGGAGTTTGTAAGTCCATTAGTTTTGTTTGTTAAATAATTCACTCACAAACATATATTTTTAATATTTGGGCTACCTACATACACCACCAACATTTAACTAGTATAAATTTGTTAGTGAATTTTTTTTAAAGCTTGGAACAAGTTTGAAAAATGAAAATGGTTTTTAGAGTAAGAACCTTGCTATAACTATTGCACTATAATTATTGTCCCTTTTAATTTCATCTATTTATGCCTTTAGATTTTCTCATTAAGTATTTTTCTTGATTTATTCTTTCCCATTGTCTCATTAGGAAGATTATGTCGAGTATTCAAGGACGGGGTCAGTTATTAAAGGTCAGGAAAAAGCTGCCGTCAAGTCCAGGTATGAAGAGGATGTTTTCAACAGTAACCACAAGGTAAGATGGTGGTTGTTTTTTTCATTACACATTGTTATGCATGGGCTTACATTGTAACATAGCATGATTTAAATCTCCCAGAGAATACGGCTTAGCTTCCATGAATGGGTTAAAATATCCCAATCCCAGTTGCAGACTTGATATGGGAAAGATCTCTAACAATCAGTAGATGTTGCAGAATAGCCACATAGAACCTTCACCTTCAAAGTTCACTCACACATTATTACTTTCAGTACTGAATAGCTTAAAAAGTCATTCACCACTTTCTTTTTTTCAATATTAGAAACACCCAAAATATATCATCAAGATTTCCTAATCAAGCAAATGTATTCTTTAAAGTCCATTGAGCCTATTCTAGGATTAACTATTTAATTATTAATATTAAAAGAGTATTGCCATTTATGCTGCTAATGACATAACTAAATATCACACAAAAATATGTGGAAAAAAAAGTGCTGCCTGAAAAGCCTGGAACTTTTTGGTTTTACATGCAATATTCAGAACAGTAAACAAAAATACAGGATTTGAGGTTGTTTGTTATTTTTTTTTTTTTTGAGAAACCTATAGGGCGTTTGCAATCCCGTGACAAAAAGCACGTGATTTGTGTTTACTTTGAGTAATGGTGTACAAGTAAATATGGCCGCTGTATTAATAAAGTTTCATATAGGCTCGAGCTTTTTTTAAATGATGTGTTGTGTTTTAAGTCTTATTAAGATTTAAGCTGTATTATGTATGTTAAATAAAATAGGCTATTTTATTATTATCATAGACATAGATCATAGACAATGTGAGCCTAATAGTGACTTGACTAGATAGCCTATTCACCAACAATATCACTTGACGTCGTAGCCTAGCCTACGAAACATTAAAAGTGTAGGCCTATAAAGTGAAATTGAAAGTGTAAATAGGTCTAGCCGGCCCTAGCCTAATCACATTAATCAATTAATCTACATTACTACTATTTACCTCCTTATTTTTGAGTAGGATAGCCAATATTCAGATGTGAATTTTGCATGATAAAGAATTACTTCACTTTCACCACGTTACATTTGTACCTCAATTGGGTTCTTTATTTACACAAATACGTCACTAAAAACCTAAGCCACGCCCACTAAGAACGCTCTATTAGTTGATTTCTACACATAAACTGATGACATCATATTGTCTGAAATGATTGTCATTCTGTAATAAGCCTCATACAGGAAAGGTATGCTGTGGCAACTGTGCTGTCTGATTCCAACACACTTTCATCCCTGTTGACATTTTCTCCGCCCACACAAAACAGTTAAAACATTTTCTTTTTCATTGGCCAAGAACCAGAGCACATCATACTTGCCCACCTCCCTAATCCAACCAACCATACCCAACACAGTTTATAGTGGAACAGATCAGGAACAAACATGTACAAGTGTGTACACATCCCTTAGGTTGAAAATAAATCATTAAGCTCTGAATTCTACAGTTGAAGAAGAATTAGCTTATTTAATTACACTTTAGCCACTACAGATTTTATTATTTTGAAAATCTGCCTTGAATTTTATCTACAAAATTTATAATAATTACAAATAATTAAAAAAAATCATATTTCACCAGTCTGTCTGGGGCTCTTTCTGGAGAGAAGGCAAATGGGGTTATGTTTGTTGTCATTCATTCATTAAAGAATCTTACTGCACCGGTGATGCTGGAAAGAAAGCAGAAGAGGTAATGTTTGTGCAATGTATTTGCTAAATTATTATAGTCAATGATAATGATTTAATGTAACTCTATTGATATAGCAGGATAAAACAATAGTTAATTTAGAAACCTTTTTTTTTTTATCAAAATCAATTTTCATATTGTTGAAATGTTATTCAAATGTGCATTGGTTTTGTTGTTCAAAATGTGTTTTCTAAAAATGCTACATTACTTTGTTCAAAATGTGTTCTATATAAATGCTACATTACTCTGTTCAAAATGTGTTTTCTAAAAATGCTACATTACTTTGTTCAAAATGTGTTCTATATAAATGCTACATTACTTTGTCTTTCAGGAAAGCAGTTTACTTCCAGTTCCTGGTCATAATCAAATCGTTCAGGAAATGAAAGAGACAACACAGGTAACACATTTTTTCTTTAAGCTCTAAAAGTTTACAATTGATGAATTTTTGTATTTTCAAAATGGGTTAAAGGACAAAAATTGTACTGTTTAATTACTTTTTATTCACACAAATATTATATAATTATAATTAAATTTTCAAACAACTTAAAATACCATTTTTATTAAATATTTTTAATTTAGTGGATAATAAAGACAGTTAATAATTCATATTTTACTTTGCTCATAATTTGGATCTTGAAGGCCCCAGGGTACTGGGATTAATATTATTAAAGATTTACAGAAGATTATAATATCATTTGACTTAATCAATAATATTTAGTTGTAATAGTTACAATAGTTTGAAACATGTTATGTCAGTACATGAAATACAATTTCACTATCTTTATAGAAAGGACAGAGTAAATCCAATGAAAAAATCAAGAAAAAGAAAAATAAGAAAAAGGGCAAAAAGAAGAAGTCAAAGGAAAGTTCATCAGATTCCTCTTCGTCGTCGTCATCTTCTTCCTCTGAATCTTCTGAATCTTCCGAATCATCATCGTCTGAAGAAGAAGAAGATGAGGAAACTCGCAAAAAACGATTGCTTAAAGAGGTTGGTTTTCTCTTGCCAGGAATCCTACTGAACTTTACACCAATTAATTATTTGTTATTATCTTCAAAATACTTTCAACAAGTCTAAGCTTAATAATCTGTAATTCTTTACTCCAAGCAAAAATATCATAACTAACCACTAACCAAGCTATTTTATGCTATTTTACTTGAAGGCAATTTTACAAAGACTATTTGTTATTTCTCAAGTAAAAAGTGACAAGTTCTACCCAGACATGATATTGAATGAAACAGTTTAAATCATTTAGTAATAAAGTGATAAAATGCAAGATCAATATTGTTTTAATGTTGTTTTTTTAATTAGGCTATATACCCTATATTTTAAACATTAAAAAAAAGATTGTTTATTTAGCATACTTTAACAAATTTAATTTATGCCTGATTCAATTTTTTTTTTAGTGAGGTTATCTTCTATTTAATATTTAAATGTGACAACGGGTGTAATTCATTGTCTTTTTCTAACCTTTTACAATATTCTACAGGCTTTAAAAGCACAGAAAGAGCATGACAAAAAAGTGACCAAAATGCTTCAAGCGGATGAGCGCAAACGTGCCTACAACAGCATCTACGATATTAAAGCCCCAACGGATGAAGAGATGGAAGCTTTCCGATTGAAACAGAGGCGTGTTGAGGATCCTATGTCTCAGTTTTTGGCTGATTAAAAACTTTTCAAATGTTGGCTGAAATGTTCATGTCAGTGTGCCCTGCTATCAAGAGATTATATCTAAGATATTTCTGATCATGGAATACAATTTTCACATGCACCTGGCCTGCATGGTATCTTGCAGTTAAAATATTTATCACAATGATGTAATTAAAAGTAAAGGTATTCCATGGACACACAAAATTTCTTACAGAATGAGCATTTCCTGAATGATAACATAAGTTTTGTTCTATTGGTAGCCAACTAAATGAAATGTTTCATGAAAAACTTTGTACATTTTATTTGTAAATAGATTGTTTAAATAAACTTATATTAATTTGAATGTGGTTTTATTCAATCTAAGTGCTGTTCCTCTTTAACTTAAACCAAAACATAATAACAGCAAAGATTAATACTGATTGGTGGTGGGAAGAGAGTTAAAAATATTGGATTGTAGTTAAATATGAATAAATGAAATCTACACGAGTCATCTAATAACTAGCAAATAATTTTAATAATGAAAAGGTTTTAATATTTAAGCCATTATCAGTAATTAAAGCCAATGAAAATATAAAATAACATGGGACAAAGCCTGTTGTTTTTGCAAATGTCCCATCACAATTAGAGAATATTGGCTGATACCTTGGAATGCACAGCTGGTTATGGGCACATTAGATTAAACAAACAACAGCAATAAAACATAGCACTAAGATTTTACCTCAAACTACTCCACTATTAGATTATTATATACTCTTTGAGGTGTAGATTTAGGTCTACTGGATCTACATTTAAACACAGATTTATGGGTGTTCGATGTTATTATGTGTTATAAAGTGCCATTCCATACATATATATAATAGATCAATATTATTATAATGTGATTATTGCTAAATACACGAAGTTACCTTTTTAAAAATGTAAAAGTTAAGGTTACATATTCTACACAAGTCTGGAATATTATGTAAAATAGGCCAATGTGATTCATCCCAGCGAAAATTATATTATGAGATGAGAATTAAGACATGTAGCTCAAATATTAATTTAGAAATACAAATTACAAACAAAATTATCAAGTAAAAAAGACATAGCATACAGTATTGTGTTAAACTCACTTAGCCCGTATGTAAGTTATAGGCCTCTATATAAATGTTTTCTTCTAGCATGGAATGCATAGCCTGAAAAACAAAGATAATTAAATCAACGACTTGAAGCATCATTGAAAACTCTTATTCCAGACTAAACGAACCATGGAGAAGCATATTGGACGCAGTAATTTTATGTATAGCCTTCACATAAGGTGAAGTTAAGTTATAGACTAAAGCTTGTCTAGAAACTCCAGCCCCATCATCAAGTTAAGTTATAGTCTAAAGCTTGTCTAGAAACTCCAGCCTCATCATCAAGTTAAGTTATAGACTAAAGCTTGTCTAGAAACTCCAGCCCCATCATCAAGTTAAGTTATAGACTAAAGCTTGTCTAGAAACTCCAGCCCCATCAAGTTAAGTTATAGACTAAAGCTTGTCTATAAACTCCAGCCCCATCAAGTTAAGTTATAGACTAAAGCTTGTCTAGAAACTCCAGCCCCATCATCAAGTTAAGTTATAGACTAAAGCTTGTCTAGAAACTCCAGCCCCATCATCAAGTTAAGTTATAGACTAAAGCTTGTCTAGAAACTCCAGCCCCATCATCAAGTTAAGTTATAGACTAAAGCTTGTCTAGAAACTCCAGCCCCATCATCAAGTTAAGTTATAGACTAAAGCTTGTCTAGAAACTCCAGCCCCATCATCAAGTTAAGTTATAGACTAAAGCTTGTCTAGAAACTCCAGCCCCATCATCAAGTTAAGTTATAGACTAAAGCTTGTCTAGAAACTCCAGCCCCATCATCAAGTTAAGTTATAGACTAAAGCTTGTCTAGAAACTCCAGCCCCATCATCAAGTTAAGTTATAGACTAAAGCTTGTCTAGAAACTCCAGCCCCATCATCAAGTTAAGTTATAGACTAAAGCTTGTCTAGAAACTCCAGCCCCATCAAGTTAAGTTATAGACTAAAGCTTGTCTAGAAACTCCAGCCCCATCATCAAGTTAAGTTATAGACTAAAGCTTGTCTAGAAACTCCAGCCCCATCATCAAGTTAAGTTATAGACTAAAGCTTGTCTAGAAACTCCAGCCCCATCATCAAGTTAAGTTATAGACTAAAGCTTGTCTAGAAACTCCAGCCCCATCATCAAGTTAAGTTATAGACTAAAGCTTGTCTAGAAACTCCAGCCCCATCATCAAGTTAAGTTATAGACTAAAGCTTGTCTAGAAACTCCAGCCCCATCATCAAGTTAAGTTATAGACTAAAGCTTGTCTAGAAACTCCAGCCCCATCATCAAGTTAAGTTATAGACTAAAGCTTGTCTAGAAACTCCAGCCCCATCATCAAGTTCATAGTTTCAAGAAAAAACAAAATAATACAACATGAGAAAATAAATCTTCATGAATATGTCCTTATTCCTTATCTTCGTGTTTGTAAATTGAATAGCCCCCGCCACCCTTTTCCCACAAACACCATTTTCCCCCCTAGAGGACTACAGGTTATTTCAATAAGACGTTTGCGTGGGAGAACGAGAAAGAGGAAAGCCGTGTAGTTCAGGAAAGGGGGGAATTGAGGAGGGGGGGGGGGGGGAAGGAGAAGTGGATAATTTGTCACGAGAGATAACTCTTGTTTTTCTCCTGTCTCAAACGGCCCTTGACCACTCGACAGCAGATCGATAGAACTCCATAATCCCCATAGGAGGCCAACTGATCAAACTGTACTTGCAAATAATTCTGATGGTTTCTGTCTGTCATCTACTATAAACTAAGGGGGTATTATCGTGTTTGCAGACGGGGAGTTGGATAGAGAAATATAATAGAAAGACTAAGAGACATAATATAACACCAACACTTAGTATTAAAGTCGTCAAATGACACTTTTAAATATGGCGGCGCATATCCATAGCTCATGAACTAGGCAAATATAATAATTTAAGTCCCCATAGATTAGCTAATAAAATTATAATTTACTTCATTAAATTTACTCTTTTATCTTTGATATAGTTCGTTCTCCCAATTAAGAAAAATATTTAGATCTAGAAAAAAATAGTTTTTTCAATAAAAATATTTATTTAGTATTAAGTTAATTAACTTTATTATACTATGTTTAGGGCATAATCTATTTTTTATACTTAGGCTGATAGTCTAATGATAGGGGTCGGCAACTTAAGGAACGCGTTCCAGACTTGGCACACAGAGCGATTTTCAGTGGCACGCAGGAAGACCTCCCAGGAGGAGATTTTTGAATGCAAACTATAACATGAAAATCACGCTGTACGTCGAGTGTTTAAGATCAGGAAAATTGTGTGCAAAAATCTCATCATTGGACTCGAGATCGGTGATTGAATCCATTGTTGAAATAGTCACATTATTAGCTACCCGCATTTGATTGATTTACAGGCAATTCAAGCCTCTTTTTCAAGAAAGTGATACGGAATATAGAGATCTGCTGTTGCACACATTGTTCGTTACCTTAGAACAAGGTTAAGTCTTGGATGTTTATGAATGACATAGCAATACATTTCAATGAGTTCACCTTGGGTCAAATAGCACTGACTTGAACTCTTAGACCACTGGTATGTATGAATTTGCATTGAAACTGGGTAGGCTCTATATCTTGCCGTGAAATCAATTTCAAAACATTTAACTGCTTCCCTTATTTAAGTCACACTGTGATAGATAAATGGGTTTAGTACATTGAAGAACTCATGTTTTCATACCACATCAAGACTGGCTTGATCTTACAAGGCCTAAATTTTAGATCTGGTCCTTTTTCTTTTTTCGTGGTGGTAGGGCCTATATTAGCTATGATGAAATGCAGCATGTTGAATTTTAAACATATAAAAAAATAGGCATCAAAATGTGCCAATTAGCAAAAAAATCACCTGGAAAGTAATATCTGCTGTTCTCAACTGCTAGCTATTAGCATTCACTCTAGTTTCCTCTTTTGGTTCAACTTTCACGTATGAACAGATTTTATGGCACATGAAAGCTATTTTAAACTTACACTTGACCACTCACAACTAGTCTAAATATGTACCAGATATTAAACAATTAGCGAAGAGCATTTCAAGACAATGCGCTCGTTAATTATAGGCCTACCCCACAGTGTTTGTCTTCTTTAATTAAGCATAAATAATCTACTATTAACTCAAAAAATGTTTTTTGTTTTGTTTTATTAATTTAATAAATATTAGTGGCTTATATATTAGCTCTTTATATTATGTAATTGTTGGAATTACGAATGTTTTTAAAAATCTCCTTAAATCGACCTTAACTTAAAATCAAATGTGGTAACTTGAATTAAAGGGAGATAATTAACCATTTCTTTTGTGTTCATTTTTGAAAATGTTTTCTATTTTTTCTTTGTAAAAAAAAATAAATTTAAGTGGCTTACATTTATAGTTTTGAAAGGTCAAAACTATTTTTTTTAAAGTTGAAAATATATAAATATTATGTAAGGGAAGAAATTATATGTACATTTTAAAACTTTATAGTCTACCCTACATTAACTACCCACTTGGTATGACTACCACGTATCAATTCCGCTAATTCATCAATAAGGACCGTGTGTCAAAATACTGATAACAAATAATAATTTTAAAAATCAGGTTGATATCAAAATATAAAAGTACTCTGGTTTCTGTAGGATCGCTTCTCGGATTTCTGGCCAGGATCATAGAGTGTCGTACATTCTGATATCAGAAAGGCCAAGAAGGGGTCCCTGGTACCCACTCCGAATGGTCCGTCCTCCTTCGCGAGTGCCCTCGGACTCATAATACGTGCGTGGGAGTCAGAACTTTGGTTTATGGACTGGGACGAATCTGACAAGGGTCGAGGTGTGTGGCAGCAACTAAAACGGCCAAATCGAGCTGACACGTGGTGGAAACTCGCAGGAAGGATCAGGCAACAGTAGCCCAGTTTCGTACAGGTCACTGTCCCATTGGCGTCTATTTTGGACGATTTAGGCCCAATTACGACTCGCGGTGTCGACATTGCAAGGAAGCAGCTAGCTAGAAGAGACGGTTGAGCATGTGCCCTTAGACTGCCCTGCCTTGCAGGAGCATAGAGTGGATGGGAACGGTCAACTGTTTGCACCGAACCTATATGGTGACTTGGCTACTCTGCGTAGCACAAGTGTGTTTGTCCGCAAATGTCCTCCGAACCCTAAGAGATTAGTCTCGGTTTGTACTCACTACGGTGAAGTGAGGTTTAAGTCTGATATCAGAAGGCGGCCTAGTTGGCACCCAGAGGGAACGGTTGGGATTGGCCTTCATTCATGGTCGGCCTTGGACCACAGCTGGTCTGCACTCGGTTCTCATGCTTGACATAAGAGTGATTGTGCAGAGGGCTAAACTAGCTGACCCACGACTGGTGACCCACCTTTCGGGTCCACAAGTCAGTATTGGTATTAGTGCCATGTGTCATTTAAACCCCGAAATGCCCAACAGGAGGGGCAAGGAATTCGAAATAAATCTAAGCGCCTCCTAATAGAAAATTATCTTTTTTAGTTCAGTAAGGAAATTATGCATTTGCTATAGATGCAAAAAAAAAAAAAAAAAAAAAAAAAAAAAAAAATGATAATCACAACAATGTTTTCTAAAAAAAATTAAATAAGCTTATAAAACTCTTAATGCTTTTCTCTATAAAGTTATTTTGCTTTTGACCTCGGTCTTGCTAATGCGCTTCATAAATTGTCTTATAAATATAAATAAATTATACAGTAGAGGAGGGGTCGGCAACCTTTTGCTTATACTGTGCCAAACTAGGATTTCTAAATCATTTAGCGTGCCAACAGCGTGAAAGTCAAACTACTCAATTAGTCTATATCATTTGTATAGAAGATTATTTTTAGCGCCGGGGGGCTTGGCCTCTTTGGGGGCCCCTGCAAAAAAAATATTTTTTGGACAATCCTTTGGGGGCCCCTGCAACATTTTTTTTCGGACACTCCTTCGGGGGCCCCTTCAAGTAGGGGCCCGGGGGGACTTTCGAATTTGGACCCCCCTCCCCTAGCTACGCCACTGTTATCATCTTTTTCAAATCCATTCATAGTTAATACACAATTTCATTTCTCATATCATACATTAATGGTTATTGTATCAACATATGAATTTAGTTATCAAGATATAATTTTAGTAATAGCTATGAATTCTTTTGTAAATCTATTATTTAGCTCTTTGGCGAGAAACGCGAACTACTGCAGTTGAGGGGAAAAGATGTAAAGAAATAATATAAACTGGGTAGTTATGTAATGTTTAAAAATGTACATATAAATTCTTCAGTCATAAAATATTTATATAATTTTCTACAATCTTTTATAGTTTCATCATTTTAAAGTTATAAACTGTAAGCCAAAAAAGAAGCATTAGAAATATTAGCGCAAAGAAAACAGGTTAATTATCTCCCCTCAATTAAATTCTCCAAATTTTTTGCTAGTTATGCCAAATGAGTTGTTTTACTATAGTCGAACTAGTGTTACGTATAGATTATTATTTCTTTATACAAATTCAGCATTATGCTCTTTTTTCAACATGTAATTAGATTATAAAATTAATTTACGTTGTAAAAAAAACATTTTCTGCATTATCAAAGTTAATTTAAGGAGTTTATTTTCTTTTAAACATAAATTTATAATGCCAAAATAACATAACATAATGCTAGTATATAAGCCTTTTATATTTATTACAATAATAAAACAAAACAAAATTTGTTTTTGAAATAATTATAAGCTTATTTATGTTTAATTAAGAGGGGAATAAAAACTATTTTGAATGCACGCCTAATTAGCATCTATCAATTAATGAGTCCTTATCCTTGAATGTGTTCGCTAATTGTTCATATTTAGTCAATTCTGAAAGTAGAGCGAATGCCTTTCACTTGACAACAGATGACTTTTCTAAGCAGCTATTCCTTTCAGATTTTCCCGCAAATCGTCACATTTCGAGGTCCATTTTTCGGATGTTTAAATGAAAAAAATGTCAATATTCCTCCCTTATAAAAAAAGATACAGATCTAAGTAGTTTGTAGTAAGATCAGGCCAGTCGGGCTTGATGTGGTATGGAAACATGATTCCATGAATTTTAAAGTCTTGCCTTTGTTTAGAAAACTCCGCATTGCTTCAATGTACTAATGAAAACGATCAGCTATCTTAATTTGCCATAAATTAGGGAAAATAGTTCAATGCTTTAAAATTGATTTCACGGAAAGATATGTCCAGTTTCAATGCAAATCCATTTCAGTGGCCCATCACTTCGACCCTGTCCTTGTAAATGCACGTTCAAATCACTGAAACGTGTCGCCATGTCATTCAGCAACATCGGCTTAAACAGTATGTCCCCCTTCATTCAATACCGCAATGCTATCTTTTTTCATCAAGATACACCTAATTGCTTCCAGATCAGCAACCACTTTATCTATACTCCGAATCACTTTCTTCTAGAAGAGACTTGAGCAACTATAAAATAAATTGACTATCTTAACAATAGATTCAATCACAGATGACAAGTCAAATGATGAGCGCTTTGCATACAAACTTAAACAGTCAATGTCCAGTGTGATTTCCATGTAGTTCGCCACACAGCATCCATTAATTATTAGGTACGTTGTTTAAATTTTGACTTGCATAAAAAAAAACTTCTTGATGGTCTCTCGCGTGCCACTGAAAATCGTTCTGCGTGCCTTAGCTTGCCGACAACTGCAGTAGAGAAGGTTGACTTTCAGGATGTTGGCACGCTGAATGATATAAAAATCAGAGTTTGGCACACTATTGGTAAACCAAAAATCAGAGTTTGGCACACTATTGGTAAACGGTTGCTGACCCCTTGTCTAGTCTAATGGATCTATATAGAATATAGACCTATAGATCCATAGGCTATTGGCATTGGTCCAGTTCATAAAATGGGCAATTACATCGACCGAGCGTAAAATATTTAACAACAAAAATACACATAGCTGGTGCCTAGGTACTCCTTTACTTTTGGTTTTGAGAATAGTTTCACCCGCAACAATGTTTGTGGTTAAAAATAACGTTCAAAGGCTTATTAGTAAGCTAGCATTTCCATTTGTTTTCTATATATATGTATGTATAAGCGGAGGTCTACGCAGACTTACCTTAAAATATAATGCCCAATGACCCATCTCAGTTAAATTAAAAAAATAGACATAAACACCAACAAACAATTGGAAGATGATTATAATATATAATAGATATATATAGAAACTTAACAATTTAGTTACGTGCGGGGGGGGGGGGGGGGGGGAGGGCACCAAACAATTGTAAGCATTTCTTTCAAGCCTTCACAAATATACCATATAAATATAGTAACAGTTGTTTTCGACTATTTTACAGAAGTCACACAACCTTACTTACTTACTTACACCTACTAATCCTCTCGGGGCCGCCAACAAGGGCTCTCCGACCACCCCGGTCATGAGCGAGTCTTTCCAACTGTCCCCAAGAGCGACCTTTTCTCTTGACGTCGGCAACTAGGTCTCGGCGGGATCGACCTCGTTTCCTCTTCCTTTGGGGGTTCTATGATAAGGACTGTCTGGTGGTGCTAGAAGCCGGTTTTCTGAGTGTGTGCCCCAACCATTTCTGAGTGTGTGCCCCAACCATTTCTGAGTGTGTGCCCCAACCATTTCTGAGTGTGTGCCCCAACCATTTCTGAGTGTGTGCCCCAACCATTTCTGAGTGTGTGCCCCAACCATTTCTGAGTGTGTGCCCCAACCATTTCTGAGTGTGTGCCCCAACCATTTCTGAGTGTGTGCCCCAACCATTTCTGAGTGTGTGCCCCAACCATTTCTGAGTGTGTGCCCCAACCATTTCTGATTGTGTGCCCCAACCATTTCTGAGTGTGTGCCCCAACCATTTCTGATTGTGTGCCCCAACCATTTCTGAGTGTGTGCCCCAACCATTTCTGAGTGTGTGCCCCAACCATTTCTGAGTGTGTGCCCCAACCATTTCTGAGTGTGTGCCCCAACCATTTCTGAGTGTGTGCCCCAACCATTTCTGATTGTGTGCCCCAACCATTTCTGAGTGTGTGCCCCAACCATTTCTGAGTGTGTGCCCCAACCATTTCTGAGTGTGTGCCCCAACCATTTCTGAGTGTGTGCCCCAACCATTTCTGAGTGTGTGCCCCAACCATTTCTGAGTGTGTGCCCCAACCATTTCTGAGTGTGTGCCCCAACCATTTCTGAGTGTGTGCCCCAACCATTTCTGATTGTGTGCCCCAACCATTTCTGAGTGTGTGCCCCAACCATTTCTGAGTGTGTGCCCCAACCATTTCTGAGTGTGTGCCCCAACCATTTCTGAGTGTGTGCCCCAACCATTTCTGATTGTGTGCCCCAACCATTTCTGAGTGTGTGCCCCAACCATTTCTGAGTGTGTGCCCCAACCATTTCTGAGTGTGTGCCCCAACCATTTCTGAGTGTGTGCCCCAACCATTTCTGAGTGTGTGCCCCAACCATTTCTGAGTGTGTGCCCCAACCATTTCTGAGTGTGTGCCCCAACCATTTCTGAGTGTGTGCCCCAACCATTTCTGAGTGTGTGCCCCAACCATTTCTGATTGTGTGCCCCAACCATTTCTGATTGTGTGCCCCAACCATCTCGATCGCTTTTGCATGCTCTCCAGATCGACTGCTTGTTGGCCCGTGCGACTCCGGGGCTCATCGTTGCTGTTAATGTCCGGCCAGCGTATCTGTAGAATCCCCATGAGGCAAGAGTGTATAAAAGTCTGGGTCTTCTTGGTGTTAGTAGCTGTGATCCTCCACGTTTCAGCGCCATCTAGTAGGACATACGTTACGTTGGTGTTGAAGATCTTGATCTTAAAGGATATGTCTCTTGAGCTCCAGATGTTCTTATTAAGTTATAGGAAAGCTGTCATGCCCTGCCAACACATCGGCATCGGTTCCTCCACAAAACCTTAGATCGATACAAATGTATTTCTTATGTTTATATGTTAGTGACGCTCCTCATGTGCAGATGAAAGATGTATCTATCGCTACACTTATTTAGGCTTATGTATATGCATAATGAATAGAGCAAGGGTACGATACAACAAGTGGCCCGCGGGCCTAAACAGGACCACCAAGCCTTTCAGAGTCACTCATAGAACTTCAAGCTGCAGTTGTTTTTTTTTTAATTCATTTTATAATGTAACTAAATTTTTAATCTGTGGTCCGTCTGTCGAATTGAATTCCTTATGTATCCCAATATCAAACAATGTAGCACGCTGCTTGTTTAAAGTTAGTCTAGTGGTTCATTTCGATCAGGGTTTTGATGAAAAGTTGTTCGTTTTCCTGGTTTGTTCAGTCAACAATCTAGTTTAAGTCTCATCACATGTCCTACTACCACTCGGTAAGATGGAAAATGATTAGAATTTGTCTTTGTGTATGATAAGGATTAAGAAAAGCACCGTGTTTTTATTTCTCTAGGTCGTTCTGAGTATTTTATCAAATTATTTTGTTGTAATTTTAAGCAGAGGTTTATAAGCAAATTTTAATTTAATTTACATAGGCCTACTATAATAAATAATAGACAAGTCTCAATGAGTATTCATGCATGGTGAACCTAAACGTTCATAGTGTACCAACATTTCCGGTCCTATTCGTTCATTTACTGTCTGCTGCGTTACTGGATGTACTGCGAGGAAGAAAATATGTAAAGGATTACATTTTATTTTATTTCCAAAAGATGTTGCCGAAATAAAACGATGGATTGTGAACATCAGACGCGAACAATTGCATATTTTTATTCCCAAACTTATTGCTTAATGCAAAATAATTTTTGTTTAGTGTTTTTATGTATCTATAGATCATGTATTTTTGATAACTAAAAACCGCTACTTTTAAATACTTTATTTTATGAACCAAGCTAAATTTAACTTAACGCGACTAACATTTCGAGCATTAATTATCGCATACTAATATTTGATGTTAAAAACGGATTCCCCATAACTAATCTTGTAGCCTTTGTATATTTCTAAAAGATCAGAACTGGCCGTCGAGTTTGAAATACATTTTCAAACGCCAGCAAAAAGCATGTTTTATGTCGACGGAAATAAACTGGAAGTTCATGAACACGATAAACTCTGAAAAGGTCAGGCCTCACATTAAGACGTTTCAATATTATTATAGGCCTACCTATATTTTTTTCCAAAGTTTTTTTCTAAATGTATGTAATTTAACTTTTGGTAAACGTCAGGATAATTTTAAGGTGTAGGCTACATACTCCCCATACCCTTCTTTTCTTGATTTTTTTTTTTACTTTTCAAAATGTTTTTTAGTTGAGGATCAAGTACCAGCCTAAGCAGAAGCTACATAGACATTCTTGTCTATATAGGTTTAACTAATGTTAAGTAGCATTTTAGTTTTAGCCTACGTTCTTGATATCTTTGTAAAAGAAATATTGCAAATAATGTGTTTTATTATTATTATTTTGCCAGTATGATAATTTCATGATCATTTTAAAAATTATCTTAAAGAACTCTGCATTAATATAGTTTGAGCTAAAGTTTTACATTGATTTTTATTTGATACATTCTTAGTGTAAGCTTATTTCAAGGATAAGTCATTGGTTAGGTGTTTAGGTTACAATAATAATGTAACTTCTGCAAATATTTTGATGTTCAAAATGATTTCCCGATTTTGTTATAGGTTATGTCTATCCCTCCATCTTAGATCTGTATATCAGTGATGTATTCCAGGGGTCGGCAACCTTTTGATAATAGTGTGCCTGAGTAGGATTTCTAATTCATTCAGCGTGCCATATCTAAAAAGTCATTCGGAATTTCTTGTAGAAGATGCCTGAATTGCACTTTTGGAGGTCTTCTGCGTGCCATTGGACATTGCTATATGTGCCAAGTCTGGCACGCGTGTCTTAGGTTGCCGACCCCTGATGTAGACTATTGCTATACTATTGTGCCGTCTATTACAATAGATATGATAATTATCTGGTCTTGTACAGCTCGGTGAGCAATTCTGATTTATTAAAAAGCACTAAAACTCTAAAACATATAACTAAAAAGACCCAAGAATTTACCACGATCGATTTTTTTTGCTTCTAACAGCTGTGCAGGAAGTGAACTTTTGACACAAGACTCAAAGAAACCGTAATTTATAAACTTAAAAAAAAAAAAAAAAAAAAAAAAAAAAAAAAAAAAAAAATTATGTAGGCCTAGTACAGAGACTTAATCTAATATGTTTCTCTATAAAAAATAAAGTATAAGCTTATTTAAAGTCGGCTAAAACGCATTAGAGAAAAAAAAAAGTCTAATGTGCTTTTAAAAATCAATAAACAAAAATTATAGCTCTAATACCTTGAATAATAATTTGCTTATAGACCTTTGAGTCTAGGTCTAGGATCTATATACACACACACACACACACACACACATATATATATATATCTCATAAGCTGCTATTCGATGACTCGAATTACTTCTTTTCGGAATTCCCGATTTCCTTTTGCATTGTATACTTCCATTTTATTTAATGGAAAATTAAAATCGAAAGTTGTATACACAGCGGAAACCTTTAGGCAGCCGTAGAAGTCTTTAAAGACAGCGTTATTGGCTGCGCACGGAAAAAAGAACATATAACCTCTAAAAATAGAGCAAGCGTTTCATCTTATTATAGTCTTTGGTCAGATTTAAGGCCTTTGCATTTATCAACTACAATGTACTGTTAAATGTTTAATCACCAAAAGTAGCATACCATGCATGTACAGGGCCGTATTTAGGATTGTGGGGGCCCTTTTCCCAAATATATGTGGGGGCCCCTCTTAGCCCCACTCCTGCCTTTCCACATTGCTGTGTTAGCCTAGGTACAGTGACGCTGATGTTGAATGATAACCAGTAACCCACCCTGACTGACTCTGCCAATTTGGCGAGAAAATTAGCATTTCACTTTATTTAACTTCAGTTGCTCGTTTGAACACTCATAGTATACATTCTACACGAACAACCATGTAGGCCTACAGTGTGTCAGTAACAATCAAATTCGATTTCTCATTCAAAGTAGATCTATTTGTTGCAGTATTTTCTAGTTCAGTTCAGTCTCTGACTCTGACAGTTACATGCCCGCTACAGTCTTTTCTGATTCATTCCGATCTGAGCTTTAATAGGTGATGTAAAAAAAAACATGTTGTTGTTACTTCTGTTTTATTTCATTGTTTGTGTGTTTTGTTGAAATTTTAATTTTTAAAATTTTTGAATTGCATTAGTCTAGTCGTGTAGTGATTTCATTCAATACTTGCTTACCCATAATTGACATCAATTCATCCTAAGCAGTAAAAAATAGGTAGTTTGTGTGTCCACTTCTTCGATTGCCATGTTTTGTAATGTTTTCATCTAGAAAATCATATTCTGCTATCAACTCCAGAATACTAAGAAAATTACCATTTGCGACCGAAAGAAAAGTTTAATTGCTTCATCTGAATGCCAACCAACCCCCTTTCACTTACTTTATTACATTGACAAGTCGTATGATTAGCCTACATTTCTCTAGTATATATAGCTGCAATAGTGGACAACTGATCGTTGAGGTCAGACTCAATGCTAACCAATTCTGCAGCTCTACGGACATATGCCAACACAGCTTCCACATGACACGATGATCGTTCATGTTCAGTCAACATTGCACACTAGCATAATACCAGCCATCTAAACCACCATGCGATAGCTGCGAGTTAAGCTTTGAGAAGCTGATGCTCAAACCGAAAGTAGGAAGTGCGTAGCAGTATCCAGCATACACGTGAAGAATTGCGAAAGATAGTAGGTCATGTTTCGCAATGTAAAATAATTATAATTTTTATTCAGGTACGAGTCATCACAGAAGTTTACAACCCAGAAGACAATCCGTCCTTTATTGTGTGTTTCTACATCATCACTATTGTAACTGCCAAAAAAAGACTAAAAAAAATATTTTTTGGGATGAGTGGGGGCCCCCTTTTTGTGTGGGGGGCCCATGTTCCATAGGAACATGCCTAAATACGCAAGTATAGGCCTATGAAAGCTTTTATTTTATGAGTGATCTATATAAATAAAGATATAGAAAACATATGTCCGTAGCTTATACCTAGATCTATATTTCGATAAAACGCTTTTCAATTTATAGCCTGTTTTATACTGCAAGGGAAAATTCCCATGTCATATAATTTTCATACAATGTCTTTTTTTATCAGGCGGCATTTGGACATGGAATGGATTGCGTGATCTATAAGCAGGACTACGAAAAACTAACATTAACTAATCATTTTATAAAATCACTTTTATAAATTTGGCGACTGACTTAACATCATTTAAAACATTAATAAAAATAAAGACTAGACTCAGACCACAGAATAGGTATAGGGTTAGGTATACCTATTCTGTGACTCAGACCACTCTTTATAGAAAGAGCGTCTGTAATAAATAAGATAATATAAGACTATAAAGAACTTAAACTATGAAAAACTATAAGACGCATTTATTGTCTCAATAAGCCAATTAAAAGGGGAGTATGAAGCATATGTATATAAGTTCTACAAGATACCAAAGATACGCTTTTTATTACGTTCTAGCTATTCTATTTAAAATTACTAGATCTATAAAGTGTAAAAAAAAATAGCTTTGTTTACGTTAGTGGTCATCCATTTTTGACAGGAAATAGTTTTATAAGTTAAAGCAATTAAATGGTAGGCTAAATATTGCGGGATAGATATATACACTACCTACACACTATACTTATCTATAAGGTGGCGTTTCGTTTAAAAAAAAAAAAACACTCAGCATTAGGGGCCGAATAAATTTCAGATTCACTCTGTTCTCAATGGTTCTGTCGAAACCAAAATTATTACGTTTGTACTTAGTGGGATACATATAGACCATCTCCGTAGTAAAACTATTTGTAAAAACCTATCTATAGATCTAAATTATGGTTGCCATATTTAGCTGGGACCTCGTCGTTACACTGTGAGATAGGGGTGCAGAAATGAAGTAAAAATTTATTTAATATAATTACTTTTTCTTTAGAAAACAATTACGTGGAACTTGTTGCGGCAGAGGTAGATGATATACCATATTTTTGGAAAGATTTCACCTTTTTCAGCAAGTCTTTTTATTTTTTACGTATTTATAAAACTCCATTGCAAGTTAGTTTGATGTTCTCTGGAATGATGGCGCTAGATCTAGAAGATACTTGCATCGTCGATACAAGCAGGATACGCAACACGCAACGCTATCTGCTTGTCAACATAAACTTGTTGACATAAATATTATAAATAAAACGAACTGAGGCTGCATTTACATGTTGTGCTAACAGATGGCGTTACTTCAGTACTTGAGCCAAGCTCGTAAAAGTATTTTGCAAAATCGGGACACAATTGGGTCTTGTCGGGATGTCGGAACAAGATTGTCCATGACGATGACAGTCCCGATATATCAGGACGGATGGCAACCCTAACCTAAATGCATAAAAAAAATAAAGATTCATTTTTTTTTTTAAAAAAGACACATGATATATAAGTGTGAGTTTAAATTGGGGCAGGGCTACACGGCTACACGTTTTAGCAGGGTTGAAAGTTGAAACGTTGCAATGCTGCTGGTGTACTATTTCAAATAAAAACCAGTTGTCTGAGTTGTTCAGTTCCTTGTTACTAACCTTACACGCTATTAGCTTACTTAGCTTAGTTCCTTTGGTTCCTCGTGGAACATTGGATCTCTGCAACAGCTCTCCAGCGCACTCGATTCTGGGCAGCGTTTTTAAGTTCACCCCATGAAAGGTTGCAGCTTGTCATTTCCTCTTCGCAGGAGCGTCTTTATGTGATCTTAGGGCGACCAACCCGTCTCCTTTCCTGGGGGTTCCATTGCAGAGCCTGACGGGTGATGTCCTGTGTTGTTTTTTTTTTCGTAGGGGAAGCCCAATCCTTCGCCACTTTCGCCTGACGATCTGCTGTTCAAGGGGGTCCTGGTTTGTTTACCTTTTCTGTCCACCGAATCTTTAGTATACACGCTGTTAGGCACGGATCTTAGGCCTATTCATAATCATCTTTTAAATCTGTTGGCTACTGTAGATAGCATATCTAAGATAACCTGCGGTCACGTACGTCGAATAAGACTTATACTGATAACGGGTATTTTTTCTTCTTTCTTTGTTTAATGTTGTTGTTGTTTTACTTACGACAATGCGCCCATAAAATGAACACGTTTAGAGAATTTGAAACCAAATTTGCGTGACCTCTGGCCATAAAAAAAAAAAGCATCAAATCTTTTAAGTTGTAGGTTATCTTACGTAGCTGTACACACTACACACCCAGTAGGCTAGTATTCATCCCGACTCACGTGGGCCATTAAAGCACATTTCTTACAACCGTTATATCATCCGCTTTATAATGAGATCTTTAGGTTTTATTTACATTACAAGTGTTGTTCAGAAATTACTCAAATGTTGCATTGAACGTTAAGCACCTAGACCTACTTGCGTTAAATAGCTGGATACATGTAATAGCATGAACCTAGTCAAGAAATATAAAGTAAGTTACGTTCTTTAAACTTAAAGGCCATTAGGCCATAGATCTAGTAACTTCATGTTTATTTTTGTCTTTTCATTTTCTTTGTTGTTTGTGGAGACAAAATCTACGGAAGACTAATTGACCCACTTCCCGTCATCACACTGAGATGAAACTTAGCACTTAGTCTCGTTACCGATTTTTTTTTCATGGGGAAATAATGAATAAAAAATTATTTTTCTTTAATCAGCCTATTAAGGATTTATACAAAACCTTTGTTTTTCTTTTTTAATTTTAATAATAGGTCAATAGAATTTAACGAGTCACATTTAACAGTTCTATACTTTAAAACTGTTCCGATAAAGTCAAGAAGTTTATTTATATTATGTAACTTTTTTGTTAACACGTAGGCTAATAATAGCTTAGGTATTTTTAAGATTGTCTACAATTTATCTAGCTAAAGCTGAAATTATGATATTTGGAAAAAAATTGGTTTTCAAATAGTTTAAATTTTAATAAACTTAATGGGATACAGTTAGCATCTGAGTCAGTGTTAGAGTAAGTATAAGAGTAGCCTATACGTATACTAGTGTCAGAGTAAAATAAAAATATGAACAGTCCGATTTATAGGCCTACTAGTTTATGTGTTGACATGAAAAAAGACATCACCTCTTGACACATTTAAACATTTATCTCTTTCTCTCTCTCTCTCTCTTTGTGCAAATAACTGAATAATAATATGGCACTGAACGTGTCAGACTCTTTTCATCGTTTTTTTTTCTTCTAAAGGCGAATGTACGGCAAGCAGATAGGAAGTCGCAGAACTTCTTCCGAACGCAATCTCGGTTAGAATTTAAAAAAACACATAGCCTACGTCATATATGGACGAACTCTGCACCCCACCCCCACTCTTTCCTACGGTCACAAATGAAAATGTACAAAGTTGTATCTTATCTTACAATGCACTGACGCATCTTCTGTGCGGTACAGAAATTTATTATTAAGATTTTTCACGAGAGGAACACCATATTCACTCTATACAGCCGTCTCATTCACATTGTAGGTTCATAAAGACTCATTACAAAACTAAGTTTATGTAGGCTATACTCAAATATCGCCGTAGGCCTATAGAAAAAAAATTAATAGTAGGTCTACATGGCATATACTATTACATGTATATAAGCGTGATTTTAAGACACAAATGAATTCACCGTGGGAAGTCACTGATATGAGACAACTTCAGTGTTGGAACTGCTCAAAATATTTAGGCCTACTTGTCTTTTTCCTAGAGTGTTCGCCCTTTCCTCCTGTTATTTATTTTTTTATAGTATAGACATAGTCTAGGTGTAGGCCTATTTTTTTTAAATGCCTTCTTAACCGGGAATTGTTATAATTAATTAAATCACAAATTAAAATTTACAACGTACAGTCCTTCCTCTCACGGGCAGTGCCCTCACATAGAGGGGGGGGGGGGGGACAGGGGGGACATATGCCTAAGGGCGGCAATTCCAGGGGGGGGGGGTGGCAAATGTAGCCTCAATATAGCGCTAAACAAGCAGTTACACTATGCAAGGAGGCGGCGCTGAAACCTTTGCCCTGGGGCGCCACATAAACTTGTAAAGGCACTGCTCCCTGGTATCCACCAATGGTAAGATTGGTTTTTTAATTATATATGTCCAGCATTTCTTTTAATTCTTTTTACCAGACAGTCTACTGAAATACCGGAATGTCACTTGACATTCTTGACAACCCTGCCCTAGCGTAAGGCCGCTGATTAATTTGTACGTTTGTTTCCCTAAAACACCCGGGAAAAATCTGGCTGAAGTTCAGTCTCTCTCTCTCTCTCTTTCTCTCACGAAACTCCACTGACCTAGACATGCTGACTCTGCAACTTTTACAAAATATTTAAGTATAATTCCCGCCAAAACTATCCTATCACTTAGTGTCATATAGACTGCAGCATGTTATAAATTATAAACAATCTTCGAAAAGTCAAACACTTCTTGCTTTAATTCAATCCCTTACTGAATCAATCGATTGTATTCATTTAATATTGATGAGTGAATACAAGAAATAATATCAACACGTTAAAAAAAAATGATAAACCTCAGCTTGTAAAAATGGATAACGCACCAGCAGATGACAGAACTCTGTCCTTCTCTCTCTCTCTCTCTCGCTTTCCCCACTTGTCTCAGCTGTGACCAGATCTCCTGCGTGCAGAAGCGGCGTTTTATTTTTATTCAACACAAAAAAAAAATCTGCTATTGCAGTTGCTACATTCAACAACAAGCAGGATTTCTATACCAATAGCGTACAGAAGTAAATGTAAGCTTATATTACTACCGTGTAAGGACGTTATGTAACTTTTCTTGTTTCTACTTTCGTTTCCTCAGTGATCACAGTAAGTGTGACTGGGTGGTGTTGCTTGACGGGAAAAATCAGTACCAGAAAGAGAAAGAGAGAGAGAGAGGCCACTGTCTCTACCAGTAGGCTGGACTGCTCTGTCGACCACTCACTCTTGTTACGGTGGACGTGTCCGACAGTTCCACGAAACCTCAACAGATCACATCTTATACAGGGCTACCCATCCATGCTTTCATAAACTCGTCAACATAACGTGACCTATATAGGAATAAGAGTGTTTATTTTTATTCATTTATATTTCTCTCCACTGAAAGAAGATTGACTCTGCACTCTGTGTATAGTTATGACAACGAATGAACAGTATGCTAACAGTTTCTGGTATGGATCTATTGTCTGTATTGAATTACCACGTGAATTAATTACCTCCGTCTGAGCCTGGACTCCAACAAATTTGTTGTGGAATCGGATTTCTACTTTCACTTCTCGACATGTTGCCTCGGCGACACTTTAGGCTCGGGGTCGCGCTGTTGTGGGCAGGGGCGATCACCCTCGGCCTGAAAGGGGCAGGCTACATAGGCAGTTTATTGGACCTGCCCACCGTAGGGAAAAGAGTGGACAGCTTAGACCAGCCACTTGAGATAGTGGACCCACAGCTCGTAGATGGTTATGGATATGGAACTCAACATTTTAGTAAGTAGTTTAGGGATATAGTCAGTGTAGGCTAGTGTTTTTTTTTTCTTGTTTTTTTTTTGTTGTTGTTGTTTAAATCGTCTATCGTGAATGAATTGATTGAACGATAATAAGATAATAATCACACACTCAGAGATATTTTCCTAAGGGTAGGACCTACATGCTACCTAACTTCATTTTGTAGTCATTTTTAAAAACATTTTGGTTTATATGGCAAAGATCACCTTTTTTGGTGCTTTTGCATGCGAGGGGATTGTGTAGCCTGCAAGCATCATACCCCGCCGCCTTAAATTTCCTCAAATGCAGTAAAGCAGTCTACTCGCCAAGGCTTGATAAAGGTTTTAGAGATGCCCTAGACTCTATTTTCCAAGATATAAAACTCGAGACCTCTAGAATGCTAATCCAATTCTCTTTTCCAAGATCACCGCGACCATTTATAGACCCTGGTTATTCATCTATCTAACTCTCTCTCTCTCTTTCTCTCTCTTTCTCTCTCTCTCCCTCTCTTTCTCTCTCTCTCTCTCTCTACCTCTCTCTCTCTCTCCACTGTTTGTTTTCATCTAACATACATTCACTACGCCATTCACTTCTAAAGATCTATTTCTTAACCCCACCCAAACTCAACAGCACACTCCCCCCTTTCTTTATGAAAGAGATGGGAGAGTAAGCTATTCGCGTGTCTATTATCGACATCAACAACAAACACGTGATAAAGACTCCCCCCCCCCCCACACACACACACTCCCACAATCAGTCAAATCATTGATATTAGGAATTTAAAAATAACTTAGGGTAATATAACCTACTTGTTAATGAAATAGGCCTACGTAAGTTCACCCCTCCGACACACACAAACACATTTTAATATTACGTTTCTAACACAGCCTTCCGCTTAGTTCGGCTAACAGCATTTACTCTTACCAAGCCTAAATATATCTCTCTACCCATATATTATATAGGCTATATATAAATATAATATAAACTTGTAGCCTTTTTTTTTTTAAACACATTCACACACTGTAGTGTAGAATCGTCGAATGGGGACACACAGGATTGAATAACTTGTTAAGCTATCTAGGTCAACTGTATATGGTGCATTCAACAAAATATCATGTAGGGTCTACCTTCCTCACTTCATGTTCTTCTCGTCTTACGTCTGCGTGCTTGTGATAAATGGGGCGTGATGTCTGTATTATATACATAGTTAGTGAAAACAGGAGGCTGAAAGCGAGGGACATGATTAAGTCACTCCAGTATTGCGACATAGGGCGGCAGACCATCTGTCAACTGCACTGGAAACCAAAGTATAATAGAAAAAATATATCTCCCGGGGGGGGGGGGGGGGGTCACGAACAAATTGAATACATTTAGCCTACATCTTGCAAAAATTGTTATGTCGCGCACTCACAATTGCTTATGCTTATTCAGTGCAAGATTTTCCCGACTGGGAACATAACTAGATTCTAGTGAGTCAAAGATAACTTGCATTGGTAGTCACATTTTTCATAATTTACCGTAAAGCTGTTTTGATATCGTCTACGAAAATAGGTGCTATATTCAGGTGTGCCGAATTGCAAGAACCCATCAGATTCCAGATGCCGCTACATTAGGCACTGCATGTTTAAAAAAAAAAAAGCACAAGATTAGACATTCTAATGTTACTCCTGAAATGCCAATGCAACCATTCGCCACCAAAACCTCGCGACCATTTGTAGGCGCAGTAAAGTTATATAGGCCTATACTCTTTATGAAATTTATAGGCCAATATTGTCTTTTCCCCCCTAAAAAAGTAACTGATGTAAGCTCTCTCAAATAGTGTTAATATTTAAATATAACCTATTCAGTAAACAATACATTTTCTAATGCAGAGTTTGCAAGATGTATATGATTAGCGAAGCAGTCCATCAGTTTCATTTAACAAGCCGATACGAAGGGATTGTGTAGCCAACTCTTTACTCTATACCTCGCATTCTCTACTCTAATTAAAAGGTGCCGGGTACCTATAAGACTTCAGTAGACTGAGGAATGCCAAGAGCCCATACGGAAAAAATATCCGTAATTGACCAATTTGAGCTCTATGTCGCCATACGTGCTCTTTTTGAGTCTTCCCATTAACTTTGCGTCTTTTGTAGGAGTTCACCCTCGGCAACCTGGTTTGATATGTCCTGATAAAATCTTGTAAAAAGCGCATGACAAAGGGTTGGTATATAAGCCTACTAGATATATGGGCGCAGCGATATTTAATTAATGTGTTTTATAGCCTAACCCTTCTCCCATTCCACCTTTGCACACATATAAACAAACAAACATTCTTCTCCCAACCCACATAAACACACACATAAACACACACATAAACACACACATAGAAACAGATAAAGATATGCGGCTCAATGTCGTATAGCCTACCGAGCATTTGAAAACAGGAACACAATGTCACCGTGTTGTGTATAGAGTCTAATGATCATAAACTTTGACTGGTTTCATCCCAAATCCACGTTTTACACAACAAAGTGTGGATTATATGTAACGTAAACCTCAGATGTTACACACAATACAGCTAAATGTTAAAAGCACAAGAAGCGATACAATCGTTAAACTTGTGTTATGTGCGACTTACATTTAAAATATAGCCATATTAAGCAGTAATTTTGCTGAATAAAACCCGAGTCTTTTAAAGAATATTAGAAAGCCGACCAGTAATAATACGAAAAGCATGTAACACTAACTTAACAATAATCTAATCATATAATGGACAAGTCTCAACGTGTATGCATGCATAAAAGGTCACGTGCAAAAACATTTCCGTTCTTATTCGATCATTTTATTCGAAACAATGTCTGTGTGCTACTTTACTGGTTGTACTCAAATTTGTTGGGGATTAAAATTTATTTCATTTCCAATAGATGTTTACAAAGCAAAACAATGTATTGTGAAAGTCAGAAGGGAATAATCACCTTTTTAAAATATCAAACGTATTGCTCAATGCAAAAGAATTTTTGTTAATCGTTTTTATGAATTTACGCATTTTGTTTTTCAATAACCAAGAAAACGCAACTCTTGACTCATTTATTTTGTAAACAAATAAAAATTTAACGTCACGCGACTAACACTTGAGTATTAATGATCGCCTGTTCACATTTGATGTTAAAAACGGATTCCTCATAACTAATATTGTATCCTTTGTATAATTCTAAAAGACTAGAACTGGCCATCGAGGTTGAAATCAATTGTCAAACACCAGCAAAAGCATGTTTTTTGTTGTTATTAGTTTAAAAATAGAAAAGGAAGTTCACGAACATTCGGGTTCAAAAGTTCACGCCTCATTAAGACTCCTCCATTACGAAGACTTAGTCTAAAGTGCTAATCACACAGTTTTTTATTCCCTACACAAGGATTTATTTATCTAAATTCTCTTTCTTCGTTTGTGGTATGCCCGTATATAAAGGGTTGCCCGACTGAATAACCTTAACATCACTTAAAACTCTGATTAAATGAGAGAGAGAGAGAGATGGGAGAGTAGGCTTGTAGGCTATTCTCGAGTCTATTATCGACATCAACAACAAACAAATGATAAAGACCGCCGCCCCCTTCCCCACAATCACAATCATTGATATTGGTGACTTAAATAAATATTTAGGATTGGTGTTGCGTGTTGTTTTCCAGCCTCTTCTATTTGATAATGAATAGATCTAGGAAGTAAAAGTAGGCCTTTTGTTCTTACAGGGAACGTCGGTAAATAATAAGATGTGATAAGTTTTGCCAGTTTATCTGTGTATCTATAGGCTTATATCTTGTGCACATCATAGAGGACCGATTTAGCCTCTACGTGGCCTCTAAACATTTAAATTAGAACAAGCTATTTAACCCGGCGTTGAACTAAATACTATGTGCCCCAAGTATGTATTACTTAAGGTAAATGAAAAAAAAACACTATAGTAGCCTGTAGTAAAGTCCTACCCGTCGGACCAAATTGATCATAGGGCCGATGAAGCAGCGTTCACCAGTTTCAGTGGCCACGGCATACTAGGGGATGTATGGCCAGCACAATGCCCAGCCGCCTTTACTTTACCCCAACTAATGTCAGGTACCCCATCAGAGCTGGGTAGACTCAGTGGCACCCACGAGTCCTGGGAAAAAAATCCTACCCTTCACCAGGGTTCGAACCCAGAACCTTCGGTACGCCCTCGACCACCGTGTTCCTGTAGGCCTATCTACAATTATATTTATTATAATCTGTAGGCCTATCTACAATTATATTTATTATAATCTGTAGGCCTATCTACAATTATATTTATTATAATCTGTAGGCCCTATTGCCTGGGCCATAAGTAATATTGAGTTTATTATTTATCACAATAATCATACTTTGTATGTTTTGTGTTGACAGGCGTATCAATATTTAACTATGAAAATTTTCTGTTCATCAAATTAGATCTACAGTCTTTTAGCTTTTTTTTGTTCTGCCTACATTTAAATAGCCCTTACACTATTTGCACTACACTGCACCGAGTAGCAGCCGTCATGCCACGCGCATCGAGATAATTACAAGTCAGTGTGTTATGTTTACGGCATTATATATATCCCGTGTCCGCCTGTCACCATAATTTACGGGATCAGCATGTTCCTGCTACTAGTTGCCAGCCAAACAATTCATCTTGCTAGCATTTCGAATCGATACGTATACAAAGTCATACGCTAAAGCGTAGAACCGAGGACTGTCAATGTGGAGGTACCACCCCCTCCCACCACGCTGGTATATAGCGGCGCATGCGTTCAATCGATAATTAGGAATGGGGAGGGGTGTGTAGGGAGTGGGAGTTTTAACGGCAAGACACACTGGGAATTGCAGGCCACTGTATTCTGGACACAAGCGATGCTGAATAGCATTGTCCCCGTTCAGCTGCAAGCATAATATGGCCTTGTCTTGGGTGAACTGTGGTGGCTTTTTTTTTCTGGGCAGACAATTATACAATCTCATTTATTTGCATAAAGACTTTTGGTATTCCATTGGTTATTCGTTATTATTTATATTATTATTTTGTGTGTAACCTACGTATGGAAATGTAAGAGCACAGCACATGTCTGTAATAATAATAAAAATTATTATGCTTTTTATTGATCTATAATTTGAAGAGTCTTTAAATCTATAAAATAGGTCTACAGTGATATTAGAAATTATTAAGTCAATATTGTATAGTCTCTATGGCCTATCCCTAATAATGTGATATTGGAAATCCCTTAACGAATTGTTGGCTTATAATCAGGGCCGTAATATAGACACACAGAGACCCTTAAAGAAGTAGGATGCACCATTAATAAGTAATTAAAAATAATAACACACATACAAAATCATTTTAAAATGGCACTTAATGATTGGCCCTTTTTCTTTGCAGATGCTACACCATTTGCAGTATTGTACCGTAAGACCGTAGAACTATGTTTTATTGACTAAATTTCCTGCTTTTTAAAATGTCTGTGATTCCTCCTTACCGCACGTGCTTATGCTTCTTAATGGTTAATCCAACCCGGCTTATAGGCTCATGTATGAATAATTTAAATAAAGGTCTTACGATGACATCTGACATCAACGCAGTAGGTCAGTGTGCGGTGGTAGGCTACGTTTAACGATTTTGAAAGAAACATCACAACGTGCTAATGTCAAGAGAGCCTTACATATATATGTAGTTTGAAACAAGACGTCGATTAGATCTGGAAGCTGCGAAGAAGAGAAAAATAGAAGTTCAAGCAAAAACACAAGGACCTGCTAGACAATATGCCCGCATAACTAGTAAATGTCTTTGTAGATCTAAGCCTGTATTCCATAGCCATTTAATAATTAATAGCACACAGTTAAGGCACACACACAGGTTTGCCAAACACTGTTTATTTTTCTTATTTAGGGCGTCTTAATTAACTTGGTAGGGATATTACTAAGCTTAATACCCCCCCCCCCCATTCATGCTGACACTGATGAATACAGTGATAATTTAAGATATAAATAGTATTTTAATCAAAACGTCTCATTGTAATGCTGTGTTGAAGTACGTGAATAGAAAAACAAACAAAAATGAAGTCATTACTCTACGTTCAGCTGCATATAGATTTTAATGCTCTTGTGAGTGGGGGAGCCTTTTATGCTGACTTAGCTGGAGCTGTGACAGTTTAGGGACGAACCATATGTTCAACGCACTTCTCAACACAAATTAAAGAATTGAAAACATTTGAATAACAAAAATGGCTTATATGAATAAAAAAATATAAGGCGATTGAAGTCAAGTTCACAAGTTTCATGGCTTCGACATATTAGGGGTGTTATGTGGCTGGCACAATACCAAGCCACCTCTACTTTGCCCCAATCACAATGTCAGGTACTCAGGAAATCTGAGTTGACTCATGGACACCTCTTAGGAACCCAGACAAATCTTAACAGGATTTGAAACCGGGACTTTTGAGATGATCGCAGCGCGCTTCCGCTTGACCATCGTTTGCATCTGCTGACCTTTTTAGTCACACTATAATATATTTATCGTGTCTTAGAAGTTAGCCCTGATCTTGCTTTATGTACAATTGGCTGGATATAAAAAAAAACCAATGAATTAAAAAAAAATCAACTTTAAATAGTTCAGTCAAAGTGTTGTAACCTTCGTGTCCTACATTGTTTACTATTCTTTACCTAAGGTACTCTAAACTTTCCAACGAGACTCGTTTCCATGCACGTAAATTATACATTATGATGTTGTTTAGGAAGATGTTAATCTCGGCACATAGGTAGAATTTTTAATAAGATGTTGTCTCGCAAAATGTAAGAATGTCGCGTGTCAGTATTACAATTGGGCGGGCTAGGTGCAAGTGGTTTTCGCCCCCCCCCCCTTTTTTTTTTTTCAGGAATATTCCTTGACTGTCGATCTATCGTAGAGTGGCGTAGCAAGTTTTTTTTGTTTAGTTTGTTGTTGTTGTTTTTGGGTGGGGGCGCTGTGACAAACGATGGTAGGTTTCTTCCCTTATAAGTCTCAAAGAAACTGGGCCCTTGTGCAATTGCACAGCGTTCACAATTCATCGCTAGGCCACTTCTATCAAACGTTTCTCTACACGATAGATTCTACATGATCTACCAGTGTAGATTCTGAAACTTTCTTCTACATGATCTACCAGTGTAGATTCTGAAACTTTCTTCTACATGATCTACCAGTGTAGATTCTGAAACTTTCTTCTACATGATCTACCAGTGTAGATTCTGAAACTTTCTTCTACATAATCTACCAGTGTAGATTCTGAAACTTTATTTTTGTCCACGGAACTAAAAAACTAAAACGTTTTTTTTTTGACAGAAGATCAATAGTTTACGAACCTATAAACATTAAAGAATGCTAATACATTTATTTAATACTTTAAAGTGAGAAACATGGCATGATTTTAATAACACATAATTTCGATTTGTGGTTTAATCAATCAACATTTCTTTCGGGCTTGTTTTACGTGTTTTCCATCATTGTCGTGAATCTTAGTCCATACACAAATCATATACATGTCGGAAATGGCTGCAACATTTTCAAGGCTTTTCAGCTGCCATATAATGATTATTTAGTGAGATCCAGAAATTCGAAAAATTCACGTTTATAAAAATTTACGTTGGGTAAAACTCAACCCATTTATGAATCACTTTTCGATGGATCTTAACAGAACTGGATAAACTCATAGACATTCCACCACATACCCGAGAAGAATTCCAACGATATTGGTCATGATTAGAACCAGGGGCGAAGCCACAGGGGGGGCTGAGGGGGGCTAAGCCCCCCCTGGAATTTAAAAAAAAAATCTTTTTCAACTCATTTTTTTTAAATATGTACTAAATTGGCTAAAAATTTGGTAAATATTTGTCACGCGAAAGTTCAGCCCCCCCTGGAACAAATTTCTGGCTTCGCCCCTGATTAGAACATAACATTTTATAAATGACCTGCACCCAAAGAGTGAATATTACATAGGTGTCTATAGGCCATCATTGCAATAATATATATTTTTAGGGTAACGGTGTGAGAGGAGGAATAGACAACACAATTTTCTTATGTGAAAGTAAATTCATACATAACTATTCTTCTTCTTCTTCTTCTTTTAGCCAGTCTGCAGTGCTGTTTGCTCTCTTGCAGTCAATGCCAGACAAACATATTTACATGTCTTTTTTTCAGTTGTTCAATGCTGCTATATAAAGTGTTGGTAAAGGTAGGTTGAGGGGGGAGCAAGGTGCGTCTGAGGTCGGTTAGCCCAGGGCACTCAAGTAGGAAGTGGTCTACAGTTTCTTGTGGGCAGGGGTAAAGCCTGCAGTTAGGTGTGTGAGTTGGGTTTATTCTATTTAGATATATACCTATACAATAACATACCAACTAAAAAAAAAAAATAATAATTTAAAAAAAATAATAAAAAATAAATAAATATATATATATATAATGATGAACTTTGTTATAACGTGTTATAAAGTTTTTGTCAATGTGTGTATGATGTGCGTGGATGTGTTCTTTCTATGTTCCGTTTGGAATAAAGACGCAATATTTGAACTGGTCATAACAATCATAATTATATCAAAATCACCAGTTCAGAATGCTATTGTAGCTTTATGCCTATTTAACAACACCATGTTTTTAAACTTCTGAACCATTGATTTATGATTCATCTAGTAGAACATCTGTTATGTACTGGTGTATATAATTTATTTCACCCCCTCCTCCCATTTTCGCCAAAATAGCATTCATATTTCTTTTTTTTTTAAAGTTTGAGTCATATTCTTGAAATAAATCAACAATATAGCCATATCAAATATCAAATGTTATACCTTTAAAAAAAAAAAAGCTGCTACAGCAAATACTTGTCATCCCTCGTGCCCCCCCTCCCCCCACTCCAGCCCCCACTTCTCCTTTCTGTTTGTAACAACCTTCTGTTACTTTGAACTAACAATTCAAACGGAAACAAGGGAAAGAAGTCCTACATACACACGCATACACAAACACATACACCAACATTTCATCAATATGTCTGATTATTTTATGGACCTACACAAGAATAAACAAGAACAAAAAAAAAACATCAACAAGGAACAAAGGTAGTAAAACGCAACAAAATATGCACAGAAGTGTAGGAAACTGACTCGTGAAATCGGGGAGAGGGGGGCTTTCTGCTTGTTTGAATCATTTTGCGAGACAGGACGACGAGGCTCAATGACCTGAAACGTTAAATTATCCTGCGTGATCTACACCCTTAACGTCTCCAATTATTTCAATAAAATGTCATATTATATTATAGGCTTTAATAGCGCCCCTTCCTCTCCCTATTTCACCCTTTCCCGTCAAGTGGATTTTTTTTTGCGCAGGCGCAAAAACAAAATGGCCAACATTTCTATGTAATCTGTGTTTTTGTATAAAATATTAAAAATCTGTGTGTATGGGGTCAAAGGGCTGACTCGTGGTTTAAAAACGTGAAAATGTGTTAAAGGTGATACTAATCTCAATTTTAATCAGAGACACAATCAAAATCAGAAAATGTATGAAAAAAACAACAACAAAAAAATAACATTATCGACAAACAAATAATAAAATACTGAATCGATCTAAGCCTAAGCTCTTCAAAATAAGGCAAACCCCAGTTTCGTTTTCATTGTTGTTTTACATCATTCTAGCGAGCATAAACAAATATGTAATTAAGGCCATATTGATTTTAATAAATAGTAGATCTATATATTGTTAAGGACTTAGTCATTCTTTATCTTTTTCTTCGTACTCAAATTTGGTATATGGAGGAATTTAAAGAAAAAGACGTATAGCATGGGTTGCAAACACGCAGCCTTCGGGCTGAATGCGACCCACTGAGTTCCAACTTATGGCACGCTAGTTATGTTATTTTATGTACACTAATATATTTTCTACACAAAACTACCAAAAGAACATTCCGCCAAGCTCGTATACATAACTATCACTTGTCCATTTCTTCTATGTTGTGCCAAACCAAAACAGAATGTCGCACTTTAAGTTTTATTTTTTAAATTGTTTGTTATTTCGTGATTGCGATTTTATAATTGTCGAAATCAAATCTAAAAAATGTTTGACTCTGTCAGTTTTGTTATAATTTTTCTAAAAAAAGACTAAAATATTTCGACCTTGCTTTGAATAATATAAAACAATCGGTAGTGTGCGGCCCGGTAAGAAATATTACTCCTAACATCTGGACCGGCTGCTGAAAAATGTGGGCCTCGCATGACCTGTAGCTATGATGGCTCGCTGTGGGGGCGTCCATAATTGATTTACAAGGGGGTCAAACAGGTGTGTTTATGTGTGCAAAGGGGAGAGTGGTGTTTTAATAGTCTGAAGTCACATCAACAAAAAGGTACATCTTTAACAGTTCACACTTAATTAACTACAGTAATTATATTGTTTATTGTAATGCTTATACGACAAAACATGCACATTTTGAAATTGGAAAAATGAAGTAGTTTGCAAGTTGTTTTTTTTGTTTGGTGTAGGGGGTGCGAATCTTAGTGCTAGGGATCTGACTTTTTGTGGCGACTTGTGGCGATGGGGGGTGGGGGTAGAAAGGTAAAAATTGATTTAAAATCACGTGACGTCATTTATTAACGGCTCCGGATGTGGTTTTTCAGTTCTGTGTCGTTTACATGAAGTTTTGTGTTAAAGATGGCCGTCGGTGGTCAGAACCTGCTACTAGCTGTTTGATGGAGGCGTTGGGTTTTGAGAACATGTTCTGTGTTTTTACGAAACAGTTCACATCGGCATTCCGGTTCGTTCCATTATGTGTGTTGGGTTTTCAGTATAGGCGCCCTAGGCTCGACTTTTGCAGTAATGTCTTTAGGTCATATACCCCTTCTCACCCTTCAAAAACACAAATCCGTTTATGACCGTTCTGTGACCGTTTATTTGCTATTCACTAATAACCCTTATATTTAAGTTTTTACCCTATCCTCCGGGGTGCGCTTTGTAGGAAATGGTATCTCACACCTCTCTTCCCCCCTCCCCCCCCCTCCCCCCGAACTTTAATCATCGAGAGTTATGCTGCATTGATATTTCAATCTGAAATTTAAACGTATTGAAAATGTAAAGCGTATTCGAAGACTTTGTTATGAATATTGCTATATAAATATGTAATTTTTAATTTTTAATTTGTAGTGATAGGCCTACATACCGGTATATAGGCTAGGCCTATGAAACATATCTTTGGCTATTTCCGATAGTCGCAACTGTTATACTAGAACTGAATGATGGCAAGTCGTCATTAAAGTGACGAAACCATAGCCCCGGTAACTATAGAAACCTATGTAGGCCTATAGCCCCTATAGGTCAACGTTGTTTTTAGGTAACTAAGATGAGAGGTCCATAATGAATAAAGAAGTTTATTCACAAAGGCTAAAAAACATTTTAAAAAAAACAAGCCTTACTTAATAATGACCCATTTATATAAAACTGACTTTATGACGTATTTGATACAGAATTGAATAAATTACTCATTGATAAAACGATGGTCATATGACTCGTTGTTACAAAGATGACTTACTGACTTTCCTACTACTAATATCAAATATATTTACCACCACCCCACTTTTCCATAAAAACTGCATATCACTTAACTCTTACAGTCCCGGGCGCGTATATAGCGGAACTGAAGGCAGCATAGATAGAAGTAGGTCGGTACGGGAAGGGTTAATTCAATTACTAAAGGAAAGGTCGTTGTAGAAAAAATATGTTTTGTTTCACCTTTATTTTTATAGTTTTATTTTTAACTAAAAAAAAATGTGCAACCCATTTCATATTATCACTTACAATTTGATGTTGTTGTTTTTTTCTTAAAATATGCAAACGTTACTTTGTTTACGTCAATATACCCTGCCAACCCCTGACAACTTGGACAACAACTGTTCAACTCCCTACCCCCCTTCTCCATCCTACCTTGTTGACATAATTAATGGGACGGCCCCACCTGGTTAGAACTACAACATATGGCCGAAACGTAAATATGATCAATATATATTTTGAATAGGTAATAAGAGTGGTTCTACACAGCGACACGTAGGACTACAACTATAAAAATGAAATTACTAATAAAGTAGACCCTACTCATTTCTAATATTTTACCCTAAATCAGTTCACTGTTTATTCAAAGACTCTATTAATTTAAGATGGACCGTTTGCTTTATTTTTAGAGTTTATATATTCTTTCCTTTCCTTGCGCAACCAATACGGATTTCTTAAATTACTTTTACGTTTCTGCGATTGCATTAGATGTTACCTATGTATACAACTTTCGATTTTAATCTCAATATTTTCCATTGAGAAAATCATAGCAAATTACTAAACCGGAAGGAAGATGTTACCTATGTATACAACTTTCGATTTTAATCTCAATATTTTCCATTGAGAAAATCATAGCAAATCACTAAACCGGAAGTAAGATGTTACCTATGTATACAACTTTCGATTTTAATCTCAATATTTTCCATTGAGAAAATCATAGCGAGTTACTAAACCGGAAGGAACCGAGTACGATCGGAAATTCCGAAACTAAGAATTTCAAGTTATCAAATAGCAGAAATATCAAAGCAAGCAGTCCATCTTATTATAGTCTTTGGCTTATTTGAAAATAAATTTTAGTTTTGTAAAGATAAAGCTACACATAAATATTTAAGTATGTATAGTTTACTGCAGGGGTTGGCAACCTTTTGCTAACAGTGTGCCAAACTAGGATTTCTAAATCATTTAGAGAGAAAACAGCCTAAAATTCAACCTGCTCTATTATTATCATTAAAAGGTGCTATGCCGGTTGGCATAGGCGATCATGTCTTTCCACGTATCTTTCCTTCTGGCAAACTCTCACATTTCTGTTGTTTTTGCCATACCATGCCATTCCGTTTGATCATCTAATATCTTCATTCTCTGTCTTCAACTGCATCTCTTACCCTCCAGCTTTCCAGTTATTATGATGTTTTCGATTTTTATTCCCTTTCTATTAACTCGTACTGTATGTCTGCTTGCTTGTTAGCAAAACTTTGCACCGTCGTCCAATCGACTTGAAACTTGGGCAGCAGACTTATGGCGACTAACAATATATTCTATCAAATTTTCAGTTAAAAAAAACTGAATTATACTATAATTATGATTTTTTAAAATTTAACAAACACTTCATAGATAAATGGTCTATGGTTTGGTTTCACGTTGAAAATGCCGGTCAAACTTTTTATGGTTTTTCGTCACAAAGCTAGAAAAAAAAAGGACGTCATCAAACTTTGCACTCTAGCTTTGTGAATGAAGGGAAAAAATTAAATCAGAAACCGGTATTTTTTTTTTTTAATGCGGAATCGTTATAGATCTAATTAGATATTTATATGCCGACAGTACCGATTCAAAATTTTAGTGTGGAAATTCATAAGGTATTATATCACTTATATTTATTTTAATCTAACAAAATATAAATTAAATATAAACTTAGTTTACAAAGAAAGGGAGTAGGCCTGTAATAAAAACTTGGCTTTTATGGGTTAGTTTATTTCTTTTCTTATCATGTGTTCTACTAACGTTATTTCCTCTTCATGATCTTTACAAGTAATTCTCTATTAGCATTTGACATTTTGAGAACCTCTAAATAATATTTTTTCTCTTAAAAATTATTTTTATATGACAATTAATTTAACTCCGTAGCAAAATCAAGTCCAAAATCAGAGGAGATTATTTATAGAGAAAATCGTTAAAGCGTCTTTATATTTAATTCAAAATTAACGTGTTTGTGATTATCATTCTTTTTGTTTGCATTTATATCAAATACGATTATTTTCTTATTAAACTTTCACATTTATGGTAATTATTGTCTACACATTTTTATCATTTGTTAGTCAAGATGAGGATCTAACACCTGCCAATCTTACTTATATTTTGCTCTCAGTTTAACTGAGATTGTAATTTATGTTTTACATCAAATCTTGAGACTATTGAACAAACACTATCATTTAGCGGTATATATTATTATACGTAGTAATCATACAAACTGGGTAGTTAATGTAATGTTTGAAAATATACATATTAATTGTTTAGTCATATAATATTTATATATTTTTCACATTCTTTTTTCAGTTCGATCATTTGAAAGTTATACATTTTAAGCTATTTATTATTTTATAAAAGAAAAAAGCATATTAGAAATTTTAGCTAAAATAAAGGGTTAATTATCTTCCTTTACTAAAAAAAAAACGTTTCCACATTTGATTCAATAGTGATGCCAAACAATTATTTTTTTTTAGTATAACAAATATTACTGACTAATTATTAATTCTTTATATAAATCCAACAATATGGTAGGCCTATGCATTACAGGAGTTAATTATTAAAGGATTAAAATAATTTACGTTAAACTGTTGTAAATAAACATTTCCTGCATTAATTGTTTGTCCACTAAAGGGTTTTATCTTTTAAACATTAATAATTACAGAAATTACATGTCTCTTATATTTATTAAATAATTAATACAAATAAATTTGTTTTAGAATTACTTATTAAATTAAAGAAGAGGAGCATAGAAACTCTTCTAAATGTAATTAGTAGGCCTATGTATGCATTAATGAGCGGTCAAAAGTAAGTGACTTCTTTGAAATTCACTAATAGGCCTATAGTAATGAACATATTTCACTATTAGGCCTGATGTAATGAACATATTTCACTATTAGGCCTATTGTAATGAACACATTTCACTATTAGGCCTATTGTAATGAACATATTTCACTATTAGGCCTGTTGTAATAAACATATTTCACTATTAGGGCTAATGTAATGAACATATTTCACTATTAGTCCTATTGTAATGAACATAATTCACTATTGGGCCTGTTGTAGTAAACATATTTCACTATTAGGCCTATTGTATACTAATGAAAATATTTCACTATTAGGCCTTTGTACTTTGTAAAGAACGTATTTCACTATTAGGCCTATTGTAATGAACATATTTCACTATTAGACCTTTTGTAATGAACATATTTCACTATTAGGCCTTTTGTAATGAACATATTTCACTATTAGGCCTTTTGTAATTAACATATTTCGCGAGTATTGTAAATCACTCATTTTACGTGTATATTTTCTCTAGGTGGTTCATCGCGACACCTGCTTACATTGCAGAATTGCACTCCAAGGGCCGTTGAACAGTTTCCTAGAGATTACTTCAGTCAGAATGAACGTTCTAAAGGGGCAGTCCTGCTGCACATCTTCCTTGTGGCCTACATGTTCCTGGCGCTGGCTATAGTCTGTGACAGCTACTTCGTGCCATCGCTAGAAGTTCTCTGCGAACGTAAGTAACATTTAAAAAATGTAAAAGATTTCTAGATTTAAAAAACACAGGTTTAAAAATATCATAATCAAAGACAATAATAAGATAATAATAATAATAATAATAATAACAATAATAATAATAATAATAGCTTGCTCTATTTTTAGAGATTTTATGTTGTTTTTTTCCGTGTGCATCAAATAACGCTGTCTTAAATGACTTCTACGCTCCTACGTCTGCATATAGGTTTCCGCTGTATACAACTTTTGATTTTAATTTTGATTATTTCATTGAGAAAATCATAGTGATTAAATAAAACGGAAGTGTACAATACAAAAAGGAATCGGGAATTCCGAAACGAAGTCATTCGAGTCATCAAATAACAGAAATATTAAAGCAAGCGGTCCATCTTATTATAGTCTTTGTTAGAACCAATCAGTTATTGTTTTTAAAAAGTAACTCTTTTGAAATAACAAACCTTTTGTTTAGCTATTGTTGCTAACTTCAGTTAGTTAGCCAAAGCTCAAGATTATGTTAATTGTAATTAATACTTCTTACACTTACACGGTATCTCTGGAGCCATTCCTAATACCAATTCCTTATTTGGGCAGCTGCCATGTGAACATATTATTGTTGTTAGCTGACACTCTGTTCATTCGCCCAAAAAAATCTTCTAATCCAATTCTTTTTTTTTTTGTTTACATGTGTAACTTTAAATGTGACAATAAAATCCGGATTTCTATGCAAGTCGATAAACGGCAGGGAAACGTTTAAAAAATAAAATTTTATTATCAAATCATAGACAAAGTTGTGAAATTTTCTATTTAGTGTGTGTGTGGGGGGGGGGGGGGGGGGAGTCTTAAACTTTTTTGTCCTTATTTCTATAGATTTGACGTTTTAAAAATCAATTCTTGTGTGTGCTCCTTTTTTTCTTGCATTGAAGTTTGCATAAACTATTAAGGGATGGATTTGCTAAAGGAAACCTGTGGGTGTGCCTGAAGTCCGCAATAATTAAGGTTTCATTGTAATAAATGTAGCATCAAAGACTCAAGCATAGTAATATGATTACTTAGATTACAGGTAGCAGATGATATGGCGTTTAGTTAGTTCATTGGCAACCCCTAGACTTAGATTACAGGTAGCAGATGCTATGGCGGTTAGTTAGTTCATTGGCAACCCCTTTTAAATAAAGGATTGGGAAGTGGAGGTATTTATGAATAATATATTATTTCCAAATAGTGTATAATGTTAGCTTGTACCAGAGATCGACAATTTTTTTTATAACAGTGTGCCAAAGTAGGATTTCTAATTAATTAAGCGAGCCTAAAGGGCGAAGGTCATCCTGCTTTAGCGATCAACTTTTTGTAGAAGTACATGAATTGCATATTTTGGTAGTCTTCCGCGTGCCATTGAAAATCGCTCGGCGTGCCAAGTCTGGCACGCTTGACGTAGGTTGCCGAACTCTCGCTTATACCAAGTTTCAGGAGGAGGGTGGATTTAAGACGTAATTATGAAATTAAAACTTTCTCCCGATGTTTATTAGGCTATTTTTCTAATCGCTATGCGTTTGACAGAAAAGAGACCACAAATTCTAAACGCAGAAAATATCATAGTCACAGCAAGATGTGAAACTATACAAGAAATAACGAGTCAAGTGCTTTTTATGACTAACAACGTGTTCAGCTAAACATTCGAAAGTTATGCTGGGGGTTAAACTTGTGTCTTGATCAAAGGGTGGGAAATATTCCGTGTAAATACATGTAGATGTAGAGTGATAGATAAAAGCACTCAACTTAAAAAGCTATGGGCTACCAGGTATTTCAGATGCTGGCAAGCAGGAATGAGAGTGGGATATGCTAAGCAGGGTTTTATGGGCATTTAGGGAATATGAGGGACAACCTAGCAATTCGTTGGGGAATATGAGGGACAACCGAGCATTTCGTTGGGGAATATGAGGGACAACCGAGCATTTCGTTGGGGAATATGAGGGACAACCGAGCATTTTGTTGGGGAATATGAGGGACAACCGAGCTTTTCCCTTTAGATCCAGACCACGACGTAGGACGCACAATGATTTCAATTTCAAAACACATTCCTTATCCTTTATGCATATAAGTACTCATTCTTCCCTAGTGGCATCTGGGCGTGGAAATTAGAAACAAAATTAAAACAAATTAAAAAAAGAACTTCAAGGTTCGTTACTAGCGAATATTCACAACTGACAAGAGTAACACCAGCAATTAAATCACTAAACCTAGAAACACTAGTGGACAGTAGAGCAAAGAGTAAAGTAGTAAAATACATAAGGCATTAAATTGTAATTTAGAAATACAACCACAACACAATAACAATCTGTTACAATACTCACATAAAGATAAAACACAAAAACACTTTTTTATCCCTTATGCGAGAACAAATGCTTATAAGTACTCATTCTTCCCTAGTGGTATCCGGGCATGGAATGGGTTGCCTGAAGAAACCAGGAAAACCAGTAACTAAACATAATTTAAAACACTAATGAATGCAAAAACTAAACTCAGACCACGGATGAGCGTATTACGCAATAATATTCTTTATAGAAGGAACATCTGTAATAACTAAGATAATTAATATTGTCATCAAAAAAATAATTGTATTGATGCTCAGAAATCTAGATTTGCCCTGGGCAGGAACCAAAAACCCACTCTATAGTGCGATTGCAATCACGTGACAAAAAGCGCGTGCTGTTTGTTTACTTTGTCTAGTGGTGATAAATGGCAGCGGTATTACTATAGCCTTACGAAGGTTATATTTTTAAATGTGATCATTTTAACAATATAACGTAAAGCATATATAAAACACTGTCAAGCGATGTAAATTAACATTCAAAGCTCAAATTTAAACCATTAAAAATCAATGGAAAAGGTTCCGTAAGTACCGAATATTTAATTTAAGATGTCGATTGTCGAAAGTTAGCCTATTACTATTACTTACTATCTAAAAGTTAGTAAAAGTAAAGCATAAACCAAAATGTAGGCCTATGTTTCAAAAGAGCTATTGAAAAACTATAAATGCCTAAGATCTTGTTTATTTCGTGGACGGACTACTAAGGACTAGTATCACATTTAAATATCAAGATTTATGGAAACTAATTCCTTATATTTTGGGTTTAAAATACACAATGTTTATTCCCCATTAATGCCATTATCGCCAAGATGGCCGCTAATATTTACACCATTACGTCACTAAAAACCTAAACCACACCCATTGCAATCGCTCTATAGGCCAACGGGAGACGACCAAACTAAAATCTAAAATCTACGAATGTTCTTGTATGTGCTTTATTGCATTGGATGCGTAAAGTAAAATAATTGAGGTTAAATTAAACTACATTCCCCAACTTAAGATTTATTCGACCAAGAAATCACTTATAACAGTGGTTGAAACAGAAAACTCATCATATACTAAAAGAAACTGTATTTCATTGATTTTCACCAACGTTTCTACTTATTATTTAATTTTGCTTTTATGGCCCATCGAGTTGATTTGTATTTTTATTACTTCCGGTATTTCGGCTAGTCTCATTGGCAGTCATTTAATCGTATCAAGGAGTCTCACATTGGTGTTTTGAAGTTCTGTAAAGCCATTGGGCTTAGTGCTCTATCCCCAGAAAGTTAGATCGATATTCGGAAGTTCTTGAGTAGAAATTCATGTAATTACTCGGAGCAGAAGACTGTCCCTGGGTCTGAAAGGTAAACTGTTTCATTTGGATCTTAAGGTTTGTGCTAACTACGCAATCTTTATTGTATATATTGTCATGGCAATTCTGTTTCGCTAGCCCAAATGGACCAAAATTGTTTGAAAGTGTTACTTTACTTCTCCACATTGTAACACCCATTGTCTCTTACTATTTGAATTACAACCAACTTTGTCAACATGAAACAATTAGTCACTATATATTAAATTCTGAATATCGCTTTTGACAATCTTTGTGTATATAACATAAGTAATTATTTGTGTTAGTCTTTTGTCATATTTTAGTTATAACCTTTTTTAGTATTGTATTCTTTATCGCTTAAACTTTACTTTCTTTGTCTGATTTAGCTTTGCTCAGTATTTCACAAATGTATTTAAAGAAAATATTTTTGACCTACTCACTACTTTGTTACCCATTATTCTCTTTGGATATCATGTTAATTCAATTGTGCATTTTTTTTGCGCTATTTTTGTTTGTTAAACAAACTTTTCTCTGGTGTTCTATCGTATACAGAAAATTAGATGGCCAGATCATAGTCATTTAAAAAAATGTTGGCCGAGCTAGTTAACTTTTAGGCCGTTGGTGCAATGAATGAACTAGAAATCCCATTTTTGCACATTATTATCAAAGAGTTGCCTATCAATAGTCTAGAGCACAGTGTTTATTTAACGTAAGAAACTAGATTAGCTACAAAAATAATTCTTTTTTTTATACAACTACTGAGGATTTTATAATGCAACAAATGATGTTTTATTGACTGCAGGTTTGTAAAATGCTCAATACAAGTACAACACCGAGAGCTATTTATTATGCCAGAGAATCTCTCCTGTGACCATAGAGAAACTGTAGCGATCTCCAGCCAACATTACCACGTATAATAGTTATAATAACGAAAATCTGAAACAACTAAAACATGTAAATAAAGTTTTCCATACATATAAAAAAAAAAACAACTGTAGGCTAAATAAAGTGTTCATCTATTGACAAGTCTTAACGATTATGCACGCATAAAAGGTCAAAAAGAAGAACATTTCCAGTCTTATTCGATCATTTTCTTCGAAACATGTCTGTGTGCTATGTTACTGGTTGTACGAAAATATGTAGAGAATTAAATTTTATTTCATTTCAAAAAGATGGCGCCAAAAGAAAACGATTGATTGTGAATGTCAGATTTGAAGAATCACCTATTTATAATCCCAAGCTTGATGCAAAAGAATTTTCGTGTTGTTGTTTTTTTATGAATCTCCGCATTGTGTTTTTTTAATTACCAAGGACGCAACTCTTGACTAACTTATTTTATAAACAAAAGCTACATTTAGCCTAACGCGACTAACACTTTGAGAGTATTAATTATCGCCTACTCACTTTTGATGTTAAAAACGGATTCCTCATTAATAATCTTGTAGCCGTTGTATATTTCTAAAAGACCAGAACTGGCTGTCGATGTTGAAATCAATTGTCAAACAGCACCAAAAGCATGATTTTTGTTTACGAAAATGGCGGTAAATTTCACCGGAAGTTCACGATCATTCCAGTTCAAAAGGTCACACTTAATTAAGACTTGTCAATACTGAACATAAACCTGAAATGAAGTTTCCCATTCATTCTGTCAATAAAATTGTTTAACCAAAGACTCAAATGTCTGTAGGCCTAAATGAAATTTACTTGAACACATCAAGTCTCATTTATTATTTATTCTTTTTTTCAAAACATGCTACATTATTACTGAGTTACACTTTTAAAAATATGTATTATCGAAATGGCAGCGACCGTTAAAAAACATCCAAAAAAAAAAGTAATGGAGAAAGTCTGGCTACAAGTCTGGCTACAAGTTACAAGTTCAACATTTTCAAACAATTGAAACTTTCCAGACATTGGTTACATCCTAGCTATCTTTATTTGAAGGAGTTTTTTTTTTTCAAACTGATCAATAATTTGTTGCCGCTAGGATGAATAAACGAGCTAAACGAGAAAAAAGAATAGCTTTAATGGAACTACGTTTCTATAGCATGGTCACACAGTACCTTTGTCCTCTTCATCCCATAGCATGACCATACAGTGCCTTGGTCCTGTTAATAGCGTGCCCACACAGTATAATTGTCCTTTCCACACATGCCCACACAGTACAATTGTCCTTTCCACACATGCCCACACAGTACAATTGTCCTTTTCACACATGCCCACATAGTACAATTGTCCTTTTCACACATGCCCACACAGTACAATTGTCCTTTCCACACATGCCCACACAGTACCATTGTCCTCTCAATAGCACAGCCACAAAATATAATTGTCCTGTCCATAGCTTGACCACCCAGTACCATAGCGAAGTCCAGCGTGGTACCGTAATCCTCTCTGCAATGAATGCAACAGTACGCAAGTCAGACAGTGTTAGGTCAGCGCCTTATTTTTATTATCTTCTCGTTTGATCTTTTCATTACAATAATTTTTTACTGCCACGAGGTCAAACACTGAACAAAGCGCTGTTTACTACTAGAGACTCAATAATGTAAACTCTACTATAAGAATTTAGTATTTACGTGTAGATAAAGTAATGCTCAATATAATTCAATGAATGCTTGTTTTTTTTATACATTACTAAAAAACGGATATAGCGAGTGAACAATTAAAATGTGTGACGTTTAAGATTAATTTTTAACTGATAGCTTTTATTTACCTGATACACACTCTACTTTGTTTTACACCATTTAAACCGTATACACCTTCTATTTTATTCCTAGAAATATTTATAGATTTTTTTAGTGCTTTTTTTTCTTTCCGGCACCTTTTTTTTTGGTATGTCTTTATGAGTTCCGGTACCCTTTTTATAGGAGTTCCGGTACCTTTTTTTTATAGAAAAAAAGCACTGGATTTTTTTACATATACGTTCGCGCAGTCTAGGCCTTTACAAAAAAAGTCAAGAAAGCACATCACACTCTGAAAATGTCAGGAGTACCCCTTCTGTGTTCGTGGTGGTATTTGGTCAGTCAGTAACATGTCATAAGTATTGGAGTAAACATATATCATGTATAGTAATTTTAGTTAGTATAAAAGGTATGTGTAGAATCCACGGCACATATTTCGCATTGCGTTCTTAGTTGTAGTCGGTTAAGTTCGCGTTAGTGTATTCATTCATAAGGTCTTGAGTCTAGTTTAATGTTTGATAAAAGTAATCTATCCCCGGTACTGGAGGTACTAGAAGGTATCTCTTGAGTCTACCCAGCTGACATTCGTTTTAGGGAGAACTAAAGACGGCTGGGTATTGTGCTGGACTTGTAAAAAGTAACTTGTTAACGTTGTTCCAGCGAGAGGCATCACCAGGGGGGAGAGGGGGGGGTTAGCATGCGTAGGAGTATGGGCCCTGAATGTAAGTTGAAGAACGCATGTGGCAGTGATACAAGGCTGCCTCATGGGAGCTGGAAGAGTTCTTGGAGCAGTCCATGTTTATCTACCATGCATAGTATCAATCATTGCAGAAATCTTTAGCCAACCCAAATTCCTTTTAACTTTTTTTTGCCACCAGACAGCACTGATCCGCCAACTATCTGTCTTCCTTGAATTTAATACTTAGAAGATTTTAAAATGCTTACGACTAGAGACAAAAAAAAACAACACGAAAAAAAATACAGACAGAAATGTCAAATGGAAGCGCTTGACATGTCTAAACTAGGCTAGGTAAGTCTCTGCATGTATGCTAATAACAGCAGCTGACCTCCCGCCTACCAAAACATTCCTCCCATAGTCACCACCAATAATGCTTGATATTTTATTAACAACGCCTCCCCTTCCGAAACCCTTACCTTCATCCCCCCTTTCACACACAAACACCAACATTACGTAGTAAATACGTGGTACTCTTGTGGCTAACAGGTGACCAGATGACCACGATTGAAGAAATCAACAACTTCAATTGCTCTCATTATTATTACTTTTGTTCAGTTTATGAAAAATGGCGATATTATAAATATGTGTGTGTGAGTGTGTGTGGGTGTGCGTTTGTAAGTATGTGCGTGTGTGTGTGTGAGTATATATGTGTGAGTATATGTGTGTGATTATATGGGTGTTAGTTTATGCGTGTGAGTATATGTGTGTGATTATATGGGTGCTAGTTTATGCGTGTGAGTATATGTGTGTGAGTATATGTGTGTGAGTATATGTGTGTGATTATATGGGTGTTAGTTTATGCGTGTGAGTATATGTGTGTGATTATATGGGTGTTAGTTTATGCGTGTGAGTATATGTGTGTGAGTATATGGGTGTTAGTTTATGCGTGTGAGTATATGTGTGTGAGTATATGTGTGTGAGTTTATGTGTGTGAGTATATGTGTGTGAGTTTATGTGTGTGAGTATATGTGTGTGAGTATATGTGTGTGAGTATATGTGTGTGAGTTTATGCGTGTGAGTATATGTGTGTGAGTTTATGTGTGTGAGTATATGTGTGTGAGTTTATGTGTGTGAGTATATGTGTGTGAGTATATGTGTGTGAGTATATGTGTGTGAGTATATTTGTGTGAGTATACGTGTGTGAGTATACGTGTGTGAGTATATGTGTGTGAGTATATGTGTGTGAGTATATGTGTGTGAGTATATGTGTGTGAGTATATGTGTGTGAGTATATGTGTGTGAGTATATGTGTGTGAGTATATGTGTGTGAGTATATGTGTGTGAGTATATGTGTGTGAGTATATGTGTATGTTAGATTATATGCTTGATTACTTGTTATGTTCTTACTTTACCTCTCTGTAATGTCACAGAATTAAGATCTCCATAATGTCTATATTTAAAAAATAAATATGTTAGGTCTTAGCCAGGCCATTATGTTGCAGTGTAATTATACTTCCTGGTCCAAAGTATGTTACTGTAGACTAGTGTAGACCGTCTCGTTGTTATTAGTTTTTGTTAGTGACGCGTAGTGGAATGAGTTAACCTTCCTGACACGTTCAAAATAAGACACTCGTTAGTTTGTGAATTATGGCTTCCAGCGACAGTTCTCTCTCTCCAACTCAATTTGTGTGTTGAAATAGTTCTTTAATTTGTACTTTTCTATGCCTGCTATACATTCATTCAGCAGTTTTAATTTATTTTATGTACTTATGCCCATTTTGAAACCTACATTTACCATTGTTTCTTCTCTGTGGGGCGTCCGGAAGCTGGGGAGAGAACAAATGCTAATTCATGGTTTTTGATAAATGTTGTCAAAATATTAACACATTGTCAAAATACTATTAATAAAATTATACAATCTTATGAAATTTACTTAGCTGCTTATGACTATATTTTGAATGTTGCCATTATGTATTTATTTTAATTATTATGTTCTTTGACAGCTATTTTATGCAAATACGTCTTCTTGCATCCTGCTAAGCTCCGATGATTTCCCTTCAAAGCCATCCGCGTACGCGCATGTGCTTTCCAAATGTTATAGACCCATTACAACTACATATTGAGCTTCTTCTATGTTCCCAAAGATATATATATACGTTTAGTATATAAATGTATATATCCACTTTATATTTCCTTTTAACCTGTCTCTCTTATTCTTTATCGCTCCCCGTGGAGCATAAGGCAGCAACTAAATTCCGCCATGCATCCTTTCCTGGGCCATCTCATGCCATGTTTAGTTGGTGGCCTTTGCTTTATCGTCCATCGTGGCCGTGTGGCAGCGTTCGGCTGGCGTACCGAAGGTCCCGGGCTCGAATCCTGGTGCATGCTAGGATTTTTTCCCGGGTCTGGAGGGTGTCCCTGAGTCTACCCAGCTCTGATGGGTACCTGACCTTAGTTGGGGTAAAGTAAAGGCGGCTGTGCATAGTGCTGGCCACATAATCACCTAGTATGCAGTAGCCACGGAAACTGGTGAACGCTGCTTCACCGGCCCTATGGATCAATTTGGTCCGACGGGATACTTTACTTTTTTTTTTTTGCTTCATCGTCCATCGTTCTTCTCCAAGTTCCCATTGGTCATCCCCTTCTCCTTTTTCTTGATGTTGTCCATTTCAAAGCAATGCTAGGGAGTCTTTTTCTATCCATGCAAAGAACGTGACCCAACCATCTCCATCTTTTTTTTCTTCATTTCTTCCAATATTTTGTTTAAAAACATGCATTATAATGATATTGCATTTATTGTGTAATAAATTGTTAAACTGGGATATTGTGGAGTTGACTTAGTGCTATTAGAGCAATAGATATAAACAAAGGAAATATAAGAGATGATTGTATTATTATAAAAATGCTATTCGTCGTAAACATCATGTTCCTAAATGATCAAAAAATAAACTTTTTTTGTAAGTACACAACACCACGAAGAAAGATATATATTCTATACTAGCGCAGAGAAGAAAAATGGATTCCATGAGATTAACAAAAACCATAATGTAAATCTCATAAAATAAGGAATAAAAAAATCGTGTGTCTGTACAGTTTACATTATTTTATAAACAATGCCTAGGATGTCAATTTTTATGTCATAAAAAATAAACTCGAAAGCCAATCCGCGTATTAAAATATCAGCGAGCCCTGGAAATATGAGATTTTTTGAAAAAAAACAAAAAACATGTTAATGATTCAGAATGATTTATTTAATTTGCTAGAAATTCTGTCGTGAATAAATTATTCGTACTTGCATTTTTTTGGTCATATTCTACGTGTAATTTTAGATGTTCTTGTAATTATATTTTTGTTCAAGTGTTTTATTTAGTGTTACGTAAAAAAACACTGTATAACATAAGCATCCATTAGCCTGACAAAGTTTAATTAGAAAATTTTTTTTGGTTCAAATTTCTTCAACCTTTTGGGAATTACGAAAACATGCCACACCCTCTTCTGGACCTATAAAAGTGTGAGGAAAAAGAAACATAATAAAGAAAGAATATAACAATAATGACATTACTTCTGCAACAAGTAATTTCAAACCTCGCTAATAGAAGCTGACAGTAAGTCCATTATGACAAATCTTTCAGCAGATAGACATCGCGGTTCTCTGACAAACAGAACTATGGGATTGATAGATCTTATGAAATCAATAATCAGCTTCCCCCCCCCCCCCCTCGCCTACCGCTTTGTTGATGTTATTGTTTTTATCACTGTGTTATTTACAAAGTGTAAATCAGTTCATTATCGGATTTTTCAAAAAAGAACTGATAAAAGAGAATCTGAATAAAGAACTACAATCACTATGTTAAATTTGCTTACCTTGCCTTACATGAAAGTATAGATAGGCCTATGCTTTGCATTTCTGCCTCAGTTTATCACACAACTAGGTTTGTATTTTTGCCTAAAGTCTAAAGTATCAACTTTTTGTTTGGGTTTGAATAGCTAAAGTTGATCAATAATAAGACATTGTCAATAAGTATAAATAAGTAACTGGGTCGGAGAAGTCGAACTGGTAATGGCGGACGAAGTGCTTCAGGAAAAAGGAATACTAAAACTAAAACTAGATTGTACATTCAGATATAATATTTATCGTGGTCATCATTTAGATCTCACATTTGAATATTACGCCTGGGGGGGATGTTAAGTCGATGGTGGTGAATTCATATTGTTTTACACGTTAGGAGTAAAAGGAAAAAAAATAGTAATTTAAAAACTTAGACAAATTATAGAACTTTATAAAACAGGGTTGCTGAAAGTTTTGAGAATGCCACCACCAGTGCCAGCTCAATGCCAGCTCAATGCCAGCTCAATGTATATGTAACACAATGCCACCACCAATGCCAGCTCAATGCCAGCTCAATGTGTATGTAACACAATGCCACCACCAATGCCAGCTCAATGCCAGCTCAATGCCAGCTCAATGTATATGTAACACAATGCCACCACCAGTGCCAGCTCAATGCCAGCTCAATGTGTATGTAACACAATGCCACCACCAATGCCAGCTCAATGTATATGTAACACAATGCCACCACCAATGCCAGCTCAATGTATATGTAACACAATGCCACCATCAGTGCCACCACCAGTGCCACCACCAGTGCCACCACCAATGCCAGCTCAATGTATATGTAACACAATGCCACCACCAATGCCAGCTCAATGTATATGTAACACAATGCCACCACCAGTGCCAGCTCAATGTATATGTAACACAATGCCACCATCAGTGCCAGCTCAATGTATATGTAACACAATGCCACCACCAATGCCAGCTCAATGTGTATGTAACACAATGCCACTACCAGTGCCAGCTCAATGTATATGTAACACAATGCCACTACCAGTGCCAGCTCAATGTATATGTAACACAATGCCACCACCAATGCCAGCTCAATGTATACGTAACACAATGCCACCACCAGTGCCACCACCAGTGCCAGCTCAATGTATATGTAACACAATGCCACCACCAGTGCCAGCTCAATGTATATGTAACACAATGCCACCACCAATGCCAGCTCAATGTATATGTAACACAATGCCACCACCAGTGCCAGCTCAATGTATATGTAACACAATGCCACCACCAGTGCCAGCTCAATGCCAGCTCAATGTGTATGTAACACAATGCCACCACCAATGCCAGCTCAATGTATATGTAACACAATGCCACCACCAATGCCAGCTCAATGTATATGTAACACAATGCCACCATCAGTGCCAGCTCAATGTATATGTAACACAATGCCACCACCAGTGCCAGCTCAATGTATATGTAACACAATGCCACCACCAATGCCAGCTCAATGTATATGTAACACAATGCCACCACCAGTGCCACCACCAGTGCCACCACCAGTGCCACCACCAGTGCCAGCTCAATATATATGTAACACAATGCCACTACCAGTGCCAGCTCAATGTATATGTAACACAATGCCACCACCAATGCCAGCTCAATGTATATGTAACACAATGCCACTACCAGTGCCAGCTCAATGTATATGTAACACAATGCCACCACCAATGCCAGCTCAATGTATATGTAACACAATGCCACCACCAATGCCAGCTCAATGTATATGTAACACAATGCCACCACCAGTGCCAGCTCAATGTATATGTAACACAATGCCACCATCAGTGCCAGCTCAATGTATATGTAACACAATGCCACCACCAGTGCCAGCTCAATGTATATGTAACACAATGCCACCATCAGTGCCAGCTCAATGTATATGTAACACAATGCCACCATCAGTGCCAGCTCAATGTATATGTAACACAATGCCACCACCAATGCCAGCTCAATGTATATGTAACACAATGCCACCACCAGTGCCACCACCAGTGCCAGCTCAATGCCTATGTGACACTGTCAGTTACCTCGGGAGATTTGTATTTAAAGGCGCTATCACGGATCTTCTAAATCATAGGTTCTCAACCTTTTTCGGCTCACCGCCCCCTTTTAATTTTTTTTTTCCGCTTACCGCCCCCCCCCGCAACTTTCTTTTAGCGCCCACCCCCTCCCCCGTCCGTCCATCTGGACTATAGTTTCCGCAATTTTTTTTAGGCGGACTAGATTTTTGTATGATTAATTATCTTTAAAAAAACTGAAAAGGAAACATATTGTAAGAATTAATAGATAAAAAAATTGCCTTAACAAAAGGTTTCAATAAATTAATGCGAATCGTTTGCCTGATGTGTTGCTAGCCATTTGTCTATTTTTTTTTCCTTAGGTCTAAATAATCAATAATACTTGTTATATTACAAAACAGAACTTGTTCGGCATCACTATTGAATCAAATGTGGAAACAATTTTTGTTTAAAGTCAGATAATTAGCCCGTTTTATTTGAGCTAATATTTTTTTTTTTTCATAAGAAATAAAAGACTCAAACTTTGAGATGATCAAACTGTAAAAAGTATTTGAAAATTATATAAATATTATATGACTAAAGAATTTATATGTATATTTTCAAACATTACAATAACTACCCAGATTGTATAATTACTACTTATCTATACCGTTTAACCATATAATTACTCTACATCATACCGCTTAAAATACAAAAAGGACATTAAAATTTCGGTTAAACTGAGATCAAAATAGCATTAAATTAATATTAGCAGATTTAAGGGCGACAGTGATCGGTCAGCAGGGTTGACAGTCCGGTGAACCAACCACAGGACCAACTGGTCGCACACTATATTTGCAAAATACAGACCCCTACTTCATCGAAAAGTCATTGCGATTCCTATTTCTTATTAATATAATAATATGTAGGCATACTGTTGGGGGATAACAGATATTTTGCGGCACTTTCGTTTATATAACATTTCATCCTCCAAAAACTAATCGATTAAAATAGCTTAGGTGTTTAAATATATCGGGTACGTTTGTACCGCCCACTTGCCCTTCACCGCCCCCCAATCGCCCCCGGGAATGTCAGCGCCCCCCTTAAGCTTCTTACCGCCCCCCCCCGGGGGGGGGGGGCGATATCGCCCCGGTTGAGACACTATGTTCTAAATAGTGAAAAGGTGAACGTAATAAATAAAATATTGTTTCAGACGAATTTAAAATTATAGAGAGAAAGAGGGAATTAGGGAGAAGAGAGAGAGACAGGGAAAAAAAAAAGAAAAAAATCACATTTAACGACACGCTAAGATGGTCGGCTGTCAAATCTCTAGTGCAGTGGTCTCCAACCTACGTCCCGCCAACCGGATGCGGCCCACGAGGCCTTCTCCCATCCGGCCCTATGTGACCTTTTTATCTACGAAAAATAATTACGGAAATTACTTGTATCCTCTCTTGGCAAGATCAGTCGCCGCTTACGTGGACGTTATGTTTTTACCTAAATAATATAGGGGCGCGTAGTAGTGTGTTATGCGCATGAATCGCTGGACAGCTGTCCCACCTCTCAACTGCATGTGTTCATTATAGGTGTGGATGAAGACAAACATAACACAAGAGCTGGCTGCCCTACATAGCATGTATGGAGAGGATATATTGAATGAGTTACAAAAAGATATTTGCTGATTATAACTTGGACTGGACTAACCTCAGTTGCCTGAGTGTTGATGTCTGTTATAAAATATTATAATTAGTTATAAAAATTGGATCCCAGAGCATTCGCAATCAAATTAACTCTTAAATTGTCGACTTTTTCCTCGGGGTCTCCACATTACAATGAAGAAGAAGAAAGAGAAGAAAGAGAAGAAGAAGGAAAGAACAGACATGAGGGCATAAAGAAAGGCTTGGTTGGACAAGTGAAGCAGGTGTGTAATGAGACAAACATTCCACAACCAATGTTCCAGCTTTGTATTGTTTGTTCACCAGCAAGTTTTGTGTTCTAAATATGTAGACATTAGCAGTGTACTGAATCCTGTGGAGAAGTTGTTTACTTTTTTTTATAAGGTCACGTGAGCTCAACCATAGACAGTTCAGACACATGTTGAAATATACAGACACAGAATCACAAGATTTACCATATTAGTAAATAAAACACAGCAGTAAGATGGCTAAGTTGTGAGAAAGTTCTGAGCAGATTATTTTTTGTTAAGAAAGGAAATAGGTGACTTACTGGAAAATAAAGGCAAGCCACAGAAATTACTGTCTGATAAAGAGTGGGTATGGAAATTGGCCTTTGCTGTATATGTATCTCATTTAAATTTTATGAACCTAAAACTACAAGGAGAGTAAAATCTAGTTTCTGATCTATACACCAACGTAAAGGCCTTCAGATCCAAACTTGTCTTGTTTTTGGAACAAGTAGGCTACATGCTTACAACTTGAAGCACTTTCAGCAATGCAAGGTCTTTATGGCTGAAGCTAATTGAGTTTCCCACGTCGTTTGCAAGCGAGATCATCAAAGACCTCCAGCCGCAGTTTCAGTAGTGCGATTCTGACTTGGAACCAAAGGCAGAAGAAGTGAGACTGCTTCAAAACCTATTTAAATTAGTTGTGGCCAGTTGCATAGTTGAACTGCAGCTGGAGGTCACTGAGTTGCAAGCAAATGACCTCCTTAGAGACAAGTTCAAGGAATGACTGGTGGGTTTTTACCAGTTTTTACCCAAGGATGACTTTCCTTATGTCAAAACTTTTGTAGCACGGTACCTTTGAAACAACATTCCTCTGTGTAGAAACATTTAAAAGAATGAAATACGTGAAGGACAATTTGAGAACAAATTTGTCAGATAATAATCTCAGGTCACTGTTGATGTTAGGAACATCAAATCTAAAGCCATAAATGTCTGCTGCTTTGGTATCCATGAAACAATTTCACCATTCCCACTAATACATGTGTCCATGTGTAGTGTATCAATGTGTTATTAAATAATAACTGAATAAAATTATATTAAATAAATGATTAAAGACAACATCCATGTTTTGATTCTTTTTTATTTGGACCTCGAGTGTGCAGTCGGTCCCCGAGTTGCTGCTTGATAGTTAATGCGGCCCTCGAGCTGAAATCTTCGGAGACACCTGCTCTAGTGCATATGTATACAGCAGGGATGTTATCAACCTTACTCCCAGTGGAGTGCCGAAAAAATCTTGTGGGCTTGGGTAATGTTCCCTTGGGGGGGGGGGGGGGGAGGGGGGTACTCAGAGCACCAGGAAATATAGGGTCCGCTCTTGCAACCGCTGGTCAGGGGAGGGGGGCACAAACATTGCGATGTCATCAACATGAGCTCAAGGAGGACTACGGGCAATTTTGTGTGTGTGTGTGTGGAGGGGGGATGGGGGCATATTTACGACAGTTCTTCAATCGCATTCGTCAACTTTTTCCATGGTGCATGACATTTTCCAACTAGCTCTATGTAGGATAAACTCTTGATTTAATTACCAATATCTTTATACAGCTTTTTGTTTACCTTGCCTGTTGGTGGCTAGACGAGTAACTACACTGGTTGTATGGTAGAAGAAATTATAAACATTTAACAAGATTTACTATACATTGGAAACATTTTTGAGTTTGTCTTATTGTAATCATTGCTTACGCACCCTTACTTAAGTTTTCCAATGTGCCTTTGTTTTGTTTTTCAAAAACATTATGTTCAACGTCTTTAATTAAGCATACATTTTATTAATTCTAGAACAAAGATATTTGTCTAATTTATTTAATAAATATAAGAGGTTTTAATACAAGCATTATATTATGTAATCGAAGTAATTGTTAATGTTTTTAATACACCTTAAATCGATTTAAACAATGCAGTAAAAGTTATTTACAACTGTTTACCGTAATATAATTTTATACTTCTAATTATATCTTGAAATAAATACCATAATACTTGATTTGTATAAAGAAATAATAATTAACAAAAAATGTTAATTATATTACAAAACATAACTTGTCTGGCATCACTAAAATCAAATAGGAAAACTTAATAATTAACATGCTTTCATTGCGTTAATAATTCTAAGTCTCTTATTCTTCCTTTATAAATAAATCAATGGTTTACAATTTCTAACTTTAAAATGATGAAACTATCTTGTGTGTAAATTTTTATACATTACATTGAGTGCCTAGTTTTTAAGACTAGTATGCCTCAATCCCTTTTAATGGTAGTCCCGTTGTCATTCTGATTGAAAAAAACACACTCTTTTACAAGATCTAATTATAGATCAATATATTATCTTACCATAATATAAACAATTCTATACATATATATTCAGTGTGCACGCAAACGTCATTTACATTGAACAATGTGAATTTATAGATTAGATAACTAATTATTTGTATGTCAGTTTTTTTTTTGTTGTGTTGAAAAAAGCTGCATATTTTGGATCCTCTAAACGGAATCGGAATAACGTAGAATTGAATTCAGAATTCTTGAGAAAAACCGATTCTCAATATGATACCCAGACGGTGAAAGAAATTTATTATCGTAATATCTAACAGTATTGTGTTGACATCTGCATGGTTATAAAGCGCGTTTGCTTTTGGCCTAGACCTTGCTATGGCGCCATATAGGCTACATTGTCTTAGAATTTGTTTTTTTGTTTTTAAACACGACAAAGCAGGTTGACTTTCAGGCTGTTGGCACACCGAATGATATAGAAATCCTTCTTTATGGCATACTATTATCAAAAGGTGTTCGGCCCCTGATCTTATAGCATGACACAGCTCTATTTATAGCCCACTTCAACGCTGTTCCACTTATCGGTGGTTTACCCCATAAATATGGCCCGCGTTCTCGATGGTAAACACTACAACTTAGTGCCACGAAAAGGCACAATCTAAACTTTTACTCGCTATTACTTTATAGCTGACTTATGTTTTTTTTTTAAATGTGTTCCCAACTCTGTGAAGCCGGCTGGTCCAGCGGTTAGTTCACCGGACTGTCAGTGTCAACCAAAAACCAACTGACACGTCGCGGGTTCTATCCCTGCTACCGACGGATCCCTGTCGCCCTGCAGGAGTTTTGGGCCTAGTAGACGTAAAAATCTTATATCTAGAAACAACGTCTGTAAACTTATAAGCAAATTATCATGCTTGTCTTTCAGGTTTGACCATAAGCTTATGAGATGGGTCCAAACTAACGGATCAAAGGGCTACAATAGAAAATGATTTTAAAACTTAGAATTATTTTTACTTTTCCTACATAGTTGCTACATAATTATTTTGCGAACTATTACAGCTATATTTATCTATAGATACATAAAGTAGACTGTGTTTGGATTGTAGGATTTCCATTGGTTGAATTAAAGACACGTGACTTTATTGTCTTTTTTTTTTTACTTTTGCGATTTCACTTCCTACATGTGTCCTCCCTATCTCAGTGATTAGAACCATCGACTGGCACACGAGTGACTTGGGTTCGCTTCCCCGCTGATAACTTTTTAAAATTTTCTGTAGAGAAATGCTTTGCCTATATTATCATGATTTTCAGTGTTTCTAATTATTTTCAATAAGTAAAGCCCTAATAATTATATTTTACATTTCATTTTTTGATTTATTGCAGTCGTAATTTAGTATAACAATTATAACTTTACTGTACTACTTAGTGTAGTAAAAACACATTATTAAAATCAATTTGTGTGAATTCTATATAGGTTTAAACCTATAATTTTACTTATCCCATGTTTTTTAAATGATGCATATTTTCAAGATCTTTACTTTACCTAACTGTTGTAAAAAATAAATAAATTTGTCAAATTCTTTGTTATCCAAATTAATAATTAGTACATCCAAATCTAATTTTTTTAAAGCTTAATATTGGGGATGACAACATAGCCTATACCTATATGTTATAAATATAATATATTTAAGAACGAAAGAATGTGCCGTTTGTTCTTCAATGTATGCTTAATCGTTGCTCCGGGCAACGCCGGGTAATTTAGCTAGTATATATATTTGTATATTTTTTTCTTCTTAGTTTTGCACTTACAAACTGATGTAGCTGGGGCCACCTTCATGGCTGCTGGGAGCTCCGCCCCTGAGCTAGCCACTGCAGTTATAGGAGTGTTTATAGCTAAGGTAAGGCATTCATTATTTGCTATAGAGAGAGAAAGAGAGTCAAGTAAGTAATTCCATCGGAGTAAATTGACACATAAAGCTGATGCAGAGAATTCACTAGTTCCCGATGCCAGGAGATTATGTGGCCAACACAATGCCCAGTCGTGTTTACTTTGCCATAACAAATGTCAGATAGGCTACCCCAGCCTCTGTACCCACAGGCCGCATCGTGTAGAAACCACCGGTAACCTTGGTATGCGACCCTCACCCCACCCCCACGGTTCACGGTTCACCCCTGAATATCGTTACACCCTGGACGTAAGAGCCGGAAGCTCGTCCGTTTTTTTTCTTGGAGGCAGTTATAGTAAAGGTAGTGCTACCCATCAAAGCTGGGTGGACTTAGGGACACCCTCCAGATAGGGAGATAATCCAAACCTTTGGAACCTTCGATATGCCGTTCGAACGCACTTCCACAGTGCCATAGAAAGAGAGAGAGAGAGAGTGAGAGAAAGAAAGAGAAGAAGAAATGGTGAAAGATATAAATCTGCGGCTCCCTTTATTTAAAATTTAAAGACCAAGTGAAGAGCTTTTTATCAAAATTGAGTTAACATTTGATTTTGATAGTAAATAGTGTATTCAGTATCTGAATGTTAATAAAAAACATTTATACAAAATATCAAAGATAAATTTTAAGTAATTAGTTCAATATTTGCAATTAAATGTGTGTGTTTTTCGGAGGAATACTCCAAATCTCGTAGCCAATTGAGATGTTTTTATTTCCGGCAATATAGGAAAGTGACGTAACATAAAGGATTCCGACTAGGAAAAATGAATATTGTCATGTGTTTTGAATCTATTGCCACATGTTTTGAATCTTTTCCCGGTTCTTATTTTTAACAAAATGGTTAAATATAGATTTATAGCGTCTATTTTTATTTATTTATTTCCCTTGTGATACGTCACTGCCGTATGAGGCTATTCCAAATCTCGTTCCTTTGAGAAAAACCTCTTCACTTGGTCTTTAAAAGAACGTAATAAGATTTAAGCACTGACATATATATATATATATATGTATATGTTCTTACATCGTTTCTCTTCATTCTACATATTAAAAATACTTAACTTAGATAACAATTAATGATCTTTAGACCTTTTAACAGTTAGTATAGTTTTATTACTTTCATCATAACTCACTTTGTGCAACGCAAAGTTTCATTTTATATAGATCAATTATGTAAATTATATTTCCTCTAAAGTTTTATGGACTAAATTGTGTTACATTATTATTTCTACGACCTTATAAGTCGACTTAACAGCCAATCCATATTTTATGTGGTTGTGTTGAATACTTTTTTAAAGCTTTTCATTGGAGACAATTTATTGGTTTTATTCAGTGTGGGCATGATGCATTTATTCATGCACATGTTGTGATCCCCAATTATTATTGTGGCTATTTGTATTATGTTTAAAACTGTCTTATTTTCGTTTTTTGCTATCTGACAAATAAATTGTTTGTTTTTTCCTTAACTACGCAAAGAATATATTATACGTAAAAAAAAATGGGATTGTTTATTGTCGTACCTTATATATAGCAGAAGCTACTTCTATAAAGAAGATTTATGCATCGTATGCTCGTTCGTTGTCTAAGTCTAGTCTTGCATTTTGAATGGCGTTTTAAATTATGTTAAGTTACTGGTTTTCCTAGTTAATTCAGGCAACCCATTTCATGCCGGAAGCCACTCAAGAAGGAATAGTATTTATAAGCATTTGTTCTCGCATAGGGTATAAAAAATAGTTTTTGTCCTTATATTTATCCGAGTATTGTAAAAGATTGTTATTGTGTTGTATTTCTAAGTTAGAATTTAATGCCTTATGTATTATGACTACTTTACTCTTTGCCCATCTGTCCTCTAATGTTTCTAGGTTTAGTGATTTAATTGTTGGTTTTACTCTTGTCAGTTGTGAATAATCGCTGGGAAGGAACCTTGAAGTTCTTTTTTGAATTTGTTATAGACTCTAATTTGTTTTTGATTTATCTATTTGATGAATTCCATAGAGAAGATGTTTATTCTAGTATAGGTCTAATGTGTGATAGCACTTAAAAGTAAGTTAAAAGGTTTCCTTTAGGAATCAAGCGGCATTCACACTTCCCAACCACCTGAAACTTTCAACCGTTTACATAAATTAATTTACAATGTTTATTTTGAGCACTTACTATGCGACGTTATCGTGTTCTTTGTGAGTAAGAGGGAAGTGTACAATCGTTATAGACATTGGTAAAAATATTGCTGAGATTTCCTTTTTAATGGTAGTAGTTGTTTGTTTGAAGTTGTTTTCTTGTTTCACGCGGAAATAGTAATGTGTGTTTTTAATTAACGCATCCGGGGAACCAGCTTGATAGGTTTAACTTTACACCCACGTGCTTTAATTATCATAAACCTTCAGTATTTCATTAAGCTTTAATTTATTATCATAAGCCTTCAGTATTTCATGAGCCTTTAATTATCATAGGCCTATTCATAAACAGTCAGTATTTATCTAGTTTACTGTAGAACTCAATAAACGAACAACTGTCTCTCTCTTTCTTTCTCTCTCTTTCTCTCTCTTTCTCTCTCTCTCTTTCTCTCTCTCTCCCTCTCTCTCTCTCTCTCTCTCTCTCTCTTTCTCTCTCACTTTTTGTTTTGAAAAGTTTCTTTTGAAACCAGGAGACTGGCCGTAATACCGGCAGTATCGACCGACCTGGTCTAGTATTTGGCATTGAGCTTAAACCACCGTTTCATTTGGCAAGTGATAAAAGCCTGTTTCTTTTTTTTTTTTAAACCCCCCTTCCTTTCAACAATGTTTTTTTTCTATATTTGATTTTAGACTAATTACTCTGTTGGCAGTGGGGCTTGTGGTGGCTATTGAATGTTATCGTAATAAAAGAGTCAATAACGCAATGCAGTAGCAATCATTTAGAATTTAGAACGTTACAAATAGCCTAATCAGAAAGTCAACGAATGCTCGAAACTTTGACGGGAAATTACAATGGCTGCCCTAATCAATTGTGCCCTAATCAATTGTGCAGTATGACATTCTATCGGAAAAGACAAGGCTAATAACATAATGTCCCGTAATATTTCAACGGCTATAGTGACAAAATAAGACATGAATGTATATGAAAAGCGTTCAAATCATACCTGTAGTTTTTCACAAACGTATTCTCAAAAAAGTATTAAATACCATTGACCAGATCTTGGCGCATGGTGTACATTTAGACCTGGTAAAACCCGTTGGCATAGAACTTTATTATACATTATTATACGTACATACTTATATCTCATCTATAGGCCTATGTTTTTTATGTATATGTATGAATATAATTTATATGATTTAGAGTATAATGTATATTAAAGTTTAGACGTAGCTTTTATGTGAATGCCTTTGATAATACCTTAGTAAAATGTCATAGTATAAATATAGACCTCTATAATCCTAGTTTTTCGGATTGAGATAAATCCATAATATGCTAATTTTTCTGCATTAGTCTTCCGTAGATTTTGTTCTTTGCCACCGACAAAGAAAAGAAGAAACAAAAAAGCAAAGTTAAAAGCTTAATAAATGATATAAAAAATAGGAGGAATTCTGTCAGTAGTGTGTCTATAATAAGGATTTAACTATGCGTTTCATCAGCAAAAACTGATTTTCAGAGTTTGGGATAGGGTTGAGCTGAGAATTGGATGCGATGAGCTGTCATCCGCTTCACGACTATGATCCAAATTTTAGCTCGATAGTATAATCGGAGGTGGGGCAAATAGCCTTCCGTCGAAGACATGTGAGCCACAAAGTTTCGCGAAATTAATATATAGGATCCAAAAAACTAAAGAAACCTGATTCATTCAGCACAATAGGGTTCTGCTCTTATTTTCCGAGACTGATGTCGGCAGGGATTGGTCTAACTCTTCCTGTTCATTGGGTAAATAATGAGTTATATCTAAATGCCACCGTTAACTAATTAATATCACACATACTAATATGTTCCGACCAAAACCGACTCCCTTTTCTTTCCCCACTCTCTCTCTCTCTCTCTCTCTCTCTCTCTCTCTGTCGTTATTTGAGAGTATTGATGTGTCATGAGTCTGTTGTATTGTGAAACCTGTTTCTATTCCTGTCAGCACAGAGTGTCAACAATGCAGCTTGCTGAATGGAAACAGCTTGCGAGCCACGTGTCACCGAATGCAGTTGTAAAGTCACGGAATAGACGTGACTGATTTGAAATACCGCGGTAACTGGACATTGGAAACTGTCCTGCAAAGTATCGGAAACTGTCCTGCAAGGTATTGAAAACTGTCCTGCAAGGTATTGAAAACTGTCCTGCAAAGAATTGGAAACTGTCCTGCAAGGTATTGAAAACTGTCCTGCAAAGAATTGGAAACTGGCCTGCAAGTTATTGAAAACTGTCCTGCAAGGTATTGAAAACTGTCCTGCAAAGTATTGGAAACTGTCCTGCAAGGTATTGAAAACTGGCCTGCAAGTTATTGAAAACTGTCCTGCAAGGTATTGAAAACTGGCCTGCAAGTTATTGAAAACTGTCCTCCCGGGTATTGGAAACTGTCCTGCAAGACATTGAAAACTGCCCTGCAAGACATTGGAAACTGTCCTGCAAGGTATTGGAAACTGTCCTGCAAGGTATTGGAAACTGCCCTGCAAGGTATTGGAAACTGTCCTGCAAGGCATTGGAAACTGTCCTGCAAGGTATTGGAAACTGTCCTGCAAGGCATTGGAAACTGTCCTGCAAAGTATTGGAAACTTCCCTGCAAGGTATTAGAAACTGTCCTGCAAGGCATTGGAAATCTCCCTTTATAACAAACGGTGTTTGAAGTCTGAACGTTGTCACAATTTGTTGGAGAAAACTTTATGAGAACAATGAAATAATCTATAGACTCTAGCCTATGTTGCAAACGTATTCACTGAGATAGCTCTAACACTGTTTAACTGTGAACTTAAAATGAAAGAATTTTTTTTTAATGTGAAACGATTTTTGAGGGATGTTTCAAAATGCTTGCCTAATATAAAGTATTGGATCATTTGTATTAAAAAATGTTGAGTCATCAGATTTCCCAAGTAATGCAAGGGAGGTATACCTTTTTTTAAAAATGTGCATTCAGGTCAACAGATGAACTAGTAAAATTGTATGTACGTTTTCCATCATATAAGAAGGAGGGTTGAGCAAAAGAATGTGTACAATCTCAAAAATCAATAATTATATCAACGTTTTTTTTATAACGTGTAGTTTAACATTTCAGTAGAACAAAAAAATGAAGGATTACACACACAGTCATTCAGAAACACACACACAGTCACACAGCTAATAGCTAAGTTGTTGTTTTTTTACACGTGTAAATAATACTGTGGTGTACACAGACCAGACGAAGCTTTGAAACGGCTTTGATGAATTATATAATGTTTTTTTTTAGTCATTGTCAATTAGATCAATAGTAACCCATCAGTTGGCGTAAAGCAAACATAGTGACTAGTCCCTCACAAATATGATGTCCATATGGCTGGTCAATAGTCAATATCGGTACACATAAGCGTTTATCATAAATATATACGGTATAAATATCTATTTATATATATATATAGGCCTACTTATGAAACGTCAAAATTCGTCTGTTTATATTTGTTCTTTTTTATATTTGCTCTTTTTATATTCGTGGCATTGTTTGTGTGATATTCGCCCGACAACTCGATATTTTTCCAACTGGCCACATGAGTCAGTCTCGCCCTGCGATTTATTTTTAATATAACCGGTATTTTTAACTTTCGCTGCAATTTTTTCTTTACAAAAAATAAATGAAAGAGTAAGAGAGAGAGAGAGTAAGAGAGAGAGAGAGAGAGAGAGAGAGAGAGAGAGAGAGAGAGAGTCTCGTGTCTCAAATTACACGAAACATAACCGCTTCAAAAGTATAGATCTAGTCATGAACAAGCTTACGCTATGGGTCAGTCGTAAATCATTTAGTTTTAGAGTTTAGAGATTAAACAAAAAAGTAAATTGTTGATAATGAAAGTCAAGGAGTGAAGTCCCTGATTAGAGTTATAAGTTATAACAATGAATTTTACCAGAGCTTAAACTTAAGACGTAGGCCTACAACTGTATGAGACACACTTAAGACACACTTAAGACACACTTGTGCTCTTGGAAAAAACAGATTTAAATATGTTACAGATCTAGTTCACGCTTACTTCATTATTATTACTTGTATGAAGTTCTTTTTTTTTTTTAATCGGCCCATTTCTATTGGAGAGTCGCTGAGATTTAAACTTACTATTTTACGTTTCCCTGTCTAAATTACAATTTTATATTTTTCCTCTTATCTTTACTTTAGGTCACTAGCCTATGTAACAATATCTTTACTTTAAATTAGGTCGAGGAAACAATTTCTTATTACTAAAGTAGGTCACAAGTTTTCAAACGTTTAATTCTTTACCATATAGGATCTAATAAAACAAAAAATTAATTGGTAAGTTCAACAACCTTCAAACAGTGTAGCACGTAACGAATCATTCAGCACGGCACCTTCATCATTAATTGTATAATATGATGTTGTTTCTTTAATGGCATAATTTTGTAACAGTAGCTAAATTGCATCGAATAATAATTTTAAAGCAATTTTTACCTACTCTTCTCAAAAATGTGTAAACTTTCAGAGACTCCCCCCCCCCCCCTTTAAAATTATGTCAACAACTGGTTACCCCCCCCCCCCCCCCACCTTTTTTTTTTTACCAACTAACGAAATTGTATACGCTGGATTTTATATTTTAAATATAATAAGCTTAGGCCCTAATTAAAATAATAGAAATCAAATTAACTATACAACTTTCACAGGCGTAGCCACGAGGTGGCAGCGTAACCGTAGGTCACAAGGTGCCGACAATCCGATGATTTTAACAGGTTTTTTTTCTTCTCATTTTCATATAAATATTTAATGAATCAAATTTACGTTTCACTATTGGTAATATGATACAATGCAAGTTGTTTAATAGTTTAGAGGGAATCATGCATCATTTGTGAATTAGCCTTCCAAATATGCCATCGTAAGTTCACTTTATTCCCTCGTGCATAGGGTTGCCAAACGTCCGGCAAAAGGAGGACATGTCCTCCTTTTTTTAGACTATTGTCCTCCGTCCGTCAGGCAAAGCTTAAAACCTTCAAAATGTCCGGCTTTTGTAATATTTAATGTTTTGTAGGCGTACAGTATTAAACATAGTATTAACCTCTTAAGAATATAATTCATAAATAAGTGATCAATTTGTAGGCCTATAAGAAAAGAATGATCCGTTTTCTTAAAGACTCCTGTATGAACTGTTAAGTTTAATTTTCATTTCAAAGTTGCCTTAAATCAAGCTGCCTTTTAGCCTAATGTAAATTTATATGTTATTTAAAAAAAAAACTGTTTCTTGTTCAGTTTACCAATACGCACTTATTGGCAGCTCTTGTAATAAAATTATGCTGATTAGGGGTTTATTGCGAAACTATTCAATTGAAACACAATGTCCTCTTATGTCCTCATTTTTGTCTCTGGATGTCCTCCTTTTGACACCCATATATCTGGCAACATTACTTGTGCATTATGCCCCCCCCCCGCACTTTATACATAATAATATATAGACCTAATAATAAGATTCCTACCTTGCAATATCTCCTCCCCCCCATTGCAATCCCGACTACGTAGGTCACTGATTATTGCAAATTGTATATTTATATACATCATACAATATTTTCCAGAAAATTAAAACTGTGAACTTATTTAATAGATCTATTTGATCGACTTAATTTTCATGTTCCACCTATAAGTATCATAAAGTAATGAACAAATATATTTTAATTTTTATATATCAGAATAAGGCTTTTAATTGTCCTCCTACTGTGCACTATTTCCTCCCACATAAACACATAATTTGCACTACCCCTCGCCTCCCCCGCTTGCACTATCTGCCCACCCCCTCTGCACCCCCCCTCCACAGTCGTAATACTTTTTGTTTTTATTACGTTCAGACCGGAATAGTAAAGGTAGGACTATAGGCCATGTGGGCGATTTAATATAAGCACAATCTAGTACTAGTATTAAATGGTAGGCTGTTGGTGGGCGATGTGTGAGTGTCATACAAACGCACAACTTATGTCCATTTTTTTATGTATAATTTTTTTAAATAAAAAGGAACATTGTTGACGTCAAATTTTCATGGCCTCCCCCCCCCTCCCCCATGTCAACAATTGTCAAACTTTTTCAGACCCCTTCCTCTCCCTATTTTGTTGACATAATTAATGGACATCAATAGGGGCCCTACTTGAGTGTTGGTGCTATTAACCCTTACAGTCCCGGGCGCGTATATAGTGGGACTGAAGGTATGCATGGGAAAGTAGGTCGGTACGGGAAGGGTTAGATATGTTTTAGTTTATAATAAAAGACCTGCATCATGCATTTAAAAAATGGCATAGCTTATGGCTTTTATCTATATAGGTAAGAAAATATCTTGCCTTTAAACGTGGGCATTAAAAAAAAAGTTCTTTTTAAAATTAAATTACAAGTAGAATCTAAATCTATTTTGGTGTTTTTCTACATGGAGAAAGCACGTTTGAGAATATTTTAGCGCTTGGGTGTTGGTTTATAGAATCAGATTTTCGGCACGTGAAAATAAATTATCTCCCTTCTTTATCCGCCTTTTCTTAAAAGCCTTTTATAATCCTTGAGCCAACACATCTTGCCTTCAGTTTCCCCATTGTAAAATAAAAATCTATATTTTCGAACTGATCAAATTGTCTTGGCCTTGTTTACTGTGAGAATATTTTTAAAAGAAGCTATCAGTGGCCAGCGGCAGTTTAAAGTTAACGCGTGACAGTAGGCCTAATCTAAAATCTTATAAGTAAGCTTAGTTGTTTAAAATTATTAAAATGTAGGCCTATTATGTTTTTATACAATGAGGACCCAAACGCTAACACCCCCTCCACTCAATACACCAATATATGGCAAAATAAAATATGACAACAAAACTGTTTGGTGCGTTGAAACAGTCCGTGCTATTAATAGTTTATATGGGCAAACAACATACAAAGAACACTAACACCTATCCCTTAACCCGTGGGTAGGTCGTTGAGGCACCGTTGCTGACTGTTGCGTTATTGCTCGCCACTTGTGCCCTGCTTCTTGACCATGATAGTCTTTGCAAAGCCTTCAGATCTTGTTACGTGCCCCTACCATCTCAGTTTAAAGTTCTTGGAATAGATGAGCAGGTCGTCATATGGGCCAATAACGTTGGTGATTCGTTTGCGAACATCTTCGCTTGTGATGTGCTTCTGGTACGAGCAACGAGGTTTCTCATCCATACATGTATACGACATCGCCAGGGTGCGTATTGGACAAATCTTCGAACGAATGGAGTATTTCTTGCTTTACCAGATTCTCTTTAGCTTGCTTAGTAACGCGGTTGTTTGAACTATTCTACCTTCCTCGATATTATTCCTCATCCCTAGATATTTAAATACAAAGATATATGGGATAAATGTAGCTTATACCAAGGGTCGACAACTACGACACGCTTGTCAGACTTTCAATTTTCAATGGCACTCGGAATACCCGCAAAAAGGCAATTCAAGTCTCTTTCAAAATAAATTGATTGGTGGAGTTATACATTGACTTTAAGTCTGTTGCCACGCTGAATGAACTAGAAATCCTACTTTGGTCTAGGCCTATATAGTAACAAATTAGATCGTATGTAATATATAGGCTATATATATATATATATATATATATATATATATATATATATATATATATATATATATATATATATATATATATATATATATATATATATATACCATTTCTCAGAGTGTATGAAACATAGGCTATCTCATATGTTACAGACGGTCTAGTATACAGAAGATTATTGTGCCCTACGCTTATAAAGACCTAAACATTTATTCATTCATATCCGGTGGCCTGATTAAGACTGATGTAGGCCCTAAACATTTTTGCACATTCTGGACCTTTTGCTGAATTACAGTGTATTGCACTTTATTGAGCCTGGACCATATTAAATTCATATTATGTTATGTTTATGTTGGGCCCTCTTTCCTCGATGCTCTAAGCACGTTCTTATTTTGTTTCCCCTAATCCAGCCCTTCTAAGAGGTCTTTTAAATGTAGGCCTACATAATCGAAAATTGGAAACATTAGAAATGACAATATGATGATATCATGGATTATATATATATTATAAACCTATAATAAATATGTTTATGTTTAGATTTTACTATGTTTATGTATAAATTTGCTATATTTATGTATAAATTATACTATGTTTAAGTTTATGTGTAAATTATAATATGTTTCTGTTATTTATGTATACATTATAGGCTACTATGGTTATGTTATTTATGTATACAGTAGGCCCTATACTATAATATATTTATGGGGTATTTTAGTTGTTTATCGTAATAGTTAATTTTTTTATTCTTGTAACGTTTGTTTTCTTTCCCTAAAGGATGATGTAGGTTTGAGCACAGTGGTTGGTTCAGCCATCTACAATGTCATGTTTGTTATCAGTGTGTGTGGCCTGGCTGCAGGTGTGGTAAGTAATGACACTTTATAGTATTCAAGATTTTCATTTATATCTGTGGAATATATCTAGGCAGATTATAATATCTTGATGGTAATTTATGTCATCAAATATCAATGGAATATGTAATGTCAGTTAATATTATCACTATTTTAATTAATTTATATGGAGCTAAGTGTGTCATGATCAGAAGGAGGGCTGAGTAATTTCACAAGAATCTTCCTACTATATATTTACTAGTATGGACACTGTTAATGTGTTCTTTCAAACACTTATATAGCTGGTTCTAGTCTTAATAATTGGTCGGTGGTTATGAGTGGCTTCCCTTAAGAGCTTAGTGTCAAGAGTCACCTACAGTAAATAGAAATGTGTTCTACTGTTGACCTAAATCTAATGCTTTTTATTAGTGAAAATGTATTACTTGATAAATAAATTGTTGTCAATAATTAATGAAGCAGGTGAAAAAAAAGTTTTTCAATTTTAAAAGTAAATTATTAAAAAAATGTTGTTTTTTTTACCTAGAATTTGAACGTTTTTTGTTTACTACTTTAAATTAAAATTCCGACCATTTTAGTCTCCCCTTAATAGCAAAAAAATATTGATTAATAACAAAATGACAGCCAAAAGAAAACATAAAGCTAACTGTACAAAAGAAATAATTTGTTGACAGATGTGGGCTATTGTGTCATGGAAAGTAGTTTTATTAACTTAAAGAGAATCAGTGAACGTGTCTCAGAAAATATATAGAGTGAGAGGGAGAGAGAGAAAAAGAAAGGAAATATAGCTAGTAATATAGAAGTGTGGCTATTTAGCTCTACTAAAAACATACAGTTATGTTGTCTTGGCTGAGTATTTCAACCATACTAAAATATAAAAGAATGTGTCTATTTCTGAAATTTTCTGATTTATATAAAAATTTGGTAGTCCAAATACTATATTTGCCTATGAAAAGTTTATATTTTATGTATCAATTCAACACATACTTGTTGTATTATCCAATAAGAAAAGCTAATATTAATGAATTACTTTTTCTCTACTTTAAGGTTGTACAGTTGAACTGGTGGCCTTTAGTCAGGGATAGTCTTGCCTACCTCATTAGTATTCTAGCACTAATTTTTGTTATAGCAGATGAAGTGGTCACATGGTAAGTCCCTACCAGATTATCCTGTTAAACATACAGTTAACAAAACACCTTGACATTCTCATTTTTTTTATTAAGCAAGTGTATTGATCACATGGTATAAGTTCCTACCTAATATCCTGTTTAATTCATACAGTTAATAAAACATCTTGACATTATCATTAAACTACAAACACTACTGTACAATTTTCTTTTTTTAATTGCTGGAGACAACTTTCTAATAAGTACATTATTTTATCCTGTATTTCTTTATATTTCCTGGCAGGTGGGAGTCCATCCTGTTTTTGTGTTTATATATCATGTATATTGCCTTCATGTTTTTCAACCAACGCCTGGAGAGGTACTTGGTCCCAATGTTTACTTGTTGCCCGAAGGAAGCATGTTCAGTTCCTGACCAAGTCGTTATTCGCTATGAGAAGATGGATGATGGGGATGCTTCTACCCCAGACGGTAAGTTAAAATAACCATAACTGAAACTACTAAACATATTAAAAAATGAGATCAACATAGAAATTTTTATCCAAAGTTTAACAAACAAATGGGAATAGGCTAATATCTCTTAACTTTCCTTAAGTTGACTTTATTTAAAATTATTTTTCCAATTGAGTATTACTGACTTTTCAAAATAAACTTTGTGAATTGTGTTGGATCATATTTTTTTTTAAAGTTTGAGAGATGCAAAAGCATACATTTTATAAACTGAAAGATTAATTTGATTTCCGGTAAGGTCCAACAGAAACGACAAGAGTAATCATGGGAAAAGATGGAAGCACAGGATCACTAGATTCCAGCAGCTCTGCAGAAGAAATGGCTACAGGTTAAACATTTTTAATAACATTATAGTCCAATTATAGTGTTGTGACAGAGTTAGCTGTGTTACTGATTAAACTGAGGGTAATAGTAAATAGTAAATCACTTAAAATTATCACTTATTAAGTTATTAATGGTAAAAAGTTAATAATGTTTTTTTAAATACAAGTATTGACAATTATAAGTAATAAGTACAATAAATAAAATTTGTTTCTTTAGTAGGCTTACCTTAGCATTGATGCAGCACAAATGTCAATTGTTACTTTAGTAAATAAAAATATTGTATTTTTACTTGGCAGAGATTCATAAAACAGTTCCTGTAGAAACAATATGGCATGCACCAACAGGTCGTTGGGCTTGCTTGCTGTGGGCAGTCTCATTGCCTTTGTCCATTATTATGTACTTCACTGTGCCAGACTGCAGGAAAGATAAGCTGAGGAAATGGTTTTTGGTCACATTCATCATGTCTCTAGTATGGCTTTCTGTTTTCTCTTTTCTGATGGTCTGGATGATAACTATTATAGGTAAGTAAATTTCATGTGGATTTTGTGAAATGTGTTGTTTTCTTGTTTTTTTTAAGTAGCTGTATAGCCTATTATTAGGCTTTAGTCCTTTTTATTACTTTATAAGCTTATGGTAATTGTTCACATACATACACAAATAAAATTACTGCAATTTTGAAATCTTGACTCAATTATTGTGTAGTTGTTTTTATAGTTCTGGGAGATATCACTGGCATCACTTAACCCTTTGTGACCTGGTCCTTACTAAAAATTTAAAAAAATTCCTCTGCCTAAGCTCCCCATTTGTAAAAAATGAGTGGATAAGTAGAAAACATTTCTTCTTCTTCGTTCTCAATATTGTCAATGGAGGGGTTCAAACAACAAGGCCCATAGCTATTGTGTATTGAACAATGGTTGCCAGGTCTGTCTCCTTTCGATACTTTTGACTTTGTCAAATAACGACAATCTGACAACACATACTTATCAACGAGATGCTTACTTGACTATGGTAGTTTTATCAAATGTTGTATGTATGTGTCCTATTCCAGCCTGTCTCAGCATGACCTAAATGGCCAGGAACATGCCCACATTCTCCAATCAGTTTCTATCACTAGATCTAGATCTTTTATCTTCTTCATCACTGCTAATTATCTGATCTTTGGCCAATTCTCATTTGAGATTCTTCTTACGATTATAATTTTCAAAATTTAGGGCATCCCTTTTCTGAAAAATCTTTCAATTCATTCAGCAATTTTTCAATAATAAAATATCATTTATTCCAACACCCTTTTCCTTGGCCGGGCCATGTTCAGGAATATCCAAATTCTGACTACATAAATTTTATTTGACAAATTATCACAAAGTTAGACATATGCAGCCGGCAGAGCATATTTTGTTTTCTGATTAGTACACAATGTTTGGCAATAAAAAGTTTTTTTATGCCTAAAAATTATGCTTGCCCTGTGGCAGTACAAGGGTTTCTTTATATCAAAGAATTAAAGAAATTGAAAATGACGTGAAATACTTTTTTGGTACTGCTGTTTTCTTAACCTACAGAAATTTGTAATTTCTTTTGATATATTTCTGTTGCAATCAATATTAGTGTCTATTTGTCTGAGCTAGCCTTTAAAAAAAAGCTTTTTGTCTCTTAGTTAAAATATTACTGCCATCTAGACAGGCTTATGAAATGTTTATGATGTCAACATAGAGCTCCCAGTCTAAAGTTTAAAAAGCAAATTAAATTGCTCATGCCTCTGAAATTTCCCCTGGTTTACTGTATCAAAGTTGTTAATCACTTTGAGCATTGCTGATATTTAAACAAAAATACTATTGTGATTTGTGCGTTGAATATATTTTCAGGCTTTACTTTAAACATACCTGACAGTGTGATGAGTTTAACATTTGTTGCTTTTGGTGTGAGTTTACCTGATGTTGTAGCCAGTGTGCTGGTCATTAAAGATGGTAAGAATTTGAATACTATTACAAACTTTACAAACTGAGCAAATGAATGTCAAATAAGTTTGATTAGGTTTTATTATTTTGTGATACTTAATTGAAAGTAAAAAGTAAAGTAACCATCGGACCAAATTGATCCATATGTCCGGTGAAGCAGCCTTCACCAGTTTCTGTGGCCATGGCATACTAGGTGATTGTGTGGCCAGCACTATGCACAGCCGCCTTTACTTTACTCTAACTTAGATTGGGTACCCATCAGAGCTGGGTAGACTCAGGGACACCCTTTGGACCTGGGAAAAAAATCCTAGCCTGCACCAGGATTCAAACCCGGGACATTCGGTACGCCAGCCGAACGTGCTTCCACATGGCCACTATGCCCCCCCTCGATACAAAATTTGGTAAACATATGAAATAGTTAGCGACTGGCTGTGTTGTAATTTAAGTTTAAAATAAGTATTCTTTAAAATGATTTCATTTAGGTTGAGAATAATAACCCAATAATTTTCTTTATAGAAGGAGCGTCTGTAATGTATAAGAATTTCAAAATATTTTTGTCTTTTTTTAATGAACTCATTACATATCCAGCGATTTTTGCAATTTTTTTAGTAGGCTAAGCGTCTAAGTTATTTCATTCATATAAAAATTCATGTAATTATGGCATAAACCAATAGGCAGTTTGCAAGTTATGAAAGGTTTCTATCATAGCCTTTTATACAAATACATTTGACTTCTTTTCTATGACAGTTAGATAATATTGAACTGTGTAGAACACTACTTCATATTCTTTTTCTAGGACTTGGTGATATGGCTGTTTCTAATGCTGTAGGCAGTAACGTGTTTGATATTCTAGTTTGTCTGGGACTTCCTTGGTTCATTCAAACAAGTGTATTACACCCAGGGAGTACAGTGCAAGTTTATAGTGAAGGTATTTTTAGAAATTTACTAATTTTAATGTAGGTCCTATAGATATTTCACTTACTATAGATATAATATCTTAATTGCTAAATGAATAAATTATATCATAGCTTCTTGAAATATTTTTTCATAGTTCCTAGTTATGCCTCTAAAAATTTTACTTTAAATACAACATAAGTAAATGATATTTCCTTTAAAGTTTACCTCCAAACAATATACAAAACTTTTACCAAAGATACTCAGACTAAATTATGTCAAAAATAATATTTTAATGTATATATATTATATCTTATTGCTAAATGAATAAATTATATTATATTATGGTATTTTAATGTACTCAATATGATTTAAGGATGTAGTTTTCACAATAGTTAATCTTCAACTAATTGTTTCAGGTTTGCTGTATGCATCTATTACCCTGCTGTCAACGGTGGCACTTTTGGTGGTAATAATCCACATCAACAAATGGACATTGGATAAACGTGTCAGCATCATCTTCATGTTTATATACATTGCCTACACACTGCTGGCTGCACTGTATGAACTCAATGTGTTTGGTTATTTTCATCCTTCTGAATGTGCAAGTGATTACTGAACAAAGTAAATGTTACAACAACAAAAAATCTCAACCATTTTATTGCTCACATTTTATTATATAGTTGATTGACGAGATCAGATAAATGCTCTTGTTTTTTTTTTCATTCTTTCTCCCAATATGTAAATAAATATTATGTTTTTATGTGTTCAGGGTATTTATTTGACTGCAGGGATTATGAGTACATGAGCCCAAAGGGATTATGGGAAATATTTTTTTTTTTTATTGTCTTAATATATTGCTTTCTATTCAAGTATATAAAAAAATCTCATTGTACTATATTAAAGCTAAGAGCTTATATGAATGCTATATTTTTAAAAAAATTATGATGATATAGGTTTTCAAGACAATATAAAAAGTAATTCTTTCACAAAGATCACAATTTGTGTATCAATATCACTCTTGGGGTTTAAAGCCAGCATTAACCAGGATTACATTTGTTGAAGCATAACCATTACTGGTTTTAATAAGTGTTAAGGATTAAGACTTTAAACTTAGAGAGGTTTCTTCTACAATTGTGATTACATTGGCTTATTTTTTCTCTATTGTAATGTCTTCTTACCTATATTATTAGGATGCTGAAAGTAATCAGTCGTAAACTCCATGTCATTTATTATTATCATTTGTCTTTTAAATTACTGGTAATTGATTTTTATATTACAATGTACAGATGTTTTTTTTAAATGTATGCTTGCTATACCTTCCATTCAGGGAAAATTCACTCTCAATGAAGAAATTAATACTTTATTTGCTTAATCAAGTTTTGGAAGAACATTTTGTACTGTAATAATTATTGGGAAAGTTAGGTCATTTTTATCTCAAAGAGGCTCTGTTTTAGCATTGTACATTTAGGACTGGACTTATTTTCTCCTTCTATATTCCTTGTGGAACACAGGATTCCTTCATCTAGTCTTCAGCACATGAGGTTTTAAGTAGAATTCTTTAGTTCTCGCCTTCTCATTCCCCACTTTTTCATCTCTTCTTTACATGATCCTCTCCAAGTTGTCTTTTGTCTGCCAGCATTTCTTTGGCTCTGTGGGTTCCTTTGGAGTACCTGCCTTGTGGTGTCTTCAGTTGGCTTTCTGATAGAGTGACCAATCCATGTCCATTTTCATCTAGCTTTCTTTTTGGCTGATGGGGTCTTGTTTTGTCCTCTAGCACAGGTCTTCAATTTTTCTCCTGCCTATGTGGTTTATTTTAAGTATTTGACTGATTTAACATTGCTGTTAAATATTCTGAGTTTGTATTTGTAAGAAATCTGTTTTCCACACGTCCTAATTACATGAATGCATAGTATAGGGACTAAAATAAGACAGCAAATAGAGAAAAAATAAACACACATTTAAAAAAGCAGTAAGCTTATATAAACAAATATTTTGTAAATAATATGTAGAAAGCAAGATACATAGAGACAATAAAATGTGTAAACTTAAATGGCCATAGTTAAATGGGGTATTGTTAAGCCAAACATTCACAAAGCATGCATATAAATATCTATGTAAATATATATTATTTTACTATGTTTATTTTCATTAAAAAAAATAAGATTAGGTAAAGTCTTGAGCATAATACAATTTTACATTTTTATATTATATGCTTCTATCTTACAGTCACACCTTCTATACAGATTATAATCATTGCCATTATACAACAAAATGTTTATTTTTTTTAAATCTTGGATTGTTTTTAAAAGTGTTATATGGTACAAATTAATGCGTTTTGCTTATGTTAACTATGAAGTGTACTATAGACTTACTAATTACATTTTCCATCAATAAACTAGAAACAATATCAGAGTTAATACTTTACAAATTTACTCATTTTATATCCTCAATTATTTGTTTCTGTACTATTCATCTTTTAAATCTTTTATTTCTACAACTGTCAGATTCATACTTTACAAATATGTGAATAATTCAGAAATCTCCAAAATGATTGTTATTTAAACACTTCAGTATTATATTAAGATAAATCAATAGCTTTAAAAATGTTTGTTTTTTTAATTTGAAGATATTTTAGTAAATATAGGGCGGACAAAACATTGCCAGTGAAATTATTTTTATGTCTGCATTTTTCCACCTGAGATTGCTAAGATTGCTCCAAAAACCACAAACTAAAAACATACTGAGTTTGTTTGTTTTCATTATATGTGTATGCTTTCATTTAGTCCCCTATATTTGTTTATTTCCAATAAAATAAATTTTTGGAAAATGTTGTGGAAAACATCATCTCAAAATTAAAATAATGATTTAAATTTTTCTTTAAAAGACCAGAAAAGCATGAGGTGTATATTTTTTATCCACTTAACTTACTGCCATTATAATTGGTTTACATTAATCTCAAATCGATGTGCAGTAAAATAAAAATATCAATTAGAACTAAATGTGTTTTTTCCCAATTATTACCATAAAATTGTGCCTTTTCCAAACAAGTTCATTTTATGTTCAGGACAAAATTTAGAGACAAGAGTTCTTTTTCTCAGTTTACATTTTAATGTGTTTACAATGAACTCACACAGTCCTAGATCTTAATTTTTACAATTACAAAATTGAACCAATTTTATCATGAAATATTAAAAATGTGTTTTTATTGTTTAACTTTGTATGTTATTATTTTTAATTACAGTAAATGTTTGTGTATAAAAAGTGAGGTTATATAAATATATTTTAATATATCTATATCTATATATATATATATATATATATATATTATGGTTGTGCATTTTATGTGTTAATTTGACCTTTTGTGATGATGATTCTATTAACATTATGTTTCAAATTGTAAAATTGTACAACTTTGTTATATGAGGGAATGCCACTAATATTTTAGTCTAGGTTCTTTATCCATTTTCACTTTTTGTCCTATTGTTAATGTCAATTATATATAAATGTTGTATATAACAATTAGACCTGTCACACATGCTATATTGGGTCAATAGTGATAAATATGTGACCAACATTTGTCAAATAAGGCTTTTCTTACTTTTGATCCATGTCTGTTTAGTTCATTGTATTTTGTTGTTCAAGCATTTTGTATGCTGACAAAATATTAACTGTGGCGCTTTAAAATATTTTCTTTTTATGTAGTTTAAAGCGTTCTGATTTTACTTAACCACGTAAATACATGTCTATCGTTGAAATTGCCATAGAGAATCTGATGTTACATAATAAGGACATAATGTTTGAAACAAACGCACACAGACAAATAAAGCTTGGATCGTATGGCAGTTGCCATTTTCTGTGACCACGGTTAAGAACCATTTTCTGTGACCAGGGATAAGACAATAGAGTGTAGCCAGCACCTTACCAAAGAGGCCAGCTGGTCTTGCAGTTAGTAGACCGGACCGAACTGTCAACATGATGACCCCTGTTCTAGCTCTACTGCCATCCAATCTCTACCACCCTGCAGGAGTTGTGGGCCAAGGAATACTAATCTTCTATCTAGATAATGTGCGTATACGTATACGATAACTTTTAAGATTCATTTAACAACAGATTGGTTTAAAGTTAATTGGAAAAAATTAAATGGTGACCTCTCTAGTCCGGATTTCAAATACTTGACACTGACTGGTCAAATACTGACTGCTGGGTCACACGAACCAAAGAATATTAATGTGGCATTTCTGTAGCTGAAAGTAACTGACATTTAAAATATGACATTTCCCAGTAGATTAAAATGAAGAATCTTTGGAAAACAAAAGGTTGTATCTGTTTTCAAATTGTTGATTTTCATGTCATTTAGTGTTAAGGCAAAATTCCTCCTATTCAATACACATTGACTATGGTGAAACTTTCATCCCATTACTGGATCAGTATATTAACCTTGTCTATCATTATTATATTTACCAAATTAAAAAAAAATTGTAAATTTTTATTTATAAATATATATGGGTGCTGCTTTCAAATTCTTTTTTATTCAACAAAATCTTTCATTGAAATGCACAAAATAGTTAATGTAAATCCTTGGCTCAATTTGTAAAATGAGTGTTTTTTTTTGGGTTGTGGCTTATTGTGATGATATAGTTTGTTCCTTTTCTGATGCTAAAGAAGCTTTGCACTGAAATTTCATTTTTTTAATTAGTAAAATTATAACTTTGTCTTGTTGATTGAGACAAGTAAATTAACAATTGTTTCACAAAATGTAAGAATTTCTTTTCACCCACTTTATATTTTCTATTCAATATTGATATGACCAAGTACAACAATTTTTTTTTCTAAACCATTACTATATCATTACAAAAGCTTAGAATAATTTATTTGTATATAGCTAGTAGCTTTTATTTGTCTCTTTTTTATTAAAAATAGGTAGTGTTTTAATTAATAATTTTTATCTGTCATAACGGAAACATTTTCTTATGAAAAACATTGTCTAGTTTTGTGCTCATATGTAGAAAAACAAATAGTGTAGATTTTTCCTTTCCTTTTTTTTTGTGGGAGCAGTTTTTAAGGCGCCAAAAGACTGTTTTTTGTTTTACAAAAATTAAAAATATTTATTTATAGCAAATCCAGCAAGTGTTGTTTAGAAATATGTTCAGTTGTTATTTTAAGTTCTTTTAATGTTTGAATCATTCTGACTCCTCAGTCGTATTAAGTCAAAGTTCTAAAGCAATAATAGTGAAGTTTTATATTACTTAATATTTTAAGACAAACTTTTATGAAGAGAGATGAAAATGTTCATAGAATTTGATAATAGAGTGAATATGACTGTTATTTTTTTGGTCAAATTTTGATAATTGTATGTGTTTCCACGACTTTTGAATATGTTTAATTGGTGATCAGGAGAAATTTAACCTGATAGGCTTCGCTAAGAAACACATTCAATAATGCAGTTACCATTTTGCATAATTAAATCTTCAGTGTATTGCAATGACATTTAAATGTAAAGTATTATATTATCTAACAGGTAGTGTTTTTATTCATGCTTCTTAAAAAAGGTCTATTGATAGACTCCAACCAACATTACCTTGGAATTTTCTGCTGTTGGTCTATAGAAAATTTAAACATGTCACATCGCAACCATTGTGGCTCAATTTTTATGGTTATGCCCCTTTGCCTTAATCCGTGCCTATTAGATTGTCATCTGTTGCCTGCATCGCGCCACACGGGAAGTAGTGACGTGTCATCTGTTGACCGCATCGCGCCATTCTGGAAGTAGTAACGTATTTCTATGCCTGTTGGTCCTGCGGTTAGCACACTGGACTGTCAACATGATGCCCCCTTGCCGCCGTCCGATCCATGTCGCCCTGCTGAAGGCTTGTGCCATGAATTAGTAATCTTTTATCTATAAGAAAAGAAATACCCTATACATGTCTATGCCTATGCCAGATTACGGCCCTCTGTATGCAAAGTAATCCGTACCAATTATGGGCCGGTGATGACATTTTACTTTTAGCGCGATGGACATTTTACTTTTAGCGCGATGGACATTTTACTTTTAGCGCGATGCAATATTTTCCTCCTTACAGGTAGGCCTAAATCATTTCACTTTAGTACTCACCAATAGGCCCACGCTCCGATTAAAAGTACACCGGGCGGCTAACGCATGGAGGATAGCCCCCGTTGCGCGTCAGAGAACCATTGCACCGCCAAGAGGCCCTGAGATTCGTTGGGGAGGAAGCAATGTTCGTAACAGCCCGTCTTACCAAGCCCGCTGCCTGGATGTCCAGGCCTATAGTCTGGAATCTGTGCTAGCAGGCGACAGTGTAGGAATACGAGCGAGCCAGCACGTTAAAGATCCGGGAAAATCCGCAGATGGGGAGGGGCTGGGTAGTGCATCTGACTTCGGAGACCTTATCCCTTGTTACGCGGCACGCCAATAAACTAAGACAGGATTTTGGTTGATCCAGCCATTTACATCGTTGCACCCTGGACTTAAAAGCCGAAAGCCTCGCCCGGGTTGGTGTGTTGTTAAAATATAAGATCAGTAAATCATTTCCTTTAGATTCCAGGACACACTATTTCAGGCTCGAAGCGGTTTTAGCATACATCATGCCATTATTTATACTGAACTGACCCTTATTTAGCATTTAACAATTTGACATGGGCTGAGTAATGACTTTGCCTTTATTAATTTAAGTCTATGGATAGTAATATTAGTGGGGTTTTTTTTCTGGTTAGGAGGAATAGATCTATTACATTTTAGCTTCAAGGTTGGTGTAAGCTAATGCTAAGTGTTTTAAAATACAAATTATATTAAATGCATTCACATATATTTTACTGTATAGGCCTACAAATTCATGTTGCTAGATTACAAGAAATAGTTAGAGGTCATGTGATTTAGGTGGGGGGCGTGGCTAAACGTGTGCAACTCCACCCTTTTTCTTTTCTCTTTATTTTTAGAAAAACATTTTGCAATGTCCTAGAAATAAAAACATACGTTTTATTACAGTGTTTTGTTTATGGACAAAGTTCTTATGTATCATCAATATGGTGTTGCGTAATTTCCTTTAGGAACTCGTTTTGTGAACGATTGTCTTGTAATAGGTTCGTCCACAGACTCTACTATTTCGTCCAACACTAAATTGTCACTTTGTAGCTGATCTTCTGTGTTTAAATTTTGGCTAATTATATTTAAATCAAACTCGGACTCCTTGAGGCTGTGTAACCAATTGAATACCTTTAGATTACGGTGGGCCCGATCAAGGGTGTGACCCCTGTTCCATATTTCTAAATCTCGCACTCGAATTTCGTGATATCGAGGCCTCCCCATACGCACAGCCACGTCTGAATAGATTATCTTGCTCAAGTGAGGCGAAATCTTTATAGAGTGAGGAAATTTAGCGATACGGCTGTAGTCTTCAGCTACAAGATGTGGGAAATCATCTAAAGGACGAAGGAGTGGATGGTAAGAAATATCACCACCGTAACCTGTGACTTTTTTCAGCGCCGAAGTTGTTGCTCTGAGTTCATTTTTCACCTTAACACTCAGTTCACGCTTGTGGTCTATATCGAATTTTTCAGTCTCTTCGTGCCAGACAGATTCAATATGGTCTTGCCTTTTAACGTCTATATTTTTATCGTCTTTTTCGCTATCACTTTTGGGTTTTGATTTGATTGGATGTATTACCTTTCCACAATCCAACCGTCCAAAGGCAGAGTTCCGTCGTGAGTTTTTCTTTGAGCACTCATCTTGTCGAGGGCTACTGTTGCATCTCTTACGAAATATTTTTCTCTTCAATCCAGCGTTTACGACCAGGCTTTTCTCCTCATCCGATAAACATTTGAAAATTTCCGTTTCAGTCTCCATGTGCGGGTGAATGGTCTGGTTTTTAAACATCTTGTCCCAGATTCCAGTGCGCTTACTTGCCAGTTTGACCCAAATGCTTTCACTATGTTGTTCTGCTGACTTTTTGGATTTTTTTCGACTGCGTCGGCGTGGCTTAGAACTTTGTGGAACTTTCTTTCCGTAGCTCGAGCAGCTTAGCATTGATATTTGTGTAGTTATTGAATCTAAACTTTCAGCACGCTTCAACCTGTAATGGTTGGCAAGTCTGGCACTAAATACAGGTTGTCGAGTAATGTTGGATTGTGGTGGGAATGAATTAATGACGTAGTCAGGCATCCAAGAATATAAAGATTCAAGTAATGATCCAGGTTTCATTGGTGCAGTCATCTTGAAAGAATATCACTGTTGTAATGTCACATTGACACGTTGTGATCCACTAAAATTATTAATGCTCCATTTTTTCAGTTGGATACCTCCACATTTTTAACGAATCCTTATTAATATTTCTGAAAAAAAAAAGGAAATAGATCTATTTAAATATTAAAAACTCAAAATATATTTGCTCTAATCTAGTGTAGTGCCATCATTTTCGTAGACCTCATTTTTTTTTAAATTGAATGTATAAATTTAAATTATTGATATTTGCTAACTGTTTTAGGGATAATAGGTCTACATCAACTAAATAAAACCATGATCTGAAGAGAACAATAAACTACCAAGACTTGCATACAACTATCCACGTGACTAGCTCCATGATTACAAGTTTTGAGCCTCAGGTCTTTGCATTCATACGACAATTTTAATAGACTCACCGACCCAGTGCAGGACTACTCTACCTTTTCAGTTAAACTAGCTTAATACAAATTGAATTGTGAAAGATGCGTGTGTCAGTGTGTCCCTATTCAAAATTCAATGTATCAATGCGCCATACACGGAGAAGGTTCAATAGAGGTAGATCTATAGTTTACAGAACTACATTTATACAAAGAAAAAAAATATCAACTTGATCGAGCAGACACTTTTTGTATGGGTAATTCAGTCCGATTTCAAAATGCTGTTTAATTATTATACTTATGCTATCGCTGTATATGTTGTTGTTAGTGTGTCTACTACTACTGGGGTTTTGCTGCTTGTAACTACTATAGTTGTATACTAGTAGCAGAAGAAACGTTATAGGGCAAACAGAGCTGTAAAATATAAAGAGGTGTAAAAGAAAATATAAATGGCTCATGTAATAGCAAAAGGAGATGTAGGCCTAAAGCATAATGGTTTCTAAAATATGAAGAGATTTAAAACGTAAATGGATGTATAATATACAACACTGTAAAACATAAAAAAGAGACATATATATATATAGAGGCCTAATATTAAAGGACTGTAAAACATAAAGGACTGTAAAAAAAAAAAAATGTAAAACATAATTATAATTAGTTCGATTTTTTATTTCACCAGGGGGCATAAGCGTGAATAATGTGTGGGGAAATGTTTCCGACATTAAATTTTACTAGAGCCTATAACAGGGGTCGGGAACCTATGGCTCGCGAGCCAGATGTGGCTCTATTGATGGCTGCATCTGTCTCGCAGACAATTTTAATGTTTGATTATTAAAAAAGCATGTTTCTTTAGACTCATTTGATCTATGTAGGCCTATTTATTGCATATCAATATTTCATTCTACAAATGAGCTCGGGCCTATAACAATGCGGACCATTTGATTTTCTTTCCCCTCCAGCCCCTAGAAAATGTTCTTTATAGAAGCTGCGCCCTAGCCCTTCTAACCGTAACCCAGAGGGAAAAGATCTACTAAACGTATGCTTTAAAGGAATGTTTTTAAACACCTAAAGTGTTCCAGTGTTCTGTGCTTTGGGAAACTAGCAGCATTTAGATATATTTTCCTACCACCTACCGAGATTGACCATTAGAAGACTTCTACGACATTACTCGGGTTGGTCAACTTAATTCATTTAGTCCTTTTTTATCCTATAACGTATAGGTCTAGCGGCCTACCTAAAATATATCTTAGATAGGCCTGGATCTATATGTACTCAAACAAGAGAGAGAGACGTGTAAAAAGAGAGACAGAAAGAGACACGGAGAGAGAGAGAGAGAGAGGTGAAAAACAAAGAAAGAGGGAGAGAGAGAAACATTTTAATATAGAAATATATATTTAAAAAAAGAACATTTGTAGAATAGGGCCCGGGTTAACTGAATGAGAAGGAACAGACTCCGTGTGAACATTGTAATGTGTTTTTTCACAGTTTTATTACGCTTGTTCTCCCGCATTTCTATAGGCCTACACCCACCCCACTCACAAGATGAGCTTCGGGACAAGCAAGTAACATTACAGCAGGCCAGACTATTGAAAACGACACGATGAGCTCATTCAAGCAGGGACCAAAAGTATATGTTGTTTAATAGAACACACTACACATACACATATAACGCCAGCAACACGCTTACAGCTACATATATAAATATATTTTTAAAAAGACTGAACTACACTAGAATGAAATCTAACCCTTAGAGATTTTAAAAAAACGTTAAAATCCTTTAGTTATTCTTGCGATTTTATTGCCTAAATCACGAGATCTAGGTGTTTATTTAATAAGATCATTCAGGTCTATTTTGTTGTGGAGGTTTCATTGCTCTCAGACCGGTTTTTATATTTGACCAATTATAGGCTTAATATTATAAAGGCCTATTCATTACCTCTTGTTGCAGTAGACCAATATTGGAGCAAGTGTTTAAAAAAACAGTTTCCTATGCAGACCAAGGGTTTGGTGATGCACTTTATCAGTTTCACTAGACACAGAATATATTATAAGCTTATTAAAAAAACAATAGTGACTCTAATAAATTCCCAAGCGCCTCTCCCTATCCCGGCGAGTGTAAACTACCCTTAGGACCAAGTTAATCATAGGGCTGGTGAAGCAGCGTTCATCAGTTTCTGTGGCCTCGGCATACTAGCTAGGGGATGCGTGGCCAGAACAATGCCCAGACGCCTTAACTTTTACCCCAACTAATGTCAGGTACCCATCAGAGCTGGGTAGACTCAGGGACACTCTAACCGGCGAGTGTCGAGATAGAACATTTTTAAACAAATAAGAAGACCTAAAAGAAAAAAACACACTTACCTGAACTGGTTTTGTTCCAAATACTACTATTGATAATTACATTGGAACAAAAGTACATGACTTCCAAAAAAAAAAAGCAATTTGGAAAATTGTTCATGAGTAGTGGCATATTGTAATGTAAAGGTTAATGCATAAATCCGACCAAGGTATAATATTATGCTAGCAACGCTGGTGCTGCCTGCTACAATGTACCTATACTGTGTTCGTGTTCTGCTTGACAATGTTTCAGGAATCTTTTTGGTTCAATGGTCATAAACAGAGGCGATCGAAAAAAGCCAGGGGAAAAAAAATCCAATTAGGGCTTACGTCTTGAGATTATATAGAGCTATGTCATATGTTTGCCATATGTTTGCCATATGTTTAGTTGTGTGAAGAGACAACATGTTTTCTTTCATTTACTGACATGTTTTGTCCTTTTTTTTTCATAAGTCTGAAACGGGTGAATTCTCATAGACTGGCATGTTGACAGACATAAAATAAAACTGGCAGAAAGATAATTAGATAGATAGATAGATAGATAGATAGAGAGATAGATAGATAGATAGATAGATAGATAGATAGATAGATAGATAGATAGATAGATAGATAGATAGAGACATAATAATATGTACATATAAAAATATATATTTTATTGCTATAGACTATATAGTATACAGGTATGTTTATACACGGTTGGTAGGTTTAGGCCTAGATTTATTAGATAGACTATGAAGTAGAATAGTATGTATAAGGTAGGTAGATAAGTAGGTAGTTCTAGTGGATAGACAGACAACAAAAAAAACTACTCAATATCTAATATGAAACAACACATTGTAAATATAACGCAGCAAAAACAATATATTTTACTGCTTGTTGATAGCTAATCATTTAAACAGCCTGTTCAAGTTCAAGTAGTAAATCTATGTTAGTAGCCTACAGCCAACATTCTTGCAAATATCATCGTATTTTATTTCCTTCTTTATTATCCATTTGTTTGGTGTATATAGCTTATACTATATACCCTTAAGTGTGAATATAAGAAAACGGCTATAAAAAGGCCATGTTTTTTTTTAATAAAGCTTTTTCTTATAAACCGATATGTTTTCTCTAAGGGAGATAGGGACTTGTCTAATAAGAAGTTCCTTTGGGGAAAGGAGAACAGTAAAACTTCTCATTTATCAAAAATCAATATTTAATTACATAATATAGTCTATAGTCTGGCAGAAGCGTGTTTGAATTGATATTCCGACGAAGGTGCTGGGTTTGAATCTGTTGGCGAACAACACCGGACTCACCGGACCAGGCTATACATGTTACTGTTTGTGTCTACCTGCTAATGTTGTTTGCATTGTCTCCCCTCTAGGTCTAGCTGACTTGTGTTAAAAAGCGATTTTAAGTCAAACATGCCTATTTAATACGAATAAAACAATTCAACTTCTTAATCAGTCAAAGTATTATATCCTACACATATAGGCTAATCGAAAAAAAAAAGTGACGAACCTTCAAATAACAATCAGCCATACAGCGAAATAAAAAGACAACACACTATTTTAATACTATAAAAACTAATAAGCGGAAAAATTATATTAATTAACTAACCTTGATAACTTGAGTCTTCATTGTACTATTTCTCCATACGCGTTTTCCTATGAATAAAATGTACAACGAAATATTAGTTTTGTTTTCCAGATAATAAATAATATCATGCTCTTAATTTTTTTTTAAAAGACCAAAGTTGATTGTTAACATTATAGGCTTAGGCCAACCTTTTGTAGTTTTCCACTCAGTGTTCATACGTTGTGATTACATGCTACTTTGGGATACGGATCGATGGAGGCACTACAAATACAAACACGCAAATCTAACCTGAACTTTTCACGATCATATTTCTCTATTGCCTATTCCCTCCCCTGAACCACTCTGTAATAATAGTCTAGCTTCTATTTCTATAGAGTCCATCGAGCCTTATTGAATGCAATTAAAATGTCAATAGAGAGAGAGAGACTGAGAGAGCGAGAGAGAGACTGGGAAAGAGATAGAGAGAGAAAAAAAACGTGGGAAGGAGAGAAAGATATCGACACATAGAAAAAAGAAAAAAGAAATGAAGAAAGAGAGAGGGAGAAAGAGATGGAAAGAGAGGGAAGGAGAGAGAGATATATCGACATAGAGAAAAAGAGAGAAAGACAGGAAGAAAGAATGAAACAGGGAGAGGGAGTAAAAGAAAAAGAGAGAAGGAAAGAGAGAGAAAGAGAGATAGACACAACGAGAGAAAAGGAAGAGAGAAAGATAGGGAGTAAGAAAGAAAGAGAAAGAGAATTTTAAAAAATCGCTGCAGTTTTGCATCACGTAGATCAGTAGGTTAAATGTTTATACAGTCTATCTTTATGAGACGCGGTTGCCTAGCAGCAGAACACTGGAGACTATAATAGTGAAATATAATAGTGAGTGGTTCAAATCCTTCAGGTCTGTATCCATGAGCCTCAAAGCGGGGAAGTGTGGAAACCACCGATACGCTCCCTTGAGAGTACACAGATGGGCTAACGCATGGGGGACAGTCCCTGTTTCGCGCCTGAGAGTCACTGCACTTCCGAGATGCTATGAGACTCGGTGGGGAGGAAGAAATTAGCGCAACAGCCCGTCTCAACCACGCCCTGCGGCCTGGATGTCCATATAGTTAGGACATTTGTGCAACCGGGCGACAGTGCGGGTATACAAGCGAGCCATAACGTTGGTGATCCAAGGAAAATTCCACAGGATGGGAGAAGAAATAAAGTGCATGTTCTGCTGGAGACTGTACCCTTTGTTGCGCGCCACGCCCTATCGGCGAGCCGCGGGGTGCATAGTCTTGGACAGGATCTTGGTGGGCCCCTTCCTTGATCCACCCCTTAAAATCGTTACGCCCTAGACGCAATAGTAGGAAGGGTCGCCCAGTTTTGTTTTTGTTTTAGACATTATAAATCGGTTCGAGTGCTGCAATATATATTTTTTTAAAGAACAAGGTTTCTATCCAGTTACACTTGGGTGTCCCCGAGTCTACTCAGCTTTGAGAACCATCTGTCATTGAAAACTGGGCTGTCTCTAATGAAATAGATGAGCTTAGTTTCGCCAGTCCTTTGGGCCTTCAATGTCTAGAAACGAAACTTTGATTTTGTAACATTAGGGCCTACTCCCATTATCACTGTAACCTTAATGGATAGGTCTATTATCTTACTAGCCTGAATTATGCTTTATTATGATAATAATACATGTAGTGTTTTCAAGGGTACATTAAAAGGACATGTTCGTATCGTGCAAATCGTGGAGATAATCGGAAACGAGCTTTAGCAGGTTCTTAGGGCAAGGTCGAAGGTCTAAGGTCCAACGGGGTGGGGCTGGTCTATTGGCAGTACTAGAATGCCTAAACCGTATATCGTGGGTTCGAGTCATAGTGAAAGCCAGGATATTTTTGGGTCTGATGGGTGCCACCGAGTCAACCCATCTTAGATTAAGCTTAGGCCTATTCAACAAGGGGTCGGAGGCGTGCAGCTGGGCATTGAACTGGCCAAACAATCCCCTTGCATGCCGGGGCCTCGGAAACGTGTGAAGGATGCTACACATATGGTCTTAAAAGAATCATTTACTTTTAAAATTGTTCCGATTAATTATAGAGGCGAAAGAGTAACCATTCTGTCCGAGCCAAGTCTATAGAGTATGACGCATGTTACTTGCTCACCCCTTTTTCCCCCTCCTCGTCCTCCAGAATGCAAGGTGGTCGGGATGGGCCCGAGACCTTTTTTGCGTAAGTTGCAAAACTGGGAAATTCTCTGAAAAAAAAACACTCTCGCATGACAACTAATAGTCTATGTTTTTTTATAATATATTCTAAAAGCCAGAGGAAATGACAAAAATGTATTTGAGCGATAAAAACACCTTTATGATGAAAAAAAAACAACAACTATGTATTCACCCTTAAAACAACATCGAAATAATAATAAACCTTTGTCCCTTTTAAAAGTAGACATCTGATAGAAATGTGAGACACGTGGTTGTCCTTGCTGAAACCAAAACACTGTACTGGAAAGAAACTGTTTTTAACTTGGTAGCCTCCAAAGAAATTGTTATTATATGAGATGCGCCTCTACATGTAGGCCTTGCATTGTATTCATCTGATAAGAGCCGATAATGAGAGAAAAGAAAAGTCGTTACATGGACAAAAACACGAGATAGTTTAACGACTAATTGACCAGTTCTGCTCGGAAATGTACTCATCTGAGCCAAACTCAATAACCTCTTGGTATATCACCTGTATGTGTTTCTTGGACATTTTGGCTAGCGCTTCCTGCCAGCCCAGCAAACACACAACGAGCGCGATGAATCGTTATATTCCTGAAGGCACTCCGGGAGTTGTTCCCCCTGCTTTAGTCCACCGGTTCTCAAGGGTTAATAGACGCCGCCAGCCCTGAAACCCAAGGGTATAAGGGTGCTTGCTTTATCAAGAAATCACAAGACAAACCACTAGGTGACTTGTGTTTTGATATATTAATGATGGTGGAGGGTCAGTATTGTTTGTTGGTTTGCTGTATTTGATTTATATAAATTTCCATAAATGCCTATAGTTTTATTGATAGTAGTTTATAAACTTAAGTTGAATGATATGTTGTTTTTTAAAAACCAAATAATCAAATAATTGAAAATAACCAATTAAAAAATAAACTGAATATTTAAAGAAATCTTGTAAGTTTTTTTATTAAATATCACAGATCAATATGTATATGTATAAATAACATTAATTTTTCAACCTATTAAATATCTAATTAAGACTAGCCAGACTAGAGAGATATTTTAAAATAGTTGTCTTTTATCAAACATATAAAAATACAAACAATGATATTAAGACTAATTGTGAAATACAGCTTGCTCTTCTTGTTATGTAATAAATATATTACAAATTAAAAACAATAAGCATAATATTTAGAATTCACTGTTATGATTAGAAAAAACAACAGATGCAATTTTTGAGACTGCAGCAACACAATTTCCAAACATTATAAATATGCATATTCTTATTCTTTTAAAAAATTTAAGGAAAAAAAAATCAAAACAACAAAGTCTAATTGAGTAATTTTGAAACAATTTATAAAAAAATAATTGGGTGTTAAAAATCAATCAACAATTTAAGATTATATAATTTAGAAACTAGTAAATAGTTCATACTTTTTATTATCAAACCAATTATTGTGTGATTGTAAAAACTAATAAGTTAAATAGTTTGCAATAATATGTGTTGAGATCAATATGGAACTTGTATCTTAATTTTGCAAGAGATAAAACAAAATATTCAGATTACATTGTATGTGATTTGAAATTAATGAAAAGTTCAAACCTGGTCATTTGGAAATAAATATATAGAAAGTTTCAGAACAAATGGCTTTCAAATAATTAAATCAATAAAAACAAGTATTGAGACTGGGGTTTGAAACAAATTTAGGGAAAAGGGCCCATAATACAATATACACATAAAATGTTATAATCAGTATGATAGATGCAAACAGTGTTTATTGTAAGTTCTTTTTAAAAAATCTTTGGCACATGTAAATAATTACATTATAATACAACACAGATTAAATATTTTTAAGAATGATATAAATGCAAAATAAATAGGTTCATAAAAGGACTAACAAAAATGCACATTTTTTTTATAGTTATAAGTCTAGTTACTTACTTACTTATAAGTCTAGTTCTAAATTTAAATGCAAAATAAATAGGTGCAAACAAAAATAGATATACCTAAGAATATATGACTAGTTCTAAATGTAAATATGGAATGTAAATGTAAATCAATAGATATAAAAAAATTTAAGCAATATAAAAATAAAATAAAGTAAACCACATATATACTTTTTTTTTGCATTAAGAAAGTTACAGCCAATTAAAACAATTTCATTGGATTTAGGATTTCTCAAAGCCTTAGTTTAATTATAGATCCAACAAAATGGTTAAATTTTAATAAAACAATTGTCACTGAGTAGTTTGTAGATTCAAAAGGTTTTCATCAAAATATCTTTGAGTCGTTGTTCAAGTTCTTGTATTTTTGATTCTTTCAATTGCAAAAGATGCTCCATTTTTTGTATTTTCACAGTTAAAATCTGAAAGTAAAATAGCTTTTAAGAAAAGGAAACAGGAAGATTTATTACAATTTTCTAATGTCATAAAGCAAAACTATTTTTCAATTTAATGTTTTGTTGTTTTTCTAACTGTAATAATTTTTAGAATTTAATAAAATCTAGATATTTCAGAAAATTGTTTACTTGAAATTTACATAAAAAGTAGGCCTACCTGCATAGTCTCATTTTTGGCATTACATTCCATGAGTTTTTCTTCAAGAAGTTCTTTTGGCACATTATCAGTGACTGGAGCAACTACTGGCTGTGACCTTTTTGGTATGACTAAAGAGGATGAATTATTTATTGAGTCTTGACTTCTTGCTGAAATAAGTTTAAAATTAAAAGATAAACGCTTTTTATTTTTTTACTGACCTATATACATTGCAAAATTAATATGCTAAAAGATCAAATCAAAAGAATTATGTTTAGAAAAATCAACTTTAAGATTGGAGACATTGAAGATTGGAGACATTGAATTATCTTTAATTTGACAATTTTCTTTTGGGAAATCAGAAAGGAATATTGTTGTAAATAATTATTTTACAAATATTAATAATTTTTTATCCATTTATTCTAGAACTTTAAGAACACTTTTTCCTTTGTGTAATATTAAATATAATTAAATATCTCAAGATAAATTTCTGATTGTATGTTTCAATATTAAGTGTCAGATTCTATGAGCTAAGCAATAGGATTTTTAAAAATTAACATTAAATACAAATTTACATCATAGGCACTATCATATTGGAGGTACTACTGAAAAATTACAATTTATATTCCTCACTTCCTTTTGCTTACGTTGTTTAGGGTAGAAATGACTAAAAAAGAAATATGTATTTTATGTATTTTATGTATTTTATGTATTAGATAACAAAACCAAGACCCTGAGTGAAAGCCTAAAATAAAAAACTGCTGTCATCATCCAGTCATTTAGTTTTCAAAAGCATCTTTAATCCTTCTTAAATCTAAAAAGACATTTTAGTGGTCCAGTAGCAGTCAGCTACTCAAACATCCTGGGTCAATGCAGCTCTAAAATAAATCTTTTTTTTTTTCAATAATAAACAGTTGAGTATTTTCTACCTGGTATATACAAAATCAGATAATTTCAACTTCAAATACTTAAAGATGAAATAACAAATCTTGAAAAGGAAAATTTACTTTTAACAGATTATTATGAATCTGTTTGATGTAAAATCCATGTCACCTGTATTTATAATAACCTCCGCTCCTTTAACCATATTGTTTCTTTGAATTTGCCAAGCTTTGCCTTTATTTCCACCAAACTTGTCCATGTACTTATCTATCTGATACCGCAGTATCATCAACATTTTTTCCACAACATTTTGCTTGCCATTGGCCAATGCTCTAATCATGTCCTCTGTAAGTTCTATACCCAAATGATGCAGTACTTTCCTGAAATTCATGGTCAGATAATTAATTTAGACAATCATAAGTACATATTATGAACATTGATTAAAAAATATCATCCAGACATTATTCCATCAGCCAGCCTGCAAGCATTAACACCAGGATTTTAAACATTACACTAAAAGAAATTTTTAAAAAGTACACTTATAAAAACCTTAATTACAAACAAACAGTTCTCAACTAAATGCAATCTTTTATGATGTACTCTATGCCAAATTATTTCATAGCTTCAAATTATTATAGTTTGTTGGATCCTCTTAATTTCCAGGGGTTCCCATGAAAAGAGGTGGGAAAGAGTCTTCTGTAAGACATATAATTAAATAGAAAGTATAGGCCTACCAATTAAAAGAGTATATAAATATTTTTACAGTAAATAAAAGAAGTTGTTAACTATTGAACTGCATAGAATGTGATCATATTTTTTTTTACATAAATTACCTATTTAATAAAAACCAGTTTTCCATTTTTCGCTTTGGCCCAACAGCTGCTTGGTAGTTATTGGTATCAACAAGACAAGGGAAGTAATGCTTGATTATCTCAGCAACCAATACTGCAAAGCAAGGGTTCATTGATTTACAAATAATAATTCAATAATTCAACATTTCTTTTTGTAATCATATGTATAAAAATTAAACAAAAAATAAACAATGCATTTTTACAATCCATTCATCAATCTATACATAATAACTCAAAATATTTAAAACACACATTTTTTTTTACTTATATTGATTTAAAAAAGGTTACATTTAACTTAATTACCGGTAATTCATTTCATTGGTTTCATTAATTTCAGCTGATTTTCACACACATATATATATATATATATATATATATATTATTATACTTTTAAATATTTTAGCTTATCAACTAAAACAGATTTACTGTAATCTTATAGACTTGAGTACTTCTATCATAAACATTTTTTCCTTACAATGTCAAAATTCTTACTGTTACAGTTCAGAAAAATGTTTCTGTAACATGACACATTAATTGTCAATCATAAATTGTAGAGCCTATGTTGCGCTTAGCCTGTTTGGACTGTAGCTCTTAAAATTGTAGGGGAATAAATGAATTTTATTTTACATTTTCAACGAAAGAATGGGGATATCACTAAAAAAATTCTTTTTGTGATATGTGGGGGCCCCTGTTCCAATGGAACATGTGGAACATACCTAAATACGCCACTGAGTATTATAGTAGTGAAGTAACTTAATATTTATATTAAGTATAAATAATTGAATTCAATGATGTGGATCGAGTATTTTATCATATTTTATATTCTATTGTGATCTTTGTTTATAATGTTGATGAACTCTGTGGTTTACAGTAATCATCATATAAATAAACATCCATCTGAACTGTTCATCAACTTTATAATTGTAGCCTTTGTATATTGGTGTGGCCTACCAGTACACGTCAAGTATTTAATATCAACACAACTGCAACATACACAATTTTGGTGGCAGCAGTGCGACATCATCTTTAGTTTAATCCTGGATAAAAAGGCCTACATGATGTACCTATGTTTTTTACACTCAAAAGTGATTTTAAATCTCACAAAATAATTTTTGCTAGTTAATTTCTACCTGTTTAGCTAATCTACCAGGAATGTTTAGTTTAAAATTGTGAAGTTTACATTTGTTAAAACAACCTTGTTTTTCTGATAATTCTCCCTATTTTCTCAACCCTTTAAATTTTAAAAAATAATGGAAAATACTGATTGTCCCAGGTAATCCTTTCTGCTTGTGTATGCAATAACCTTTTTATTTAATAATAAAACTGTTAGTCTTATTAAAGGTTTTATAACTATATATCCGTCTTTCTGCAAAGGTAGGCCTATGTGCCTTTATCAAATTTTTAACACAACTTAACTCTGATATCTTTGTAGCTGATCATGTTAATCCTAGTTAATCCATGAGAATAGATAAGGTTTTGGAATGTTTTACAGTATATTTGTCTTTTTATTTTTAGCTTGCCCTTAAAGTTATTGCAATGTTTTGGAAATGTATTAATTTAATAGTTTAGTTGTTGTTTTTAATTTGTCTATCCCAACAGAAATCTCACCTCCTGGCATGTAAACTCATTATTTACACTTTTCATTCCCTCCTCCTTGAACGAACCATTTAATTATCCACTCACCCTCCCCTTAATTCTTATCTATATAGTTACCCCCAAAAAGTTACTAACCTATTTAATGTACCATATGCCCAATCCAGTATTTGTTTCTTCTATGGTGTGCATTATTAAGGGTCAAATATAAACTTTTTGAAGATTCAAAGACAGACAGACTTTGTCAAAAACAAAGACAGTTACAACCCATACAAATTTACCGGTAATTAAGTTCTATGTTAATAATGTTAAACTAGCTATGCTATTTAAATGAGTAGATTGGATATACAGAAAGTTTAAAAACAAAATTTCAGTGAAATAGACAGTCAAATAAGTTGCCACTAAGATGATCTTGATCTCAATTTTATTTCAAACAATATGAGTTTTTTTTAAATTAAGTTAATTAATGTTGTTTAATACCTGCATCAGAAAAGTCTTTTCCAATGTTATTCTTAGGTCTGCTGAAAGGAATGCTATCCACCCATTGATATAGATTTTCCAGCTCTATAGCATCATAATAATCCTCCATGGTCATTACTTTTCCAAAGTATTCAAGGCCAATGAACTCTCCTATTACTGAATAAAAAAGAAATTATGGTTAAAGTCATGGGCTTTTTCCTGTATCATAGGTAGGCAGATATTACGGTATTTTTAATTTCAGTAACTATAAAAGTACAGTCTAATTACATGTTTTGCACCCCTAACATAATTATATCAAATCTATACATTTTCTTTAATCACATTGTCCTCTGAAGGCAGCTCACTAATAGAGATTGTTATAAAATTGCTAATATTTTTCCAATTCTTGTTGGTCATAATAATAAAAAATGTCTTCGATTAGAAGTGAAACATCATGTTTCATCACATTAATAAAATCATATTGTCACTAATATTATGCTATTTTCTTTCAATATATGTGCTCTGCAGTTGTGGAAATGATGCAAAATTCTTCTTCTCGTGGCCAAACATGTCAAAGCTTGAGCTTTACTTTGAAAGCTCTATTTTTTTCATGACAATGGAGCGCCCTGCCATTGGTCTAATTTCAGGGAAATGTGCTAATTGAAAAGCACTTTCCTATCCAGATATGGCAAAGATTCTAATCTCCACCAGGAATTGAACCCAGGACCTTCATCGTGCCAGTCAAGTGCGCTGCTGGTAGGCCACTATGCCTGCTGACTAAAACAATGGTTTATTGACTACTACACCATTCTGTATTCCAGAGAACAGATTGAGATCATGAGCAATATAATACAGTTATTTTTAAAACCAATATATAAAGTTATAATTTTTCAGTATGATATATAGCAGTGGTTCCCAACACTCTTAATGCTGAGCCCCCTTAATACAGCGTTTCACGTTGTGGCGACCCTCAACCAGAAATTTTGTTCTTTGCTATTTTATAACTGTAATTTGCCACTGTTATGAATTGTAATGTAAACGGTTCACAGTCATTTAATCCTCAACACTTAATCCCAGAGTCACTTAATCCCATCTACACTAAGTTCCAATATATATTTATGAATTGTCATTTTACTGCCAAAACTGCTCCTTTCAACACAGTAGCTGCTTTTAACAGGGAATATGCTTTTAACTCAGCAACTCTCTATACATGTGTGACTTGTTCTCTTATGTTCATTATGAAGCCAAACTTGTCACATAACCTGTATTGGTATGGGGATTATGTGATGGGGTTGGCGCAAAGATGTCATCACGTCGAGCACTTGTATGTGGCCGTATTTGTATGAGGGTGGTCCCACCTAAAGACAGAGAGTTGAGTGGGGTTTCGGTTCCTAATTTTAAGACTATCAAAAGTATATGTTTTCCCATGGTCTTAGGCGAGCCCCTTGAAATGGTCAATCGACCCCCACAGGTTGGGAACCTCTGTTATATAGGGTTAGCCCTCCCATCTCCTCACAGACACTTTGCATGTATCTGCTTTTATCTTGAAACCAACATATTTTATATGGTCTTACAATCCTTATTGGGCCACAGTGGCCATGCGGCAGTGTGTTTGGCTGGCGTACCGAAGGTCCTGGGTTAGAATCCTGGTGTAGGCTAGGATTTTTTCCGGGTCTGGAGGGTTTTCCTGAGTCCACCCAGCTCTGGTGGGTACCTGACATTAGTTGGAGTAAAGTAAAGGCTGCTGAGCATAGTGCTGGTCACACAATCACCTAGTATGCCATCGCCACAGAAACTGATGAATGCTGCTTCACTGAACCTATAAGTCAATTTAATTTGGTCCGACGGGTATTGTACTTTTTACTTACAATTTTTATCATAATTACTAAATGACTTGTGGACACTATGTGTCCAGACAAAGGTCTAAGGAAAACAGGAAGATCAACAATGAAAAAACATATTCAATATGCAATATGATATTGCACCAGTATAAACCCATTGCACACTCCCACAATATAGACATACACAAATCTTTTGGGAAAACCTGTAAGCTATACTGTTCACTATAGTTTGATACATTGAATAAAATTATAAGTTACATGTGGTGATTTTATTCTAATGATATAATGTTTCTTATAATTTACATACAAGTACATACATAGAATATAGACAATTATGAAATAATAAGATATATGTTCTCCAGCCCTTTCCCTCAACAAAATTTTAAAAAATTGCATTAGTGATTATAATTTAATAAGTAATAATTTTAAGTGATTACACTAATATAGACCTATCTACTACTTTATAAATGTTAATTATTTTTATCATATTAATAAATGAATAAGCTAGAAGTAATCGGCCTACTAGAATACTGAATCTATATTTAATAATTATTATATTTAATATCAGCTATAGTGTTATAGTTTTAGTCATTTTATATTTTATAGTATGTATAAAGTATTTAAGTAAAAGTAAGCAGTAGCAGTAGATTTGTTAACCCACTTAAAAAAAAACGTAAACAATTTAATAATTCGATTAGCCTATTCCGCGAGTAAGATTTAAAGTTTAAAGTAGGTTAGTAGGCCTATGAAAGCTATGCCGTATGCCTATAATATATAACTTCTAAAACCATATATCATATACTATTCATATAGTTATACTATTAATTATGTTAACTGTTAACATATATATACTATTACTTTATTATTACTAATTTTTTAAATACTAATTACTAATATTACTTTGACTAGTAACTAGTCTAGTAGGCTATGATAGAACTTATAGTTATAGAAGGCCTATGCCATATAGCTTGGCTATATAGGTATAGGACGGTATAGGTTACTTAGTGAACTTAGTCTTAGTGTCTTATACTACTACTGTGAGTCTTGTCACTTGTGTGAAAGTTGTGTGCTTACGGTGGCTTACCTATTTTATCATAGGCCTACTGTTCAATATTAATTGTTAATTGATCAATGTTGTCACTGTGTTTTTGGTTGAATAATATAGGCCTATTCACTAGTTAAAGTTAGGCCAAAAGCCCACACATTTCAACTAGTCAGTGTAGAGGGTGTAGAGTGTAGACCAGTGTCGGCAGTGTATAGTATAGGCCTACCCTACTGACAGTAAATACGGATCACGTGATGAAGCTTTTATGTCGCTATGCCAAAGCCACTGTAGTATGAGTATGAGCCGTTCCGTAGCCTATACTACTTTTTGTTACAAATAACCAGACTCTGTAGCTTTTATTACTCTTTTTTAATGGTGCGCAAAGCATATAAGTTATTGAGTCTATAAAGACAACAAAGGCTTTACATTTTCATACAATTTTTATAGGCTATGTTTACAAACAATTTCTTAAAAATTAAAATATGCCGATAGCATTAGTATTCTCCCCCTTACCATTCTTTTGTTTCGGAGACAATACAACGGTATTTGCAAACAAAATGGCGACCTGTGCTAGACTATTTCTTTTTTGTGTTCATCTTCAGGATTTCATTTATTTCAGGATATATTTACCAGAGGCGTAAAACGTGGTATAGTTTGTTTATAATTGAATTATCAAAGATTTAAATGGCTAGATTTCTCAATATTAATATTGTTACATTAAACTAATCATCGTCTCTTTCAAACCCGCGTAACGCTCCGCGTTTCGTCACTCAGTTACAGTTACAGTTCATTCCCTTTTTTTTAGCTAAAAGAAACTAATTATCATCTCATATTGAATGATATTGCGAAAATACGTTTGTATCAAGCAATAAATTCAACATGCTTTATTACGAAAAACGTTGTATGGTGATAATAAACTGCCTACAACTGTAAATGTATAAATATAGTATTAATGTATAAAATATTAAAATAGGCCAACCCCAAATATCATGCCAAATGTTCCTAACCTATATAATTTATTCTTTGTTTTAATCACTACTGATTCACCTTATTCTTAATATTCTTATTATGTAGGCCTACTGCAAAGTCTTAAACTTTCTATTACTCGTATAGGACCAATTTATTTTTGGAGCATTTAAAAAAAAACGTAAAGTTCTAAAAAATCTTTAATATATTCAGTCCTTTTTTTTCTAAATTATTAGTAAGTAAATTGTAAAGAAGTCCTTTAGAACTTTAGAGTTAGAGTTAGAGCCTTAGACTAAGTAGAGGCCTAGGCCTAGGGCCTAGGCTATTTAAATTTATCCAACTCAGACCTTCAGATCATAAAGATTTTAAACTTTATAGTTTAAGACATATTTAAGTTTAAAGTCATAAAGAAAAATGAATAAGACATAAGAATAAGTAGCCTATAGTGACTATAGTATAGTCACAGTATAGTGGCTTTAACTTTAGCTATATATATTATAGTTATAGTATATAGTATAGGCCTAGTGGCCTAGTCATAGGCTAATTAATTTTTAAAAAATAATCTCGCTCACTTCACTCAGTCCTCTCAGTGACAATGAGTAGTGAGGCCACTTTCTAGTTTTTAATTTCTAAAATCTAAGCCTAGACTAGACTTACCTGAATAGACCCCTATTCCTTTATTCCTTTATTTTTCCTCAAGTGCAAAAGAAATATATATAAAATGCAGCCAATTTTTCCTTTAACTAAGGGTGCTAAGGGTTAGGCCTATAAGATATATATATATATCTATATATATCTATATATATATATCTATATATATCTATATATATATATATATATATATATATATATATATATATGTCCAGCCTACTACCCATTTATATGAATGTGTAAAAAATAATAGAAGAATAGGTCTAGTATGTAGCCAATATAGTTAAACTTAGTTATAGATAGGCCTAGGGCTTTTTACACAAATATTTTTTTTACATCTAGTTAGGGCCTATATGTCTTAGAATTTAGAATCGTAGTCTATGTTATAGTTAAGTTTAATTATCTAAACTAGCATATATTTTTCTAGCAGTATTTAACAAACTATTACTTAGGCCTATATAGACCTATATTTTTAACCTCTAACTTTTTTTCGAATCACAATTTCTATGCATTGTTTGCATTTGTTCTATCTTATATTATGTTTTTATAAAGTTTTGTGAATTTCAATTAGCGCTATATTATCATTTGATGTAATTTTATTTAAAAAATAATAATTTGTAATAATCTAGCCTAGAGAATTGTTGCTCTATGAAGGCTATGATTTGTTGCTCAGCGTTAAATGTTGGATGTTGGCAGCGCAATATAAATAAACTTAACTTATATTATTATTTTATGAATTATGTTGTTTATTTGTTTTTAAATGCTTTAATGTTATCTTTGCAGCAATCTCAAAAAAGTCTTTATAGATTGAAACTTACACAGTCTTAGTTCATTGTCAAAAAGTAAGTAGTTATTGTGTGTGCGTCTTTGCTTAACTGACTTAAAAATCTTCTTAAGCTTATTTATTTACATTATTAATTTAAAAAGGTAATTACTTACATCACTCTTTGAATCTATAGTATAGTCTGTATTTTAACACTAAAACACTATATGTAGGCTATGTTATAAGGGGTATAATATAGAAATATAAAATAGGGCATAAATAGTAAGTAGTAGCTATTGTTCGAGATGTAAATATATTTTGTGTGTGTATGGATAAACTTTGCCCTGTTTACTTGGTAACAATTACATTGATGAGCAAATAGAACATACTTTCAGCTTTATACATATTTATTATTATATTTATAAACATTCGCAGCCTCAATTTTTTGTTTTTTTGTAAATAAACTAATAGTTTTGACCTCTAATAAATTAAAAGAAAGGGAGAGCAGGAAATAGCCTTGAGCTTTCAACCGTAACATGTAGATAATGTCATCTATAGGTGATTCTATTACAAGTAACCAACCTTTAGGGGGGAATAACTCTGTATGACTGTAAAGTTAACAGTGGTCATTGTTTTTACTTATTTTGTGTACATTTATTTGTTAACAGATAATTTTAATATGGCAGAAGAGTCTCAATCACCACAGGAGATCTCACCTATGCCAGACTCTATCTCTGATCAATTGGACAGAGGAGACTCAGTTGTTAGCACTGCACAGACTTCTACAGAACTTGCAGCAGGGGCGGCAGAAGATCTCACTCCCAAAACTCAACAAGCCACATCATCCAAAGCAGAGTCTACTCCTAATTATGTGAGACCAAGTGGGCGACTAACATTAGCCAAAGAGCCAGAAAGAAATGTAGTTCCAGCATGCACTATCGCTCCTATAATGTCTAGGGGAAGTGACTTTCACATATCAGGGTCTTCTACTTCTGCGTTTCGTCCATTTATTACACAGACTTCAACTAGAGACATCACCAGCTCATCTTCTAATAATCAAAATCAAAATACATCCACACCTGTTTCCAGAAGAGCAGAACGACTAACTTTACCTGGGACTTCCACATTTACATCTTTCCACAGAACAACCCCAACCTCATCGCCTCATCGACAGGTGCTACTAGGAGAATCCACTAATAACAATGAAGAAAATGAAGATGGGCGAACAACTGCATCGGCTCCTCCATGCACGCCAGCCCCAGAGCCTCATTTACAACCACAGTCACCCTTCAGGAACAATCGCCAGATTAAAAAAATTGATCTTCTAGCTATGTCCAGGTCCCGTCAGTCTGACAGAGCAGAAAATGCCAGGAGGGACGGTAGGCTGGCGCCCAGCCCCAGAAAGAAGGATGAAGTTTTGAGGAACAGTGGGTTCACGTTTCCTGCCAGTAGACTGTATGAAGCACAATCAAGCTTACGGTTGAGCATGCATAATAGCAGATTGGGTGGAGCTGATTCTGGCCTGTCTCCAGAAAGGCTCACATCTGGAGCTTTGACCACATCCTCACCAAATATTGATGTTGTGAGTGTAGATGACCAAGCAGATCCTTCCAAATGCATGTTTAGCATTCAGTTTCATGATTTTAGTCCAGGTAATGTAACAAAAAAAATACGTCCATTTACTATTTAATATAAACAGCAGTCTTTATTCTTTAGTTAATTTCATTTTTTACTTTATTGAATTAAAATATTTGTCTTTTATTTAAATATATTGCTAATAGTTGTTTTTTGTTCGAATTTATTTTGCACTTTATATTTATATAACTATACTGATAATATTTTCACAAGATTATTTTATACAAAAAAAACCCAATCATTTAGCAGATTGAATTGTAGTCTGTAAAATTGGAACCTTAAAGTAATAAGTAAAATACTGGTATGTGTTTTATAGCTTATAAGAAAGTAAGTAAAGTATCCCTTTTAGATCATCTTGGCATAGAAGAACTGACCGTCACCAGTTTCTGCATCCACCGCATACAAGGAGAGTGTGTGGCCAGCACAATGCAAGTCACCTTTACTAGTTAGTTGAACTCTGTGACTGCCTTAATGACCTGGGAAAAAATCCTGATATTTTTACCTGGATTTAAACCTAAGACCTCTGATTGGCAAATGAAATCACTGTATCTATATGGCCATAATCCAGAAGGGAATAAGATATCTTGAAAATGTTCCAGATATACAGATACATTTATATCATTGTCATTTTAAGATTATTCTTTAAAAAAATGTAAATTAAAAATCAATTTTTTTTATTTTCTTTTCTGCAGAACAAGTTATGAAATGCAACATTTGTGGATTTTTTACTAGTAATCAGAGACTCTACCGCAGACATAGACGGCTCCATACTCGAGCATATCAACCCAATCTGATTCACTGCAGTCTTTGTGAATTCTCCACAACCCAGATTCGCAAAATGAGAGAGCACACCATATCAAGTCATCATTTATCTCACCCTCACTCTCTGCCCACCTCCAGTCAAGCATTTAATCCACCTGCTGTGTTGGCAGAATCAAGCCACAGACCTGCCTTACAGAGTCAAATTTTCATGGGCAATAGCAGCATGTTTCATCCAGTCTCTAGCAGGCCAGTCAATGTTGCAATAGGAGCTGCTTCAGCCACTGCCATATCCAGTGCTTCAAGCCTTGCCCTCCCAACTTACATTACACCGTCTCAAGAGCCTCAGATACATGTCAACACCCAGGCTGGCCTGCAGCACCCACCAAGAGGCAGTGCAATGCTGGGCAATTATGCTCCTTCCAGTGAACAGCAGATGACTAACTACATGCATTCTGTCTTATCTAACCTAATGTCTCCTCGCACCGACCCAAACAACTCTGTTTCATCATCAGGTTTGTATTTGCAGGCAGCAAGGAACTTCCCACAGGAATCTCACACAGCCCTAGCATCCAGTAATGTGCCAGTCATGGACGAGACTTACAACTATAGGCGATTCTGGAATGGTAATTCCAGTTCCTTTGGTGATAATCAAAATATTTCTGGATCCACCTTCATTAAGGTGAAGACTGAGCCAAGAGCCGCACCCATCAGTCAATTATCAAGAACAGTGACAGACGTGCCATCTAGCACACAGAAAGATCGACCCGTTAGAAGCCCTCGCAGACAGTCTGACACTATTGACAGTGAGTCTGGTATGGATATGAGTAGTGATGATCATGCTTGTTCTCCTCAACCTGGAGGACTGGTATCTAGAAGTGAGGCTCGAGTTAGCACTGAAACACTTCAGACAAGCAGCACTGCTCAAGCTGATGACCCTCCAGTTTCTACCCAGTGTTCTGTTCCTTTTATCAAGATTGAGTTTCCACCTCACAGGGATCCGTGTAGTTATTTAAACTGCAATCCATGCCTACGGATTGACCGGGAGGTCCAGTGCGAGATCATCTCTGCATCGAGCAGCCAATGCAGACCTGGTGGTCGCACTCAGTCTGAAACTGTTAGCAGCGCCGGCGGTTCCGCCGTAACTGAGACCAGGTGCTACTTTTGTGGGGTTACATTTGATGACGAAGTCCTCTACTCTATTCATATAGGCTGTCACAGTCACACTGACCCTTTTATGTGCAATGTCTGCGGAAAACAGTGCCACAATAAATATGGATTCTACTCCCATATCATGCGGGGTCATCAGTCCAGGCATAACACATAGTAAGTCTTTTGAGTGACTGATTTGTTCTCATAAGATCGTTTCTGCATTAGTTATTACTGATTGAAGTCTTCTAATTAATTACGAACAAGTTAAGTTGTGTATAGACCACCAAAGCTGACAGAGAAAACACTAAATCCACGTGTATCTGTTATTATGTTTTTTTTTCTTTTGTACTTCAGTAATCTGTAAGTACATTATGTTTTGTAGAATATTTTTTTATCTCCCTATAGTGGAATACATCTGTTTATAAGTTTTAGTGAAGATTGTCAGAAGACAATGTAAACAATTTGTTTAAACTATTGGTAATGTTTTAGTGTACATTTTATTCTTGTGTGCCATGTTACTTTGTATCTATATGTATAATACATTGATTATGTTTTAAATTTTTATGTCCTCACAAGTTTTTATCATTTAAATTTCATTAATTGTGCATCTAGCTCAATGATAAAAGGGTAAAAGTATACTTTTCATCCTGGTGCACAAAAGAAGCACATTATGTATAAAGCTAATTATCCAAACAAAATTGTTTCCCTTGTTTATGTCCGAGGTAAATATTGTTTTATACCATTTGTGAGGTTACTTTGGATAGTTTGCTGCATTTATTAATGAGGGTTAATTTAGTTGGCTGATCAAGTTTGTGAGGGTTAATTCAGTTAGTTTACTGCAGTTTGTGGGGGTTAATTCAGTTAGTTTACTGCAGTTTGTGAGGGTTAATTCAGTTAGTTTACTGCAGTTTGTGAGGGTTAATTCAGTTAGTTTACTGCAGTTTGTGAGGGTTAATTTAGTTAGTTTACTGCAGTTTGTGAGGGTTAATTCAGTTAGTTTACTGCAGTTTGTGAGGGTTAATTCAGTTAGTTTACTGCAGTTTGTGAGGGTTAATTCAGCTTGTTTACTGCAGTTTGTGTTGGTTAATTCAGTAAGTTTTTTCAAATCTTTCTCAGTTTTTCGGTAATTAAGAAAAATATGGATTTGTATTAGTTCTAGCAACATTTATATTTTAAGATGTTGAAAAAAAATGACAATAATTTTACTTTGAATTAAAAAGCTTTTTTTTTTTTGAGAAATAAAATCTTCTATAATTTATTGTATCTGGATATTTTAGACTGCATAATAGTTTTTTTACTACATTGTGTATGAAATTCAAGAAAGTTTAATGTTCATATATTATAGATCTAGTTTATTACTTAAGTATGTGCTTTGCCTAACCAAAATGTATTACTTTATCAAGCTGTATTTGAGAGTGTGACATTTTAATGCTTGGTGAAGAAATGTGTATCCATAAATAATGACTTTATTTTAAATGGAAGTAATGACAATGATAATCTCTAAGTATCTTTAACTTGTAGAAACCATACAATAGAAAAAAGTAGATGCTAAAGAGTCAAACACATCTGTTGTTGTTGTTTTTAGAATTTTACGAGTTCATCTCCATAATAATAAAGTAATAAAGTGTTATTGTGTTTTTTTTTACCTTGATCATAGATTTTAAAACTTTTGCTAAATTCATGAACTGTTACATTCAATACTGCTTTCATAACCGTCTTTTAAAAAAAAATGAAATTTTCTTTTCTGGAAATGAACATCAGTATTTGCTTAGTGGCATTATGGTTAAAGTAATGTTTGCTAAATTAAAATATGTATATATATAAATAGATGTTGTTGTTGTTTTATTTCAAGCATGTTCCTGCTAGCACTTTTAAAATCTTAAAGTTGTTTTATTTTTCTATACCTGTACAGAATTTTCAAAACACATTTTAATGTTTGTTGTATATAAATATTAAAAAAATGACATTAAATTTGTTGTGCATAATTTTTTTTTAGAACTAATCTTTGTTTAAACCTTGGTCATTTTATTTTCAAATGACTGCTGCTTATTTGGTTTTTTTATAGCTGTATGAGTGTGTTCACTTTTTTTTGTTCAAAGGTGCTAAATCTGTGATCATCAACATTGCATCCCTGACATTTCATACCAGATGTTCATTCTCTTTACCATTGTCAAATCTCTTTTTCTTTTTAAAATGCCACAAACATACAACCCAATGTTGTTTCCTTGGTGTCTCAACTGTCTCTTTATATGTCTTAGATCTAGTCAGTTTAAGCATTTTGTTAGAAAAGGCTTTCATTATCATATACAAGCTTTGATCATACGTTAGGAAAACAATAAATATGTACTGTTATATTGTTACTGTATGAAACATTCTATAAGTGGTCTAGGAGAAACTCCAGCTTGATGCATCATAAATATTAATTGCATCTCTAGCATATTAAAAATCATAGATTTATGACCATAAAAAAGTTTATATCATGAATAAGAGCCAAGGTTTTGATTTACACACATAGTTTGAAGTAACTAGAAATTGTTCGCCATTGTCTTACCCAGATGGGCAGGTACCAAAGGTATCTTTAGACTTTAAATTATGACCATCAAAAACTAAGAAATGATTTGCACTGCTCTGACATAATACAGTAAATGTTTCCAAAGTACAAAAAAAATATTTAGGTTACATTTTAAGTTACATTACAACTAGTTAGAAGTATTGAGTTATATAAAGGCCAGGCTTAATGAATGCCCCACAGGAGTCATAGATGCACCGTAGGATTCAAGCAATCAGATTTCTAAAGCACCCTGTTATAGCATTTTTAGTTTAAGCTTTTTATAAGTGTTGCTGAATTTTAAATGTTACAAGTTTACATTTTTTTTTTTAAACATCTTAAATATTTAGTTCATTTTCTAGACATTCTTCAATGTTCTGTGTGTTTTTATTGTAATATGTTTGTTTTTTCCTTTGACAGCTTTAGATATATATTAGTTAGCTACTGTCTTGTTGCTGACCTACCTTTGTAGAGAGGTAATTGATTAATATTCTTTTAAGAGTTTATACCAGTCTTTCATTACCAGTATCAACTAATGTCATTGACATGTTAAGATTGTAGAGCATACAATTTTTTTCTAAATGTAGATGTGTTCAAAAATCCACAAAAGAGTGTGTTGATTGGCTTTATGTAACAAAAGAATGTTTTTATAGCTTTTCCTTTGAAACAAACCTTGTGTGTGCTGAATTTTTAAACTTTTTAACTTTGCTTGCCCTTTTAAATAACCTTTGTGTTTGAAATCTAACATAATAGAAAGCTATCATTGGTTGATGTTTTGTTGTTCAGTTTTCATAGATCAGGTATAGAGTTAAAAAAGTAGTAACAAAAAGACAACTTGTGGACAATTTAAAGAATTCCATATAATCTCTACGTATTTCTTTATCCTTCTCTGGTGTCAGTATCACAAGGTTATATTATTTTGTTTTTGTTTGATTGCTGTATACTTACTAACCATGACACATGTACTTAAGTACAGTTATTACTTTATATCTCTATCTATACATTACATAATATATATTGAATACATTTCTTGAACCTACTGACATTTACTTTAAGCTGTTGATCACAGTGTGTAGGCCAGAAACTATAACAAATGTAAACTTTTTGAACTAGAAAAACTGCCTAGTGTATATAATAAAAGCATATATCCAACCTATGGCTGTACATTGTCTAGTTATATTTTAGATTTGGACTTTACAGCAATTGTAACAAACCAAACACAATAAAAACAACTGTAACTTAAGTTGTTCTATTGACCACATTTAAATCGTAGTCAGAGTTCTACTAAACAAGCTAACATTAACATTGGTTTGTTTTCTCTACATTTGTACTTCCAAACAAACAGAATTGACATATTTAATGTCCATTTTGATTGGTTAGTACTCCTTTCATTAGTTCTCTTATCTCTAAATAAATCAATAACTTTTTTTTATTTGTGTATTTAAAAAAAAAAATGCTTTTTGCTTGTTCAAATAGAACTCATTTACTTTTGTTGAAAATAAAAGTTGTTTGATACAGACAAAAGACATTGACTTACAAACATTTATTGATCGAACTCTGCTTAAATATTCTTTTTTTTTTAATCTCACTGAAATAATTTTGGTAAATTTTTATTTTGGAAATTAAAATGCTAGGGCTTTTATTTTATATATATTTTACTTGATATAAACCACTTGATTGAATAAATGATTGAATTCTAGTTGATTGTTATCTATGTTCTGTTTATGAATTAATCTAAATAAATAGTTGAATACTTTACTTTACAAAAAACAAATGTTCAGTTAATCAGTTGGTTGATACCAATGTTCAAATTTCTTTATGTTCAGTCTTCTTTTAACATTTTCTGTGCAGGGGAGGGGAGGGTTAAGTTTCTTTGATATTTGCATTGCATTAACACTTTTCAAAGTTGAATAAACAACATAACAATACAAAACCTATTGAGTGACTTTATCATTTCATTCTGTTGTGACTGTGTATGTTTAAACTGTGTCATCACTATTTGAAAGTATTTGTTTTTAAATAATAGAACTTGTTAAATTACTATACAATTCAAACTATTTTATTTATGTTTTTTCTTTATTAAATATAATATTTTTTTAGATATGGTATTAATGAATTTATTCGTCCATGTATCTTTATGCCTTATACAACTTTTCAAAAAAATATCCCAAACCCATTCACTTTGTTTGTATCTGTTGAGTTTGATGCGGTATTTGTTCAAAAGTTGATAAGGGTTGGGTAAGTTTGGAAACAAGAAAACCATAAAAACAAAGTTTTTTTTACTATTCTCCCTTTCTTTGTAAACTTAGTTTTCCACTTCACTACAAAACTAAAATTTCGAATCGGTAATGTCGGCAAATACATATCTAATTATAACAATTGCGCATTTTTTTTTAAATGCATGAAGCCACGATCGTGGCTTCGCTTTTGCGCATCCTTTTTTTTTTATAGCTTTGGCTCGCAAAAACCATAAAAAGGTAATTCGCTTTGTTTTGGCTACATGGTATCGTTTTCATTCGTACGTTTTCGTAAAAACGAACAAATCCGAAAAGTTTATTACTTCCGTCAAAGGCAGCCATTTTTTTCGTAAAATATGTTATTCGATTTGTAAATTGGTAGAAGGTATTCGTGACTATTCCAAAGGCTACGATGCTGAAAATTTGATAGAATGTATTGTTAGTCGGGACAAGTCTGCTGGCCAAGTTTCGGCTCGATTGGAAGACGGGAAGTGGTCGAAAAATCGATGCAAAGTTTTGCTATCAAGCAGACAGACAGACGGTACGAGTTAATAGAAAGGGAGTAAAAATATGGTTTTACGTTAATACAAATAATATATCAATTATGGAAACTAAGCGTACAGTTGACATGTCCTTTTGTGTTTATCTTGTAAGTTTGTAGATCTATGTATGGGTGGAAACTAATGCAATTGTTAGCAAGGCAGTGTGACCGACCAAAATTGTAGCGCCTTGGCTGTCTAGCTTAGGGTTGCACTTTGTGTTTTAATTGGATAGTTTCGCTTTAATTAAACCCGCAATCCGTATAATTGTATTACAAGCGCTGCCACTAAGTTTAAGTGTGTATTGGTAAACTGATCAAGAAACAGTTTTGTTAGAAATAACATATAAATTTACTGTAGGCTGATGGGCAGCTTGCATTTGGTTGGATAACTTTAAAGCTTATGTAAGAGTCTTTAAAAAAAGAATTTTTTTCTTGTTCAAATAATCACCTGTTTATTAATTATATTTTTAACATGTTAATACTATTTTTAAAAATGTATTTGTCTTAATGCCTGCAAAACAAAACAGTAAAAAAGGCCGTATTTTTAAAGATGTTGTGCTTTGCCTGCCGGACGGAGTACAAGAGTCTAAAAAGGAAGACATGTCCTCCTTTTGCCGGACGTCTGGCAACCCTACTCTTTTGTCCAGGGCGTAACGATAGGTTTGAGCTAAGGGAGAACTCCAAAGCTCTGTCCGGGCTCAAGTCACCCCAAGATACGACAAAGGCTTAGCGGGCCGTGTAACAGTGAGCAGTGGCGAAGCCAGGTTTTGACGCTAGGGGAGCGAAATTTTAGTAAAAAGGCCCCACATTTAGCAATTTTTTCAGATTATTAGTAGCCTATAACTAAGAATTTGTACGTATCAAGTGTTATAAGAAAACCATGTGCCTCAGGATACACACACTGTATAATAGTGCAGTTTTTATTTAACCATTCACCATTCTTTTTCTAGCAGCTAATATTGATGGGAATTTCTGCAAAATTGAGTGCATCTAATGCTCATTTTCGGGATGAAACTCTAGTATCGAAAAGTGTTTATAGAATCAACGCGAATGCTCTTTATAGTAGGGGTCGGCCACCTAAGGCAGACTTGGCACGCAGAACGATTTTCAGTGGCACGCGAAAGACCTCCAAGAATATTGTTTAATGCAAGAGAAAACAACGTAGGCTATGTCAGCATAATTAGTGGGTGCTGCATGGCGAACTACATGGGAATCACATTGGATGTCGACTGTTTTAGTTTATGAATGTTTGTATGCAAAACTCCCATCGTGGGACTTGCAATCTGTGATTGAATCTATGGTTAAGATAGTCAATTGTATAGCTTCTCAAGTCTTCTAGAAGAAAGTCATACGGAGAAGGCCTATAGGTAAAGTCTTGGAAAGATTATTTTCTTGTCTGGAAGCAATTAAGGTGTAGGCCTATCTTAATGGAAAAAAAATCCGTTATTAAATGAGGAGAACTAACTGTTGAAGCCGATGTTTCTGTACGACTTGTTGACACGTTTAAGTGAGTTAAACCTCCATTTACAAGATTGGGTCCAAAAGCACTTGAAGTGTTGGGCAACTGGAATGTATTTGCATTGAAACTGGGCACATCTTTTCGTGAAATCAATTTCAAAACATTTAACTCTTTCCTTAATTTAAGGCAAATTAAGATAGATGAGCATTTTTAGAAGTACACTAGTAATATTAAAACAATTAACTCGTTTGGTATCACTGGCATCAAATTTGGAGAATTTAATTGAAGCGAGATAATTAACCCGTTTTCTTTACATGAATATTTCTAATATGTTTCTTTTTTGTTTTCTTTTAACAAAATTTATGGCTTACAATTTATATAACTCTAAAAATAATCAAATTACACAAGATAGTTGAAAATTATATAAATAATTTATGACTAAAAATGTAAATGTAGGCTACATTTTTAGACTTTAAAATAACTACCCAGTGTGTATAATTATAATGTATCTCTTCCTCTAAGGTGCAATTTGATCAGATTAATTTTTTTTTATTTTTATTAAATATAAAACGCTTTAATGATTTTTATATATAACGCTCCTTTTCTTTTGGTCTTGGTCTTGCTACGGCACTAAATACATTTTCTTATAAAAATAATAAAGTTGATCAGTTTGAGTTTCACGTAGTTGGCACGCTAGGCTGAATCATTTAAAATGATTCTAATAAATTAAATTGTTGAATGCAATTAAAAAAAAAAAAAGAAAAATCATAAATAATTGTGCTTCGTGGCTTGTTAAAATTATTAATTAAATACATTCTGCACTGTCACCCGGTAGCACAAATCCTTTACTATAGGACAGACATTCAGGCACACGGGTGGTCTTCTAGACGGGTTGCTGCGTCCACTGCTTCCTCCCCACGGAGACCTCGTGGCCTTTCGGCAGTGCAATGGGTCTCGGACCCGCTGCGGGAGCTGTCCCCCATGCGTTCGCACGCCCGGTTCGCGGCCAACAGAAGAAAAAGTGGGAGTAAAATATATAAAAAAAAGGACCAAGCTGTCCTTAATTGGCGCCCAAACAGCAGCACAAAATCGTGACAAGATGTGAGTGATGACACAGCAGTCAGCGACCAACCCATGGGTTAAGGGATGGGTGATGATGAACTGACAAAACAAAACATTACAAAACACATGACAAACATACATTTACCTTGAAAAAAAAAAGAAAATCATGGTCATGTCAAACATAGTTAGGTGATTTCCTCATTTCTTGCAAGTTGCTTTTTTTCTTGAAGAAAGATTCTTTAAACACACAGCCAACGAGACCGCCATGGTACAATACTAAATTCTTTTTTTTTTCTACAAATTCTCATCATTGGCAAGTGAATGTCTCTAACCCCCTAAAGGGACGGAATATTCTTGCTTCCAGTGCGTAGCCCGTAGAAATGGGACATCCTATTTCACGAACAGTCAAGAACGTCCAGGTGAACATTATTCAAAAAAATGTCTGCTTTGAATGAAATGATTTCACTTTTGAATATGATATTTTTTTTACGCGGAATAGCTTACCTAGTATGGAGAAGGAATGGTAGGCAGCAGTGCCGGGTAGGACCGTTATTCCTGTAACCCTTATGCGCTTATGCGTCCCGCGCCCCTTTTTGATAGTTACTCCCTAAAGCTAGGCCAATAATTAAAAATTGTAAAAAAATTAATTTAAAAAAGCTGCAATATCCTGAAAAACATCGGAGTTTATGCATGATCCTGATGGTAGGGCTCTTCCACATAGCGTGAAGAGACGGGTCTGTATACTTATAACGTTTACCTGTTAGACCCACGGCCGAAGCACCGCGCGGCTCCCCTGGTCAATTGACACAAAATTATGTGATCCACCTCTGTACGCCGACAGGAGGGTTTCAAAGATTCCCCTCTTGCCTCTCCACCCCCATCATTAAAGCACGCGGTTAATCGCCGCCTCCCACCCAGTGGCGTAGCTAGGGATTAGGGGGCCCGGGGGACGTGGCCTCTTTAAGGGCCCCTGCATTTTGACATTCGACATTGTGACATGATAAAAAAAAATTGGGACACTCCATTGGGGGCCCCCCTCAAGTGGGGTTTCGGCTGGTCCAATTAAAATGATACTTATATACTATAGTTCGTACTGTGGATTATCTAAGCTATTCATCGACTTATGCCTAAAAAAACAGTAATTGAAATTCATCCCGGCATTGAGTCAATCCTTGTTTTTGTTTGCCTATGTGAAGCATGGTGTCTTCTAGTATTACTCTGATCGCCAGCGCCCGCTGGGATACGGGATACGGATTATAAATATAAATATTCTAAGGCCCAACGCCATTGTGACGCCGATACATCAGCCTCCTACACTAACCAAATAACCTTGCGTGTACTCAATAAATAACACCCCCACCCCATCAACCCCGTAGAGTGCCCGCCATTCTACAAACTCCTCTTGTTCCAGGAACATCTTCATATTCGACAGTACATGGGCTAAATATGTCAAGTGCAAATGTGGTGTCAGGTAGATTAAAAAAGTAGGCCTACGATGAAACTTTGCCTGCAATCATGTGCAACTGTTCTATTACAGAAATTATAATCGTAATCCATTTGTCTGGTTCAAAATGGACATTTTATTTTCATCCAATGTTTAATGCCAAAGCTCAAGTTTCATTTGGAATGATGGGCTCTTTTCAGACAAATTAATGTTTGTTAGATTAGGCCCTGCAGTTATCAATTTAACTCATTCAAGATGGCAAAGAATATCAACCAAGTACATTATTTTCTGCAGTTCATCTTTATCGCCAGTTCTTCGGATTGCGGTTTTGCTTTCTGCTTTAAATAAATAATAGTTTGTTTACCACGAAGCTAAAAACAACAAAGTTTAAACACTTTTTCTATCGACAACAATATCACTTCAGCCTAGATCAGTTTTCGGCGCATCCAAAGTGCTCGCCTTTACAAAATTAACACAACTTATGTAGCTTTTAAGTAAGTCGTGTAGTTCCTTTGTCCAAGTCCAAACAAATATGTTTTCCAATAGTCTTCGGCGACCCCCATGAAATGGTCGTTCGACACCCAGGTTGGGAACCGCTAGGGTAGAGGGTCGTAGCGGATCGTTTATAAATTTTGGCCAGTGTCATGAAACTTTAATAGCCTATACCACTCTTCCCGGTCAGCCATATATCATATAGGCCTATAATATGGCCCCAGGAAGCTACCTTCAAATGACAAACTGTATGGTGGGCTGGGGCATCTGACAGCCACGGCACGGGTCATCACAAGTATTGGACGTTGTCTAAATCCTCCAAACCATAACAGTTGAGAACAAAGAAAAGAATATATCATGTAGAAAGGTCAAAAGGCGATAAGCATAAATATTTGTTAATGGAGCACAACGTCAGTTTCGAACTTTGTAAAATACCACAAAATGATATAAAAAAAAGAGTTAACATTAACTATGTTTGATCTATATAGGCTACAATAACAGATTTAACCAACAGTATAAAACAACAAACTATATACTCTATGGCGTAGGCCTAATATTCTAATAAAGGGCAGCATAAACAATTATAGGACGCGGGATAGGATCCACCCAGAAACTCTTTGAGACTAAATGATTCCAACATTATCTCAACCATCCTGCTTCTACATATTTCCATGTCATTCTTTTAATTTCTAATGATTAGATCTAAGCTTAGTTTCTTTTAGAAATCTTTGCCTATAATACAAATAATTGAGTGTTATTTAGGCTATATTTATAGATGTAGGTATAAGATAAAGTAATGTAGGCCTACGTTTTGTATCACAATAGGCCTATACACACAAACAAGCCTAAACGTGTATGCCTATGTGCAAATTGTGTATCCCTACAACTTGTGCTCACGTCTGCTGGTGTGTGGCGTGTGCCGCGTGTTCGACCTAACAATTCCTAAAATCAATACTTTTATTTTCTCAGTACTATCGACCTCTGCGAGTAGAGTGTGCGTAGACATTGGCTTTCTAGCGATAGGCTAGCATCCGTCATTTCTGCTTAAATGTTTTTCTTCCTTTGATTGTGGCTATTCATTTCATTATTTCTTTCAAAAGCACAACACTAATACTACACATTTTAAGCGTGTAATTAAATTGATTCAGTTGTGTTCATAAAGCTAAGCCAGTATGATTTTTGCTAAGCACACCATGCAGTCGTGCGCCATTTGTACGCCTACACATTACTGCACATAAAGATTTGTAAGGCAGGAATCTGTATGGGGGTCAGTAAAATGTTTGAATTTAAATTAAGCCACACATGTTGACTTTAAGTTTAAGGTAATGCTTCTTAAGTTTAATGGTAATGCTTTTCAAAGAAATGTTTTGATTTTTGATACTTTCGTTATTTTGAACATTGATAGGTAGACCTATATAGGTAGATAGATAGATAGAGATAGATGGGCCTATCTAAATAGATAGAATGGATAGGTGGAAAATTGATTTGACGAATGGATGGATGAATAGATTAAGACATTAATCTATGTAGATCTATAGTTTTATGTCGGCCTATATAGGCCTAGTTCAGTAGGATATGTAACATACAAATAGTCATACATATGTAAGATCATTTTTATGCCTATAGGCCTTGTATTATTTATTAGCTTATAGGCATAATATGCAATAAATTATTTTACAGTGAAAGACCAGGGCAGACTCGAGTGAATGGCTAGAATCAATCATGACAATCATCCGACCATTCAAGAATGTCTCACGTGCTATTTGTGTGGTAACATATTCAGAAAACCTCGAATTCTTCCTTGTGGACACACATTTTGTAGCGAGTGCCTTGGGAAGTTAAAGGATGACATTTTAAGAGATGACACTGACACATCTGTCTCACAAGCCGTGGGCGACAGCCTCGGAAATCGTTGCAAGCTAGATGCCTTCTCTGACGCTTCCCATTGCGCCAGCATCATGACAGTGAGCGCCGACGCAGACCCGAACTGTTATCGGCCGCACTCGAGTAAAGCCGATGAAAGAAACGGATTGTCTCGAAGCAGCACGTTTATCCGAGAAAAACAGCCGAGTGTCCCCGAGCAGAGCCTATCGCGGTACAGCGCCCCTGCCAGCGTAACTGTCACTAACGTCAATGTCTGTTCCAAGTGTGGGAATGCGTCATCAGCAACGTTACCTCGCAGAAGGAAGTCTTCACAAAGTCCGTCCCCAACACTTAAGCCCAAGGACACGCATGCATCTGCTCGCTGGAATACTAGCCCCAAGAGAAACAACGAGCCAGTTTGCTCGTTTGAACAAAAACACGGCAAAGAAATGTTTGTGTGTCCTATACCAGAATGCAATTATACACTTCGGTTGATGAATCTGGCCAGATGGTCGCCGAAAAATATTATCGTTTCGGAAATATCTGCAGTTTGGAAAAAGTTACAGGACAATAAAATTGTAAGAATATTTTTTACAAATTATTAGGCTAATTTTTCTTATATATTTATAAAGATAAGTTTCTAAGTTTCAGTAAACACACCTATTAGTCTACCAGGAGGCGTAGGCCATTGACATGGCGGGAACAATATATTATTTTTTTTAGAAATTTAATAAATAGTAATAAATAGGGCCTACTATACTTAGTTTCTTCTTTTCAAAATCCTGCATTTTATCCCAGACTTAGATGTATTTACGACAATCTTAAACAATATAGGCCGAATATTTTTAACAACTCGCTGTCTAAAGCAATGTAAAATACTTTTGTAAGTTCCAACAAGTATTAAAGTATGAAATGTGCAGTGAGCATCTTCGAGCAAATCTTGAAGAATGTGGAGAACAATATATATCAAATTTATTACATTTCTACACTTTATAGTTTTTTTTTTTCATAACCTGACAACATTTGCAAAGCACTTAAGGATTCCTCCTTTTCTGCAGTTGAAGATCATAAATTTGCTGCATTAACAATTGTCTTGTTAGAATATTTAGGACTTAGTCAACCATTCATTTTCTATTTTGAACTGGTTAGCCATGAGCTAGACATGCGGACTCAAATGACCGTGTATTTTCTCAAAGAAAAATGACGCACAGGTTGGTACCAAATTATAACTAGTGAACGGCAGTATCCATATTCATATTGCTTATATGATCAATTCAAATATTTTTTATTTAGTAGTTCATGATGTAAATGCATGTAGCATTAAAGCAAATATATTTAATATGATATAAAATATGTGATAACATACATTGCCTTTCGCCAATGCTGTTAGTTGTGAGGTGTGACTATATTATTATACATATGCCTAGATTATATATAAAACAAATATTGCTAGCACTAGGCTAAAAATGTTGTGCCACTGAAAATCGCCCTGCGTGCCAGTACCAAGTCTAGCATGCGTTCCGTAGATTGCCGACCCTTACTCTAGATTTTCTAGCTTACCATAAAAATTAGCTACACATCCAAAGTGTGGATTATGCGGTTGAAAAATATAGATCTATAGACCAATTGTTACACTGCGAATTTCGCAGTCAGAAAAACATTATAGTGATGTAGCCTAAGGGTCTGAAGTTAAGTTAGGCAAAACTATGTTTGTTGATATATAGCGTACCGGTATAGCTATTCAATCTGAAGACAAATGAAATGACGAATGACACATAGGTTCACAACTTACAACCTTTCAATGATCCTAAGCAAATATTGTATTAATGTAGAATTAACCTACATAATATTGCTAATCAATATAAGCTTATTCGAGGAAATTAACCTTATAAAATCCCTTTTTTTACTTATTAGTATATATTGTTAAATATGTGAAACTTGTGCTATTGCAATTTTTCCCCCAAATGTATTGTTCGGTGTTGGGGGAGAGGTAGAAATTGGCTGGACCAAAGTTCAATAACCTATAACTATAACCCCTGAGACTCAGTGTGGATTTGTAGCAAATTAAGCAAAATAAAATATCACTGCAAAGATTTTGGGAAATAAAGTAATAATTCATTAAGGCTAACATTATAAGCTTCAACACTGGGATTCGAAATTTTCTGACAGTGGCCTACGTTACAGTAATGCCACTGTATCTTCTTGCAGGATGCTGGCACTCAGACGGACATTAGCAACGAGCAGTCCCTGCTGGTCACCATTCCTAGAGCATTGGTCAACAGCCGACCACTTTATCTGCTGGGAGAGAGAAGAAGGCATTCTTCTCTAATGGACATGGCATTGGCAAGTACAACCAGCGTGGAGGGTCTAAGTCCAGGTTACCTTCCAAGAGGTAATGCCACCTGGCGATCTTATGCAGCTCTGATAGGCATGAACATACTACAACAAATGGTACAATTTTGAACAAATTAATAGTAATTTTTTTTTTACTTCGCTTTTGTGTAGTGTTAAATAAAGGGACTTTAGTAATGTTAAATGCAAGAGTTATCAGACATAGTAAATTGATTAGCGTGTTCAGTAGACATATTTGCACATTAATTTTAAGAGTTTGTTTTAAATACCGGTACCTAAATGATAACTTCCTGACAAGTAACATACTAGTTTTATTGAAAATGTGTAGGCCTACTTACAGTTACAGTTAGAAAATAAACTTTTAAATGGCCGTGACATTAGAAGCAGTTGCGTCCCCTTTCCCCCCATCTAATTTGTAACCAAGTTAGCACTCTTGTCCACTCCCTCCCCCCCCCCCCCCAGTCGAGAGCTGTGCTATATAGTATTAGTTCACCCTTTACTACATGTATGTTCCTTGGATAGCTTGTTATCATTATCATAATATTTTGATCCTATCTTGAAATAGTCCACCACATAGTTCAGACTGCTGTCTACTTGCTTGCATTACCATTTACCTCTAAAATATCCTATACCCGGTACTAGTACTATACTATTCACTATTATTACTAAAGCTGCTATATGGACATGAACACTTCATTGATTCATATATACCGGTGTATATATATATATATACTAACATTATATAATTTTCAGATGTAATATGTATTTTTTTTTACAGTTAACTGTTGTTCAATGCAAGATTAACAATTAATCAGATTTTATATTCTGGCAGGACAATGCATTTAACACTTTATTTCACGTGATAATTTTTAAACTTTTTCAAAATTTAGAACTTTTCCCTTTCAGTAAATGTATATTTCACATTATAATTTTTGTGTGATTCAATCTATTTCTGTTGTATATTCACGGTATATTAATATATTGACTAGATGTGTATATATATATATTTATGTATACATTAATATTTAAATACACTATTGAAATTGATGTAGAGATGTATTTAATATATTAATGTAGAAGATGCACATAATATATTGATGTTTTTATATATGTATTTATATATTAGAATATTTATAAGTAGTATATTTTTCTCTTGAGATTTTTAGAGCTTATTGGGGACTATCTGTGATCTTTTAATGTATTGGTATAGATATGTTTATAGAGACTATTTTATTAAATTTAGGGCTTACACTTACACACAAATAACATTTTTATAAACTTAAGTGAAATGTTGATCATCATTTAATAATTTTTTAATAGAAATAAAAATGACACAATGAATGTATTTACATATTTTTTTAAGTTTTTGCATGAGCTTTGTTTTAAAGGCCAAATTTTAAAATGATCAGGAAAAAAACAAAAGAAGAAATATATTTTTTTCAAATTTAAAATTTGCTTCAAATTTTATACTGAAGCAATAACAACATAAACTTTTGACACAAATAATGCTACTATACTAAAATAAATGTCACAAATCTAATACAAAATCTAACAGAAATGTAACATTAAGTTTCAAACTTTATTAAAACAATTGCTTTAATCAATAAATGAAAAAACCTACAAACACTTTTGTTTGTGTATAATTAATCATTAGCTCATGAGTAGTAGAAATAATGTTTGTTTGTACATTTAGACTAAGTTCACAGACATGATTATTTCCCATTTTCTCTCTCTCTATAAGACCTGCACATATTTAGTATTTAGTGGTTCATTGATAGAACTGGAAAAAAAGAGCCAAAACTTACCAATATCTGACTGCCCACTGGGACTGAGATATAACAGTTTGCCTAATTCCCACCAAAAGGTATATTATCCTTTGACAACAAAACTAGGTCACATAAAGTCATAAAGGTAAAACGCCAGCTTTAAATTTAAACATAAAGCTGTCACAAACAATAACAATAAAACTATTTAAAAAAATGTTTCCCATGTACAAATATACAACAACCGTTACATTCAATGCATTAATATAAAATCATTTTCATGTCTTAGTGTGGCGGCAATGAAGTCCAATCAATTTCAGCCTTGCCATCTTTTTTCAACAATTCATTGCATGTGGCAAAATGGCTACAACCAATAAAACCCCTGTGTGCTGACAAGGGAGATGGATGAACAGCTGTCAAAACATGGTGCTTCTTCTGAAAATGTATAGTATAGGCCACAATTATTGTCAATATTCATTTTTTTTATAGTCTAAAACATTGTACATACAGATGTTTGAAAAAAACATAGCTTACTGATATCAGACCAAAGTTAATGGTAAAATATTGAGAAAATAAATCATTAAAATGAATAAACTAATCTGCTTGATGCAAAAAAAATTATAAACAATAAATACTAAATGATCTTTTTATAATTTTAAAAAAAATCATACAATCTCTTCACCTATTTTCACCCAATTGTAAAAATATTACGTGAATCAAGGGCAGTATTGGTAACCTAAAATGCATTTTGAGCAGTAAAATATGTGAAGAAACTGTATCAAATAAAATAAAAGGTATCTTTTTTTTTCTGTACAACTTTACTAGGGTGGCATGAGTGATTTTAAACATTATTTTATTCAAATATTTTCTTAAGCATTAATGCAAAATCTTTCTAGATCAATGGTGTGCAACAGGCGGCCCGCCGGCCACAAAACGGCCCGCCAAGCCTTTTAGTTTGGCCACCGAAGAACTTCTAACAGCATTTTTTTTAATTCGTTGCATTGATAATGCAAATAAATGTTCAGACAGTGTGGCCCATCAAGTTGTATAAAATTTCATATGCGCCCCAAAGCAGAAAAATGTTGCACAGTCACTCCTGTTCTAGATCTACAAGTCTGATGAAACAAGTTCAAGGGCTTTATTGGCCATGACATTCATAAGGGTTTAATGAGGCAGTACAATGTCTGGCTGCCATTCTTATAGCAAAGAATCTTAGCTACCTATCAGATTTGGTAGCCTTATCAGATTCAAGCTCGACACCTTAGAGCAGTTATCTAGTAATTTTGAGTAATTAAATTCACTATTGTAGCACTAATTCTCTACTAGCATATAAACTGTGAACAAACCTTGTCTATTCGAGCTCCTTTCTTTTGGGCATAAGCTCCCCACAGCATAAACACTACGCCTTTCAAGTTTGAATTGAGCCATTGAATAACTGCATCAGTGAACTCTTCCCAGCCCTGGTCAGCATGAGAATTGGCATTAGCTTCTTTTACAGTCAAACAGGCATTGAGCAAAAGCACACCTGAATTTACAAGAAATTAAACAACCCATAAAAAAAAGTTCTATAAAAAATCCTTTACATGCATTTTTGTTGTGCATTAGCCTACTCAATAGGTTGCCCTTTACCACCTTCACAGAAATAAAGAAAGTTAATTTAAAATATTTTAATAGTGGTACAATTTGTGGGTCAGGTGAATTCAATATGGATTTTATTTATAAATGCAATGAAAAACCCCAATGAAAATTGTTTAAGGTTTTTGGGTGGAGACTGGAAATTAAAAAGAATGTCTTGTCATCTGCAACATGTCTATGTACTAAGTTTCAGCTCAAAAAGATGTCGATAAGTGAGTAAATTAGTCTTAGATATTTTGCCAGCTAGCCAGAAAGTTACAAAGAAAGTTTTGACTAGATTCATATAGAGGCTTTATTCGGCTTTAATAAGGAGAGCAGTCAGTTCCTTACAAATACATTTTTTAAATAACATTTTTCACTATTTGTTGGTAAAATGAAGATATTTACAACATTAAATTTAAAAAAAAAAGATGCTTGAATAAATAATAAATATACAAACCTTGTTGTGCCCAGCCTATCAAATTTCCATGACCTGGGTGTTTAAAGCCAACTATGCTTCTTTCAAGTTCTTTATAAATATTTTCCAAACTAAACAAAATACATAAGAAGATGAATGCTTGTTAAAAAAAAGATAACAAGAAAACCATAAAAACCTTTATTTGCAAACTAAGTTTACCATCATGTAATTAAATAATTGATTGACTACTGCAAATGAAATGTACAGAAAAATATCTGTGTCGCAAATCTCAAAAATATCTCCTTACCCTGTATGGATTGTTCTAAAAATAATCTTAGCGCATAATTTTTTTTTCTAGCTTTGCGCCGAAAAACTATAAAAAGTTGCACAGGCATTTTTAAAGTGAAACAAAAATTTTTCTTATACTTTCCTTTTAAGAAATGAATATTGTCATAAGTGTAGTATTATTAAGTTGTTTTAACTGAAAATTTGATAGAATGTATTGTTAGTCGCCACAAGTCTGCTGTCCAAATTTCAGCTCGATTGGACCATGGGAAGTGGTCGAAAAATCAAAGCCAATTCTTGCACGATGATTACAATTCTTGCATGATGATTACAACCATCCAGACAGAAATTACAACTTAAAATAAAGGGAGTAAAAAGGGGATAACACTTTTAGTTTTAAAATAGGAATCTTTGAAAAAGGTTCTTTACCTAGGAGGCGGCTTGATGCCAGGTGGTACACTAAAACAGAGGCCTGTAAAACATAATAGATGCACAATTATAATTATGGAAAAGTAAAAACTAGAGCAACACTGAACTATATATACATGGATGGGCAATGATTATATACAAGTATTCATTGTTTAGGAACCTCTTGTTGGGTGTAAACACTGATCTATAAAAAGAATGGCTTGTGCCTTCTTAATAAATTGGTTTGAGCAAAGTGAAGAAAGGCACTGATCTATAGAATAAAGGGAAAACTACAAATTTCCACTGCACTTACCATATAACCAAAATTGTGTCTAAAACTTACTGCGCCACTGATCTATAAATAGATCGGAACGGAATCTATGTTGCTGCCATTTTACACAATATGCATATGGATTGTTGCTGTCAAGCTTCTGACTTCTTATTAATAATATAAAACTAACAATAATACGATCAAAAGGAAAGAAGAAGAAAACAAATATCAAACAATAAAAAAGTTAATTTAAAAAAAAGTAGACAGCAATATTTTGCAGTACGGGAAAACCCGGTCTTGAAACACACTCAATTTGAAAGCATTTGCAAAGGGACATAATTCGGACATGTCGCCTGTTTTATAACCTTAACATACGGTGATTAGTAATAGGTCTAAGTTTATTTTTTTAAATAAATTAATAAAGCAATATTGTTGATCAAATATAAATTTCTTTTGGAGGATGTTTCCAATTTATACATTTAACTTTTAACCCGATTATTCAAACGGCTTAGGAGATATAGAGCAGAAACAAACATATAAATAAATAAACAAACTCACAGTAATTATATATATTGATCAGTGACAGTAGAAAAAAAATGGTGGAGATTTCTTCAAGAAATTTACTTCCATGCCCTATCCATTCTTTTTAGAGATCAGTGGGTGTAAAACATTAACTTAAACATTGTTTTTCTTTTAGAGAAGACTTCCTGTTTTAAAATGTTATATAAACTACATATAAATAACATCTATTTTAAAAATATAAGATTTTAATTTATCTATAAAATAATTAAACTTATTTAATAGGTTTTGTAGCTTCTATAGATAAGTTAAGGTTTTTAATGAGGGTCTGTTAAGGCACCAATGCCATAGGGCAGACCATCTTTGTATATATGTAAAACAGTGTAGGCCTACAAGACTAAGAGACAATACAATTTAAGTACCAAGGCAAGTGACTCATTTAATTTTTGATTCAACACAAACATTTGCTATGTTTTTAATTCTATGTAACATTTACTAGTCACAATGTTAGGTCATTATTTAACATTATAAAATCATATAATATAATTATTGAGTTATTGTTTATAACTAACCATGAGCTTGTCCTGATCCGTGATATGGATCCTGTCCAATGATGACAGCTTTAACCTAATTTTGCACAATATAAGTAAAAAGGCAAATATTGTTGATAAATACTAAATTTAAAATATAAATGTATTTCAGATGTGATACCCCCAAAAAATTTTTTATAAATGAAGATGTTGAAATTCTTAAATTTGATGTTAGCTAAATATCTAGCCACCTACTGAATTTATATCACAAGTTTTGGTCCAAGTAAATACTTGATCAGCAGGAGGATAAATTTTGGCTTTCTTTCTGTCTTCACTAATGTACTGACTGAGCTAAAGAGGTGAAAAAAATGCAGTAAATATTAATGGGAACTTGGTTTTATGGCAGCTAAAGCAAATTAATGTAAAAAATGAAGACAAACTAAAATCTAAAAAAAAAAAAAAAATATCTTCAATTTAATCTCACCAAAAAACGCATCAAGTTAAAAACTATTAAAAAAAATATATTAAAAAAGAAATATTGTGATGGAATGTAATAGTTCAAAATGAACCAATAGAGTTAGAGTCTGTGGCCGCTAGTTTAAAATGAACAAGTAGAATTAGAGCCACAATATTAGATGTAACAGTGTAGCTAACAAAACTCTCATTCTCACACAACATTTTAAAATATATAAATTTTTCCCTCTTGGCGCCAGGAATACTTTTATTATATTTAGAAACAGTCTAACTTCACTGGTACCCCTAGCATGTAACAAGACAGATCAAAGTTATAATTAAATTAAATTGTTCATATGAATATCTACAATTATTTAAATTATATTTTATTTATGTCAGACATGCCTACCTCCACAAATCAAAATGAGGAACACCCAAGGTAAAAATGAGGAACATGGGACCAAAATGAGGAACATAAGCGCGGAGGAAGCATTTTCGAGCCCATATTATAGTCTACGCTAAATAATATTATTAAAAGAAAAATGGGAAAAATGATTTCACTTACAGTACTAAGACTGTATATATTATATATATATAATATATAGAATACAATCTAAGTCAATATAGTAGGCTAATATAGAGTTAACGAAAAAAAAATATTGGGGGGGGGGGGATACATTTATGTTATAAATCTATTAAAAGTTAGAACAGTGGCTTTTAATGTAGCTAGGCCTATATAATTTAGCTATTACGCAATAATTGCAATGTTGTGTTTTTTTAAACTAAACCTTTCAATCTACTTAGTCTAAGGCCTAGGACAGAAACTCAAAAAGTGGTTAAAATCAAATTAATCAGTAGGTCTATCTATATTCTAAACTAAGGACAAGGTAATTGAACTTAAATGCTTGATATTGGTAAATTGGTAAAACTAACTAAATTCATAAGCCTAGGCCTAGGACTACGTCTAAAGGTCTAAGCCACTTTACCATAAGCAAATTTATTTAAATAGGCTTGAATAGACCTAGCTAAATGCACTAACACTGTGTCTGTTCTAATACATCAACAGCAGTTTTATTAACCGATTTAAAGCAGTAGGCCGAGGCTCGAGTAGGCCAGTAGGCAGTAGGTAGGGACAATAAACAATTTAATTTACTATATTTTGAATTTTAATTTAGCGACTAGGCCTACTTTTATTTTTATTAAGTAACTAGAAGTTAAAAGGTAATAAGCTTATTTTGTTTTGGCTATGATTAGTTTAGTTTTAGTTTCCCAAAATTATTTGACATAACAAAAACGGCAAAGTAGTCGACAGTGCCGCGAAGCCCTACGCTAATGCACTCTCTACCAAAGAAAGGAAATGCATTAAAAATTAAAACGGAAGTGAGAAAAAGAAAACAAAAGTTGGCAAACGCCTTTTGGTTATTTCGCTTTATTAGTTTCTTAATTAAAATCTCGGCATTTTCGGAGACGCCGATTTTGCGGAACAAACTGGTCTAATGCGGAATTGCGGAACAGAGGGTAATTTTCGGCCATTTTACGGAACGGTTCCGGAAAATCCGGAACGGTAGGCATGTCTGTTATGTGCTTAGTATGCAATATAAAACTGGGGCATTAATTTACAAAGAAATTTATTGCTATTATTAGCGTTATTTAAACATTTTTAGTTGTCTTTTAAGTAATTGTAACAAAAACAGTATCTATAAAAATAATGACTTACTTTGATAAAATAATCTTTAGAAAACTCTGACTCTAATGCACTAAACCATGAAGGGCCAATGTTAACAACAAGACCATTGGTTTTAGTTGCAGCTAGTTTTATTTTGGCATTCATTTTGTTTTGCTCCACTTTCTCCTTAACATCATTACTCAATTCTTCACTTGGATCTAATTTAACTTTTTTTGTAGGCTGTTCATCTTTCTGCAAAAGGACATTAAATGTAAAACCAAACTAATTACAATCTTGAATGCACATACTTTTTTCATGAGCAAAATTCAAACTAACACTGGCTGAAACTTGCTGTGACTAAAAACACAAACCTCAGTGTATTTAAATTGGATTGTAGTGGCTTTTCTTTTTACAACTGTTCTGTTATTATAATAAGTCAGTGATTTGAAATTATGTAAAGGAAAGAGAAGAGAAAAAAAAAACAAGAAGAAAATTTAGTAATCACCTTTTTATTTTGGACAGTTTTTCTCTTTCTTTGAGGAGCCATCTTGAAACTAGTTCTAGTAGCTCTTCTATTAAAAAATTTAATTATCTACTAAAATCATTCCTGATACAGGCGCCGAGGCTTATAGATTATAATGCAAAAGTCTGATTTAAAAGTGTTCATCAATGACCCTCAACAGTTGTTACTTAATTTAAATAGTTCTACAGTTGTACAGTCTGCTTTAATATATGCTAAAAAGAATTTAAAGTAAGCTTTTAAATCAAACTGTGTCCAGTTTGTGCACAATTATTTGATTGTGGTGCATTAAAAAATATATGTATTTCAGTGTAATAATTTGATAAATTTGAGTTTTGACTAATTTTGACAAAGTAATACACTTATTTTCCCTACTTTGTGTAAGCCCTACATTTTTTATGCATTCTTGGGATTTTACACCATTGAAATCACACATTCTGCTTAGCAGTAAATTAATAAATGAAAAATATTGTTAGTAGCACTAAAAAATCTTCCGTTTTGTGGGCATATAAACATTTTTAAATTATTAAACGTAAAACTGTACATTATTTAAAAAAAGGGATGCGTACATTTTTAACACAATCTGTAAAGTAGGCCTACATCAGATGAGGTTGGTTGGAAAATAACAAGGCAAGGGAGGTAACTAAAATAATTTTAACACTTTACTAACAGCTTCAATTTTTCTTCTTTGTCACTCAGATTTTATTTCAAAAAAATTCATTTATTATAATCTTTTCATTATTTTTTCTATTGTAACTTTTAAAAATGATATAGTGATATAATTATAGTTATAGTCATTATGATTTCGGCAGGATAATAGGCCTAGTAATTTAATGCCTATAATGGAATTCTCTATTCAATATATTTTTAAAAAAGACCTACTCACCAACTCTACCAAAAATATTAATTTATTTTGAAAATTTCATGTCACATACCTACATGCAGTGCCCTCACATATGGGGAGGGCAGGGGGGGGGCATATGCCTGGGGGTGACACTTCCAGGTGGGCGGCAAATGTAGTCTAAATATAGCACTAAACAAGCAGTTACATTATGCAAGGTATGTGATTATTCGCACAGTTCTTCATATAACGCTAAGCGTTATATGAAGAATTCTAGCTGCAGATAACGCTTGGCGTTATTTGAAGATTCGCACAGGTCTTCATGTTCTACTGGCGCAAGCGCATAATCGTTTGCCTTTCCCTATAGGCTTATATACTGTTTTTCGTTAAGTTTGAACACGATTTCGTGGCCTAATGGTTAGTGCTGTCAGCTGGCAACCGAGGTGTCGCCACTTTTTAAATTTTTTTTTATTATTATTAATATTATTCAATTTGAGTAAAACGGGATACGTAAATACGGTAAATACATTAATATTTTGTAAGTAACCATTAGTCATTGTCAGCCAGAAAATACAATAGCTGACTCCTAAGCCTAAATGATACTTTTTCTTACGATAAATGGTATGATAGTGATAATATTGATAATAATAATTTATAATAGTTCTAAAGTGTGCGCAAATGTCTATTAGTCTATTTCTATTGTGCTTGAGTACAAATGGTTCTTTAATATTGTTTTAAGTGTACTGAAAGACAGAATTTATGAAATCAATTAAATTTCCATTTATTTGGATCAATAAACTTTAATAAAGTAATCTTATCTAATCAAACAAAAAGGTTGGGCCTTTTTAAACTAGACTATAATTGACTAGATGTTAGTATTAGTAGCCTACTATTAGTAGGCTATTGTTAAGTTAATACTTCAAATCAAATTCAAATAGGGTTAGGCCCTGTTAGGGCTTTGTTATTATCAATAAATACCTCCTTCTAGCTAGGAATATGAATAATATGATCCTAAATAATAGACTATAGATTAGTAGGCATATAGGCTACTTTAACTATAAGATAATAAGTACAAAAGTTAATATAAGTCACAAGTATAGCCTAACTCACAAGTGTTCAAAAATTTGGGTCTTCCGATAACGCTCAGCGTTATTTGAAGATTTGGTTCTTCCGATAACGCTCTGCGTTATATGAACAGTTCTTCGAATAACGCTTCCCTTATGCAAGGGGTGGCGCTGAAACTTTTGCCCTGGGGCGCTACATAAGCTTGTAAATTGTAAAGGCTCTGCCTTCATGATGTATGCATGATCATGATGTTTGCCTATACAGTATACACTGACAACATTATAAACATTACTTCCTACTACACTACTACTAACTACTAGACTAGACTACTACTAAACTATCACTACAACTAGACTACATAACTAGTACTAGTAGTAGTACTAGCCTAGTAACTAGTAGTACTCTAGCAGTTAAACTATGCAGGCTACAGTAACCAGAGAGTCTGAGGAAGGCTAGGCCTATCTCCTACTACCACCATCATTCACCAGGTAAAATAAAGACCTAAGTGACCTAAGGCCTAAGACTTTAAATTTTATCTTATCTTAATCTTATAAGTATAAGATACATTACAGACGCTCCTTCTATAAAGAAGATTAATTCAAAAGTGTATCATTAGTAGACTACTTACACTTGCAAATGTACTTAAAGAAGATGCTACAACTATTTCTTTCTGCCTGAATTTCTGCTCTGAGTTGGGATTAGCATTAAGTCTGGATCGACTAGGAGACTGAAAAAATGATGAAATCTTGGTTTGTGACATAACGACTGTACCAGAATTTAGACGAGTTAGTTGTGCGCAACAATGAATAGTAAATCTGATTGCAGTTTTCATCAAAAATGTAATACAGTTTTAGACTTCACACTTTCGTTTGGTTTCTTTTGAGTGTATACATATTATATATATGTTTATACGTAATCCTGCTTCTTTGAAATAAATATATCCCGCCAGCCAGAGCCAGCGCTAAAAATAATACAGGAAACATGATTATAAAACATTCGATCATTTGACTACTCCCTGTTTGGTTTAATAATAATAATAGATTCCTAGCATAACTATAAGGCATATAATTATAATATTATATGATTTACACTGTTCATAATATATATATATATATATATATATATATATATATATATATATATATATATATATATATATATAAACATACATTAATTAATCATTAATTTAATGACTAAAAATCAGCACTTACATAATGTAGCCTAGGCCTATATTGAGTCTACGAATTTTGGATTTCTATTATATTTAAAGACCAAGTGAAGAGCTTTTTATCAAAATTTAGTTAACATTTGATTTTGATAGTAAATAGTGTATTCAGTATCTGAATGTTAAAAAAAACATTTATACAAAATATCAAAGATTCATTTTAAGTAATTAGTTCAATATTTGCACTTAAATGTGTGTGTTTTTCGGAAGATTACTCCAAATCTCGTAGCCATTTGAGATGTTTTTATTTCCGGCAATATAGGAAAGTGACGTAACTTAAAGGATTCCGACTAGGAAAAATGAATATTGTCACGTGTTTTGAATCTATTGCTACATGTTTTGACTCTTTTCCCGGTTCTTATTTTTAACAAAATGGTTAAATATAGATTGATAGCGTCTATTTTTATTTATTTATTTCCCTTGTGATACGTCACTGCCGTATGAGGCTATTCCAAATCTCGTTCCTTTGAGAAAAACCTCTTCACTTGGTCTTTAATATTATATTAATCATATTAGGCCTAATAATCTTAATATATAGCCAGCATATATGATATAAGTCACAATATAGTGCAATGTGGCTTGTGTGGTATTTCAACTGTAGGCCTATAGATGAAAGACGACAAAGAAGTCTAGCCTAACCGTAGGCTATAATAACCATTCAATGACCATTCAAACATGGCACATGGTAATGTTTTGAAAATTGGCCTACATGTCAAGACATGCTAATAAAAGCGTAGGCCTAACGACTAAAAAAAGGGATATGATATAGTCCTAATTTTTTATTAAAGGTATTAAAGGTGAGGGGAAAACCCTAGGCTAGGCTTTTGCTGTGGTGATGGTCGTGACAAAAAAAAAGGGGGGGGGGGAGGGTCGTCTGCAAAGGCAAAGGACCCCGTGGCCGACCAAAGGCGAATTCATATATTATTTTTACACACAATATATATATTATAGCCTAGACCTTGGCTTTTGTATAGGCCTCTGTCCTCTATATAAAGCAAAGTGAAGTATTCCGCTGAACCAAATTGATCTACAGAAGCCAGTGAAGCAGCGTTAAATGCCGATTATGCGTGGTCATACGGCATAGGCCTACTTGCGTATTGTGTGGTCAGCACAATGCCAAGCAGTAGCCTAGCTATCCAAATTCGACAGTCCCTCCGGGTCCCTACTTGAGGGGGGGGGGGGGCAAAGGGGTGTCCGAATTGTTTTTTTATTATGTCATAATGTTGTATGTAGAAAAAAATGCAGAGGCCCCTAAAGAGGCCAAGCCCCCAAATTCCTAGCAACGGCACTGATGCCAAGCCGCCTTGTTTACTTTACCTCAACTAATGTCAGGTAGGCTACCCATCACCGCTGGGTAGACTCAGGCCCGGGACACCCTCCGAACCCGGGAACAAATCCTATATATAGCCTAGCCTTCACTATATAAGGATTCGAACCCAGGACCTCAATGCCTTAAAGCCTATAAAGAGTAAAGAGCTATATAATATAATATAAAGCCTACCGATATAAGGCCTAGCTTATAAAACAAAATAGGCCTACCCGTAGCCTATATAAAATAATCAACTTTTTTAGAAATGCATTAAAAAGTTTTAAAAAAATTTTTTTCGTACCAATTAGGCTAAGGTCTACCTACTACTTAAAATTTTGGGTGATAATGAATAATGATAATGAATTAAATTAGGTCGGTAATTACAACAAGCTATAGTTTCGGGAAATAAGGTTACTAAATTTAATAATGTTAAATACATATAGGCCTATATTATACTTAATTTTTATACATCCTGCAACACTCTCAACTCCACAAAGGAGTTTGCAGATGAACTACAAAATATAGACACATATGGGCCTTATAGAGTTAATTTTATATTTCTTTACTGTTCCCAGAACCATATATCTGCGCTTAATTCACCATATATAATTATAGGCCTATTATTTTACAACGGGAAAGTTAATCAAAATAAACGATTAGACGTAGCCTTTATTGACAGTATAATGGTAGGGGAGAGTGGGGTGAAATGGCCAGGTGGGAGAAATGGCCCACCCCTATTATATCCAAAACTGCTGGACCTTAATGTTTAGGATGTAAATGAATGTATTAAGTACATTCTTTTTATGGTCCTCCGTCAATTTCCGGGCGAAATGTTAAATAATTGTTGGACTGGATATGTTTGAAATTTTATGTTAAAAAAATATACTTTTTGAACTTTTACATTTTTTAATCAAAATTAAGCTTTTTTTGTCTTAATAATTGGAAAGTCATTTTCTTAATACATCAATTATTTAGATATAACAATATGATATTTTAAATTATCTTTTATATCATGTAATTTTTTAAAAAATATTTTTATATCACAACCCCCATATGGGGAGAAATGGCCCACAATTTGTGGGGATAAATGGCCACCCATAAAACTAACTTTTTTAGCAAACTATCCTTTTAAAACAACTGTTTTATAGTAAATTAATTTAAATTTACCACTAATATTGATAATAATTTAAATTACTAATTAAATATATTTTGATATTAGAAACTATTGTGTTTTTCAAAGATTGTTTTTTTATTATTAAAAATTCAATAGCCAATAATAGTGAATGTAGCCCTATATATAGTTTATAGTAAGCATATGCAATCTATTGCTTATTAAACTATGATTAATATGATTATAACAACTATGAATATTAAATAGACTTTACCAACATGTTTTTTCTAAATGTCTAATTATGAAATTATAATTTTTCTATTCAAACGTCAAGATTTTAAAAGGACTCCAAATACCATAGCATTCAACGGGATGAAAAAGTGGACTAAATACATTTTTTTATATTACTAAATATGTAAAATGCTCATGCTAAGATACAGTTTACATATAGCCTACTTTTCAAAAGCTAAATGGTAGGAAATAGCAAAAAAAGCATTCAGGGCCATTTCTCCCCACCTAGTGGGCCATTTCTCCCCATGCTATGGCCATTTCTCCCCACCTATATGTACATCAATTGTTATTTATTATCTATAAATCTATATATAATTAAGGAATAAACAAGGTATATTAACTTGTATTATTGGCTAGACTAACATCTATTACAATTTCATAGTTAAATATACATATTTGTATAAATTAGACACAGTTTATCAAGAAAGACTATTTGGTGGGCCATTTCTCCCCACTCTCCCCTATTTTAAATCAGGGGTGTCCAAAAAAATATTTATGGTCTACGTTTTGATAGGGTTAAGAAAAACTCTCAAGCAACCATAAATATGCCTTAACCCTTCCCGTACCGACCTACTTTCCCATGCATACCTTTAGTCCCGCTATATACGAGCCCGGGACTGTAATGGTTAAAATTAGTTTTGGAAAGGCCTGAAAGGGCATAGTATTTCCTTTCACTTTTGATTTTTTTTAAAACTGTTTATTAATGTTTTCAGTGACACCATCTTGCTAAATATTATTAATTTAAATTAATAACGAAGCATTTTGTGACCCCAGTTTGAAAAAATGGGTTGGCGGATAAATTGGAACAAAGTTCAAGTTTTCTCATTTTTATATGTATTGTAAATTATTAATTAAAATTGTATGCCCATAGTCATAATACATTTAAATACAGTGACATAATTTTTTACATTTATTAATGTCCATTCAAAACTACACTGACAGGGTTTCATTAGAATAAGCCTCTAGTCTATATTATTTGGCCTTTGGCTAGTATTAATATTAAAAATAGATATCTTTGAGATATTTACACTCAGTTTGTACACAGACAATATAGTACCGACCAGGGGTCTGCAACCTACGGCACGCGTGCCAAACTTGGCACGCAGAGCGATTTTCAATGACACGCGGCAGACCCCTGAAATATGTTATTAAAGTTCTTCTAAAAGAAAATGAGACGATAAATTTTAGGCTTTTGGCACGCTGAATGATTTAGGAATCTAACTGTGGCACGCTATTATCAAAAGGTTGCCGACCTCCGGAATAGACCTATATAATAAAAGAGTCATTAGGCCAGAATAAGTAAATTCAATTACTATTTTAGGCTTTATACTTTATATAACATGATCCTTGATCATAACTCTTTCTACAAATGGTATAGGAAGCTTAGCTAAGCTTGTTAGACTGCACCATGTTTTATGACTGTAGGCCTTATACTTGATATATTTGTGTTTAATTTGCAAGACAGAGAATAATATGGTTTCCTGGTACATTATGGTTGATTTGCATAGTGAACACCATTACACATTTTTTTAAAAAGATCAATGCATATAAACTTAAATAAACGAGTAGACCTAATTGCCTGTATGAAAATTGATAAAAAAATATTTGATAAAAGTATTTATGGTGTAACCTAATCTATTTAAAACATCCATCAAACTTGTAGACAAAACAAAGGAAATCACATTATAAATAGAGAAGAGAAGAATTTTGTATAACAATCTAATGTTGCTTTAATGAAATATTTAATTTCCCAAAAGTGAAAATGACATGCATAAATTATACAGCCATAAAACAAAAAAAAAATTTAACAAACAAAAAAGTAATAAATTCTATTCAATAAACTTTGACTTGAACCAACATAATTAAATTTGTACCAGTAAAAAAAAAACAAAAAAAACTGATGTCAGATTTAAAAAAAAGATTTTTTTTTATTATGAAAGACAGATTATGTCTTTAACTTTAAAGTTATTTCTTCGTAGTAAATATATTTTTATTAAAGAAAGTTTAGTTCTCCTTTTTTTTTTTACAGAAAAGTTTTTATATTGGTTAGGGTTTTTAAGCCTTAATGGATTTCAGTTTGGTTAAGTTCTTTTTATTGCACTATATGCCAGTCTGTACAGGAAATGTGTTGGGGGAAAAAGAGTAGATTCAAAATTATCGAGAGAATAAGTTTTTATAGCAACTTCTGAGTTGCAGCAACTACTTGGTTGATACCCAGTTTCGGCAAATAGTGCATCGGCTATTTGGTGTAAGGAAAATATAACTTTCTACAGAAATTAGTCAAAGTATAATTTCCTGACAATGGAAAATAAATTCTCTAACTATTTTGGCCTTATAACTTTACAAAATTATAATTGTATCCCTATAAATGTTTGAGCCATAAGCATGTATATCTAAGAAAAAAATATACATTCAACAAGTTATTTTGTTTGTCTTAGAAGTTCCATTACTTTTCATGGACTATTGTTTTGACATAGGTAAAGAAGTGACCTTTCAAAACTAAATACAGATGGTTCATTTAGCAAAACTGTTATTACATGTTTGACAGAAATTAATGGCTAACCTAAAATTTGGAAAGCCTGAAATTTAAAAAAGTAAATTTAATGATTTGTCTCATTCACAAGAATACATCTAGTTGTATTCTTCCATAGATCTGTACATATTGGTACTTGACAAATTTGTTCTTTTTATGGCCCTCAAAAGTAGTGAAATAAATTGTATATTAAAACTGGTTGAAATACAAAAGTGGAAAAAAGAAGTTCACAGGTATAATAATAATAATAAAAATCATAAAGCAGAGAATTGATTGAAATAACTAAGAAAAAGTCTCATTGCTACAACAACAAAAAAATGTACCCTACCTATGTCGAAGCATTAAATTAATAGAATTTTATTGAAATTTAACAATGTGATTGGTGCCGTAACACACCAAAATATTCATAGTTACCATGGATCTCTGCAGACCTAAGAACACACAGCCAAATTGACCATAATTGTATCATGCAGAAAGGGATTAGGGCCACGGGAAGATTACAGGACCTGTCGCTCGGGCACGGTGCCCCATACATGTCCTACAGAGGATAAACTAATTAATTGATATAATTGATTGTTTAATGCATTAAAAAAGGGTTAGTGTAACTATATCTGCAGGTACATGCATAATGAATAATATATATAAAAGGATACATTTCTTAATAATACCGTTAAATACATTAATCATCAAATAGATTGTGTAAAATCTGTATATTTGTTTATGATTCAGTCATTAGCTTATTAATAAAACCAATTGTTATACAATACAAAGAAGTAATTCAAGAAGGTAACAAAGAAAAAGCTAAAACTAAATAAAGAAGGAAAACAATTCTTGAATAAAAAAACTACAAAAAAAAAAAACAACAGATAAACAAAAAACAATTTGAATTTAACCACAAAAATTTGTTTTTAACTTCATGTTTTATATTGACTGAACCTACAGTGTGGAGTCCGATTAAAAATTAGCAAAGTTTAAAAAATAATTTAATGTACATTACTTTAAATGGGAGTAAATATATATTGACTACTGTATCCGAAATATATTTTCACTATATCATTACTATGTAATGTAAATAAAAATATATTTAACTTCAAGTTCTCAAGTATTTTGTGTTAACAAATTTATGTTAGTGTACTGACACTATAAGTGTTATTAGTATCTGCAAGAATTTTTTAGCTGAAGTTAGGGAAATAGGAAGGGGGGTGCAGAGTTGGGCAATTTAAAATCTTTCCATGGGAGGAGCTGCACACTTAATATTTATATGTATTAGGCCTACAGAACACTAAAAGCACTTCTTGTACATCCATGTTATCAATTTTTAGAAAAGCTCTCATTAACTTTAGATATGCCTTCAGCTGACATCATACAAATATACCGTAGTTTCTTGATGATGAAGTCATAAAAATTACTTTTCATTGGTTTTAAACATAAGCTGGAAAATCTGAGCAAACTGCTACCATGCATTCTTAACAGATTCTATAATATGGACAGCAAATGACAACTGCAAACTCATTTTCATGTATTTTGTAGTATGACCATAGTATTCCAGGTTAAAATTAACCAAGAAAAAGAAGTAATAGTAATATGTTCATTTTTAGTTGAAGTTTCCTTTTTTTCCCCCTCAAGTGTAAACCTTAAAAAAAAATTAGCTTTGTGAATATTCTCTTTAAACAAGTCTTTTAAATATATTGTTCAATGTTAAAAAGTTTTTATGGGAGATAATAGGGATTGAAAACATAGGGATTGAAAATGAAGAGCAAGGGAGATAATAAGGATTGAAAATGGGGAGTAAGAGAGATTATAGGAATTGGAAATGGGGAGTAAGAGATGTTATAAGGATTGGAAATATGAACTCAAAGATCTGGAGATAGAAAGACTTGTAACAGCCAAGGATTGTCATTAGTTGTGTTTGAATAGTTTCTATACAGTGTATAAATAAATTATTATTTTTGGTTTCTTTAGCTTCACAAATTGTTTGGTTGTCATCCTGAGAAATGTAGAAACTTGAATCACAAAAAAAGACAAAGCACAGCCTTTGGATTAAATAACAGTCTCCCCAAATGTTTTCTCAAAATAGCATCCACAACAAGGCACTGAACTGAATCTTGTATGAATATGAAACAGCACCAGTATTTGATTTTTAAAAAATCCACATAAACATCAATACATTTCACTTCTTTTTAACAAAATGAAATATATTTCCTATATAAATCAACATTTGCAATTGAATTTTATAACCTTCTACAATAGAGATAAAAAAACTTTGTCTTAATCAAAATAAAAATAAAAAATTGCTTATTCTCCTATAAATTAGATTTAACATTTAAAAAAACAACCCCTTTTTTCTACATCTTTTTTTTAAACTTAAAAGTCAAAAACTGTTGAGGGATTTGGATGACATTTCACTTTGGAAGCAATACATTTCACTTTGGAAGCAATACCTAAAAATGTAGAAATCTTCCACCTAAGGAGAAATTTATTATTATATCTTACACATGTCCATAGTTTAAGTCTACTATTACATAATTTACTCTACTCACCTGTTTTATTCTAAACATTTTGAGATTTCTTCAGGTAACAATTAATAAACTAGCAATAAAACCATTGAAATCTACATTATTTGTTGTAAGAGCATAATGATATTTTTAAAATTACTTTAGTCTACACTCACTTACATTATTATCAACATAATTGAAAGGGCAACAAGTCTCATAAGCCTCAAAATAAGTTAGACATGTTTATGAACATTAAGTTCTACCTATATTAACATTTGAAAAAATATTATTTTTGAGGAAAAAAAAGAAAACCCCAGTAAAGATACCATAACAAAAGTATAAATATAGTGATAAAACCTGTTCAACTCAAAAAGCCCACAGAAAAATAATTAAATCCTTAAAGCAACTATTCTATTTTATTCTTTACAAATGAATGGAATATAACTCAGACTATCACAAAGATTGAGACACAAATTGACAACATGCTCTAAACCTTTAGTAGTTTAGTAATGAATAATACATTTCCAATTTAAAAAAATACATTTTGTTTCCTCAAAGTTGTAGGCTGGTGAAAATACAAACTTAACTTTTTATAACACCTAAGGTGAACTTAACTTTGTGCAAGCTGTGCAGTGTTCTGTGTAAGCTTGTAAGAAGGCCAGCGACACATGGGACAAAAATGCTTGTCTCTGTTCAACCATTTGATGATGCATGTTTCATGGAAGACATGTCCACAAGGCAGTCCACACAAGACAACTTGAGCTACAAAGTCTTCAAGGCAAATAACACACTGGTGTGTCTCTAGATAACCTAAGGGAAACCCAATTTCTGTTGGGGATGAAGACGTTTCTGGTGGTGAGACCTTTGTTTCTGGTGCCAAATTAGAATCAGAGTCTGTTGCAGTAGCATTCATAGTCGTGGTTGGGTCGAATGATGTGAAGAAAGTAGGTGTGGATTGTGCAGAGCAGGGGCAGGTTTCCAAAACTGAAGCATTGGACTGTCTCAATGTGAGTGTTTGATGGGGGTTTTGGGTTGTGAGTTCACAGAGGATGTCTTGGGCTGAAGACTGGGATTCACTGCTTGGATCAACTGCTTGACATTCGTGATGAAGTTTATCTGTGCGAAAACCTTTAAAGGAATCTGCCCTGTGATCACAGCTGACTGATGGAGCATTTCTGAAGGAATGTTTGTTTTTATGAAAATCACAAGATGCATTACAATGTACTGGTGAGTTGGAACAACCAGTGTTTATTAAAGAAGGTGTTACAGATTCTCTTTCATTCAATGCTTGTTCTATTTTACTGATATTTTCTAGTAATCTTTCAGAAATAGGCTTTGGCAAATAAGGCCAAGTGGGAAGATATTTAATGTATTCTGATGATACAGAAGGTTGTAACCATAAGGAAGGCTGTGATAGTTGAGATCCAAATATTTCAAGACCTCCCAGAAAATCAGAGCCGCCAATCCTCATAGGTTCAAAGAAATCATTAGGTCGAAGATATGTTAAAGTTCTCATTTGAGCAAAATTAAACCAGTCCTCGTCATGCTCCTCTTCCCTGTATTTTTTGCTAAGAACTGTGACAACTGCTGAGTAGAGGATGAACGAAGAGTAAATGTAGACTGGATTATTCATGAGGAAAATAAAATCACTTCTTAATATTGTTCCCAATGTTGATGTGCACAAAATTCTAAAAAATTTTAGTGCTAAGAGAGGCACCCTGTCTAAGTATGGCATTTGAAATATTCCAATTATTGGCAACCAAAGTATAATGACAAATATGTTATACTTTACAATGCACCATAATAGTTTACGCACTCTTTTAAAAGCACCACAATTGCTAATGAACAGTTCAAACCAGGACATGATGTTGGCCACACAGAAACTTAGAATAAAAATGTCATTTAGGCAAGGGTAGAGAAATTTCAAAAATATTTCCATACTGTCAAAGGAATAACGTTCACCGGGTTGTTTGCCGTAGATATATATTTTTTCTTGAGAATAAATCATGTAGCTTGGTAGATTTTCACTTTCACTGAAAACATCTTTCCATGACTGAGTTTTGCTGGGTGAATTCAAACACACAACCCCAAATTTGACCCGTCCTGGAAATTTAACGCTGAGTGCTGAAAAGAACATTGGCACACTGCAGTATTTAGTATACATGACTGCTCGAATTTCTGATTCAATTTGATTTTCTGAGAAGGATTTCCAATCTTGAGTAAACAAAACAGGGTTTTCTATCTGTTGAACTTTTTCATTTAGTTTGTCGTGGACCCAGTGGAAAACTGCTGCTTCCTTCACAGGCCCGGAATAGTTGTACATCGCAACATTGGCTTTTTTTTCAAACTGACTAGGCAGAGCAAGTAGAAGAAACGGTGAATTCCATCCTTTACTGTAGCAATACCTGCAAAAATATATGGATTTAATTACAAAATTTTTATTTTAAGGAAATATAACATAGCAGTTATTTTAAAATAAATAAAATTAATGTGTAGGTTTGATTAAAAGATAATTACGATAGTATCTTCAAATGCTGTGTTAAAAGCAGTTGGAATTTAACCTATGCATACTATTTTAACTGCAAAATTATAATCAATGGATTTGATAGAAAATTAAAAAAAAAAGGATTATCGAGATATAAAAATAAAATGATTTATTCAGCCATGTAAAAGAAAATGGGTGACCTTAAGCCAATTGTTGAGTTAAAATGGCATAAAAAAAGTTTCTATAAAAGCTCTGGATTTATGTTCATTATTAGAGCAATATCAATAAACTGGAAGAAACAAGCTAGTCTCTGAACAATTTCAATATTTATCATACAAATTAGTTTCTTTTTACTCATTGACTTAATAATAATTATGAACATATCAAGTAGAATTCAGTGATTAGCCATTAAACAATACTTTATACTTTTCTCCTTTTTTTTTCACTTTAGCCCATTCCATGCCCAAAACTTGTCTCAGCTTTACTTTTATAGGGATGTTAAAATATTTTAGCTTTCTTTTTTTGTTTCACTTTTCAAAAGGCTAGTATTCTAAGGCCAGAAATTTGGCAGCTCACTGAGGAGCAAATAAATATTTGTGTCTAAAAACTGCATTCTTACTTGTAATCAAGGGAGCAGTCTAGAATCCCAGTGCGTACACCAAATTTGGATGCTTTGTGTCGAATAGCTTTCCATCTGGCATAGCTTAAAATTCTTTGATGTCCACTGTGTGATATGATCTGCACCAACCATACACTGTCTTTAGCATCCTCAACCTTTAAAGAAGAAAATATAGTCAAACCTTGGTTGTTGCATATTTTGTTTTTTTAATCAATGTTTTTGTCAAAAAACTTGTTTTGGTTTTCATCAATTGCCTCAGTTTGCAGCATCTCTAAAGCTGACCAAACAATACTATCTGCACCTCTCTCTCCCCACCCTGTCATCTCCCATAAGGTACCGGTATGGAAATATTGTATACATCCGTCAGTCTTTTATATCCACTTTATATTAACTTCTTATTGTTTTTTAAACATCAAGTATTATATTTATTTTTAAAAAAAATGTGTATTCATATATGTATTTTTAAGTGTCTAGAATGAATTTATTAGACTTATATTGATACATGTAAATTGAATTGCCTCGATTGTAGTCTGTTTATAGAATAATAGATCAAAACCAAGGCCAGACTATTATGCAAATACTTTTTCTGCTTTCAAGTGGATAATTCCATATTTTAGAGACATTACTTTTACAATTTGCAGATTGTTATAATAATTTTTTTAAAAATTCAGATTTCAACATGCCAATACTTCAATAGTTGTAGGTAATAGTTTGTATTAATTTTTAAATGATGTTCAAATGAGAATGTTTTTTTTTCTTTTTGTGTCATGCTTAGTTTTTTTTGCTCTTAGTTTAATTCAAATATTTGTGCTTGAGCCATAATTTATTGTTTTTTTATTTTTGCTAAAGCTAGTTTAAGTTATCAAAATGGGATAGAGTTTTAAAACATTTATTTTAAATACATGATCCTAGATTTAGTTGGATATATTGTATCTTACTTGCTCAATAAAGTGAGCTCCAGAAGTGAAATTTGTATCAGTTGATTTGTCACTTTCCTCTAGAGCTGATTCAGCTTCTTCTGAAGTAACTTCCCCTGAAAACAAACAATTACAATGATTATATTTTACATCAGAGATGGTTGTCAGTTAACTAACAACAAAACTATAAAACATCACATATGACCAAATAGGTTGTACACATTTGAGATAAGAAACCAATATATATGTCCATGCAGACAAGGCCCCGATAACATTGTGCATTGCTAAGGGCTTCTGCTTGCTTTAACATTTAACCCTAAAAATACTCAGGCCTGAGAAAACTTTAATAGCCAACAAGCTTTACAAGAGCCTTGAGGAACAAGGACAAAGAAAATTATAAAACTACAGACTATTCATAGTTCTAGAATAAGGTTGCATTATATTTTTGTCAAGTATGGGCAGCCACTTACCTGTGCTATCCACCAATATGCTGAGCTCTGACTTTTCAATTACACCCTCATAGCTGACTCCTCTTTGCTCAAGTAGTGCTTTCAATTTGGCAACAGAGAGGACCATAGGGTCTAAGAGCTGTCTAGAAAAGCTGGCCCCATAACCATTCTCACACCAGTAAATAGCATCTAGTACTCTTGTAATTATGACTAGCAGGAAGATGTACACAAGGAGTAAACAGAATTTTAGCCACATGTTTCTGGTGCAACTTTTTAAAGTTTTGTGTTACATCAATTTTGGATGGAATTCAGTTTCTAAATTGAATAAAAAGAAGATAATAGACCATCGATAATTTAAAAAAAAACAAGAAAATGATAGTGACAAATTCTTTGAACAGGTTTTGATAAAAATATGAAGATTTCTAATCATTATGATAAAGTAATTAAACACAAAAATATATTAGTTTTTTCCACAGTTTGCCAGTCACAACCTGGTACTTGGCCATGAAAAGAATATTACAAGGTAAAAAAATAAAGAAAAAAAATAATTCAGGGATACTAGCGCATCTAAATTCTGTTCAATATTGCGTCCGAACTCAGCTTTTACTTTAGATTAAAAGACACTATTTAAAACTTGATTTTTTTTATGAATTAAAAAAAAACTATACAGCACTTTACTGTTTCTTTTAATTTTGGGCAAAAAATAACTGTTTTATTGCTACTGTTTACAAAGTAGAAGAAACCCTATTTATGAGGCACTAGCAACAAACATAACATTATATCCCTACCCACCCCCAGGGACATTTTGTGATACTTCAATATGTACAATGAAATAGTCTTTTGTATAGAAGGAGCATGTGTAGAAAACACGTTTTAATTTTATTCATATTGGAAAATTGTGCCGATATTTATAATTGTTATAATGTGTTACCATTTTTTACACTATTAGTCTTACATTAGCTTAGTAAAGGCCTTTGGTCACTTAAGGATAAGCAGTGATTTACCAATAGCATACAGTAATCAAGCAATTATGAAGAAATACATTTGATACTGGCATCATGTGCGTTTTCTACCATGAGTTCTACGTTACTCGACAGGTACAATACGGAGCCCATACAAAAATAAATTTTATTTTTAAGTTAGGAGTTTAGTTCATTTGCTATGCGTTTTTAATTTTGGATGGTGCCTCCTGCCTCTATCGGATGTCAGGACATGCCTCTAAATGAAAAGTTTCTATGACTGTCAGAGTCAGGGTAAAAAGGTCCAACTAGTAATGTCAGAAAGATAAGAGTTAGTTGTTAGGCATTTACTTGGAGTTATTTATCAGCACATAACCCTAACAGCTACATAATACCAGCCCAACATTTGCCAAGATTTAAATATTGACAGAATATGTTGGATCAATATTGGCATCGAGCAAATATAGTGTGCAGTTGGGGAAGATTTATAAAAGCAAGAATGACTCAAACCCTGATGCACCAACTTGTATAGGAGAGCCAATAAAATAAAACAAAACACACATAAAACTTGTAATTACAATTACTTTTCAAACATAATATTATATGGCAGATAACCTCGTTTCTATTGCTGTATAATATATAAAATATTTAATAATAAGGAATTTTTTTTTCTCCAGCATTTGGGTGTGTCATAAGATTTAGGGATTTGGTTTACTATGGGCTACTAGTTTATACCATTCTAAGCAATGAATAAAAAAGAAAGTAGCCAGCTAAGAAAGTTATATAAATGTAAACAAATATACAAACATTTCTGCCATATTCAATGAACCATGACTGTGAGTGTTTTTCAGTTTCTGCAAGCATCTTACATAGCCTACTCTATATGTTCAATTTATGGCCTACATATATTGGATATATTTTATAAGCAAGGACGCAAGAAATTCAATTGAGAAAATGCTAAAAATTCAAAACATTTGAAGAAAGTAAGGTTAATACTATATTGGTATAATGCTGTGGTAAAACTTTGACTTTGTGTTGTCAAGAAGAACTAATTAGTAGTCTATTTTGCTAGCAAAAGTAAAACTAAGCTGTAGGCCTATTATTACGAACAACACAATCAGGCAATTAGCCTTAATTAGGCCTAAACAGTTGCCCAGACAAGAAAATACTAAGTAATAATATGATTCAGTTAGTCTAATTTACTAAGTCATATAGTAAATGATGATTCACTAAGTCACTAAGTCTAAGACTTTGCTGGACCCAGGGCTGACGTGTCTTGGATTACCCACCATCTACCACACACACTGGCACATTGCCTTTTCCAAAGTTTTTCTAACAAATGATTCCCGACTCAGGCCGACTGGAGTGACTGGACTGTCTTGGTAATTCTAGAAATTATAATTACGTCTAGTTAAGCCTACATTCTACATTGTGAAATCATTTTCATCGAGGAATCTAGCATTCTAGGCCATCTCTTGGTCACTTGGTCTAGGACTAGTAGGCTCTCTAGGCTCTATTGAGTCTACTAATTACTAAGTCTAGACTAGAGTCTAGAGTATAGTAGGCCTACTATAGTATAGTATAGGGTATAGGCCAGTCTAAGTCTAGGCCTACCATTTTATTTAGCCTATAATTTATAGGCCTATTTATAATTAGTTTATTTATTAGGCCTATCTTATACTATCTAGACTATATAGTATATTTTATATAGAATATGAATATAAATATAGTCAGATAGTCTAAGAGTCTAGGTCTAGGCCTAGGCCCTGCTGGGCTATACTATAGACTATAGACTATAGAAAGTTATAGATCTAGATCTAGATCAAGATCAATTTCGATTAGAACAGAATAGAAAAAAACAAGAACAATTATTCAACTAAATGCTTGATTGGTTAACAATAAGTTCTATATAAATACTAACATTTTATCATACAACATTTTTCGCCTATTACTACACTCTACAGTGTCTACAGCAGCCAATGTTTACGGACTTGCTATTTCGACGGATGTGACAACGATATGTTTTCTTTTTTTTTATTTACGCAAAACGTGTCACGTGACTTATAAAAAGAAGGGAAAATGAGTATAAAAATTAAACACATATTAAGTATTATACATATAATTTGAACTTAAAAAAAAATTATTTGCATTTTCAATCATTCATAATAATTGAGGTGTCAATGAAATACACTTCCCCAAAAAAAATATTTTTACCGGTAGTCTACAATAGTCTACATGTAGACTAATTGTCCCTTTAAATTTAATTACTTTATTAAACTGCGAAAATTAAGGAAGACTTTTTATTTAATAGTAGTAGATAAGATTAGTCTCCCTTTTATTTTGGCTGGTTTTGACGTGGAATTTATCTCATCCACTGATAAAGTTTATTGTTTATGTTTTTTCCCTTTTGTAATTTGATCGGTTTAGTTTTGTAGAAATGTAACCTGTCACCCAGTTCAATCTATTTTATTTACATTTTATCATGACTGGATATATCCGAGGTATCTCACACCCTAGCAGTGGTGTGAGTAGGCCAATCAGAGATAAACGAAATGCATCTTTGGACCGCGGTAACAAGAATTATAATAAGAATTCTAGAATTAAAAATAATAATATGGATGATGGCTATGGACGTACGAATGGTACCAAATCACAAAATATGAAAGCATCCAGAGTGTATGTGTTTGGAGACACGGATTTAAATGACGAAGATGATGAAACTGTTGAATTTGAAATGAGGTCACGTCATAAAAGAGGATTTACTTTTGTCTCAGAAAAAGAACAAGCACCAGAATATTTTGAAAAAGAAATAACCGAGGGAGAAACTCTTCAAGCTATTGCATTAAAATATGCTTGTCAGGTAAAAAGTTGAATAAGCAATAAGTCATTTCATCTATAACCACTATAGTATTCCTTTTTCAGGGTCTATAGTATAGTACTATAGTATAGTGTAGTCGGCATAGTAGTCTGGCCTTTACTACCTTAGTCTAAGAAGCCAGTCTAAGGCTTAGTTACCTTGCCTTTAGTGAGGTTAGTTCGTGCCCATGCCATATCATAATAATAGAGCTCACAAACCCGTGTTCATTGATTAGATAAAGTGGCCATGGCATATCTATGATTGGATTGTATGGCGAGCTATCTTTAAAATTTTCCCAAACTAATATCAGGTGCCCACCAGAATCTGAGCATGCACATTGCACATTCAGGAAACCTTAAACTTAAACCCCTTGGAGCCCTTGGATATTATCAAAATACTGACATTTTTTTCCTGGATTTAAACCAAACTTCAAAGTGATGATTTGATGTGCTGCCACTTTGTCCCTCAACTTTGTCTATAGGCTGAGATGAAAATAGTTTAATAGGCCTATTGACAGCATTTAACTGCTACCAGTAATAGATGTTTATTATTACAAATTGTAAAGCCATGAATCCTTTCTATAGCATACCTCTTTCCCGGTTTAAATAACACATCTATGGCTTAACTGTATTAGAGTTTAGGCTTCCATGTTGAATTGCTTGCTATATTAATATTAAGAAAAGTGATCATTTATTAAATATAATTATGATATTGTTTTATTATTTAAATTTTACATGTTTTTAATGGAAAATAAACTTTAAAATTTAATAAAATTAGCCTTTTTTTTATTGAATTAAAGTTTTAAAAAAAATGGTTGGATTCATTTTTAAAGAGAAAAATGTATAACATAATTTATATTGATCATGCAGTCTCCTTAATTTCTCCACCAGTTAACTGTTATTCAAAGATCTTTACAGATAAATATGCATATATATTGACAATTGTTTATAATTCTTTCTTTTTTTTTTGTGTTCAGGTTTCTGAGATTAAAAGACTCAACAACTTAATACAAGATCAAGAGTTTTATGCTCTTAAAGTCATAAAAGTACCAATGACGCAAAATGGCATTCTCTCTGAACAGTTTAGTGGTCAAAGCATTATTTCAAAGCCAAATAGAAAAACAGCTAGTCTAATGGACTGTCCGTCTGATTACGAAGACATGATTAGTAAGCAGTATGAAGAGAATGACTCGCAGCATGATTTCAGTGACCCTGAAATGCAAATTAAGATTTTAAGGACGTTAAGTATCAGAGATAGTGTTTCTGCTCATGATCAAGAGGCTGAAAAGTTTCTGCAGAAAAAGGATGAGGACTTGAAAAAGTTAAAGCAAAATTCTCAGCAGCACAAAGAGTCCTTAACTGAAGTGATTTCAGTATTAACTAATAAGAACATTGAACCTCTACAAACTAGCAAACCAACTATAAAGCTTAATGGCGCAGATTGTGGCATTTCCTGGTGGTCAATATTAATATTTGTCATTGTAATAGCAATAGTTATTCCTGTGGTTGCTCTGATCTATTTTTTTATTCTTGATTCAAAGAATACAGACTGAAGAGGTTAATTAGCTGTTTAATGGAAGTAAATGGACGAAGTGAAAGGTGTCTTTACATTCATTATAAAGTAATTTGAGGTTTGATAATGAGATGAAATAGTATTTTTTTTACTTCGTCAACTTTTCTCACAAGTGAAGACATGTGTGTCATTTTATTGAATTCATAGGCTGTAAGGGAGAGACTCTCTACTGATGACATTGGAAAATGATATAAATGTTCACAATTATTTTGGCTTACATTTGGGTTTTAAATCTACTATAACACATTTTTAAAATACTTTTTTAAGAGAAATCAACGCATTTTAAAAGCTAAATAAAAAAAAAAAATAGCACACATTTTATTGTATTGTGTTGGTGTCTATTCCTGCCTATGAAAAGCTAATTCCCTTCCCACTTTTTAAAATTCGAATTCAAGGACAGTAACTGATGACTATTGTTGCTAAAGATGTTATTGAAACAATGGTGCTTGTGGAATACTTACAGTTGTATACAAATGTTATAAACCAGTGCAAAAGATAGACATTTCAATTGTTGATGTTTAAAGATGATTGCTGTTGTGTCATACTGCCTTTGCTTTTTCTTCTATTATCAATCACACTGCCTTTTTATATATATAACTAAACATTTTATAGGCAACTGAACCAGAGTCTTTCATTAAGTTCTTCCCCCCATGTCTTAAATGTGTGTTTATTGTACTTGTAGCCTAAATGTTGTGGTTTTCAAAGTATTTCAGGTCATTTTTTCTGTGTGTATTAAGTGACTACCAGTAGTGCATACCTTTATATAGAAACATTCAAGCAACCTTTACTATACAACAATAAAGAATGTGATTGTGATGTTAAATTGAACTCCAAATAATGTGGTGAAAGTTATATTTCTATAAAAAAAAAAATTTGGTTTAAGGGTTTTGAATTCTATACCAAAAAAGCAAGTATTTGTCATAAATATATGTAAAATATGCTATTTAACGGTGGCTGGACATTGCACTGGTCACACATTCCCCTAGTATGCCAAGGAAACTGGTAAAAAATGCTTTAGCAGCCCTATGGATCAAATTGGTCTGATGGGATACATTTTAAAACACAAAACCTCAAAACAATTTTCAGTCAAGAATTGAGTTTACAATTATATGATTTGAGATGACTTGTTTTGTAAAATATGAAAAGAAAGGTCTTTATATAAGGTTCTCAAACTTGTACTTGCACTTTGTCATTTTAAGATATTTTTTTTATACCTGTTTTAGACTAGAAAAATAGCTGAATACCAGCTCTTGAGTCTTGTTACCCTAATCACAAGTTTTATTTTTACATTCATGTCTACTTTTGATGTTTTTTTCTTATTTGGGTCATTCTTTATAATAACTAATTGAAGAATTTGGTTTTATTATTGAAATAAAAAAGCAATGGTAATTTCTTTTTATTTTGCATTTATTCAAATACTATCAAAAGAAAAAATAAATTGGGGTATAAATTGTGTGAAGGCATGTGTAATGGTATAAAAGTCAGTTGTAATAATGTTTCGACCAGACTTAGTCAATAATAATAGCAATAAAAAAATGTGGTTCTTAATTAATATAGTTAAGTATATTTTCTGGCTTGTTTTTTAGAAAATAAAAGCACTTGGAGATAGGGTTGTGAGAAACATCTTCAGAAAATCCAATGCACCTTCCCATACTTCTGTTCTCGGCTATCCTGCCCATGGGAAATTTGGGTAGCGTATATTGTTATTCATGTCGGGTAGTTAAAATTTGTTTTAGCCTATTTTATTTATACTGGACAGTTTGCTGAAATATTGGACTGTCTATTACGAAATTGGACAACTGGAATCCTACTTGGGGATGAGGGAAAGTCATAGACAATTTGGAGTATTTTTTTATTTGAATTGGGCACTTTATAATTTGATGTATTAGAACTCTATAATAAAAGTAATATTTGTAAAAATTGTCAACTGAATGACCCTACTGAATGCTTTATTTTGGGACAAATAAAAAAATTTTTCCCTCAGTTTTTTCTTCCATTATTGTGTGTGGGATATAAAATGAATTATCTTTTATTTATTCTTTGAAATACTTGTGTACAATGATACATTGATCTTTTATTTATTTTTTGAAATACTTGTGTACAATGATACATTGATCTTTTATTTATTTTTTGAAATACTTGTGTACAATGATACATTGATCTTTTAATTGATCTTTTAAAACTTGTTTTTTTTAAATGCCTCACTATTTTGATTGAGTGAAATCTAGATATTAACACTCTAACAGTCCACACATTGTTTACTGTGGGTTAATTACCATACTAATACAAATGATAATCCAACTATATGAAATATTTTTTTTTTAGTCCAGTAAATTAGCTTTATGGTTTGTTGATAAACGGGCAAAACAATTAATTCTGGAAAAAAGGAAGGGGGGGGGGGGTGAGTGAAATATTGCACTTATTTATATTCTTGTAAAATTATTGTAACTTCAATAACACTTTATAAAAAGACTAATATTAAATTTATAGATTAAAATTAACCTCATTTGTGACAGTAAGAGCGGTACAAGTTTTCAAATGAACAAAATCAATTAAAATAAAAGCATATTTTGTTCGTTCTTGTAAAAATATTTTTTTAACATATAAAAAATAGAGGTAACAACATTGTATCATTAAGAGATGTGAGTAGTATTGAACTATCTTGATTAAAAACTTTCACCTCAAATTACAAATTACTGTACCGTATACAAACAAGAACTTGAGACAAAGACCCGTCAAAAACATAAAACAATTTATTAACACAATTCAACATACAATGTAGATTACATGAACATGAACTTCCATTTAAGATCTAACAGTTCATCTTAATTATTTAACAACTATATATTTGATTAATCCCACATTACTCTTGTTTGTTGAGTAAGTAATTTTACAATCACACCAGATAATCTGTACTGGCTTGTAATTTATACAAGTTATAATGAGAAGCATTTACATTTTACAGTGCTATTGTAAAATGGCTCTTTGTTTAATGTAAAAAAAAAAAGAATGTTATTTATATATAAATATGTTCATATTGGAAAAGGATCTTATAAAAAAAACATCACCAAGATTTTCTGTTTATTTTTCTTCTCTTTTGTTCAAGTTTATTTGTATATTGTTTGTTTTTACAACAAAAACTAAACTCTTGCTGAAGTGGCTTTCTGAATCATTCTAAAAAAAATAAACTTTCTTTGAACTATTATGTAAAATGTAAATGTATTGATAACTTGTCACCAAAATATTTCTACACTTTAAAGACAATAAAAAAATTGTCAGCTACAAACAAGCAGCCCAATAAGATATTCAATGCACTTTTTTCAGGTCAATTCATAAATTCAGCAAGTTGGGTGAAGTGACTCTATATATTGCCAGTGAACTAGACCAATTCTTGATATTCAAATCATTAATCAATAAGTAGGACCTTCATCGTCTTCTTCATCATCATCTCCATATTCTTCGCCATTGTCAAAATAGTCGAGGTTATAATCCGTTTCCTGAAACAAAAGTTTAACAATTAACATATGTTGAATGTTGGTGTCTATTAAGTACAGGAGTGTTTTTAAAGATTTCTTTTATTCGAGACAACATAAAGCTGAATTAATTAAAAATAAAAATGCATACATTAAAGAAGAAAAAAAGTTTTAAAAAATACTAATATTTAACAATAATGCATCAAATATCAAAAGTAAGTGCAAATGTTTACCTCCTCAACATCTTCATCCTCCACTTCTTCTTCTTCATCATCCTCTTCTCCGTCTTCTTTCTTTTTCTTATCCTCTTGCTCACCTTCTTGTCCTTCAACTTCATCCAAATTTTCTGTTTTCACGTCTGCCTCTTCAAGTTTCTAAAAGAAATATTTGTAACACATAATGCACGCAAACACATAATAAATAGGGCCTGATCAAGCCCAAGTATGCAATTTCCAACAAGCCCCAACTTGGTTACAAACCGAGTAGTAGCGGCATTCCCGGAGTTTCCCAATTTGGCTAGATGACATATGTAAAGCTTATTCTCCTTCTAATATCTCCTTACCATCTCTCCCCACCAAGTCCCAGTACTCATTTACTTGCAACTACTTTTGTTAGGACCTTGACAAGACTGATCAAGTTTGCAATATGTATTAAAAAGTTTGATACCGGTATTTATAGAGATTTTTTCTTTTGTAATTATTGTACACATATTATTTGCCAAGGCAAATAGTGCTGAAAAAAACGGGATATTCCGCTGAGGTGAATTCCGGGGCAGTTTCCGGTTAGGCCCTAACTTCTAAAATAAGAAATATAATTTGAATGGTAAGATTAATATTTATTAATAATAACTTAAAATATATAAACCAATATATAAAATAAGCTTTATGAAACAAGATGTTTCTTTTTAGTTATTTTACTTACACTTACATATCATTTGATTAAAAAGAGAGAAAAAAATAAGATACTTATGATACAAATTCTACCAATCCCAAACCTATTGACAAGTCAAGAACTGTCTTGATACATTAAAAAGAGAGGTTTTCCCATCAGGATCTGACAATAAAAATGCAAAGTTGGTTTTGCAATATGGCGCTGAGACCTGGGGGACAATAAAGACCAACATCAGGAAAACACTGTCGTTTGTCAACAGCTGACTCAGAAAGATTCTCCAGATTTCCTGGCCTGACATTAGCAATGAAAATATGTGGTGAAGGACAGGACAACTACCTGTTAAAAATAAGATCAGGAAAAAGAGAAGAGGCTGAATTTTCACACATAAAACGCCCACCCAATGACACTAAGCAGGCACTTAAGTGGAACCTACAAAGAAAGGGGGAAAAGGTCCTCCAAGGAACTGGTCGAGAAGCTGACATTTTAAAGATGCGTTACATCTGGGAAAAAACCCTGAAAAAATTGGTCCAGGAAAGTGCCCTCTGGAGAGGTATAGTTTGTACCAGACCCTAAGTAGGAGAAAAGCAGTCAGTAAGTAAATATGATGAAAAAAATAGTTCAAATAGTATTACCTGCAATGGTAACAAAATAAAATGACTAAATTAGAATAATAATAGCAACATATTTGTGTAGATGTTAATCAAGAAGCAAACAGTCATCCTTCAAGGACCAAGCTCAAATCCTATATGCTTTTAGTATTTAGAACTTAACCAAAATCTTTATATACCCAAGTCTCTTCCATTTTCCTTTCATATCATACCCATTTAAAACAATACACATGTATCCTACCTCTAACAATTTTGAAACATCCTCTGCTTTTGACACTTTAACTTTTTTAACATTAGGTTTTATTGTTTTCCCTGCTTTTTTCCGTTTAATTTTCTCTTTTAATTCACTTGGAAATCTTGTCCAATCTTAAAAGAAAACACAATACATTAACTTCAGAAATTTAACAAAGTTTAAAAAATGCACCACATTACAATATATAATCATTAAATGAATATTATGAATAGCTTATACACATTGTAAAACTGATATAATAAAATTTGAATTCAAAGAAAAGCTAGCAATGTTAGGCATTTTTTTTCACTAAGCAACATTTGGAAATACTTGTAGTTGTAGTAATTCTAAAACTATCTTTAAGATAACAAATTAAAAATAAAAAGTATGGGATTGATTATAATTATATACTGGTATTTTGTCCATGGACATTTAAAGAATGTATATGCTAATTACTATATGGAAATATTAAAATGTTATCCCCCTTTCTGAAAAAATGTGCATACAGTATATGAGCATGACTCCACCTTCCCCACTACTGTAAGATGGGGTGAACGTGGCCATCCGGGGTGACTTTGGGTCATTAAAGAAAAAATGTTTTAGAGTGCCATAAATCCCAGAATATTATAATTTCAAGTCTTTCAATTGTATATAATACAAGATGGCTGTATGACATGCAATTTTAAGCATTGCTAAGTCAACCTGTAAAATTCTTACTACCCACATCTTTTTAAGGTGATTATATTTATTGAACTTATGTTTTCTATCTTTCTAAAACTTACTTAACGGGGACTATTATTGAAATAAATGCTATCCCCGCTATTTTACTTAGAATAAGGGTGGCCATAGTCATCCCTTATAATGGCAGCATTGACGGAGTGACTATGGCCATGCTGAGAAGTTGTTTTGTTCTTGGATTTATTGCACACAGATAACCTTTTTCGGTGTATTATTCATTTTTATGTTCATTTAAACAGATTTGTATTGAGAAAGAACAATGCATCCGATTTTTAAAGCAACAAATAAACTTTTTTTATATTAGAAAAATATGTCTGTGAAAAAATTGGCAATGACATTTTTTCACACATTAAAACAATTTTATAGAACCACAAGCTACATTGCCCGACGTTGCCCGGGTGAAAAAAAAATGGACTGTCTGGGGTGCAGATAACAAATTTATAAACTACACTTTCTGAATACTTTTAGAAAAGTAAATAAATATTGTAATAAAAAAAAAATAGTCAAATATTTTTATTTAACAAAATCTATATTGCCTATAGATTTACAATGTCTTTTGTATTTAAAAGTTTGAAAAATTAATTGTCGAAAAAAAAAAGTATAGTCTAACTGGAGAATCGAACCCTGGTCGCCCGTATAGCAGTCCACTACGTTTACCACTGAGCTATCGAAGACACATGTCAGATGTGAAAAATTATTAGACGGTATATTGGGCTAGGCCTAGATAGGTCAGTGACACACGTGTTTTCAAATTGACCAATGGGGATCCTCGCGGGGCTTAACACTGTCTTTTTATATATATAGATTATAAATACCAAACAATTAAATGTACCAAATTAAACAAATTTTGCTTATTTTAACTCAAAGAACAAGTCACCATGCTCAGGACTTACCAATCGACGATACAATTAAACATCCATTAAGACTTGCATTAGTAGATCGTAATAAAATAAACATTTTTTCAACTTTTTCGAGTTTTTTTTATTATTATTTAAGTTTTCTATTTCAATTTATAATACCATATTTTCATAATTTGTTTAATCTGCACATTTTTGTCTGGATATTAAAATTAAACACATTTTGCCAAGTAACTGTTATATACTGATGTTTTATACTTAATGCAGCACAGTTACCAGTAATTTCTAAAGACATTCATTGACAAATAAAATTAATTCCTGCACCAATAATACCCGTCAAAATCAACCCTGTAAGAAGTAGAAATGGGTTAAATTAGAAAAAAAATATAGCTGGCCATAGTCACCCCATGCCGGGGTGACTCTGGCCACCCTACAAAATATGTCTAAATTAAACTAAAAAAATTTCATATGAAATATATTCAGGTTTGTATCTTGAGTACTTGCCAGTCCCCTGGATTTACAACTAATTTTAGGTTTATAAGGTGACATCTGTTTAAGATATATAGAAACAAAGCTTATAAGTGGACCATAGTCACCCCCATCTTACTGTACCACAAGCTGAAACAATTTCTATGAAGGCCATGATAAACACATAAAAAATACTTTTAATTAATTGTATCAGTTTGAGTACCAGGCATCCAATTAGTAGAGGAATCATGAACACCCAGTTGATACTTGTCTGAATAGCGGACAATGTCTTTGACTTTATTTGGCTCTTTAACATAGTATGGAGACTTGTGATAAGTTTCCCTTAGCTCTTGCTTCAAATTAAGCATGTAGTCACAATCATCACCTGTGATTAAAGGTACTGGCTTGAACAGCAATGGCTGAAAAATAATGAAACATTTACTTTCTAATGAGTTGACAATTTGACGCATCATGTTTTTAAAGGCAGTAAATTCAAGCACAAATATGTGATGCCACTCCATGGAATGATACTGAAGTGAGCAAAATTAAATATTTAGTATTTAATTACCAGTATGTGTTTTTTACAGGATGCTAATTCCTTTATTTATAAATTGATGAAAAAAATCTAAAATAAATAATAGATTAATTAGGTCAAAGTTATTCAAAATTACATAAATAAAGGTTAGGGTAGTCCTTTTTTAAGAAAATTGAAAAAGACAAAAAAAAAAGCAAATGCATAATAGGCCTAATGAATAACATAATGTCAAGAAATTTCTACAAAATAATTTTAGTTTCAAAATTTTACAGAGAAATGTTAAAATATTGTAAATCAAACATAATCTAAAAAATTACCTAGGATCTTTTTTTCACATTTTTTCGCATCTAGTGAGAAATCAGTTTTGCCAATTTTTGTTTGAGGGTTATCACATACTTAGTGACATTTCTGAGATGCAATACTTCATTATAGTTATTGGTAAAAATAGCCTTAAAAGGGTTGGGAAATTGTCTGTATTTCTTTTCCAATTTCAAAATTAGTTTAAACAAAGCATATTTTTTCCCCCCTCTTTTACTGTTATAAGAGTGATTATATTGTATCCTAAATATATATTATATAAACAAGTAACAAGTTATACATTTTCAAAATTCTTCATTAACATTTCACCTAATGAATGTGTAAACTAGTTTTTTTACCTTTGTCATAGTATGGTAGTATTAATATGTAATATAGAAAGTGCGCATGTTGTTAGATGAGGAATAAGCAAGGTGTGCATGTTATTTTATGTACTAGCTTGCACTGTAGTATGAAAGGAAAGTGTAGAGAGTATAAAAAGTTATATAGCAACGCAGAAAACTAAAAGACTTTAGTTCAGTCTTCGTCCAAGTTCAGTGCCAGTCATGACCAGAATGTATGAGATGTAAATGCATACTGAATCTAGTGTTACAGTGACTATGTATTAAAGGAATTACGAGTTGTATGAAGCAGCCTTCGTTGAGTTGATTCTATGAATTATGTGGTCATTAGTCCTGTGACACCTTGTTACATCTTAAAACTTGCTACAATAATTAGAATAGAATTTTAATGTTTACCTTTGTTTAAATTTAATAAGTGAATACTGAATAGATAAAATAAAAAATAAATAAATAAATGACATACTGGGTATAATGGAGGTGGCTGAGCAACTGTAGGTAAAATATCACCACGCCCCAATCCAAGGGCCTCTAAATTAATAGATGCCCCTCTTCCACGTCCACGTCCTCTGCCACCCATTTTTTGAAAAAATCAGGATAAATTTATGATCATCTGAAAGTGAAAGTTATTAATAGTCAGTATTATAGTATAAATTAATTATAAACATTGTGAAATGCCAATTGATATGTTTACAGTCAAAATTAATGGTAGGCCTAAGCAATCTGGAATAAAACTATAAAATGACTGTGACAAACTGCTAAAAGGGTTATACTAAATATCAACTCTGAGAAATCCAAGTTTCAAGCATAAAAAAAAACTTTATTGTTACAGATAAACCATCAGAAGTGTCAGCACCATTGTAGAGACAGAGAGACACTAAAGTCTAAGAAAATGGGAAAGCAGATGACAAAACAATTTTCCTTTTTTAAGCAAAAAGGACAGTTAATTCATGGAAAATCAGACAAATGAAAGAAATAGAGAATCCCTCCTATGCGCTACAGACCATGTAGGGCTTTGGTTTGCTCCACCACCTACTTCCATTCTGGCCTATCTCGGGCCTTAGTTCGTCAAGCCCGCACACCAAGATTTTTGTAGATCGGACTCTATAGCTTCGAGCCATCTTTGTCTTGGTCTGCCCCAAGCCTCTTGGTCTCTGGTGATGTACTGTTCTGGCTGCTCTGCCTTTTGTCATTCTTTCCAAGTGGCCTGCCCACCTCAGTCTGCCCTTCTTTATTTCAGCTACCACCATTGGATCCTCGTACAGGGTGTATAGTTCTTCATTTGTTCTTGTTCTCCAGCCATCTGTGTCTTGCACAGCTCCATATATCTTCCGCAGCACTTTTCTTTTCTAGGTTAAGCAAAGTCTCAATGTATTTTGTCAAATGGATTTTTGGAATAGAGAATCAGTGAAACAAAAAAGTACATTGCATAGAGCATAAATGTACACCCCTGCCAAGTATTGTCAAATAAGGCACCTGCTCAGGCACCTTGTTTTTTTCAATTTTAAGGTTGCTAGAGTTTGTTTTGACAGATTGTTTAATAAAAAAATGTAAAGAAATGCTGGACATGTATAGCAAAATACAAAATTTTCCCATAGATAGCATACCTGGGAGGGTGAAGGATTGTAATGAGTTAGATAGTTTCTGAAAGTTCAGAAAGTGTCCTGTATTTTCTAAAAAAGGTTTCTGATGACTCTATCCACCTTGTGTACGGGTTATCCACCTTGTGTAATGGGGGGACAGTTTTTTCATTTTAATGTTTTCATTATCCGCATTTCAACTTTAATATTGTCATAACATTTTCATCTATGATGATCTATGTCTATGGTTATTCAATTTTCAGGACATGTGATATTTAGTCCAATATATCTTATGTTTACTGTAACTATGTAACATAAAAAGCCTCAATGACTTATGATGGAACAGTAAACGTAACAATAAAAACTAACACTGCACTTTGATATAACCAGATATTGAGATATTCTATTTAATTTAATAGACCATGTTGGTCCATAGAGCAAGTGAAGCGGTGTTCACAAGTTTTTGGGGCTATGGCAAAGAAGGAGGGATTGTGTTGCCAGCAAAATGCCCAGACGCCTTTACTTTACCCTAAATAGTGACAGGAAGGCCTACCCATCAGAGCTGTATAGACTCGGGTATGCCACCCAGACCCCGGGAAAAATCCAAGCCTTCACCAAGACCTGGGGTCTTCGGTACTGCAACTGGAGAGCTCTGCAACAAGATGACTATTCTCATGCATGGATGTCTGGGTGATAAATAATTGGAATTCAGGAAAAAAAAACTTGGGAGATTGGAAAGATCAGATTGAATGAGCACATTTTAAAATTTATACTTGCATGAATGTGTCAGGGCGACGGACACAAAACTAAATACCGAAAGAAACATTCTCAACACTGTTTTATTAAATAAAATAGGCCTACAATAAGCACGAACAAAAATTAAATACTGAAAAAAATCTTTCTAACTTTAGTTTTTATTGTTTTGAAAAATTATTTTCTACTTTTGTTTTATTATTTAGGGCCTACCTTTTTATTGTTTGGTATTTGTGTTGTTTCTTTTTTCTTTTAGATAGTTTATCATTGTTAATTTAATATTATTAATAACAATTCAACACAACTGTTCGCTACGTTTTAATACTAGAAGCATGACAGAAAAATTAATATGCATATGCCAGGGCGACCGAATTAAAAAAGTCTTTTAGAAAACCCGGACGAGCCTTTTGGCTCTTGTGTCCAGGGCGAAACGTTTAGGATTGAGTGAACTCTGTCCGGGCTCCAGCCACCCCACGACACGCCGAAGGGAAGGTTTCTGCAGGCCAGCGACCGTTCACTGGGGTTCTTCTAAGAATCATTATCGTGGTGGCTCGCCCGTATACCTGCACTGTTACCAGGTAGCGCAAATCCTATACTATAAGTACAGGCATACAGGCACCGGATGGTTCTCGAGACGGGAATGCTACGTCCATTGCTTCCTCCCCACCGAGACCTCTCGGCAGTGCAATGGATCTCGGACACACTGCGGGGCTGTCCCCCACGCGTTCGCCCGCCGGTGTATTCTTAGTGGGAATGTATCTGTGGTTTACACACTACGCCAGTCTTTGAGGCCCATGGGTGCAGTAGTGGGTCAGGGCGACCAGAAACAAGTAAAAAGAACAAAAACCCTACCGAAAAGAAACATTCTCATTCTAGTTTTTATTGTCTATATATATTATTGTTTATTTTATTGTATATTTTTTCTTTCTCTCTTAACAAAACACATTGTAATCATTTGTTTCTTCGCCATTTTGACGGGCATAACCACTAGTTATAATATAAATTTCTCGTGCTCAAATTTATAATCATTCAATTTCAATAACGATTTAGTCTTATTCTCAATTTCTGGAGTAATTTAAAATTTAGGCTAGTCCTTTTTCAGTTTTTTAAAGACTAGGCTGTGGACTTACAGTCTTACTCAGTTTATTTGTACTTTTAGACTTTTCTAGTATTTTGATCTACTAATACAACTAGTCTAGTAACTAGGCCTCCTACTACTTAGGACTTAGACTTATAATGATTTAGGCCTTTACTGCTGGTTAATTAGTTACTAACTAGTACTAAGACTAGGTAGTACTAGTAATATAATTATATAATATATTAATATAATAATTTATAATGAATGATAATGATCATGACATTAATTGATTAATGACAATGATTTGAATTTGAATGATAAATTGATAAATGAAAATGATATTAAATATTATAAAAAAATAGCCTATTTATTTATTAGGCCTATAATTAGTTTAGGCCTAGAGTCTAGACGGCCTTAGATCTATAGTCTATAGGCCTATATATTATAATAGGTAATAGTTATAGGCTATAGGCAGGGCCTATAGTCCTATACTCTATAGTATAGCCCAGGGGTCGGGAACCCATGACTCGCGAGCCAGATGTGGCTCTTTTGATAGCTGCATCTGGCTCGCAGACAAATGTTCGATTATTAAAAAAATGTTTTTTTTTTACTTTTTGATCTACATATTAATTGCATATCAATATTTCGTTCTACAAATGAGCTAAAGCTAAAGTCTACTGCAGCTCTGCATCAGAAGAATACAGAGACATAATTATTGAACTTTTAGTATTGAAATTTGAAATTACACAAAATGCACACATTTACTTGAATTTTTAGTTTTAAAAATAATATATGATATGGCTCTCACATAATTACTTTTCAAAATATGAGGGTATCCGTGGCTCTCTAAGACAAAAAGGTTCCCGATCGCTGGTATAGCCTATGCTATATCCCTACTAACTATAACTAAGGCTAAAGCCTTTATCTAAGCCTTCTAAGGCCCACTCCTACTACCTAACTACTCCCTATATATTACTATAATAAATTATTTTTTTTATCAACTGCGAAAACTGGTAGTCCAATCATTCCGACATTGCTACTACTTACTTAAATTATAAGCAATATTTCTTTATTGGATTTTGGTAAATTCGTCATATTGTCAGCTCATGACTCGAGTAAGTTTGATGTGTCTAGTGAAAGTATGGTGTGAGAACATATTTTTTCAAGATTACCTTGAACCGGATATAAAATGTGTAAACAAAAAAAATTCCTACCTTGCTCGTTATCGTAACATATTTCCTTTAAAATTATAAAATATCAGGGATTTTATTTAGAACATAGACTATTAATCTTAATTATAACCGTAAGTTTTTATTCATACATACTATGTTTAAAATATTGTGGTGATTGGTTTAAAAAAAATATGTTTAATTTGATAATTTTTGTAATATTTTCCCAATCTCGACCTTCCCTACCAACTTGACTCAGACTCAGGGACTGTCTTGACCCAAAATTACATAAACAAATATGTGCCACTTCAACAGTTTTAATTCATCATTAGTTTTGTATTTATCAAAAAGTAAAAGAAGTAAGAATGTTTTTATTTAGATTATAATACTAATTACGTAATATGTGCTGGTCTGGTAGTAATTATCTTTTTTTATGTCACAAAACTGCGTAGTAAATAAAAGTGAAAGTCTGAAAGTGTAGGCCCTACTTTAGTTTAGTACTTTAGTCTAAATTTAGTACTTAAAGTTCAGATGTTTAGAGTTTAGACTTAGACGTTTACTTTAGGGCACTTTGAAATAGGCCTAGCCAACAAAACAAACATATCAAATAAAATTAACAAATGTTGGTTTAACACTAAACTAAAGAAACTGTGTAAACAAAAAGAAAATCTATTCAAAAAGTTTAAGGCAACTAATTCAATTAGAATACATAAAAAATACCTAAAAATTCTAGAAACTATGCAGACAGCTGCAGAATGTATATGTAAGCAATGTAATTTCTAAAGATAATAATAAAAACTTATGGTCCTACATTAAATCAAGAAAAATGAACACTACAGGCATAGCTCCACTAAAAGGCCAAAACAATGAAACTTATATTACTTATAATTATAATGATAATGGAACTAAAGCTAATATCCTAAACACACACTTTGAATCATCTTTTTCAAATCCAGGTGAGAAAGAAATCCTCATAAATTTAAACAAACTAGAAGAGATAGGAAATATTTAATAAATGTAGATGAAAAAGGCATTTTAAACTTGAACTCCTAACCAACTTAAAAGTAAACAAAGCTTCTGGTCCAGATGAAATACCAGCAAGACTGCTTAAAGAACTAACTAATGAAATATCTCCAATCTTTCAGATACTTTTTCAGGCCTCTCTAAACCAGGACAAAGTGCCCAAAGATTGGAAATTAGCTAATGTAACCCTCCTTTAAAAAAAAGGAGATAAATCTGACCCAGGAAATTACAGACCTGTTTCCCTAACAAGTATAACATGTAAAATACTTGAACATATAATATATAGTAGTATAGTAAATCATCTAGACAAACTTAATGCACTGTGCCCACACCAACATGGCTTTATGAAAAAATAGATCATGTGAGACTCAATTAATAGGCCTAATAGACGACTTGTCTAAATAGAAAGGATTAGATAATAACAACCAAATTGATGCTATATTACTAGACTTTTCCAAAGCATTTGATAAAGTTCGTCATTCTAGTCTACTAAAAAAACTTAAATATTTTGGCATCTCTGGTCCCTTACATCAGTGGATTCAGGACTTTTTTATAGGCAGAGAACAAACTGTGGTAATAAATGGCTCTAAGTCATCACCAGGGGCGAAGCCAGAAATGTTTTCCAGGGGGGGCTGAACTTTCGCGTGACAAATATTTACCAAATACCGGGGGGGGGGGGGGGGGGGCTGAACTTTCGCGTAATAAACATTTACCAAATTTTTAGCGAATTTTGTACTTATTTTTAAAAAAATCTATTGAAAAAATTTTTTTTTTTTTTAAATTCCAGGGGGGGCTTAGCCCCCCTCAGCCCCCCACTGTGGCTTCGCCCCTGGTCATCACCAATAACTGTAAACTCAGTAGTTTCACAAGAAACTGTTCTAGGACCCCTACTATTTCTAATTTATATTAATGATCTGCCAAATTGCATCAACACAGGAACAAAAGTAATATTATTTGCAGATGATTGCATAATTTATAGAACAATAAAGACAGGAAAAGATAGTGAACTTCTACAAAAAGACCTAGATGAACTACAAAAATGGGAATCCAACTGGAGTATGTCTTTTCACCCAGTAAAATGCCAACTAATAAGGTTATCAAAGAAAAAGAAACTAATATTAGCAAACTACTTCATTCATGGTAAAGAACTAACTCAAACTAACAATGCTAAGTATCTAGGAGTGATAATAAATGACAAGTTATCTTGGAACCCTCATATTGATGAAGTAATTAAAAAATCTAACAAAACATTAGGATTCATAAAAACGAACTTTTACAAATGTAATTTAATAAGAATATAAAACTAAAATGCTATCTCACATTAGTTAGACCTATACTAGAATATGCAGCACCTGTATGGGACCCATCAACTAAAGACAACATTAAAAAAATTAAAACAAATCCAAAAAAGAGCTGCAAGGTTCATAACCAGTGAATATTTACAATTAGGGCACCATTAGTCAAATCACTAAACCTAGAAACACTAGAGGACAGAAGGGCAAAGAGTAAAGTAGTAATAATACACAAGGCATTAAACTCTATAATTTAAAAATACAACCCAATAACAACTTGTTGCAAAGCTCAGATAAACATAAAGACAAAAACACTTTCCTTGTCCCTTATGCGAGAACAAACGCATATAAGTGCTCTTTCTTCCCGAGTGGCATTCGGGCATGGAATGGGTTGCCTGGACAAGCCAGGAAAACCAGTAACTTAACATCATTTAAAACATATATAAAAATGCAAGACTAGCCTCGGACCACGGATGAGCGTAGGACGCAATAATCTTCTTTATAGAAGGAGCGTCTGTAATGTATTTATATAAGATAAGATTCAGCCAAATCCAATTGCTTCTGATGACTCATACGTTTGGACTTTGGCCTTTGGGCTTGTTTCTTGTGTTTTATATATACAAAGACTTGAAAGACAAAAGTTGTTTATCTGTTACATTTTTTACTCATTTATAACTTTCCAACTAGTCCTTCCCTTTGTTATTTTTTTAATGGGATTATCAAACTTTTCATTACATAAAATTAATTACATATTTTTGAATGTATATTATAATTAAGACTATTTCTATGACTTAAAAAGTATTTATATAAAACACTCTAAGACTCAATAGAAATCACTATAATTCATTATACTAAAGTAGTATAGTAAGAGTAGCCTTTGCCTTTTGACTTTGAGGATGTCCATTAATTATGTATACAATTTTTAGGCAATTCTTATTACCCCCCCTTTCCTTTTCAACAATTGTCAAACTTTCAGACCCCCACCCCCTATAAACTATAATAAACTAATGTCTACAATTGTTTACTCCCCCCCCCCTTAATTTGCCCTAAATATTAAAAAAAATTATATGCTGGTGTTTAATTTTTAAGATAGAATTTAGATCTAGATTGAAAAAAACTAAATTTATTACAATAAATGTTTACAGATTTCAAATTGACTATTAGTCTCATATGAGGGGGGGGGGGGGTGTGTGTTACAAAGTGTCTCCAATTTGAGCATTTTAACAATATTTTTATTTTATTTTCATAGAAATATTAAATGAAATCTAAGTAATTTTACGTTTCACTATTGATAATATGATACAATGATAGTTGTTCAATAGTTTTGGAAAAATTGTGCACCAGTTGATAATTAGCCAACTATATTTCCACCATACGTTCACTATTCCCCCCTTGCATTATCAATCACACTGTATACAAAGTTGCCTTCCCTATCCCCTTACCTCTTCTACCTTTAACTATTTGCCCCCCCCCCCCCCCCCACCTTGCTATGTCACTGAAAATTATACTTATTTACCTAGTTTCCCTTTTATGATTTATTAAATTTATTATAAAAATATAAAAAGTAACATTGTTGATGTAAACTTTTCCTGTCCTTTCCCCCTCCACCATGTCAACAACTGTAAAAGTTGTTCACTCCCCCTCCCCCTATTTTGTTGACAAAATAAATGGATGAATTTCTACTAGCTAGGCCAAATTATTAAAATTAACCTTACATTTATATAACAACGACTTACTATGAACAAAGTTTTCAAGAGGGTCCTTGTCCTATCTTTTAGTCCACTCACTATTGTCACTATAATTATGAGGACTTCTTTACTTTTTAAAAATTAAATTACAGTCCTAAAACCCATTTGTCATTGACATCATTGTCATATTATTGTGTAATGTACCTCTACTACTTCATGTAGTCTTAGTAATGTTAATTTAATTGGTGTCAGTCAGGCTACTCTTATCAAATTTTGACTGTAAAATCTTTGTATTTGTGTAGCTATCATTCTAAATATAGTGGCTATTGAATAAACTGAGCTTGTCCGAGTCACACAATATATTATGAATTGTAACATATATAGAAAGTGAGTGCTCAACTGTAGGTTATATATATATATTGGGTGTATATATATTACATAGCATAGCACCAAAGTTGTATGACTTGAATGACCCAAAGAAAGAAATGGAAATGAGAGTGAGGTTCAGGTTGAAGTCAACATTATAATTAAGATAAAGTTAAATGAATTGTATAGACCCTACTCATGTGTTTTCTTTTCACTACCAAGTGGTATAATATAATGCTTTATCAACTACAGCCACACTAAAACAAACAAAATACAAAGAGAATACAATTTTCTCTATGCATTATAATGAGCTAAAATGATCAGTCATTGATGAGGGATTAGGTTTACTGGTAGTTTAAATTGGGGCACCTCTCTCCCCATAGTGACTTCTAGTAAAGTACCCTTTGGACCAAACTGATCATAGGGCTGGCGGTGAAGCAGCGTTCACCAGTTTCTGTGGCCATGTGTGGCCAGCACAATGCCCAGCCGCCTTTACTTTACCCCAACTAGTGTTAGGTACCCATCAGAGCTGGGTAGACTCAGGGGCACCCTCAAGTCCCGGAAAAAATCCTAGCCTGCACCAGGATTCGAACCCGGGACCTTTGGATCACCAGTCGAACGCACTCCCGCTCGGCCACCGTGCCCCACCGTTACTTCTAGTAACATAATTGTATGACATGTGCTTGGGCAAGCTTTCATTTATTAACTCACAATTATTCTGTTAATGAAGAGTTAATTATAAGTATTTAAGTATTACAGTTTGTATTTTAAATAAAAAAGACAACAGCTATGTAACCCTTTGAGTCCATTTGGGCTCAACAATCACAGTTCACAGATGCAGATTCTTTGCTCTTTGGCCACAACATACTAAGTTAGTAATACTCAATGATTGTACTTGTGTAGCCAGCACAATTCCCACCTGACACCTCCCAGACTGTGTGTAAAAATCCTTGCATTTTGGCACTGCTTTTCTAGGCATTATATAAAGTTCCCAATAACACAACAATCTTTTATACAGTGCGTCAGAGATGACTTCATAATTCATAAGTTGACAAGAGTTTGTTAAATATAATAGCTGCTTTAAACAATTTTGAACATGGAATTGTAATTTAACAATTAAAAATCAACTATTTATTTATAAAAATTGAGTAGTATACCCCTCCCCACCCTTATAACAAGCGCTACCCATAACCCATGGTCTTTTTTAATGTTTATATAAACTATTTTTTTTTCACAAGTTACCTCAATCAAATCTCATTCTAAATGCTTTTTTTTTACAGGAAAAACCTAATTGTATGATATAGACATGTCTAGCGCAGCACGCTATGGAAGAATTGTTTTTAGGCATGTTAAAAATCAGACACGTAAGTTTGGATTAGGTTTTTTTTAATCTATAATCACATTGTCGCAAAGCATGAACATTTGAAAGTAATATATGTTTACTTCAAGTGCACTTGAAATTTTAGTTAAAAGCCAGGTTAAAGTTAAAAAAAAATACATTATATTAACTTTGCACAAATTTCTCATGGCTTACCGACTTTTTCTTTGGAAGGCTGATTGACCCACTTCCCATCCCGCTATCAAGCTGAAACTTTGCACATAGACTTGTTTCCCATGACATCCCATTCTATTAAATTTTAAGCCCCCACCCAACATACAAAAATTAGTTTTTACCTTTTTAGAAGTTATAGAAGTTATAAACCATTGTTATAAACTGTTAATGCACAAACTATGATCCCAGAGTATTTAGTTGTTAATTCACCCAAAACTGTGGACTTTTTCCATAATACAATATAAAAAAAGGGAATATGAAGGAGGAAGATGTGTGTTCATTTTAACTGCTCATCCTAAAATTAAAATGTTAATTGGCAGACTGAAAGTACATAGAACTGTATTATATTTATTTTAAAAACTATGCTTCTATTTCTTCCTTCGGGTGTGGCTAAGAGAAAGATAAAATATCTTTGGAAGACTGATGTCAATGCATAAAACATGCTTATAAAAGATTTATACCAAAAACTTTTTAGTTATTTTTTTAATTTATAATATTATATTGTGATAATAATAGTTTAGTTATATTTTGTTTTTTTTATTATCCTTATAATAAATAAATAAAAACAACCTTTTATTTCATTTTATTAGGGAATAGCATTCATTGTCTCAGGCCAAGATCTACCATAAGCAGAGGCTCACATCATCCTTCAATATCAGCTTTTGTCTTGTGTCGTTTCGCCTCAAGTGCTGCCTCTGGGGGCTCTGGAAACAGCGGAGATGACGTGACAGACGATAAAAAGCCCAAAAGCACCAGCACAACAGGAAATGGGAAAGGAAGCGGTGACAAGGGCAAGGGAGGCAAGAAAGGGTCCAGTCAGCTCTGCTGCCCAAAGTGTGGTGATCCGTGTACACATGTAGAGACGTTTGTTTGTAAGTTGTTTTTTAAAATATAGTCTCTAGGCACTGAAATTAACACTGTTTTCTTCCAGTTGATTTAATCTTAAAATGTTCCTATTTTGACAAAATGTAAATGATATGTACTAAAAAAAACATTTTAAAACTAATTTGAATAGGATCTTTTGTTTTATATTAACAATTGAATAAACTAATACTAAAATATTAATTATCAATTTGTAATAATTCACTGATAAGTCAAGGACACAATAATCTTCTCTATAAAATGAGCATCTGTAGCATATAAATAAAAAAAAATTAACAGTTTAACTACTTATGGTTACTTTATCAGTAATGTTCAGATGAACAATAGGATTGTAAAATGGTGGAGTTTTCCAATGTAACACCTGCAAATTACCTCATTACCCCTCAACCATCATCAGATAATGAAGGGTTTCTTTCAACAAATAAGTGGCAAAAAGGTTCAGCATGTATAGCATCAACCCAACCTTCTTTTCCATTTCAAAGAAACAAAAATGACTTAAATTTCTCTGTATGTCAAATGCTCTGGGATAAAGCAGACTAAATATCTATATCTTTTGGAAGACTTTATTGCAACAATCGGATCTTACCATGAGACCTGGTCCATATGTTTTTTAACTTAAATTTGAGACTTCATTGCAAGAGTTGAATCTGACCACAAGACCTGACCAGGGGCATTTTTTCCAGGGTGGGCTGAAATTTCACGTGTCAAATTTTGCAAATTTAGTATATATTTATAAAAAAAAATGTTGAAAAATTATTTTTAAGACCTTTCAGAAAGGCTTAGCTTTTCTCAGCCCCCCTCATGGCTTTGTCCCTGGACCACAGGACCTGGCTCTAATGGAAGATTTTCATTGCCAGGGAAAAGAAATATTTCTACAGTTATCGTGTCTACATTTATTCATTTATTTATCATTTTTTATGATATGGAAAAACAAACAAACAAAAAAGGCAAAATCAATTTTATCCAGTAAATAAAAAATATACAATTTATTTTGAAATGAAGGTATAAATTCCTACATTTTTAAGAATAATATAAGCTTTAAAATCATCCTTTTGTCATGTACATAAATTAATAAGATGTTGAAAAATTAACTAGTGAATTAACTTGCAAGGGCAAGGAATATTATTTCTGATTTAGTACAGAAATGAAATTAAGCTAAATAATCCTATAATATAATTTTTTTTTATTTTAGCATCTACACGTTTTGTGAAGTGTGAAAAATGCCACCACTTTTTTGTGGTATTGTCCGAGACAGATTCAAAGAAAAGTTTTAAAGAGTATAGAGAGGAAAAAATTAATCAAAGAAAGAAATCACCACCGCCACCTAAAAAGGTAGATTAAATTTAGTTCAACTTTTAAAATTCAAAGTGTCTGTGACTTCCATAGGTTTCAAGCATTACTTGACAAAGACTTTTTTTATGTTTGTATATATATTTATATTATATATAAAGACAAAATGACCTTATTATTTGTTTGAAATTTTTAGTTTAGATAATTAAGCATTTTCTATATTTACATTTTGGTTACACCTCCCAGTACCAACACTGTTTTGTATTATTTCTCAGTTAGCAAGTCCATGTAACTGACACAATTCACAGTTTTCCAACAAAATTCAGCAACGTTTTTTTTTTATATTTAATAAAATGAAAACAATATGATTTATCCTATATTATATAAACATAAACATTCTGCACAAGACTGGTGAAAAGTTAAAACTTTTTATTTTTGTGTTTAAATTTGATTGTATGAGGACTAGTTGTAAAATTCACTTGTAGAAAATATTTACACTTGTACTGGAACTATTAAAATCTGTAACTAATAATGAGATTTGCTTTACCATGCCATGCCTTTTGTGTTTCTTTTTATAGATCTTTGAATTCTTGGACCGCTATGTTGTTGGTCAGGAGCATGCTAAAAAAGTATTATCTGTAGCAGTCTACAACCACTACAAACGTATTTATCACAACTTGCCCCAGGCTGCTAGTGGTGGAACTCAGAAACAGAATGATACATCCATGTCCCAGTCTGGGCAGCATTATCCCCACACTTTCTCGCCAAGAAGTTCAGGTCAAAATTTTAATGTTACTTAATCTCTCTATGTCTATGTGAAATAACAAAGTTTTAAGTCAATTGTTCATGCCGTAAAATCTCAAGTATAAGTCACACTTTTTTAACCAAATTTTTTGCTCAGAGAAATGGGTGCAGCTTAAAAAATTGCTTTTCCCTAGGTTTGGATATCAACTGAAGTTGACATATTCTTCTTCTTCTATTAGCCAGTCTGCAGAGCAGTTTGCTCTTTTGCAGTCAATGTCAGACACACTGGCATTGTTAATTGTTATTCTGGGTTTTCTTTTGTGTTTTTTTTACAAACCCCGCAGTTCAAGAGAGTTTTTGGTTGATCGCCCAGCACCTGTGAGTTGTACTCCGGGATCGGGCTGCATTGAGTCAGGGCTGAGTTGTGCTGTGGTGGGGCTGGCCTATGGTCCAATCTCCGCCATCCACAGAGCTCTCCAAATGGTTATGACACTCAGTTGTGCCATTTAGTTTTTTAGATTCTGGGAATAATCTGTGGAATTGTCACATCCTGGATCCAGGCCCCTTCATGACTTTACACCCACCCATCTCCATGCTACCAACACCAGAGTCCCCCAGCAGGAGCTGCGCAAAACCTCTACCCAGGGTAGTGCAATCTGGACCTTTGTCAAACAGCACCACAAAGGGGAGCACAAGTTTTATGTGCCCGCATTTACCCAATGCACAACAATTAGTAGCCTTTTACAACATGCATGTGGGTCTTGGCAGTCTTTCACCTGGTCATTTCCAGGACCCCGAAACTCACACGGGGGCAAGAAGTTGACGTATCGGCTACCGCGAATAATGAAAAAAATCTTGTGTTATCGATTGTTACAATAAATATTATTTTATCAATGTGTTTTATTTTAATAATTAAATATGTGATCTTCTGTATGACAATAAATAACATTTCACAAACAGCAACAGTGACAAATAAAAATTTGAATCATGAAATTATACAGGTAACCTATACAGGTAGCCTATTCTAAATAGATTTCTTTAGTGTGGCTTATACACATGAACTTCAATTTTACATGTTTTTCACCTTCTAAAGTATACCTGCGGCTTATACACATGTGCTGCTTATATTCGAGATTATACAATAGTTGCTATTTTTTTTTGCATAGCTAGGGACTAACCAGATATTGCCTCCAACATTTGCCTTGGCCAAATATCACAGGTTTTTTTTTTAGTATCTACTTTGGCAAATAATATGCACACAAATATTTTTTTTAGGATGACTTAGAAATAATAGAAGCCATACATTTTATTGTTTATGTGGAAATATATAAAAGTTTAACCCTGTGCTCTCATTATCAAATGACTGCACAATCAATTGTTTTTTTTCCTTGTTTAGATTAAATAATAAATAAAAAGACCAAAATGATGGGACATAAATTTAATTGCAGAACTTGAATGATGAATAAAAATGTTTTTTATTTTGGTTTCTTTTTTTTTAAATTACCAAGAATATTTCAGAGTCATAATGTTTATTCTTTTTTTTTAGTTATGGCCCCTGCTATATTTATAGTAAAAAAAAGTGTGTACTAAACTATTTTGCAAGAAAGCAAAACTTGTCCACATGAAATTGGGAAAGAAAATGGGCGAAGAGTTACAATCCAACTTGAAAATTGAACTTCTCAAAACTACAAAAATATGACTCTTTTTTCCCTAAATCATGTGTTTTATTAGGCCACGTGACCATAAGAATCTGTAAAGAATTTTTTTTTTTCCTTCTCTAGTCTTTTTCCACCAAAGTGTATATTGACCTAAAAGTGTATCTCATATCTTCTTTAGATATGCTACAGTCTGCTGTGACCGGACCACTTGGTCCAACACTAGGAAGCCAGCAGACTCAGTCTACAATTTCTGGGGAGGAGGGTGTCAAAAAGTCTGATATTTTAGAGACAAGTATACATGAATTGCAGCTGGAGAAAAGTAACATCTTAATGCTTGGCCCGACTGGCTCAGGTTGGTTTCTTTTCTTAATGTTCCATAGCATGTCAATATTTTTGTATCAAGTTTTATGGTGTGTGTGCTATGGAGCAAGTAAATAATATATATAGGTAGTGACTAAATTAACAATTAAAAAGTCGAAATAAAACCCATTTTTGGATATTAAAAAAACCTATATCGGAAGTGTAGAGTCATGTGACTGCCCACGCTTACTCGTCAGTCTTTTCTCATAACTTACAAGGAACGCACGCATAAATATAGACTCAGAGACCATTTTAATAAAAATGTGTATTATTATGTAGCTATTATAATATGTGATTGTTTTTCATTGGATGTGAAGTATTATCTAATAATATTAATAAATTACATATGCTGCAACAAGAAGTTCCTTTATTAATTTACAAGTTCAAATATATATTGTGAAGTCGTCTGTTCAATGTTTGATAGACAATAATTCAGCAACTGTAGCAAATACTCTCTGAAGAGACTGATTAATCTGATTGATGGTCCAACAGTTTTAGGACATCAACAGATTTGGTGGCAGCGGTGGGAAAAATTCAAAATTAAAAATAGGAAAAACTGAGATTGAATTTCTTGGACATAAATTTGAAAATGGCCAAGTAAAACCAACACAGCACTTACATAAAAAAATTCTAGAAATACAAACGCCTAAAACAAAAAAGCATGTAAGGGCATTACTTGGATTGTTTAACTATTACAGTAAATTTATTCCAAACTATAGTCAAATAGTCAGACCTATTATAGATCTCACAAAAAAATATCAACCCAATATTGTAAATTGGACTGACCAATGTGAAAAATCATTTAAAATTCTAATAGATGCATTTTCTAGGGAACCAATACTAGAAACAATTCAAAAAGATGATGACATCATTATAGCTTGTGATGCCTCAAAGTCAGGATTAGGGGCTTGTATTTACAAAAAGGTCATTGTGGACTCTGAAATAGTATATAAACCTGCCTTTTATGTAAGTCGTGCACTGACTAAAAGTGAAAGGAATTTTAGTGTCATAGAATTAGAGGGTTTGTGTATAGTCTATGCTGTACTTAAGTTTCAATACTATTTGTTGGGTCGTCAATTCACAATTCTCACAGACCACAAACCGCTTGTGAATTTTAATGTCTCTAATGTCAATAACAAAAGAATAAACAAATATGCTTTACTTCTATCAGATTACAAATTTCAGATAAAAAGTATTGTAGGAAAAGATAATTATTTACCTGATGTGCTGTCGAGATTATCGATACACATCACTGACATCCAATAGTTTATCTCAGTATTACTGAATTTTATTAGACAATAGCAAAAGATAATTGTCTATGACTAATTGTCATATAAACATTAGACATTATTCTTTGTGTCTTTTGGTTATATTTGTGCCTATGAATTTTTTGTTGTTGTTTGTACATACATTAAATGAATTTTTTCTCTATGTATTATTAAACGAATGATTACATGCATTAATTAAGATTAAGATAATTTTTTTTCATTATTGTAAACATTTTTCGTATCAAAAATAATAATAAATTATTTAAATAATAAATTTTTTCTCTGTGGGGTATGCTATGGAGCAAGTAAATAATATATATAGGTAGTGACTAAATTAACAATTAAAAAGTCGAAATAAAACCCATTTTTGGATATTAAAAAAACCTATATCGGAAGTGTAGAGTCATGTGACTGCCCACGCTTACTCGTCAGTCTTTTCTCATAACTTACAAGGAACGCACGCATAAATATAGACTCAGAGACCATTTTAATAAAAATGTGTATTATTATGTAGCTGAAGAGACTGATTAATCTGATTGATGGTCCAACAGTAATTTAGGACATCAACAGTGTGATTAATACAAACCCAGATCATAATCATATCAATGCTATTTACATTTTAGTCCAAAAACATTTGTTTGCACTGAGAAATAGCCAAATTATATTGTGCAACAATAATAATAATAATGAAGCTTATATAGCGCATATCCCGCAATCAGTTCTATGCGCTTAACAATTACAGACGATGATAACAATAACAGACAAATATTTAAAAACAATCAAACATAGTTGATAGTAATCCATCTGCAATACAAATCTTTAAAAAATAATTGTGAATTTGGCAGCGAATGCTTTGAATTCATTTTACATCCACAGGCAAAACCCTTTTAGCACAGACTTTGGCTCGATGTTTGGATGTTCCTTTTGCTATCTGTGACTGCACTACCCTGACCCAGGCAGGCTATGTTGGAGAAGATATAGAGAGTGTCATAGCTAAACTCCTTCAGGATGCCAACTACAATATAGAGAAAGCCCAGCAAGGTACAGCAATTGTTTAAGATCACTTGTAGTTAGTCATCCCATCAGACAAAATTAAAGGGGCCTGTGAAGCAAAAGTCACCAGATTATTTGGGCCTTTATCTTTTATTTCATCGTAGACACTGTCAGGTAACTGATGTGAGTTTATTTACTTGGTGAAACTCACAGCCTTTTTGATTTCTGCATCACACACTGATGTGAGTTTATTTACTTGGTGAAACTCAGCCTTTTTTATTTCTGCATCACACAGGCATCGTGTTTCTTGATGAAGTGGATAAAATTGGCTCAGTGCCTGGCATACACCAGCTGAGAGATGTTGGTGGTGAAGGTGTCCAGCAGGGGATGCTGAAGATGTTGGAAGGGACTATTGTGAACGTCCCAGAGAGAAACTCCCGCAAGCTACGAGGGGAGACGGTTCAGGTGGACACAACTAACATTTTGTTTGTAGCATCCGGTGCATTTAACGGCTTGGACCGCATCATTAGCAGAAGGAAAAATGAAAAGGTAAAGTGCTTATCCTTTATTTGATTAGCAATTATTACATGTTTAAATAAATTTTAAAAAATTCAGTTGAACCTAATTATTAGTAATTTAAATTGTACCTAAAGGAAGGATGAATATCAATCAAATTTTTAATAGAATAAAAGGCAAAAAAATAGTTTTAATAGGTGAATATAAACACAAATGGATACTGAGGTTCTAATAAGCAAAATTATATTTTAAAAGGCTGGATAAATCTTTTTATATAACTGATTTATACTATACTAGATATTTTCATGTAGTCTTATTAAAAAGGTCTTTTTAAAAAATCAAAACAGTATTTGGGTTTTGGAACTCAAAGATCAACAAATGAAGGACGCAGGGCAGCCTCAGAGGCAGATGTTAAAAGTCAGACTGAAAGTTCCAATGCTGCCCAGGACAATGAAGAAAGAGATGCTTTGTTAAAACAAGTAGGAGGAAACTTTTTACCAATTTGTTTTTGTTTTGTTATTTCCTGAACACAACTTCTGCACACATTAATTTTCCATAATGAGTATTGGGAAATGTATGTAATGTTTTTGTCTTGTATTTTGTACACAAGGTTGAGGCCAGAGACATGATTGAATTTGGAATGATCCCAGAGTTTGTGGGCAGATTGCCAGTAGTTGTACCATTCCACAGTCTAACTGAGGATATGCTAATGAAGATTCTGACTGAGCCTAGAAATGCACTTGTTCCTCAATATCAAGCACTCTTCAGCATGGACAAAGTAGGTTATGGCTGCGATTAAATAAAAGACATGTATTTCAATAGTGTTCCTAATCTTGTTGTTTTAACATTTACCAATCTGAACTTGCCATTTTAATGAAAATTTATAACAGCCCCAAAAGATGATCTAAAAAAGAACCCAGCAAAACCTTAATACTGATATTTATAATAAAAACAAAACATGGACTGAAAAAATTATTGAATATTTTCTCATTGCTTTAGATCCACTTAGATGTAAAAGATGATGCTAAAAGAGCTATTGCACATTTGGCACTGGAAAGAAAAACAGGTGCCAGAGGCTTGAGGGCAATCATGGTTAGTATATGTGACTATGTAGTTTGAAAGTAATACAAAGATAAATAATATTATGCTGGTTAAGACAGGTGTGTACAGTGTGTTTGTTAATAGAAAAATGGGTTTAGTATGAAAGGAAACCATAATTGTTGTCATTAAAAGTAATTTTAGTTGACTAGGTAAGGACAGATTTAATTTAGTGCATATATAAACAATTTGAAACACCTCAGGAAAGTGTGAATTTGTTTTAATGAGTTGGGAGAAAGTGAAGGTGGCTGGTCATTGTGCAGGCCACACTAGCCCCTTGTATGATTTAGCCTCAAAAATTGGTTAATGTTACTTCACTAGTCCCATGGATCAACATGTTCTGAAAGTATAATATATTTAAATATACATGAGAGTTTTGTGTCTTCAATAAAAGAATATTTAAATCTATGTAAATCTGAAATTTTTCTCATTTCCATCCTCTTCAGGAAAGTATACTGCTGGACTCCATGTTTGAGGTTCCGGGGTCAGACATAACAACTGTGATAATAAATGACAAGGTTGTCAGAGGGGAGGAGTCAGCGGGCTACATCAGGTCGCCCAACTTGAGTAACGACGACAGGGAACTACCAGAGGACCACACGTGCGAGGACGAAGAGGAGCTAAAGATCAGGCAGTCGTAATCTGTGGACGCTTACACCACAAGCTGCCAATCCTTACTCTGATAAAAATTTTTTGTTGCTCACCAAATAGAACCTGGTAAAAACATCTTTCTAGGAGGGACATAAATAAATAATTGTTACTTAAAGAAGAAAAAAAAAGAAAAAAGAAAAGGACGTTAATAAATTGTTATGTCATTTGTAATTTTTTAAAAGTTAAAGTGAATTATTTAAAAAAAAACAAGTTTTCTACAGAAAAGGTGCAGGGTTATGTGGCAGTAAATGTTGATACAGTTTGCTTCAAGTAAATTACTTCCAGAGTGGCACGTATAATGACTATAAACTTTTGGGCACTGCCACATTTATCTCATTCTTTCACTGTGTCTTGTTTTGTCCCATAAACATAAACAATATTTTATTCTTAAGAATTTCTTGAGGGATTTACTAATCTGGAAAATGAATGATTGTAATGTAAATGCATACCGGTACTTTGTTACAATTTCCAACTGATTTCAATAAGTAATTTACCTTTTTTTTCATTTCTGTTATATAAAGATAGATATATATATTTATATCTATATAACTTAAATAGAACATATTTTTTTGATTTTTAACTTTTATATCTTTTTTTTTAAAATGGTCGTTGTGTTTGTTTTTTTAAATAAATTTTATTTCATAAAAATGAATTCATAATTTCCTTCAGTTTTGCAACTATCAGTAAAAGTAAAATGTTTATTTAGTTCTTCTTTAAATGTGTTTTTAATTTGCACAATTGTTCATTTAGGTTTTTAAATATAATTATTTATTTATATTTATTTTCTTTTAGTCTTGCTCTGTGCTATTTTAATTTATTCAAAATTTTGTTCATTGTTTTGTTAATTTTTGATTTACAAAAATCAGTAGAGCAGAAATCAGTGGCATGGATTTCTGTACTACTGACTGTGGAGTGCATGTATCAACATTTATCAAATGATAAAATATACACACACACACAAAATTACATAAATCCTGATGGTTTCTTGGGAATTAGGTTGAAGTGTTGGACAAAAAAATACATATTAAAATATGTTCATCAATTGTTCAACTTATTAAATGGAAGTACATTAAAAAAAATTCTAATCAACTTTCAAAGTTTCAACTTGTTAATTTTTTTATATATAACTTCTAAATATTTGATGTGCAGTCTGTATTCCTAGTCCATTTAGATCATTTACCCATGTACAATTACAAGTGGAAGGAATTGAAAATGCATAATCTTTTTGGTGGATTTGTTTTGTCAATGACTTGAAACTTTAAACGGGAAACCTGCATTAATGAGGTTGTGATTCAACTTGAGACCACAAGCCTTTAATTATCAGAGACACATTTCAACCAAATATACACAACTCGTGTTATTAAACTAATTGAGTGCTCAGGCCTTAAACCATTATATTCTCTGAGATTTAAAGTGCACAAGCATTGAAAGTAAAGTATCCCATCATACCAAATTAATCCATGGGGCTGGTGAAGCAGCGTTCACCAGTTTCTGTGGCCACGGCATAATAAGAGATTGTGTGACCAGCACATTGCCAGTCAGCCGCCTTTACTTTACCACAACTAAAGTCAGGCAGACTCAGTGACACCCTCCAAACACGTGAATAAATCCTAACCTTCAATAGGAATTGAACCAGGACCTTCAGTCTGCCAGTTGAACATGCTGCTGTTCGACCACTATGCCCCCACCCTGAGAATCAACTTGTCAAGACCAAAGTTCTGGCTCACAAATAGCTGAACTGGCTCAGATGTATGTCCCAGTGTGTAGGAATTGAACCAGGACATTCAGTCTGCCAGTTGAACATGCTGCTGCTCGACCACTATGCCCCCACCCTGAGAATCAACTTGTCAAGACCAAAGTTCTGGCTCACAAATAGCTGAACTGGCTCAGATGCAAGTTTCGTAGGCCTATTATGTTAGCTTTGTGGCGATTGTAGGCATGAATTTCTTTATACTACAGTGGTGGTTAGCCTTGTGCTGCCCTTCGGGTAGAAGATTCTAAATAGATCCGCCCCCGCTTGAAACATGCTTCCCACCCCTCTCCTCCACCAACCATTGCGAAAGAAACTAATTAATGTCTAAGCTTACAGCGAACAGGTTCATAGCGCTGCTATATGCATATATATATATTTTTTTATTTATAATGCGGACTTTTATATATAGACAAGTCTAAGACAAGTGAACCCCCTTAAGATGGCCGATTTACCCTTTGACCCGGAAATTCTTATAAATTAAATATGCACTTTATGAATATTGTTTTAAATACTTTGAAATTTAATAAAATTTAATCATTCCCGTAATATTTACTAATATCGACGGTAGCCGAGCGGCAGCGCGTTCGACTGGCGATCCGAAGGTCCTGGTGGAGCCGGGATTTTTTTCCCAGGACTTAAGGGTGTCCCTGAGTCTACCCAGCTCTGATGGGTACCTGACATTAGTTGGGGTAAAGTAAAGGCGGCTGGGCATTGTGCTGGCCACACATCCCCTTGTATGCCGTGGCCACCAGAAACTGGTGAACGCTGCTTCACCAGCCCTATGACCAGTTTGGTCCGAAGGGTAGCTTACTTTACTTTTTTTTTATATTTCTGTAAAAGCAATACGAGCCCCTATAGCACATTGTGAGTGACATTGTGTATTCATAAAATATATGTTCAGTGTAAAAGAGTTCATTTTCATCAAATTTCATTGACGCATTTTTGTAAATTTTTTTTTAAAATTTTATGTATTTATGGGTCAAATCAGCCATCTTAAGGGGGTGCACTTATCTATAGATAAAAGTCCGCATTTTCCCCAGCTTTTTTATGCTTTATTTTAAGTGATTGAACACTCCATATATAGATATAGACTAGGCCTATAGCTCAGTGAGTAGCTTAAACATTGCGTAAAAAAAGCAGATTGGTATGAATTTATTATGTATTGTTACGAAACGTTAATTTTATACATTACATTGTTAATAAACAAATACTAATCATTATCCGAATTGCCGTAAAAACGATATAATACATTTCATAGACCAAGGTCTTAGGTTTTCCCCAATTTAATTAGGACGATTGTTTTTTTCTTTAACCTCAATAATAACACGATTTGATCACGCACCCCGCTGCAAGGTCGATGGTTTTACCCGAGTAATTAGGCTATCTGGAATTTCCAGCAAATGATCCGGACAAGATGGCGGATGATGTCAATAAGCGGTTGTAATCGGATCTCATTGAACAGTAATATTTTACTATATATTATAATGTACTCTCATGTATTTGGTGACAATATCGGATCGTAATAAAATATTCTACGCGGAACCACGCACATTTTAGTTCAGTGCTTGGCTTGCATCCGATCGAGAAACATCTAATATTCTACGCTCTGAGATTCGTTCCTATTTGATTTGTATTATGGAAGATTCTATATTATTCTACTATTAACTACAATGCTATATGTTTATTGAAGATATTCATTACTCATTGGATTATGTGTACTTCTTAATTGTGTGTATATAATATCATTTGGATTCCTACTGGATTGATTTTGTAATTAAACCAATTATTCGTTGCTTTTACACAACTTGGTTACGTCGATCTATCAACGTTATATACATGTGTGTATGTGTGGTACTTATACAACTATATTAATAACCTACACTACAACTCAACATCGAGGTTCTTGCTGTATAATATGAGCCAAAAGTAATTATACATGAAGGAAAATCAACTGAAACGCTAATCTACGTTATGTGAATTGCCAGGGGGTACTTAGAACCAGGAATACCTTAGACTACTACAAATTAATTTCAGACTGAAATAATAAGGCCTTCACTAAATGCAAGGATAATCACACTAACGATAACAACACAATAACTATTATTTCATAAACTGAATGGGGGCTCAAGCCGTAATAACAATATAAACTATAATTATACTTGTGTGATATAATTAAATCGTGACTCGTTCCGGTATTTGAAATACTGCCACATAAAAAAATAATATCTCATCTGTGGATTATGTTGTAGTGGAACTGGGCTACGTAATAGTATAAATACTAATAGTTTCTGGTATCGTTCTAAAAGCTTAAATTATAGGTTATATTTCTACAAACGATTTCCAAGTAACCTCGGAGGGGATTTGCGACCTGCCGAGTAAACGAAAAAGCCTACTTCAAAATACAAAACAACAAAAAATTGATTTAAAAAAAACAACAAAAAAAAAAACAAACTTGATTTTAGGCCCGCTCCTACTATTTCGAAGTTCAAAATAAAAAATTTTCACATCACTTTTATTGTCATTCTCGTGTGTGGCCAATTAATGGCGTTAAATAGCCTACGCGAAATTTGACAAAGTCAAAATTTCATTTAACGATGCAGATTTTTTTTATGTCACTCTAGTGTAAACATCCCCACCCGTAAATAGGCCTATCGCCACAAATGTTTGACCTCCTCCCTCCCCTAAAGTGCGTGGCTTCATTTATAGACGTCCCTATCCTCTTTTACGGTGGTCGAGCCAGCGAATTCCAGAACGCACCCCCGCACTCTTTCTTTCTTTCTTTCTTTCTCTCGCTTTCTTTCTTTTTTTCTCTCTCTCCACTGACCGTTTCCGGAGCCTTATTGACTTTTCTAAGACGGTCATCTCTGAAATGCGATAGTGATGGTCTTTATTCTGTCAGCATCGGTTCGAAAGCTAGTGTCAATCATTAAAATTTGGCAATGGCTGTCTGTGCAGAACAGCACATAGAAAAACAGTTTCACATAATATCTAGTTGATATTTTATGTTAGTTGAAATGTTGTTTGTGTGTGTGTTTTTTTCAAATCTTATCCATTAGCAGCGCAAGTTATGCCATGACCACGAACATTGAAATATGCTGGACGAGGAAAAACTGATACCAGTGCCGTCTCAAGGTACTGGCAACACGCGCCAAATGCTGAGGGACGTCATCATTGATCTTCCAAGAATGAAAAAGCCATAAAGAAATGGCGGACTAAGTACCACTTGACCTCAAAATGCTTACATATAATTTTATTCACTGCATATCTCTTGACAAAAGGATTTACTTTATTATGATTGACGAAACATAGTCTTATAAAAAGAAGGAAGAGACAATTTAAGACTGAGACACGAACAATACAATTATATCGTTCTTCATTTAGTTCTCTTATAAACTTGTTTCACCCAAGTCAAGCTAAGCTTTAAAATGCAAAATTTCTTACTAACCACGTGGGCCATTTAACGACTTAATTATGATTTCATTCGTAAAAGGCTTGAATCACTTAAACACTCAGTCCAATATAACTTATTATAGAAATACCACCTTCTATCTGAAGAATCCAACATGTACTGACTATTCACACTATCATTCTCTCCCTTGTCAACTCTTGACCACTCACTTAAATCATGCTTTCTTGCATTCTTCTTTTGCACACTTCACTACTGTTTATATTTATTTAGGGAAAAACTAAGTCAAATCAACTCACTGTAAAAATCATGTTTCAGTGAATAAACTGAACTGTAACATCTACATTGAAGAAGATCATTGCCATAATGCGCAATTCGGTGAAAAATTAACGTTTATATTGGGCTATATAACTTTTTACTCTGACCCCTGGTTGTCCTAGCAATATGGGTGTGCCCCGGGAAGCAGGAATGAAAGTAATACCTTCCTTCCACTTAGTATTTTACTAAATGCATTATGTTTTTTTTTAATGTTATTATAGCTGTTTTATTTTTAATTTTAAACTCCATCTATACTCCATCCCCGGTCACCCTTTTCAAGTTTGTATTAAATATTGTGCTAGATTGAATATACAATGATCATTTAAAACTTTGAACAAAATTTACTGCAACTGTACAGCCCTTTCCCTTGTTTCCATCTATTTCTAGAACTTGTCCTGAACATCCAAGGTGAAGAGATATTAATTAATCACGCTTAAAATTGTGTTGTTTAAAATATATCCTTGACAATTGTCATTCATTATCCTCGGTTGCTATAGTTTTCTTAACGTCTCTTTTTATCACTAGCTTAAACAACCGTGCACTTATGTTTGCCATGGGGATAAATATCCTGTTGTTGTATAAAGTAGCCTAGGTAAATATGTTTAAAAAAAGTAGCCAAGGTGAATTAGTTGAAGGTGTATATATTAGTCCAGGTGAATTTGTTGTTGATGTATAAATTAGACCAGTTGTGTTAGTTGTTGGTGTATAAATTATACCAGGTGAATTAGTTGTTGGTGTATACATTATTACATTTTTTGTTGATGTATAAATTAGACCAGGTGAATTTGTAGTTGTGTATAAAAAAGCCCAGGTCAATTTATTGTTGTATAAATTAGACCAGGTGAATTAGTTGTTGTTGTATACTTTAGACAAGGTGAATATGATGTTAGTTTATAAATTAGACCAAGTGAATTTATAGTTGGTGTATGCATTAGATCAGGTGAATTTGTTGTTGGTGTATGCATTAGACTAAGTGAATTTGTTGTTGGTGTATGCATTAGATCAGGTGAATTTGTTGTTGGTGTATAAATTAGACTAAGTGAATTTGTTGTTGGTGTATAAAGTAGTCAAGGTCAACGTGTTGTTGGTGTATATAGTAGCCCATGGGAATTTAATTTTGGTGTATATAGTTGACAAGTATATCAATACTATCTTGCTGCATATAGTAGCTCAAGTTGTTTTTGTAAAGCGTGCCCCGCAAGTCCAGGTGAAGCTGATTCACTATAATTTGTGTCTTATATTACATACATCAGATGGTTTTTAAGTTTAGGTTACTTTAGTGTCATTCACCAGGACTCGAACACTTCGAGAGGGAGAGATCGATATATCAGATTAGTCTCGCAAAATATCCGACAACATCACATTCTCAAGAGAAAAAAAAATTATTCGGATTTAATCTAGTCTGGTTTGTAATGCATGTCATATTTGGTGTACAAGTAAAAAAACAAAAACAATGCCAAGAGAACAATAATAAGAGGACTTGAAACCAGCACTGGTATTTTATTTAAATGGAGTACTAGATCTAAAAGTAAGACATTTATTGAAACTTAATAATTGAATGCAGTTATAAAGTTATATATAGGCTAAATGAATAAAAAAAAAGAAACAGAAGAAAAGATATTCTATATAAAAGGATTCTGAATTATTTTAGATCTAGTTGAATTTAGTTTTGCAAATTCAACTTTTAAATATAAACATTTTTTATTATAAAATATTCATTTACAGAGACAACTGTTACTAGTCTAAATTATTTTTTTTTCTTTTAAATATAAATATTTTTTCTTTTCATCCAAACCTGACACAGATACAAAATCGCATAAATCCAATATAGCCTAACCGGCATGCAGGCAGTCACGATCGGTCAAAGATCTAATCTCTCTGCCACATACCTGGCTAATTCATCGCGGTCAGTTCGGTGATTCAGTTTCACGTCCTAACGTTTCAAACATTACGTCTTTTGAGATGGTCGTCGTGTATTCAGCAACCTATTTCCATAAATAGCAAAGAAAAAGTGTAAAGGTTGACCACCCTTTTAACTTTGAATAGCCCACAGCGGCTTCTAATGGGGGTGGGGGAGGGGTGAGGGGAGAAGCAAGTTAATTATAAACGCTAGATTTATAATAATTGTTACGAGTTAGCTTTTTTTTTTTGACCCAGATATTGAGACGAGTTTAGAAATAATTGGTAAAGCTTTTATTAGAATTTACAAAATCATTCCCGTATGCTTCTTTTTTAAATAAAATAAATCTTCAATAAGAATGGTCTAGTAAAGATAAACAGATAGTTGCTGCGCTTTAAGTGCGGTGCCCACTGAAAATCTAAATATCATATTTATTTATGTTTTTCAGAGCCTTTTTTTCACAAATCTTGGTCTGTCTTCGGTGGAATGGGTTAATAAAATGTTCGGTTCTCCATTAAATATTATAGTCCAGGTGTTTATAGTCCATTGCAACCAATGATACGCGTGCCAAATTGCGTGTATATGGGCCTAGGTAGATGTGTAAAATTGTTCTTTTCTTTATTTTCTTTATTACCAAGGATCTGCTCCAACAGGCAGCAACCCCTATAATTCTATAATCCAACTTAAGAACGCACTCAATTAGCCTACTTGTGATTTTAGGGTTCTAAAAACCCGAGTCTAATTTATTACGAAAATTATTTTTGTTGATGTATTTGTTTGCCTAATACGAAAATAATAAATATCAAAATAAGACATTAATTATAAGACTTGAGATAGTTTGGAAAAAAAAGAAAAGTCGATCAAACTTATAATTTATCAATTTGGACGATTAGTTTTCCCGTCTGTTTTAACTTTTTACGACCTGTCTCGAAAAAAACTGGGTCACTGCTTAAAATTGCGCCCAAGCTATAATTAAAGTCCTCCCAAATTATTGACGAGCTCATGACTTCAGCTACAGGTGAGCAAACTAGGTCAAGAGTCATATAACGGACAGGAACCTGTATTATGTGTCCAGTAATTTTTTAAACCCCCTTTTCTCGCTAAGTTATCCAAACTCTCGCGCTGGGCTCCTCACTTGTACACTCCGACCCGTGATTTTATCATTATGTTTTTAAAAGTACAATTACGGTATTAATTTAGAGGTAATTTATTAGTAAAAAACTAGATCAATGTGATAAGTGATAGTTGACTGTTATATAGGGCAGTCTATGTGAGTGTTTGTGTGTGTGTGTATGTGTGCGTGTGTGTGTGTGTCTGGATTTAACTGTGGAATAATGAGACCATAGCTGAAATTGTGAAGTATGAGAGAAAGAGAGAGAATTAGAGGAAGAAAACAGTGTGGACAAAACAAAACGTTGCAGTGAGTTGCAGGCAAAAAAGGAGATACACCTGGAGAAAAATAAAATACAGAAAGAGCGATTGTGTGTGTGTAGGTGAGAGAGAGAGGGAGGGAGAGAGAATGAGAGAGAGAGAGTGAATGAGATATAGAAAAAATGAGAGAGAAAATGGGGGAAAGAGAGTGAGAGCGAGCTTGAATGAGAGAGAGTGAATGAGAGAGAGAAAATGAGAGAGAGAGAGTGAACGAGAGAGAGAATAAGAGAGAGAGAGAGTGAATAAGGGAGAAAGAATGAGAGAGAATGAGAGAGAATGAGAAAGAGAGTGAATGAGAGAGAATGAGAAAGAGAGTGAATGAGAGAGAGAATGAGAGAGAGAGAGAGTAAATGAGAGAGTGAATGAGAGAGAGAGAGTGAATGAGAGAGAGAGAGAGTGAATGAGAGGGTGAATGAGAGAGAGAGAGTGAATGAGAGAGAGTGAATGAGAGAGAGGGTGAATGAGAGAGAGAGTGAATGAGAGAGAGAGAGTGAATGAGAGAGAAAGAGAGTGAATGAGAGAGAGGGTGAATGAGACAGAGAGTGAATGAGAGCGAGAATGAGAGAGAGAGTGAATGAGAGAGTGAATGAGAGAGAGAGAGTGAATGAGAGAGAGAGTGAATGAAAGAGAGAGAGAGAGAGTGAATTAGAGATAGGGTGAATGAGAAAGAGAGTGAATGAGAGAGAGAATGAGAGAGAGAGTGAATGAGATAGTGAATGAGAGAGAAAGAGTGAATGAGAGAGAGTGAATGAGAGAGAGGGTGAATGAGAGAGATGGAATGTGAGAGAGAGAGAGATTGAATGAGAGAGAGAGTGAATGAGAGAGAGAGAGAGTGAATGAGAGAGAGAGAGAGTGAATGAGAGAGAGAGTGAATGAGAGAGAGAGTGAATGAGAGAGAGAATGAGAGAGAGAGTGAATGAGAGAGAGAGTGAATGAGAGAGAGAGTGAAAGAGAGAGAGAGAGTGAATGAGAGCGAGTGAATGAGAGAGAGAGAGTGAAAGAGAGAGAGAATGAGAGAGAAAGATAGAGAGATAGACTCAAAGAAGAAAGCTATATATATAAAACAGATCAACAACTCCTTGTGCCAGCTATAAACACGGTGTTTACTAAAGTATTAGTAAAGACGATATGGATAGCCTGTAATTGAAGATGTGGACATCAGCTACAGCAATAGTTGTCATTTAGATACACCCACTGTCACATTTACCATGACATAAGATGCTAGAGGGGACGGGAAGCCTGACAGACTGCTGTTGTCGAGCTCAAATCACGTGACCCAACCATCCCCGCTCGAGATAAATAGGCCTCTCTATATATATGTAAACCACACGGGAACGTGTAGTCTCGTTTTGACATTGTTTCTTAGGTCCAGGTCGTAACGCGGTAAAATGGTGGTTCAAAGGTGTCAAAGAGAGAACACCCTGATCCTGTCCGAGACTAGCCACCCCGCGGCGTGCAGGGCAACAAAGTCACTGTCTCCCCCAGTCACATGCACTACATTGCCTCTTCCCACCTCCTGATTTCCCGCTGCGTCATTAACGTGGTGGGGGCTCACTTGTATTTCTGCACTGTCGCCCAGTACCACAATTTCCGGACTATGGGCCAAGACATCTAGGCGCCGGGCTTGATAAGACGGGCTTTTGTGCACATTTCTTCCTCCCCTACCAAATCTCGGGTGCTCTTGCCAGTGCAATAAAACCTCAGACGCGCAACAGAGGCTGTCCGCAATGCATTAACCCACCGGTGTAGTCTTAATCGGGAGCGAATCGTTGGTTTACACTCTTCAATAGCTTTGAGGTCCATGGGTTAAGAAGTGTCATAAGCCATCAGAGACCTCGAGGGAAGTCAGTAATGTTCATCTACGACTAAGTCGTGCGTACAAGAAAATATAATGTGACACTCAGTGTCGGCTCTAGTTAACCTAAGGCGCAGTGAATACTGGATCTCAGTTCACAGGGTCTGTCCGGGGATGTGGTCTCAAGGATTCCACGACAACTCGTCTACAGATTTTTCGTCTACGACACTTCGTCTACAGAAAGTAGGTCAACCGACATTACGTCTACCGCGACAACTCATCTAACGACACTTCGACTAACGACAATTGGTCTAATGTCGCAGTAGACGAATTGTCCGGTAGATGAACTGTCGCGGTAGACGAAACGTCGTTAGACGAACTGTCGAGGTAGACGATATGTCTGGTAGACGAACTGTCGCGTTAGACGAAGTGTCGGTAGACGAAAAGTGTGTAGACCAGTTGTCGTGACACCGGTCTCAAGTATGTTGACTCTTTAGTTAGCATCGTCGACACTATTATCCGTACATTAAAACTATCATGAACTGGCTTTAATTACTTTAATTACCGAATTAGTTCAGGTGATTAAAATATTATCATGCTTATTACGGAACTAACTTTAAAAGTTCAGACGCCGAATTGAAAAGCCAATGATATGACTTAAAAAAAAAAGAATTTCACAGGCCCCTCTAAATGCCTGTCATGAGTAAAAGACATTTTTATTTACAAAATGCCTCCATGACAATTACTATCTGTATCTGATTAATATTGTTGGCTCTGCTTGAAGTCTTATCCTAATCTATTTACTTAACTAGCACCTACAGGCAAGAACCATTGTAAGAGTAAATGTCATCATTAATGTCTATTATTATAATTGCTATTAGTACAATTCTATATTTTGCCATGCATTTGCCATGTCGTTACATTTAAAATATGAGTTAAGTCTGTACATGAACATCTCCGGTCAAACCCAACCCCCTTCCAACCTTTTACCCCCTACGCCGGACCTCATCTTTTATGACGGACACTGAACTGTTGCTAGACTTATATGTGAAGGTGAAGTTATTTGTTATCGGTGAACTTATCTTTAAAGAGCCACGAATTCATTATAGCCAGCCAAGACACGGTCTAAAACCGGCTCTGGTCTAACAGGGTCATCAGTGAAGAAGAAGAAGACAGCCAGCCAAGACACGGTCTAAAACCGGCTCTGGTCTAACAGGGTCATCAGTGAAGAAGAAGAAGACAGCCAGCCAAGACACGGTCTAAAACCGGCTCTGGTCTAACAGGGTCATCAGTGAAGAAGAAGAAGACAGCCAGCCAAGACACGGTCTAAAACCGGCTCTGGTCTAACAGGGTCATCAGTGAAGAAGAAGAAGACAGCCAGCCAAGACACGGTCTAAAACCGGCTCTGGTCTAACAGGGTCATCAGTGAAGAAGAAGAAGACAGCCAGCCAAGACACGGTCTAAAACCGGCTCTGGTCTAACAGGGTCATCAGTGAAGAAGAAGAAGACAGCCAGCCAAGACACGGTCTAAAACCGGCTCTGGTCTAACAGGGTCATCAGTGAAGAAGAAGAAGACAGCCAGCCAAGACACGGTCTAAAACCGGTAGTAATTGCCCTTATAACCCCGTTATATCTTGTAACCTGGTCTCACTCAGCAAATAGCAGATACCTTATTTAATAATTTCTGGGCTACGTCCGGAATAATCAATCCACCTACGACAATGCCCGTGCGGGCCGCAAGCATCCATTTCAAATCTGGGATCTTGTTTGGTGTAGTTCTTCCAGCTCAAGTGAAGTTTTAATCTGACTAAAAAGACGACCCACATTCAAAACGGGTTTTTCAGGACGGCATCAAATTATACAACGAGGTTGTATTTTATTTCATTCACAATGACGAGGAAACACGTGAAAGAATCTGCAATGTCACAACGTCATTTAGGCTAGTTTGTCGCGATCTATATCGAAACTGTTACCCTAGTTCAGGGGTGAGCAAACTACGGCCCGGGGACATATATAATGCTGCCACCGAAGGCATTAAGAAATAGGCCTAAAAATGTTTTACTGATTTTTTTATATTTTATTTTGTTGAATTTAAAAAAAAATCAAGTAGGCCTACCGTTATGTTTGTTTTAATTTTTTAACAATATTTATTTCTAATTTTCTATTGTAAAATATAATGTGCAAGTGTGTGTCTTCTTCTTCTTCTTCTTCGCCATTATCATCTCCTAGTGGAGCATAGGCCACCAACAATCCCTTTCCATATCCTCCTGTCTCTGGCTATCTTCTCTAACTCCTTCCAAGTTCTCCCGATCACCTGCACATCCTTTTCTACTTCCCTCCGCCAGGTGTTCTTTGGTCTACCTCTTCGTCTTGCACCCTGGGGATTCCACGAAAGAGCTTGTCTAGTCAAATTTGTCGTTGGTTTCCTCAATGTGTGGCCTATCCATCTCCATCTTCTTTTTTGTATTTCTTGTTCTACTGGAATATGTGCTGTCCTTTCCCATACGGTTGCATTTGTAATTTTGTAAACCATTTGATATCCATTATTCTACGTAGGCAGCCATTCATAAAAGTTTGTAGTTTGTTCAAATACCCCTTTGTTAATCTCCAACTTTCTGAGCCATATAGTAAGACAGATTTTACGTTAGAATTAAAAATTCTTAATTTTGTTTTGGTTCTAATTTGTTTTGTTTTCCAGATATTTTTTTAGCATAGCAAAGGCTTCTCTTGCTTTTTGTATCTTTACTTTAATATCTGTTCCAGATCATCCTTCCTTGTCCACTATACTTCCTAGATATGTGAAGTTGTCTACTTCTTCCAGCATCTTTCCTCCTACTTCCACTGCATCAGTACTTTTGGAGTTTTTTCTCATTATCTTGGACTTTCTATCATGCAAGTGTGTGTACATTAAATCAAATGCAATAACTGATCATTTATAATGTTTAATAACCTATAAATAATTAGGCCTACCATTTAATAATTGTGAAAAGTTGCTTCTAAATAATTCATTGGACATACTATATATGCGAAACCCCGGTAGCTTTATATTTGGCAATTTGGCCCTGAGAACAAAAAGTGTGCCCACCCCTACCTAGTTAATATAATTCCATATTACGTAATAACGAGACGTTAATTAGCACCACTGTTATAATCAACGCCACGAATAAGGTAAAACAGTTTGGCTAGAGATTTTCTTATAGTTAAAGGCAGACCCAGGATAAGATGGATAGATAATGTTGAGATAGATTTGCGAAAGCTTGCGATCTTGGCCCTAGGCATTGGGTGGGGGGGGGGGGGAGGGGGTTCAAAGCAGTCAGACAGGTTTGAGTGGAAGGAGGTGGTGTGGCAAGTCAGAATCTTCCATGGTCTGTAGAATTGTAGCACCACAGATGATGATGAGAATCTTTTAATTAAAAGTCAGCAACAAAAAATTTAAACAAATATTATAGGCCTACTAAAATAGACCGGCCCTTAATGATTGAAGAGAGGCCTAAACTTAGCACAATTACAGATGCAAGGACGAATTCTCTCTCTTTCTTTTTCTTTCTTTATTTCTTTCTTGCTCTCTCACTCTCTCTCTCTCTCTCCCTTTTCCAGTGCAGTGTGCACTTATCATAATAATCTGTTGTTATAATCTCACCACCGATACAGATTAAATACAAAGTCAACATATTATTGACCTACGTACGCATTAACTGGATCTTACAAAGCTGTTGTTTGTTTTGTTGTTTAACGCCCCACCCTCACCGCCTTCCTCCATCCCTCCTCCTCCCCACCCCCTTCATATCCGGTGACCGCCTTTCAGTTAAACGACAACAAAATATTGAATAAATCACGGTAAACAATGTCAACCCGATTCGTGCCACGTAATAGTGCCAACAATGTGCTCGGTGCCAGCTTCAAATGCGTCACTGACGACAATACAAAACAGATATAAAAACGTTGAGGACATTTTTTTTAATGGGAGAGGGCGTAGGGGGCGTTGATCGATTGTATTCTATGTATAGCTCGTGGTGGAGAGAGCTCGGGTGCGCTTGATTCAGCCTCGTGAATCTGACCGAAGTTTCGCCGGCCTCGTGACGCAGATAATTCTAATTAATTTCTTGGCACTGGTTATAAGCCTTGTCAGATTTGTGTTATTTAAGCTATATCACTTAAAATAAAGTCTTCAAGTGAAAAAAAAAATCAGCGAGTTGTCAATCCGAAGTTGATTTAAAAGGATTTTTGCAAAATTAGTTTTGCTATTCGGCTAAAAGTAAACGATCTTTTAAAGGTGTATTTGTTTTTAAACAAATGCATTCAGTAAATAAAAACAAACATGCATTTTCCGAAATTGATGTACACCACTTCTTTATAATAGTATCAATAATAATATACAAACTCAAGTTCCTACAGGGCCGCTCTGCCCAGTATTTGGGCTAAATTTCACATAGAGCCGCTCTGCCCAGTAATAGGGCTAATTTTCTTACAGAGCCTCTCTGCCCAGTAATAGGGCTAACAATGTTAAGTTCCAACAGTGACAAATATTGCTTTTCGCCCTTTTTTTGGTTAAAACATATCTGACGAAGACCACAAGCTCTATAAAAAATTTTTATGTACTTTAGCTATAAAAAAAAATGAAATGTATCCACACTTTTCTTTTATGTTTATGCATTTTAAAATATTGAATTTACTTTGACAAAATAACAAAGCGGTTCATGTATTTCTTCTTAATCATCGCATTTTCAAATACTTGTAAAAATATATAGGGTTGCCAGACATCCGGCAAAAGGATGACATGTCTTCAGTTCAACCTTTGCATACTGTAACTGCCTGTTTAGTGCTATATTTGCTATATTTAGACTGCATTTGCCGCCCCCCCCCCTGGAAGTGCCGCCAACGGGCATATGCCCCCCTCTGCCCTCCACTATGTGAGGGCACTGATTATTCATGAGTACAAAGTGCAATTTAATTTTAACAATCTTACATTATTACAGTTTTATGCATAATACGTGATTGTTAACGCAATGTTGACTCGTCCGAGAAATATATTGTGTGATTAATAAAAATTATAATATAATTATTGTATAATTGACTGTAAGTACCCGTCGCACCAAACTGGTCATATGGCCAGTGAAGCAGCGTTCACCAGTTTCTGTGGCCACGGCAAACTATGTGATGGTTGGGCCAGTACAATGCACAGCCGCCAACTAAGGTCTGGTACCCATCAGAGCTGGGTAGACTCAGGAACACCCCCAGACCCGAGAAAAAAATCATAGTCTTCACCAGGATTCGAACCCGGGACCTTCGGAACGCCAGTCGATTGCGCTTCCATTCGGCCACCGTGCCAGAATTGACTATATAATTTTCAAATAATGTTTTGTTTTTTTTTTGTTTGTTTTTTTTTTTGCATTTTGGAAACATTCTTCAGTCAATTTATTTTTAGAATGATTTCTTGGTCGGTTTACCAACAGACAATAAATGTAGGCCTACTGCTTGGGTTCTATCCGGACGGATTGGAACGAAACACTCAATACGTCCTCAATTGTCCTCTTTTTTTTGTCTCTCTATATCCTCCTTTTGATACCCAAGTAGGCTAACTGTCATCCCTACCCCTAAATATGAAAAAAAAAATCAAATGATAAAATGCCATGAAAGTTCAAATAAACTTTTAAAATTTGAAATGAGAATGAATTAATGCCATTTTCAAAATATTGATAAGCTATTTAACATACGCTTAATCTTGTTTTTAAAGTATCATCAATTCAACCATCTTAAGACAAAAATATCAAAAGCACAAGCTAATGACCAAAGTGCTTTTTTTGGAGAAGTTCACTCAAAACAAGGGAGCTATAAGATGCCTGTCAGAACACCACTCCTTCTGTACATCCATCAAATTAACTGCAATTTAAATATAGAAATCATTCTATTCCAAGAAATTAATGAAAATGAGTACATTTCAATTTGATTTCTAAATGCACCCACGCTTTCTCCCGAAGTCTGATTCCCTTACTAATGAATTTATTAAAAGAGATCGAATTGGAATTGTTGGCTTACATTTTAATGTTAAATTTTTTTCTAAAATTAGGACAGAAAAATATTGTCATTGTTGTTCATGGTTTATCAAAAGAACTATTGTTTAAAGAAATGAGGAAGCTGAAGCATAATTACTTACACTGTTCTAAAAATAACCACGTTCGGTGTTTATTTTTGTACTTTCTTTTTCCTAATCATTACATTTTTACCCGCTCCCGGAGAAACTGTCTTGGAATCTATTTTTAGCATTTCTTTAAATGGATATTCCCGGTTAGATATCTCCCCCTGTTGACAGTGCGTCATACACAAATTAAGTGCTCAACTTCAATACGGTCAGCGATGACGTCTAGAGTCTAGTGGTGAAACTGAAATAAATTCTGATTGTTGACAAACTAGAATATGGAAGGAGATCTCTAACCAATAGTGCTAGGAGGCTAGTAGATACAGTGTTGTGTATACTAGGCTAGTAGCGCCAGTGTTGTGTATACTAGGCTAAAGCTCCAGTGTTGTGTATAGTAGGCTAGTAGCTCAAGTGTTGTGTATACTAGGCTAAAGCTCCAGTGTTGTGTATAGTAGGCTAGTAGCTCAAGTGTTGTGTATACTAGGCTAAAGCTCCAGTATTGTGTATATTAGGCTATAGCTCCAGTGTTGTGTATAGTAGGCAATACCCGAACACCGAACAACGAAAACGCACACAGTATCGGCCCATTTGGTTAGCATTATTTAGCTGGTGATTTTCTTTTAACCCATATTCTTCTGAGGTCGTGAGCTTGTGTCTATTTTTTGCATAGTAATAATAACAATAATAATAATGACATTTGTATAGCGATGCCAACAAACAGAATGCAAATTCAGAGCGCATACAACCAAGAACATGGATACAATCTATAGACCATGAGATAAAAAACTAAATGATGATTCAAAACTTTATAAACATAGAAGAAATCAAACAACTAAAACAAAATAACCGACCTAACATATAGGTAAAACAGTAGGGGTCTAAAACATGTTAACTAAGATAAATATTGAAATTAGGAATGTTAAACGAAAACCGGAATACCGGATTCAGGCTTTGAAACAAAAACCGGTTTTGATTTTGAAAACCGGATATCGGTTTGTTGGTTGGAAGGTAATCATTACTTCAAGTAGCACAGCCTTTTTGTTTGGGTCTGATGGAAATATTTTAATAAATAATGTTTGATTCGCACAAAACCATTCTTGAAATGCCTTGCTAACACTATTTATTACTATTGAAAGCTACTATCGGTTTTAATAAATTAGCCCAGGTTTTTTTTAGTTCTAAGGAATTTTATGGTAAAGTTTACAAAATCATATTGAATTCACACAAATCAACCCATTGAATGCCCTGCAAACACTAATCAAATGTGAACTACTTTTCAAATATACATACAAAACTACGCACATTCTGCTTTTCCAGCCTGTGACTATTGTGACATTGCGCAAGGGATGGGAGAAGGAAGGGGTAAATCAAATTCGGTTTTAAACCGGTTTTACAGAAACGAAAACCGGTTTTAAAGAAAAACCGGTTTTATCATCCCTAATTGAAATAATGAGTTTTTAAGTTCTTTTTGACGGAATCAATGGAGCTTGTTTGCCTGAGTTGAATGGGAAGTAGATTCCACACCTTCGGACCGGATACTGAGAAGGCTCTAAGGCCAACGGTCGTCAAAGAGAAACGGGGCTTTTCCAGAAGCGATGAGTTGGCAGAACGAAGTGTTCCTTGAGGGACATATGGTGTGATTAGTTCCTTGAGATAGGACGGAAACTCGTATAGTATATAGTTTTGGGCCACAATGGACGGAATGGCTTTTGATTTTTCTTAAAATTGAAAACTTTTTTGAGATATTGACAATATAAAAATCGTCCTATAAGTGGGGCAGTAGAAACAAGTGACCCCGTGTACATTTATACTGGGTCAGTTAGTTTTTCCCGTCTTCTCGTTAAAGGCTTTGAACTGAATCCCATTTATAGTCCTGAGTATTGTATTGCAAATAATAAGTCTGCAAATAGATTGATCATATTTCATAAACTGAAACATAATAAAGAAACTTTATGAGGAACATATGAACCAAATTGTTCTTATTTTACAATTGTGGAAAAAAAAATGTAAACAATTTCTTTTAGTATGATTTTTTTTCATGCTTACTTTAAAAAAGAAAATCAATGCAACAACAAATGCTGATTGTATACAATAACTTAAATTGAAAGTTAAATAAATAAAGGTCTTGTTAACAAGAATTTAAACTGTAAACTATTAAACTTTTAAAAGGGCACTGAACACGTGAGAAGCAATAGGACTTCGTAATTTTGGTACCTAATTTTCTTTTTTTTTCTAAGCTACAGGGGCGACTCATTCTTTGATTAGAATAGAAGATTACATAATGCAGCTGCCAATCTAAGACCTATTCCTGTTTTTAGAGATTGAGGGCTTAAGGATCTTTTTATTGGCAAATACGGTCCTGGACAAAATGTCAGCCACTGACCACTTATCAGGCTAACGCTCAAGACCATAAATTCTCACCAGAAAAGAGCAGACAATCGCATGCTAAGCAAGCTCTAGATCATTTTTGCAATAAAAGACAATCTCCATCTGTTTGAATATTTGACTAATGTGCTCTCTGGTGGTGTCGGCTTTCGGGTATAATCTTCAGAAAATGGTCGGGGTCCTATAAATAAGATATTTCCACAATGTTTTGATTATCACAAGCGAATATGTTCGCGAACAATTTAACAAAAAATCGGCACATACGAGAATCCACGCAGCACAATCTAGAGCAAGTAACTGTGGTAGAATGTTCACTTATCATTGTAATGACTTGCACAGCCTATTCCGCACTGCACAGCCCATTCCGCACTGCACAGCCCATTCCGCACTGCACAGCCCATTCCGCACTGCACAGCCCATTCCGCACTGCACAGCCCATTCCGCGCTGCACAGCCCATTCCGCACTGCACAGCCCATTCCGCGCTGCACAGCCCATTCCGCGCTGCACAGCCCATTCCGCGCTGCACAGCCCATTCCGCACTGCACAGCCCATTCCGCACTGCACAGCCCATTCCGCACTGCACAGCCCATTCCGCACTGCACAGCCCATTCCGCACTGCACAGCCCATTCCGCACTGCACAGCCCATTCCGCACTGCACAGCGCAGGTAGGAAGAAGAAACCAACAGAAGAAAAGGTTGGAGTACTATAAAATATAAAAGAATGGACCAGGCTGTTCTTCATTGGCTTCTGGCACAAGACCTTGACGAGGAGCGAGTAATGACGCACAGTCAACAATGGTCTAGCGACCTAATCACGGGTTAAGGGATAGATGAAGGGAAACTGACCATTTGAATTCTGGAAACTCCAAGGGTTGCAAGACATTGAGTTGCTACATCAAATAGAACATTTAGTGTACTTGCATAATTTCGAAATGCTAACTGTAGCAATTTAGCATCAAGTATCACATCTTGGATCACATGCAAATTCTATACCCTCCAACAAATTGATCTATGTGATCAGCCCCACAAATATTTTATATTTTTGCTGTAGTGTGAATTTCAAATGAGGTCGGTCTACTTAGATTATCCTTATTTTTAAATTGACCAAATATGACTATTGTTATAGGAACGATAACTGTACTATCCCAACGCCAACAGTACAACAGAGTTGTCTTTTTAAGACCAGACGTCATGTAAAGTTTAATAGTCAAAAACAAAAACATGTAAATTAAAAAAAGATATCTCTACAGCGAATATATTTTTATGTAAAAGCTCATTTTTATTTCAAATCTTAACCAAATACTAAATTATATTATATGTTCAATATTTAACATTCTAAACATCAAAGTTGAACCAAAAAATAAATTTTAAGCTTATAATAAATAATGACTTTATTGTAGAGGTCTATGCACAATTCCTTAGAGACAGAAAATATATCACGTGATGTTGTCTAAACTTAAAAAAAAAAGGCTGATTTTACATTGATCTTATCGGCACCTATGATTATTAAAATTTTTAATTTTTCAAATATCTTTGAATATTGTGATATTATAAATGATGCTCACGGAAGCAACAATGATTATAGACATTCAATTATTAAAGAACAACACCTATTTGTTGATCTTTCAAAGGAAATCGATGAAAAGATAGTTTGTATTTTTATATTCTTTACATTTTACATAATAATTTAGCAGTAGAATTTGCGCACCCAACAAGCAGCGCATTAAAACATTGTTAATGTTTCTAAGTGTATCTAGTCAACATCACATGACCGGGATATCATTCTGCATAGACCTTATTGTAACAAGCATGTCTCTAGCTACTGTCCCATGCGTGGAATGTTTTGCAAGGGGGCATTCGTTGCTACTGTCCCACTTGTGAGACGCTTGTTTGACACTTGATAAAACAAGATAAATGTGCTTATTTTATGATTTACTTTGTTACAATTGATAGATAAATAATGAAATTACACATGTAATCATATTTCATAACGGTGTACTTTTGAGCAAGTTGAAAGGACAAGGACATGTAGGCGTAAATCTTGAAAAGTACAATTTTGTTCCCAAAACAAAGTTATAAGCTTAGTTACAGTTTAATTATTGTACAATGCTAAAAACTAATTTTTGTATTTATAAGGCATGATATTGTAAGCTATTGATATGATTCCTTTTTACGAAGTGTCCCATAAGTGGGTTAATTTATCAATTTGGACAAGGAGCAAAAGATTAAGTTATCGTTGTCTCACGAGACCCCGATATATTCAAAACTGTAATTCAATACTTTTATTATATTTCTTTGCGTCCTTAAAACAGAAATGTGTGCTGACTTTAAAATTATAGTATAAATGACAGTAGGCCCTACAGTGGAAGATTGTTTAAGTTGAACGAGAGTAACTTGGAAAAATAACACACTTGGCGAATATGTTGGCTCTATGCAAAGGCGTAGCCACGGACGATGGAAGGGCAAAGGGGGCATCTGCCCCATCAATCTTGGGCCACTTTTTTATTCTCCCATTACTAAGAACAATTTTTTATGAATTTTACATTTTTACTCCCTTTATTTTAAGTTGCATTTTCTGTCTGTCTGTCTGTCTGTCTGCAATGGTGCAAAAATTGGCGTCGATTTTTCGACCACTTCCCGTGGTCCGATCAAGCTGAAATTTGGACAGCAGACTTGCCCCGACTAACAATACATCCTATCAAATTTTCAGTTAAAACAACTTAATAATACTACACTAATGACAATATTCATTTCTTAAAAGGAAAGTATAAGAGATATGCCTGTGCAACTTTTTTATAGTTTTTGGGCGCAAAGGTAGAAAAAAAAAATTATGCTTCACACATTTTAAAAAAATGCGCAATCGTTATAATTAGATATGTATTATCCGACATTACCGATTCGAAATTTTAGTTTTGTAGTGTTGTGTTTACTGCAAGCCGTACATTACCAATTGGAAATTTTAGTGTTGAAATTCATAAGGCATGATATTACTTCTTTGTTCTATACATTAAACGCATGGTTTGCAAATAAAGGGAGTATAATAAAAACTTTGTTTTTTACGGTTTTCTTGTTAGAAATTAAAATAATTTTAAAGACATTTATATAGACAACTGATTTGTAGGAATATATATATATATATATAAGCCTAGTAGGCTTACACATTATTATATTTAGAATAGCATTTTTAATTTCAATATTACTTAATGAATGATAATGCTGTTCTAAATTGCTAAATTGTTATAACTTGGGCTTTCCGTAGAAATGTTGTTTTAATATGCTTTGTCATTATTTCGACGAGCCTCTAATGTGTTAGTGCTTTGTTATTGACAAGTCTTAATGAGGCCTGACCTTTTCAAATGGACGAGATCAGGAACTTCCGGTCTTTTTTAAATTACTTTATGCATTTCCGTAAACAAAAAAAGCATGCTTTTGCTGGTGTTTGACAATTGATTTCAACCACAACGGCTAGTTATGGTCTTTTAGAAATATACAAAGGCTTTTAACATCAAAAGTGACTAGGCGATAATAATACTCAAAGTGTTAGTCATTTTAAGTTAAATTTAGCTTTGTTTATAAAATAAATTATTCAAGAGTTGCGTCCTTGGTTATTAAAAAAACATACAATGCGCAGATTCATAAACACATAAAACGAAAATTCTTTTGCATTAAGCAATAAGTTTGAGATTATAAATAGGTGATTCTTCACATCTGACATTCACAATCCATTGTTTTCTTTTGAAAACATCTTTTGGAAATGAAATAAAATTTAATTTCTACATCTTTTCGTACAACCAGTAACGTAGCAAAAAGACATGTTTTTTTTAAAATCCAATGAACAAATGGGACCGGAAATGATCTACACTTCAACCTTTTATGCATGTATAATCGTTAAGACTTATCAATTCTTAAAACTATTTTATTTAGGCTCAAAGATTTTTTTTATAGAAAATGACAATATTAAATTATGAAATATTTAGCACAATCTATTTTTTTATAGTTTTGACTAGTGATAATTAAATAAATATAAGTTTTTCGATAGTTTATATAGGCTGCTATTACCTACCCCCTTTTTTAACCGTGCAGTATATTCCTATCGTGCACTTTATTATCTCCGTCTTGCACTATCCCCCCCCCCCCCGGCAACTTTACACGTTTTGCCTCCCCTTGCCCCACCACTATATACCCTTAACTTGCATTCCCCCCCCCTTTTTTGTGTGCAAAATCTCAAAATCCTGGCTACGCCACTGCCTTTATGCATATTTAATCCACCATCACAGCACGATAGGTAACGGATTCCTTTTCGACCATTTTATGTGAGTGAAGCACTAGTTTGTAAGCTAATTGCAGATTTATCATAAATTTAGCATAAGCCTACCATTTAAAAAAAACACTTTTTATGTAAGTTAATTGTAGATTTATCATAAATTTAGCAAAAGCCTACCATTAAAAAAAACACTTTTTATGTAAGCTAATTGTAGATTTATCATAAATTTAGTATAAGTCTACCATTTAAAAAAACACTTTTTATGTCAGCTAATTGTAGATTTATCATAAATTTAGTATACCATTTAAAAGAAACACTTTATGTAAGCTAATTGTAGATTTATCATAAATTTAGTATACCATTTAAAAAAAAACACTTTATGTAAGCTAATTGTAGATTTATCATAAATTTAGTATACCATTAAAAAAACAACATTTTATTTAGTAACTTGAATAGGCTTTTTAAATAAGACGTTTGTTCTTTGTACAGATTCAGGGATTAATTAGATTCAACTAGTAAATATAGTACATACATTCAGTCAGCTGAATCTAAGACTAACATGGACATTCCAAAATGGCTGAACTGACTTGTTTTTCGAGATTATGAATGAGAACACAGTTTTAATAATAGCCAAATAAGCTCTTCAATTTAAAAAGAGCTTACAGAGCTGAACGCACAATCATAATCTAGATAAACATTTAATTATCTTGTTATTTTGATGCAGCGTAAACAAAAGTATTAAAGTCTGTTTATGATGTTAGCAAAAACAAAGACTAATAAATGCAATGCATAAGTTGGAAAATATCAATAATAAGCTAATCTGCTGTTGGCCTTCTCGTATCTTTTAGCTATTTCTGATGATTACCCACTTGGAAAACAAAATCTTTATAAGAGTAGGCCTACTAGTCACTTAACTATCTCTCACCTGAAGTCTCCCCCCTCGTCCCATATAACAAGTTGCACAAGTATCTCGCATATATTTCAAAGCTTCTTTGTCAATGTTTATAGCCTAAGTTGCAGTGGCAACAGATAAAGAGATTAACGCAAGACCGGAAGGAGTGGATAAGAATTGTCGAGGTCCTATGTCTAATGGAGGACTTAAAGGAAATTGATTGATTGATTCATAAATGACTAAAAAAAAAGTTTGGAAGAACCAATTTTTTCTGAAGAGAAATTACCAGAATGTAAAGAAAGGACTATATCTATGATAAATACATAAACATCACATTTCTTAGCAAAGACTATTAACTCCACTCTAAGTACCCAATATAAAACCACAATAACATAATAATATTAAGTACACAATTTTGCCACAGCACAAAACCTAACCAGTTCTTCTGACACAACAAAACTAACCGATTTTTTCTGACACTACAAGACCTAAACAATTCTTGCGACATAAATCTGACCTATATTCTGCCGACACCACAACAGCTAACCATTTCCGGGGACATCACATGACATCACAAAAAACAAAACCAATTTTTGCGACAGCACAAGCCTAACCAACTATACTAAAATCACACAAATAAATATTAAGACTTGAGTACTATTTACCTTGCCCTCCTCATCCTCAAACACCTATCACCCCCCCCCCCCCTCCTCATCCCACACAGGATACACGAACAACACACACTTCTTTCTACACGAGACACAACATTTCATCGTCAACTTACCCTGATACACAACATTTCATCGTCAACCTACCCTGATACACTACATTTCATCGATTGCCTACCCTGATACACAACATTTCATCGATTGCCTACCCTGATAGACAACATTTCATCGATTGCCTACCCTGATACACAACATTTCATCGTCAGCCTACCCTGATAGTTGATACACAAAATTTTATCGTCAACCTACCCTGATACACAACATTTCATCGTCAACCTACCCTGATACACAACATTTCATCGATTGTCTACCCTGATACACAACATTTCATCGATTGCCTACCCTGATACACAGCATTTCATCGATTGCCTACCTTGATAAACAATATTTCATCGTCAGCCTACCCCGATACACAAGATTTCATCGTCAGCTTACCCTGATACATAACATTTCATCGTCAACCTACCCCGATACACACCATTTCATCGTCAGCCTACCCTGATACACAAGATTTCATCGATTGCCTACCCTGATACACAACATTTCATCGTCAACCTACCCTGATACACACCATTTCATCGTCAGCCTACCCTGATACACACCATTTCATCGTCAACCTACCCTGATACACACCATTTCATCGTCAGCCTACCCTGATACACACCATTTCATCGTCAACCTACCCTGATAGTTGATACACAACATTTCATCGTCAACCTACCCTGATACACACCATTTCATCGTCAGCCTACCCTGATACACACCATTTCATCGTCAGCCTACCCTGATACACAACATTTCATCGTCAACCTACCCTGATACACACCATTTCATCGTCAGCCTACCCTGATACACACCATTTCATCGTCAGCCTACCCTGATACACACCATTTCATCGTCAACCTACCCTGATAGTTGATACACAACATTTCATCGTCAACCTACCCTGATAGTTGATACACACCATTTCATCGTCAACCTACCCTGATAGTTGATACACAACATTTCATCGTCAACCTACCCTGATAGTTGATACACAACATTTCATCGTCAACCTACCCTGATAGTTGATACACACCATTTCATCGTCAGCCTACCCTGATACACAACATTTCATCGATTGCCTACCCTGATACACAACATTTACATTTCATCGTCAGCCTACCCTGATACACAACATTTCATCGTCAGCCTACCCTGATACAAAAAAGAGTGGAGAAAATTTATTTTTCAAACCATACTTTTTTTCAGAAAGAGTACCTGCCTGCCATTTCTAAACAGCAACAACAATGTAATAACATAATATCTGACAGGAGTGTTTAAACCACGTGACAAAATAAAGATATATGTCGTGTTAAAAAAACAACCAAAGTATAATTGCAATAAACAACACCAGCAAACAGCAACCAACATCAAGAAATAGTAAAACAAATACAACTACGTCAAAGGAACATATTTCCGCAACCCAATATTCAAAGCGTTCATAAAAAAAATAATTGTGGAAATAATTTTATCGATTGTTTTGTAGCTGACCCAGAAAAAAAACGACTATAATAATAAAAACAAGGCATTGTGCAATATTGAGGTAGATTGTTTAGAAAAAAAAAATGGGTTTAACAGTGGTTATTTTTATCTTAACTCTGAAAATTGTCCTGGTCTACCCCTTGCACCCTACTCCCAACTTTCTTCTTTCTTTTATATAACATGATAGCATTTTTTCGTAAGTCAAAGGTTGGACGCTTATAGGATTTTAACTATAACACGGAACAAAAAAAATACTTAGGAAGGTGTAAGAGCTTTTAATTATTTATGAGCGCGTGTTAAATTAATTATGTATTAGCGCGTGTTAAATTAATTATGTATTAGCGCGTGTCAAATTAATTATGTATGAGCGCGTGTTAAATTAATTATGTATGAGCGCGTGTTAACTTAATTATGTATGAGCGCGTGTTAAATTAATCATGTATTAGCGCGTGTTAAATTAATTATGTATGAGCGCGTGTTAAAAATTTTTTCACTCACCAAATTAATCAATTACGGCTTCGTGTTCTGGCCTTTGTGCATTTAATTATTTTTTTTTTCATTTTGAATTCAGGCCCAAAAATAAAAACTTTAAATGTAAGCACGCAACTGTAATGGTGAAATGTTCATCAAGTCTGACGCTTATTTTTTTATATTTTTTTTTATTGTAATGGTTCTAGCGGTAGCGTACTATTGTACTATAAGCTCTAACAAGAAAACCATAAAAACGAAGTTTTTATTATACTCCCTTTATTTGCAAACTAAGTTTACCATCAATTAAATAATTGATTGACTACTGCAAATGAAACGTACAGAAAAGATATCTGTGTCGCAATTCTTAAAAATATCTCCTTACTCCGTATGAATTGTTCTAAAAATAATCTTAGCGCATATTTTTTTTTCTAGCTTTGCGCCAAAAAACTATACAAAGTTGCACAGGCATTTTTAAAATGAAACCAAAATTTTTTCTTATACTTTCCTTTTAAGAAATGAATATTGTCATAAGTGTAGTATTATTTGAGTTGTTTTAACTGAAAATTTGATAGAATGTATTGTTAGGCGCCACAAGTCTGCTGTCCAAATTTCAGCTCGATCGGACCACGGAAAGTGGTCGAAAAATCGAAGCGAATTCTTGCTCCCACGACGCTCCCACGACGCTCCCAAGACGCTACCACGACGCATGATTGCAATCAGACAGACAGAAAATGCAACTTAAAATAAAGGGAGTGACAAGAAAACCATAAAAACGAAGTTTTTATTATACTCCCTTTATTTGCAAACTAAGTTTACCATCATGTAATTAAATAATTGATTGACTACTGCAAATGAAACGTACAGAAAAAATATCTTTGTCGCAAATCTCAAAAATATCTCCTTACTCCGTATGAATTGTTCTAAAAATAATCTTAGCGCATAATTTTTTTTTCTAGCTTTGCGCCGAAAAACTATAAAAAGTTGCACAGGCATTTTTAAAGTGAAACCAAAATTTTTCTTATACTTTCCTTTTAAGAAATGAATATGGTCATAAGTGTAGTATAATTAAGTTGTTGAAACTGAAAATTTGATAAAATGTATTGTTAGTCGGGGCAAGTCTGCTGTCCAAATTTCAGCTCGATTAGACCACGGGAAGTGGTCAAAAAATTGAAGCCAATTCTTGCTCCCACGACGATCGACGCATGATTGCAATCAGACAGACAGAAAATGCAACTTAAAATAAAGGGAGTAAAAAAGAGCGAATTAGGTGCAATTGCTGGTAAGCCTTGTTTGATTTTTGTTCCTGTGTTTGTGTGTTTGCCTTGACAAATACCTGACATACTAAATCAAAGAGGCTGTTATTACAAACTTGAAGATGTTCGTTTTCATTTGAAGTAGTCTAGGTATTTACAGGTTCTAACACCTCAAATGTGTATTGTTTTTTTGGTTTCTGATTCCTGAGTAACTTGACTATTTTGATTATAATGTTGAATTTTTAAATGATTGACGTCAGCAATCACACTCGCAAAGACAGATCACAAACGTAACATCCTCGTTTAACAGTTGAAAAAACGGTGCATTTTTAATTAATGAATGTTAAAGAATAATATAAGACAAAAACTCAGTAACTTCTTTCTTGCTTCTGATGTCTCTGTCATCAAACTTTCGAGCCTTACTATAATATATAACAATAGACTATAATATACATGGACCGCTTGCTTTAGTATTTCTGCTATATGATGACTCGAAACACTGATTTTCGGAATTTCCGATTCGATGTTTCCTTTGCCCTTCCGTTTTATTGAATCGCTTCGATTTTCTCAATGAAAAATTAAAATTAAAATCGAAAGCTGTATAAAGCGGAAACATTCAAGAAAAAACGAGAAGCGTAGAAGTAATTTAAGACAGCATTATTGGTTGCGCACGGAAAAAAGTTGAAATAAGCTCTAAAAATAGAGCAAGCGGTCCATCTTATTTTAGTCTATGATATAACTAAAAACTCTAGACTACGCCCGCTTTAGTAATTCTTCATGCGTTCTTAACACGATTATGACTTAACATGTATAAACAAAAGAGTGCGCCGTATTTTGAACAAAACATTGCGTTAACAAAATAATACTGAAACAAAAAAAAATAGCATAGGATTTTAAATTATTGGCATAACAGCGAGACAATGTTCTTTGTGCTTATCACATAAACCCTCCTGTTTGCAAGTCGTGGCTTGACTCACCCTACGTACAGGAATGTAGTTTGCTACTCATGAGAACAATGTAGATCTATATAGTTTATAGATAAGGAATTATTTATAGATAAGGAATTAACACATTTTTTGAATAGTCTTGTATATATGTATTAATTCATTCAACTCATTTGACATGGCAAATACATTGAAAAACGAAAATCTTGCACAACAAATCTACTCATTATTTTTCTTTTATTCAGCTCAAAAATATATATTCAATGAAAATAAACAGATGTAATTTTTTTAGGAGTTTTTACAGACTAGAAGTCTCTTCTAGATAAAAGATTAATAAATCCACTAGGCCCAAAACTCCCGCAGGGCGGCAGGGATTTGTCGGCGGCAGGGATAGAACCCGCGACATGTTGGTGGACAATTCGGTGAACTAACCACAGCCCAGCCGGCCTCCTCTAGATTTCTATAGTTTTGTAGAAAATCGTACTAACAAAAAGGGTTTAGAATCATAGGTTCTCAAACTTTTTCAGCTCACTGCCCCCTTTTAAAATTTTTTTCCGCTCAGCGAGCCCCCCCCCCCCCCACACACACACCTCTTGAAGTCAAATGTTCAATGTAGTTTCCACAACTAGGCCGACTAGTTTATGTGCTTATTTATTATCTATATTAAAAAAAAACTACTGAAAAGGAAATTTATTGCTAGTATTACAAGATCAAAATATTACCTAGACAAGAGGCTTAAACACAAAACAATATGAATGTGAATCGTTTTCCTGGTGTGTTGCTTGTCGTTTGTCTATATTTGTTTCAATTTCGGTTGCAAAAGCCTTATTTCTCCACGCTTCACTATTTGCAGCTTGTTTTTTTTTTATTTGACAACAAAATGGTACTACATAAAATCCACTTTCCACAAAAGAGAGTGATAAGAATGCAATGTTGCCAAAATTCACAGACCTAGAGAAACTGATTTATTTTCTCCCAAAGAATCGCATTTGCTTTTCAAAAACTCGAGCACCGAATCCAAGTCTCATACTTTGTATTTAAACGGTCACCTTTTGCTAACCAACGCACCTCTGTGTGCAATAGCCATCGCTTGTAGTCCTCGTCAAAGAACAACGAACAATTATTATTTATTTTTGCAACATAGTACATAAGTCAGGGGTCAGTATGGCTAGGCTTAGCTGGGCTATGTGTTGACCTGATTTCCTTTTCTTCTGTCCTAATAAGATCATAGTCTTCGGCCAATCCTGCTTGAATTCTAGCCATTCTCATCCTTTCTTTACTGGCTTCTTCCTCTTTTGCAATGTCAAATTCTATTTTTGCTATTCTTTCTTCATGTGCTTTTTCTATCTTGGTTAGTTCAATCTGCGTGTGCAGCTGCAGTATACCTAACTCAATTTTAGCTAGTTCTAACTGAACATTAGGTTCCACCTTAACTTCTGAAAAAGACTTACTTGACATTTTCTGTAAGGATAAAAAGTTTCCCACACGAAGATGAAGTATTCGGACGAGACCGCAATTTGTATCTGTTACTACTCTGTGCCTAGGGGTTATCACTAATACTTCACTAATACTTCAGTAATACTTCACTAATACTTCAGTAATACTTCACTAATACTTCACTAATACTTCAGTAATACTTCACTAATACTTCAGTAATACTTCACTAATACTTCAGTAATACTTCACTAATACTTCACTAATACTTCAGTAATACTTCACTAATACTTCACTAATACTTCAGTAATACTTCACTAATACTTCAGTAATACTTCACTAATACTTCAGTAATACTTCACTAATACTTCACTAATACTTCAGTAATACTTCACTAATACTTCAGTAATACTTCACTAATACTTCACTAATACTTCAGTAATACTTCACTAATACTTCAGTAATACTTCACTAATACTTCACTAATACTTCAGTAATACTTCACTAATACTTCAGTAATACTTCACTAATACTTCAGTAATACTTCAGTAATACTTCACTAATACTTCAGTAATACTTCACTAATACTTCACTAATACTTCAGTAATACTTCACTAATACTTCAGTAATACTTCACTAATACTTCACTAATACTTCAGTCGTGAGAAATAATAACGAGAGTTCTTGGAACAAAATAACATTTTTAATCACACAAAACTTAAACACAGTCTGTAAAACAAAATACAACTACTGTCTATCAGCTGCTCTCTCTCTCTACTCAACTTGTCTAACTGACGTTCAAACTCCTACACACTACCAGGGCTGCGGAGTCGGTAGATAAATGTACCGACTCCGACTCCTCATTTTTTTTTACCTCCGACTCCGACTCCCCGACTCCGACTCCTCTGTATTAATATGCGAATGTATTTCGTACATTTCTTGAAGGAAAGAAAGGCAACATACATCTACATGTCATTACCACAGGCCTACTGGCTGGGAAGCCAAGAGTCTACTGTATTTAATTTTAAGCATTCATGGCCCCCCTAAACTCTTGAGGGCCCCGGTACGGGGCCTTATCAGCAGAGGTGACGATCGGCGACTCTAAGGGGCAAACGGTTAATCCTTTACCAGTGAGAGGCTAGGTTACACATGGGCGCTGCGTTCCCTGTAACAGCAGAACTAGGGATGTTAAAACCGGTTATCGGTTCTATAAAACCGGTTAAAAACCGATTTTCGGTAACCCCCTTCCCCATCCCCGCGCAATGTCACAAGTCACATGCCAAATTTGCGTAGTGTTGTAGGTATATTTGAAAAATACTTCAAACTTAATTAGTGTTTGCAGGGCATTCAAAGGGTTGATTTGTCTGAATAGAATATGATTTTGTACACTTTACCATAACATTCTTTAGTACTAAAAAAGTTCTGGGCTAATTGATTAAAACCGATAATAGTTTTCAATTTTTCAATAGTGATAATCAAATTACCGATTATTGTTGACCATAATATTAAGAAGTATATGAAGAGGCATATATTTATGGTAACTTGTAAAATAATGTGTTGAAAGAGAATCAAAAGAATGTGTATTTATTTTAATAGTGCCGTTAATAATAAAGCACAGACACGTGTTTTGAAAATCAAAACCGGTTTACGGTTTCAAAACCAGAATCCTATATTCCGGTTTTCGTTTAACATCCCTAAGCAGAACACAACACTATGAAAAGTATAGCCTAAATATTGCCGCTCCTAATTGTGCGTTGCGAGCGTGTCGCATTTATAAGTCGTAAAGGCAGCATTTTTTTGTAGGCCTATTGAACGCAAATTACATAAGGAAAGAATCGTAAATGTGTAAAAGCCTCTCTAGGTCTCTAATAAAGGTATGCTTGTACACTAGTAGCTTTAAGATGCGTTTTATTTAGGACCTATGGCCTAGGAAAACCGCGCCTGCCATTTGAAATCCTTACAAACAATGTTAATTGTAATTAGTAATTTTGGCACTTGTATAGTGTCATCAATACCAGCGTCGTGCAGTCTATATGACGTTCAGTCTAAAGACGCATTTCAAATTTTTTCAAAATTAGTTGTGTGTGTCGACCCGCTATAGTAGCCTATAACAATAGTGATAGGAACTTGAGTAGGGATGGGGACTTAGAGGAAGAAACAGATACTTTACTTTCTCATCACTAATGTATGTAGGCCTATTGATCGGTTGTTTAAAATAAATGAAGCCCTGCCTTTTTACAATCTAAATTTAGTAGGAGTCGGAGTCGGTGCATTTTTTGCCGACTCCGACTCCAGGTACCCAAATTTCCTCCGACTCCGACTCCTCGACTCCGACTCCACAGCCCTGCACACTACTACTGTACAGTCTGTTCACATGGAGTATGACCACCCACGCTTCAAGGCTCAATCTCGGGTCGCACAAAAATATTCACCATGAGTCATAAAAGGGGAGGTAAACAAAAAGACAAATCAAGGGAGTTAGTTATGCGTTACAACAGATATTAAAAATAATAATAATAATAATTAATTTATGGTATCAATGCAAAGCTGTCTAAAAAAAATCATTGAATGCATTACTTATTTGTGAACTGCTGTAATATTGTGGTGAGGCTACAGACAATAACCAAGACTTTTAGGGGGGAGGGATTTATATATATTTTTTTTTTCGAAATGGGCAAATTTACTTTTTTTTTTTTTACTCAAATAAACGTAAGCTAAAAGTAAAGCTTGATTGTCCGGTAGCGTGGACTCATCCAGCTATACAAAAATTGTGATGTCTTTAGGTAATCTCACAATGTACTCTAAATCAGGGTTCGGCAACCAAGGGAACGTGTGCCGAACTTGGGTCACAGGGCGATTGTCAGTTGCACGCGAGAGACCTCCAAGAGGTAATTTTTATTAATAAAAACAGCAACAACGTTTTCCGGTTCTAAATGAGGAAACCTGACTGTTGAAACCGATGTTTCTTACACATTTCAGTGAGTTCAGCTTCCATTTCCAAGGACCACTGGAATGTATTTGCATTGAAACTCGACATATCTTGTCGTGAAATCAATTTTAAAACATTTAACTACATGTACATCCCTCTATTGAAGAATATATTAAGATAGATAGTTGGGTTTTTCAGAAGTACATCGAAGAACTTAAAGCGGAATTTTCTAATCAAAGGCAAAACGTTCAAATTGATTGACTCATTTTTTCCATACCACATCAAGCATAACTGGTTTGATATTACTACAAACTTCTTAGATGTAGATTTTTTTTTTAGTGGAGGAATATCGGCGATTTTAAAATGGAGCAAGTTTAATTTTAAACATTTGAAAATTTAGCATTCCTGTGTGCCCGTTGACGGAAATTAAATAAATGGGGAAATATGTTTAATTAAAGGGAGATAATTAACTCGTATCATTTGAGCTAATATTTCTATGTTGTTGTTGTTTTTTTTATAAGAAAAATGAATGATTAACGATTTATAACTTTGAAATGATCAAACTGTAAAAAGTATTTGAAAATTATATAAATATTATATGACAAAAGAATTGATATGTATATTTTTAAACCTTACATTAACTACCCAGTCTGTATGATTACAACGTATCTATTCAACTTAAACAGTGATATTGTGAAAACGAGTCACAAATAGTCTAACACAGGCATGTCAAACGTGCGGCCCACGGGCCGCATGCGGCCCTTTGTAAACAAACACGTGTGCGGCCCGCACAAAGGATACCGCAATGGTCTCATTTAATGGCGAAAAAAAGAGTCAGTTTTCATACTTTAAACTGGGTGTATAAAACAGAAATCTGGCACGGTGCCACGTATAAAAAAAACAATACTGCTTTTTTAAGCTAGTATCGGTTTTCTATGTATGTAGGGTTACCAGATACATTGGTACCAAAAGGACGACACAGAGAGGCAAAAAGGAGGACAAAGGAGGACACTTGGGTACCAAAAGGAGGACACATTGGGTGTTTCATTTAAATCATTTAATTTTGTTTCAATTGAATGCAGATTTAACCAGCATCAGTACAATTTTACTACAATGGAAGCCAATAATTATCTATTAGTAAATTAACCAAGAAAAAGTATTGTAAAAAATTTAATATCAATTCAATTAACTTCTTTTTTTCAAAACGCAACAATACTTTAATATTGGAAAATTAAACCGTCAATTCTACAGTTAGATCTAATATATTATAATCTTTCTTAATTATACAACATATTTTTCTGACGAGCCAACGTTTTGCACAAGATCATCGTTAGCAAGCACAAATGTATAAAACTGTTTAGGCTACATGTGAGATTTTTCAAGTTGTACTATGTAAGAATGATGCCCTGAGTTAACTGAGAGTTTCTTTCCTTTGTCCAATGAGCGTTTATCAATGAGAAAACTCTTTCCACATTAGGCCTACCACTACGGTATGTCCAGGGATATAGAGAAAAAGTTCACACATTTTTAGTAACTCAGAAAAGCAACTTGCATTTGTGAAACTTTGAAAAAACAAACTCCACTGCAATTATTAACCTAACAACGCATTAGATAATCTAATTCATTACATTTCCTGCTAAATACTCCAGTGTTATTCTTTACTCGACCCAGCCACTTATTGACAGCAAATAAAAACATAAAAAGTGCACTGAAGACTTTAAAAACTTTGGCGCACAAAAGCCGGACATTTTAAGGATTTTTAGCTTTGCCTGCCGGACGGAGGACACGGGGCTAAAAAGGAGGACATGTCCTCCTTTTGCCGGACGTCTGGCAACCCTATATGTATGAGAGTTGGCAACGTTAATTGGAAGTAGCAGACAGGTTGTTATTGCCGTGTTAAAATTTTAAAACAATAATAAATTGTATCTTGTGGAATCGTGCCGGCAATTATATTATATGTATTAATAAAGTAGGCCTACTGCGTAAACTGAAGCCGTTTAAAATGGCTACAGCACCTTCAGCTAAGAAGAAAAGGATGTTTGATGAAGAAAGGCGAGTATTTCAAGAAAAATGGGAAATACAATATTCTTGTACAATGGTAAATGGAAAGATACATTGTTTAGTATGCAATAACAGCAGTGCCACGCCAAAATAGTACAAATTAAAAAGACATTATGAAACCAACCATCGATCCTGCGATAAATATGAGGGCTTAATGCGTGTTTCAAGACTAAAGGAATTGAAGGCTAACTTGATACAGCAACAGACATGATTTACAAAAGTAGATCAAGCCAATGTCGCTTCATTTACTGCAAGCTATGAACTCAGCCGAATGGTCGCCATGAGTCGGAAATCTAACAGTGAAGGAGATTTCGTAAAGCATTGCTTGTGAAAGCGGCTGACATTGTGTGCCCACAAAAGGCACAGTTATTTAAGAATATTTCGTTAACCAGGAACACTGTACGGATTGATGAAATGGCAGATAATTTGAAACAACAATTGAAGGCTGCATCATCCAAATTTGAAAATTTTTCTATTGCTATTGATGAGACCGTTGACATTACTGGAATAGCACAGCTTACAGTTTTTATTAGGGCCTGTGACAATGAATTTAATAAATTTAATATTTATGAAGAATTGATTGAACTAATCCCAATGCATGACACTACAGCGAGCGAAGACATCTTTGAAAAAGTCAAGCATATTCCGCATGACTATGATTTTGATTTGAGTAAACTTGTATGTTTATCTACTGACGGTGCTGCGAATATGATTGGCAGACATAATGGTGTTGCTGCCAAGTTGTGAACAAAAATTGAGAACTCGTATCCAGATTCATCATTTGCATATTTTCACTGCATTATTCATCAGCAAAATTTGTGTTCAAAGACTTTAAAATTGAATCACGTGGTCACAAAAACAGTGAACTTTATTAAATGCAATGCTCTCAATCATCGTCAATTCGGTCAGCTGTTAGAAGACATGGATAGTCAGTTCACCGATGTTCCATTCTAGTGACTCATTCTACACAGCAGTCGGTTGTCGTGTCACAAAGTGCTGAAAAGATTTATTTGCTGAGACCAGAAATAACTTTATTTTTGGAGATGAAAGGTAATAACACAGATGAAATAAAAGATGAAAGTTGAATCCAGGATCTAGCGTTTGCTGTGGACATTACTGCACATTAAAGTGATCTTAATTTGAAATTACAAGGCAAAAACAAACTCATCACTCAGTTGTACGGCGACATCAAATGTTTTATTACAAAACTAAGCTTATGGAAGACACAGTTGTCACGTGAAAATTTGGTTCATTTTCCTAACTAAAAAAAAACAGGCCAATGCTGAATCTGTACTTACCTTTGCTAAATATAAGAGTCACATAGAGTTATTGTCAAAAGAGTTCCAGGAAAGATTTAGTGATTTCTCATATTTTGAATACCATTTTGCATTATTCTCGGCACCATTCAACTTTGATGTTGTCAAAGCAGAGGAAAACTTGCAGATGGAGCTATTAGAAATGCAGTCTGATTTTACACTCAAAGCAAAGTATCTAGAAGTCGGGATACCTGGCTTCTATTCAAACCTTCCTGAAAAGTTTACAAACTTCAGAAAGTTTTCAACTAGGATTATGGCAATGTTCGGTTCCACCTATGTGTGTGAACAGTTATTTTCCTTCATGAAATTACCAAAAACTTCTCAGAGAACAAGGCTGACTGATGAACACTTGTCATCCCTGATGAAGGTCGGAAATGCAAATACTTTTCAGCCAGACATAAAAAAAATTGTCATGAAAAGGAGGCTGTCACTGTCAGGACAAAACACTGATTAAAGTGTAAAAATGATTGAATGTTCTTAAATAAATGTTGGATTACAATTGTTATATTTGTCGTTGTGGGGAGTTAACTTAATAAATCCGTTGTAGTAGGCGTGCAAATTAATTAAATATAATTCAATAAGATTACAGTGTTTTCAGATTTGTTGGTGTGGCCCGCCGGTATAATCAAAGTATCTTACGCGGCCCATAATGAGTTTTGAGTTTGACACGTCAGGTCTAACACATTAAATTACAACTTCAACTTCATATCAATTTGACAATTTAATTTAATTGTCCAACTTTACAACTTGCAATACTTCTCTAGGATTTCTTTTCATCCCATTTAATCATCAGTGTGTGTAATTTTCCCATTTTACTTATCTTTGTAATATTATTTTTAAGACAATACTAAAACGGAGTAAAAGTTACATTATTTTAATTTTAAATACTGAAAACTGTTCTTGATTAATTATTTTTTTTTATATTCCTGCAAGGCTGTGAGTGATATGATGAGAGTTTAATTGTAAATCTTATGACAGTTTGACAAATTGGCCTACAGAACTTTTAAAAAGATTCCTGATTTCTCAAAAGGGATGTAATGCAAATAAATAATCTAGATTTGACTTGTGTTGGAAAGGAGGGTCTAGAAAAGGTCTCGCACCAGCACGTTTTCCTGGTTGTAAGTAACTTACAAAATTCTCGTGAGCCAGCCAATCACATGATGCAATAGGCATACCTTTAAGATGAATGATGATATTAAAATAAATTATAACTGTGGACATTTTATGGCGGCTACATTTCTTGGTAAGTAAAAAAAAAGATAGAACTTGTGAAATATTTGCGCTCACTTATTTTCCTCGCTTTTCACCTTGATAACAAAATCAGAAAAGGTGCTGTAGGATAGGTTCGCGAATCTATCATATCAACATGCCACGGCAAAGGCTTAACTAGTTATTGAACATGGACTAAAGTATTATTGGACATGGACTAAGTATTTATTGGACATGGACTAAATAATTATTGGACATGACGTCAACCGTCAGACGAATTGTCTGATAGACGAACTGTCGTGGTAGACGAAGTGTCTGCTAGACGAAATGTCGCGGTAGATGAAGTGTCTTGTAGACGAAATGTCGCGGTAATCGAAGTGTCGATAGACGAAAAGTTTTTAGACGAGTTATCGTGGCACCGCAATGGATACATATTAAAAGAATAATTTGGACATGAGTCAATTGCTCAATAGTTTAGGTTTTCAAATGTTTAAAAACTGGATGTACTACTTTCTTTACGCCTTAATGTCTTCCATTGTAAACTTAATTTTCGTCTGTGGCTATATTCCGTAGTTTTAATGTGTAGTTTAATATACATCTTTAATCAGTAGTTTTGATCAGTAGTTTTAATCTGCAGTTTTAATCTCTAGTTTCAATCCATAGTTTAAATCTTCCACTTTAATCTGTAGTTTTAATCTTCAGCTTTAATATGCAGTCTTGATCTCTAGTTTTAATCTGTAGTTTTCAACATTAGTTCTAATCTGTAGCTTTAACTGGTGGCTTTAATGTGCAGCTTTAGTATGTAATACTCAAATAAAACTTTAAAATGGGTTGAAAGATTGGAGATTTAAAAAACAATGTGATTACCATATTATTTTAATCGATGTTGTGAAGACTTGATCCAGCGTTGCCGTTGGACGATTGTGTAGTAAAACACACCCAAAAATCCGTCTAAGGATAAAGAATCTACAGGTCGACAACGAACAAATTTGGAGGATAGCAACATAAATGGTAAACTTGAAAGTGATGTGAGTTAGATGTGTATTAGCGCAGCTAACGAAGAGATTAAGTGATGATCTATAAGGCCTTTGACTAAAAAAAAGAAGCATGCCGCATAAATAAAATCTGGTTTTGATAACATAACAACAACGCGACAATATTTTTATTGTAAACGATTCATAATAAAAAAATATATCTAGATCCTATATGGAAAAGTATGTTTGATAATAATTAAAAAAAAATGAATTTGTAAAGCTCTGCCAACAAATCAAACAAACAAAATATGAGGCACTCTTAATATAATACTATGGAAAAATCAAACATACATATTGCCAGTGTATTATAATTCTGACAGATCACCTTTATCAAAAACATTGAGTTCAGACTAAATGATCTCATTAATTATTGGAGAGAAATACTACTCGTCTTCTACCTTTCAATAATCTAGTGCTTGGAGGAGGGGCAACAAAGGAATGAAAGGTGAGAGTATTGGCACAGGAAACATTTGATACACGACATTCAAGCAAGCTGATGGCTTTAAATTAACGCTTCTCAAACTGGTATCTTCAAGTGGTTCTGGCTGAAATAAATTAAAACGACAAATTTTATTATCAGTTTTTATATGCTATATTTATATTACTATAAATAAATATTTTTTTTAGCAATCGAAGTCAATAGTGAAAGTGTGCGTCTCTTGACAAAGTTCTGTTTAAATGGGGTATATGGTAGTTTGAAGGTTTGAGAATACCGGATGGATTAAAAGCAAAAAAAAAAGTTAATGTACTCCTAGTACAACTAGGTCAAACTAAAACTGCTTCAATTACAAAAGGAAAAAAAACGTGAACAATAAATCCTGTTGTTGTTTATTTTCATCCATCTATCAAATTCATTGAATTGAAAGAAAGAAAACTTCGAAGGCTACAATTCAGTATTAATTATATCAGTGACCCTAATGTTCTAGTTTACACTAAGTATGTCAGTGACCCTAATGTTCTAGTTTACACTAAGTATGTCAGTGACTCTAATGTTCTAGTTTACACTAAGTATGTCAGTGACTCTAATGTTCTAGTTTACACTAAGTATGTCAGTGACTCTAATGTTCTAGTTTACACTAAGAATGTCAGTGACTCTAATGTTCTAGTTTACACTAAGTATGTCAGTGACTCTAATGTTCTAGTTTACACTAAGTATGTCAGTGACTCTAATGTTCTAGTTTACACTAAGTATGTCAGTGACCCTAATGTTCTAGTTTACACTAAGTATGTCAGTGACTCTAATGTTCTAGTTTACACTAAGAATGTCAGTGACTCTAATGTTCTAGTTTACACTAAGTATGTCAGTGACTCTAATGTTCTAGTTTACACTAAGAATGTCAGTGACTCTAAGGTTCTAGTTTACACTAAGTATGTCAGTGACCCTAATGTTCTAGTTTACACTAAGAATGTCAGTGACCCTAATGTTCTAGTTTACACTAAGTATGTCAGTGACCCTAATGTTCTAGTTTACACTAAGTATGTCAGTGACTCTAATGTTCTAGTTTACACTAAGTATGTCAGTGACCCTAATGTTCTAGTTTACACTAAGTATGTCAGTGACTCTAATGTTCTAGTTTACACTAAGTATGTCAGTGACTCTAATGTTCTAGTTTACACTAAGTATGTCAGTGACTCTAATGTTCTAGTTTACACTAAGTATGTCAGTGACTCTAATGTTCTAGTTTACACTAAGTATGTCAGTGACCCTAATGTTCTAGTTTACACTAAGTATGTCAGTGACTCTAATGTTCTAGTTTACACTAAGTATGTCAGTGACCCTAATGTTCTAGTTTACACTAAGTATGTCAGTGACCCTAATGTTCTAGTTTACACTAAGTATGTCAGTGACCCTAATGTTCTAGTTTACACTAAGTATGTCAGTGACTCTAATGTTCTAGTTTACACTAAGTATGTCAGTGACAATAATGTTCTAGTTTACACTAAGTATGTCAGTGACCCTAATGTTCTAGTTTACACTAAGTATGTCAGTGACTCTAATGTTCTAGTTTACACTAAGTATGTCAGTGACCCTAATGTTCTAGTTTACACTAAGTATGTCAGTGACTCTAATGTTCTAGTTTACACTAAGTATGTCAGTGACTCTAATGTTCTAGTTTACACTAAGTATATCAGTGACCCTAATGTTCTAGTTTACACTAAGTATGTCAGTGACTCTAATGTTCTAGTTTACACTAAGTATGTCAGTGACTCTAATGTTCTAGTTTACACTAAGTATGTCAGTGACTCTAATGTTCTAGTTTACACTAAGTATGTCAGTGCCCCTAATGTTCTAGTTTACACTAAGTATGTCAGTGACTCTAATGTTCTAGTTTACACTAAGTATGTCAGTGACCCTAATGTTCTAGTTTACACTAAGTATGTCAGTGACTCTAATGTTCTAGTTTACACTAAGTATGTCAGTGACTCTAATGTTCTAGTTTACACTAAGTATATCAGTGACCCTAATGTTCTAGTTTACACTAAGTATGTCAGTGACTCTAATGTTCTAGTTTACACTAAGTATGTCAGTGACTCTAATGTTCTAGTTTACACTAAGTATGTCAGTGACTCTAATGTTCTAGTTTACACTAAGTATGTCAGTGACTCTAATGTTCTAGTTTACACTAAGTATGTCAGTGACTCTAATGTTCTAGTTTACACTAAGTATGTCAGTGACTCTAATGTTTTAGTTTACACTAAGTATGTCAGTGACTCTAATGTTCTAGTTTACACTAAGTATGTCAGTGACTCTAATGTTCTAGTTTACACTAAGTATGTCAGTGACTCTAATGTTCTAGTTTACACTAAGTATGTCAGTGACCCTAATGTTCTAGTTTACACTAAGTATGTCAGTGACTCTAATGTTCTAGTTTACACTAAGTATGTCAGTGACCCTAATGTTCTAGTTTACACTAAGTATGTCAGTGACCCTAATGTTCTAGTTTACACTAAGTATGTCAGTGACTCTAATGTTCTAGTTTACACTAAGTATGTCAGTGACCCTAATGTTCTAGTTTACACTAAGTATGTCAGTGACCCTAATGTTCTAGTTTACACTAAGTATGTCAGTGACTCTAATGTTCTAGTTTACACTAAGTATGTCAGTGACCCTAATGTTCTAGTTTACACTAAGTATGTCAGTGACTCTAATGTTCTAGTTTACACTAAGTATGTCAGTGACCCTAATGTTCTAGTTTACACTAAGTATGTCAGTGACTCTAATGTTCTAGTTTACACTAAGTATGTCAGTGACCCTAATGTTCTAGTTTACACTAAGTATGTCAGTGACCTTAATGTTCTAGTTTACACTAAGTATGTCAGTGACTCTAATGTTCTAGTTTACACTAAGTATGTCAGTGACCCTAATGTTCTAGTTTACACTAAGTATGTCAGTGACCCTAATGTTCTAGTTTACACTAAGTATGTCAGTGACTCTAATGTTCTAGTTTACACTAAGTATATCAGTGACCCTAATGTTCTAGTTTACACTAAGTATGTCAGTGACTCTAATGTTCTAGTTTACACTAAGTATGTCAGTGACTCTAATGTTCTAGTTTACACTAAGTATGTCAGTTAATCTAATGTTCTAGTTTACACTAAGTATGTCAGTGACCCTAATGTTCTAGTTTACACTAAGTATGTCAGTGACTCTAATGTTCTAGTTTACACTAAGTATGTCAGTGACCCTAATGTTCTAGTTTACACTAAGTATGTCAGTGACCCTAATGTTCTAGTTTACACTAAGTATGTCAGTGACCCTAATGTTCTAGTTTACACTAAGTATGTCAGTGACTCTAATGTTCTAGTTTACACTAAGTATGTCAGTGACCCTAATGTTCTAGTTTACACTAAGTATGTCAATGACTCTAATGTTCTAGTTTACACTAAGTATGTCAGTGACTCTAATGTTCTAGTTTACACTAAGTATGTCAGTGACTCTAATGTTCTAGTTTACACTAAGTATGTCAGTGACTCTAATGTTCTAGTTTACACTAAGTATGTCAGTGACTCTAATGTTCTATTTTACACTAAGTATGTCAGTGACTCTAATGTTCTAGTTTACACTAAGTATGTCAGTGACCCTAATGTTCTAGTTTACACTAAGTATGTCAGTGACCCTAATGTTCTAGTTTACACTAAGTATGTCAGTGACTCTAATGTTTTAGTTTACACTAAGTATGTCAGTGACCCTAATGTTTTAGTTTACACTAAGTATGTCAGTGACCCTAATGTTCTAGTTTACACTAAGTATGTCAGTGACTCTAATGTTCTAGTTTACACTAAGTATGTCAGTGACCCTAATGTTCTAGTTTACACTAAGTATGTCAGTGACCCTAATGTTCTAGTTTACACTAAGTATGTCAGTGACTCTAATGTTCTAGTTTACACTAAGTATGTCAGTGACTCTAATGTTCTAGTTTACACTAAGTATGTCAGTGACTCTAATGTTCTAGTTTACACTAAGTATGTCAGTGACTCTAATGTTCTAGTTTACACTAAGTATGTCAGTGACTCTAATGTTCTAGTTTACACTAAGTATGTCAGTGACTCTAATGTTCTAGTTTACACTAAGTATGTCAGTGACCCTAATGTTCTAGTTTACACTAAGTATGTCAGTGACTCTAATGTTCTAGTTTACACTAAGTATGTCAGTGACCTTATTGTCCTAACTTTAAGTGTGACATTAACTGTATTTCTCTAGTTTACCCTATGTATAGGACCAAGTATACATTGTTATGTGCAAAAGGTATGTTCTTCGCATTGTTGTTTTTTTTTTTAATGCTAAATTTGCCAAACGCCTTATTGTTGTAGTTTACCCTTTGTGTACTAAATATGACACAGATCTTAATGTTCTCTTTAAACCATTTGCACAATGAGTACGTAGATAATCGTATATTTATAGTATAACTGAAGTATATTAGCTCGTATGTCAGTTTGTAACTTTATTGTTTTAATTTACTTTAAGTGGCCTACTCATTTTGACACATACCGGCAAGAATACAATGTATAGCAAAGCAATTGATTGTTAACAAAAATAGTTGGACCAGCGGGCCCATTATGACCATGTTAACTGTTAAGACTATCCATATTTAAAAAAGCGATATAAGCACTAGAATTTAAAAAAAAATTCATTAAGTCGAAAAGTCTACACCTACACTATAAATACACACTCACAAAGAGACAGCACCGTTGAGTTATACGCACACCTCGGAGAAATCTTTTCAACACATTAGGAAGTGAAAGAAATTCTGATGCTAAGCAATTGAGTCTATCTAGACTAGACACTAAGTCTAAGGTATATTATTATTTGATGATGATTGATGTTTATTCTTTGTTGTTGTTGTAGTTTTGTATTAGGAACAGTGCTATCAGATGTAAATACAAATGTTCTATTTACCCGATGTATAAATTTTTGCGGTATTTCAGCACATTTTTTAAAACTCTTTTCCAATAACATAGACAGAAAAAGAAAAAAAAAAGTCAAACATAGAAACAAAAACAAATACATATATTTGTTTTATAAAGAAATTCTTTTAAAGAATAGCGTTTGTTGAAATAAAGTATAACCTTATGAAAATCATTACACACAAAATACCTGTGTATTACATTTTTAAATTCCGTACAAACCCAATGAAAGGTTTATAGGTTAATTCCAGAAAATAAATCTCGAATGTTTGAGTTCATAGTGGAAAATTATATTGGTACTCAAAAGTTCAAGTCGAGTTATAGACGAGTAATTGGACGAGCCAGTGTCATAGACGAGTCCGGGTCATAGATGAGTCGTAGGCGAGCCAGAGTCACAGACGAACCAGAGTCATAGATGAGTCAGAGTAATAGTCGAGCCAGATTAATAGACGAGCCAGAGTCATAGACGAGCCAGTCATAGACGAGCCAGAGTCATAGACGAGCCAGTCATAGACGAGCCAGAGTCATAGACGAGCCAGAGTCATAGACGAGCCAGAGTCATAGACGAGCCAGAGTCATAGACGAGTCGTCGTAGACAAGTTGAGTCACCTTAAAAAAATTTTTTTTTTCGGTCTGATACGTGTTTCCCAATATCTTGCTAAGTTCAAGGCCAAAGGTGAGCACTTAAATCGGTGGTCATGTTGCTCATGACGTAAACACATTTTGTGTAGATATTTGTTGAATCCTCCACCTAAATTTCAACATTACTTGGCATGCGCAACCGCGCCTGTGTGTGTGTGTTTACTGTGTGTGTGTTTACTGTGAGTGTTTACTGTGTGTGTTTACTGTGTGTGTGTTTACTGTGTGTGTGATTATTGTGTGTGTTTACTGTGTGTGTTTACTGTGTGTGTGTTTACTGTGTGTGTTTACTGTGTATGTCTACTGTGTGTGTTTACTGTGTGTGTGTTTACTGTGTGTGTTTACTGTGTGTGTTTACTGTGTTTGTTTACTGTGTGTATGATTACTGTGTGTGTTTACTGTGTGTGTTTACTGTATGTGTGTTTACTGTGTGTGTTTACTGTGTGTGTTTACTGTGTGTGTTTACTGTGTGTTTATTGTGTGTGCTTACTGTGTGTGTTTACTGTGTGTGTGTTTACTGTGTGTGTTTACTGTGTGTGTTTACTGTGTGTGTTTATTGTGTGTGTTTACTGTGTGTGTTTACTGTGTGTGTTTACTGTGTGTGTGATTACTGTGTGTGTTTACTGTGTGTGTTTCCTGTGTGAGTTTACTGTGTGTGTTTTCTGTGTGTGTTTACTGTGTGTGTTTTCTGTGTGTGTTTACTGTGTGTGTGCTTACTGTGTGTGTTTACTGTGTGTGTGTTTACTGTGTGTGTTTACTGTGTGTGTTTACTGTGTGTGTTGACTGTGTTGTCGAGCGTTTGAAGAGTGAGATAACTTCCACGGACACATGTATTTAGGAGACGAAATTAAATAAAATTTCAAGAAAAAATATAAAGGCCGATTTGAAGTAAAAATAATTTAAAAAAGTAGAAAAAACACAGTAAGACAAAATTACAAAAAATAAGAAATCAGAAAGATTTTCAAAAAAGATAAAATGACATTTTAAGTGCTTCCTTGACGCAACATCAGGTTACCTTCACCTTTCAAACTCTCATTACTCATATACATGATGAAATAATTTACCTGCTCATGCCAAATATATTTACAAGTATGATGCATATAGGAAGTCTAGTTAAAAACGTATGATGAACTCATTATTTACACACACACACACACACACGCACACACGCGCACACGCGCGCACACACGCACGCATGCACACAGACACACACAGACACACACAGAGACATACACACACAGACACACACACATACACACAGACACACACACAGAGGTATGTAATATTTTTATTATACATATATAACAAAATTAAATACAAGAAATATACAGAAAAAACTACGTTTTTTTTTAAATAGCGAACACGCGCAATTTGTTTGTAAGTGTTACACTTATTAACCCAAGTGTTCCAACCAGACTGCGTGTTCCGTTATCGTTGCCACTGGGCTTTTCCCTGGACCTGCCCCACAGGCGGTCACATGATACCTTCTACAGTCATCTAATGTTTTAATTGATAAACCTCTAAACTTCTAAAGCATCTATTTACAAATATTTGTAGCTTGCTAGTATTTGCTTTAGTCACCCTTTCTATGGACAGTGCGCTAGAGCAGGGATCAGCAGCCTACGGTACGCGTTCCAGACTTGGCACGCAGGACGATTTTCAGTGGCACGCGGAAGACCTCCGAAAAAGGCAAGTCTAGTATCTTCTACAAGAAATTTAGAGCCATAGGAGGAGTGACTTTTAGGATGCTAGCAAGCTGAATGAATTAGAAATTCTACTTTGGCACACTAGTGTGAAAGCGTTGTTTACGCCTGCACTAGAGGGTTCCATATGAGTAGACCACAGAAATTGACTTTACACGATATAAGCATTTTTTTAAATAGGCGCTTATTTTTTTTATATTAACAATATTAGAGTAGATTGAAAACTTTTGAAGGTTCAACTAAAGATCATTGTATACATTTTATGAAGTAAGTGGTGATAACTCTTTTTCGTTAATAAAAAAAGTGACTTGGGATCATTTGAAAGTGGACAACTTATAGCCTATGTGGCGTAAAGCGTTTTAAGTAAAAAAAACACGCCATATGAACATGTTAAGAGAACGTAAGAGAATGTAAGACTAAGCTTAGCGCCCAGGACAACCAACACTGAATTTAAACATTTAAAAAGACTCGAGCTTACACGAATAAAATAAAATACAACACATTCTAGATACATAGAACCCAAAAACTCTTTATCCTAGTTCCACAGATAAAACTATAGGCGCCATAGACACCAGAGCACGTAAGAACAATAATCAAGCACACAAAAAATGACACCTTTTCACTATATAGACTATAGACCTACTGTCGATGGAGTAAGAAACGGTTGACTTAGAACAGTTTAGGAAGGACGTAGATTTACTAAGTATACGTTGTTTCACTAAGTCCATTGATATCCAGTGTGGACGTTTAGTTGTTACTCATTTGTGGACGATTTCATTAAAATTTGCTTTTACATTATTGGCCAGAAAAATGTCAAAGGCGTAGCCAGGTTTTGACGCTAGGGGAGCGAACTTTTAACACTTTTTTTCCAGATTAATAGAAAAACTAAGAATTCGTACGTATCAAGTCTTAAAAGAACACCCTGTGTTCCAATGTACACACACTGTGTAAATCATGCAGTTTTATTTCACCATTCACGATTACTTACCGAGCAACTATTAGTGATGGAAAAATCAGCAAGATTAATTGAATTAACTGCTGATTTTCAGAATGCACTTCTAATATGGCCAATTCTTTATAGAATGCTTCTATAGGACTGCATTGTTCAGGACACGTGTAATTCTGCAAAGTCCTTCATTTAACTTAAATTTAAAACTAAATTCCCACCTGTTCCCCCGGCTGTGGGTAATTTGTAATGCAAACAAAATGGACGAGTTCTGGGTTATCAATACCACCCCAGCAGTACACCTGTAGCTCATGTCATATATTATACATGTAGGCAACCCATTTCAAACGTAGCTGTAATTTACTTAATGAGCAGCGAGAGCTAAGGTCGTGCGACCGTCTTCACCAACCTGTTTTTTACTCTTACACCTCATGACATCAATGTACACCAAGTCAAGAGGAAATCTATTTGCACAAAAATGTGCAGAAATGAATTTTACACATAGAAATTCTGAAATTAATGTCATTGAAAATTTGCAGAAATTAATTTTTACACATACAAATGCTGAAATTAATGTCGCAAAAAAATGTGCAGAAATGAATTTTACACATAGAAATTCTGAAATTAATGTCATTGAAAATTTGCAGAAATGAATTTTTACACATACAAATGCTGAAATTAATGTCGCTAAAAATGTGCAGAAATGAATTTTACACATAGAAATTCTGAAATTAATGTCATTGAAAATTTGCAGAAATGAATTTGTACACATACAAATGCTGAAATTAATGTCGCTAAAAATGTGCAGAAATGAATTTTACACATAGAAATTCTGAAATTAATGTCATTGAAAATTTGCAGAAATGAACTTTTACACATACAAATGCTGAAATTAATGTCGCTAAAAATGTGCAGAAATGAATTTTACACATAGAAATTCTGAAATTAATGTCATTGAAAATTTGCAGAAATGAATTTTTACACATACAAATGCTGAAATTAATGTCGCTAAAAATGTGCAGAAATGAATTTTACACATAGAAATTCTGAAATTAATGTCATTGAAAATGTGCAGAAATGAACTTTTACACATACGAATGCTGAAATTAATGTCACTAAAAAAATGATTAAATGATTATTAAATCTAGATCTACTAAGGTTGCGAAAACATTTGTCTACAGTTGTCTACAATATTTTATTTATTTCCAAGCACCTTGAATTTAAAGATGTTGCTCAATTTCAATATCACCAATTAATTAATTTAACTAGAAATAATAATATAAATATTTTACTTATTTCCAGCACCTTGAATTTAAAGATGTTGCTCAATTTCAATATCACCAATTAATTAGTTTAACTAGAAATAATAAGCGAAACATAATTCTTTAGCCTTGTTTTTTTTTCTTCGAAGAATCGCAAAAAGCTGTTTAACTGTTACTGTTAAAACATTACCAGAAGCCCTAATTATTACAAAAAAACATACCCGAGCTGAAATGAATGTAAAAGCAAGCTGAAATTAATGTAGGCCTATACACATAGGGCCTACTGAAAACACATTACTTTCACGCATTTGTTGATATCAATTCACAAACGCGCTTAAACGCCTACGCTCTGCCGTTATATGACAAGCAAGACATACATATTATATATATACTACTCTTTGTAAGCTTGTAAAAAATTAACGTATACCGAAATCAATGTCCACACAACTATGCATTTTCAAACTGCCATGTTCTACAAGTGGAATGGGGTCATCTAGACTATTTGGTTATAATTTATATATATGCATACAGCAAAAAACCTCCAAAACGGATGTTACTCAATTATTTAGCGCCTAACTTAAACCGAAAAAATTCTCGACCCTGAAACCCACGCAAAAAAGTAAATTAATACGGGTAATGCAGGCCTACGCGGGTAATGCAGGCCTACGCTAAAGAAAAATATGTAGTCCACTGTAACATCTCGTCTCTTAGATATATAGGTAGGTGGCTCACCGGAAAAAAAAAAGGGGGGGGGGTCATGGCCACATTGAAGCGACGATAGGTTGATATTGCTAACAGCTGAGCCAATCCCTGAATGAATGGATAATAATGATAATACTATTATTAATAGTGCTCTTGCAACCTTTCGCCAAGTGAACAATGTGACCAAAGTCAGCATATAAATGCTTCAAAATTACGGTATATTTAGGGAATGCTTTTGTTGTTGTTGTTAAACAATAGACTAGTTGCTGATAATGAATTCAACTAACTTTCTTTGATCGCCTAACAAAACAAGTATGGCAATGGGCTCTTTCTTTCTTTACTCGCTAGATTATCAAATAGATTATTGCTTCCGGCATCTTATTGGCAATACACATATTAGCATACTCAATCTTAGCTTGTATTCTTATCTAATAATTGTAAAGCTCTGAGGAAAATCGCTAACGTTACAGACAACATTTCAATTAATATTAAAATGATAAAGGCTTAAGTAGTTATAACAATAAAACATAAATTCCATCTTAGAGCTGCTGAACAACAATCGAAAAACACAACCAAAAACGCAAATGAACAAAAAAAAAAAAGCAATATACTTGACTAATCCGAAAAGCTTTTTTTTCTTGGGCATCATATTCTAACTTAGAAATACAACACAAAAACAATAAAATATAATGCTAAAAAAAACTTGCCATATGCAAGAACCAATGCGTATAAGTAGTCTTTCATAATCATATAAGCATATAAGTAGTCTTGCATCCGGCAAGGATTGGGTTGCCTGAACTAACCAGGAAAACCAGCAACTTAATATATTTTGAAACATTACTATTTTAAAAACACTCGACTAAGACACGGATAATCTTCTGTATAGAACGAGCGGCTGTAACATGTACGATAAGAATTCAGCGGTTGAATACTTTGCTTGAACTCATTAGAAAAAGGAAAACAACATCATTTAAACCGCTATTCTTTCTAGAAGTAACAATGGTAAAATAGGAGATATAAGTTTAAAATTTAGAATGTAAGATTAGTTTGATTCCCTGTCAATAGTAACAGTTATGAATGAGTTATCTACCTTTAAGGTCTCGGGTAACAAAATTAAAGCTAACACCTACGAAAGTGGGTTTAACATTTCTTTAAGACGTCATGACTGTGTTATTACTTAAGTTTTCAAAGGTTCTAACATTTTTGCGTTATTTAATGGAGTCTCAATCAGTAAATGTTTCACACACCGTAAAGAACATCCAGGCTATGGCTCCATGAAAAAAAAAAAAAATTATTGGGCAAAACCCTTTTTATTTTTCTGCTAAACATATTTTTGTTATGCAACCCGTTATTTTCTTAGCGGTTTTAAATTGTTTCAATTCAGTATAAAATTATTTTTTCGGTTATTTAGTATCCTCATACTTATGGTAAGCTGCAACAAAAAACAAAAAAAACAAACAACCGAGATAAGCTTTGAAATTACTGGCATACTTTTGATCACTTGTCCGGTTTGTCAGCTGTATCCACGTGCTCTGTCTGCTGCATCCACTTGCGCTGTTTGCTGCATCCACTTGCACTGTTTGTCTGCTGCAGCAGTGCTGCATCCACTTGCGCTGTTCCCCCCCCCCGTATCTACAGCGCTGTCTGTCTTCTGCATCCACCTGCTCTGTTTGCCCTCCTATGACATAAGCTGAGACTCGCCGCATCTAAGAGCTGGGTCAACTGAACACGGCGTGGGAGTTTGTGGTGATGCAATACGCACACTCCCACAGCGCCGTCTTCGCCCTCAACTTTCTGCCCGCGACACACATACACACACAAGTTGAATGCCAAGCAATTATTTCTGTCATAGTCAATATATAATGTGTATGCCTATATACAGCATTGTTTATTATATTCAACAGAAAGTGAAGATTAACTCAGCGAGAACGTTACTGTAAGCTTAAAAGAAAAGACTTAGAAAGTATTTACATTGCTGCTTCCAAGATATTTACCTTTCGTCTTATTACCAACACATACACTATTTGTATTCAAAATATATGTGTGTTATTATTCAGAAAATGTTTTTCCTACAAATGTAAATTGGTTTATAGTAAATAAATAATCTAATTCCTGTAGTTTCTGATGTGTGGAAACTTTATCAGGACCATGTAATAAGAAGCGTAATAGATGTAAAGTTAGTGGCTATAGGGAAAAAAGGGTTGTGTTATTATTTGGTGGTAAGGGTGAGAGGCGAACATTTTACGCGAATGACACTTTCTCTCACTCCAGAGTCCCACCCGTAAGATCACCCTGTCTTTTATATTGCATGTACTAATTAGAAGCCACTCTTCATATTTTATTACCTCATAAAACAAACCATTTTCACACACCCACACATAACACAAACATCAGCATTTTCGTAAAGTACCAGTGTAAAACGTAAAGTACCAGTGTAAAACGTAAAGTACCAGTGTAAAACGTAATTGGCTATACATCCGGAAAATAAAATAATGGCTTACATTTTTTTCCCATGCTGTTTACAAATCGATAATTGAGAAACAAAGAGTTTGTATCCCATTGAAAATGTAACAGTCGATGCAATAAACCTACTAACCTACCATTCATGGGAGAGTAACACAGTAGAGAGAAATAGTAGCGTTATAGAGTTGATTGTGTTTTTAAGTGGTCAATTTAAGGTTAGCTTTGGTCATATCTTATGCCATAAGGAAACACCTCCCTCAATTGATTTAGGCCGAGTGAACCATTCCACTTATGTGAATTATTTAGTAGCCCAATCCAACACATGAATTCACATAAAGTTCAAGGAGGGAGTGGGAAATGAAAGCGTTAGATAAATACCGGTATATAAAGATCATAGAACAACATCTAGAGCTACACACCAGGAGATATGACCGAGGAGTTCTTTTTTAAACTTGTAGATTTGGCGACCTTGCTGTTTGGCTGCTACAGTGCTTACTGTCCAGACTATTGCCCTAGTCTCCAGCGGTCAACAGGATCAGTACTTCTGCAATTAGTATGCATTTATATAAACCATTTATATGCATAATATGTGCGTGAGTGTTTGTGTGTGTGTACGTGTGTGTGTGTTTGTTCACAAATTCGCTACTTTTATGTACATTAAGTAAACAAAAAATATTCGAAAGTTTATTTTAAAATTTCTTACCGATGCAACTTTCATACTGTCTGTCAAATAGACATTTTATCATGGGAGATGTAGACCTACGTTTCAAACATATCTTGTTGTTTGTTATTTTGCAATAATTAACGAAACAAATAAGTTCCTGTGTATATACAACTGATTTATTTATAGATCACTCGTATTTTCTGACCACAAAATCTAGTAATATCTTCGCAATCTATATAAAAAATAAATCTAATTGAAAAACATAGTCAATATTAGGTCTATTCCTTTGCAATATCTGCAAAAACGCTTAAAACTTAATGCTTTACTTGTCCTTGGGTAAAAGTCTGTGCGGGGGGGAGGGGGGGGTCGTCATGACACGAACATCACGTGACGCCGTGACGCGTACTATAGGTCTAATATGCACGTGTAATACCTTAAACTCAATAACTACCACGAGCCGCAAAATGCGGCTCAAACCAGCCGTACCGTAAGACCACAAGCCGCATTTAGCGGCTCAGAAACCTTTATATTTTTATTATTTCCAAATCCAAACCAAGATTTAGAAATAATAAACCAACTTCTTTATTTTGTAACATATACTTCCGGATTCGTCCTTTTCAAATGTAAATATGAGCTAGAAAACGTATTTTTGTGTTTAAAAATGATTTTTTTTTTTTTTGCAATGTCTGGTTTAATTTTTCATTCCCCCCCCCCCACATCAGTATTGACACTTTAACTGAGTATAGTTTTTTGCGTGTATCTTTGTGTTGTTGTTGTTTTTTTTTTGTGTGAAAATAAAATAAAATTTGAACCGAGGGTTTCTAAATGTTTCTTAATAGGAATCGCAAAGTTTCTTTTTAATTCGAATTATTATTTGCGGAGATATTAAGTGTAATATATAGTTGTTGTTTTTTTGGCTTTGTTTCTAAAACAACACTCTTACTTTCACCTTTACTTTCACACTTATTCTAGAATTAAAAAATATTCTATTAACATATTGTAGATAAGCTTTTATTTCTGCTTATTTTGATATGTAACTCTTAGGGCTTTCTCTATAATAAAAGCTGTAAAAATGCTTTGACTGCATTGGGCCTAGGTAAATAAAAATAAAAGTTCATGAACATGGGCTGGCCATACAGTGGAAAATGCCATGGTAGTTATTGTTAAAGAGCAAACGTTTATATATATTTGTACAGCCGACTAAATTTGTTCTATTTTGAGACTAAGCATTACGTTGACGCCACGTGACATATAGTGTTGGTATACGGATTAATTAGACGGACACAAAGGGTTAGAATAGAGAGAGAGAGAGAGAGAGAGAGAGAGAGAGAGAGAGTGAGAGCACCTTATAGACACTAATAATAAATTACAAGGGAAAGCAATATAAAAATAGAAGTACAATGTGAATCAACAACTATTCCCCATTGTTTATTTTAGAATGCTCCGACATTTTCATTTACTGAACACAAAGCCCCAAAAATGTGAACATTTCAATAGTAAAATCAAAACTATATCATTATAAAAAGGTTTAATAATACCAGAACATCTAATCTCAGGACATTGTTCAAGTATACAGACTAAACGAAACCTAATCTTTTTTTGAAATAGATGAAACACTTATAGGGGGAAAAAGCATTACCATTGTCATCTAACAAAAAGAAAAGGATTTAAAAAAAAAATATATTGATACAAATAATATAAGCAGTATTATATTTTTTTAAAAAAAGAATTAAGCTTTGATTATCATCGCTTTCTAGAAATGAGATATTGAATGTTGAGATTTAAGTAAAATAAAAGAAGCTACTTTTAAATAAAAAATTTGTTTGGTCCGAGTCAGATTTGATAGAAATCCACACCTTCCAATTTTACTCCATGATCAATGTTAATTGTCTTGTCTCCAAGCAAAATTGATTGATTGATTTTTGATAGGCCTACTTCAGCCAAAATTAGTTTTCGTTACCTGTGCATTGACAAGCCTCATTCTGTCCAGCCTTTCTCGGCATCAGTTCCGTGTGAACGTTTTTAGGCAAAATGAAAATTTGACGAGGAATTTAATAATAATTAAATGACATTTTAATTATCAGCTATACAGTAAAAAGGAAGTAGAAAAATAAAGGAGGAACAGCTAAGCTGATACAACGAGGGACCATCTGCATCGCAGGAGTTGCCAGAGAGATAGCGCGTTCGCTATAAAACTGCCTTATGGACTCCCATCTCCTGATTTTCTGTTAGGGTTTACTCTCTTAGCCTCTACATGAACATGTGTAGCCGCGAGGCAGCGGAGGTTTGAGATCAGGGCCGGATTTACCTATAAGCTAGACAAGCTATAGCTTAGGGCCCCCACTGATTTGGGGGCCCCCCAAAAAAATTGTCCGAGTGAGCAATTGTCATAATATACTTAAATATACTGCAGCATTATTTGTCCCAATGCCGCACGTCCGGAACATCCCATACTCTTCACAGATTTAAAATAAGATAAAATTGTGTAGTTTTAAAAATAATGTGTTTTAGTTTTTTCTATTTAGCGTTTGTTTTCGATAGTGGATACCGATATATCTATTATCGATAGCACTTGGCATCTCTAAGTTTCTACCAGTGGCGTATTTAGGCATGTTCCACATGTTCCATTGGAACAGGAGCCCCCACACATCACAAAAATAAATTTTTTAGTAACATCCCCATTCTTTCGTTGAAAATTTAATATAAAATCCATTTATTCCCTTACAATTTTAAGCGCTCCAGTCCAACAAAGGCCCCCCACAATCCTGGTTTCTACTATTTAGCTTGTTTAACCTGAATGGCCCCCTTTTTAAAAAGAAGAACAAAGATGTTAAGGCCTACAAAACTAAAAAAATACTTTTAAATGCTGCCATTGACCTAAATAATTGACTATGTTTCGTTTTAGGCCTATGACTTTGATTAGTTAAAAAAGCATCATTTTTCGTAAATATTTTCAACAAGACTAAACTTTTTCATTACCAAAATGAGAAACGATTATAATTGGTATTGATTTCTTCATAGTATTTTCGCGAATGCAACGGAATTAACGTTGTGACTGTATATTCGATTACATTAAGGCAAATAACATTTAACAGCTTAAGTATAAAGATGATTTAAGAACTACAGGGTACTTCAGTCTCTCAGTAGATTCCACTCCAGACCGGCCCCATATTGCTCAGCCCACTGTTATTCAAATTATTGTGAGGTATGTTTCACCAGATGATGGGGTCCCTATTGAACGTTTTCTAACTTTCCCTGAGATAGGTTGCCACACAGGGGAAAGTATGTCTAAGATGGTGCACAACTACCTTACAAGTGAATGCAAAGAAGATTTTAGTAAGTGTCGAGGCCAGTCATATGATAATGATGCCAATATGTCTGGCAAATACAAGGTAATGCAAGAAATAATATTGAAGATTAACAAGTATGCTATGTATATTCAATGTTTTGGTCAATCCCTGAATCTTGTTGGTAGAACAGCAATAAACTTTTGGGGAATTTTTCAAGAAATTAATTATTTTTTCATCATCTACACGTAGATGGGCAGTACTGTTGTCATTCTTCAAAGATGATTCAAAATTTCCAAAGTCTTTGTCAAAGACTAGATGGGAAGCACATTCAATGGCCACAAGTGCAATAAGCTTACTTGATAGTTATGATGAAATAATTGCTGCATTACAGAGAAAGGCGAAACAAGAAATCAAGCCATAAACATTTTGAATGTATGGTAATGTTATATTTGTGGAGTTACTTGCTGGATGAATTTCACAAGACTAATCAATCAGTGCAAGACCCCCAAATTAGTCTAGAAATATGTAGGAAATTATACGCTTCACTTGCGGATTTTGTTAAAGTTTCCAGGGATATGTTTGATCATTGTTACGAAACGTAAATTCCCTACATTGTAATGTTAATAAACCAACTAAATCATTTAAGCGAATTGCGTTTAAACGATATAAAATATTTCTCAGCTCAAGGTTTCCCCCGGGTTTTTCCTAACTTAATTAGAGCATTATTGTTTTTTATTAACCTCGATAAAAACATGAACTGCCCACGCACCTACAGCGTGTCAAGGCCGTCCGGTCTCTCCTTATTTTGTTAGAGCATTATTGCTTGTTCTTAATAAAAAACAATCTGATCACGCAGTCAGCACGCAGGCTTGATTAAAATTCTCGTGTCACTAGGCTGGCTGGATTTTCCAACGATTGACCCATAATATATTTCTACGCGATTCGACACTTTTAGTTTAGTTCTTGGCGTACATTCGATCTAGTAACATCAAATATTCTCCGCTCTGAGTATCGTTTCTATTTGAGTTGTATTATGGAAAATTTATTATTCTACTATTAACTACAATGCTATATGTTCATTGAGGATATTCATTACTAATTGGAATATGTGTATTTCTTGATTGTGTATATAATATTATTTGGATTCCTACTGGATTGATGTTGTAAATTAAACCAAATTTATCGTTGCTTTCTACACAACTTGGTTAACGTCAATATTTCAAAGTTATATACATGTGTGTATGTGTAATATTTATCCAACTATATTAATAATCTACACTACAACTCAACATCGAGGTTCTTGCTGTATAATATGAGCCACATAAATAATTATACATGAAGTAAAATCAACTGAAAACTCTAAAACTACGCTATGTGAATTGCCAGGGGATAATAAGAACCAGGAATACTCTAGACAACTACAAATAAACTTCAGAATGTTATAATAAGATCTTCACTAATACAAGGATACTCACACGAACAATAACAATACTATAACTATTATTTTCATAAATTGAATGGGGGCTCTAGCCGTAATAACATTATAAATTATAATTATACTTGTGTGATAAATAGAAGGTCTCATCCATGATTTATTATGGTGAATAAATTGCCTTGTAATAAAATGGGTTTTGCTCGTCAGTGATTTACTAACAAACGTTTGGAGGATTTACTTCAACTTCAAGAATCGTTATACTATTTACACAAACTATTTACAACTGCCGTAATACATACTCGTAACTTGGATGGATTGTGTTGGAAAATATGAACAATATACAATATACTAAAGATTGTGATTGAATTGAACATTGCTATTGAGAATCGGAAAACTTTACTATTCAGCCTGGAAAATTATCTTGTGTATTACCTTATCGAACAAAGTAACTCTAAGAAAGTATTATTTTTATGACCTTGTTGTGAAAAATCTGAACTGTGTGGTGTAGTGAATTATTCAAAGGACAGAAAGTAAGTTGGACTCTTTATTGTATTATTAACAAGATTTACAGTAACTTTTAATATATAAAATGGAAGCCACAAATAATCTTACATTGGATCCAGAGATATTTGATCTAACCTCAGAACAGCTTAATAAAATGTCAATGATACAATTAAAAGAATTGGCTAAATCATTGGGCATTTCTATCACAGAAACTAGGCCATCAAAAACTAAATTACTTCAAGAGGTAACTGAGTGTTTAAGAAAACAAGGTACACTAATTATTGAAGAAACTACTGCTAATGATAACATTAATGATGAATCAGATGATGAATTACCTTTTCCTATAACACAAAGAGTGAAGCATACAACTGGTGAATTAAGTGAAGAATTGAAATTTAAACTTGAGTTAAGAAAGATGGAATTAGAGAGGGAAAGAGAAAACAAGAGAATTGAGATGGAAAGAGAAAGAGAAAGCCAGAGAATTGAGATGGAAAGAGAAATAGCAAGAGAGAAAATAGCAAGCCAAGAAAGAATTGAGATAGCAAGGTCTCGTACGTCAAATCATTCGAATGCAAGCTCTGAAGCAGATGCAGAACTGTATAAGTTTAAGAAACATATTCCAGTTCTTGAAGATAATTCGGTGGAAGAGTTCTTCATGATTTTCGAGAGAAACGCTAGAGACTATCAATTTCCCGAGGGCAAGAAAGCTATACTTCTACGCTCAGCTCTGAACAAAGGAAAGGCACTTGATGTTGTATTAAGTCTTACTGAAGAGGAATTGTATGATTATGAACTGATCAAGAATAGAGTACTGCTAAGTTATGCATTGACACCTGAAAAATATAGAAAAGTGTTTCGTGAGTCTAAGAAAGAACAGGAACAATCCCATGTTGATTTTCTAAGACAGAAAAAGAAATATTTTGAAAGATGGATTCGATCCAAAGGTGTAAACAAAGACTTTGATAAATTAGCTAATCTTATGCTAATGGAAGACTTTAACAATAACATCAGAGGTGATGTAAGAATACATTTAGCAGACAAAGGTGTAGAACAAGTAGAAACAGCAGCAGTAATGGCAGACGAATATGTTATTATCCATTCCAGCAATAAATTTACAACAGTAGATACATCTAATCTAAATTCCAGAATCGAGATATGAAGGTAGAAAAGAAAACCATGAATCCAAATGAATCCTATCAATCAAAGAGATATCAGCAGAGCTATGAAGGTCCAACTAATTCCAAGCCAACCTGTAGCCATTGTAAACGAATTGGACATACTAAGGAAAAGTGCTGGATATTGAATGGGAACCCGAATAAAAAGAATGTTGTCTTATCGTATGTAGCAATGCCAAAGCAAAGAACTCATGTAAATGTAAAGAAGGATGTTAGAACTCAAACAGAGATACCTAGTGCTAATGCAGATAACCTGACAAAACACACGTATCTAGGAAACTTGAAACCAGAAATAGTTCCTGAAATAGAGACAATGGTTTTCAATAATTCTAATTCTAATCTGAGCTCCAAGGAGTCTATATCAGATAGAACCACCATGAGTACTAAACATACCTCTTACAAAAATAACTTGGATACAGATCTCATCGATACTGAGATACCAAGCAATTGTTTACCATTCATTGAAGAAGGTACCGTGTCATCCATAATAAATGGTGTCACTAGTGAAAAGAACATCAGAATACTCCGTGATACAGGGGCTGAGGTTTCACTACTTTTAGAGAATACTGTTCCTACGTCACAATCGACATATACAGGACAGGATCTTACTATTCAAGGTGTATCAAGGAAAAATGTACAAGTTCCTTTGCATCAAATACAGCTGAAGAGTGCGTACTTCACTGGAAATGTAGTTGTGGGTGTGTACAAATCACTTCCGTTTAAAGGCGTTTCTTTAATACTGGGAAATGATATTGCTGGAGATGTGGTGCATTCCATATCCAAGAAAAAACAATACCTTAATAAAAGTGAGAGCTTTATCAAACCTATATGCATCGTCACGAGAGGTATGGCCCAACAACAAAAGTCTGTCGAAACCATGTCAAAGTCAGAAATAGAACCAGAGATTGACCTACAGGCAACTTTCCTGGCTGACATTTTGAGTGGTCCCTCAGTCAAGACTACTGAAAGTAATTTGTCACCTCGACAATTACTCCTATTAGAACAGAATAGAGATTCAGGAATTAAACACCTGAAGAAAAAGGTGATAACTGAACAGGAGGCAGAAATTAAAGGAAATGGATTTTTTCTGAAGGAGGGAATATTAATGCAAAAATGGAGAGATGTGAAATGTGATAATGACAATTGCAGAGAAGGAAGTCAGATTGTGGTACCAGCCATATATCGTAATGACATCTTACACGTGGCTCATGACACACCATATGCTGGTCATCTAGGAGTGAACAAGACTTACCGTCGAATTCTTCCGTACTTCTATTGGCCTGGACTACATCGTGACGTCACAAAATACTGCAAGTCATGCAATACATGCCAGATAGTTGGTAAACCTAACCAGACTATACCGGTAGCACCTCTAAAGCCAATACCTGCCTTTGCAGAACCATTTAGCCACTACTTGCTAATAGACTGTGTAGGTCCTTTGCCTAAAACAAAGACAGGACACCAGTACTTATTCACTATAATGTGCACTGCCACGAGATACCCTGAAGCTATTCCGCTACGCACCATTAACGCAGATAAGATATCTGACGCACTGATTGCATTTTGTTCAAGATACGGTCTTCCAAAGACTATACAGTCAGACCAAGGATCTAACTTTACATCAAAGCTGTTTAACCAGGTCTTAAAGAAACTAGGCATCCAACATGCAACTTCAACTGCGTACCATCCGCAAAGCCAAGGTGCCCTAGAAAGATATCATCAGACTCTGAAAACAATGCTCCGAACATACTGTTTTGAGAACACTGAAGACTGGGATCGCGGTATTCCATTCGCTCTTTTCGCGACTAGAGAAACTGTGCAGGAATCTCTTGGATTCAGTCCGTTCGAGTTAGTGTTTGGACATTCAGTTCGAGGACCTCTAAAACTGTTGCAGGAAACCTTGTTAAATTCTGATGAAGAGACTGGACTTGTAGCTTAGGTGGAACAATTTAGCAATAGAATCTATCATGCTTTTAATCATGTTAAAGATAATCTTTTGCAGGCTCAGAAAAGAATGAAAGGGTACTATGATGTCAAGGCCAGATCCCGATGTTTCCATCCTGGTGATAAAGTCCTCATGTTGACCCAATTGTCCGGACAACCCCTGAGTGCAAAATATACAGGACCATATCAGGTTTTAGATAAAATCAGTGATGTAACATACCTTGTAAAAACCCCTGATAGAAGGAAAACACAGAGACTGTGCCATATAAACATGCTAAAACCTTATGTTGTTAGGGAAGAACAAACTGACATTAGGCCAGTGAGTGCTATCAAAACTGTTGAAACACCCCCGCCTAAATTTAAAAAGACAATCATAGAAAGTAAACTTCAAAACACTGAAGCACTTAAAAACCTCAATGATAAACTGGCACATCTAGACTCAGGTGAACAGACTTCTATCAAGGGTTTAATCTATGATCATGTAAATTTGTTTAGTGATGTTCCTAACAAAACAACTTTGGTTACCCATGATGTAGTTTTAAAAGATGATAATGTTAAACCTGTCAAACAACATCCGTATAGGGTTAATCCCATACAACTTGAACACATCCGTAAAGAAATTGATTATATGCTGAGCAATGATATAATTACTCACAGTAACAGTGATTGGTCATCCCCATGTGTGTTGGTTCCCAAATCTGATGGTTCACTACGTTTTTGTGTAGACTATAGGAAATTAAACCAAGTGACAAAAACAGATTCGTATCCCATACCACGGATAGATGATTTAATCGATAGAGTAAGCACTGCAAACTATGTAACTAAGATTGACTTACTAACAGCTTATTTCCAAATCCCATTAACAGATAGGGCTCAGGAGGTATCAACTTTTGTTACGCCTGATGGATTATATAAGTTTAAAGTAATGCCATTCAGAATGGTCAATGCTCCAGCTAGTTTTCAAAGACTAATAAACACTATTATCCATGATATCCCACAATGCCATGCATATCTGGACGATATCGTAGTGTTCAGTAATAACTTTAATGATCACCTAGATCAGTTAAAACTATTATTCCAAAAACTAAAACAGGCTAATCTTACTATAAACCTAGTTAAAAGTCAATTTTGCCATGCAGAAATTGAATATTTAGGTCATGTAGTGGGTAATGGCAAAGTAAAACCAGTGAATGCCAAAGTCAAAGCTATACAGGAATTCCCTGTCCCTAAAACGCAGAAACAACTTCGAGGATTTCTGGGTATGGCCGGGTACTACAGGAAGTTTTGTAAAAACTTTTCTATTATCACTTGCCCTTTGACAAATCTCTTGAGAAAGAAAAATCAATTTAAGTGGACTCAGGAATGTGACCAAGCCTTTAATGATATAAAAGACATACTGACCAAGGCACCAATATTAGTCTCACCTGATTATACTAAACCCTTCAGAATAACGGTAGACTCGTGTAATACAGGAATGGGCGCGGTAATCTCACAAATAGGAGATGATTCACTTGAACATCCCATTAGCTTTTGTTCAAAAAAATTTAACCCACATGAGCTAAATTATAGCACAATAGAGCAGGAATTACTAGGACTTATCCAAGCATTGAAACATTTCAATTACTATGTAAATGGTTCTCAGTTCCCAATCGAGATATTCACTGATCACAATCCACTAGTATTTCTTTCCCGCATCAAACAAAATCAGCGCATTCTAAGATGGAGTTTGTTTATTCAAGCTTACAACTTAAAAATAACTCACTTATCTGGAAAAGATAACATCGTCGCGGACACCCTATCGCGCATGTAACAAATGTATAAGGAAATAGATAACTTCATGTATACATTCTGATAATCCTAACTAAGAGAATTGGATCATTTAAAATATAAATGCATGAATATATGAATATGTTGTGATTATTTTATGCAATATCTTATGCCTTATTTTATGCCATGAATATTTCCATTTGCTAAAACAAATATTATTATTGTTGTAGGAAAAAGAAAGAACCTAATAAGTTACTTATAAATATTATGGATTTATGAACATAATTTTTCTTTATTAGTAAGATAATGAATGAACAGAAATGTACATCCTTATTTTGAAACAATCAAACTATAGTTGTGATTATGTAAAAACAAAAATAGATTAATGTGCATACACTTCACATGCTTACACACTTAAGATTAAATTCTTACTCTTAAGTTTATTTAAATATTAATTTCATTTAAGTTGAATTAATTAATGATTGAATTGTTTAATATGATAACATTAGTTATGTTGATTTTTACCTTATAAATAAGATGATGATGTTTATAAGGAATGATATCTCAGAGAGTATAATTTTTAGAATAACGCAAACATGTGTTATGGTCTAAGGATAACTTGAGATCCTATATAATGAGGGTTTAATAGAATAAATTATTTCCCTTACTTGTCTTATTTAACGGACTACCCAGGTGGAGTCAGTTTTTTTTTTGTATATTGTTTAGAACTAAAGTTAAGTGCAGGCGGTTCTAAAAGAAATTGCACACTTCTATTGTTTAGTATGCAATGTTCTTTTCCTTTTGGTATGGGCGACTGTTACGAAACGTAAATTACCTACATTGTAATGTTAATAAACCAACTAAATCATTTAAGCGAATTGCGTTTAAACGATATAAAATATTTCTCAGCTCAAGGTTTCCCCCGGGTTTTTCCTAACTTAATTAGAGCATTATTGTTTTTTATTAACCTCGATAAAAACATGAACTGCCCACGCACCTACAGCGTGTCAAGGCCGTCCGGTCTCTCCTTATTTTGTTAGAGCATTATTGCTTGTTCTTAATAAAAAAACAATCTGATCACGCAGTCAGCACGCAGGCTTGATTAAAATTCTCGTGTCACTAGGCTGGCTGGATTTTCCAACGATTGACCCATAATATATTTCTACGCGATTCGACACTTTTAGTTTAGTTCTTGGCGTACATTCGATCTAGTAACATCAAATATTCTCCGCTCTGAGTATCGTTTCTATTTGAGTTGTATTATGGAAAATTTATTATTCTACTATTAACTACAATGCTATATGTTCATTGAGGATATTCATTACTAATTGGAATATGTGTATTTCTTGATTGTGTATATAATATTATTTGGATTCCTACTGGATTGATGTTGTAAATTAAACCAAATTTATCGTTGCTTTCTACACAACTTGGTTAACGTCAATATTTCAAAGTTATATACATGTGTGTATGTGTAATATTTATCCAACTATATTAATAATCTACACTACAACTCAACATCGAGGTTCTTGCTGTATAATATGAGCCACATAAATAATTATACATGAAGTAAAATCAACTGAAAACTCTAAAACTACGCTATGTGAATTGCCAGGGGATAATAAGAACCAGGAATACTCTAGACAACTACAAATAAACTTCAGAATGTTATAATAAGATCTTCACTAATACAAGGATACTCACACGAACAATAACAATACTATAACTATTATTTTCATAAATTGAATGGGGGCTCTAGCCGTAATAACATTATAAATTATAATTATACTTGTGTGATAAATAGAAGGTCTCATCCATGATTTATTATGGTGAATAAATTGCCTTGTAATATCATTTTGAAAAGAAAAGCAAAGAAAAAATTGTCTGATGTTGATTACAAGAAAAGCAGATATAGAAGAAGGCGTATCAACGATGATGAAGATGATGCTTTAGAGAACCTTGAGCCAATAGACAAGTTCAGAATCAAAATATTTATACCAGTGATGGATGCATTAGAGTCAAGTCGGGCACAGAGGGCCTCAGTATACAATGATGCTGCGAAAAATGTTTCATTCTTAACCAAATTAGAAGCTACGGAAGAAGAGATTCGTGAAGGAATTAGTGCTTTATGCCAAACATACCCTGAAGATGTGGAAATGAATCTTGTTGGAGAAGTCAAGAATTTTCATCAATATGTTAGACATAGTCAAGCCTATGGTTCAGGGTAATATTTATTGATCGTGTCCAATCAGCATTCCCTAATGTAGAAGCGATTTTAAGTGTTTCTTAGTATGATGGTTGCAAATTGCCCTGGATAAATATCTTTTTCTCAGTTGAAGAGGATAAAAAATGAATTTAGAACAACAATGACTCAAGATAAATTATGTTCCCTCAGTCTCATGTGCATAGAAAGTTACAAACTACGCAGTTTATCATTTGATGATGTCATCAGTGACTTTGCTCTGGCAAAAGCAAGAAAGAAAATATTTTAGATAATAAGTCTTTGTAAATTATTCCTTTTAAAAGAATTTTTGTTTCTTTTTACCAGAGTTTGCATTTTAAGTTTGTTATGAATGAATAAAAATGTAAAAAAAATGTATTATTTCACTAACTATAGGCAATACTTCTTAATTGTATTTCATTTTAACCCTCTATGTATCCGAAAATCATATTTTGCACTAACATATAATTCTGGACTTATAAAGGGCCCCATATCTCAAATAGCTTAGGGCCCCATCAAGTCTAAATCCGGCCCTGTTTGAGATTGGAGTTTCCCTCTGCAAAGGTTTCAGATCGGAGTTTCCTTCTGCGGAGGTTTGAGATCGGAGTTTCCCTCTCCTAGATGAGCTAACTATCAAGCCCCATCTGCCCGAAGATGCTGGTTTTAAGGCGCCAGCGGCTGACCTTCATCCCCTTCTCTTGTTAGTTGAAACATGATCCGCCAGACTTGGTTTCAAGTCATTCGAGAAGGCCAATTGCCTTTTGCCATAATTCAATATTTACCTTTTTCTGTGTATTAATTTATGGAGTGAAAAGTTGCACTGGGTTTAGACTATTACCCTACATCAGAGGTGTCCAACAGGTTTGGCCCGCGGACCACAATGAGACCCGCCGAGACTTTTCGGCGTTTTTTTTAGTATCTAAATTTATTTTCAGAATGTGTGGCCGATCTTGCTCAAATGCCTAATTCGGCCCGATGACGAATAATATTGCACCGATTTTAAATAACAAATATTATAACAGTAGTTATAATACATTAAATATTCTTGCAGAATATAGAGAACCGGTAATCCGGGTGTTTTCAAGAATCCGGAAGTATGTTACAAAAAGCCCCCCCCCCCCCAAAAAAAAAAAAAACACAAAAAAAAAGGTTCCGGTTACGATTGTGAAATCTAATTTTTCAAAAATTATTTTGTCAACTCTACATTACACTTAGTTAATGAAAATCTAAGAACTCGGTCAATCACCTCTTTCCACGTGCACATGCTTATCTCGCTAAATGTTAATCCAATCCTATAATACAATGTGTGTTGGGGATTTTCTCTTAAAATTTCTCTTAAACAGCGTTTAAAATCCTGAGCGCACGCCAATGGTAGGTTTCAGCATCTGATGCCATGCACCTTGAAGAATTTGTTCACTTTGTCAATTCTTTCAGCTACAGTTAACTGGGTACCTGCACGTATTTCGCCGTATTTATACGCCTTTGAGACCCTCAATATGACGCACAATAGATCTTGTAAACAGGTCAGGGGTTACAGCTCCCTTGAACTTCCGGTTACTGTGTTTACAATGGCAACCTTATTTGTAGAAACAAGATATTAGCGGCTAGTTGCAAACATGTCGTTGACTCAAAAGTTCACTGATGTTGAGCATTTGATTGCAACGTTGACATCAAGTTCAGGCCATTCAGAATGAACAATTGATATAAATATTTATTAAGGATTATATTTTTAATATCAAAAGTGAGTATGCAACAAAAAGTTCCACGTGTTTCTTTTTTTACTTTTTTTTTTATGGCAAATAGGCCTACCCAAATTAAAATGCGAATAATAAATGAGATCAATTATTGGTTTATACCTTCTATTAGCCATTTTATTAGGTAAAATATATTTAATGGTTAATTCATTATTTACAACTATAAAACACCTTTTAAAATTGTAATAAAAGTAATTAAATTTAATCATTTACATCTTTTCTTACTCGCAGTACAACCATGAATGATGAATGAATAAATAAACAAAATAGGATCAACCAAAAATGTGTCCATTTTTATATATATTTTTGAGGAGAGATCAAAAAAAGAAAACTGATCAATAATAATGGAGTTCTCTTTCCTCCCAAGTGGCATTCGGGCATGGAATGGGTTGCATGAACAAACCACGATAACCAGTAACAACATCATTTAAGACATTAATAAAAAATGCAAGACTAGACTCGGACCACGGATGAGCGTAGGGCGCAATAATCTTCTTTATAGAAGGAGCGTCTGTAATGTATAAGATAAGACTTTTGGCCGTTTGATTACAGTTTGGATGCCCAAATTATAGTGTTAAGAATCTGTCACGCTTTATATTCCGTTATTTTCGTATTTGAAAATGTCCGAGAAAAAAAAAAGTAAATCTTAGAAGAAGCCAAAGTTTTTAAGGTTGGATATAGTAATCGTTTATTCCCTCAATACATCATGTCCTTTCTAGGGACGTTTTATGTATTATAATATAGTCGCGTCAACATACCTTAGATGGTCTTAGTGTACTTTACGCGACAAAATCCGTTCTAAGGTCTTAAAATACGCTTTCGAGCCAATTATTTCGCCATTTGGAAAATTACAAGTACACAGGTATGTTTAAAATGCAACTCATCAAAATATTTTAACAGTGTCTGGCTTTCTTGGAAGCTGTAAAATTAAATTTTATAACGAGTTGAAAATACTTATAAACCTGAGCACACTGCAAAGAATATATTGTAGATCAATGTCGGTATTGTATGATTTATTCTCTCTCAAAAGAAACAAAATGTCAAATATAGTCAAATATCTAAAGTCGGTTTGAGAAAATCAAATATATTTTGATTTTTCTCGAAAAAAATAATCAGTGCACGGCCCTCCCTGAAACAGCTTTGCCGCGGACCCCAGTTTGAGAGACACTGACCAATATCTGGAAGAACCGGTTGCCAAAGAACCGGATACCTGGTAATTCTGATATATCCAAGAACCTGGAATTCAGATCTTACAAGGCGCCTATCACTAGTATAGATATTATAGAAAGTACGCATGTTGTTAGATGAGGAATAAGAAAGGTGTGCATGTTATTATTATGTACGAGATTGCACTATGGTATGAAAGGGAAGTACGCATGTTGTATGAATGATATAGCAACGCTGAATCCTAGATACTGGGGAGTTGGTTTTGTGACTGCACATAAACAAGTCGTGTATCAGACTTCGTCCAAGTTTGGACTAGTGACAGTCAAGAACAGAAAGTATTGTTGTGATGAACTTGTGTATACTAGTGTTGCAGCGACTAAGTGATTAAAGAATCTACGTATTGAACTAAGGAGCCTTCGTTTATATTATTTTATGAACTAACTGTGTGTCTTAGTCCTGTGACAGCGCCGATATCCACATTGTCCAACAAACTTTTTCAACAAATTAAAATGAACAATGATATTTCTTTGCAAGTATGAAACGTAAGACATTTACCGTCACATTTGAATGTTTAGTCATAAAATTTGTAATTTTCTATAGAATGAAACAGAAAGATTAGAGGACACGTATAAACACAATTCTGTTACCGGTTATAGTTTTATTATAAACTAGAAATATCCCATGGGAAACCACTGGGGTAAAGAATTTTGTTAATGTGTTTTAATTATTTTTAGAATCTTATTTATATATTTGGTATGTTTTTTTCAAAAGTCGGGAAACAGGAGTCGGAAGTAAAATAGGCCTAAGTCATGGTTTTAAATGAAATGTATCTAATTAGTGATATTTAAATTTTTATTCAAATTACTGAGATAAATAAAACATTAACATAGTTTGTTTTAACTGCCATTTTTCACTGCAATAAATTCAAAAAGTAAACATTTTCTTCAAAGCAATATTGAGTGTAATTTCTTGTTCACCATGCAGTGTCTGTTGAGTGTTAATTTCTTGTTCACCATGCAGTAGTTGTCTGTTGATTTTTAATTTCTCGTTTACCATGCAGTAGTTGTCTGTTGAGTGTATACTTTCTACATCCTTGAGACTTTTTGACAAAAGTTGTTCCTATGAGAAAACTCCGATATAACCAAATGAATATTCTTAATATTTTACATTGGTATCACAAACGCCAGATTGATTGGAAATTGCTGACGTCTTAGAAAAATAGGTTAGTGTTTAGTGTTCAGGAACCAAGTTGATATATTTGAATTAAAAGACTGTCAGCTTTATTGCATTCTTAGATGATCTCTGAAGTGTTAAAATTGTGATGTTTTTCCCTTGCATTGAATCAGCTGCCGTTGCAAAGACAATCTTTGGATTGCGATTTCTCAATAGCTTAATGATTGCATTAACAGAATTGCTGTCAGACAATGTCTCCTACGGTGTAAGTAATTATCATCTTCTTACCATTGGTGTCATATTTTATTACAATTAGTTTGATATCATACATTATAACAACTGTCTGGGAGGCGTTCGACTAGCGTACTGAAGGTTCTGAATATGAATCCTAATGAAGGATAGGGTTTGTTACCGGGTCTAGAGGGTATCTCTGGGCCTACCCAGCTCTGATGGGTACATTACATGACGGCTGGGAATTGTGGGCCTTGTGCTTGCCATACAATCTCCTAGTAAACCGTGGCCAAAGGCACTTGTGAACACTGCTTCAAGGTCCCCATGGATCAAATTGGTCTAACGGGGATACATAACTACTTCTGTGAGGCCAGACATAACCATAAGCGTAGACACCGGGAAATGGGGGGGGGGGGGCGGGGGCATGCCTTGTATGTATAGGCTAAAATTTGTCCATGAACAACAATATTTATTTTTATACCAAGTTATTGTTCGAAAACTGTTATGCTTCATTGAAATGTTTTTTATTATCTGTACTATTCCCCGAAAAAAAACCTTTATTTCAAAATCAATTACTAGTTGGAAGGACGGAGGAGGAGGGGGGGGGGGTAAGGATAATAAGTCGATAATTCTAAAGACAGTTATAAAGAGTTTAAGTTTATTAGATTGTGCTTGCGTTCTAAATATTATACTCTTAAGAATAATTGTGCTTGAACACAGATGAGACTGTTTTAAGATAAGGAAGTTTTTTTTTCTTCTTGAAAGGGTTGGGGGGGGGGGGAGCAAAAGATAATTGAAAGTAGAGAAAGAAAAGAAAAGGAGAATGAGGATGAGAGTGATGAAGAGAGGTGATATTGAGAGGATAGGATGAGAGAGAAATAGTAGGAGAGAGATATAAAGTGGAGTAAAAGAGGGAGAAGTGGGGGAGAGGAGAGAGATATAAAGGTATTCTGCTCTTTAAAACAAGTATAAACTTTAGAATAAAACGTCCAATCGAAAAATAAAACGGTTGACACTTACTTTAATGTAGTAACTAAGTAACAATGTAAAAACAACACGTACACACGCAACCAACACACACATACAGAAACACACAGAAAATACACATAGCCTAGATACACACATACACACAATATATATAACCAGCAGTAAAAATAAAACGGAAGACAAAATGATATTTTTGCCAATTAAAGTTGACTTGATGAATTGTGTAATATCAAGTATCCAGTGATACCAAAAATATTTCCGCTTGTTATTAAGTCTTTTTTTTTAAAATTCACTGCCGCTCGCGCTTTTGCCCATTACGCATGCGCAAAATCAATTTTTACTTTTACTTTCTATAAATAGATATTTCTAGGGCGAACGGAACTCTGAGCCAAAATTAGCTGAGTCTGAACTTTTCCGCTTTTTGTCTTGGGCTAAATGAGTGGGCGACTGAGTATACTAGCTCGTCAATGCCATCGCACGGCTCCCGTGGCACTGCCAGTGTCATAGCTGACAGCACGAGATGGCAGTCAGCAACACGAGCACCACACTGAAACCGGCGTGTCGTCCCAGCAGCTGGGGGGGGGGGGGGCAGAAAATTTTCTGCATGGAAAAGAGTGAACAGTGTCACAATTTTATTTGTATATATGAAGCGAGATAATATAAAATAATAAGTTGATATAAACATAATATAAGCCGTACATTATTTTTAGATTTGACCCACTTTTGTGTGCTACTTTCAGTCAAACTCTATGCTTATGCGGACACATTGAGAAAAAATACACGACACAATGTGACTCCCACTCGTAGGGTACTATAAATAATCCGAGCTTTCCGATTGGTTCTTGTTCCCCCCCCCCCCCCCCCCCATGGTAGACATGACACTGGATTTTTACTATACCCGAACGCTCTGAGAGCGCGCGCATTCTCTCCACCGCCCCCGTAGCGCCCCCCCCCCCTACCCCACCCTCAGGTGTGATCAAAATTTCCCACCCACCACCACCCACCTTTCATTCATAACGAGGCATTTGCCCGTTCAGTGTAAGCGCGCGCGAGGGAGATAGAGAGTATGTGTGTGTGTGTATACGTATAACGTCAAATTCCGTGTGTGTGTGTGCCGGCATGTGTGTGTATGTAATGTCATCTGTCAGTGGTGTGGATAGGAAACACCCACACACAACAATACCAGCCCACGACCGTCATTACTCCTAGAAATCATTTTTTTTTAAAAGAATTCAGTTACAAGACAACTGAAGTTATGGAATGAGCCATCGTTTTTGTAGTTGAACACATAACTCCAATGTCTGACTTGTACACCCACAATATATTGTGATCTCAAATAATAATATAATTTTTTTTGGTAAAAATACGCTGTTAAACGTATTCATTTCTTAAATCCTATTTTTTGGTCCGTGAATTTTAAAACTGAGTAAAAAAAAATATGACTAACCGGAGCATTGTACTGGTTATTATAATAGTATATTATTTATTGGACTTTTAAGGTGTTTAAATTACATTCTAACAAGAGGTGTTCGTGTGTTTCTTATGGAACTTTTCTCGGCCTTTTTATTCATGTGAATTTACAAACATCTAACCGGCAAACAAATCGGAAACAGGTAAAACATTTTTTTTTTAATATAGACCTTTCATTTTTTAAATAAAAAAGAATTAGCCTTCGTACTAATATTTACATAATTATCTCTGATCATTTCTACTGAACGTAAGTGAATAGTGATGGGAAAATTGTTCCGGCCACACAATCCCACTAGAGGTCACTTGATATGGTTATCCCTGCTTCGTTAGATCTATTATCTAAATATTTGAACTTTGACCTCTTCTGTTTTTTACTAAGAGTATAATCATAGTATAATGTGTCTAAAATAACAGGGGAAAAGAAGGACAGATCCATAATCTTATTTCAACAAAAGTAGGAGATCTGGATGTTTTCAAATGGTATCAATCTTCAGACTTCACCTTAGTTATAGTTATAAGTCTTATATTTTATCTTATTAGCTGTCATATTTTGTCAAAGGGTTTCTGGGCCACAGTTCTGTAATACATTTAAACTGCACATTGATGGGTTCATCGAACAGTGTTTCCAGAATGCGTGGGTATGAGAGAATGTCATAGGCGTATCCACCAGAATGTGTGGGTGTGAGAGAATGTCATAGGCGTATCCACCAGAATGTGTGGGTGTGAGAGAATGTCATAGGCGTATCCACCAGAATGTGTGGGTGTGAGAGAATGTCATAGGCGTATCCACCAGAATGTGTGGGTATGAGAGAATGTCATAGGCGTATCCACCAGAATGTGTGGGTTTGAGAGAATGTCATAGGCGTATCCACCAGAATGTGTGAGTATGAGAGAATGTCATAGGCGTATCCACCAGAATGTGTGGGTATGAGAGAATATCATAGGCGTATCCACCAGAATGTGTGAGTATGAGAGAATATCATAGGCGTATCCACCAGAATGTGTGGGTTTGAGAGAATGTCATAGGCGTATCCACCAGAATGTGTGGGTTTGAGAGAATGTCATAGGCGTATCCACCAGAATGTGTGAGTATGAGAGATTACCATAGGCGTAGCCACAGGGGGGGGGGAGGTGTAAACGAGGCAAGTGCCTCGACTTCCAATAACGCCCAGAGTGTGTGTTTGTGCGTGCACAAGCAATATATGGCACAAATACTATAAGATGACACAAGTACCATATGACATAAGTACTATAGGGCAGGGGTCACCAATTTTGGTAATGAAGTGCCAAAGTAAAATAATATTTCATTTCTGCGTGCCAACATCCTAAATTTCACGTCTCTAAATCACTCAACTTCTTCTAGAAAAGACTTAGGGAAGGGGTTTCTTTTTGCGTGCCACTAAACAACGCTCTGCGTGCCAACTTTGGCACGCGAGCCGTAGGTTGCCGAACACCGCTAAAGGGCGCAAATACTATACGACAATAAATATACGGTAAGTGATAGGAATGAAAAATCTTAAATCTCAACCCGCCGCCATCTTTGTGTCACAATAAAAGAAATTAATAAGCCTGGCTTTTTTTTTTTAAATAAAATTCGTGACCTTCAACTTTATGGAATTAAAAGAATCTATTTTTATACACAGCCGTTCCTAGTTTGTCCATTGGTCGTGGGTAGAACCAAAAAGGGCGGGGCGGGAGGGATTACAGCGCTAACAGAAACAGACTAACCTTTAATTAAAGCCAAACCAAAACTCTTGCAAAATAGTGTTTGTGGGAGGCTGTGATAAAATTTTATTGTGTAAGCCAACTGCTAACCTAGGTTTAATTGGAGGGAACTTCTGCTCCCCCCCCCCCCTCTTTCCCAACCATCACAAACACACACACACACACACACACACACACACACACATACACACACATACAATACAGAGGCTCGTCATGTCCAGTTTCTATAACTGTATTTGTTTTAAAACGTTTCAGTCAGTAGCTTTACTGTTTTGTTGCATTTAATTATTTATTATTAAAGTCATTTTTATTGATTTTTATATTTAGTTATTGTTATAGATACAAATATATAAAAATACAAATGTCTATAAACAGGTTATGTACACCCAAGAGTAAGAGACAGAAAAATAGTGAGATGGACGTTTGATGATGGAATGGGAAGGGGGGGGTGACTAGCCACGACCATCTTAAGTATTTAAGTTGGTCTGTGAAAACACGGAGGTCGAGTGGCTGCGCGTTTGGCTGGATTACCGAAGATCCTGGGTTCAAATCTTAGTGAAGAAAACTAAAGGCGTCTGTATATTGTTTTATCCACACATATCACACACTTCACATTGTGAACAAAAACATCTACCAATGGTCTATAATGGATGGTTTACTTATACTGTATTTTTTTTTACTACTCTCCAGTCTTCAACTATTGCCAAAAATAACAAAAATCTAATTTATAATTTGATTCCATCTCACACCTATAATACCGTCCCTTATTAGTCCCGATCAAAGGTTCCCAGAGTTTGTTCACTGAAGCCCCAGTGCCATCATCGCTCTTGTATGGATTATGTGTGATTTCAGTCTAGCCAACGGTGTTGTATTGCATTGCCTTGTTAGAATATTCACTGTTACCTTGTTTTGATTCAGTTTTTGCCCCCCCCCCCCCCAAACACACATAGTCCTAGATTCCCAAATAAAGAAAACAAATCAAAGAAGATATAATCGTAAAACAGTCTTCTGAAGTTCTTTGCAAGTTTCCAGAGAACTTGAAGGAGTTAGATCTATATAACAATCTGCTATTAATGTGAGTTTTATTTGTTTTGCATTGCTTTAAAAAATAGACAGCTTATTTCTGGGTTTGTATATTACTGTAACAGGGCTTTCATGTTAACATTGTAACGGTATCTATATCGATACAATAATTTCTCAATATTATTATTGAGCCTTTTTTCCTAGACCAGACTTAATACAAGCTCTTTATTAATATAATCGGTCTTTATGCAAATTCTTGAATAATAACCAAATCAGTCTTCAGCCGAGTTCTTGAATAATGCATAATCAGTCTCATTAGAGTTTATCATAATAATATTTAGGAAGCTAAATGTGTATAACCTACAATAACCTATAGGTAACGTTTAAAAGATGTGTATTCCTATACATTATGCTTTTATTACATAATTCTATGACTTCTACGCCAAACGACAGCGGCAGACATCGGTTTACAATGTCACAAAATGTCTAAATTATTGTGTAAATAATAAAATATACTTTGATAGTTCTTTTGCTAATACATCCCGATAGTGTGATCTACATTTTGAACTTGACTGCTTTCATTTATTACCCGGTAAATTTGCTTTTATAGCCCGATACCGGGTCGTTACACTGAGTTTGGTAAATGCTGCTCTAAGAATTTACCCTCATTTGATGACTGTACTTCAGCTTTAAAGGAATCACGTACCAGAAGAAAATATAGGTGAGAAATAATGGGAGCGGACGGTAGTTATTGCGCAATCTTAAGTTACTCACTTGCATGGGCGTCTACAGAAGTTTGTTTTCAGGCAGGTAAGGTGGGGGGGGGGGGGGGGCTTTACTATTGTAGCTGACCTATATAACTATTTTCTTTTATTAAGTGGGTGGTTTACGGTGAACGAGGAGGGAGGGGGGGGGGGGGAGAATATTTTAAATGGGACTATATAGTAAACAATTAGGTGGGCGGGGGAAGCCACCCTCTGTATTCTCCCCCACCCCCATCCCCATTCCTTTCCCAAGGAAATGTCTTATCTCTTGTTTTTACAAGTACGTTTTTTAAAAATCTAGGCGGGATATCTTCTTGACCTGAGATTCACATGTAACACCCAGAATACTAGGTCATTAAACTCTCCCGTCCAGTGCAAGTATATTACACATCTACAAACCTACACACATTATATATATATATATATATTATATATATATATATATATATACACCTACACATACATATTATGTCACATATATATCTACACCATCACACACATACATATACACATATATATCTAGTGCTGAATGATTTATTGGCTTAGATCTGTCAGCGTAGGCCTAAATACAAAATGTAATAGTCATCAAATTAGATAGAATGTAGATGTTTTTTCTTTTGCCTTTTGTTCTTCATTTTACGAGTAATTAGATTTTAGCTGTAAATATTTCCCTTCCTCTAACTCTACAGTTCTTTCTCTCTCTCTCTCTCTCTCTTTCTCATTCACTCTCTCACTCTCTCTATTTCTCCACATGAACGGGTAGATAGATAGATATACATTAGATAGACAAATACATAGTTAAATAGTTAGACAGACGGATAAATAGATGAGCAGAGATACATGCATAAATATTGATAGATACACTGACAAATAAACAAACATAGATAACGCAATATATTTATTTTTACTGATACTTGTCATTTAAACGCTTATGATAAAAGAAAAACAACTTTAAATTGGTTTATTAAAAAAATACAGTAGTCACACACACGCACAAATAGACACCGTTACATAAATGCATCAAATTCCTATTACAATTGAAAAAGAAGAACGCGTATAGTAGGTCGTACGCAGGCGGAAATAAGCTCCTGTCTTGGGCAACTTATGCAGTAATTGTAGCTATATTTTTTTTCCTAGAAGTTAAAATGCATACATATGTTCTAATTCTGAATGCTGCAAAGAATGCCCCAGAAAAACAACATAACAACGATGATCAACCGCACTCCTCTTGCGGTATGGATATTTCACACTATTTAGATGTGGCACGGCGGTCGAGGTCCCGGGTTCGAATCCTCGTGAAGGTTAGTTCCTCGGATCTGAATGGTGTCCCTGAGAGTACCCAGCTCTGATGGGTAACTGACAGTAGTTAAGGTAGTTGTGCTGGTCACACAATCCCCCTGGTATATAAAATTGTGAACTCTACTTCACTCGCTCTTTGGATCAAACTGGTTTGAAAAAAATACTTAAACTATATTATTATAAACCTGGACATACTGAACGTTTTGGGTCAGGAGTACACAACTCAGTGATTGCTTGTAACTGGACTCCTAAATTAGATGACATTCTGCACTACTGACCGTATGGTTCCTTGACAGGTAAGGTCGAAATCATGACTGGCATTACTTCACGGCTTTGATTCAGGGCTATGGTTCAAGACTTTGCAGTGTCGTAGCTAGGGAGGGGCAGGGGGGAATATGTCCCCGGGCGCCACGTTAGGGGGCGCCAAAAGGAGTATTAAAACTAATTATTTAATTTTATTTTGATGTAAACTAATGTATCCCAAATGCGTTTGCAATATTGAATTATGGAGCTCCACAAATATCTTCATTACAAACCAGTTGGCAAACATGATTTTGGCACCCCATTGAGCGTTAAGGGGCGCCATTCTACTCATACAACAAATAACACATCCACAATGTAGGATTGCTGATGGCGTTTTGTTTTTCTCTCGTTCAACAACGTGTTGGGGAGAATTAAAAAGAGTTGTGCCATTCACAGTGAAGAGGGAGTCTGAAACACACTGGAGTGCTCGATCAGAAGCTTTTAAAGCTTTTTATGAAGGACTCGATGAACTAGTAGGGCTGTTGGAAAAATTATCAGAACCGGCAACTATGACGCCTGACACCAGAAGTGATGCAGAAACTTAGCTGGCAGGTATATTAAACTTTACTTTCCTAGTTTTGTTACATTTCTGGAACATCATACTTGGGAAAATTGATCGTGTCCAGAAACGGTTGCAGGATCCTACTATGAATTTCAAGGAAGCATCAAGCATCTGATCTTGAATCGCTGGAGCAAGAACTTGTCAACGTTCGTGATAATTTGAGCCAGGTTGCGGTAGACAATGGAAAAACAAGATGCACAACTTGGGGAATCGAGGTTGACAGAAGGATTAGACGACAAAGGAGGATGCCTGGATAATTAGCAAGAGTTGCAGGACTTTCTGCAGAAGAAGAAATTGCACGTGTTATGAACAGCGTAATTGATAGACTCAGGAGATATCAATACGGTTTTTACGTCTAAAAAAGCTTAACACAAAATTTGGATTTTTACTAGACGTCAAAACTCTTCTCGCTGAGACAAATGTCGATACACTTCGTAAAAATTGCAAAATTTCTACGACACTGACTTCAATGATCACGAATCGTGCACAGCAATCGAAGACTGCAAAATGCTGCTCAGTGCCCGGACTGAAGTTCTACCGGAAACTCCTTTTGATCTTCTTGGGTTTGTTGTTTCATATGGAGAGGACGTATTTCCGAATCTGCGCATTTCAATGCAAATACTTCTAACGATTGCTGTTTCAATTTCAAGCTGTGAGCGGTCCTTCAGCAAACTCAAACTTATTTTGTATTTTTTAATTCAATTAGACAAGATCGTCTGAGTCAAGTGTCGGCAACCTAGGGAACGTGTGCTAAACTTGGCACGCAGAGCGATTTTCAATGGCACGCGACAGACTTCCAAGAGGTGGTTTTTTTATTGATGAAAAAACAAACATTTTCCAGTTCTTAGTGAGGAAAACTGACTGTTGTAGACGATGGTTCTGAATGACAGAGCGACACATTTCAGTTAGTTGAACGCATTTACAAGTACGGGTTCAATCAAGTGGGTTAAATGGACAAACAATTAATGCAGGAAATGTTTATTTACAACTGTTTAACGTAAATCAATTGTATACGTCTAATAATTAAATATTGTAATGAATACCATAATGCTGAAATGAAAAAAAGAAATAATAATTAGTCAGTAATATTTTTTCTATTACAAAACATAACTTGTTTGGCATCAATATTGAATCAAAATTAGAAACCTTATTTGAATTAAAGGGATATAATTAGCCCGTTTTATTTATGCTATTATTTCTAATATTGTGTTTCCATTTTTTTATAATAGTCTAAATGGCCTACAACTTATTACGTTATAATGACCAAACTGTAAAATGTAGTTGAAAATTATATAAATATTAGATCTATATGACTAAAACATTTCATGCACATTTTTTAAACATTACATTAACTACCCAGTTTGTATGATTACTACATATTATTATGAATACCGCTCTACTTTTGTTAATTCGTCATCTTCTTGAGCATTGAGCAAATTAAAGACAATATCAGTTAAACTGAGAATAAACTATCATCAATAATATCAGTTGCTAGATCCTTATCTGGACAACCAAATGATAATTTTACAAAATCATTACCAAAAATGTGAAAGTTTGGTAATATTATTATTTTGGTATAAATGCAAATAAAAAGGTTGATAATCACAAACGCGTTAATTATTGTCATTAAATATAAAACGCTTTACCGTTCGTTTTTTTTTTTCATAAATTTCCTTTGCTTTTGGCCTTGGTCTTGCTACGGAGTAAAATTGTCTTATAAAAAATAATAATAAAACAAGTATAATAAAGAAGGTTGACTTTTAGGCTGTTGGCACGCTGAACGATTTAGAAATCCTAGTTTGGCACACAATTAGCAAAAGGTTGCCGACCCCTGGTCAGAGTGATCTTGCACTCTTAGCATCGAAAGAGAAACACTTGAGAATATTAATTTTGACAACGTGATTGACGAGTTTGTGACAGTCAAATCAAGGAGAATCAATTTGTTGTAGACTATGTCTATTCCAGTCATGTATAATTAGTAGAATTTATTTTTTTTCCAATAAATTGTTTACAATCATATAGAGACTTAATAGTCTGTATTCTATTTCATTAAAATATTAGATGCTTCGAAAATGAACTATATAAACCGTAAAATTTCACAATTTTCTTGGGGGCTCAATGAGCCCTCAGACTCTGTCGGTCCGAGAAAGGGCGCAGACTTTGTGTCATGTCCCCTGGTGCAGATCACCCTAGCTACGCCACTCTGACTTTGGTTCAGGGTTATAGCTCAATTCTATGATAGTTCAAGGCTTTGGTTCAGGGTTATAGCTCAATTCTATGATAGTTCAAGGCTTTGGTTCAGGGTTATAGCTCAATTCTATGATAGTTCAAGGCTTTGGTTCAGGGTTATAGCTCAATTCTATGATAGTTCAAGGCTTTGGTTCAGGGTTATAGCTCAATTCTATGATAGTTCAAGGCTTTGGTTCAGGGTTATAGCTCAATTCTATGATAGTTTAAGGCTTTGGTTCAGGGTTATAGCTCAATTCTATGATAGTTCAAGGCTTTGGTTCAGGGTTATAGCTCAATTCTATGATAGTTCAAGGCTTTGGTTCAGGGTTATAGCTCAATTCTATGATAGTTCAATGCTTTGGTTCAGGGTTATAGCTCAATTCTATGATAGTTCAAGGCTTTGGTTCAGGGTTATAGCTCAATTCTATGATAGTTCAATGCTTTGGTTCAGGGTTATAGCTCAATTCTATGATAGTTCAAGGCTTTGTTTCAGGGTTATAGCTCAATTCTATGATAGTTCAATGCTTTGGTTCAGGGTTATAGCTCAATTCTATGATAGTTCAAGGCTTTGGTTCAGGGTTATAGCTCAATTATATGATAGCTCAATGCTTTGGTTCAGGGTTATGGTTCAAGAATCTAGTTCCAATAGAAAATTGTTCGGTTATGAATTTAAGTTAGAAAGAATTCATATGCGGATAGTGTGGCTCACTTAACACTAGACCTAATTGAGGGAGGGAGGGAGGGTGTCGAAAATTAATGGTGCGCTTTTGTTTGTGTTGCTCTGAGGATTTGTAAATTGGTTACACTACCGTTACACTACGAGGCCAACGTTAAAACGTTGTTTTTAGATGTAGGACGAGGGATCATTCCTTAAAATTGCGACTGTTAATCAATGGTCAAGTAGGCCTAGTGTTAAGTGAGCCACACTATCCGCATATGAATTCTTTCTAGCTTAAATTCATAACCGAACAATTTTTAAATGGATGTAGATTCTTCGTTTAATATGAAGCTGTTGTAGACTAAAAGAGAGTGTAACCTACTTTTCAATTAATTGATCACTTTAACAAGTTTTCCAAACTACAGTAATTAGATCTATATTCTATATTCATTATTGTAATAATTATTCGACATTGACAATAAAACTCGATTCAAACATGCCGCCATTCTACTTAGAATTTCGGAAACATGGTCAAACAAAACAACATCAACACAGAAACAAGGTACTCAAAACTGATTGTAGTTTTTCAAGCTATTGAGTTATAGTCATGCCTAATAGAAAGACAAAATAATTTTAAGACCTTTGATACCAATTTTATGTCTGTATTCGTGAATGTGGTGCAATGAAAGAATAAATGAATGTCGTCGTGGTCAATCTTTTTTCATACTTTTTACAGATTTTAGCAAGGGAGACAAAATAAAACCTCACAAATCTGACCTTTTTTTTCTACAAAATCACTAAAAATAACCTATTTCTCAGTAGAAGCTTATGTTATATCTTAAATTGAAAGGCATTTAATGCTCTACAGAGACATACTAAATTGGTACTGTTTCAAAATATCAAAATATTTTACGATTTAAGTTGAAACAAAGTGTTATAGTAAAATGTTAATTTTTTTTAGCCATTTAGGGCTATATTCGCGAAAATTTAATTATGCTTTCATTAATTTGAAGTTTATTTAATACACGAAACTCTTTTAGTAATAAATAATCCAAAATGATTAACAATCATGTACTTGAATGTAAAAGTGTTAGACTCGAGCATTAAACAAAACGCAATGCAAGTTAAATACATTATTTTGTAATACAAAATTTACGGTAACATTTATGAGCGTCTTTAAGAGAATTTTTTTAAAATGTTAACTAAATGTTTAAGATTACCATATTTATTTCAACCACTTATCCTAGTATTAATAATAATTTTAAAAAGCCTCTTTATCCCGAAACTAAAAAAAAATTATTTATTATAATATAAGCTTAAAACTATTCAATGGATTACATATACATATGATTTGATTTGGTTTCTTTATTTTTTTCATTGGTATAAAGATTTATATCTTACTTATTTTCCCTAACAGTAACCAAGAATACTTTTGACGAGCATTCTACTGTATCCTATAGTCCTAGGGGACGTCCATTTATTACGTCAATATTTTTTAGGCAATTATATTCTCCCGCCCCCTTGTAAACAATTAATTGTCAAAGTTGTATAGTCCTCCGAATAAAATTCTGCATACAATTTACCCCGGCGTACCGAAGCCCCCAAACACTAGTTGAGAATTACCCACTCTTCCATTATCAACCCCCTCCCCTAGCACTTTATACTATTTGCCTTTACTGTCCACCTAACCTGTCCTACTGTTCAATATTTTGCCACCCTCACTACGCCACTGATAACGGTAGATTTTTTGCTTATACAATTTCAAAAAAGTATAGACCTACATGAACATTTTAAAATTATGAATCAGATCTCTTATTTATTAAAACAAGTAAAATTTATTAAAATAAACTAAATTTAATATATACGTACAATTTTCGTACATAAAATACATTTTATATTATTAAAATATGATATTGAATAGTTTTTACTTAACTACTAAAGTGATATGATCCTATAGGAGGCCTTTAAATGTAACCTACCAATCGACGTGGCAGACATGTTTTACGGTGCTAAAATCCAATTTCATAGAGCTTATCTTACGCGTTTAGTTCATATTTTTATTTTTCTTGGGATTCTTATAGAAAAATGGGCCAGCTTTAAGATTGTGGTATTACACAGTGTACATTTTTGAGAAATCATACAAAAGCTTATTTTTTTCTTTTTATAACTTGATAAACTATCAAAATTCTGTGCAAAATTACTTAGGAATTAAAGCCATTTATCTCTGTACAATCGTGTGAAAAAAATTTTTTCTAGCATTAAAGGTCGGAGAGCACCAAACGATTTAGTTCGAGAGGGGCAAAAAAAAACGTTCAGATGCGTAAAAAATGAAAGCCAGTTCCTACAAAAACAGACATAGTTAATTATCTTTTAAAGACCACGTTTGTCCATTGGGCTGATGAAGCATAGTTTACAGGTTTCGTTAGGTCATTGTGTGGTCAGCACAATGCCCAAACTAACTCCTTTACATTCCTCCAACTAACCTCAGATACCCATCAGACCTGGATAGACTCAGGGACACCATCCAGAAACGGGGAAAGATCCCGATTAAAAAAGCTTAGAATAAGGCTTCCTTGTCCACATCATACCAGGTCGGGAGATTTAACAACAACGTCAGACAAAATTTATCATGCTAGATCTCCCAGATACCTGCAGAAACACCAACACTTTGATCAACATACTCCAGACTTTGGTCAACGATTGCCTTAGAAACATCCTAAGACAAAATATACTCCAGACTTTGGTCAACGATTGCCTTAGAAACATCCTAAGACAAAATATACTCCAGACTTTGGTCAACGATTGCCTTAGAAACATCCTAAGACAAAATATACTCCAGACTTTGGTCAACGATTGCCTTAGAAACATCCTAAGACAAAATATACTCCAGACTTTGGTCAACGATTGCCTTAGAAACATCCTAAGACAAAATATACTCCAGACTTTGGTCAACGATTGCCTTAGAAACATCCTAAGACAAAATATACTCCAGACTTTGGTCAACGTTTGCCTTAGAAACATCCTAAGACAAAATATACTCCAGACTTTGGTCAACGATTGCCTTAGAAACATCCTAAGACAAAATATACTCCAGACTTTGGTCAACGATTGCCTTAGAAACATCCTAAGACAAAATATACTCCAGACTTTGGTCAACGATTGCCTTAGAAACATCCTAAGACAAAATATACTCCAGACTTTGGTCAACGATTGCCTTAGAAACATCCTAAGACAAAATATAGATTTAAAAAAAACGAAGACTTATGACAGAAAAGGGCGGTCTTCGTAAAAAGGAGAGCTGTCCAGAAGCCCAAGGAGAGTTGTCCAGAAGCCCAAGGAGAGCTGTCCAGAAGCCCAAGGAGAGCTGTCCAGAAGCCCAAGGAGAGCTGTCCAGAAGCCCATCTTACGCGAGCTAAAAAAAAAAAAGAGGAAGTGGAAATGGCTTGGTCACACTCTAAAAAGAGAATCGGGCAACATAGTTCGCCAAGCATTAGAATGGAATCCACCAGGAAGAGAGGCCGGCCAAATACCACATGGGGAAGAAACACTGGACAAAGAACTGAATGAAGCGGGAATGCAGTGGCTAGAGATGAAGAGACTGTCTCAACTTCTCAAGACCGGAAGGATTGGATAAGCATTATCGAGGCCATATGTTTAACTGAGGACTTAAAAGAACTTGATTGATTGATGATAGCGGAAACAACAGAGTTCCATCAGCCAATAGATAGCTCGAGGAAAGGTAGATTCATTAGTCACTTTCCTAGAAAACTAAACTGAAGATATAATGACAAAAAACAATGCAAAGAAACTTCTGCCAATCAAAGACCACATTTAGCAGGTCGTGCGAATAAGAGATTGGGCAGTGTGGCTTGACTTCGAGAGAGCTAAAGCGGTCAAGCCCAATAGTGAAATGGAGATTTAGTGCAGAATATTTTTTTTACCAGAAAAAAAAAGGCGCCTGGATTCGAACGGGCGACATTCAGTGTGGCCACCGTATGCCACAGAAATTTGTCTTTTAAATATGCTAGGCTAGTTGTTAGAACCATTAGCATGAAATAATGTGCGACGATATCTCTTACTTAGGGTCAAAAGCATGAAGTATTTATTTTTTATGTAGTAAATTTCTTATCGATGATATTGCTTGAATTTCTATGCGGTCTTTCATTCGTTCTCTTAATATTATCTGGTGTAATTATGGGCGTCTGTCGGATTTTCCCCCTATAGTGTGAGGGAGGGGGCATGAATATATTATCACTCGGTGTATATTTTTTTCCAGGAAGTATCCGCATTTTAGAATTTATAAAGCCTGTAGACAGTTATTGTTTAAAATCCAAGCTGCTTGGCTGCAATCACCCCATCTCCCGTCCCATCCCATAATTTGACGACGCCCATGGCTCATTGAACTATTAATGGACAAATGAAATACGACGAGCAAATGTTCCAGATGTAAAACGAGGCTTGGCGCTAAAGCATCGCCTGGAATTGTAACACAGGCGTCAATCTGCAGACGACTTCTATTTTTGCGGGCTGTAATTTTGTTGCTGTTTGGTTGTTTTTTGTTTTGTAAACGATACATGCCCACCAGACATTAACTCTAGCGAGCTATATTATAGAACTCTATTAATCACCAAACTCCAAAGTTTATGCTCAAATGACAGAATGTGTTTCTTCTGGACAGCTTACTTCAATTCTGCTCTTGCAAACTGACCAATCGTTAACGTTGCCGTCAACACTGGCGCGAGGACTGATGTATTAATAACCTAGACAGGGCGCTTGCCGTTGACAGGTAAGATTCAAAACATGGCCGCTAACTTTAAACCACTTTGTCGCACTGAGTTCCAGAAAACAAAAGCGTCAAGAGACTAGCAAACACACACATATACGTAAAGGCCTACATGTAGGTCTATAGATTATAGAAATAGACAATAAATTTTATTGATAATATTGAGAATTGTAAACATATTTCGATTAGATTAGCTGGTAGGCCTACAAGACGACTTAGTAATTTATAAGAATATTTTTAGTATTACATACCAACAAATGAACATAGACATTTGTCTGAATACTTGTTATATTATTAATATAATATTTTATAACTATATGCATAATATCTATGCCGAACATTAGCCTGGGGGTCGAAGATATGTAGGCCTATGTATATGTATATATTATTTATATATTATATACATATACAATATATATATATATATATATATATATATATATATATATATATATATATATATATATATAGGCTACATTCCCCGGTGTTGCTGGGATGAAAATTAAATAAGCCTGTATAAGCTACAGATAACAATTTCATAAACTAAAATAAACAGAAATCTATAATGATTTGAAAATAAATATTATTATTTATATATATTTATATTTATATTTATAAATATATAAATATTTATAAATATATATATATATATAAAGAGTCTGTATCACTGATCTATATGCATTGTATGGTAACAATAATATTAATAGTCTAATAAATTGTTTGGCGTTACCAACAAACATAATGTAAGCTAACACGGATCTAATATCTAGGCTAAGAAATATCTTTTATATCTTAATAATCTATTCTATTTTATTATATTGCAATGATCTATTTCTATAGTAGGCTTATTTTCCTATATTACAATATTAATGTTTATGTTTATATGGAGATGGTACCATTAAATAAAATTTTACTATGCCTATTGAAATCATAGGTATTGTAATCTATAGGAATCAGGATTTGTGGAACAGGACTTATAGATGCAAGCGTGTGGGTTGCGCATTTATGAAATAATACGCATAGAAATGTGACATAAAAATGTGTGATATGTATAGTGCTTGCGTGTATGTGTGTGTGAGTGTTAGTTTTCACTAGGTCCACGTTGTCATGCAAAATGGCGTAGTTGTCAGCCGAGACTTCTAAAAACTAAACATTGGCACCGTGTCATTATCTATTTGTCAATTCATGTAATAATTATCGTTTAGTTCGTCGAGTCTGCGAACATTTTACATGCGATAAACAGAATATTGCCAATTCATATCAATGTAGCTTTTTTCAGATATATGCTTTCTGCATTTAATCATAGTAATAAAATAAAATATATTAAAGTAATAAGTCCATATTGTTTTTAGACGTGACCTAATTTGGATATATATATATACACTCAATATTAGAATAAGTCCACTACGAATGTAATAATAACTGTGACAATATAAAGCAATATACAAAGAAGTAGGCCCATAACTAAATTATCTCCCAATAGCTTTACGTGAATTTGTAATAAAAGATACAGTCGTTTATTTATTGTTATTGAACTCCTGAAAGTTTTGAAGACAAAAATACTCTTTCATTTTGCATCTTGTAACAAGTTTTCTTTAATATTTGACAGGGTCAGAAAAAAATATTACATCGAATTCTTTCCGTGGTTGGAATATAGTCTTGAATTTTGATCAGAGTTTGAATTGATGTAGGCCTAAAGTTGTTGGTTCTCTTGACTAGTTCGGTTAACCCATTCGATGGCCGAACGACATTCGGAAGGAAAGGAAATGCAAATAAATTTAACCTAGCCAATAATTTACTAAATATATATATTAAAAATATTTCTTTGTATTTTTGTAGATAATGATTGTGTTGTATTAATGGGCCGTATTGCTGCTGAGAGTTAACACCCTTGCCCCTTATACAAGTCAATCTTTTATGACTGACTTGTAATTTACAAGTCAGTCATAAAAGATTGACTTGTATAAGGGGCAAGGGTGTTAACTCTCAGCAGCAATACGGCCCATTCTAGTCTGCTTTTAATCTTCCTTCCTATGTATCCTATTTCAATTTACTAATTTTACTAATAATATTGCAACTATTAGTTTATCGCACTAAATCACTTGGTAGTCCAGCGATAAGATTTCTAATGATAGCGTCGATAACATGATACAGTAAGCTCCTTATATTTGATGGTAATTACGATATAACATGATGCAGTAAGCTCCTTATATTTGATGGTAATTACGATATAACATGATGCAGTAAGCTCCTTATATTTGATGGTAATTACGATATAACATGATGCAGTAAGCTCCTTATATTTGATGGTAATTACGATATAACATGAAGCAGTAAGCTCCTTATATTTGCTGGTAATTACGATATAACATGATGCAGTAAGCTCCTTATATTTGATGGTAATTACGATATAACATGATGCAGTAAGCTCCTTATATTTGATGGTAATTACGATTTACCTTTCGTGTAACGTAGACCATAAAGATTTATTTGATTTTGGCAAAAAAGAAAATTTTCAATAAAACTCTCTACCGCTGAGCGCCGTTGTGCAGGAAATCTGAAGACTCTTTCACTTAGCAAATTTCTACACTTAATTTGCTTTTTTTTTTATAATCTTAATTAATCTACTCATTTGTACAATGTGTCCACATGGTTAGTGGAAATATGTGCGCACAGTGTGATTTGGGTGATTGTTTTACTTGTTTCGATAAGTACAGAGGCAATGTTGTGTTCCCGCCAACCATTTTATTAATACTATAGAGTCTATAGATTTCACGTATCTGTTCCTGCCAACCATTATATTTGTACTATAGAGTCTATAGGTAGCAAGTATCTGTTCCTGCCAACCATTATATTTGTACTATAGAGTCTATAGGTAGCAAGTATCTGTTCCTGCCAACCATTATATTTGTACTATAGAGTCTATAGGTAGCAAGTATCTGTTCCTGCCAACCATTATATTTGTACTATAGAGTCTATAGGTAGCAAGTATCTGTTCCTGCCAACCATTATATTTGTACTATAGAGTCTATAGGTAGCAAGTATCTGTTCCTGCCAACCATTATATTTGTACTATAGAGTCTGTAGGTAGCAAGTATCTGTTCCTGCCAACCATTATATTTGTACTATAGAGTCTATAGGTAGCAAGTATCTGTTCCTGCCAACCATTATATTTGTACTATAGAGTCTATAGGTAGCAAGTATCTGTTCCTGCCAACCATTATATTTGTACTATAGAGTCTATAGGTAGCAAGTATCTGTTCCTGCCAACCATTTTATTTGTACTATAGAGTCTATAGGTAGCAAGTATCTGTTCCTGCCAACCATTATATTTATACTATAGAGTCTATAGGTAGCAAGTATCTGTTCCTGCCAACCATTATATTTATACTATAGAGTCTATAGGTAGCAAGTATCTGTTCCTGCCAACCATTATATTTATAATATAGAGTCTATAGGTAGCAAGTATCTGTTCCTGCCAACCATTTTATTTATACTATAGAGTCTATAGGTAGCAAGTATCTGTTCCTGCCAACCATTATATTTATACTATAGAGTCTATAGGTAGCAAGTATCTGTTGCTGCCAACCATTATATTTATACTATAGAGTCTATAGGTAGCAAGTATCTGTTCCTGCCAACCATTATATTAATACTATAGAGTCTATAGGTAGCAAGTATCTGTTCCTGCCAACCATTTTATTTATACTATAGAGTCTATAGGTAGCAAGTATCTGTTCCTGCCAACCATTATATTTATACTATAGAGTCTATAGGTAGCAAGTATCTGTTCCTGCCAACCATTATATTTATACTATAGAGTCTATAGGTAGCAAGTATCTGTTCCTGCCAACCATTATATTTATACTATAGAGTCTATAGGTAGCAAGTATCTGTTCCTGCCAACCATTATATTTATACTATAGAGTCTATAGGTAGCAAGTATCTGTTGCTGCCAACCATTATATTTATACTATAGAGTCTATAGGTAGCAAGTATCTGTTCCTGCCAACCATTTTATTTATACTATAGAGTCTATAGACTACACGTAACTGTTCCCTCCAGCCATGATATTTATACTATAAAGTCTATAGGTTGCCAGTATCTTTTCTCTCCAACCATTTTATTTATACTATAGAGTTTATAGGTTACAGTTGCAGTTTTATTTTAAATACTATTCTAATGAGCTTCAATTACCAGACGAGACGCACATGACACGCTGCGATGCAGTTGATGTAAACATCTGGTTTAGTTCATTGTGTTGCTTTTGTTGGTTCTGTTTGTGTTGTTGTGGTTTGTTTATTGGCAGTTTGATGCAGAACTGTTGCAGATTTTGGTGAAGTGCGAATGCAAGAATATAAACATTTGTAAACATGTATTTGTCTATTTGTGTCCTGGCCCCAATGGGACTCTTGAAATAACCGCAGGCCGTTAACAGCCTCCATGTAGAAGAGGATAAACAAACACAAACGGTTAAAGCGCCCGTGCTAATCCTCGCATTCGGCGCCCACACACAGAAATCATTTAGATCCGCCTTCTCAATTAGTCCATCGTACCGGTATATCCGACTTGTATTGACTCTTCCTTATTGAGAGGAGATAACAGTCGGAAGTTGTGTGCGTAACGAATTTCAAAGATTTATCAATGCTTTCTCTCGGGCCTCATTCTCTTTTAAAGCTGTTTTTTGTTTACATAAAGTAATTATAGGTAATCTTTAACTGAAACATATCTATCCATAGACATATTACCTTCATGACAACTACGTATTTTTTTTAAAGAAAAATCAATTTTACATCAATTAAATCTAAAATTAAACTCGTTTAATTCATTTATTTCACTTAGTGACCAGATTTCTATAAGCCAATACATGAGATTACTGGACCCTTATTTTTAAAAAAAAATAGTTTTTGTTGCATTTATATTTAGGTCATCCACAAATGGTGTCAGAGATTTCGAAATCCTTTAACACCCACTCACCTTTATCTCACTTTTTTTTGTTAATTTTCGAAAACATGTCACACACAGAAACATAAAACTACAACAGAGAAATTTATACTTAAATAGTTATAACTTACATGTTTATTTTGGTGTTGTTTGTGTTGTTTTTTTAAGCATCTAAATCTATATTTCTAGAAGTTTTTTGTTTTGTTTTTCTTAAATTAAACTTAGATAGCTAACTCTGTAAGACCTAGACACTAGGCTATATTACTCAAACCTCTAATTTCATGGACTACTGTCAATATATTTATCATGCTGTGTTTTTTCTTTACTCAGGTCTGACAGACTGTTAGGTTATAGATCTAACAAGCTTTGTTTATACATAATTTATAAAAAAAATACATGCATAGAAAATTTAGTCTTTTTTAAAGATTTATTTTTCATTTCATTGTTTGAGCCAAAGAAAAAGGTTTTACTGATTAACAAAAAAAAGTTATATATATTGTAAGATCTTTTTTTAAAAGTATTCCTTATCAAAAGTAGCTTAATACTTGAATATTAATGGTCCCGTTGAGTAAGAATTAATCGCTAAATATCAATGGGCTAATCATGTAGTAAAACTATAGAGTCAATTAATTATAAAATCGAAATTCAATGAATTAACAACATCATCATCTAATGACTGGTCATATACAGGCTGAAGCCACACATGTTCAGCAAACTACAAATTGGAACACGGGAAATGTGCCCCAGCTCCCGAAAATGCGGACCATGCCCCCGGTACCAATCTAACCAGTCAGCCATACGGCCCCAGGAAGCTACGTTCAATGACAAACTGTATGGTGGACTGCAGCAACTGATAGCCACAGTGCAGCTTATCACAAAGATTGGACTTGCTGTCTAAATCCTCCAAAGTATAAATAACACTTGTAAACGAAGAAGAATGAATTAACATTTGAAGGTTTCAATCCACAACCATACAACACTAACCAATGAACCACGGGAAAATATTCACACATAAAACATGTCTAGGTTCCGTTTAACCCTTCCCGTACCGACCTACTTCTATCTATGCTGCCCTCAGTTCCGCTATATAGGCGCCCGGGACTATAAGGGTTAATGGAACCCACTGTTTTGTTTGATTTGATTACTATAACAAAATGTGGATTCCAAGAAAATGTATTATTTATTATTACTCCTAAGTCCTTTACATTTTTAGTTTAGATTAGATCTAGTTTCTTTTCGTGAATGAAGTAGTTTGTATTTATTTGTTTCTTTTTCTTTGACACTCTTAGCAGATGGAATTTTGCTCCATTTAAATTCCCATTTTTGTAATTCATCTAGATCTTTTCGTGTCCTTATAGTGTTTACTTAAAATTAGGGCGCTCTCCTTGTTTGTTTGTTTGTTTGTTGTTCTAAGCATTCCAATTATTTACACGGACCGTAAAGTCCATGCAACTGCAATTATACAACTGGAACAATATGAACAATATTTTATTTGCCACATAGTGCATAAATAAAGTGAAAGATTTAACATATCTCGGTTTGGGATTTCGCAACTAAGAACTAAGTCACTCGTCTATTTAAACAAAAATAGACAAACACAAACACTGTAATACTATTTATTTATAGGAAGGGAAATAATGATTGTACATGTAATAAGTGACATGTGGAAATATCTGCGTACTTGCTCGCATACATGTTGTAATTTTTTTTTAAAGGGGGGGGGGGGGGGGTCATAATGACGTGTTCACCAATTACTCAATGAATCAGCTTGACTCACTAGTCTATATTGAAAAAAAAAAAAAAAAAAAAAAAAAAAAAAAAAAAAAAATATTTGAAAAAACAACACACACACAAAAACTATTCCAAACTTTAAATTAATGCACTGGCCTATATAGCCTAGCTAACTACTGCCCCCTTAAAAAAAACAATGCTTCTAAATAATGAGTTGAAACAAAAATGTTTATTTCTGTTGGCCTACATTGAAACGTGCGATGTTGCTCGAGTTATTAATAGTAACTTACGAGCTGTGTTGTGCTGTTGGCCAAATGTATGGGCGCTTGAGTTTCTTCACACTTTAAAATATATATATGATTCAGTAATTTGGAATTTTAAATAAAACAAAAAAAATATATTTTCGTAGACACATATATTATATTCTCTATGTAATATTAAAAGTATTGTGAGGGGGAAAGGTGATTCAAACAAAGGTCCATTTCATTCCCAAACCAAACCCTATTGTTTCCCATATTGGTATTTCTAAACTAGGCATGACTGATGGTATTGACAAACTAATCAAAATACATGTCACCTATACACATAATACATAGTATTTCTAAATTATACATAATACATGGTGTTTATAAACTAGTCATAATAGGAATACATAATACATCTAAACTAGTCATAATAGGTCTACAAAATATTTCGAAACTATACATAATAGGTCAACATAATATTTCTAAAAGAGACATAATAGGTCTACAAAATATTTCTAAACTAGTCATAATAGGCTACATAATATTTCTAAACTAGTCATAATAGGTCTACAAAATATTTCTAAACTAGTCATAATAGGCATACATAATATTTCTAAACTAGTCATAATAGGCTACATAATATTTCTAAACTAGTCATAATAGGCTACATAATATTTCTAAACTAGTCATAGTAGGTCTACAAAATATTTCTAAACTAGACATAATAGGCTACATAATATTTCTAAACTAGACATAAAAGAAATACAATATATCTCTAAATAACTAGACATAATAAGCCAACAAAATATTTCTATATATAATAGAATTACAAATCCTTTCTAAACTAGACATAATCCTAAAAAATATTTCTAAACTAGACATGATAAGCCTACATATTATTTCTAAAATAGACAAGATACATTGAAGGCCTAAAAACCCAAACATTATTTAATAGATAGGCCTATTACCCAAACCAGACGTAATACATTTTATTATCCAAACTAGACATAATTTATAGTAATACGTACTCAAACTAAACATAATACATTTAATACATGGTATTTGAAACAGAATACACCCAAACCTACGGTAGGCTATACTAAACATTAACTATAATTCTTCGGTTTTGTCCTTCCCTAACGCGAACTCCATAATGTATTGTCTTTAAGTAAGTTTCTATTTTTAGCCTACGTAAAAAATAAATAATTAGACCTATGTGTAATTAAAATTTCTCAAGGTCACCAAAAGTTTGTGGTCATGCGACACGCTGTTTGTCAGTTAGCTTTTCCTAAGTGGCATCTGTCACCGTGTGCATGCCTATAGTGGGGGCAGTTATGACGTAACATGGCTGTGACGTGCAATCTATAAGACGTCGTTTGTTTTGTTTTTAAATCCGTTCTCAACCCACCTGCTTCGTCAGATAATTATCGTATTTATTTATCGTATATCCTGTTTAGTGCGCATGTTTTGTGCCCTACATCTACAGCTGACGCCTACATCATCATAGATGACGTCGTATAGCCGTCAAAAGGGAATGAATGAAAGGATTTATAGAACAAATATTTGTTCCTTATTTTAACCTCAAGAAACAAGCAACGAATCAAAAAGTAGTGAGCACGAGATTAAAATTGTCTTGGTTAAACCATTGATAAAATTACGAGGTTACAAGAGGATGGCGGGAGATGGGGGCCGGGGCGGAGGAGGGTCTTTGTCGTTTCTTATCGTAGCTAGTCCCAGTTGAATCTTTTTGCAAATTTGTAACGGTGAACTGTGCATATGGCTAGTTGGCCTTCACAATGACAATATCTGAGTTATATGACGAGGGAGGAAAGGGGTGTTGCTTCTTCTTTACAAAATTTATTCAAGCCGACGATATTCCCAAAAGGTTTTAACCTTTATGCACTAAAGCAAGTTCGAATTCTGTTAGTGCAAATAAGTGAGTTTCTATCTTCCTTTTTCTCTATCATGAAGAGTAATATATATATATATATATATATATATAATTATTTACATACATACATAGAGAGTAAGAGAGAGAGAGGGGGGGGGGGTAGATACAAAGATAAAGAAAGAAATAGATGGTTATATATAGATAGTTAAATATATATATATATAATATATATATATATATATATATATATATATATATATAGAGAGAGAGAGAGAGAGAGAGAGAGAGAGAGAGATAAAGAGAGATAGAGAGAGAGCTGGACTACACACTAAATCACTAAACCCATGATACAGTAGCGCAAATTGCATTCCTTCCATCTGCTGTTGTTATTGCAAGACAAAAACAGGACATCTTGTCACAAGCTAAAAATACACACATGGTAATGCACCATAAATGGCAAAGCCGATTGCAATGGCTTGACCACACGTGGCTTATAGATACGGAATAGATGCTATCAAACTCCAGAGCATAGTATGTACATGGACTTTCCATTTAGGAACCACGGACACAGGGAGGCTCATTCTACGCTTAGAAGACCTTCACGAGCTGAACATGAAAGTCACAGTCGAAATTGTTTTCGTAGAAGATTGCCACGAAACCGAGGCACCCCCTTTGGCGCCGGGCTGCTGTGCACTAGTATTAGAGGGCGTTCGAGCAGTCAACGATAGGGCAGTAAAAGAAAGACAACAATGATTGTCATAGGGAAGTCTACGGGCCTTCGTATGCTTTGGTTGAACATGGGGTAACCATTCAAACTAACGGCTTCACGACCACAACAAGCCATCGCTTTTGTCCTTTGACAAAATAAAACAACCCTAAAAACAATTTTGTTTTGATAAAGTCTAGATCGGCAACCTAAGGCACGCGTGCCAGACTTGGCATGCTGAACCATTTTCAATGGCACACACAAGACTCCACAAAAAGATAATTAGAGTCTCTTCTACTAGAAAAGAGTGGGTTGACGTTTTAGGCTGTTGGCACGCGGAATGAATATAGAAATCCTACTTTGCCACACTATAATTAAAAGGTTGCAATCCCTACTAGAGTCTAAACCCTTTATATGCATTTGTTATATGCTGTGGCGTGCTGGTCTAAGATTCTGTCACCGAGCCTGCAATTAGCCTAGGCTATCAGTGCAGACTTAGTGGATAACTCAGCAGGTACACAGGGTGATGGGGAGGGGTGATTTAGGCAGGTTTTCTAGGTGGTATGTGGTCCCGAAGTGCAGATGATTCCTAGGTGATTCTAAGACAAATTTATATCCAGGTTTCGTTTGGCTCGTTAATACGTAGGTTGAGTTAAACTGTTGACTAATTGACACTGTCACTGGTCGTCACACAAACAGGTATTCTATCAATCGATAAGCAAGGCGTATTGTAACAACGAATATTTTATTCACGTGAAAGTCCGTATTCAATCATTGATGACATGAGCACATAATTCATACAATCCAAATACAAGTGATAAAGAGTGTACATTTAATCATAGGCTTAAACTATATGTAGCAGATAGTCCTAACAAGGACTCTACAACAGACTATAGCACCGCTAGGTGCTATTGGAGCTCGGGGCATCCAACCCTCGAGACTCCTTAAGCCAGACTGACCTAAAACTAACTTACATTTACATTACATGTTAAACAACAAGTTAGGTTGCAACTCCCCACGTGATTGTAATGAGGGGGGAGGGGCAAGGGTAAGATTGACCAGTAGATAGCGTATCCGATTGGTCAACATGTCTCTTCAATTCAACATTTGATTGATTGGCATGTGAAAATAAGTACCAAACGGTAGTGGGGAGGGGGTGCGGGGGGGGGGGGGAGAAGACGCGGCGGTAGGGAAACTTCGAAGGCCCTGTGTTGTTGGTCAGAGTTTTCTCTCTTGTCCGTCGGGGTCCTGCATCAAAGATTCCAAGTTCCCTATTCTCTGACCAGGGGAAGAACCGTCATTGAGATGTGAATTTCCTGTGATCTGGTCAAAGAGACTGTGGGGGGGGGGGGGGGGATTAGCTTGGTTGCGTCAGGTATGACCCTGGCCTTGTTCCGAGGGCATGGGGCGGGGAGGGGGGGGGGAACACACACGTGCTACAACATTTATAATGTACATGAATGGGAACTAATATCAATGACTAATCGTATAACAATAAGTAATATACTGATAAGCATGCAGAACGTATACATATATGTAAATAAAATTCAATGCAAGCTAAATACTTTAATCTTAAATATTATAGGAGATAGAAAGGAAAGACACATTCTTACTCCAATCAGACATTCAATAGTGGCACATAGTGTCAGTGGTTTGTACGTACATATGAGATGATTATAGTATCTTATAAGAGCGGATTACATCTAAGACCTTCCTTAGTTGAGTGTGACGTTAATCTTCTCCCCAAAACGCCACACCTGCCCCGCCATGTTTTAAAGCTTTCATATAATGAAAGATTTGACCCATTAGAGGTAGGCCTACTGCACTTACTATTTACACTATGAGACTTCTGGACCATCGAAGCGAAGCGGGTGGTCGTCGCTATGGGGAAGAGGGGGGAGGTCGAGACAAGGCGGTAAGGGGTGACGGGCGAATTTTTACGTTTTTCTCTTGAGGGCGGAGGAGAAAGGCATGCTTTAGCGTTTCTTACAGTACTTTAAATCTATTCCGGCATAATGCTTAGTCTAGGTTCGTCCCCTTTATTTGCAAGTTATTGACACGGTTTATTCATTTTATCGTTTGTCTGTGACTGTCTTAGGTCCTTACTTTTCATATATTGATAGGCACTAGCTAAGAAATCTATTTATTTCATGCTTTCTATGTGCTATAAATGCGGGATTCACTTAATTGACCTCGGCAGTAGTTTCTACGGAATCTGGAGGAATTCCGTGACGGGATGCCAGAACTGGTTGATAGGGATCGAATTGTTGATCGAACTATCAGGTCCACCAGTTCACTCCCTGCCTCGCGCTAAAGCGGACAGGTGAGGGGATCTGGCTCACACGTAAATATCAGGGGATCTATGACGGAGTCATAGAGGGTGGGGCAGCGGAGTCCTTTGCTTAACGTATTGGTACATGCATTATTGGCCTAGTGAACATTCTTCAGGGGGGGGGGGGGCGGCGGCGGGCGTTGTGTGGGCGCGTGCAGCTGACCCCAACACAAGCCTAAACACTAGTGTTTCTGATCACGTGGATTCTGATTTCTCACGCGCGAGTGACTTCTAGTGGGGGGGGGGGGGGCGGAGTAAGGCGGTAGTCAAGTCACCTCTGGCGCGATAGGCCAGGAAATTGTATCAATGTTGTCGTTCGTTTGCAATTATTGGGCCCTGGAGCTAAAACACGGACATAGCTTCACTTTAATTGTTACACTATTCGCTTCTCTTCTTTTCTCAAGCATTACATTTCTCATTGTTTAACAGTTCAATACAGTTTATCGGCTGGGAGAGAAGTGTGGGGGGGGGGGGGGGCGAGTTACGGCCCTTACACGCGTCATGTCTCGCTGACCAGATGCCCAGGGCAGATTTAGTTTTACCTGGCGTCGGGGGGGGGGGGGGGGGCTGGCAGTGGGGCGTCAATTACTTTGGCTACTGTAAAGATTAAATCGTTTTCCTTTCTCTATTCCCGTTTTATAAATTTGTAAAATCGGTAAAGAAGCAATTATTTAATTCGCTACCAATAATATCTCGGTACGTACATTTGACCAACTCACATATATGCCACTCACCGTTTTATTTATACACATTCATTTTCTTTCACGCTAGACCGCGGGGTCTTGAATCTTGACGTCAGAGTGGTCTGGCACATCAGATGACATCGGATGACATCAGTTGTGTAGCGCTTTTAGAACAGTCAATGGGCCCGTAGGCAGTCTTAAAATCTAACACATTTATTATCCAACGCGTTGTGTAAGGAACACAGTTCATCAAAAGTTAATATATACACATGGTAATCCGATAACAGTTCGTATACTCCAATCTAAAGGCAATAATGTCAGCTTTCGGGAAACGTACTGCTGATGACAGTTTAATCCAGTGCGAACGTGGCTGTAAGTATCCAAGAATTATAGCTGAATGGCCGAACATATGTAATGTTGAAGATTGCAGGCTGGATTGCGGCCCGGTGGGCGCGAATATTTTCAGTGTTTCTCAGGGCGGGTACTGGTTCACAGTATTTGGCGGACATAGTTATGCGATCTGGCAAATAATTTCGTTACGCATGAGCTAATCTCAAGCAGAAATGTCGATATGCCTATTGACTATCGGCATTCGGCAAGCATATATAGTGTACAGAGTTGTACAGGAGCTAATCCGAGCAGGAAACGACTTTGTTATTGGTGGCGCTCTGGCCGACATCTAACATAATAGAGCAAGTTATCCAAACACGAGTGGCGATTTTGTTATTGTGGCGTGAAGCCGACAAATAAACGTAATACAGCAAATAATCCGAACAGGCAAGGCGATATATTTCAAGCGTATAGCATTGGCAGAAACAAGAGTTGACGTATAATTCTACGATGATAGATGAGTGTTTGCAGTGGAGTCAAATAACACAGTTCGCTCACCTGATGAAACCTTAAGCCCCCAGTCTTTCATCACGTGAAGAATATCATAGCACAGAGTTCAATGTTGAGCGTGAGTACTTATCCATGTACGTCAAGCAAAACTAATTCCGGCACGAGCCCACAGGTGTGGCGTGCTGGTCTAAGATTCTGTCACCGAGCCTGCAATTAGCCTAGGCTATCAGTGCAGACTTAGTGGATAACTCAGCAGGTACACAGGGTGATGGGGAGGGGTGATTTAGGCAGGTTTTCTAGGTGGTATGTGGTCCCGAAGTGCAGATGATTCCTAGGTGATTCTAAGACAAATTTATATCCAGGTTTCGTTTGGCTCGTTAATACGTAGGTTGAGTTAAACTGTTGACTAATTGACACTGTCACTGGTCGTCACACAAACAGGTATTCTATCAATCGATAAGCAAGGCGTATTGTAACAACGAATATTTTATTCACGTGAAAGTCCGTATTCAATCATTGATGACATGAGCACATAATTCATACAATCCAAATACAAGTGATAAAGAGTGTACATTTAATCATAGGCTTAAACTATATGTAGCAGATAGTCCTAACAAGGACTCTACAACAGACTATAGCACCGCTAGGTGCTATTGGAGCTCGGGGCATCCAACCCTCGAGACTCCTTAAGCCAGACTGACCTAAAACTAACTTACATTTACATTACATGTTAAACAACAAGTTAGGTTGCAACTCCCCACGTGATTGTAATGAGGGGGGAGGGGCAAGGGTAAGATTGACCAGTAGATAGCGTATCCGATTGGTCAACATGTCTCTTCAATTCAACATTTGATTGATTGGCATGTGAAAATAAGTACCAAACGGTAGTGGGGAGGGGGTGCGGGGGGGGGGGGAGAAGACGCGGCGGTAGGGAAACTTCGAAGGCCCTGTGTTGTTGGTCAGAGTTTTCTCTCTTGTCCGTCGGGGTCCTGCATCAAAGATTCCAAGTTCCCTATTCTCTGACCAGGGGAAGAACCGTCATTGAGATGTGAATTTCCTGTGATCTGGTCAAAGAGACTGTGGGGGGGGGGGGGGGGGGATTAGCTTGGTTGCGTCAGGTATGACCCTGGCCTTGTTCCGAGGGCATGGGGCGGGGAGGGGGGGGGGAACACACACGTGCTACAACATTTATAATGTACATGAATGGGAACTAATATCAATGACTAATCGTATAACAATAAGTAATATACTGATAAGCATGCAGAACGTATACATATATGTAAATAAAATTCAATGCAAGCTAAATACTTTAATCTTAAATATTATAGGAGATAGAAAGGAAAGACACATTCTTACTCCAATCAGACATTCAATAGTGGCACATAGTGTCAGTGGTTTGTACGTACATATGAGATGATTATAGTATCTTATAAGAGCGGATTACATCTAAGACCTTCCTTAGTTGAGTGTGACGTTAATCTTCTCCCCAAAACGCCACATATGCCTTAGTCTTCCGAAGGTTTGGTCTTGATTACTCACAAAGGAAGAAACACACAAAAAGCTAAGTTAATAGGGCAAATCACCACGGTATATATATAGTCCAGTGAAGGAAAGTGACAAACTATATATGTCAGTCATCAGCGCGTCAGCGTTCAATAAGGATTTCAAAATGCGCACCTTAAAGTGTAAGGGAAAAAGACAACAACAGTCAATTGGTCGGAAAATTTGAGATAATATGTTGTCGAATGAAACACGTCTATGGGCAAAGTTTCAGCTTGTAAGCTTGTCGAAATGTGGGTCAATTAGCCTTCCAGAGATCAGGTCGTATATATAGAAAAAAAAAGTTTTTCGAAGCTAATATATATTTAAAGATTTAAAAATGAAACCTCACAAGGTGAGACTAAAAACAAGATCAACTTGGACTAGTCGAACGACTGTACGAAAAATCAAGCTGAGATTAGGTGGTCGATGGTCAGACTGAATATGTGTAGTTCTCGTTAATCAAAGTACATATGAGCATCCGAGGGCATTTTATTTTCCAAGGGCGGAGCATGTCTATATATGCATACCGAAACTCTATGTAAAAGCAGAAAGAAACTTTTTTTCAATAGTGTTCAAAACATGTAGTAGGAAAAAATCCCTATTAGGTGGGGGGGGGGGGGGGGATTAAAGATTTGACTACTATTCTATAAAATGTTGAATTGCATTGTTCTAATTGAAAGTGAAATAATTCGACACATCAGCCTGCCCTTGACTAAAATATTGTTTATTATGAATGATAGAGCGATTGCAATCACGTGACAAAAAGCGCGTGCTGTTTGTTTACTTTGTCTAGTGGTGATAAATGGCAGCCGTATTACTATAGCCGTAAGAGGGTTTTATTTTTAAATGTGATCATTTCAAAAATATAACGTAAAACATATATAAAACACTGTCAAGCGATGTAAATTAACATTCAAAGCTAAATTTAAACCATTAAAAATCAATGGAAAAGGTTCCGTAATTGCCGAATATTTAATTGAAGATGTCGATTGTCAAATGTTAGCCTATAAACTTACTATCTAAAAGTAAAGCATAAAGCAAAATGTAGACTGCAATGTTTCAAAAAAGCTATTGAAAAACTTTAAAAGCCTAAAATCTTGGTTATTTTGTGGATGGACTACTAAGGACTAGTATCACAGTTAAATATCAAGATTTATGGAAACTAATTCCTTATATTTTGGGTTTAAAATACACATGGTAAATAACAATGTTTATTCCCCATTTAATGCCATTATCGCCAAGATGGCCGCTATTTACACAAGTACGTCACTAAAAAACCTAAGCCACGCCTATTGCAATCGCTCTATTGTGTGTTTTTATGTTCTTGTAATCATGTCAAAACAGCGCACTGAGCATGCTATTATAGCATGGATAGTTGCGCTATAGAAATATTCATTATTATTATGAAACTCAATATTCTCTCTATCTGGCGGACATGGTAAGAAACGCCAACGTTCGACCCCCCTCCCCCCTCCTCCCGTAACATGTATTAGATTACATCTTAACCCTTACAGTCCCGGCCGCGTATATAGCGGAACTGAAGGCAGCATAGATAAAAGTAGGTCGGTACGGGAAGGGTTAAGCACCACGTTTGTGAGTATTGCATCATCTACTCACTATACGATTACAGGTATTGGTTCACAAGCATGCTCACACACTCAATCTATCACACACTTACAATCGTATTCACCCTCGCGCGTGGCTGCTATTAGTGCGAGGTGAGAAATTATGTGATATATATAATAAATATATATATTGAGCAACACCACCTTTATAAAAAAATAAAGTATTATTTACAATAGTGTTTCTTAGATACTGATTATGGGAAGCCATGAAAAGGCTAGGTCTTCATGCCACGTTACAAGGTTGTTCTTTTTTTCTGTGTTCTGTATAACCCTTATGAAAAATATTGAAATTTTAGGAATGAAAAAGTTGAAGTACTGGTCGAACGTGTAGAACTAAACAAGGCAAGCTATGGTCAGAGGATATTCGTAAATCCAGATTAGTAAGGCATAAAGCCAATTCAAGATAAATCAAAACATCTGCGGATCAAAATATTGGTTTTTCAATGTAGCCCGAAATACTGTACACTTATATTATAGACAGATCGCTAGGTAGTTCGATAGATAGATAGATGATTTGATGGATGGATGGATGAGTGGGTGGATAGAGGTAGATTGAAACATAAATAGATGGATCATCATCATCATCATCTGTCCTTTGGGTTCCTTGTGGAACATAGGGCCTCTGTCGAAGCACGCCACTCTTCACGGTCTCTTGCTAGTCGCTTCAATTCTTTCCAGTTCCATCGGTTTCATCCAGTATGCTTCGTCTCCATGTTCGCTTGGGTCTTCCTCTATGCGTTTACCCTGGGGATTCCACTCTCAGGCCTGTCTAGCTCTGTTGTTGTTATCTTTCCTGAGAGTGTTCAATCCATCTCCACTTCCTTTCCATGATTTGTTGTTCTACTGTTCTTTGTCCACACCTCTCCCACAGCTTGGAGTTTTCTACCTTGTCGAACCATTTTATTTTGAGTATATTTCTTAGGCATCTGTTAACAAAGGTCTGGAGTCTATTTTTAGTTAACTCTGTCCTTTGCCATGTTTTGGACTCATAAAGTAGGACCGTTTTAATGTTTGTGTTAAAGATCCTTACTTTAGTTTTGACAGAGATGTATGTAGATCTCCAGACCTGTTTCAAGTTGGCAAAGGCTTGTCGCGCCAAATTTATTCGACGTTCGATGTCCTCGTCTGCTCCTCCTGATGCACTGACCACACTTCCAAGGTATACAAAGTGATTCACTTGGTCTAAGCTTTGGTTTTCTACTTGTATGTCGCCATCTTGTTAGTAGTTTATTTTCAATAATTTGGTTTTTTGGTGGTTTATACTGAGCCCTACTCTTTTTCCAGTCTCACTCAAAGCTGTGGTCTTCTCTTGCATATCCTGTAATCTGTGGGACAGAATGGCCAGGTCATCTGCAAACTCTAAGTCTTCTAGTTTTTGCATTAGGGTCCATTGTATTCCTTTTCCTGAGTTAGCATAAGCTTCTTTTGTGACCCAGTCTAGTACTAGAAGGAACAGAAGTGGTGAAAGGAGACATCCTTGCTTGACTCCAGTTGTAACATGGAATTCATCTGACATCTTACCATTATGTACTATTTGGCAGGTAAAGTTTTCATAGAGACTTTGATGATGGCTATTATTTTATTAGGTATTCCATAGTGCCTCATGATTGACCATATTGTCAAATAATAATGTCAAAAATAGATGAATAGTATGTATATATATATATATAAATATATATATATACAAGCTACATTGCCCGGCGTTGCCCGGGTGAAAAAAAAAGGACTGTCTGGGGTGCAGATAACAAATTTATAAACTACACTTACTGAATACTTTTAGGAAAGTAAATAAATATTGTAATAGGGTAAAAAAAATAGTCAAATATTTTTATTTAACAAAATCTATATTGCCTATAGATTTACAATGTCTTTTGTTTTTAAAAGTTTGAAAAATAAATTGTCAAAAAAAAAAGTATAGTCTAACTGGAGAATCGAACCCTGCCATGGTCGCCCGTATAGCAGTCCACTACGTTTACCACTGAGCTATCGAAGACACATGACCGATGTGAAAAATTATTAGACGGTATATTGGGCTAGGCCTAGATAGGTCAGTGACACACGTGTTTTCAAATTGACCAATGGGGATCCTCGCGGGGCTTAACACTGTCTTTTTATATATATAGATAATATACATATAGGCCTAAATATATATAATATGTATATATACAGCTGTATATATGGTTGGTTAAATATATAGAATAACACGAATGAACTATTTCTGTTACTTTATAATGTAGGCTATAACATTCTAAATTACGTGAGAAACTGAAATATATAATATAATCTACATTGAAAACACACACACGTTCATTGTGAGAATACGATTTGTTCTTATAATAAGACAGTTTCATCAAGATATTATTATCATAAAGAAGCCTTTAATACCTCATATACTTTCTTTCAAGGAATAAAAATAAAACCTATGACGTAATACTGTTGTTATTTTCCTCTTGTAATGTTTCAATCAATTTACAAGAATAGTTCTGCGTTGTACCGTTTCTACTGCTGTATCGCTTTTTCGTCGGCAGAGATTCGTCGTGATTTGTTTCCCTTTGACATTTTGTGACGACATTTTCAAATACGAGCAGCGTAGAAGTTTATATTTTCTAATAGCTATATGAGACATTAATGGCTTTTTTTTATTGTACAATAAAACTAGTGGCGTTCGGTGTAAAGAGTTTGCTATGTACATTATGTATACATATGATGATGTTGTTTTGTTTTTAAAATATATGTAAATCAAATAATTACATTAATAAGGAACCAAAAAATCCCTAGACTGGAAATGATCTTGTTACCTGAACGTGGCGCCTCGGGGAACTGACGATTTTACTTTCAGTCGGTAGTGTTGGCACCTTGATCCTGGCACTGTTGGCACCTTGACAAGGCACTGTTGGCACCTTGATCCAGCACTGTTGACACCTTGAGCCGGCACTATTGGCACCCTGAGCCGGCACTGTTGGAACCTTGAGCCGCACTGTTGACACCTAGATCCAGCACTGTTGGCACCTTGAGCCGGCACTGTTGGAACCTTGAGCCGGCACTATTGGAACCTTGAGCCGGCACTGTTGACACCTTGATCCAGCACTGTTGGCACCTTGAGCCGGCACTGTTGGCACCTTGACACGGCACTGTTGACACCTTGATCCAGCACTGTTGGCACCTTGTTCTGGTACTGTTGGCACCTTGATCCGGCACTGTTGACACCGTGAGCCGGCACTGTTGGCACGTTGAGCCAGCACTGTTGGCCCCTTGATCTGGTACTGTTGGCACCTTGATCCGGCACTGTTGACACATTGATCCAGCACTGTTGGCACCTTGAGCCGGCACTGTTGGCACCTTGATCCGTCACTGTTGGCACCTTGAGCCGGCACTGTTGGCATCTTGAGCCGGCACTGTTGGCGCCTTGAGCCGGCACTGTTGACACTTTTTGAGCCAGCACTGTTGGCACCTTGGGCCGGCGCTGTTGGCAGCTTGACACGGCACTGTTGGCACCTTGATCCAGCACTGTTGACACCTTGAGCCGGCACTGTTGGCCCCTTGATCTGGTACTGTTGGCACCTTGTTCCGGCACTGTTGACACCTTGATCCAGCACTGTTGGCACCTTGAGTCGGCACTGTTGGCACCTTGAGCCGGCAATGTTGGCACCTTGAGCCGGCTCTGTTGGCGCCTTGAGCCGGCACTGTTGGCATCTTTATCCGGCACTGTTGGCACATTGAGCCGGCAATGTTGACGCCTTGATTTAGCACTGTTGGCACATTAAGCCGGCAATGTTGGCACCTTAAGCCGGCTCTGTTGGCGCCCTGAGCCGGCACTGTTGGCATCTTGATTTGGCACTGTTGGCACATTGAGCAAGCACGGTTGGCACATTGAGCCGGCACTGTTGGCACCTTGATCCGGCAATGTTGGCATCTTGAGTCAGCACTGTTGGCACCTTGATCCGGCACTGTTGGCACCTTGAGCCGGCACTGTTGGCACCGTGAGTCAGCACTGTTGGGCCCTTGATCTGGTACTGTTGGCACCTTGATCCGACACTGTAGGCACCTTGAGCCGGCACTGTTGGCACCTTGAGTCAGCACAGTTGGCACCTTAAGCCGGCACTGTTGGCACCTTGAGCCGGCACTGTTGTCTTATGGTCTGGATATCTTCTGGTTGTATTGTCTGATAAATACATATTTGTTTAGAATACCCGCACAAGTTTCCTATATAAATAAAATACAAATATTTTTTTAAAATTTTTATAAATACATTACCATTTGTCGTGTAGTGTGTAGGTAAATTAGTTTAAAATGTGCTTACACTGTGCGCACTTCTTAAGTCCGATTATCGTTCAATTAAAAGACATCAGAGCTATCGACACTCGATACAACTCTGCATCTTTGATTTGCTCAATTGTACAACTTTAAAATTGAGCGAATAGGCCTACTATATTCTATTTATATTTTTATGCTTTTTTTTTCACTCAAAGTCAATGATAAAGGCAATAAAAAATTGTGTATCTTTTTATTGTAACTAGGGTTATGTGCATACGTTTACTTTTTTTCAAATATTTATTATCTTATATTGGTTAATTTGTAATACCGATTTATAGTGCCTCATATAATAAAAACCTGGATAAGCCTCCCGGCTCTTCGTCCGACGTAATGGTGTAAAGGAGGGGGGCGCACCGAGATCCTGTCCGAGACTAGCCACCCCGAAGCACACCGATAGGGCGTACAAATGGTATATTGTCTTCGCAGTTACATGCACCACACTTCTTCTCCCCACCTGGCTCGCTCGTAGTACCTGCAATACCAGAATCTTTACATTCCTGCCTTTAGAAGGGAATACCTATCTTGATAAATTTAAATATAATTGAAATTATTGAATGTGCTCTTATTTAAAACGTCGATGTTTTGTATTATATTATTATGTTGGCGTGTATGTGAAAGGAGGGGGGGGGGGAGAGAGAAGGAAACAGCTAGAGGGAGAGAGAGAAAGGGAAAGAAAACGTATCTTATATATTACAGACGCTCCTTCTATCAAGAAGATTATTGCGTCCTACGCTCATTCGTGGTCCGAGTCTAGTATTGCATCGTTATTAATGTTTTAAATGATGTTAAGTTACTAGATTTCCTGAGTTGTTCTGGCAACCCATTCCATGCCTGAATGCCACTCGGAAAGATATAGTGCTCATATGCATTTGTTCTCGCATAAGGGATAAGGAAAGTGTATTTGTCTTTATGTTTATCTGAGGATTGCAACATGTTGTGAGTTAGAGCAAGGTGATGAGAGAGTGGGCTGAGTGGGATGGTGAGAAAGTGTAAACAAAGAGAGGGAGAGCGATGCGAGAGGCAGACAGACAGACTGAAGGCGATATTAGGCTAAGGCATTATATCTGGAGTGAAAAGTGAGAGAGATTGGTGAGTGAGAGATAGAGAGAGTTGGAAAGAGAGAGAGAGAGAGAGATACGGAAAAGATAGGGAAAGAGATAGACGTGACTGGTTTTTAAGTATAATTAATAAATCTGAGCAAAGGGAAATGACTCAAGAAATAAAGACGTAAAAGTTTTAAAATAGGGTAATGCTCCTACAATATTAAAATAATGTCAAGAGACGCGTAGGCCTAATGTAATGTTATCATTTGAACTACAGTATAGACTCTAGGCATTCCATCATTATAAAATAAATGTTCTTATTATCAAAATTATTTAGTTTTCTTAAATATTTAGTTTAGAAAGTAGATCAAACTATTTCTCCCTATTTTATGAACTAGATCTATATTTGTTGTTGTTTTTTTGTTTTATTAAAAAGAAGGGAGAGTTTAAAAATGTGTATTAGCAGAAGTGGACAAGCAAGCAACAACAACAAAAAAAAACAAAAAAAAAAACACGTGCTCCAAGGAACTTTTTCATAGCAGAAATTAGACATGGATTATTGCAGATTTACTGGGATAAGTCAACTGCACATATTGCAACTGAATCAGGATTCCCAAGAGATAAACGAACAAAGATTAACCCTACACAGCCCCACCCTCTCCCTCCCAGCCCGCATTAAATAAAAAGCTGGATCTAAAAAATAATTATGCTTACGGTTCTGCCTTTGACGTGCATCGGGATATTGATATATATTTATTAATTCAACCGAAATATTATTTGTTGTTGTTCTAATTTATAGAATTTAAATCTATCTACATTAATGGTGGGAGAGGCTCCAACATTTGTTAGTGCAGCTGTGCAGCTGTGCAGCTGTGCATCAAAGGTGGATGACTTAATCACTAAATACCCAATGACAAGGGCGTAGCAACGTTGCGGTGGGGGGGGGGGTCGAATTCGAACACACATAGGAACATACACGTTTGGGGACGTCCATTAACTACGTCAACAATTTTTAGGCAATTTTTACCTCCCCCCTCCCCCTTGTCAACAACTGTCAAACTTTAAGAGACCCCCCCCCCCCTATATAATTACGTCAACAATTTGTTACCCCCCCCCCCCCCCCCGTAAAACAATTAACAAAATTTTAAACGCTGCCTTTTATGTTTAAAAATAGATTTGAAACGGAAATGTCTATACTATAATTAATTGTAATATTATTTTAAAACTTGTTTTAAAGATTTCAAATTGACTAGATTAGATATAACTCTCATAGGCGGAGCCACGAAGAGGGTGTAACATTGTTCCTACCCCCCACCTGCCCCTACCCAAATTTTTTTTCCAATCCGAGGATTTTAACAATAGGCTTATTTCTTTTCGTTTCGTTTACTAGTTCTTTTCATAGAAATATTTCATCCTTTCTGATTTTACCTTTCACTAATGGGCTTTTGGTACAATGTGTCATGTATATTGTTTTTCCAAGAATTGGAACACGCAATGTTTATTCTCCTCTCTCTCTCTTTTCTTACTACACGCGATATTAGGACGTTTAGTAGGAAAACGAAAGGTTCTAGGTAATGCTGGGATTCTGTGTTGATCTCAAATTCTCAGAGTCTGGGAACGACTCATTATTTAATAGGGGAAGTTCATATCGTTTTGTTATGAGTTTTGTAATGTTACCATGATTTTCACCCCTACTGGTAGTGGGTCTGTCCCTTGCACCACTCGGATAGTATTTAATGATTTGTTTTGTCTGAAAGACAGAGAGTTTCAAAAGATGTTCCTTTGAACGTTTGTGTTTGCACTATTTTATTCTAACTGTACATAATAGATATATTGTATATATTGAACATACCACCTGAAATAAACTATCAACAACAGTTACACTGAAGCTTCTTTGTCAAGTTACTATCCTATTATGTTGTATACATTACTATAAGATTTATCTACTACCATAATTTACAAGAAAGGAAATGTTGGAATACAAATCCTGAATTTGTGCCCAGGACTATAAGAAGAGTTCGTGTAATACTGAAACATAAATACTAATAATTAAAGTCTCCCCTAGGACTAACGAGAATTATCAGCAAGATCTACACAGCTCTGGCCACAAGGGGATTGTGGACGTAACAAAATTTGGTGGTCTCGCCCGGTATATTTGAGTTCTACTTTTCCTGACCTAGGATTGACAAGATTTGGTAGTCTCGTTCGAACTGTGAAACTATTCTTTTTAAAAAGAGGAGAGAACTGGTTTGCGTTTTTATTCCTTGGGAAGTGTGAAGATTCCACGAAGTGTTTAATATTATATTGTGCAAATTTCTGGACAAATCGTAAGTTGGAACTTTATATTTTATTAAACAATATATACTACTCTACTATAACAAATATTTCGAACGCTATACTATGGCTTCGAATATATCAAGTGAGGAACTTAATGCCATGTCATTTGCTGAACTAAAAGAATTAGCTGAGTCCTTTGGGATTGAGGCAGGACAGGCAAGACCTAATCGTAATCGTTTGACCAAAGAAATTATGACATGTTTGAACGGGCAGAATGCCATGAACACTGGTAGTGTAGTTGAAGTGGGACAGAACGATATCAATGAAGGTTATGTAGCTCCCAGTGGGGGCGAGGTAATTGCCCACGGAGACGAGGTAAGAAATATGTCATCTAGATCATCAAACAATGATGAAGATGAAGGGTTGAGTGAAAACCTAAAATTCCAATTAGCTATGAAGAGAATGGAATTGGAAAGAATTAGGATAGAAACTGAAAGGGAAAATGAAAGAATTAGGATTGAAAGCAGAGAAAGGATAGAGATGGCACGCATGAACAGACCTGACCATCGTAGGGACAGCAATGGTATGGATATTAGCGCAATGAAGCAACACTTGCCTATATTCAGAGAAGAAGATGTTCAAGATTTCTTTTTGCTTTTTGAGAGGATAGCTGTAGATTATCAGTTCCCTGATGATAAGATGGCTTTATTGTTAAGGTCAACTCTCAACAAAGGAAAAGCATTGGACGTAGTGTTGAGTTTAACACCCGAGGAAATAAATGACTATGAAGTAATCAAAGATAGGGTGCTGAAAAGTTATTCCCTGACACCAGAAAAATATAGAAAGCTATTTAGAGACAGAAAGAAGGCATATGATCAAACTCATGTAGACTTTTTGAGACAAAAGGAGAAAATGTTAGAACAGTGGCTAAGGTCACAGAATGTAAGTGAGTTTGATAAACTCAAGAACCTAATATTGTTTGAGGAATTCAATGATTGTATTCGAGTGGATATTAAAACTCACATCTCAGACCGAGGGGTTGAAGATGTGCATGAAGCTGCTAGATTGGCAGATAACTATGCCATAATTCACGCCAGCATAAAGCCATATTATGCTGACAAACCCAAAGTGCACAAACCAGAGTCCAAGGAGGCTAGTAAACCAAAAGAGACAAGTGAAAACAATAATAAGAACAGTGGTGTAGATAATAATAGTAACTTAGTTCATTTCAGGAAGCAGACAGATGTAAATAAAACAAAGGTGGTATGTTTCAATTGCAAGAAAGAGGGCCACATGAAGAAAGATTGTTGGATCCTTACCAAGAAGCAAGGTGCTATTCTACACTGTGCCAGAGTGCAGAAAGATAGCAAGCAGACAGAAGAAGTGTGCAACACAGGGTCAAGAAACTCAAAAGAAATGCGGCCGGCATCGCCCATAGTTGTGGAATCGATGGTTTTTGAGAACAGTCTATCTAAGGTAAAAGAGAATAGCTGTACTCAATCTATTATGCTTTCAGAAGGCCGTGAGGAACAGATGGTTCCTGAAGTCCCGGAAGAGGACGACCTATCCGATTTTCGACCCTTTGTCTACGAGGGGACAGTGTCGACAGAAGTCGATGTACTCAGCAAGAAGAAAATACAGATATTACGTGACACGGGTTCTGCTGTCAGCGTGATCCTGGAGGGCAGTGTGCCGCTAACAGATGCCACCAGTACCGGTGAGTCTGTTGTGCTGAGAGGTGCTAGTATGGAGGCTGTGGAAGCTCCACTGCACAGAATAAAACTCGAGTCGGATATTTTTACAGGTAACATCGTAGTGGGAGTGTGGCGCGCACTACCCGTCAAAGGCGTTTCCATGATATTAGGAAATGACATCATGGGCGGCAGAGTCACTGTCGAGCCCATGGTTAAAGTGTTGGAGACAAAGATGGCGGAGGACAAAAACCTACGTCCTGCCAATGAACGCCCAACATGTGCACTGACAAGAGCAATGCAGAAAAAGAAGTCGGTAAAGACTCCTGCTACGCCGTGTAGTGCAACGAAAGATGTGTTTGTCTGTTCTGAAGACACACATGCGAATGAAACAGTGATAACAGAAACACCTGACATCGATTTAAGTGCTACGTTCTTTGCTGAACTAACAACTGGTGATGCAACCGAGAACGATAACATTTTGTCACCAAAGCAGAAATTGGTGAAAGAACAATTGAATGACGAAGTAATAATGCAACTCAGAATGAAAGCTGTTGACGAAAAGACTGCAGATGCAATGGCGGAATGTTTCTACATGAAAGATGAAGTATTGATGAGAAAGTCGAAACCGCTCAACTCAGGTACAAACGAGTGGGACAGTATTCACCAGATTGTAATACCTAAGTGCTATCGTCAAGATATACTGCGTATGGCGCATGATCTTCCTTTCGCTGGTCACATGGGAGTCCGGAAAACGCACCACCGTATCCTCCCTTACTTCTACTGGCCAGGACTGAGAAGAGATGTCGAACAATACTGCAAGACTTGCCAGGTATGCCAAATGGTAGGACGTCCTAACCAACGAATTCCTGTCGCTCCACTCCAGCCGATACCAGCGTTCGACGAACCATTCAGTCATATACTCATTGATTGCGTGGGCCCGTTGCCGAAAACAAAAGCCGGTTTTCAATACCTGCTCACAGTCATGTGTTCATCCACTCGCTTCCCGGAAGCCATTCCGTTGCGGAACATAACAACAGTGAAGGTGGTAGACGCCCTGACAAATTTCTTCACACGTTATGGCCTACCGAAGACAGTACAGTCCGACCAGGGGACTAACTTTACTTCGAACATTTTCAAACAAGTCATGGAACAATTAGGGATAAGCCATAGGCTATCAAGTGCCTATCATCCTGAGAGCCAGGGAGCTCTGGAAAGGTTTCATCAGACATTAAAATCGATGCTTAAAAAGTACTGTTATGAAAACGAGAAAGACTGGGATAAGGGTGTGCCTTATGTACTGTTCGCTGCAAGGGAGGCCACTCAGGAATCCCTGGGGTTTAGCCCATTCGAACTTGTGTATGGACACTCAGTCAGAGGTCCGTTGAAACTTCTACATGAAACTTGGCTAACGGACAGTGAACCGATTGGACTTTTGTCATATGTAGATAAATTTAAAAATAGGCTTTATCATGCTTTTAACCATGTGAAGATTCATTTTCCACAGATGCAGGAGCGTATGAGACAGAACTATGACCGTAAAGCTACAGCTAGAACTTTTGCACCAGGTGACAAAGTTCTTGTGTTTCTACCTTTGCAAAATCAGCCTTTAAGTGCAAAGTTTAGTGGACCCTATGAGATAGAGTCAAAGCTTGGCGAGGTCAATTATTTGATAAAGACTCCTGACCGGAGACAAAAGCAGAGGGTATGCCATATTAATTTGCTTAAGCCCTATGTTTCCAGGGAAAAGAGTAAACCACGGGAGGTCCCCATGATTTCATTAGCTAGGGTCCCGACGGATTTATCTAGGATAGAATATAAGTTTGCAGAAAGTAAACTTAATAATACAGATGCCCTTAAGAGTTTAGATACAAGGCTAGAACATCTTCCGGTAGAAGATAAGGAGAAGATTATTGAGCTGGTACATGAATATAAGTCACTGTTTACAGATGTTCCCAGGAGGACACATCTAATAGAACACGATGTAGTATTAACTGAGGGTGCCAGGCCAATTAAACAGCATCCATATAGAGTTAACCCCATCAGACTTGAACATATTAGAGCAGAGGTGAAGTATATGTTAGAAAATGACATAGTGGAAGAATGTGATAGCGAATGGTCTTCACCCTGTGTGTTGGTACCAAAAGCCGACAACACATTGCGGTTTTGTACAGACTTTAGGAAATTAAATAATTTGACAAAGACTGACTCGTATCCCATTCCTCGTATTGATGACCTCATTGATAAGATAGGTGATGCGACGTATGTGACAAAAATTGATCTTCTCTCCGCGTACTTTCAGATTCCTTTGACGCCACGGGCACAGGAAGTATCCGCCTTTGTGACACCTGACGGACTTTACAGGTATAAGGTCATGCCATTCGGACTCCGTAATGCCCCTGCGACGTTTCAAAGGCTTATAAACACCCTCACTCGCGGTATCTTCCAGTGTAATGCCTACCTCGACGACATAGTGGTGTATAGTACAGATTTCAAGACACATGTCAGTCAACTACGACACTTGTTTGAACGACTGAATAACGCCAATTTGACAATAAACCTGGCTAAGAGTCAGTTTGGACATGCCACTATCGAGTATCTTGGACATGTAGTGGGTGGTGGAAAGGTTAAACCAGTAAATGCTAAAATAGAAGCTATTCAGAATGTCCCAGTGCCACAGACAAGGAAACAACTCCGTAGTTACCTTGGAATGGCCGGGTATTATCGTAAGTTTTGCCAGGACTTTTCTACGGTAGCTTGCCCCTTAACTGACCTACTAAAGAAGAACAATCGCTTTGTTTGGTCTGACAAGTGCCAAAAGGCGTTTGATGAGTTGAAGTTAAGATTATCCAGGGCACCTATTTTGGTGACCCCGCGTTTTGATAGACCCTTTAAAATTGCAGTAGACGCGTGCGATACTGGGATGGGAGCGGTGCTGACTCAGCAGGATGACCACGGAGAGGAGCACCCGGTGTGCTACCACTCACAGAAATTCAATATCCATGAACGTAATTATAATACAAGTGAGAAGGAACTTTTAGGGTTGATCCTAGCGTTAAAACAGTTTGATTTCTATGTAAACAGCTCTGGGTACCCGATAGAAATACTGACCGACCACAACCCTCTGACTTTTCTCTCCAGGGTCAAGCAAAACCAGAGGCTTGTTAGATGGAGCTTATTCCTCCAAGCCTATGACTTAAACATAAAACACCTGAGGGGTAGGGACAACGTCACAGCTGATACTCTATCTCGGGTGCTACATGATTGACTGAATAACCCATACTTCTTTTTCAGATCATCTCACTTAATCATTAAGAATGTGTCATGATAACCTATCATTCGTTTGAATTTTGATTATGGAATACCTATAGAATACTTGTATCATACAGAAGTCAAGTCTTTTGAAAGTATTAATAATTCTTATAATCATGTATAATATTGATGTTCTGATATATTTTAAATTCATTTGATTATGGAAAAGAAATTCCATTTAAATGTTGATGCATGATGCAATAAATATATAATATGCACGTATTTACTTGATATGGATGGATAAAAGTAATTGTCATCACATGCAATTAAGTGGGAAAACTTTGAGATAGTTGATTTATTATCTTGTTTTATTTTAGTTAATGAATGGAACTAAATAATAATATGTACAATTTTTATCTTAGAAAGAGATGTAATCTTAATTGGTATAAATTAATAGATAATATTGGAAATCTATTGCTAAATTGTTATATCATGGTAATAGAATGGGAAAAACTAGTGGATATTCACTATGTTGTATAGGTTGTTATATATTCCATATATCCGGGAATGGAGGGAAACAAAGGTACCTAAAGGTGTGCACTCATTCAACCCTGAACAATCTTTTATATTAAACTTTTAAATTTGCCAAAAACGCATAATAGTGGATTACATTTTAATATTTAGATTACTGTAGTAATCGTAACTAGAGTGTATTTTCTCCTCGTATTTGAGAAAAGGGGAAGTATCATCATCTTAGGTATGAACCCTGTTAATGTCAAGTTGACACTGTAATTTAAAGGGGAAGTAACCTATAGTTTGATTCGAGTTATGTATTACTTATCTTTTGGTTTGTATATTAGAAGTAAACTGTTGGAAATTGACAAGAGTTTGAGCAATGTTATATTTGTTTAAATAGATTAAGACTTTTTGCAAATTTTTGGTGGAAATCCACACAACTGTACATAGTTAAAATAAGAATGACTAGAATATTTTTGAATTATTTGTACTTGTTGAGACATTAGTTAATATTAATATTAACGGGGAAATATTTGTCCATCACGTTTTAATCACAATTACCATTGGGTAGTGACACTTTTTATAATTTAGTTGTGCCAGTGAGCCATGTTTGCTTAAATTGTCTTATAATCTTCCATTGGTTGATGGTTGTTAAAACGATAGTGTTAAGTACGAAAAATGTACCATGTTGAGTATTACTTGGGTAATTATGGTACATTATTTCTTTCATTGGGTGGGGGCGTGTCATGTATATTGTTTTTCCAAGAATTGGAACACGCAATGTTTATTCTCCTCTCTCTCTCTTTTCTTACTACACGCGATATTAGGACGTTTAGTAGGAAAACGAAAGGTTCTAGGTAATGCTGGGATTCTGTGTTGATCTCAAATTCTCAGAGTCTGGGAACGACTCATTATTTAATAGGGGAAGTTCATATCGTTTTGTTATGAGTTTTGTAATGTTACCATGATTTTCACCCCTACTGGTAGTGGGTCTGTCCCTTGCACCACTCGGATAGTATTTAATGATTTGTTTTGTCTGAAAGACAGAGAGTTTCAAAAGATGTTCCTTTGAACGTTTGTGTTTGCACTATTTTATTCTAACTGTACATAATAGATATATTGTATATATTGAACATACCACCTGAAATAAACTATCAACAACAGTTACACTGAAGCTTCTTTGTCAAGTTACTATCCTATTGTGTTGTATACATTACTATAAGATTTATCTACTACCATAATTTACAAGAAAGGAAATGTTGGAATACAAATCCTGAATTTGTGCCCAGGACTATAAGAAGAGTTCGTGTAATACTGAAACATAAATACTAATAATTAAAGTCTCCCCTAGGACTAACGAGAATTATCAGCAAGATCTACACAGCTCTGGCCACAAGGGGATTGTGGACGTAACAAATGTTAATTGTTAAAAAGTTCAGGGGAAATTGTGCACCAGTTGTAAATTAACCTGCTATTTTAACCGCACATGTTCACTATTCCTTCTTGCATTATTGCCCCCCCCCCCCACACACACACATGATACACACGGTAGTTGACTTCGAAGTGGCTATTCGGACCCGGTAGACTTAGTGATAAATATTAGTATCGGTTAGTTTATATAGGTTAGGGATGGATTTGTAGTATTTTTGGTAATAGTTAGTATCGGTTAGGTTATAAAGAATAGGGATAGATTTGGTGTTTTCTGTACTACTTCTAATAATATATATGGTAAAACAAACATTTTTTGTGTTTGTTTTCCTCTTTTTTGATGTTTTCTATGAGTTTTAAGGAATTCTGACTGAAGCCGGGTCCGAATAGCCATTTCATGCTAAAGGGACCCGGGTCCGAATAGCGGCAGCCAGTTGACTTCCCTGCTCCCAAACTCTCCTACCTTGCACTATTTGCCACTAACACCTAGCAACTTACGCCGCTGATACTAATACATATTTATGTCATACAATTTTTCCAGAAAAATAGAAATTAAAAAATACTAAATAGAACTATATGTAGTCTATTCGACCTAATGTTAATGTTTCACCTAATATATAAAAATATATTAGTCTTTATATCAGAATTAGGGATGATCTAAGGAAAGGTAGGCCTAGACTGGTATTTTGAATTCATGTGGTGGGCCACGAATTATTTTTCTGAAGGACATATTTTAAAATAACATGTTGGATTCACACAATGCACTTCATTCAATGTAATTCAAACATTTTAGTCTCAGAGAGGGCCTATTGTTGTTTTTTAGTTCTATTGCTAATCAATCGCTTACATGGTATATATAACGAACGCCAGTCTCTGGTGCCTAATTTCACTTCTGTACCTATGAGCCTCAACGCTGGCAAAGTGTGAACACCACTGGTTCCCTGAGTCTGACCAGTGGGCTAATGCATGGGACAAGCGGTCACCGAGATACTTCCACTCCCTTCTCTGTGGGTGACGGGGAGAGGCGTGGTATCCCGAGCTGTAGGTCTGGAGGTTAATCAGCTTGTTCTGTCCATTTGAGGGGTTTATAGCGTAGGTACCACACTGTACGATTTCTGGCACCTCCGGGGTTAAGGCTGGTGCGACGTACGGAAAGGTATACAAAACGTCCTGTAAAAAAGGCTGCTTTCTAAGGTGGTCTTGAGGGGATGTGTTCACTTTAGATGGGGACATCCCCGTGTCAGACAAAATCCGCCCGGCCAACGCACCGTCAGCCCACGCTACAGGAATACGAGACAAGCCCTAGAGTAGACGGCTCGAGGGGTGAGCAAATGTACGTTCGTTTAAGGGGAATCCAAACAGAGCAAGTCGACCCAACACGCGACCGCCCTATAGGCGGCCAGCGTAGGGCTAGTCTTGCAAAGAGTCTGCCCACTCATACCTTTCCATGTCGGAGTGCATGGCCTGCTAACGCTGATCCAAACATGGTTTCAAGGGTTGGAAAAGACCTAACCATGGGCGTTGAATTAAAGCAGTAGACTCTCCGACGGTGTTCATAGCACTGTCACAGAGTCCTTTCAGGTGTGTTTGTGTTCTTTTGTTATTCCAGTCACCATGTCTCGCTAGACAGCGAATGTGAAGTTATTTACAATTGGTCGGTCACTTTGCCTTACTAACAATTGCATTAGTTTCCAGTTTCCACCCATACATAGATATACAAACTAACGAGAGGAACACAAAAAAAAAGATATGTCAAATGTAGCCAGTGCTCTCACATGGGGGGGGGGGGGCAGAGGGAGGCATATGCTCGGGGGCGACACTTCCAGGGGGGGCGGCTAATGTAATCTAAATATAGCACTAAACAAGCAGTTACAGTATGCAAGGGGGCGGCGCTGAAACTTTTGCCCTGGGGCGCTACATAAGGTTGTAAAGGCTCTGAATGTAGCTTCTGTAATCAATATAGATCTATTTGTATTAACGTAAAACCATGTTCTTACATGTCTCCTATGTAAGTGGCACAGGACAAATTTAGAATTTTGTAATAAATTTGTATTATTAATTATTTATTTTTAAAAAAGTAACATTGTTGACGTCAACTTTTCTTGACCTCCCCCCTCCCCCAAGTCAACAGTTGTCTAACTTTTTCAGACCCCTCCTCCCCCCTATTTTGTTGACGTAATTAATGGACGTCCCCTTTTTTAGGCCAAAAAGATCAAGCATGCAGCCCACTGAAGCAAGTAGACGTATTGCTTTACACTTGAAAGAAAGGAATTGACTCGAAGCTGAAGGCCTCTTTGTGTCCACGAGGGCCTTTGAACAAATCGTAGCTATGATACTGCAGCTTTCTTACATTTGATGTCAAATTAAAACTACACACACACATAAATATACATTCATACAAGTATATACACATACAAATGCAAGAGAAGAGTACAAACGCCTACACGCGAAAAGAAAATACGATAAGTTTAAACAAGTAAAAATCACTAAGCAGTCGTAGCCTACCTACGCTTACACACATACACATAATATACAAATACACACACACACACACAAATACAATGGAAAAAAATACGATCAAACATTTAATGACAGTATTTATCTTAGCAAACAAAATCACTAGAATATGCGTGGTATGCAGGGGCGATTCAACGGGGGAGGGGGGGGGGGGACCTGAGGGGAGATAAGCCCTTGAAATAAAATTAAAAAAATGTATATGTGCACTAAATTCGCGAACAACTTGATAAATGTTTGTCACGCGATAGTTCTACCCGATTTGAAAAAAAAAAGTTTTTTGCTTCGCCCCTGGTGGTAGGGCCTATGTAGCGAAATTTTTTAGTTAAAGATAGTCTAATCGCTGAATATGCTTGTAACAATTTCCCTTTTTAGATAATCACAAAATAACGAAATTTTAGCTTGGTTTATCTATGAAATCTGAACATTTTATTCCCCAATTTTGCCCTTTGTGACACTGTTAACCCTTCCTGTACCGACCTACTTTCTATCTATGCTATCTTCAGTCCCGCTATATACGCGCCCGGGACTGTAAGGGTTAAGCTTAATCTTATTAGCATAGCCGTATGTATCAGTCAGACTATATGATAATTTTCTCATTTATAGGCAAGTGGCGATTAATTAAAAACCAACTGCATTCATAATAATTGAGTGATTTTGAAGGTATATATATATGTAATATAATGTGCGTTTTTTTTTCCATGGGTTTTTTGTTACTTGATATACAATATGGATATATTTTGTTACAATACATACACTATAGGGCTCATATGAACTTTATAAATATATTTTTTTAAGCTAGACGTTTAGCATATTTACGATGTTGTTTTTTTTAAATATTTTTGAAGATGCTCTCTTTCCTTTTACGGACTGCGCTTGTCCCAACACGTTCCAAAATAGCGAATTTCCATGGCAACCGGTCAACCGGAGTCAGGGTAAAAAATGATCTATTCAAACAATTGAACTCGAAATGAACTCAACGTTTTATTGATTTATATTTCTTTACAGCAATATCTAGTTTTTCTATTAAAAAAAAACAACAACAATGAACAACAGCACCAGTAACAATAAAAGCACAACTGAAACAAAAAACATTTACAATGAACTACATTACTACATAGACATTTCATTCACAAATACTTATCAACAGAGTTGTTGTTTCTTATTTTGTTTGCCTTTTTTCTTTCTTTTTTTTTAAATATCTATTTCTTACGTTTCATTATCATTTCGGAAAGCCTTTTCTTTTTCTTTTTTAACATTTTCTTTTTTGGCTTATATTTATTTTATTTTTTTTCAAATATAATATGTCCACTCTTAGATATCTACCGACATGTACATTATACAGAGCGTGTACAAACGAACATTTGACAAGACAAAGAAACAGCCTTTTCAACCGGTCGTTTACCTTCGTTTTAAATGCTGGGAGTGTATGCTTTGTCGAATATTAACAAAACAGATCGTTGTATTGACGTTGGTATTTGAACGTAACCTTACCGTTAAAGTAGTTTACATTTCAAGGGCGCTTTTATAAGGGAGATTACTACATAAAGGGTTAGCTCGACATCAACAATTACTCGATTGTCTCCCTTAGGCTAGCTTTAAACCCTTTTTAATGTTGTCAATAGGACAAGTGAATAAAGAATTAAAATGGGGAAGTGTGGTGGAAGAACGGGTTGGGGGGACAGTGGGTGGATACACATGGATGGCTGCATAATAAATGTATGGACATTCTTTATCTTGTTGGATTGTTGTTGTTTTTCCTTTTCTTTTTGATAGACTTTTATCTGCCTTTAAAATGTCTTACTTTTACACAGTATTTTGTTTAAGTTATATTAGTTATACGCTGCAGTGTAATGTCATTAGATAGATAGATAAATATAGAGACAGACATATAGAAAGACAAACAGACAGAGAGACAGACATACAGATAGACAGACAGAGAGACAGATAGATAGATAGTGAGAGAGAGAGAAAGAGAGAGAGAGAGAGAGAGAGAGATAGATAGATAGATAGATAGATAGATAGATAGATAGATAGATAGATAGAAAGAGAGATAGATAGATAGATAGATAGATAGATAGATAGATAGATAGATAGATAGATAGATAGATAGATAGATAGATAGATAGATAGATAGATAGATAGATAGATAGATAGATAGATAGATAGATAGATAGATAGATAGATAGATAGATAGATAGATAGATGTAAATATAAATATAGAATTAGTTCTAGATCCCGAATAATAATATTAACTAATAGCCTACTATGTATATAGCGGTATAGCGCCTTTTCGTAATATAGCATTTAGACCATAGGTTCTCAACGGGGGCGATATCGCCCCCCGGGGGGCGGTGAGAAACTTTAGGGGGGCGCTAACATTCCCGGGGGCGATTGGGGGGCGGTGAAGGGCAAGTGGGCGGTTCAAACGTACCTGATATATTTTAACACCTCAGCTATTTGAATCGATTAGTTTTTTGGAGAATGAAATGTGATGTAAACGCAAGTGCTGCTAAATATCTGATACCCCCCAACAGTATGCCTACATATTATTATATTAATAAGAAATAGGAATCGCAGTGACTTTTCGATGAAGTAGGGGTCTGTATTTGGCAAATATAGTGTGCGACCAGCTGGTCCTATGGTTGGTTCACAGGACTGTCAACCCTGCTGACAGATCACCGTCACCTAATATATACTAATATTAATGATGTTTTGATCTCAGATTTACCGATATGTCCATAATGTGTTTTCACCCTAAGGGAACATCAACTAATATCGTTAAGCGGTATAGATAAGTAGTTATCATACAAACTGGGTAGTTATTGTAATGCTTGAAAATATACATATAAATTATTTAGTCATATTATATTTATATAATTTTCAAATATTTTTAACAGTTTATCATTTTAAAGTTATAAATTGTAAGCCATTTATTTTTTATAAAAGAAAAAAAAAAACATAAATATTAGCTAAAAAAAACGGGCTAATTATCTCCCTTTAACTAAAAAATGTTTCCATATTAGATTCAATAGTGATGCCAAAAAAGTTCTGTTTTGTAATATAACAAATATTACTGATTATTAGACCTACAGCTTTTGCAACCAAAATTGTAACGAAAATAGACAATTTGCTAGCAACACACCTGGCAAACGATTCGCATTCATATTGATTTATTTAAACCTTTTGTTAAGGCAATTTTTTAATCTATTAATTCTTACAATATGTTTCCTTTTCAGTTTTTTTTTAAAGATAATTAGTCACACCAAAAGTTTAGTCGGCTAAAAAATTGGGGAAACTATAGTCCAGATGGGCGGAAGGGGGGGGGGAGTGGGTGCTAAAAGAAAGTTGGGGGGGGGCGGTGAGCCGAAAAAAATTGTAAAAGGGGGCGGTGAGCCAAAAAAGGTTGAGAACCTATGATTTAGACCGATAAATATATTGTTGGCTAGATAGCAAATAGATGGATGTATGGACAAATGGATGGCTCGGTAGATTGATGGATGTAAGGATGGATGCAAGGAAAGATAGATTGATAGATAGTTTAATTGGTTGATTGGATGATTGATTAAATTATATGTTAATAGATATAACCAATTAATCGAGCAGTAGGTTTAATAGTAAATGTATTGGTATATATATATATATTTTTATTTATTTATTTATATATATATATTTATTTATTTATATATATACATATATATATATAATATGATGGTTAGATTGATATACAAATATGTAGAAAAAAAATCATTTTTATTTATTCATTTTTCTTTCCTCTTTGAACAGCTGGCCATAATAAATCTGCGGCCCACACAGTGAAGGGTCGCCGTCTGAAGGTTGCCGCGGCCCAGCCCGGCTATCCAGCAACCTGTCGTCCAGATCGCCCTTCTTTACGCTGGACTACCCCCAGTCGGTCAGCTCGGACGCGCCCTATGAATGTCAGGCCACCGTGACCTCGAGCTCCACTGTAGGGACCACCAGCACCCAGCCGATGTTGGTGGCTGCCTCGACAGCGCTGCCGTGCCGCCCCCCGTTCCTGCCACACCTGCAGCACCAGACCAACCAGACCGTCGGACCACAGCAACAGCAGCCGCTGCAACAGCAGACACAACTTCAACAGCAACCACCAGGCTTGTCGTATACTGTACAGCAGACTAATCCTCAGGCAATTGAACAAGGTAGTCTTTCTAAACTTTTTCTAACGTTTACGCTAAGTTTTGTTTTACATAACAGATTGATTTAGTTCGGTCATAGCTTAATTATTAATGTTGTTGTTGTTTTTCTAGTACCAGTTGACATGCAGAAAAATGAGGTGCTATAAATTACATGTTTAGTTGGTTGTTTAATGTCTCACTGTGGATGTAGTTTTGTGAGTGAGTGTTCCCATGTGTATTAGTGTACGTGTCTTATTATGATTAAGTGTGTGTAAGTATATAGTATATGTGTGTGTTTGTGTCTTTGTGTGTGTGTGTGTGCATGTATGATTGAGTTTGTGTGCCTGTGTATGTCTGTGTGTGTGTGTGTGTCTGTGTCTATCAGTGTGGTGTCTTAGTATGTGTGTATGAGTTTGTGTGTATGAGTGAGTGAGGCAGTGATTCTGTGGGTGAGTACGTATGTCTTTTTTTTTTTTGCTTTTCTTTGTGAGTTCTGACACAGGGTAAAAAATCTGACAGCTTCCTAAGATTTATAAACATCCTTATTTAACCTTCCGTCATATTAGTGTCAATGTTAGCGAGACCATCATTTAGCATTAGATGAACCCTTCAACTTTGTATTCTGTTCCTTTTTTTTCAGCATTGGTAAACTATCTACTCCCCTCCTCACCCCAGCACCTTCTCAAATCTCATATTTCCGGACTATGAAAGTTTTAAATAATGTAATAACTATATATCTGTTGGCACTCACTGCACTTTTTTCTTAACTTCTTATTTTATATTTATATATTACAGACGCTCCTTCTATAAAGAAGATTATTGCGTCCCACCCTCATCCGTGGTCCGAGTCTAGTCTTATTAGTGTTCTGTTTTGAATGATGTTAAGTTACTGGTTTTCCTGGTTTGTTCAGGCAACCCATTCCATGCCCGAATGCTTCTCATTTGGTTTGTTTACTTATTAATTGTTTATTCTTTTAATTCGTCTTATGTCTGTCTGTTAGTCTGTCTCTGCCTCTCTTTTACATTTCCATCTATTCCTTTAAGTATCTCCATCTCCTTAACACTCTCATCCTCTATCTCTATTCCTCCATATTTTTCTATCAGTCTCCCCAGCTCTGTCTTTCTCTCTCCCCCCCCCCCCCAAACCGAGCACTGACTTTGTCTATCGTTGTCTATCATTGTACATCTTCAAATATTAACGCTTTTATCACCGACAGGGGGCGCTAAAGACACGTTATAACATAGAACGTTTTTATTTCCCATTTTAACATAATAGCCCTATAGTTTAAAAGCTTTCATATAAAAATATTATCGTCTCCGCATTTTTACTCCCTTTCTTTTAACTCGTACTGTCTGCTTGGTTGGTTGGTTGCTCGCTTGGAAAACTTTGCATCGATTTTTCGACCACTTCCCGTCGTCCAATTGAGACGAAACTTGGCCAGCAGACTTGTCCAGACTAACAATACATTCTATCAAATTTTCAGCATCATAGCCTTTGGAATAGTCACTAATACCTTCGAACAATTTGCGAATCGAAGAAAAAAAACATGGCTGCCTCTACCGGAAGAGACGGGATATGTTCCTTTGTACAACATAAATAGAATTAAAACGACACAATATAGCCGAAACAAAGCGAGTTATCTTTTTATGGTTTTTGCGGGCCAAAGCTAGAAAAGAAAAGGATGCGCAAAATTTTAGTGTGGAAATTCATAAGGTATGATATCACTTATATCAATTTATTTTAATCTATCAAAATATCAATTAAATATAAACTTAGTTTACAAAGAAAGGGAGTATAATAAAAACTGTGTTTTTATGGGTTAGTTTTTTATGCTTTATTTTAAGTGATTGAGTACTCCGTGTCGGCCTATATAATAGCTCAGTGCTGTAGCGAAATGCCAAGAGCATTAACTTAAATCAGCCCGTAGCTATTATATTTTGTGCAGTTATGCCCCTTACGTTGATAGACAAAAAGTATTATAACTTAACCTTTGCCCTACATCTCACCGCTCAATCTCTCTCTCTCTCTCTCTCTCTCTCTCTCTGTCTCTCTCCCTCTCTGTCTGTCACTCAAATTTAAAAAATAATAATTTGTGTAACATATTAAATGTCTAAGAACCATTCTATCAATTTCTTTGATTCTGCTTTTTCTTTTTCCTCATACAAATGTTCTTTCTTTCTCAATCTTCCTTCATCTCTTCTCGTCCTTCTCCTCTCTCTCTCTCTCTCTCATTCCATTTCTTCTCTCCACTAGTATATCTATCTTACCTTCTCTCTTCGTTCTCTCTCATTTTCTCTATTCGCTCCCCATCTGTTTTTCTCCCGCTTTAGCTCTTATTCTCTCTCTATTTCTCTCATTTCACTCTCATTCTCTCGCTCAACCCTCCCCTCATTTATCTCTTTCATCTTTTATTTTATGTCCCCACCATCTTTCTCTCTCTCTCTCTCTCTCTCTCTCTCTCTCCCTTTCTCTCTCTCTTTCTCTCTCTATTAAAAAAAAATATATATCATAGCCCTATGTCACAATTTATTAAAAGTTTACGAACACTTCACTTCGAATCACTTGCCGCAGTAAAAAAGAAAAAGGTTCAAACCACACACTAAAGAAAAAACGAAAAAAACACACGAATAATGCCTAGATCAGTTAAAAGTTAAAACGGCACATTGCCAACGCGAGCCACAGAAAGAAATAATATATTATTTATTCTGTGACGCGACCTTACTCACTTCGAAGTAGGTCACGTGAACAGTCTTTATTAAATTTTTGTATAGGCCCTACCACTAAACCTACATTTTGTTTCTCCTGCTGTTTCACATGTACGTCACTTAAATACATCTCTGAGTTTTGGTTCTGTTTAATCATCGTCAATAATTTATTAGGTTTCGATAATTAGAGTTTGACATGTTTGACCTGAATACTTAATTACTCCCTCTTGTGTGTTGCGTCTGCTACTCGTCGTTAGCGAGACCTACTTTAAACAAAACCACTCGCAATGTGTAATGCGTTAAGTTGGCATCAATGTGTAATAGTGTAATGCGTTAAGTTGGCAGGAGATATCTTAGCATTGAGGTCAACGTACTAGCAAAAATATGTCCAATGTAAATGAGGTTTCCAACTCGTGACGTAATGAAAGTCATCAAATTTCATGTTTAACCTGAACCACAGTTTGCATCATGATGCATAATGTAAATAAATATATAAAGGAAAGTTAAACATTTTAGCCTACAAGTTTCTATCCTCGATTTCGGTGGCAATCAAAGTTATAATAAGACTGGGTCTTAGGCCTTAGGGCTAGCGGCCTGCATTGTTTTATTGCAAGGTCTCTGTACCGAACATCTGTGACATTACCTACTAATACTATACAGTGTACTATACTAGATCTATATTATAAATGTTCACATTTGTCTTGGTTTACTGTCCATCAAATGCTATAGTTTAAGCCAGTGCAACATGCGACCCGCGGGCCACAACACGACCCGCCAAGCAGTTTACTATGGCTTTACATATAGCCTAGGCCCTATGCTATATTCAATCACGCTTCTATTTAAAATCCATTGTATTATTATATTAATATACATCGTAACTATACTAAGTTGTAGGCCTACCAAATTCCTAATACGGCCCAATTACGGAAAATGTTGCACATCCCAGCTTTAAGCAATTATTATTCCTAACTCGTGCCTAAACCGTTTAAAGAAACTATTTCCCAATTTTTAAAGACAGTTTTTAAAAGTTGAACTGTATTCTTGCAATTTTTTAATACTCTAAATTAAGACTTACTCATTATATTATGATAATTAATATAAAATATAACTACACCTTATATGCTTCATTATGGTATAGCCTATTCTTGTCAAGTGTTATTGCTTGGTCATTATTATATTATTCAATGACTTTAATGTCTTCGGTCGGCTTTTAAATTGTTTCGATTTCGCTTTTCTCTTGGAATGGTGGGCTTGATTTGGGACCCCAGACGTGGAATCTGTTCTGGGACCTGACTAGCCTACATCTAAATCCGACCTTGACTGAAACACTTAAATAAAATGAAGTCTACCTTTCGCGCCAACATGCTCTAAAACTAGAAATATATTGTTTGGTTCTTATACACACACAACAACCCCTCCGCACACCCCCACCCTTATAGCTCCTGGGCCCGGGTCTGTAAGTCTGTGTATAGCCGGCTATATAGTGTCCTCCTTGTCTGTAATTCTATTCTGGGATTTTATAACAGATCACGGAAGATGTGGAATTTACGTAGAAGTAGTTAATGTGTCATTCTACGGGTCGGCTGGTGGAATCTAAATTTAATATTACGTTATGCTATGCATCACATATACATACACACACACACAAAACACACACACACATACACACACACACACTCAGACACCACGATTCATTTGTAATGCTAATGACGTTTTCCTCATTTCTTTAAACCGACCTCACATAGTTTGTGTGTTTTACAATCTAATGTGTGTTGTTGTTTATATCTGTAGTTTTTGTTCAACTAGGGCATTGGGAAGGGGGGAGGAGGGGAGTAACGTAGACGCTCCAACTATACGTTCAATGACAACACACTGTGATATATATATATATATATAATATATATAGAGGCCTACATAATATATACACAGCACGGCGGTAAAGACGAAATTTCTATGCCTATCACGTAATGGTTTGCTCCGCCGAGGTCAATCAATGATTCACTAGATTTAGGCGAAGAAGGGCGAGAGAGAGAGGGAGAGAGCACAACACAAAACGAATGTGACCTCCTTGTGGCTTAGCGCCAAACACCACCAATCAGCTAGTTGTTCCGTGAGAACGCCGAACATTGCCGGAGATTAAAAAACGGATGCGTAGTTACCTTATATGGGCAGATTATTTCCGTTTTCTGGTGACGTCCATTCCGAAGATCTACTCCATTCAACCTTGTGCCAAATAAGGAAGTTTCCGTCTTTGGCTTTTAGCCACTCTGGTTCTTACACCAAATGTATACTTATTTAATACTATGGAACATTGTTTGCTAACGAATATATATTTTATAAAGAAAAAACTTCAAATTATAGATTTAGCTTGCTTTTGTGGCCTGTAGTTTAGCGGCTTTTTTCATAAATTCATTTTATAAAGACATTCATATCGTAAAACCAAAACTAGGACATAGCAGTCGATGCGTAACTCTCATTGACGTCAATGAGAAAAACTCTTTCCCATTGGTCGGATAGAAATTACGATGTGCCGTATATGGGCATGGCGCTGCAGTCGCGTTCATTCATAAACTGGAGTATAAAAAGCCCGAGTTCATTCATAAACTCGAAGCCACTCAGTTCACACCGATAGTAGTCGCGTGTAATAAATTGTGTTACGGGATATCAACAAATGGTGTTTGGTATTTTCATTACCAATATTTCATATTCTGAATTCTAGTGGACTAAATATATTCGTAATGATTATGGACGCTATGGAAGTGTCAACTCCGTTTGGTCTTGGGGCTGACTTAGGAGTTCCAAGTTTTAGCTTTGATCTACATACCGATGCAAATATTAGGCAATGTTCGGAGGCTCTCGACGACCAGGGATTAAATACTCCTGTGACAAAATATTCCGATGCCACTTTCTTTGGGCCCGATTCACTAGAGCCCCCACCAATAACGGCAACTGGTAGGTGTTGATTATTACTTGTATTATATTTACAATATGCATTGGTAGTATTGTAGTGGGGTCGTATGCTCGGCCCTTTTCGGAATTCGCCTATCAGCTGGTGTTCTAGTACTCTGACGTCATAGGCTGTTCCCAAAACGGGAGACTTGATCTATAAATAGATCAAGCGGTGCATTATGGGATAATGTCTATGCGTATCTATTTGATAGTTGTATTTATATTGACATCATTATTTTTAAAGATTTACTATTGTTCAGTGTCAATAGTATTTATTTTCTCCAATGAATTATTAAATCAATTTTCGATTGTTTTTGCTAGATTTGAAAAAGACATAAATATTCATGACCTTAACCGTGCTGAGTTATTAGCCAGACTACGTCACTTAAAATAGAAACCGGTGTCTCATTTGAAAAAGAGTCTATTATAAAGTTGCTTCTTTTTTTTTTTTTTTTTTTACTTTGTAATTGGCTCTTCCTCTTACCTTTTTTATTAATATTTTTTTTTTTGCCTTTATTTAAAATTTACTTTTTAGGAGTTGAGCACTTTGATACAATTTTTTTATTGCTGCCATTACTAGTTTAATTTTAAAGCTTACACATCTTTCTTATTACAATATACTTTTTTTTTATTTTCAGCAAATATTTTTGCATCAATTACTTTCCCTGAAAGACCCAGCGATGGCAGTCTTATTAGAGCACAGTCTATGCAGTCTGCTGGTGCTAATACAACACACACCATCACATACAAGGGAACACTTGTCACAACTGCCGTTACCCCTAGTTCTACACAGGCAGATGCGCCACCTTCAAACTTGACAAATTTGCTGCAATTTAACCCCTTGCTGGCTTTGCTGTCTCAAGCAAGATCACAATCGCAGCCATGTTCTTCTAGTCAGATGTACCCTTTCATCCCTCAGTATGAGTTCAACATCAGAATACCACCAACATCATCTGAATCTAGTATGCAGCAACAGTCGTCTCCTATATCGGTACTATCTCCACAGTCTCAATGTCCTATTGTTTCATCTGAAACAGCTTACCAAGATGTATCAGATCACTACTCTTCAGGTTTTGTATCCCCGAGAAGCTCTTGCCATTCCACTCCAGAGCCACAGCTGTCGATGATCTCCGAAGGCCAGGTTCAAGAGGAGACTTTCACAAACCCTCCACCACCATACTCGCAATCTATGCCATTATCTCTCCCAATGGACACTGGTATGTCTGACATTCAGATCAAGCAGCCCCCAACCTACAGCAGCTCGTGCAATCAGCTGGTACAACATCAGGAAATACCACAGAACTTTTTAAATTATCCAACAACATCCATGGCAGACCAAGGCTTCACAATGCCTGAACTAGACAGTGCAAACCAAAAATGGTCCTTAATGCAATCCGCTTCATCCATGGGACCATCCCAAACACAGCTTCCTGATTTCAGTGCATTGCAGATGGGGGCCTCGTCCTCGGGACTTTCTTCTCACTTTCAACTACCAACCATTAAGACCGAGCCAGATGCGGAGTCTTTAGATTTTCTGCCAACCACTAGTTTGGACTTTGTTTCTGATGCTTCTGAATCATCTGGACTTCCTTCAGTCCTGAATCAACCATATTCTCAAAACTCATTGAAATATTTACCAGTTAAGCCTAGAAAATATCCCAACCGTCCCAGCAAGACACCGCCACACGAACGACCTTACTCTTGTCCTATTGAAAACTGTGACCGTAGATTTTCTAGAAGTGATGAACTTACAAGACACATTCGCATACATACTGGACATAAACCTTTCCCATGCCCCATCTGTGGGCGTTCTTTCAGTCGAAGTGATCATCTCACGACCCACAAGAGAACACACACGGGCGAGAAGCCATTCTCATGCGACGTATGCGGGCGCAAGTTTGCCCGCAGCGATGAAAAGAAAAGACACGCAAAGGTCCACCTAAAGCAACGAGTAAAAAAAGATGCCAAGCTGTTGGCAAGCACATCATCTTCCCTCCTGACATCGCACTCACCATCATCGTCAAGTAGCGTGGATCCACTAGACAGTATAGTTAGCACTATCCCATTGGTTGTGACCTCTCCATCGTTTGTAGACTGTCCCACAACCTCGGCTTTATGACTCTTGTAGTGACAGTTCAGTTCAAGGCAAACCGTAATGGTGCTAGCTAAGTTTTAACAAAGGTATACAAAGAAAAATCAATAACAACAAACGCTCAAAAATGTCAATTGCTTATGTACCGTACTTTGTAAAACTGTACCTATTCATTAGACAAAAGAAAAGCTACTGCATTCTTTAACACTCTTTATTGAAAATCCTTAAAAATTCAATAGAGAAACAAAACGGCGCCCACATCTGAATGACATGAACTTTACAACTTAAAACAGAAACAAAAGAACTGAAACTACACTGTAAATGGCTTTCCTCTTGCTTTATTTTGTTGAAATGTTACAATTTCTGATGAACCATATCTGTGATGAATCAATTCCTCTTATATTTTTCCTGTCTTTGAATTTTTAAAGTCAAATTTATGTTGTTATTTTTTTCCTTATAGCATTTATTGTCTACTTTGTGATTCGATGTGATTCTTTTCTTTTCTTTGAAGCCGGTGTGTATTTATAGAGATTATACCTCATATCATTTATCTACTGGTTTTCTCGACAGGTCAAATAATTTAAAAGCCACAACAAACCATTTATGATTTTGTTGGCGAAATCGATTTTTATTTCCTTCTTAAAAAATATACCTCTACTCTCTACCCCCAAAATTTATTTCTATGATTAAAGTTTACAAGTGACATCTATGTGAGGCAGCATTAAAATATTTTAAACTGCTAAGATGTTGATAAACTCAAGATTAGTTTCACGTTTAGCTACATAATACTTTCTTCTGATATCACACTTGTTTGTTTTGCTTTCCTTAGTGCCATATTATTTATATGTGTTCAAACAAATGTGCCATAGCACAAAAAACTACTTAAATGTTTTATTTTGTTCAGTTTCACAATTTTGCTTTCACTTTTTAATTTTTGTGTGTTTTCAGCTGTTAATATTGGTATGTGATAGCGTGTATTTAAATGTATTTTAAGTTCCGCTGGTTGGTTCTTTCATTTTCATAGACAAATTTATATAATACTGTTCTTAGAAGGATGCTTTTTATATTCATTGACAAAACTTGTATTTTTGAATATAGAAGTATATGTTAAATTGTACAGAACTGTTAATTCCTTTAAATCAAAAATGGTTTAACTATATATTTGCTTTTTATTGTTAACTTTTAGTTTTGAAATAGTTTGTTTTTTTGGTATTTTTACATATTATTGTTAATGTAATACTGGTGAATGTCAACTTTGTCTCTGATCAGCATTTTGTAACATTTTTTAACTTAAAATATTATGGTTTATTCAAGGGTGAATTATAGCATAATACCACACTTTATATATATATATATATATATATATATATCAGTTTGAAAGGTTGATTAGTGAAAGTTTCGAATTTGTACAAAAACATATTTTTATTGTAATCAAATTTTAAACACATTCATGAAATTAACGTTTAAAAACAAACAGTATTTGAAACTGCCGTCTGCCTTTGAATATTCCATACTGGATAAAAGTTTATGTTGACACCGCACGATTTTTATTTAAGTGCTTCGAATGTCAAAGTTTGCCTATTTGAATTTTAACACACTGTGTTCTGCCTGCAATATTAGATATGGTATGGTAAACAAAATGTTTACATCTAGTTGTTTTCAAAATGTGTGCATGAATGTGAAAGCGTGGAATAGAAGACAATGTTTAACTGTTTATGCTAATTTGATTTGTTGATTTTTAAAATCCTCTTTGTTCTTGCTGGTTGAGAAAAGATTCTATTTTATGAAAAGTATGGCTAACTGCCAACAATTCGAAAATAAATGATATTGATAATGAACTTAATTTACTTGTTGTTTTGAATAAGTTTTTCTTTGTTTGTTGTGAAAGAATATAGTTTACATACAACATCTTAAACTTTCATTTGAAATGGACAAGTAGATAGGCCTAATTATTATTAGGGCATATTATGGTCTGGGACAAAAATGTCTGTCCAACATCTGTTTTGCTAACGTCAGCACAATATATATATATATATTATTATATAAAAGACAATATTGGGTCAAGATTTAATTTTAATATTGGGCCAACAGTGCGATGACTACAGGGTAAGAAAGCTAAAGATATTAAAGGCCTACTCTAAATAGAGATAAGACATCAATGTTTATAGTGATTAATTTAATTAGTATTAGCCTACAATTATTTTAAAAATAAACTTAAATAAATAACATATTGTTATACAATAAATAATGTTAAATGTTAGGCCTAACATTAATTCCGATAGGTCACATAGCAACAGTATCAAGAGATATATATTTATCCTATATACAGATCCTGTTGCCACTTTTTTATTTCTAGGATTTTTGGTTTTTATTTTAATTTGTAGGCCTTCTAAATTCTACCTCAATTTTTTAAGCGATGCAAACATTACTGAATAACATGGTCCAATATCTTATTGGTGTTCTAAACTTATTAGGCTTAGCGACAGTTGTAAAGTAATAATAGCCTTTATACTATATAAGCTTACTATAATATATGTTTTCTCATATTAGTTAGACCTAAACTAGAATAGGCCTATAGGCTACGTCTTCTGTATGGGAACCATCAACTAAATAATACATTAAAAGAATAGAACGAATTCCGTAAGAACTAAAAGGCTCATTATCAGCGAAATTTCGCAACTGAGAAGAGTAGCACCAATAGTTCAAGATCTGCAATCACTAAATCTAGAAATGGGTTACCTGAACAAAGCAGGATGAAAAACCAGTAACTTAACATCTTTTAAAACACTGATCAAAATGTAGGACTAGACCCAGACCACGTATGAACGTAGGACGCAAAAAGCTTCTTTATAGAAGGAGCATCTGTAATATACAAGATATACACTATAATATAGGCCTAGACTAAGTAACAAAATAATATAAAAAAAAACTAAAACAGATCTATGTGGAAAAATACGACTATAGTAGTTGTTGAGAGGTCAACTAAAGCCATACTTGCACAATATAAAGTCGAGCATTATGGGTCTCATAAAAAACATTATGAATTACGCCTAACATTTACTTTATAAAAGATAAGATAAAGAGGTTTTAATTGTTGATCAACAGCAATGGAAAAATTCGTGCAGTATGTTATAATTATAATGCAATGTGGAACAAGGTGATTGCTTTATCATGCAAGAAAATCATATGAAGATTACAGTAGGCTCTTATTTTATAACGATATTTATATTACTCATCTATAGAAAATGCAATAATGCAATGTGAAGGCTTTATATGATTGAAAGAGCATTCTATTATTGATGAGGCAAGAATTTAGGTCCACTAAACTAAATTATAATTAGACTAGTGGTTATGTCCGTCAAAATGACGTAGAAACGAACGACTACAATATGTTTTGTTAAGAGAGAAAGAAAAGAGACTATTACAATAAATACAATGAACGTTTCTTTTCGGTTTTTAGTTTTTGTTCTTTTTAATTGTTTCTGACCCTGGCATATGCATAATAATTGTTACTGTCAAGCGTCTGGTACTAAAACGTAGCGAACAGTTGTGTTGACTTGACTTGTTATTAAAAATAGCCTATTAAATTAACAATAATATACTATCTAAAAGAAAAAAAAACCACAATACCAAACAATAAAAAGGTAAATAATAAAAAAAGCGTAGAAAATAATATTTCAATACAATAAAAACTAAAGTGATAACGATTTTTTTCGGTATTTAATTTTTGTTCTTGATTATTGTATTAATAAAACAGTGTTGAGAATGTTTCTTTCGGTATTTAGTTTTTTTTATTTTTTTTTGTTTCTGCTCGACCTGACCCTGGAATATGCATAAGAATTGTGGCCTCAAGGACTGGCGTAGTGTGTAAACCGCCGATAAATTCCCATTAAGAATACACTGGCGGGCGAACGCATGGGGCATAGCCCCCGCGGCGGGTCCGAGGTCCATTACACTGCCGAGAGGCCACTGGTCTCGGTGGGGAGGAGACAATGGACGCTCCAATCCCGTCTCGAGAACCACCCGGTGCCTGAATGCATGTACCTATAGTATATGATTTGTGCTATCGGGTAACAGTGCAGCCACCAAGATAATGATCCTTTGTGGAACCGCAGTCAACGATCGCGGGGCTGCGGAAACCTTCCCCGTTACACGGCACGCCACGCCTTCGGCGTGTCGTTGGGTGGCTGGAGCCCGGACAGAGACTGCTCAATCCTAAGCGTTACGCCCTGGACACAAGAGCCGAAAGGCTCGTCTGTTTTTTTTTTAAAGAGACTTTTAAATTCGATATTAAAATGTAGCGAACAGTTGTGATGACTTGATTTGTTATTAATAATATTAAATTAACAGTAATATACTATCTAAAATATAAAAAAAACATAAATACAAAACAATAAAAAAAGGTAAATAATATTTAAAAAAAAAAGAAAATAATATTTAAATGCAATAAAAACTAAAGTGAGAAAGATTTTTTCGGTATTTAATTTTATATTGTTGCTGTCAAGCTTAAGGTACCCGGTATTTGAAAGTAATCATTTATAGGCCTAACTTGTTTTTTTATAATTCGTATCATTTAATTTATAGAGTGTATAAAGTCGACTATTAAGGGATATCCTAAATAGCGACGTAAATCCATTAAATAATTAAAACATGTGGTTACTTTTACTTAAAAGATAATGCAAACATCAATAATGAAAAAAGAAATAATTTGATAGACATTACGTCATACGATAGTATTTTTTTTTAAGTACCCTAAACCATTCAAACTGTCCAAGCCAAATTGCGGTGCGTAACTTTTAAAAAAGGTCTCGCCACATTAAAAAAAACAACAGCAGAATTGGGAAAATCCGAAAAGACCCTCGCGTTCAACATAGTGAATCTCGCGTTCAACATAGTAAATGAACGGAAGTGGCCATTTGCTATGTACGGTTATATTTATTTGTATAGCTGGATATACTTTTTTGTATTTATAAAATTAACTCATTCATGATTATAAGTCATAAAATAAATTTTTCTTTTGGATGACGTTTCCGATTTATAGACCTACATTTAACTTTTATCCCGATTAGTCAAACGGCTTAGGTGCCTATAGCGAACAAACATATATATATAAACATATATATATATATATAAATAAATATCATATATATATATAAATCTCAAAAGGGATATGTGGCTGGCTGGCTGGCTGGCTGGCTGGCTGGCTGGCTGGCTGGCTGGCTGGCTGGCTGGCTGGCTGGCTGGCTGGCTGGCTGGCTGGCTGGCTGGCTGGCTGGCTGGCTGGCTGGCTGGCTGGCTGGCTGGCTGGGTAGGTATGTACATACCGCATAATCTTTTTAAATACTGGACATAAAAACGTGAAATTTGCTACAAATATTCTTTGCGTTACGGCGGTGAACACTGTCAAGGTTTTAAAAAAATTTAAATGACCGCAGTGGTCAGTTTGGTCAAAAAACGCGAATAAAACGACATATTTTGGGTTCATGTTGAATTTGCCGTTCCAACTTTTTATAGTTTTTCGATCAATCGCGCTAAAAAAATAAGACAAAAGGACGCGTAGAGATTATTTTTATATGACGTCATCAAAGTTTGCGCAGGGATAGCTGGTTGTCTTTTTTTTTTTATGGCGTCATCGAATTTTGCGTATTCATTTTAATTAACTTCGCTTCAACCTTTGCTAATGTACTTTATGAATGAATAGAACAAAATATATTCACGTTTTAATTTGCGTCGTAATTTATAGCGGGATATTTTTAAATTGTTATAATGGGTAATGATTAATGGTTTTAATGGGTATCTTACGTTGTATCTGGCAAATAAAAAATTCCTTCACGTTTTTATTCGTGTTGTATATGTCCACAGAATAGGTATAAAACAGAATGCGCAATCGCATTTTATTTCTGTTTTGGGCAGTAATATCGACGCCATACTAAGCTTATTTAAACGCAGCGGTCCTGGTTACACTCTATATTTATGCTTATTTAGCCTACAACGTCCTTTTCTTCAAATCTACAAGTTCGAACACCCAAAGCTAATATTTCAGGCAAAATGTGCATGAACGGTTGTGAAATAAACTACAACAATGATGCGAAAACGACTGATTATCGTAAAAAAGAGCATGTCAAACTGCATGGCTTTCCTGACTCCATAAAGGATAAACAACAACATAAACAACCTCATATTAACTCATTATGAATTATATGCCTATTTCCCTTCATAATTTTAAAAGTTTATTTTGGTTTAAAAAGTATATATATTTATGTATCGGTAGCCGTAGCAATTTAGTTACCGGTACCGAGCTACGTCTAAGCCATTTTTTTTTCAAATCAGTACCGGGTAATAAATATTTTTACATCATATTGGCCTAATCATATAATGTTCAAAACAAAATGGGTAATTAAGTCAAATTTATATAAAAGTAAGCCTATAATGAAAGATAATGTAGGCCCTATATATATTGTATATATTTATGGCAGACGTAGATATCCTTTCACATTTTACTATAGTAGCGTCTCTAGCAACCGCTGCATTGCGGAAAATGGTAACTTATAGTGACTGCGTATATAGGGATTGTGCATTCTGTTCTATACCTATTCTGTGTATACGTCTTATAAACTTTGTAGCGGGAAATTTTTCAATTGCCAGGCAATGTTTAAATTGCCGAGCTCAACGTTTTAAAGTTTTAATTTGTATCGTATACGTCTTATAAACTATGTAGCGGGAAATTTTTATATTGCCAGGCAATGTTTAAATTTGCCGGACCAACTTTTTAAAGTTTTAATTCATGTCGTATACGTTGTATAAACTATTATTCATATCGGTTTCAGTTGTTATTGTTTTTCCTGTTGAATTTAAAATTTAATTTTAAGTTTGCTTCCAAAGCAACAATAAATAAATAGCAAATAACACCAACAAAAACAAAAAAAAAGCAAAAATAAATAAATATTGATCTACGACTAATGTTGTAGCAAAAAAATATATCAAACAATCATTTTCGAATTAACAGTACTTTTTAAAAGACATGTGAGTTCTGTTTTACAGAAAGAGTTTAATTACTCAATAAACTCACAAAATTCGATCATAGTGGTCATACTTTGAGCAAGAAATAAAAAAAAATTATTTGTTTTTCCTTTTTAGTTGTATATTGAATTGGTGTATAATAAAGTATGCAAAACAAAAATAAATTAAAAAAATACTGACCACAAAAAAAACATACTACTTTATGTATGTTGCAAAAACAAAACTAAAAAACTATAATGTGTCAAGCATATTCTAAAAAAAAGCCCGTTCGAAGAATCGGGCACAAATTGGCTTGTCATATCATATCATATCATATCATATATATATATAAATCTCAAAAGGAATATGTATGTGGCTGGCTGGCTGGCTGGCTGGCTGGGTATGTACATACCGCATAATCTTTTTAAATACTGGACATAAAAACGTGAAATTTGCTACAAATATTCTTTGCGTTACGGCGGTGAACACTGTCAAGGTTTTAAAAAAATTGAAATGACCGCAGTGGTCAGTTTGGTAAAAAAACGCGAATAAAACGACATATTTTGGGTTCATGTTAAAATTGCCGTTCCAACTTTTTATAGTTTTTCGATCGATCGCGCTAAAAAAATAAAAAAAAGGATGGCGTTGAGATTTTTTTCCGGTTGACGTCATCAAAGTTTGCGCAGAGATAGCTAGCCGGCTTTTCGTTATGACGTCATCAAATTTTGCGTATTCATTTAAAATTAACTTTGCTTCAACCTTTGCTAATGTACTTTATGAATGAATAGAACAAAATATATTCACGTTTTAATTTGCGTCGTAATTTATAGCGGGATATTTTTAAATTGTTATAATGGGTAATGATTAATGGTTTTAATGGGTATCTTACGTTGTATCTGGCAAATAAAAAATTCTTTCACGTTTTTATTCGTGTTGTATATGTCCACAGAATAGGTATAAAACAGAATGCGCAATTTCGAACACCCAAAGCTAATATTTCAGGCAAAATGTGCATAAACGGTTGTGTAATAAACTACAACAATGATGCGAAAACGACTGATTATCGTAAAAAAGAGCATGTCAAACTGCATGGCTTTCCTGATTCCATAAAGGATAAACAACAGCATAAACAACCTCATATTAACTCATTATGAATTATATGCCTATTTCCCTTCATAATTTTAAAAGTTTATTTTGGTTTAAAAAGTATATATATTTATGTACCTGTAGCCGTAGCAATTTAGTTACCGGTACCGAGCTACGTCTAAGCCATTTTTTTTTAAATCAGTACCGGGTAATAAATATTTTTACATCATATTTGCCTAATCATATAATGTTCAAAACAAAATGGGTAATTAAGTCAAATTTATATAAAAGTAAGCCTATAATGAAAGATAATGTAGGCCCTATATATATTGTATATATTTATGGCAGACGTAGATATCCTTTCACATTTTACTATAGTAGCGTCTCTAGCGACCGCTGCATTGCGGAAAATGGTAACTTTTAGTGACTGCGTATATAGGGATTGTGCATTCTGTTCTATACCTTTTCTGTGTATACGTCTTATAAACTTTGTAGCGGGAAATTTTTCAATTGCCAGGCAATGTTTAAATTGCCGAGCTCAACGTTTTAAAGTTTTAATTTGTATCGTATACGTCTTATAAACTATGTAGCGGGAAATTTTTATATTGCCGGGCAATGTTTAAATTTGAAGGACCAACTTTTAAAAGTTTTAATTCATGTCGTATACGTTGTATAAACTATGATTCATATCGGTTTCAGTTGTTATTGTTTTTCCTGTTGAATTTAAAATTTAATTCTAAGTTTGCTACCAAAGCAACAATAAATAAATAGCAAATAACACCAACAAAAACAAAAAAAAAGCAAAAATAAATAAATATTGATCTACGACTAATGTTGTAGCAAAAAAATATATCAAACAATCATTTTCGAATTAACAGTACTTTTTAAAAGACATGTGAGTTCTGTTTTACAGAAAGAGTCTAATTACCCAATTATCTCACAAAATTCGATCATAGTGGTCATACTTTGAGCAAGAAAGAAAAAAAATTATTTGTTTTTCCTTTTTAGTTGTATATTGAATTGGTTTATAATAAAGTGTGCAAAACAAAAAAAAATTAAAAAAATACCGACCACAAAAAAAAACATACTACTTTATGTATGTTGCAAAAACAAAACTAAAAAACTATAATGTGTCAAGCATATTCTAAAAAAAAGCCCGTTCGAAGAATCGGGCACATATCGGCTTGTCATATCATTAATATATATAAATCTCAAAAGGAATATGTATGTATGTATGTGGGTATGTACATACCGCATAATCTTTTTAAATACTGGACATAAAAACGTGAAATTTGCTACAAATATTCTTTGCGTTACGGCGGTGAACACTGTCAAGGTTTAACAAAAATTAAAATGACCGCAGTGGTCAGTTTGGTCAAAAAACGCGAAAAAAACACAACTTTTGATTCACATTGTCTTTGCCAGTACAACTTTTTATAGTTTTTCGTCACAAAGTTAGAAAAAAAAGGATGCGCTGAGATTATTTTTATGACGTCATCAATCTTTGCGCATGGATTTTTTAGCGATGAAGGGACATTTTTCATTCATGTTTAAATTGACGTCATCAAACTATGTGCATGGATTTTTATCTCAATGATGGGAACAAATTTTCTTCATGTTTAAATTACCTACGTGCCGTAAACAACATAAATTCTTTACACTACCAATACTGTAGTTGATTTTCTTAATCTATCACTACTTTAATACTTTACACTGTGAATACATGACTTAAAGCTAATTAATAATTTAAAACTTTACAAACATAGGACAAAGCAAATAGATTTAGCATTTTTTTTCTGTTTCGGGAAGTAATACCGACGCATTACTAAGCTTATTTAAACGCAGTGGTCCTGGTTACACTCTATATTTAAGCTTATAATTATATGGCGTCATCAAATTTTGCGTATTTATGCGTTTAAGAAGGGAACCAAATTTTGTTTTAATTTGCGTCGTAATTTGTAGAATGCAATATTTAAATGGTTTAAGTTACCGGAAAAGACTATTGCTTATAACTCCATGGGTTATTTTATACAGTTCCGAGAACTAGGCACCTTTAGGCTTATCGCCTTGGTAACGGCCATTGTTTAAATTACCGGGCAATGTTTAAATTACTGGGCAATGTTTATAATACCGGGCAATGTTAAAATTACCGGGCAATGTTTAAATTACCGGGCAATGTTTAAATTACCGGGCAATGTTTAATTACCGGGCAATGTTTAAATTACCGGGCATTGTTTATAATACCGGGCAATGTTTAAATTACCGGGCAATGTTTAAATTACCGGGCAATGTTTAAATTACCGGACAATGTTTAAAATTACCGGGCAAAGTTTAATTTGCCGGGCAATGTTCAAATTGCTGGAACTAACTTTTTAAAGTTTTAATTCGTGTCGTATACGTTTTATAAACATTATTTCATATGGGTTTCATTTGTTATCGTTTTACATGTTGAATAGAAAATTTAATTCTAAGTTTGCTTCCAAAGCAACAATAAATAAATAAATAGCAAATAAACAAAAACAACAAAACATAGGTCTGCGACTTAATGTTTGTCGTAAAAAAAATATATCAAACAATCATTAAAAAAATAAAAGTACTGTCGAATGTTCTTAATCAATGAATAGAACAAAATATATTCATGTTTTAATTTGCGTCGTAATTTATAGCGGGCAATTTTGTAATTGTTATAATGGGTGATGAGTGATGATTTTAACGGGTAATTCATGTTGTAGCGGGCAAATAAAAATTACCTCACGTTTAAATTCGTGTCGTAGGTCATGCGGGCAATCTCATTATAACTGCCTGAGTAGTTAGAGTGTATGTAAACATAACTTTTAGCCGGTTCAGAGGACCGGGCACATAACGGCTTGTCATATCATATCATATATATATATAAATCTCAAAAGGAATATGTATGTGGCTGGCTGGCTGGCTGGCTGGCTGGCTGGCTGGCTGGGTATGCACATACCGCATAATCTTTTTAAATACTGGACATAAAATCGTGAAATTTGCTACAAATATTCTTTGCGTTACGGCGGTGAACACTGTCAAGGTTTTAAAAAAATTAAAATGACCGCAGTGGTCAGTTTGGTCAAAAAACGCGAATAAAACACATCTTTTGATTCACATTGTCTTTGCCAGTACAACTTTTTATAGTTTTTCGTCACAAAGTTAGAAAAAAAAGGATACGCTGAGATTATTTTTATGACGTCATCAAACTATGTGCATGGATTTTATTATCTCAACTCAATGACGGGAACAAATTTTCTTCATGTTTAAATTGTCTACGTGCCGTAAACAACATAAATTCTTTACACTACCAATACTGTAGTTGATTTTCTTAATCTATCACTACTTTAATACTTTACACTGTGAATACATGACTTAAAGCTAATTAATAATTTAAAACTTCACAAACATAGGACAAAGCAAATAGATATAGTATTTTTTTTTCTGTTTCGGGAAGTAATACCGACGCCTTATTAAGCATATTTAAACGCAGTGGTCCTGGTTACACTCTATATTTAAGCTTATAATTATATGGCGTCATCAAATTTTGCGTATTTATGCGTTTAAGAAGTTGTTTTAATTTGCGTCGTAATTTGTAGAATGCAATATTTAAATGGAAGACTATTGTTTATAACTCCATGGGTTATTTTATCCAGTTCCAAGAACTGGGCACCTTTAGGCTTATCGCCTTGGTAACGGCCATTGTTTAAATTACCGGGCAATGTTTAAATTACCGGGCAATGTTTATAATACCGGGCAATGTTTAAATTACCGGGCAATGTTTAAATTACTGGGCAATGTTTAAATTACCGGGCAATGTTTAAATTACCGGGAAATGTTTAAATTACCGGGCAATGTTTATAATACCGGGCAATGTTTAAATTACCGGGCAATGTTTAAATTACCGGGCAATGTTTAAATTACCGGGCAATGTTTAAATTACCGGGCAATGTTTATAATACCGGGCAATGTTTAAATTACCGGGCAATGTTTAAATTACCGGGCAATGTTTAAATTACCGGGCAATGTTTAAATTACCGGGCAATGTTTAAATTACCGGGCAATGTTTAATTTGCCGGGCAATGTTCGAATTGCCGGAACTAACTTTTTAAAGTTTTAATTCGTGTCGTATAAGTTTTATAAACATTATTTCATATGGGTTTCATTTGTTATCGTTTTACATGTTGAATAGAAAATTTAATTCTAAGTTTGCTTCCAAAGCAACAATAAATAAATAAATAGCAAATAAACAAAAACAACACAACATAGGTCTGCGACTTAATGTTTGTCGTAAAAAAAATATATCAAACAATCATTAAAAAAAAATAAAAGTACTGTCGAATGTTCTTAATCAATGAATAGAACAAAATATATTCATGTTTTAATTTGCGTCGTAATTTATAGCGGGCAATTTTGTAATTGTTATAATGGGTGATGAGTAATGATTTTAACGGGTAATTCATGTTGTAGCGGGCAAATAAAAAATTACCTCACGTTTAAATTCGTGTCGTAGGTCATGCGGGCAATCTCATTATAACTGCCTGAGTAGTTAGAGTGTATGTAAACATAACTTTTAGCCGGTTCGGAGGACCGGGCACATAACGGCTTGTATATATATAAATCTCAAAAGGAATATGTGGCTGGCTGGCTGGCTGGCTGGCTGGCTGGGTATGTACATACCGCATAATCTTTTTAAATACTGGACATAAAAACGTGAAATTTGCTACAAATATTCTTTGCGTTACGGCGGTGAACACTGTCAAGGTTTTAAAAAAATTAAAATGACCGCAGTGGTCAGTTTGGTCAAAAAACGCGAATAAAACGACATATTTTGGGTTCATGTTGAATTTGCCGTTCCAACTTTTTATAGTTTTTCGATCGATCGCGCTAAAAAAATTAAAAAAAGGATGGCGTTGAGATTTTTTTTAGGATGACGTCATCAAAGTTTGCGCAGAGATAGATAGCCGGCTTTTCGTAATGACGTCATCAAATTTTGCGTATTCATTTAAAATTAACTTTGCTTCAATGTTTGCTAATGTATTTTATGAATGAATAGAACAAAATATATTCACGTTTTAATTCGTGTCGTATACGAAATTATAAACTTTGTAGTTGTTGCGTGCAATCTCATTATAACTGCTTGAGTAGTAAGAGTGTATGTAAACATAACTTTTAGCTTTTTCAATTTGTTTGAAGCGGGCGTATACGCATTAAAATCTTTCTAGCGGGAAATATTTCACTCAATTCGTTTCTAGCGGGAAATATTTCACGTTTCAGTTCGTTTCGGTTGTAGCGGGCGTACAAAATGTCATTGACATTTAAATTTGTGACGTATACATCGATAAACTTTTTAACGGGCAGGGTTTTATTAATTGCCGTATATATTAACTGTGTAGCGGGCAATCTCATTATAACTCCATGGGTAGATAAAGTGTATGTAAAATATCATTATGCGATTAAATTGAACACAATTTTTTTTTTTTAAAGTTTCTTCTTTGTTTCTTATTGGTTTCATTTGTTATTGTTTTACATGTTGAATAGAAAAAATAATTCTAAGTTTGCTTCCAAAGCAACAATAAATAAATAAACAGCAAATAAACAAAAACAACACAACATAGGTCTGCGACTTAATGTTTGTCGTAAAAAAATATATCAAACAATGATTAAAAAAAAAAAGTACTGTCGAATGTTCTTTATCAATGAATAGAACAAAATATATTCATGTTTTAATTTGCGTCGTAATTTATAGCGGGCAATTTTGTAATTGTTATAATGGGTGATGAGTAATGATTTTAACGGGTAATTCATGTTGTAGCGGGCAAATAAAAAATTACCTTTAATTGCCTTATATATTAACTGTGTAGCGGGCAATCTCATTATAACTCCATGGATATGTAAAGTGTATGTAAAAGATCATTATGCGATTACATTGAACACAATGTAACAAAAAAAATATTTCTTCTTTGTTTCTTATGGGTTTCATTTGTTATTGTTTTACATGTTGAATAGAAAATTTAATTCTAAGTTTGCTTCCAAATCAACAATAAATAAATAAATAGCAAATAAACGAAAACAACACAACATAGGTCTGCCACTTAATGTTTGTCGTAAAAAAATATATCAAACAATCATTAAAAAAAAAAAAGTACTGTCGAATGTTCTTTATCAATGAATAGAACAAAATATATTCATGTTTTAATTTGCGTCGTAATTTATAGCGGGCAATTTTGTAATTGTTATAATGGGTGATGAGTAATGATTTTAACGGGTAATTCATGTTGTAGCGGGCAAATAAAAAATTACCTCACGTTTAAATTCGTGTCGTAGGTCATGCAGGCAATCTCATTATAACTGCCTGAGTAGTTAGAGTGTATGTAAACATAACTTTTAGCCGGTTCGGAGGACCGGGCACATAACGGCTTGTCATATATATATATAAATCTCAAAAGGAATATGTGGCTGGCTGGCTGGCTGGCTGGCTGGCTGGGTATGTACATACCGCATAATCTTTTTAAATACTGGACATAAAAACGTGAAATTTGCTACAAATATTCTTTGCGTTACGGCGGTGAACACTGTCAAGGTTTTAAAAAAATTAAAATGACCGCAGTGGTCAGTTTGGTCAAAAAACGCGAATAAAACGACATATTTTGGGTTCATGTTGAATTTGCCGTTCCAACTTTTTATAGTTTTTCGATCGATCGCGCTAAAAAAATTAAAAAAAGGATGGCGTTGAGATTTTTTTAGGATGACGTCATCAAAGTTTGCGCAGAGATAGATAGCCGGCTTTTCGTAATGACGTCATCAAATTTTGCGTATTCATTTAAAATTAACTTTGCTTCAATGTTTGCTAATGTATTTTATGAATGAATAGAACAAAATATATTCACGTTTTAATTCGTGTCGTATACGAAATATAAACTTTGTAGTTGTTGCGTGCAATCTCATTATAACTGCTTGAGTAGTAAGAGTGTATGTAAACATAACTTTTAGCTTTTTCAATTCGTTTGAAGCGGGCGTATACGCATTAAAATCTTTCTAGCGGGAAATATTTCACGTTTCAATTCGTTTCTAGCGGGAAATATTTCACGTTTCAGTTCGTTTCGGTTGTAGCGGGCGTACAAAATGTCATTCACATTTAAATTTGTGACGTATACATCGATAAACTTTTTAACGGGCAGGGTTTTATTAATTGCCGTATATATTAACTGTGTAGCGGGCAATCTCATTATAACTCCATGGGTAGATAAAGTGTATGTAAAATATCATTATGCGATTAAATTGAACACAATTTTTTTTTTTTTAAAGTTTCTTCTTTGTTTCTTATTGGTTTCATTTGTTATTGTTTTACATGTTGAATAGAAAAAATAATTCTAAGTTTGCTTCCAAAGCAACAATAAATAAATAAACAGCAAATAAACAAAAACAACACAACATAGGTCTGCGACTTAATGTTTGTCGTAAAAAAATATATTAAACAATCATTAAAAAAAAAGTACTGTCGAATGTTCTTTATCAATGAATAGAACAAAATATATTCATGTTTTAATTTGCGTCGTAATTTATAGCGGGCAATTTTGTAATTGTTATAATGGGTGATGAGTAATGATTTTAACGGGTAATTCATGTTGTAGCGGGCAAATAAAAAATTACCTTTAATTGCCTTATATATTAACTGTGTAGCGGGCAATCTCATTATAACTCCATGGATATGTAAAGTGTATGTAAAAGATCATTATGCGATTACATTGAACACAATGTAACAAAAAAAATATTTCTTCTTTGTTTCTTATGGGTTTCATTTGTTATTGTTTTACATGTTAAATAGAAAATTTAATTATAAGTTTGCTTCCAAAGCTACAATAAATAAATAAATAGTAAATAACAAAAACAACACAACATAGGTCTGCGACTTAATGTTTGTCGTAAAAAAAATATATCAAACAATCATTAAAAAAAAATAAAAGTACTGTCGAATGTTCTTAATCAATGAATAGAACAAAATATATTCATGTTTTAATTTGCGTCGTAATTTATAGCGGGCAATTTTGTAATTGTTATAATGGGTGATGAGTAATGATTTTAACGGGTAATTCATGTTGTAGCGGGCAAATAAAAAATTACCTCACGTTTAAATTCGTGTCGTAGGTCATGCGGGCAATCTCATTATAACTGCCTGAGTAGTTAGAGTGTATGTAAACATAACTTTTAGCCGGTTCGGAGGACCGGGCACATAACGGCTTGTATATATATAAATCTCAAAAGGAATATGTGGCTGGCTGGGTATGTACATACCGCATAATCTTTTTAAATACTGGACATAAAAACGTGAAATTTGCTACAAATATTCTTTGCGTTACGGCGGTGAACACTGTCAAGGTTTTAAAAAAATTAAAATGACCGCAGTGGTCAGTTTGGTCAAAAAACGCGAATAAAACGACATATTTTGGGTTCATGTTAAAATTGCCGTTTCAACTTTTTATAGTTTTTCGATCGATCGCGCTAAAAAAATAAAAAAAAGGATGGCGTTGAGATTTTTTTCAGGATGACGTCATCAAAGTTTGCGCAGAGATAGCTAGCCGGCTTTTCGTTATGACGTCATCAAATTTTGCGTATTCATTTAAAATTAACTTTGCTTCAACCTTTGCTAATGTACTTTATGAATGAATAGAACAAAATATATTCACGTTTTAATTTGCGTCGTAATTTATAGCGGGATATTTTTAAATTGTTATAATGGGTAATGATTAATGGTTTGAATGGGTATCTTACGTTGTATCTGGGAAATACAAAATTCCTTCACGTTTTTATTCGTGTTGTATGTGTCCACAGAATAGGTATAAAACAGAATGCGCAATCGCATTTTATTTCTGTTTTGGGCAGTAATACCGACGCCATACTAAGCCTATTTAAACGCAGTGGTCCTGGTTACACTCTATATTTATGCTTATTTAGCCTACAACGTCCTTTTCTTCAAATCTACAAGTTTGAACACCCAAAGCTAATAGTTCAGGCAAAATGTGCATAAACGGTTGTGTAATAAACTACAACAATGATGCGAAAACGACTGATTATCGTAAAAAAAAAACATGTCAAACTGCATGGCTTTCCTGACTCCATAAAGGATAAACAACGGCATAAACAACCTCATATTAACTCATTATGAATTATATGCCTATTTCCCTTCATAATTTTAAAAGTTTATTTTGGTTTAAAAAGTATATATTTATGTACCGGTAGCCGTAGCAATTTAGTTACCGGTACCGAGCTACGTCTAAGCCATTTTTTTTCAAATCAGTACCGGGTAATAAATATTTTTACATCATATTGGCCTAATCCTATAATGTTGAAAACAAAATGGGTAATTAAGTCAAATTTATATAAAAGTAAGCCTATAATGAAAGATAATGTAGGCCCTATATATATTGTATATATTTATGGCAGACGTAGATATCCTTTCTCATTTTATTATAGTAGCGTCTCTATCGACCGCTGCATTGCGGAAAATGGTAACATTCAGTGACTGCGTATATAGAGATTGTGCATTCTGTTCTATACCTATTCTGTGTATACGTCTTATAAACTTTGTAGCGGGAAATTTTTCAATTGCCAGGCAATGTTTAAATTGTCGAGCTCAACGTTTTAAAGTTTTAATTTGTATCGTATACGTCTTATAAACTATGTAGCGGGAAATTTTTATATTGCCGGGCAATGTTTGAATTTGCCAGACCAACTTTTTAAAGTTTTAATTCATGTCGTATACGTTGTATAAACTATGATTCATATCGGTTTCAGTTGTTATTGTTTTTCCTGTTGAATTTAAAATTTAATTTTAAGTTTGCTTCCAAAGCAACAATAAATAAATAGCAAATATCACCAACAAAAAAACACACAAAAAAAAAAATATTGATCTACGACTAATGTTGTAGAAAAAAAAAATCAAACAATCATTTTTGAATTAACAGTACTTTTTAAAAGACATGTGAGTTCTATTTTACAGAAAGAGTTTAATTACCCAATAAACTCACAAAATTCGATCATAGTGGTCATACTTTGAGCAAGAAATAAAAAAAAATTATTATTATTTGTTTTTCCTTTTTAGTTGTATATTGAATTGGTGTATAATAAAGTGTGCAAAACAAAAATAAATTTAAAAAATACTGACCACAAAAAAAAAAACATACTACTTTATGTATGTTGCGAAAACAAAACTAAAAAACTATAATGTGTCAAGCATATTCTAAAAAAAAGCCCGTTCGAAGAATCGGGCACATAACGGCTTGTATATATATAAACAAACAAACAAACTCACGGCAATTATATATGTTGATCATTTGTTATGAAATATAATTGATAATTGAACTCACTCTTATACTACGGGTTCCGCTTGGCGGCCAGCATTATTCGAGTTTGATTAGTGTTTTCGGATTGTGTATGGTTCGATTTCCATCTCTTCCATTTCTTTCACAAAGAGTAAAAGGAAATAAGTGAACGATATTATTAGTTCGTGGGCATCATCTATTTTCTGGGTGGCCAGTAAAACTACTGCTCTGTGTTTGAGTGGAATGGTAGAAATCCAAGATCTTAACAGTAGGTTTTAGTAAGCTAGTGAGTCTAAGTGAGTACCGTACTTTATAATGTAGACTATTGTAGACCGTTAGAATTTTTAAAAATTATGGCTACCATTATACATATATATATATATACAATCAGACAGAGACATAGATAGACAGATACATGTGCATATATATATATGTAGAGAGAGAGAGAGGGGGAGAAAGAGATCATAGATAAAGTATGAAAGAGAGAGACGCAGATATCAAGAGAGACATGACACATTCAAAACATCTTGTTAACGAAAGTCCAAGTTTATAAGTAAATAAAATGATCAATCGATCTGAGTTACTTCTGGTCAAAATGAATTACAATAAGACAGTTTAAATGTGGATATATGCTAATTAGAACACAAATAGCTGTCCTCGGAGGTCAGCAAATGGCATGCGGCGATCGATCGGGACTTTCTGGCCCGACCATTGCCAGGACAACGTCAGATCTATAAATAGATTTAGACTTGGAGTAGTTGGAGTAACACAGCAGTGTTTCCCAAACTATGCTCGCCCTCTATCTTCCACTCTCTATCTTCCACTCTCTATCTTCCACTCTCTATCTTCCACTCTCTATCTTCCTCTCTCTATCTTCCTCTCTCTATCTTCCCCTCTCTATCTTCCACTCTCTATCTTCCCCTCTCTATCTTCCCCTCTCTATCTTCCCCTCTCTATCTTCCCCTCTCTATCTTCCTCTCTCTATCTTCCATTCTCTATCTTCCTCTCTCTATCTTCCACTCTCTATCTTCCCCTCTCTATCTTCCACTCTCTATCTTCCCCTCTCTATCTTCCTCTCTCTATCTTCCACTCTCTGTCTTCCACTCTCTATCTTCCCCTCTCTATCTTCCCCTCTCTATCTTCCCCTCTCTATCTTCCCCTCTCTATCTTCCCCTCTCTATCTTCCCCTCTCTATCTTCCCCTCTCTATCTTCCCCTCTCTATCTTCCCCTCTCTATCTTCCTCTCTCTATCTTCCTCTCTCTGTCTTCCACTCTCTGTCTTCCACTCTCTATCTTCCCCTCTCTATCTTCCACTCTCTATCTTCCTCTCTCTATCTTCCCCTCTCTGTCTTCCACTCTCTGTCTTCCACTCTCTATCTTCCACTCTCTATCTTCCCCTCTCTATCTTCCTCTCTCTATCTTCCTCTCTCTATCTTCCCCTCTCTATCTTCCTCTCTCTATCTTCCTCTCTCTATCTTCCTCTCTCTATCTTCCCCTCTCTATCTTCCACTCTCTATCTTCCTCTCTCTATCTTCCTCTCTCTATCTTCCTCTCTCTATCTTCCTCTCTCTGTCTTCCACTCTCTGTCTTCCACTCTCTATCTTCCCCTCTCTATCTTCCACTCTCTATCTTCCTCTCTCTATCTTCCCCTCTCTGTCTTCCACTCTCTTGTATACGTGCTCACAGTTTTTATAAAGTACTTGTATACGTGCTCACTGTTTCTATACAGTACTTGTATACGTGCTCACAGTTTCTGCCAACTGCTTACAGACTTCTAGATTTATCCTCTTGTTTAAATTGTGACGTCACCTGCGGACCACGTGTCCATACATCACGTGCCACCTGCGGCCATTGTTTGAGATACGCTGGGGCTATATCGATCGCATCTGCAGCTTGAGTTGAGGGACTTTCATCCATAGCCTACTGTGTTAGAAGGCGATCAATATGACGTCATAATCCCATGTCAATCGATGCTACCGGAAGTGTCAGATTGGAGGTGCGGTCAAACCAAAAAATAGCTCACGATAATGGCTTTTGTTATTCTATTACCAGTTTTGGATTTTCAGTTTTTAATGTGTCTCGCCCTTTTCTTTAGTCCAGGAGTCAATCAATATTGTAAAACTGCTATGAACACTATACAAAAAATAAAGACACTCCTTTTAGCCTAATGTTAAGGTCATATTAAGAAAGAGAATAACTATATTTATTTTACTTTATTGAAACACTGATTTTCGGAATTCCCGATTCTCAATAAAGTAATTGCTGTACAGGAAATAAAGTTATTGATATACAACTTCCGTTTTATTTAATCGCTATGATTTTCTCAATGAAAAATTAAAATCGAAAGTTGTACAGAGCGGAAACATTTATAGATCAGTGTTGTGTGCACACGGAAAAAGAACATAATCTTTAAAAAAAAGAGCAGGCGGTCCATCTTATTATAGTCAATGATAATAGGATTAATAGGCCTACAAGTATTCATTTTAAGGCGAAAAAAATGCGATTTAATAAAACGGAACTTGTATGACAATTACTTTATTTAGAATCGGGAATTGCAAAAAAAGAAGATAATTGCAAAGAAAACTAAAGCAAGCGGTCCATGTATATTATAGTCTAAGGTTGTAGGATGATCGCCATCAATATTATTGCGCTACGTTTATCGTAGGTTTGACTCTATTTTTGCATTTTCATTAAGGTTTGAAATAATGTTGAGATGTTTTTTTTTCATGGAAAATTCATGCAGCCCATTAGGAAGACTGAGAATTCGTTCTTGAATACCCAAATCGAAGAATTAATTGTTCTTATAAAATAATGTAGCCTGATTCTTTCGGTATTTAGCTCTACCCAGCTAAACCTAACTACAATTGCAAAACTTGTTTTTTATTTCATTACATAAAAAGATAAAAGAACATTCTATTCATTGTCAAGGTCAATGGCACTTTTAGAAATTATATAAAACATTATTATCAGATACTCGTATTGCCATACATTTCTTCAAAGCTCTAGAAATCGCTAAAAGCGTTTCGCTCGATTGCTTCAACCCATGCGGCGATGTTCAAAGCCTTGTGTCTGTATAAGCGACTTATAAAAACCATAAAATTTTGAATTTCGACGGCCAATTTTCACAGTGACCAGCCTTCCGTGAAAAATATAAACAAAAAGGTTAGGCTATTGAGGATGTGTGATTTTTTTTTTTATTGAATACGTCGAATGACAAAAGGAATCTTGTGCGTACGTTTCCTAATTGTGGGTGGAGTAGGAAGGGAAACAGTCTCTTCTATTCGAATGTTGTAGCTTATGCCCCTCACCCCCTACCCTCAGCTTTGTGGCTTCACTTCCCTGTCAGGGGCAATACATAATACACAATACTGTAGGGATGTGAAACCTGTACACTGCTAGCAGTTACTGAAAACAAGTTGCAGGCATTCAAAAATAAATGCGTGATAAAAATCCTTCGAATCTCCAACATAGAACACAGGATTCATGAGTATGTTTGGGACAGAATATCCTCAACTGCAGGCCCTCAAGAAACCATTATGGTAATAATAAAGCGCGCAAGTAGCTGAAATGGTTCGGTCATGTGTTGCTGCATTATAAACTGCCAAAAAAACCATCTCCCAAGACGCCTTAATAGGTGGACGTCGGTGAGGCCAAGAGCGGCAACGCTGGTTCTACAATATAAAAGATTGGACAAAACTGCAAATTACTGAACTTTTGACAGCCGCTCAAGATAGGCAAAAATGGAGAAAGATGACTGCTGGAATGTCCATTCGCTCCCCTCAATGACCATAGCGGTCAAAGGATTGATGAATACTTAAAAAAAATATGTTATTAAATATATATTGAAAGTGAGCGTAGATGGAACTACCATGTTTACTATACAAAAGTGAATGTAATAAAAGCCAGTAACAGTTTTAAGCCTAGTGTGTGACAAATCCCCACAGCAATGCGAGTTGTTTATTTTAAGCCAGCACATTCCATGCCAGGTCTACGGCATGTCTAGCCCAGCGTGTAGAGAAAAGAAATGATAACGATTCTAAACGTTCTATTTTTATCATAACTATCCATTTTAATATTCTTCGTAATGATAAGAAATAATTAGGGGACTTCTAACAGAAATATAATTAACACAGTTCATAAAATATATTTGATTGGTACTACTTTGTTTTAAGGTTGTTGTTTTTTTGCTATTAGCAAACTAGGAAAATATTCTGGTATGTTGTCAATAATGTACACCGCCTGCATACCACCGTTTTCGTCCTATCTCTAAAACTGTGCTTGTCTGCATTTGTTTACTCGACTTCAGCCTCTGACGTCACGTTGTGCAGCCTTGACCTCTCAGAATCGCTGTGACGTCAGAAGTAGTGGCCCGGAATGGAGATACGGTTTTTGGGCCCAGTAACTACAAAAAAAAAAATTATAAAAAATCCAACCATAAACATATCATTCGAGTTCTAGAGTTTTCGCTTAGGGCTTAGATTCCAGATGTGACGTTTACTGGCTTTAAGAATCTATTGTATTCCCATAGATGGGGAAATAATGGGGATAATAGCGGACGATTTAATGGGGCAACTGCGGGACTAGTTATGAAGTAGGCAGTAGGCTTCGCTAGGGAAAATTGCGCTTAGGGCGGGGATTTAAATTGAAATCTATAGGCTACATATAATTTTCGCTTTGTACAACGCAAACTTGTAGAATAAGATGATAAGGGAGAGTGGGGAGAAGTGGGACGAGGGAGAAGTGGGACACCTCCAAATTTCATAAAAGGAGTGTCGCCTAATTACCATTATCTAATGTAAACAAACACATTTATCATGTTCTTTTAGCAGACTTCCTTTTGTTTCTGTTCGTGTGCTAGAAACTCCATTTTTGAAAAGTACCCCCAAAAAGTATTTTTTTGATCACTGCTAGTAACTCATGTAAGTATAAATCTTTGAAATTTTAGCAAACTTTGTATATTGCTTAAAGAAATAAGCTTATCAATTAATATTTTAGTACTTAAACGAGTTTTGTAGCTTTCATTGTTGTGGTAAACTCACTAGAAACGCAACCGCCCAGTCTGGTGCCATGGCACTCACTCACAATGGCTCCAACCTATAAACTACAATTAATCCTGGCTCATTGCGCTGCTCACAAATGAATGAATGATGTATGATTGAATTTGTATCTTGCATTTATTTATGTATATGAATGTACTTACTCTCTTCTATAACTGTTTTACATGCATCAATATATATATATATATATATAGGCCTATTCATTATATTATTATACAAACGTAGTTATCTGTCCTTGTATATATTTAAGATCCCCTTGTATGTGCAGTCTAACGAGCTAATGGCAGCCATCCGACAAATGTCCAATGGGAAAGCACCTGGCCCCGATATGATTCCTGTTAAGATCTATAAAGAGGGTGGTCCTGTGCTGACAGGTAAACTGCTTTGCCTACTTCAGACCATATGGGAGACAGAAACGGTACCACAGAACCCCAAAGATGCTTCCATAATTCACCTCTACAAAGGCAAGGAAACCGACAGGCCTGTGACAACCACCGCGGAATCTCACTGTTGTCCATTGCTGGCAAGATCCTGGCTAGAATTCTACTTAATCGTTTAAATGTACATATGGAGCAAGGTCTACTACCAGAAAGCCAGTGCGGCTTCCGCAAGGAGCGCGGCACGATCGACATGGTATTTGCAGCTAGACAGCTGCTCCAAGAGAAGTGCCAAGAGCAAAACTTAGACCTGTATTCAATTTTTATCGATCTGACCAAGGCCTTTGACTCAGTCAGCAGAGATGGCCTATGGAAAATCATGGCAAAGTTTGGCTGCCCAAGAAAGTTCATAGCTATAGTAAGGCAGTTTCATGACGGTATGCAGGCCCGTGTCCAGGACAACGGAGAGATGTCTGAACCCTTCCCAGTGACAAATGGCGTCAAGCAGGGATGCGTTCTGGCTCCAACACTGTTCACAGCCATGCTCAGTGATGCATTTAGGGATGGATTTGAGGGTGTAGACATTAGGTACCGCACTGATGGCGGGCTGTTCAAACTTAGGAGACTCAAAGCAAAAACAAAGGTCAAGTCTGACACCATTCATGACTTACTATTTGCCGACGACTGCGCTCTCAATGCCGGCTCTGAAGCTGATCTGAAACACAGTGTTGAAAAATTTTCCAGTGCTTGCTCAAACTTTGGACTTACCATCAGCACTAAGAAGATAGAAGTCCTGTACCAACCAGCCCCCGGAAAGCCTTACGTAGAGCCTAACATCAGTATCAATGGTTAAAAAATCAACACAGTAAACCGCTTTACGTACCTTGGTAGTACACTGTCTCAGGGTGTTGTCATTGATGATGAAGTAAACCTCCGTATCTCAAAAGCCAGTGCAACCTTTGGAAGTCTGTACAAAAATGTTTGGAACAGAAGGGGCATTAGCACCCAAACAAAAATAAAAGTCTACAGAGCAGTCGTGCTCCCTACTTTACTATATGCATGTGAGACTTGGACTGTTTATCAACGACACGCTACGCTCCTGAATCACTTCCACACAAAAAGCCTGAGAAAAATCCTAAATATCAAATGGCAGGACAAAATTCCAGACTTTGAGGTCCTTGCCAGGGCAGGACTCCCAAGCATCCACACAAGTCTGGTGCAGTCTCAACTTCGCTGGGCAGGGCATGTTATACGCATGCCAGACTGCCGTCTTCCAAAGAGGCTCTTCTATGGCGAGCTAAAAAACGGTCAGCGAGCTCGCGGAGGTCCAAAAAAGCGCTATAAAGACACCCTCAAGGCATCACTCAAAGCGTTTTCCAGTAAAGAGGACTCCTGGGAGGTGACAGCCAAAGACCGTGCCTCATGGCGCTCAGTGGTCCATGAAGGAGCAAGCTCTTTGCGAAGAGCAAAAACAGAGAGCAGCTGAGTCCAAGAGACAAGCCAGGAAAGATCGTGCCCTAGAGCTCACTGTCGACGTTCTGACCTTCCCCTGTACGGTTTGCAGTCGTACCTTCCGTGCAAGGATAGGCCTCATTAGCCACATGAAAACCCACCGCACAGCCACACCCCATACTTCATAGGACGACAAAAATGGTCATCGTCGATCACGACGGACGAACAACAACCACCCTCGCCAAGACTGGCCCTCCCTTTGATCCCCCTTGGCTACCGACCACTGGTCAAGATAAGCAAATTGCGTTTACACGCGAAATTCCTACAGTCGACGCAGGTGGCCAGTGACCCCCCCCTCCCCCAAACTCTTCCCCGTAAACTAACACATACGCAACAGCCCTCGTCGGGGATGTAGGGCATCAAAGAACTTTTGTATTCCCTCACCCCGACCGCCCTCTTCCCCCCCCCCTCCCCATTTCCCCTACCCACAGAGGGCACTTCTTGGTTTAGGATAGAAATGGAGAAAACAAACGGGTATTGGGGCCTTAGACACGGAACGCACCAGTCCTGTCTTTCGGTCGGTCCAAATATATACTGCTACACTGTAAATTTGTATTGTGGATTACTTCTGTCATCTATCGCTTATGCCTAAACAAACAGTATTTGAAATTCATCCCGGCATTGCATCAATCATTGTTCTTGTGTCTGCTCATGTATTAGCACTTGTGTATTGTAGTAGTAGAAATTACTCTAACGAATAGGCTTACAGCACCCGCCAGCCAAGCGGGATAACGGACTAAAATATAAATAATTCTAAGGCCCAAACTTCACTGTGACATCGCAATTATCAACCTCTACACGAGCCAAATAACCACGTAGAGTGTCCGCCACGCTACAATTGTTTGGCTGTAATTTTAGTTTTATTTAGGAAACCCTACTTGGGGTTGAAGTGGGTCAGAAAAAATATCAATGTCCCACTTCCCCCTATCACTTCTGAATTCTCATTACCTTAATAACTTTAAAGCTAAAAGGACTTCAAATCTAAAATGGCATGCTTACAAGTGTATTTAAATGATTAAATACAATATTATTATAACGTTATGAACCAGACAAAGATCTAGAAATAACTCTAAATATATTTATAATATAATATTTATTCTTTTATTTATTTTTTTTCAATTTAATATTCTTTATATTTTGGATCACGTCTAGAGGTTGCAAAATACAAAATGTGGAAAAGTCTCAGGAAATGAGGACATTTAGCTGGCAAATCGAAATCTGCACTTCATGTAATTTTAAAAAGATAGATCAATATCCAGATACAAAACTTTAACCAAATTATTAAGAGCCTTTCACTATTCTCTTTTGCACGATAAAAATCACTAAGCACTTATCCAAAGACCTGCTCCGAGATGTTCTATTGTCTTACAACAATTTAAGTAAAGCTCTAGACATTGAAACAACCTCATAGTAACGAGAAGCTTTATGGGGCGCTGACGTTCCCTGGGGCGATTGGGGAGCGGTGAAGGGCAAGTGGGCGATACAAGCGTACCTGATATAATTTGAACATCTCAGCTGTTTGAATCCATTAGTTTTAGGATAAAACGCAAGTGCTGCTAAATATCTGATATCCCCCAACAGTGGGCCTACATATCTAATATCGATCTATCTGATAATATTAAAGAAGAAAAAAATGGGTGTATATTAAAATTTGTTTTGTTTGATTCAGCGTTCTCGAAAATTTGTTCAATTATTTTCGCGAAAACTGTCCTATTGATGTATTCTGGTGAGAAAATGCGTTTTAGATCAATCTCATTTCTTTTGAACCTCTGCTTGACCCTCAATTTTCGGAAAAACAACTGACCATTTCTAAAAATAGCTTTTAAATTGGGCTAAAAGAAAAAAAAAAGCATGTCATTGGATTCCCCATCTAGCGCGATCATGTTCAATACAACTCTTTCTAAACACATAGCCATCAGTGTTTCCAATTGGGTTGGCCTGCCTCTTTTTAAAACTTCATTTGCTCACAGAAGAATTCCACAAGAGGATCAGGAACTTAAATTCATGTTTCGCACTGGCTTCGTTTAACGTAGATGACGATCGGCAATTAATAGTCACGGAATCTACAGCTTCATAGCAGCAGGACAAGTCTACCATAAGATGAATATGGCAGTACACCCAACACAAAATGTTAAGTGTGAATTTGAAAGTCCACAATACAATATTTATTATATATTTACGTACAGATATACTCCTTAGATTCCGATGACGCCGTCACCCAGCGACTGAAACATCCACTAAATCATGAAATGAGTCAATCTCTAATCAATTTATTGAAACAAATCATTAGATCAAGCAACCATTTTGCACAAGATTTCATGATGATGAGAGAAACTTAAGAAGAGTTCAACCTTCGTGCTACTTAAGAAGGAAATGCACCACCATATGTGAGGCTTATATTTAATGCACCTTTATCCAACAGCTTATCAACCGGCATTTATTAAATGATATCACTAAGAAATTGTTCTTTTGAAAAACAAGCAGGCTGCAATATATTAAGCAAAAAATATTATTGTAATGGAAAAGAAGAGATGACTACAAAATACATTTGAAGGCCTACACCTGATTAAATATTCCCCCCTGTATATAGTAAATTAATATACATGTATCCTATTGTTTACAATTTCTCTATTGTTTTAAGGATCTTTGATATTAAAGAAATATATTCTAACAATATTAGTATGATAACGCTTGACATTTCTATTATAAATTTCAGCCTATAAAGACCGAACTCAGATCGGTCACCCCGATATTAATTATAGAAATAAGAATAAGGAATCGCAACGACTTTTCGAAGAAGTATGGTTTGAGGCCACCAGGTCCTGTGGTTGGTTCACAGGACTGTCAACCGACACGTCTCTGGTTTCAATACTGCCGCCAACCGATCACTGTCGCCCTAGCATCTTCTAATATTAATTATATTTTGATCTCAGTTTAACTGAGATTTCCTTACATTTATTTTTGGTATAATATGCGACTACCTGACACTTTATCATAAAGCTGAAAGAATGAATACGGATTAATCATACAAACTGGGTAGTTAATGTGATGTTTGAAAATATAGGCCTACATATACATTTTTTTTGTCATACAATATTTACATAAATTTTAAATGCTTTTTACAGTTCGATCCTTTTGAAGTTATTAATTTGTAATCTATTTATGGTTTTATAAAAAGAAAATAAAAACAGAAATATTAGCTCAAATGAAATGGGTTAATTATCTCCCTTTAATTAAAAAAACTTTCTACAGTTAATTCAATAGTGAAGCCAAACAATTTCTGTTTGTAATATAACAAATATTCCAAAAAATTATCATTTTACGTAAATACAACATTTTGGTTTTCATAACAAGATTTAACTATTAGAGGATTAAAATAAGTTACGTTAAACAGTTGTAAATAAACATTTCCTGCATTAGCCTACTTGTTTGTCCATTTAAGGAGTTCAAACAGTAATAATTACAGAAATTACTTAATATAGTAAACTCATATTAAATAAGTCTCTAATATTTCTAAATTAATAATACAAATAAATTTGTTTTAGAATTAATTATATTTATGTTATATTTATATATATTTATATTTATTTATATTTATTAAAGACGATGTTCATAAAAATTCTTATAAATGTAATTTGTCTGTATCAATTAATGATTGGTGAAGTTTAGGTGACCTCTTTGTATGCTGAAAGCAGCTTTCATGTATGATAAAATCTGTTCACAAGTGTAAGTTGAACCAAAAGCTGAAAGTAAAAGAGCGAATGCCTAGCAGTTGGGAATAGCAGACGACTTTCCTAAGCAGCTTCCGTCCAGAAATTTTCCGCTAATGGCCACATTTGGATGCCCATTTTTTAAATTCAACTTGCTGCATTTTTAAATCGCCAATATTCCTCCACTAAAAAAAAGATCTACATCTAAGAAGGTTGTAGTAATATCAAATCATTTAGGCTTGGTGGGGTATGAAAAAATGGGTCCATCAATTTGAAAGTGTTGCCTTTGATTTGAAAACTCCGCTTTGAGTGCTTCGATGTACTTCTGAAAAAGCCCAACGATCTATCTTAATATATTCTTTAACATAGGGATGTGCATATAGTTAAATGTTTTGAAATTGATTTCACGGTTATAAATATATAAGTCCAATTTCACGACGATTCAATTCCATTGGTCCTTGTAAATGCAAGTTTAACTCACTGAAATGTGTCAGAAACATCGGCTTCAACAGTCAGTTTCCCTCATTCAGAACCGGAAAATATTGTTATTGTTTAAAAAACACCTCCTGGAGGTCTCTAAGGTGCCATTGAAAATCGCTTTGCGCGCCAAGTTTGGCACGCGTACCTTTGGTTCTCAACCATTGATTGAGAGTAAATTGTGAGATTACCTTAAGACATCACAATTTTCTTTATAACTGGATGAGTCTGTTAAAGGTCCATTTATGGCCTTAAATTTATTTAAACAAAAACTTCCAAATGTCCCCTATCAATTAGAACGTAGCAAGGAATGTTGGTTTTTGTAGGGGGTGATGATTGTAACATTTAACGAATTCCATATCTAATGAAACACGGCTATATGCCAAATTTCAGATGGATAGCATGGCAAAAAAAAAAAGACAAAAGGCCTATCAAAGTATATTTTAGAACTGTTTAGACTTTTTTAAAACATATCTGTGACGTTCATCAGTTCATCAAAATTATCAATCCCGTCACTGTTGTGGTCGTTGGGAGGGAGGGGGGGGGGGAGGGGGCGGAGCGAATGAACACCTCAGAAGTCAACTTTCTCCACTTTTGCCTATCTTGAGCGGCAGTCAATAACTGAGTCGACGTCCACCTTCTACCGTGTCCTGAAGGATTGTTTTTTACAGGTTATTATGCCGCAAAAAATGACCGAACTATGTCAGTTTGCGCCGTTTGATTGCAATTGTTCACATATTGTTTTCTTGAGGGCCTGCAATTGAGGATATTCTGTCCCACACATTCGCATTAGTCCTTTGTTCTATGAGAGACATGAAAGCCCTAGCCATGGACATAAACAGCTGGGAGGAACTTGCCAAGGACAGGTCCAGTTGGAGACGAGCGCTGACCTCCGGACTGGAAGCAGGAGAAAGAAACCTGCAAAGGCTCGCTGACGAGAAGCGCACCAGAAGGAAAGGAAGAGACCAGTCCACGACCAATTCTGTCTTCTTGTGCCAGACGTTCAACAGGGACTGTCACTCGCGTGTGGGCTTGTACAGCCACAGCAGAAGCTGCAAGGCCAGAAGCGCACACTCCCCAAGGGCACACAAAATTCCGTCGTCTCACGAGACTAATGGAAGCCAACACACACACACACACACACATATATATATATATATATATATATATATATATATATATATAGAGAGAGAGAGAGAGAGAGAGAAATATGATGTAAGCGATGCAAAGTTTTATCTCGTTTATTCGGTAACTAATGGTTGGTCGAATGCCTCCACTGATCTATAAAATGAATGAATTGCGCCTTTTTAATAAATTGGTTTGAGCAAAGTGAAGATAGGTTAATCTAATCAGTTCCACCGCACTTATCGATATAAATAAAATTGTGTCTAAAACTTACTGATATAGAGCAGAAACAAACATCTAAATAAATAAACAAACTCACGTTAATTATATATATTGATCAGTTACAGTAGAAACAAAATGGTGGAAATATCTTCAAGAATGTTACTTTCATGCCCCATCCATTATTTTTATAGATCAGTGAATGCGATAAATTATTTTAAAAAAATTAATAGGAGTTTGTCTTTGAATTTGTGATTTTTTAAAAATTATTTCTAAGCTAGAAGTTCATGCCTTATGTTTTAAACATTGCTGCGAAAAGTGTTCCGAACAATGAAGAAAACTCATTAACCTGTCTAAAAAAAACTGCACTGGCTACCGATCACGCTTAGGATAAAATTGAAAGTTCTGATTGTGCTCTATAAAAGCCTTCATGGTTATTCTCCGCCAGTGCTTTTTTTTTGTAAAAAAATAGGTGCCGGTACTCAGTGATGGATTGCTTAACTTTTAAAGCAGTTTCGCATTTTATATTTTAGTTCTCATTGCGCGCAATTTTAAAATAATTCCATTTTAACAAATTAATAATATAATAAATTAATAATAAACGTTAAAATACAAGAAAAGTAATAATTTTTTCCCCACATTGAAAAAGGTGCCGGTACGCCGTACCGGTGCGTACCGTCACTAAAAAAGCACTGTTCAATGGTCGAGCTACACGCATCAGAGAAAAGAGGACTGCGTTCAAACAAAATCCATCTACAGCTCAAGGTACCAAGCGTAAAAAGAGAAACATTTGCAGCTCGCTCCTACAGCGTCGTAGCATCTCTGTGGTGGAATGAACTTCGAAACACAATTATTAATTTAACAAGCCGACAATTTTTTAAAATTAAAAACACACTATTTCTATTTATTTTAATAACATATGGTTACTGTAAAGTGCATTCGAAGACTTTGTTATAAGTAGCGCTATATAAATATGTAATTTGTAATCTGTATATAAATATTTGTATATAAATATGTAATTTGTAATTTGTATTACTACTTTGTTTTTTTTACCGTCTTGCACAAAGCGTTTCTACATAGTGGCGTGACTATATATAGTAACTGGTGCATAGGACACTCGTGACTAGGGTCGAAATTGGCGCTTTTTAAGAATGTTTAGATTTAGTAGTAATCTATAGTTAAGAAAGTGCAAGTTTGGCGCCTGTCCGAACTTTGGCACCTGGGGCGGCCGCCCACCACCCCTCTAGTTACAATACTGTTTCTTCATTATGTGATGTAACCGATGATGTTACAATTGCAGCTGCTGTTGCTGTTCTAGTTTTATAAAAAAAAGTTTTCTTTAGTATCTAGCCCAGACAGAAGAGGCATATTCTATTACATTGTTTAACTAATGTTATAAGGACATACGGACATATTATGTCCTTAACACTTTGACCCTGGAATGTTCAAACCCCGCCCCCTTTTTATGAAGTAGGGAATGTTCAGCGGCGTAGGCCTAATCATGTAACATAGCGCCTGTGGCGTTGTCGAAATTTGCACCTATCAATAATCTCAGTTTTAATTTATTAGTTAGAAATCATTGCGTTTTTTTTAATTGAAATTTTATTTGATGAAAAATGAATTTGATATACTTTTTAGAAGAAAATGTTAAAAAAAATTTTGTTTTGTAAATTAAAAAAAAAGTACTTTGCAAAGCTTATTGTCGACCAACTTTCTTTGTATTTTACCTGATCTTTGGAAGGCTAATTGACCAACTTTCTTTGTATTTTACCTGATCTTTGGAAGGCTAATTGACCAACTTTCTTTGTATTTTACCTGATCTTTGGGAGGCTAATTGACCAACTTTCTTTGTATTTTACCTGATCTTTGGGAGGCTAATTGACCAACTTTCTTTGTATTTTACCTGATCTTTGGAAGGCTAATTGACCAACTTTCTTTGTATTTTACCTGATCTTTGGAAGGCTAATTGACCAACTTTTTTTGTATTTTACCTGATCTTTGGAAGGCAAAATGACCAACTTTCTTTGTATTTGACCTGATCTTTGGGAGGCTAATTGACCAACTTTCTTTGTATTTTACCTGATCTTTGGGAGGCTAATTGACCAACTTTCTTTGTATTTTACCTGATCTTTGGGAGGCTAATTGACCAACTTTCTTTGTATTTTACCTGATCTTTGGAAGGCTAATTGACCAACTTTTTTTGTATTTTACCTGATCTTTGGAAGGCAAAATGACCAACTTTCTTTGTATTTGACCTGATCTTTGGGAGGCTTATTGACCAACTTTCTTTGTAGTTGACCTGATTTTTGGAAGGCTAATTGACCAACTTTCTTTGTAGTTGACCTACACTTTGAAAGGCTAAGTGACCAACTTTCTTTGTATTTAACCTGATCTTTGAAAGGCTAAATGACCAACTCTCTTTGTATTTGACCTCCTTTTCCGCTTTGCTGTCAAGCTGAAACTTGGCACATAGACGTGTGTCATTTGACGACACTTTCTTTCCAACTTTCAGCCAGATCCCCCTCCTGCCCCTATCCACAAACAATCTGTTTCAACCGTTATTTTATTACACTCTAGCTTCCACAAACAATCTGTTTCAACCGTTATTTTATTACACTCTAGCTTCCACAAACAATCTGTTTCAACCGTTATTTTATTACACTCTAGGTGCGCAGTTTAAACAATTTTATTGCACGCGTTTTAAAATCATTTTTCTGTACACGTGTATTTTCTCTCTCACTAGACTATATATTTTAACTCATTAATTTATAGATCTATTAACTTTGCTGTGTGTGTATTTTCCGTTGCGAGTAGCAAAGAGCTACATTTTTTGGAAGGCCAATGCATTATAATATAGATAAAAAAGAATTATACGACAAACTACATTTAGTCGTTTTTAGATAAACATCTCATTTTGGCACATATGCAATCTTTGGTTCCGGTGTCGCCCCCCCCCCCATCCGCCCAGCTCCAATCTCACTTTAGTTACGCCACTGTTATGTAATGAAAGCAAAGAAAATAAAATAACAACATTTTAATAACAGGGCTTGATTTATTTTAATACTAAAGGCTAAAGGCTAAGCCACACTACAATCAAAATCAGTGATTGGCTGTCATTCAATTCAAAAATCACGATGATTCTCTCCGTTTCTAATGTGGCATAGCGCGAATCAAGTCAGTTTCAGTAGTGATTGACGATGATTCACAGATTTAGAACATGTTCTAAAATTTGCAGTCACGATTCTTGATTGAAGCTGTGTCAGCCAATGGGAAGCGCTAAAATATCATGTGATAATTAACCTAGTTAAAAAAAGACAACAAAAATGGCTGCTACTAAATTGACAGTCGTTCTGAGCAACTTACAGAGATAACAATTATTTTTATTGAGATCTACGAAAGACATGAATGTATTTGAATATTAAATTATCTATCTATCGAAATGTCATCATGAAGAAAGCTGTCTAGTCAATTAGTGTTAGAATAAATGTCACTGAACAGACTGGGATCGAGTGCACCGGTAAGTAGGCCTATCTTTCGTTTTTTATTCGCTGTACTGTAAATGTAAACTTGTAGTGTAGGCTGTAACATTGCCATAGTAATTATTACTATTAATAGTGTATAATAATAATATTATAGTGTTATGAATATGATCATGTTGATGTAGCCTACTGCCTAGCTAGATGTAATAAAATAGGCTACTAATTATAGGCCTACACGTCCTAGTCCTAGAAGTAGTAGAGCGAGACAAGTATCGTCATCCACTAATATTTTGCTATTGCTTCAGTAGTAAATAATAATTTGTAATTTACTGTTGGACCAGTATATGCCTGTACCATGCTTTATGTTTTGAGTACTCTCACTGGTCTACACAATTAGTGAACTACTATGAGTAACTATGCAGTAAATAGTAGATAATGAGTAGCCTAAAGCTGCTTATGATGAGTATTTCAGCACCGAGTCCCACTTAATTTATTTTAGTAGAATATATGCCAATTTATAGCTAAATATAGATGTACAGGTGATATTTATTTTTCACATGGTTTTACTGTACTAAAGTACTTGGTCTTGAATATGAATGGTCCACTACTGTATTGGTCTTGGACAACATATATTATTCTAGTTATAGTTTTTTTAAGGTAGGACAATCCAGGAGAATGACTATAAAAATTATTGATGAAAAATATTTTAATTGTAGGTCAGATAGGTACAGACAGATTATATCATTATGCCTTGATTATTCTGGGAAAACAAACTAAAACCAACAATGATCTACATAATAAAGAAAAATTGCAATAAACATAAAATAAAATAAAAGCAAAAAACACATGTATACATTTCAACTGTTTTAATTTTTTTCAGATGGAAATATAAGAAAAAAATGCATGCTCTGAGAAATAACTACACCAGGGAGCTTCGCATTACTCGCAGCTATAAACAGAGTGGCTCTGGTACTACGGATGTTCGGGGAAGCAAGTGGCCATATTTTAATGCCATGAGTTTTCTGCGAGGATTGGTCAACATCAGCACAGAGACTATTTCAAATATGGTAAATTAAAAAAAACAAAACAACTAAACTAATAAACATTTTCAAAAAAATATAACTCAGTTGGTCATTGTAGCAAAGAACTAGCAAACATTTGAACCAGATTGTTATATGCTCATTAAACACTCTTATGATCTCATGGCTGTGCTTGCCTCCCATATAAATGTTGCCACTGAAAAGGCACTTGCCCTTCGTTCCAGAAGTACTCCTTCAGTTCTTTCCTCAATTCTCTGGCTTTATTAGTGCTGTTGTTGCCAGTGGAAAAGTTTAAAGTGTGGAAACTGCCATTTTGTGTTGTAGTCATCAGCTACATTTTTCCATTCATCAGCAGTTTTGGGAATCTAAAACAGAATAGTATTTCAATTTAATATGCTGTTTTCACGCATAATAATATATAATGTATTGTCTATAGCAGGCCCATGCAAAGAGCCTTAATATTACTGATGAAGTTTTTTTTTACTGTTAATATACAATGTGTATGTATTGTCTGTTGCAGGCACCTGCTACAAGCAGTAATGCAGAGGATGCTGATACTGCCATGTCTCAGCAAAACACTTCTTCATTTGACAGTCATGAGCCAAGCCAGCCAGCAGAAACAATTTCCTTACCACAAACAGCAACCCTTTCCAGACCAGCAGCAGCAACTCCTTCCAGACCATTCAAGAGAAAACCGACAGAAGATCCCCTGCATGCTTCCCTCTTTCAATTTATTGAAGATAGGCGTTTAAAGCAAGAGGATCCAACCTCCATTTGGGCGAAAAATGTGGGCTCAACATTGAATTTGATCCAAATTGTAAAGCGCTATCGATTGGAGCTTGAGGAAGTTTGTCATAAATTCCTCAGAGAAGACTTAAACGAGTAAAGGGTGTTATGGTCAAGTTGGTTGTTACCATCATTTGACGTTTTGTTTTGAAAGACAAACTCGTTTATATTGAGTTTATTCTATTGTTCACATTGTAGCTACAGTTCTTTTTAGTATTCACTGAAACATGTTTGTAAGAGTTTTATGAGTGAGTGAAGTTTTTAACTAAAGAAATAGAATTAAAATATTTAATCTAATAAAGCAAGAAAAGTCTGATTATTGTATGAGTGAACAATAGTTGACAAGGTAGATATTTCTAGAATGAAAGATCAGTATGTTTTGGATTTTTGAGATGAAAGGTTGCTTTTTTCTAATAATGTATAATGAACTAATGTGTTAACTTAAGTTTTATTCAATTATAAAAGAGTTGATTTAGAACAGTTGTTAAATGAGCGGAATAGAATGTTCTAGTGATGATGAATATATGCAGAGCTTATGGAAGCTATATTCTATGAAGATTTTATAGTATCATGGACAATGTCTGTGTACTCATATTCTTTATCTTAAAATTACACCATCTTACACGCCTTCAGAATTAATAATAATACTGTAACAATTGTACCTGTTCTATTAATTATATTGAGTCTTTTCTATTGTTCATATTGTGCCTTTGCTATTAGTTATTTAGTTTAATGTCTATTATATTGGTTATTTAGTGTCTGATATATTGGTCTCTGAATGTGCTTTTGCGTGTGGCATGGCTGATTGTGAATCATAGTATTTTGATTCGCACCGAAACAAGATTCTAGTGATTCGGTGAAAAATGATTCTAGTCAAAACGTGATTCTTGAGTATAGTGTGGCTTAGCCTTAACACACGCGCAATCAATGGAAAAAAGTATTTCCGTAATACATATACGCAGGCCTACTCATTAAGCATTTTGTTTTTTCATGACCACTATAATAAGACTTCGTGATGCAAGATTATTGTGTGCAGAAACAAGTCTAGGAACAGCAAAATATAAGATTATTGTCTGCAGAAACAAGTCTAGGAACAGCAAAATATAAGATTATTGTGTGCAGAAACAAGTCTAGGAACAGCAAAATATAAGATTATTGTGTGCAGAAACAAGTCTAGGAACAGCAAAATATAAGATTATTGTGTGCAGAAACAAGTCTAGGAACAGCAAAATATAAGATTATTGTGTGCAGAAACAAGTCTAGGAACAGCAAAATATAAGATTATTGTGTGCAGAAACAAGTCTAGGAACAGCAAAATATAAGATTATTGTGTGCAGAAACAAGTCTAGGAACAGCAAAATATAAGATTATTGTGTGCAGAAACAAGTCTAGGAACCGCAAAATATAAGATTATTGTGTGCAGAAACAAGTCTAGGAACAGCAACATATAAGATTATTGTGTGCAGAAACAAGTCTAGGAACAGCAAAATATAAGATTATTGTGTGCAGAAACAAGTCTAGGAACAGCAAAATATAAGATTATTGTGTGCAGAAACAAGTCTAGGAACAGCAAAATATAAGATTATTGTGTGCAGAAACAAGTCTAGGAACCGCAAAATATAAGATTATTGTGTGCAGAAACAGGTCTAGGAACAGCAACATATAAGATTATTGTGTGCAGAAACAAGTCTAGGAACAGCAACATATCAGATTATTGTGTGCAGAAACAAGTCTAGGAACAGCAAAATATAAGATTATTGTATGCAGAAACAAGTCTAGGAACAGCGAAATATAAGATTATTGTGTGCAGAAACAAGTCTAGGAACAGCAAAATATAAGATTATTTTTTATTCCCCCTTCTCTCCAGTTTTCTGAACAAGTTGCTAATGCAAATATATATACCGGGTATATCAATGTGATAAATGTGCCAGATGTATTTTGATGGCAGATGTTGTTCCCATTCCAAGGCCGCTTTTACGTGTTGAAACAAACATTTACAACTTGTGTGTGTGTGTGTTTACGCTAGTTATAGTTTTCCGCGTATACAATTAATTTATTGGCATCGCTCCTTTAAAAAAAAACACAAACACAAAAAAAAGGTATACAAAAAAAAAATAAAAAAAAGTATAAGGCCCCCCCCCCCCTAACACCCCGGCCCCTTTTACACCTTTTTCTTTTCAAGTCAAATTATTGCCTACGTTCCTATTGGATTAGCAGGCAATTGTATCACTTTTCCTTTTTTTTAGAAATGCTCTATTTTTCTTTTATTCAGGGCTCATAAAAAAAAACACCGGGGGTCGGTTGCCCCTAGCTGCACCCAGTACCTCACCCACACCTAAACAGCCAATGGTACCACTACAAAGTGCTGTCAGGTGGGTGGGTGTTTGGGGGGAAGGAAAGGTAGGGAGAAATATTTTTTAAATGCATTTTATTTTATTGTATTGAAAAATTAACCTTGAAGAAGGCTATGCATCAAAGACGCTCAGAGAAATAGGTCGTGTAGGCGTTAAAAAAGGCACTATCAATATCAAGTGGGCTGAAGGTCATGCTTGAATATGAATTTATTTTATATAAGAAATCTTTTTTTTTTCACTGCATGAAAGATTTTTGGGTTTGGGGGTGAATAAACTTAAAGGCAAATAAACAAAAGAAAGAAAAAATATTCCAGTTGAACGATTTCTCTAATCAACGTAGGCTTTATATGTGAATGCTTTTAGTTTAGGAAAAAAACTAAGCTTAATTCTTTATTAACGCTTACGTAAATACAGAGGATTTACAAGCTTATGTTGCGCCCCAGGGCAAAAGTTTCAGCGCCGCCCTCATGCACACTGTAACTGCTTATTTATTGCTATATTAGCTATATTTAGACTACACCCCCCCCCCCGGTCATATGCCCCCCTCTGCGCCCTCTATGTGAGGGCACTGCGTAAATATAATGAAAGAAAACATGTAGACACACCTACTGATAAACAGGGCCGGCCCTTTGATTGCTGGCGCCCCGGACAAACCCCGGGATCTTAAGCGCCCGCACGCCAACCCTCTCTCAGAGCGGTGACCATAACACCCTTTTTTTTGGGGGGGGGGGGGGGACTTAAGCAGTTACTAGACAGACACACATAAAGACCGACAGAGAAAGAAAAAAATACCTAAAAATATCATTTTGTTTCAATTTCTTTTTACAGAATGCTCATATTCCTTTTTTTAAATAGGTATTATGTAGCTGATCCTCTCGCTCTCTCTCTCTCCCATTCTCTCTCTCCCTCTCTCTCAGACATCTCTGTGCATCACGACCAAACTTGAAAACTAGGTCTTCGTTTTGGGATCTCCAGCCTGAATGTTTGACGTCATTGATGACTAGTCGCTGACGAATTTATGACATCACACGCCTGTCATACACCCAGTATAAATGCCATGCTGCATTTACTATACATGTATCTTTTTTATTACAAAAAAAATGTAATTGTTTTCCCAACTTTTCATTCATGGAAACTGGTGTTTCTTTCGTAAAAAAATATAATTATTTAGTCTTTGTCCGTTGCATAACCATTAATCCTAACTGGCATTGTGGTAGGAAATATAACAAATATTAAATATACAGTGTAGTTTTGTTAAAATTAACCGCCCAAAATATAAATTTATTGAACCTAACCGTACAGTTTATATTCGTTAAACGTAACCATCCAGCCCATAAGCCTATTCGTTCATTAAACCGCCCAATGTATTTCATATCCATTAAACCCAACAAAACATTGTAAATTTATTAATGCTTTCGCACAATTGATACTGGTACAATCAGTATCCAATCCGTTAAACATAACCACCCTCCGCGGGGGAGGGGGGGGGGGGGTACAATATCCTCTTTACCGACCTAGCTTAAAATTGAGCGATATGTTGGCAAACAGGTCATCTTAACATTTTAAGCTCCATGTATATTCCAGCTCTAATATTTATTAAATAATATATATATATATATATATATATATATATATATGTTTTTTTTAAATATTATTTTGGAAGCTTGCCCGATTTAAATCCCTATATTATCCTATATGTAAGTCGTACGTAGACTGCTAAAGGGGATACCAAACTTCCAAACGTTAATTCTAGGCCAAAGATCTAATCACATAATCGTATTTTTTTTTAATGCAGTTATTCCCCCCCCCCCCCTCCCCCTGAAAGACAGCGATAAAACGGAAAATGTAGAGCAAATCGAGGCGGGATGGGAAAGGAGTGGGTGATAGGTGGGTGGGTGTGTCTAGATCACTGTGACCCTGGACCGCCTGCACATTGCAGATATCGAAAGATAATACTACGGCGCGTGGATTGGTTCCTGTGCCTATTCGGTTTTTTATTTAAACTAGTATATACTTGCAAATGATAAGTGTGCCAACATGGAGGGTGTAATCATGTCACTATTAGGCTCGGAACATTGAACAGATTTTGATGTTTTCTCTTTTTTAATATAAGTTAATGTAAAATATAAACAACAAGCTGAATTCCCCGGCGTTGCCCAGGGGGGGGGGGGGGGGATTAAATAGGCCTGCATAAGCTACAGATACAAATTTCATAAACTACAACGAACAAAAAGCTATAGATCTAGATCTAATAATTTAAAAAAAATATATTATTTTTATCTACTCTAAAAACATTTGGAAAGTAATTTAAAATAAATTGTAATATCGGGTTAAAAATAGGCAAGTCTTTTGATTTAACAAAAAGTTAAATTGCCCGGCTTTGCCCGCGGAAAAAAATACAAAGTTACATAATCCCATATTTATAGCCACAGTTAACAAATTTTTTATTAACTACAATGAATACAAAGCTATAATGATTTTAAAATTAAAATAATTATTTATTTCCTGAAAAGTAATTTAAAATAAATATTGTAATTGGGTAAAAAAAAGCATGTCTTTTTATTTAACAAAAAGTTAGGTTTAGGTATCTCGCGTTTGTCTAAAACATAATTATTAGATTTTACTTGCTGAAAACATTTTAGAAAAGCTTTAATTCCTAAAATTTCTGACAATCTTTTTTTTTTAAAGTAGATTGATTTTGAATGGTTTAAATTTTATTTTACGTCAAATTGTTGAAAAAATGATATTAAAAAAAATAAAAACTACTTAAGCCATTTGTCACCACTAGACAAAGTAAACAAACAACACGTACTTTTTGTCACGTGATTGCAATGCTCCGTTATAAGAATACCTGTTTGCAGTATTGCACCATAAGGTAAATTCTTGTTGTGGAAGATGCCTGGGATGTAGCCTGCTCCTTCCCTAAATGCCCTTAGAACATGCTTATTTTGCTTATAGGTTGGTCCAGCCCTGGAAACATGACATGACGTTTGCACCACGTTAATAAACGAGAAAACAAGCACTAATCACTAAAGCAACAATAAATGTTTAGCTCACCAACCATTAAACTTTTCGGCCATTAGCAGGATAGCATTGTTTACGTCTCATATAATTATTTATTCTTTTATTTACTTTTTAATTTTAAATACCAGAGCGATAAAATGAGCAAAGATAAAACCAAACAGCTGTCATTTACTTGGTAGTAAGTTGGTGGTTGATCAGAGCTTGAAACTGGTAAAAAAACGGCCCCTGTTGCGAGTCCGAGGTTTCATTGCACTAACGAGATCCCCCGAGACTCGGTGGGGAGGAAGCAATGTGAACAAACCGGCTTTCTCGCCAAGACCGATGCCTGGATAAAAACAAACAATTTACAAAGATCTTTGCAATATTGTGAGGCACCAAAAAAAAAAAAAAACAATTTACGAAGATCTTTGCAATACTCTGCGGCGCCCCGATATAGAACCGCGGCTCCCTAGGGATACACGACTCACACTTAGAAAACCACGGCTTCACCTGACTGATTTGCTTTTTAACTGACTAAAGCCACTAAATTATTATATTAAAGTACTTATACAGTAAACGTACCTACCAATGCTGATACAAGGAATCAAATTCTTTACTCTTTATGACTATTTCATGTTTGCCTATGCACTAAGCATATTTTGTTTACACTGGACACTGATGTCGTTTAACGCCTTAGTCTCTCCATTTAAAAAAATTTTACAATCATATCACAAAAAACGTCATTTTGAGGGTTCACCTCAAATCGCCAGCATTGAAACTTATGTAAATTGATGCGAGAATGAATAAAAATGAATAGAAGCACTTTAGTTTTTTTACATTTTGCAGCATTTCTTTTTTTCTTTATTAGCGTTTCATTAATGAATTAATTTAATGTCTCCACAAACACTGCAATTAAAGATACTCAACCATTTAAGGTGGCACAGTTAGACGGCACCAAAACTAAACGGTGTCACGACTAGAAGGTGTCACGGATAGAATGTGTCGGTCAGATCTGGACGGTGTCAAAACAGAAAGTGTCACAACTAGTTAAAAGTTAAAAGTAGACGATAACACGGCTAAAAGGTGTCATAGATAGAATGTATTGACTGTGTCGGTCAGATCTGGGCGGTGTCCAAATTAAAGGTGTCACAACTAGAGGGTGTCAAAAGTAGACGGTGATATTTTATTATATGGTGTCAAAACTAAACGGTGTCACGGCTAGAATGTGTCACAGATACACGGTGTCACAGCTAGGCGGTGTCACAGCTAGACGTTGTCACAATTAGACGGTGTCACAATTAGACGGTGTTACAACTAGACGGTGTCACAACTAGACGATGTCACAATTAGACGGTTTCACAGATACACGGTGTCGCAACTAGACGGTGTTACAACTAGACTGTGTCAAAACTAGCAATGAAAGTAATTATAGACGGCGCTTTACTACTTGTTTATTTTTGTGGTAACACAAAGTGACACAAAGTATACGTCTAGAATATTCTAGAATACTCTAGATTGTATACAGAGTTTTGAACGTAAGTATCTTTGTTGTAAAATAAAAAAGGGGAGAGAGAGAGAGAGAGAGAGAGAGAGAGAGAGAGAGAGAGAAAAGGTGAGAAAGAGGGTTGGGGTGCGCAAACTTGACAAGTTAATGAAACTTGAAACAGTATACATGTGTATTTAGAATTAAGAATTAGGAAGTAGTATGTATGTTTACCTTTCTACCGAGAAATAACAAATCAAACTAAAGAAGACAAAATAACGGACATGATTGGTAAACACACACACATACACAAAACGACTCACACAAGATAAATGTGGGGGAAAAGAAAAAAAATGACAGCTAGGTCTCGGTTCCTAATGATAAGGTCTTATCTTACATGAACTTCATGTTGATTACCAGGCGAACACACATTATAATCTTTTGTTGAAGCAATATTTCTATAAATGTAGGCCTATGTATTTATGACTATATATCTATCTATTTATCTATTTATCTATCTATCTATCTATCTATCTATCTATCTATCTATCTATCTATCTATCTATCTATCTACTTATCTATCTATCTATCTGTCTGTCTGTCTGTCTATCTATATATCTTTCTATATATCTATCTATATATCTGTCTGTCTATGCATCTATTTATCTATTTAACCGTCTATAATATCTGCTTGTCTGTGGTGTATTTATATTTAAAAGTATCTGTCTTCAATCAAGTTCTAATTTCATTTTAGAATAGATGCAGATCTACATACATTTAAAAGACAATTTTTATTACCGAAACAAATTCGTTTTTTTCCCGTTTTATTTCATTATTGTATTAAATATAAACATGATGTATTGATTGGGTTTCAAATATTTAAGGACGGGCTAAAGTGAAAATGTATTAAGATGCATACAGAAAGTTCTATCTACAGTTCGTTTTGAATAGATATACGTAAGTGCTCATGTAAGTATTTATTATACGCAGTAGAGGTTATATAGGCAACTAGATGGGGTGCGAGGAGAAAAAAAAGGAGGGGGGGCGGTCAACATTGGGATGGGTGCCAAGAAATGGCCATTAGAAAAAATTCGCTAGCTACAATGAGTTAAATGTTTAAGAAAAAAACAACAGACTAAAATGTCCTATATAATAAACTTACTATTACGCGGTACTGTGTGTATATGAAACATAACATTCTAGACAGGCATACATTTTAACTCACTACATACTGTACTGCGCCCCCCCCCCCCCCCCCCATTTTCCATTCTCCAACATAATTTGTTCTAAATATACCTATATATGGCTGGGCAAAGAAAGGCAAAAGCAAGAATTTTGAACGTTGTCAAAAAATTGCTGAATTTTGTTTGAGGATATGAGACGTTTATTTCTAAGATGGGTCACGTTTAAATATTTATTAGCGCTTTATCTGACTGCATAATTTATTGGTAAGCTATAGCCTATATTTGTATATATGTCTCCCTATTTTAAGATCTTCGTAATTTTTTCACCTTGATAAACCTTGGCAATTTGCATAAGCCAGACCCAACCAGACACACGCTGGACAAAGCAGATGATCTAAACTCTAAACAAAAAACAATATATTATTTGTTAATAGCTCAAACAAAACACAGACAGTTATCTCTTCCAAGCCAACTTTCTTAAAGCCATCTGCCGCGGTATTAATCGATTGGTTTTTTTTTTTAAATGGAGGGAATGGGATATTTTAAACAATATTATTTCTTTCAAAGTAAAAACTTCCTTCTATTTGTGTACGGGATATCTTATACATCATATCCCATTACTGTTTCTAAAGATAGGCAAAGTTTATACACAAATAAATGTAATATTAGTTGTTTGTTTTTTTTAATTAGTTTTCTCATATCAAATTTTGATAACTAGACTAGAATCTAGTAGTTAAGGTTAGAATGTATAAACATTATAAAACTTGTCTTTGCCATTGTAGCAGACTACAATAAGATCTGTCCAACTTGAAGGTAGTTACGATTATTTTTGTATAATGACAGTGTTTGGTCCATTAAAGCGTGAAAATAAGACCTGAAACAATAACGGCGTCGAATTTGTGTTTTTTCAAAGCGTAAAAGTCATATGCGTAAAGGGAGGTGATGGGTCTAATGGGAGGCATGTATACCCCACCCCCCACAACCCAATCCAACCCTTTCATTATTCCCCCCGAAAATTAAGAAAATATATTTTGAAGAAATTATAATAATTCCAATGACAGTTATATAGAGTCGACAGATTTGTAAAATAATTAGCAATTACATTATTATTTTTGTAAATAAGCCTACCATAGTCTATTTAAATGCCATATTAATTAATGACCATTTTAAGCTGTGCTAAATTATGCACTCAGTACAAATTCTATTGTTTTGAATAGCAGTTTACCGTGAAAAAATAGTACCACAATTTAATTTGCCTCAGACCATTTTTTTAATAGAACAAATTAAAATGCAAAGTTAAATTTTTTTATATAAATTATTCCAATGTTTACTTTCAACTTTAAGTTAGTTTGTTAATAGTTTAGGGTGAAATTGTGCACCATTTCAAAAATTTGCCTTCTATTGCCTCCCCCTCCCCCTTCCCAAATCCTCATAGTTACAGTGACCAATTTCAATTCACCCCTTTCCCCCCCTAAACCTTTCACTATTTCAGTCCCACCTTACCCTATTTGCCCCTGTCCCCACCCCCCTACCTTGCACTACCGGGTCTTTTTTTTATTCTTTTTAAAAGCTTCAATGTCAGGGTTTGATTTGATACAAAAAACAATATGAAATAAATTGAATGAAAAAGATTGTATACATTTCTAGCATTGTTGCCTCTCAATAAAAATATTAAACAAGGTAAACCAAACACTGAACATAAGTCTACAAAAATCCAAAAACATGATGGTGAAGACTGGTGGAAGAGATATTCTCACCCAATACTTTCAAATCCTACAAGAGTCACCATAGACTATAATATACATGGACCGCTTGCTTTAGTATTTCTGAAATTTCTGCTATATGATGACTCGAAAGACTGATTTTCGGAATTTCCGATTCGTTGTTTCCGTTGCACTTCCGTTTTATTGAATCGCTTCGATTTTCTCACTGAAAAATTGAAATTAAAATCGAAAGTTCTATACAGCGGAAACATTTAAGAAACAACGAGGTGCGTAGAAGTAATTTAAGATAGCGTTATTGGTTGCGCACGCAAAAAAAAGTACATATAAGCTTTAAAAAATAGAGCAATATAGCAATAGGTCCATCTTATTATAGTCTATGGAGTCACTAATAGTTCATAACTCTCAACAACCGGTTTAAAATAGCCTCAATGATTCGTGCCAATTTTCAAATTGTATAGTCGAATTGCAATTAGACATAACCATTACAATTGCAAGATACACTAATGGAAGTAACAGCCAATACAATTTAAAAAAGAGCAGATACTATGGACAAATTTAAAGCCAATAGGCTACTTGCATTTTTTTTTCCACACCCATGTCTAATAATATTTAGAGAGCAATGACATATATATACTTATGTGACATTTTAAAATTACTCTATTAGATTTACCAATGGATTTTATGAAAACTAAGGAAGACAAAAAACGTTTGTTGTATTGGAAACCTAAAAATGCTCAATAAACAACTACTTTAAAAAGCTTTTAACTTATTTTACAGCATAGAGAAGTTAATTCTGTTGTACTGTTGTTGTTGTTGTTTTTTTGGTTTTCTTTGCTTTGCATTTATACTATTTATCATAACATTCAGGTTTTTTCTCGATTAATACTAAAGCTGCTCAAATGATAACATAAAATTACCTATCTACTTCTACTATTATATATCATATCATATCATATCAATATCATATCATATCATATATATATATAAATCTCAAAAGGAATATGTATGTATGTGGCTGGCTGGCTGGCTGGCTGGGTATGTACATACCGCATAATCTTTTTAAATACTGGACATAAAAACGTGAAATTTGCTACAAAAATTCTTTGCGTTACGGCGGTGAACACTGTCAAGGTTTTAAAAAAAATAAAATGACCGCAGTGGTCAGTTTGGTCAAAAAACGCGAATAAAACGACATATTTTGGGTTCATGTTAAAATTGCCGTTCCAACTTTTTATAGTTTTTCGATCGATCGCGCTAAAAAAATTAAAAAAAGGATGGCGTTGAGATTTTTTCAGGATGACGTCATCAAAGTTTGCGCAGAGATAGCTAGCCGGCTTTTCGTTATGACGTCATCAAATTTTGCGTATTCATTTAAAATTAACTTTGCTTCAATGTTTGCTAATGTATTTTATGAATGAATAGAACAAAATATATTCAAGTTTTAATTCGTGTCGTATACGAAATATAAACTTTTGTATTTGTTGCGTGCAATCTCATTATAACTGCTTGAGTAGTAAGAGTGTATGTAAACATAACTTTTAGCTTTTTCAATTCGTTTGAAGCGGGCGTTTACGCATTAAAATCTTTCTAGCGGGAAATATTTCACGTTTCAATTCTTTTCTAGAGGGCAATATTTCACGTTTCAATTCGTTTCTAGCGGGCAATATTTCACGTTGCAGTTCGTTTCGGTTGTAGCGGGCGTACAAAATGTCATTCACATTTAAATTTGTGACGTATACATCGATAAACTTTTTAACGGGTGGGGTTTTATTAATTGCCGTATATATTAACTGTGAAGCGGGAAATCTCATTATAACTTTAGGCTTATCGCCTTGGTAACAACCATTGTTTAAATTACCGGGCAAGGTTTAAATTACCGGGTAATGTTTATAATACCGGGCAATGTTTAAATTACCGGGCAATGTTTAAATTACCGGGCAATGTTTATAATACCGGGCAATGTTTAAATTACCGGGCAATGTTTAAATTACCGGGCAATGTTTAAATTACCGGGCAATGTTTAATTTGCCGGGCAATGTTCAAATTGCCGGAACTAACTTTTTAAAGTTTTAATTCGTGTCGTATACGTTTTATAAACATTATTTCATATGGGTTTTATTTGTTATTGTTTTACATGTTGAATAGAAAATTTAATTCTAAGTTTGCTTCCAAATCAACAATAAATAAATAAATAGCAAATAAACGAAAACAACACAACATAGGTCTGCCACTTAATGTTTGTCGTAAAAAAATATATCAAACAATCATTAAAAAAAAAAAGTACTGTCGAATGTCCTTTATCAATGAATAGAACAAAATATATTCATGTTTTAATTTGCGTCGTAATTTATAGCGGGCAATTTTGTAATTGTTATAATGGGTGATGAGTAATGATTTTAACGGGTAATTCATGTTGTAGCGGGCAAATAAAAAATTACCTCACGTTTAAATTCGTGTCGTAGGTCATGCGGGCAATCTCATTATAACTGCCTGAGTAGTTAGAGTGTATGTAAATGTAAACATAACTTTTAGCCGGTTCGGAGGACCGGGCACATAACGGCTTGTATATATATAAATCTCAAAAGGAATATGTGGCTGGCTGGGTATGTACATACCGCATAATCTTTTTAAATACTGGACATAAAAACGTGAAATTTGCTACAAATATTCTTTGCGTTACGGCGGTGAACACTGTCAAGGTTTTAAAAAAATTAAAATGACCGCAGTGGTCAGTTTGGTCAAAAAACGCGAATAAAACGACATATTTTGGGTTCATGTTAAAATTGCCGTTCCAACTTTTTATAGTTTTTCGATCGATCGCGCTAAAAAAATAAAAAAAAGGATGGCGTTGAGATTTTTTTCAGGATGACGTCATCAAAGTTTGCGCAGAGATAGCTAGCCGGCTTTTCGTTATGACGTCATCAAATTTTGCGTATTCATTTAAAATTAACTTTGCTTCAACCTTTGCTAATGTACTTTATGAATGAATAGAACAAAATATATTCACGTTTTAATTTGCGTCGTAATTTATAGCGGGATATTTTTAAATTGTTATAATGGGTAATGATTAATGGTTTGAATGGGTATCTTACGTTGTATCTGGGAAATACAAAATTCCTTCACGTTTTTATTCGTGTTGTATGTGTCCACAGAATAGGTATAAAACAGAATGCGCAATCGCATTTTATTTCTGTTTTGGGCAGTAATACCGACGCCATACTAAGCCTATTTAAACGCAGTGGTCCTGGTTACACTCTATATTTATGCTTATTTAGCCTACAACGTCCTTTTCTTCAAATCTACAAGTTTGAACACCCAAAGCTAATAGTTCAGGCAAAATGTGCATAAACGGTTGTGTAATAAACTACAACAATGATGCGAAAACGACTGATTATCGTAAAAAAAAACATGTCAAACTGCATGGCTTTCCTGACTCCATAAAGGATAAACAACGGCATAAACAACCTCATATTAACTCATTATGAATTATATGCCTATTTCCCTTCATAATTTTAAAAGTTTATTTTGGTTTAAAAAGTATATATTTATGTACCGGTAGCCGTAGCAATTTAGTTACCGGTACCGAGCTACGTCTAAGCCATTTTTTTTCAAATCAGTACCGGGTAATAAATATTTTTACATCATATTGGCCTAATCCTATAATGTTGAAAACAAAATGGGTAATTAAGTCAAATTTATATAAAAGTAAGCCTATAATGAAAGATAATGTAGGCCCTATATATATTGTATATATATATGGCAGACGTAGATATCCTTTCTCATTTTATTATAGTAGCGTCTCTATCGACCGCTGCATTGCGGAAAATGGTAACTTTCAGTGACTGCGTATATAGAGATTGTGCATTCTGTTCTATACCTATTCTGTGTATACGTCTTATAAACTTTGTAGCGGGAAATTTTTCAATTGCCAGGCAATGTTTAAATTGTCGAGCTCAACGTTTTAAAGTTTTAATTTGTATCGTATACGTCTTATAAACTATGTAGCGGGAAATTTTTATATTGCCGGGCAATGTTTGAATTTGCCAGACCAACTTTTTAAAGTTTTAATTCATGTCGTATACGTTGTATAAACTATGATTCATATCGGTTTCAGTTGTTATTGTTTTTCCTGTTGAATTTAAAATTTAATTTTAAGTTTGCTTCCAAAGCAACAATAAATAAATAGCAAATATCACCAACAAAAAAACACACAAAAAAAAAAATATTGATCTACGACTAATGTTGTAGAAAAAAAAAATCAAACAATCATTTTTGAATTAACAGTACTTTTTAAAAGACATGTGAGTTCTATTTTACAGAAAGAGTTTAATTACCCAATAAACTCACAAAATTCGATCATAGTGGTCATACTTTGAGCAAGAAATAAAAAAAAAATATTATTATTTGTTTTTCCTTTTTAGTTGTATATTGAATTGGTGTATAATAAAGTGTGCAAAACAAAAATAAATTTAAAAAATACTGACCACAAAAAAAAAAACATACTACTTTATGTATGTTGCGAAAACAAAACTAAAAAACTATAATGTGTCAAGCATATTCTAAAAAAAAGCCCGTTCGAAGAATCGGGCACATAACGGCTTGTATATATATAAATCTCAAAAGGAATATGTATGTGGCTGGCTGGCTGGCTGGGTATGTACATACCGCATAATCTTTTTAAATACTGGACATAAAAACGTGAAATTTGCTACAAATATTCTTTGCGTTACGGCGGTGAACACTGTCAAGGTTTAAAAAAAATTAAAATGACCGCAGTGGTCAGTTTGGTCAAAAAACGCGAAAAAAACGACATATTTTGGGTTCATGTTGAATTTGCCGTTCCAACTTTTTATAGTTTTTCGATCGATCGCGCTAAAAAAATAAAAAAAAGGATGGCGTTGAGATTTTTTTCAGGATGACGTCATCAAAGTTTGCGCAGAGATAGCTAGCCGGCTTTTCGTTATGACGTCATCAAATTTTGCGTATTCATTTAAAATTAACTTTGCTTCAACCTTTGCTAATGTACTTTATGAATGAATAGAACAAAATATATTCACGTTTTAATTTGCGTCGTAATTTATAGCGGGATATTTTTAAATTGTTATAATGGGTAATGATTAATGGTTTGAATGGGTATCTTACGTTGTATCTGGGAAATACAAAATTCCTTCACGTTTTTATTCGTGTTGTATGTGTCCACAGAATAGGTATAAAACAGAATGCGCAATCGCATTTTATTTCTGTTTTGGGCAGTAATACCGACGCCATACTAAGCCTATTTAAACGCAGTGGTCCTGGTTACACTCTATATTTATGCTTATTTAGCCTACAACGTCCTTTTCTTCAAATCTACAAGTTTGAACACCCAAAGCTAATAGTTCAGGCAAAATGTGCATAAACGGTTGTGTAATAAACTACAACAATGATGCGAAAACGACTGATTATCGTAAAAAAAAACATGTCAAACTGCATGGCTTTCCTGACTCCATAAAGGATAAACAACGGCATAAACAACCTCATATTAACTCATTATGAATTATATGCCTATTTCCCTTCATAATTTTAAAAGTTTATTTTGGTTTAAAAAGTATATATTTATGTACCGGTAGCCGTAGCAATTTAGTTACCGGTACCGAGCTACGTCTAAGCCATTTTTTTTCAAATCAGTACCGGGTAATAAATATTTTTACATCATATTGGCCTAATCCTATAATGTTGAAAACAAAATGGGTAATTAAGTCAAATTTATATAAAAGTAAGCCTATAATGAAAGATAATGTAGGCCCTATATATATTGTATATATATATGGCAGACGTAGATATCCTTTCTCATTTTATTATAGTAGCGTCTCTATCGACCGCTGCATTGCGGAAAATGGTAACTTTCAGTGACTGCGTATATAGAGATTGTGCATTCTGTTCTATACCTATTCTGTGTATACGTCTTATAAACTTTGTAGCGGGAAATTTTTCAATTGCCAGGCAATGTTTAAATTGTCGAGCTCAACGTTTTAAAGTTTTAATTTGTATCGTATACGTCTTATAAACTATGTAGCGGGAAATTTTTATATTGCCGGGCAATGTTTGAATTTGCCAGACCAACTTTTTAAAGTTTTAATTCATGTCGTATACGTTGTATAAACTATGATTCATATCGGTTTCAGTTGTTATTGTTTTTCCTGTTGAATTTAAAATTTAATTTTAAGTTTGCTTCCAAAGCAACAATAAATAAATAGCAAATATCACCAACAAAAAAACACACAAAAAAAAAAATATTGATCTACGACTAATGTTGTAGAAAAAAAAAATCAAACAATCATTTTTGAATTAACAGTACTTTTTAAAAGACATGTGAGTTCTATTTTACAGAAAGAGTTTAATTACCCAATAAACTCACAAAATTCTATCATAGTGGTCATACTTTGAGCAAGAAATAAAAAAAAAAAATTATTATTTGTTTTTCCTTTTTAGTTGTATATTGAATTGGTGTATAATAAAGTGTGCAAAACAAAAATAAATTTAAAAAATACTGACCACAAAAAAAAAAACATACTACTTTATGTATGTTGCGAAAACAAAACTAAAAAACTATAATGTGTCAAGCATATTCTAAAAAAAAGCCCGTTCGAAGAATCGGGCACATAACGGCTTGTATATATATAAATCTCAAAAGGAATATGTATGTGGCTGGCTGGCTGGCTGGGTATGTACATACCGCATAATCTTTTTAAATACTGGACATAAAAACGTGAAATTTGCTACAAATATTCTTTGCGTTACGGCGGTGAACACTGTCAAGGTTTAAAAAAAATTAAAATGACCGCAGTGGTCAGTTTGGTCAAAAAACGCGAAAAAAACGACATATTTTGGGTTCATGTTGAATTTGCCGTTCCAACTTTTTATAGTTTTTCGATCGATCGCGCTAAAAAAATAAAAAAAAGGATGGCGTTGAGATTTTTTTCAGGATGACGTCATCAAAGTTTGCGCAGAGATAGCTAGCCGGCTTTTCGTTATGACGTCATCAAATTTTGCGTATTCATTTAAAATTAACTTTGCTTCAACCTTTGCTAATGTACTTTATGAATGAATAGAACAAAATATATTCACGTTTTAATTTGCGTCGTAATTTATAGCGGGATATTTTTAAATTGTTATAATGGGTAATGATTAATGGTTTTAATGGGTATCTTACGTTGTATCTGGCAAATACAAAATTCCTTCACGTTTTTATTCGTGTTGTATATGTCCACAGAATAGGTATAAAACAGAATGCGCAATCGCATTTTATTTCTGTTTTGGGCAGTAATACCGACGCCATACTAAGCTTATTTAAACGCAGTGGTCCTGGTTACACTCTATATTTATGCTTATTTAACCTACAACGTCCTTTTCTTCAAATCTACAAGTTCGAACACCCAAAGCTAATATTTCAGGCAAAATGTGCATAAACGGTTGTGTAATAAACTACAACAATGATGCGAAAACGACTGATTATCGTAAAAAAGAGCATGTCAAACTGCATGGCTTTCCTGACTCCATAAAGGATAAACAACAGCATAAACAACCTCATATTAACTCATTATGAATTATATGCCTATTTCCCTTCATAATTTTAAAAGTTTATTTTGGTTTAAAAAGTATATATATTTATGTACCGGTAGCCGCAGCAATTTAGTTACCGGTACCGAGCTACGTCTAAGCCATTTTTTTTTCAAATCAGTACCGGGTAATAAATATTTTTACATCATATTGGCCTAATCATATAATGTTCAAAACAAAATGGGTAATTAAGTCAAATTTATATAAAACTAAGCCTATAACGAAAGATAATGTAGGCCCTATATATATTGTATATATTTATGGCAGACGTAGATATCATGTCTCATTTTACTATAGTAGCGTCTCTAGCGACCGCTGCATTGCGGAAAATGGTAACTTTTAGTGAGTGCGTATATAGGGATTGTGCATTCTGTTCTATACCTATTCTGTGTATACGTCTTATAAACTTTGTAGCGGGAAATTGTTCAATTGCTAGGCAATGTTTAAATTGCCGAGCTCAACGTTTTAAAGTTTTAATTTATATCGTATACGTCTTATAAACTATGTAGCGGGAAATTTTTATATTGCCGGGCAATGTTTAAATTTGCCGGACCAACTTTTAAAAGTTTTAATTCATGTCGTATACGTTGTATAAACTATGATTCATATCGGTTTCAGTTGTTATTGTTTTTCCTGTTGAATTTAAAATTTAATTCTAAGTTTGCCTCCAAAGCAACAATAAATAAATAGCAAATAACACCAACAAAAACAAAAAAAAAATAAAAAAAATATTGATCTACGACGAATGTTGTAGCAAAAAAATATATCAAACAATCATTTTCGAATTAACAGTACTTTTTAAAAGACATGTGAGTTCTGTTTTACAGAAAGAGTTTAATTACCCAAAAAACTCACAAAATTCGATCATAGTGGTCATACTTTGAGCAAGAAATAAAAAAAAATTATTATTATTGGTTTTTCCTTTTTAGTTGTATATTGAATTGGTGTATAATAAAGTGTGCAAAACAAAAATAAATTTAAAAAATACTGACCACAAAAAAAACAACATACTACTTTATGTATGTTGCAAAAACAAAACTAAAAAACTATAATGTGTCAAGCATATTCTAAAAAAAAGCCCGTTCGAAGAATCGGGCACATAACGGCTTGTATATATATAAATCTCAAAAGGAATATGTATGTATGTATGTGGCTGGCTGGCTGGCTGGCTGGCTGGGTATGTACATACCGCATAATCTTTTTAAATACTGGACATAAAAACGTGAAATTTGCTACAAAAATTCTTTGCGTTCGGCGGTGAACACTGTCAAGGTTTTAAAAAAAATAAAATGACCGCAGTGGTCAGTTTGGTCAAAAAACGCGAATAAAACGACATATTTTGGGTTCATGTTAAAATTGCCGTTCCAACTTTTTATAGTTTTTCGATCGATCGGGCTAAAAAAATTAAAAAAAGGATGGCGTTGAGATTTTTTTCAGGATGACGTCATCAAAGTTTGCGCAGAGATAGCTAGCCGGCTTTTCGTTATGACGTCATCAAATTTTGCGTATTCATTTAAAATTAACTTTACTTCAATGTTTGATAATGTATTTTATGAATGAATAGAACAAAATATATTCACGTTTTAATTTGCGTCGTAATTTATAGCGGGATATTTTTAAATTGTTATAATGGGTAATGATTAATGGTTTTAATGGGTATCTTACGTTGTATCTGGCAAATAAAAAATTCCTTCACGTTTTTATTCGTGTTGTATATGTCCACAGAATAGGTATAAAACAGAATGCGCAATTTCGAACACCCAAAGCTAATATTTCAGGCAAAATGTGCATAAACGGTTGTGTAATAAACTACAACAATGATGCGAAAACGACTGATTATCGTAAAAAAGAGCATGTCAAACTGCATGGCTTTCCTGACTACATAAAGGATAAACAACAGCATAAACAACCTCATATTAACTCATTTTGAATTATATGCCTATTTCCCTTCATAATTTTAAAAGTTTATTTTGGTTTAAAAAGTATATATATTTATGTACCGGTAGCCGTAGCAATTTAGTTACCGGTACCGAGCTACGTCTAAGCCATTTTTTTTCAAATCAGTACCGGGTAATAAATATTTTTACATCATATTGGCCTAATCATATAATGTTCAAAACAAAATGGGTAATTAAGTCAAATTTATATAAAAGTAAGCCTATAATGAAAGATAATGTAGGCCCTATATATATTGTATATATTTATGGCAGACGTAGATATCCTTTCACATTTTACTATAGTAGCGTCTCTAGCGACCGCTGCATTGCGGAAAATGGTAACTTTTAGTGACTGCGTATAATATACTATATTATAGGGATTGTGCATTCTGTTCTATACCTATTCTGTGTATACGTCTTATAAACTTTGTAGCGGGAAATTTTTCCATTGCCAGGCAATGTTTAAATTGCCGAGCTCAACGTTTTAAAGTTTTAATTTGTATCGTATACGTCTTATAAACTATGTAGCGGGAAATTTTTATATTGCCGGGCAATGTTTAAATTTGCCGGACCAACTTTTAAAAGTTTTAATTCATGTCGTATACTTTGTATAAACTATGATTCATATCGGTTTCAGTTGTTATTGTTTTTCCTGTTGAATTTAAAATTTAATTCTAAGTTTGCTTCCAAAGCAACAATAAATAAATAGCAAATAACACCAACAAAAACAAAAAAAAAAGCAAAAATAAATAAATATTGATCTACGACTAATGTTGTAGCAAAAAAATATATCAAACAATCATTTTCGAATTAACAGTACTTTTTAAAAGACATGTGAGTTCTGTTTTACAGAAAGAGTTTAATTACCCAAATATCTCACAAAATTCAATCATAGTGGTCATACTTTGAGCAAGAAATAAAAAAAAATTATTTGTTTTTCCTTTTTAGTTGTATATTGAATTGGTGTATAATAAAGTGTGCAAAACAAAAATAAATTAAAAAAATACTTACCACAAAAAAAAAACATACTACTTTATGTATGTTGCAAAAACAAAACTAAAAAACTATAATGTGTCAAGCATATTCTAAAAAAAAAGCCCGTTCGAAGAATCGGGCACATATCGGCTTGTATATATATAAATCTCAAAAGGAATATGTATGTGGCTGGCTGGCTGGCTGGGTATGTACATACCGCATAATCTTTTTAAATACTGGACATAAAAACGTGAAATTTTCTACAAAAATTCTTTGCGTTACGGCGGTGAACACTGTCAAGGTTTTAAAAAAAATAAAATGACCGCAGTGGTCAGTTTAGTCAAAAAACGCGAAAAAAACGACATATTTTGCGTTCATGTTGAATTTGCCGTTCCAACTTTTTATAGTTTTTCGATCGATCGCGCTAAAAAAATAAAAAAAAGGATGGCGTTGAGATTTTTTTCAGGATGACGTCATCAAAGTTTGCGCAGAGATAGCTAGCCGGCTTTTCGTTATGACGTCATCAAATTTTGCGTATTCATTTAAAATTAACTTTGCTTCAACCTTTGCTAATGTACTTTATGAATGAATAGAACAAAATATATTCACGTTTTAATTTGCGTCGTAATTTATAGCGGGATATTTTTAAATTGTTATAATGGGTAATGATTAATGGTTTTAATGGGTATCTTACGTTGTATCTGGCAAATACAAAATTCCTTCACGTTTTTATTCGTGTTGTATATGTCCACAGAATAGGTATAAAACAGAATGCGCAATCGCATTTTATTTCTGTTTTGGGCAGTAATACCGACGCCATACTAAGCTTATTTAAACGCAGCGGTCCTGGTTACACTCTATATTTATGCTTATTTAGCCTACAACGTCCTTTTCTTCAAATCTACAAGTTCGAACACCCAAAGCTAATATTTCAGGCAAAATGTGCATAAACGGTTGTGTAATAAACTACAACAATGATGCGAAAACGACTGATTATCGTAAAAAAGAGCATGTCAAACTGCATGGCTTTCCTGACTCCATAAAGGATAAACAACAGCATAAACAACCTCATATTAACTCATTATGAATTATATGCCTATTTCCCTTCATAATTTTAAAAGTTTATTTTGGTTTAAAAAGTATATATATTTATGTACCGGTAGCCGCAGCAATTTAGTTACCGGTACCGAGCTACGTCTAAGCCATTTTTTTTTTCAAATCAGTACCGGGTAATAAATATTTTTACATCATATTGGCCTAATCATATAATGTTCAAAACAAAATGGGTAATTAAGTCAAATTTATATAAAACTAAGCCTATAACGAAAGATAATGTAGGCCCTATATATATTGTATATATTTATGGAAGACGTAGATATCATGTCTCATTTTACTATAGTAGCGTCTCTAGCGACCGCTGCATTGCGGAAAATGGTAACTTTTAGTGAGTGCGTATATAGGGATTGTGCATTCTGTTCTATACCTATTCTGTGTATACGTCTTATAAACTTTGTAGCGGGAAATTGTTCAATTGCTAGGCAATGTTTAAATTGCCGAGCTCAACGTTTTAAAGTTTTATTTTATATCGTATACGTCTTATAAACTATGTAGCGGGAAATTTTTATATTGCCGGGCAATGTTTAAATTTGCCGGACCAACTTTTAAAAGTTTTAATTCATGTCTTATACGTTGTATAAACTATGATTCATATCGGTTTCAGTTGTTATTGTTTTTCCTGTTGAATTTAAAATTTAATTCTAAGTTTGCCTCCAAAGCAACAATAAATAAATAGCAAATAACACCAACAAAAACAAAAAAAAATAAAAAAAATATTGATCTACGACGAATGTTGTAGCAAAAAAATATATCAAACAATCATTTTCGAATTAACAGTACTTTTTAAAAGACATGTGAGTTCTGATTTACAGAAAGAGTTTAATTACCCAATAAACTCACAAAATTCGATCATAGTGGTCATACTTTGAGCAAGAAATAAAAAAAAATTATTGTTATTTGTTTTTCCTTTTTAGTTGTATATTGAATTGGTGTATAATAAAGTGTGCAAAACAAAAATAAATTTAAAAAATACTGACCACAAAAAAAAAAAAACATACTACTTTATGTATGTTGCAAAAACAAAACTAAAAAACTATAATGTGTCAAGCATATTCTAAAAAAAAGCCCGTTCGAAGAATCGGGCACATAACGGCTTGTATATATATAAATCTCAAAATGAATATGTGGCTGGCTGGGTATGTACATACCGCATAATCTTTTTAAATACTGGACATAAAAACGTGAAATTTGCTACAAATATTCTTTGCGTTACGGCGGTGAACACTGTCAAGGTTTAAAAAAAATTTAAATGACCGCAGTGGTCAGTTTGGTCAAAAAACGCGAATAAAACGACATATTTTGGGTTCATGTTGAATTTGCCGTTCCAACTTTTTATAGTTTTTCGTCACAAAGTTAGAAAAAAAAGGATGCGCTGAGATTATTTTTATGACGTCATCAATCTTTGCGCTCTAACTTTTTGACTGAAGGGAAAAAATTCATTCATGTTTATATTACCGGAAATACGTGAGTAGCTTTTGGTGCGCATTTTGAAATCATCGCACCGCGACGTGCTTATTGAAAGCTTATTGAAAGCAGACGGAGCACATGTTTTGGTTAACCGCTAAACATAGGCCTAAATGTCATTTTTCATACTAATGTTAAGAAGTTAATCAAGCATATTTTAACTATTGTCTGTTGTACATATAGTCTATATACCCATATTTATTGTATGCTGCGTTTATGTGTTTATGATATGTATGATGATGATATATCTTACATGATCGTATATAGATGTAAGCCCATTTCTCTTTCAAACTAAAAACTAACAAGAAGGGCAACATTTGTTATTGTTAAAAATAGTAACTATTTATTGTATGCTGCATTTATTTGTTTATGATATGTATGATATTGATATATGATACATGATTGTATATAGATGTAAGCCCATTTCTCTTTCAAAATAACAAGAAGGGCAACATTTGTTATTGTTAAAAATAGTATTTATGTGATCATTTACAAAGCAAGGTAGTAACAATATTGTGAACAAGACATCTACATTATTGTTGAATATAAATATATTGATAAACTGTCCAAGTCAATACAAGATATCTACATTATTGTTGAAGAAGGGCAACATTTGTTATTGTTAAAAATAGTATTTATGTGATCATTTACAAAGCAAGGTAGTAACAATATTGTGAACAAGACATCTACATTATTGTTGAATATAAATATATTGATAAACTGTCCAAGTCAATACAAGATATCTACATTATTGTTGAATATATAAATATTGATAAGCTTTCCAAGTCAATACAAGACATCTACATTATTGTTGAATATATAAATATTGATAAACTGTCCAAGTCAATACAAGATATCTACATTATTGTTGAATATATAAATATTGATAAACTGTCCAAGTCAATACAAGATATCTACATTATTGTTGAATATATAAATATTGATAAACTTTCCAAGCCAATACTTTAAATGCCTCCAAAGAAAAGAAAACTAATTGGACAAAAGAATCCAAAGTCAATAAAAGCCAAACGTTTGCGAAAAAATGAAACTGTTGAACAAAGTGATGCTAGACATGGCAAAGAAAGGGAAAGGGCCAGGACAATAAGAGCCATAGAAACATCAGAGGAGCGTCGAACACGACTTGAAACAATGCGAGAAAAAGCAAACACATCAAGGGCTACAGAGACTTCGGAGGAGCGACAAAAACGTCTTGAAAAAAAGCGGGAAGGAGAAACCACATCAAGAGCTACAGAGACTTCGGAGGAGCGACAAAAACGTCTTGAAAAAAAGCGGGAAGGAGAAACCACATCAAGAGCTACAGAGACTTCGGAGGAGCGACAAAAACGTCTTGAAAAAAAGCGGGAAGGAGAAACCACATCAAGGGCTACGGAGACATTAGAGGAGCGACAGAAACGTCTTGAAAAAATGAGAGAAATAGCAACCACATCAAGAGATACCGAGACATTAGAGGAGCGACAGAAACGTCTTGAAAAAAAGCGAGAAAGTGCAAACACGGCAAGGGTGTCACGAAGTTCACATTTGAATTTAGCTGGATTCCAATATGACCCCCAACATGATTACGCTCAACACCCTTATGTTGATATTGGAGGAATGATCTACATATGTAAATATTGTCAAGCAAAGAAATTTAAAACAGAACCACCAGGAATGTGCTGCAGGAGTGGAAAAGTTAAACTTACTCCCCTGAATACACCGCCCAATGATCTGCAGTTATTAATGTCTGGGACGACTTCAGAGTCAAAACATTTCCTGCGTAATCTGAGAAGATACAATTCATGTTTTCAGATGACGTCTTTTGGTGCTACCTCAATAGTGGATCTTAACGGTTTTGCAACAACTTTTAAAGTACAAGGACAGATATACCACCGGATCGGATCTCTTCTCCCGCTTCCTGATCAAAACCCACAATTTCTACAAGTCTACTTTATGGGAAATGAGCAGATTGAAGTAGATCATCGATGCGATTGTATCCCCGGGGTGAGACGCAATATTGTTTTAAGCTTACAAAGGATGCTTCATGAAAACAACCATCTCATTAATACTTTCAAAACTTCACTAGAAAACATGCCCAATGATGAATACAAGGTTGTTATCCGTGCAGACAAAAGAGAGCCCGGTGAACACGAACGTCGCTTTAATGCTCCTCAAGTAAATGAAGTCGCCATCATTATGTCAGACCACGATTTCAATCAACGTGACATCATAATTCAGAGGCGAAGTAATTCACTACAACGCATTTCAGAAACACATCGATCGTACGATGCTCTTCAATACCCGCTCATATTTTGTGAAGGCGAGGATGGATACCACTTCAACCTGAAGCAGGTTGATCCTGTAACAGGTGCACCAACTGTTAAAAAAGTTTCAGCATTAGACTTTTATGCATACAGGTTGATGATCAGAAATGGATCCACAAATCATATTTTACAATGTCGACAACTATACCATCAATACGTTGTGGACATGTATGCAAAAATTGAGAGTGAGCGACTCCTGTACATACGTCTAAATCAAAAAAAGCTGCGCGTGGAAGACTATATACACCTCAAGGATGCTTTGGTGAACGATGGGGACATTCAAAATATTGGGAAAGTTGTGATTCTCCCAGCAACTTTCACCGGAAGCCCTAGACAGATGCAGGAATATGCACAAGATGCACTGTCTTATGTTCGATCCTATGGACGCCCAGACCTATTTATCACATTTACGTGCAATCCTGACTGGGGTGAAATCAAAGAATCACTTTCATTTGGCCAGACGTCAAGTGATCGTCAAGACATAATAGCAAGAGTGTTTAGACAAAAACAGATCAAACTCATTGATATTTTAACTAAATATAATATTTTTGGAGAAACCCGATGCTGGATGTACTCCATTGAATGGCAGAAAAGAGGACTTCCACACTCCCACAATTTAATTTGGTTGAAGGAAAAACTACACCCAGTCAATATTGATCAAATCATATCTGCAGAGTTTCCAGATCCAGAGACGGACCCTAATCTGTTTGCAGTAGTGAAGAAAAATATGATTCATGGACCATGCGGACATCTCAATACCAACGCACCCTGTATGAAAGACGGAAAATGCAGCAAAAAATATCCTAGGAAATTAATTAAAGATACTCAGACTGGTGAAGATGGCTATCCAGTTTACAGAAGACGCGCCCCACAAGACGGTGGTTTCACGGCAACAATTAAAATTAAAGGCAACACGGAAGTCGAAGTGGACAACAAGTGGGTTGTTCCTTATTCTCCAATTCTTTCCAAAATGTTTCTCGCACACATAAATGTCGAGTACTGTAGCTCTGTGAAATCTATCAAATACATCTGCAAATATGTAAACAAAGGAAGTGACATGGCTGTCTTTGGAGTGACAGATGACAACGCTCTTGATGAAGTGTCTCGGTACATGATAGGGAGATACATCAGTAGCAACGAAGCGGTTTGGCGCATTATGAGTTTCCCAATTCACGAACGCCACCCGACAGTAGTTCATCTCAATGTTCACTTAGAGAACGGGCAGAGAGTTTACTTCACACGTGAAAACGCGCAAGCCCTTGCAGAAAGACCACCAAATACAACTCTGACAGCTTTTTTTCAATTATGCCAAAGTGACGCTTTTGCCAGGACACTGCTATATCCAGAAGTACCTCGCTTTTACACTTGGAATAAGTCCAAAAAGGTGTTTTGCAAAAGAAAACAAGGTGTACCAGTTGCAGGTGAAGATGCCGTAGCAAGTGAAGCATTGGGTCGTGTCTATACAGTCAACCCAAACAACGCAGAGTGCTATTTTCTCAGACATCTTCTTCATGCAGTTCGAGGACCTACTTCTTTTGAATATCTAAAAACTGTAAACGGTGAAGTTTGCCAGACTTTCAGAGAAGCTTGCCAAAGGCGTGGATTACTTGAAGATGATAGACATTGGGACCACACTTTATCAGAGGCTGTTTTAAGATCTTCTCCGGAGCAGATAAGAAATCTTTTTTGCATTATTCTTACTATATGCAACCCATCCAATCCAAACGGTCTGTGGGAGAAGTATAGAGAGTCCATGAGCGAAGATTTACCACGTGATAACTCAATTAGAGCAAGTTCAACACTTCGTTCAAATTGTTCTTCAGATATTTTCAACTTGGCCCTAATTCTGTTGGAGGATAAATGTTTATCAATAAACAACAAAACACTACCAGACTTAGGATTACAGCCTCCTAAAAGAAATGAGCGGGATATTCTAGACAAAGACCTGATAAGAGAAAAAAACTATAACATTGAAGAACTACACAAATATGTAGAATCCAACAAAGTTCTGTTAAACAGCGATCAAACTGAAGCATATGAGGTTATTATGTATCATGTCAATGAAGAAAAAGGAGGAATATTTTTTCTCGATGCTCCTGGAGGAACAGGAAAAACCTTCTTAATAAACATAATCCTTGCAGAAATAAGAATGAAACGTGATTTGGCAATCGCAATAGCATCATCTGGAATTGCTTCGACGTTATTAGATGGAGGAAGAACGGCGCACTCGGCTCTACGGTTACCTCTAAATATTGCCAATGAGCAACATCCAACATGCAACATTAGCAAAGCCTCTGGCCAAGCAAAGGTTCTAAAAACCTGCAAAATAATTGTATGGGATGAATGTACAATGGCGCACAAAAAGTCACTTGAAGCTCTTGACTTAACATTGCAGGATTTAAGAGACAATAGTCAACTCATGGGAGGTGCTCTGGTGGTGTTAGCTGGCGATTTTCGTCAAACTCTTCCTGTCATACCAAGGTCAACACCAGCGGATGAAATCAATGCTTGCCTCAAATCTTCTTTTCTTTGGCGAAATGTTAAAACAATAAAATTAAGAACAAATATGAGAGTGCAGCAACAAAAAGAAGCAGGTGCACTCATTTTTGCTGAAAATCTTTTACACATTGGTGAAGGGACTTACCCCACGCAGATGAAATCAGGGGACATTACCTTCCTTGATGACTTCTGCAAAAGAGTGACATCCCTACAAGATCTTATCCACCAAGTGTATCCGAACCTTTCGGAAAATTACCTTAACAAGGAATGGCTGTGTGACCGAGCAATTCTTGCTTCTAAGAACACATCTGTCAGTGAGTTGAATGGCCTGATTCAGGACATGATACCCGGAACATGTACTGAATACGCATCATTTGATTCCGTCACGGATGTCAATGAAACCGTTAACTACCCTACGGAATTTTTAAATTCTCTGGACACACCCGGGATGCCACCGCATAAACTTCAACTCAAAATTGGATCACCCATAATTCTACTCCGAAACATAAACCCGCCAATACTTTGTAATGGAACACGCTTATGTATCAAAAGTTTATTCCCTAATGTGATAGAAGCGACAGTGTTGACTGGGAAAGGAAAAGGAGAAGATGTGTTTATTCCAAGAATCCCAATTATTCCAACAGACATGCCCTTCTCTTTCAAGCGTCTGCAGTTTCCCGTCAGGTTGGCATTTTCCATTACAATTAACAAGTCACAGGGTCAATCAATCAAGTGCACTGGAATTAATTTGGAATATCCATGTTTCTCCCATGGGCAATTATATGTTGCCTGCTCAAGAGTTGGCTCTCCTAATCAACTATTCATATTTGCACCAATGTCAAAAACAAGGAATGTTGTATATAAAGATGTGTTACAATGAGCATATGGCCTATTGCAAAGTATTGATTTTTAAAAAATTATTGTCAAATTCGTAAGACAGAAATAATTTTATTTTCCAATAAAATATCATTATGCGATCATTGGACATAATTTAACAAACATAAAAAAAAAGTTTCTTCTTTGTTTCTTATGGGTTTCATTTGTTATTGTTTTTCATGTTGAATTTAAAATGTAATTCTATGTTCCTTCCAAAGCAACAATAAATGAATAAATAGCAAATAACAACAACAATAAAAAAACAACAAACAAACAAAACAACAATAACATAGGTCTAGGACTTAATGTTATCTTTAAAAAATATAGCAAACAATAATTTAAAAATTAAAAGTACTGTCGAAATGACATGTCAATTCTGTTTTACAGAAACAAAGTTTAACTACCCAATAAACTTAACACGATTAGATCGCAAGGGGGCATACTTTGACCAAGAATTTAAAAAAATTGAATATTTGTTTTTCCTTTTTAGTTGTATATTGAATGGGTGTATATTAATCTCTGCAAAACAACAATACAAAAATAAATACTGACCACAACAAAATAACAACAATTTTATGAATGTTGCAAAAAAAATCAACAAAAAAAGAATAAACAAACTATAGTGTGTCAAACATAGTCTATACAAGCCCGTTCGAAGAATCGGGCACATCAGCTAGTATATATATAAATCTCAAAAGGAATATGTATGTATGTATGTATGTGGCTGGCTATGTACATACCGCATAATCTTTTTAAATACTGGACATAAAAACGTGAAATTTGCTACAAATATTCTTTGCGTTACGGCGGTGAACACTGTCAAGGTTTTAAAAAAATTAAAATGACCGCAGTGGTCAGTTTGGTCAAAAAACGTGAATAAAACGACATATTTTGGGTTCATGTTAAAATTGCCGTTCCAACTTTTTATAGTTTTTCGATCGATCGCGCTAAAAAAATAAAAAAAAGGATGGCGTTGAGATTTTTTTCAGGATGACGTCATCAAAGTTTGCGCAGAGATAGCTCGCCGGCTTTTCGTTATGACGTAATCAAATTTTGCGTATTCATTTAAAATTAACTTTGCTTCAACCTTTGCTAATGTACTTTATGAATGAATAAAACACAATATATTCACGTTTTAATTTGCGTCGTAATTTATAGCGGGATATTTTTAAATTGTTATAATGGGTAATGATTAATGGTTTTAATGGGTATCTTACGTTGTATCTGGCAAATACAAAATTCCTTCACGTTTTTATTCGTGTTGTTTATGTCCACAGAATAGGTATAAAACAGAACGCGCAATCGCATTTTATTTCTGTTTTGGGCAGTAATACCGACGCCATACTAAGCTTATTTAAACGCAGCGGTCCTGGTTACACTCTATATTTAAGCTTATAATTATATGGCGTCATCAAATTTTGCGTATTTATGCGTTTAAGAAGGGAACAAAATTTTTTTTTTAATTTGCGTCGTTATTTGTGGAATGCAATATTTAAATGGTATAAGTTACCGGAAAATACTTTATCCCCGCTTAAGACTATTGTTTATAACTCCATGGGTTATTTTATCCAGTTCCGAGAACTGGGCACCTTAAGGCTTATCGCCTAGGTAATGGCCATTGTTTAAATTACCGGGCAATGTTTAAATTACCGGGCAATGTTTATAATACCGGGCAATGTTTATAATACAGGGCAATGTTTAAATTACCGGGCAATGTTTAAATTACCGGGCAATGTTTATAATACCGGGCAATGTTTATAATACCGGGCAATGTTTAAATCACCGGGCAATGTTTCAATTACCGGGCAATGTTTAAATTACCGGGCAATGTTTATAATACCGGGCAATGTTTATAATACCGGGCAATGTTTCAAATTACCGGGCAATGTTTAAATTACCGGGCAATGTTTAATTTGCCGGGCAATGTTCAAATTGCCGGAACTAAATTTTTAAAGTTTTAATTCGTGTCGTATACGTTTTATAAACATTATTTCATAAGGGTTTCATTTGTTATTGTTTTACATGTTGAATAGAAAATTTAATTCTAAGTTTGCTTCCAAAGCAACAATAAATAAATAAATAGCAAATAAACAAAAACAACACAACTTAGGTCTGCGACTTAATGTTTGTCGTAAAAAAAATATATCAAACAATCATTAAAAAAAAAAAAAGTACTGTCGAATGTTCTTAATCAATGAATAGAACAAAATATATTCATGTTTTAATTTGCGTCGTAATTTATAGCGGGCAATTTTGTAATTGTTATAATGGGTGATGAGTAATGATTTTAACGGGTAATTCATGTTGTAGCGGGCAAATAAAAAATTACCTCACGTTTAAATTCGTGTCGTAGGTCATGCGGGCAATCTCATTATAACTGCCTGAGTAGTTAGAGTGTATGTAAACATAACTTTTAGCCGGTTCGGAGGACCGGGCACATAACGGCTTGTATATATATAAATCTCAAAAGGAATATGTATGTATGTATGTATGTACATACCGCATAATCTTTTTAAATACTGGACATAAAAACGTGAAATTTGCTACAAATATTCTTTGCGTTACGGCGGTGAACACTGTCAAGGTTTTAAAAAAATTAAAATGACCGCAGTGGTCAGTTTGGTCAAAAAACGCGAAAAAAACACAACTTTTGATTCACATTGTCTTTGCCAGTACAACTTTTTATAGTTTTTCGTCACAAAGTTAGAAAAAAAAAGGATGCGCTGAGATTATTTTTATGACGTCATCAATCTTTGCGCATGGATTTTATAGCAATGAAGGGACATTTTTCATTCATGTTTAAATTGACGTCATCAAACTATGTGCATGGGTTTTATTATCTCAACTCAATGACGGGAACAAATTTTCTTCATGTTTAAATTGTCTACGTGCCGTAAACAACATAAATTCTTTACACTACCAATACTGTAGTTGATTTTCTTAATCTATCACTACTTTAATACTTTACACTGTGAATACATGACTTAAAGCTAATTAATAATTTAAAACTTTACAAACATAGGACAAAGCAAATAGATTTAGCATTTTTTTTTCTGTTTCGGGAAGTAATACCGACGCCTTACTAAGCTTATTTAAACGCAGTGGTCCTGGTTACACTCTATATTTAAGCTTATAATTATATGGCGTCATCAAATTTTGCGTATTTATGCGTTTAAGAAGGGAACAAAATTTTGTTTTAATTTGCGTCGTTATTTGTGGAATGCAATATTTAAATGGTATAAGTTACCGGAAAATACTTTATCCCCGCTTAAGACTATTGTTTATAACTCCATGGGTTATTTTATCCAGTTCCGAGAACTGGGCACCTTTAGGCTTATCGCCTAGGTAACGGCCATTGTTTAAATTACCGGGCAATGTTTAAATTACCGGGCAATGTTTATAATACCGGGCAATGTTTATAATACCGGGCAATGTTTAAATTACCGGGCAATGTTTAAATTACCGGGCAATGTTTATAATACCGGGCAATGTTTAAAATACCGGGCAATGTTTAAATTACCGGGCAATGTTTAAATTACCGGGCAATGTTTAAATTACCGGGCAATGTTTATAATACCGGGCAATGTTTATAATACCGGGCAATGTTTAAATTACCGGGCAATGTTTAAATTACCGGGCAATGTTTATTTTGCCGGGCAATGTTCAAATTGCCGGAACTAAATTTTTAAAGTTTTAATTCGTGTCGTATACGTTTTATAAACATTATTTCATAAGGGTTTCATTTGTTATTGTTTTACATGTTGAATAGAAAATTTAATTCTAAGTTTGCTTCCAAAGCAACAATAAATAAATAAATAGCAAATAAACAAAAAACAACACAACAAAGGTCTGCGACTTAATGTTTGTCGTAAAAAAAATATATCAAACAATCATTAAAAAAAAAAAGTACTGTCGAATGTTCTTAATCAATGAATAGAACAAAATATATTCATGTTTTAATTTGCGTCGTAATTTATAGCGGGCAATTTTGTAATTGTTATAATGGGTGATGAGTAATGATTTTAACGGGTAATTCATGTTGTAGCGGGCAAAAAAAAAATTACCTCACGTTAAAATTCGTGTCGTAGGTCATGCGGGCAATCTCATTATAACTGCCTGAGTAGTTAGAGTGTATGGAAACATAACTTTTAGCCGGTTCGGAGGACCGGGCACATAACGGCTTGTATATATATAAATCTCAAAAGGAATATGTATGTATGTATGTGGCTGGCTGGCTGGCTGGGTATGTACATACCGCATAATCTTTTTAAATACTGGACATAAAAACGTGAAATTTGCTACAAATATTCTTTGCGTTACGGCGGTGAACACTGTCAAGGTTTTAAAAAAATTAAAATGACCGCAGTGGTCAGTTTGGTCAAAAAACGTGAAAAAAACACAATTTTTGATTCACATTGTCTTTGCCAGTACAACTTTTTATAGTTTTTCGTCACAAAGTTAGAAAAAAAAAAGGATGCGCTGAGATTATTTTTATGACGTCATCAATCTTTGCGCATGGATTTTATAGCAATGAAGGGACATTTTTCAATCATGTTTAAATTGACGTCATCAAACTATGTGCATGGATTTTATTATCTCAACTCAATGACGGGAACAAATTTTTTTTCATGTTTAAATTGTCTACGTGCCGTAAACAACATAAATTCTTTACACTACCAATACTGTAGTTGATTTTCTTAATCTATCACTACTTTGATACTTTACACTATGAATACATGACTTAAAGCTAATTAATAATTTAAAACTTTACAAACATAGGACAAAGCAAATAGATTTAGCATTTTTTTTCTGTTTTCGGAAGTAATACCGACGCATTACTAAGCTTATTTAAACGCAGTGGTCCTGGTTACACTCTATATTTAAGCTTATAATTATATGGCGTCATCAAATTTTGCGTATTTATGCGTTTAAGAAGGGAACAAAATTTTGTTTTAATTTGCGTCGTAATTTGTAGAATGCAATATTTAAATGGTTTAAGTAAAAAAATTAAGTTACCGGAAAATACTTTATCCCCGCTTAAGACAATTGCTTATAACTCCATGGGTTATTTTATCCAGTTCCGAGAACTGGGCACCTTTAGGCTTATCGCCTTGGTAACGGCCATTGTTTTAATTACCGGGCAATGTTTAAATTACCGGGCAATGTTTATAATACCAGGCAATGTTTAAATTACCGGGCAATGTTTAAATTACCGGGCAATGTTTATAATACCGGACAATGTTTAAATTACCGGGCAATGTTTAAATTACCGGGCAATGTTTATAATACCGGGCAATGTTTATAATACCGGGCAATGTTTAAATTACCGGGCAATGTTTAAATTACCGGGCAATGTTTATAATACCGGGCAATGTTTAAAATACCGGGCAATGTTTAAATTACCGGGCAATGTTTAAATTACCGGGCAATGTTTAAATTACCGGGCAATGTTTATAATACCGGGCAATGTTTATAATACCGGGCAATGTTTAAATTACCGGGCAATGTTTAAATTACCGGGCAATGTTTAATTTGCCGGGCAATGTTCAAATTGCCGGAACTAAATTTTTAAAGTTTTAATTCGTGTCGTATACGTTTTATAAACATTATTTCATAAGGGTTTCATTTGTTATTGTTTTACATGTTGAATAGAAAATTTAATTCTAAGTTTGCTTCCAAAGCAACAATAAATAAATAAATAGCAAATAAACAAAAACAACACAACATAGGTCTGCGACTTAATGTTTGTCGTAAAAAAAATATATCAAACAATCATTAAAAAAAAAAAAAGTACTGTCGAATGTTCTTAATCAATGAATAGAACAAAATATATTCATGTTTTAATTTGCGTCGTAATTTATAGCGGGCAATTTTGTAATTGTTATAATGGGTGATGAGTAATGATTTTAACGGGTAATTCATGTTGTAGCGGGCAAATAAAAAATTACCTCACGTTTAAATTCGTGTCGTAGGTCATGCGGGCAATCTCATTATAACTGCCTGAGTAGTTAGAGTGTATGTAAACATAACTTTTAGCCGGTTCGGAGGACCGGGCACATAATCGGCTAGTTATATATATATAAATCTCAAAAGGAATATGTATGTATGTATGTATATATGTGGCTATGTACATACCGCATAATCTTTTTAAATACTGGACATAAAAGCGTGAAATTTGCTACAAATATTCTTTGCGTTACGGCGGTGAACACTGTCAAGGTTTAAAAAAAATTAAAATGACCGCAGTGGTCAGTTTGGTCAAAAAACGCGAATAAAACGACATATTTTGGGTTCATGTTAAAATTTCCGTTCCAACTTTTTATAGTTTTTCGTCACAAAGGCAGAAAAAAAACGATGCGCTGAGATTATTTTAATGACGTCATCAAAGTTTGCGCATGGATTTTTTAGCAATGAAGGGACATATTTCATTCATGTTTAAATTGACGTCATCAAACTATGTGCATGGATTTTATCTCAATGATGGGAACAAATTTTCTTCATGTTTAAATTGCCTACGTGCCGTAAACTAAATAAATTCTTTACACTACCAATACTGTAGTTTATTTTCTTAATCTATCACTACTTTAATACTTTACACTGTGAATACATGACTTAAAGCTAATTAATAATTTAAAACTTTACAAACATAGGACAAAGCAAATAGATTTAGCATTTTTTTTCTGTTTCGGGAAGTAATACCGACGCCTTACTCAGCTTATTTAAACGCAGTGGTCATGGTTACACTCTATATTTAAGCGTTGCGTATTTATGCGTTTTACAAGGGAACAAAATTACCGGGCAATGTTTATATTACCGGGCAATGTTTATATTACAGGGCAATGTTTATAATACCGGGCAATGTTTATATTACCGATCAATGTATATATTACCGGGCAACGTATATATGTAACCGGGCAAAGTGTATAGGCACCTTTAGGCTTAGACCCTTGGTAACGGCCGTAGTTTAAATTACCGGGCAATGTTTATATTACCGGGTAATGTTTAAATTACCGGGCAATGTTTATATTACCGGGCAATGTTTATATTAACGGGCAATGTTTATATTACCGGGTAATGTTTAAATTACCGGACAATGTTTATATTACCAGGCAATGTTTAAATTGCCGGGCTATGTTTAAATTGCCGGGCAATGTTTAAATTGCCGGAACTAACTTTAAAAACAAAACAACATACTACTTTATGTATGTTGCAAAAACAAAACTAAAAAACTATAATGTGTCAAGCATATTCTAAAAAAAGCCCGTTCGAAGAATCGGGCACATATCAGCTAGTTAGCTATAAAATACAAAATTGGAAACGTTCTTGGGGAATTTTAAAGAAAATGCATACATTAAAAGTAATTTGTCTATTAAAATTTAAATGAGACTGCACAATAATCGTTACATTATGTTTTGGTTAGTTACAGACCCTAACGCCTTAGACCGGGGATCGGCAACCAATTGATAATAGTGTGCCAAAGTGATATTACTAATTCATTCAGCGTGCCAACGGCATAAAAGTCATCCTTATTTAGCACTCCGATTCTCGTAAAAAGATACTTGAATTGCCTTTTTCGGGTGTGTTCCGCGTGCCATTCGAAATCGCTCAGCGTGCCAAGTCTGGCACGCATACCGTAGGCCAAGGGTCGGCAACCTTTGGCTAACAGTGTGCCAAACTAGGATTTCGAAATCACTCTGCGTGCCAACATCCTGAAAGTCAACCTGATCTTTTATACTTTTTTCAAAATATTTGTATAGGACAATTTATTTAACTCCGTGGCAAGACCAAGGCCAAAATCAAAAGAGATTTATAGAGAAAATCGTTAAAGTGTTTTATATTTTATGAAAAAATTACGTGTTTGTGATTATCATCCTTTTAATTTATTTTCATTTATATCAAATACAATATATTTATTATCTATGTGTTTCTAATAGCGCTTCAATCCATGCTGTTAAATTAGCCTGCTCAGTGCGCTCTTGATGTGACTTGCAATGGCAGATATATTAGCCAAAGAGAAAGGTTTTTAAGTTCTTTTTATGGTAATTATTGTCTAAACATTATTATTTGGCAGTCAAGATGAAGATCTAACAGTTACCAATATTAATTTTACTGTGATCTCAGTTTACTGAGATGTCCTTTAATAGTTATAAGGTCTAAATGTTCTTGGCTGTTATCGTTGTTGAGCGGAAAAGATACAAATTAATAAGACAAACTGGGTAGTTAATGTAATGTTTAAAATATACATATAAATTATTTAGTCATAAAATATTTATACAATTTTCAAATACTTTTAAAGTTTGTTCATTTCAAAGTTATAACTTGTAGCCATTTATTCTTTCATAAAAGAAAAAAGAAGAAACATACTAAAATTATGCCCAGTTTCAATGCAAATCCATTTCAGTGGTCCATGTAAATGCATGTAAAACTCACTGAAATGTGTCGCTATGTCATTCAGAAACATCGGCTTCAACAGTCAGTTTTCCTCATTCAGAACCCAGAAAATGTTGTTTTTTTTCACCAAAAAAAAAATATTCTTGGAGGTCTCTTGCGTGCCATTGACGCCTTAGAAATTTAAATGTGTGAAATATAAAATTGAAAGAAAATAAACAAAAATGGAAGAAAAAAAACAATAATACATTACTCACATACATTTTTGAACATAAAAAGTATTTCGCAACTAAAGATTTGTGTAAAAAGTTAATTTTATTAATAATAAACTGAGTAGCCTACAAACGTAACAATCTCGAAGATTAATTGTTTTTAAAATTGGACTACATGTGTCTTCTCATCATTTAGTTATAGCTAGAAATCGCACCAAATCGAAAGATATAATTGGGCTATGGAGTGTGGGTATTAAAAGAGTATAAATCCACTTACTTTATACCTCAGATTGATGAAGATAACTTAAATGGAATGCCTGTGTGTGTGGGGAGGGGGGGGGGCGAAAGGGGGGAGTCTAAAAGTTAGGAAAACCTTTGTTATAGGCTAAACAGTCAAACTATATCATAAGCTGAAAACGCGTGGAACAAAAAAATGAATGTGGAAAACAACTACAGTGACAACAAACTAAAACAAAGTAGCTCGGTGGTCGATAAACGGACGATCGATGGGGAAAGAACGTCCAGACGTCATTTGGCCCGGAATGGCAAGCTCGCTTTTATTCAGCGCACGTTATTTTTGGTCACCGGTTCAAGTTGAGCTGCTAAAATTGGCATCGCTTTTACGACAGACGGCTGTGGAGTACGTGCATCTGTTTATGGAAGTGACGTCAGAGCTTTTGTTGTCATTGATCTGCGGTTCCCTTTTACGTCATCACAACACGACTACCCGCGTCAAGTACACGGGTTGGCAGCGTAAGGACGGGGTCCGTAGGAAATATTTACGTTGCAGAACTAAAATATTTCTTTTTTCTTAAATAATTGATATCCAAAATAAACTTGTATTAATAAACCATGTTTTCAAATAACTAAATGTAAACTGACGCAAGAATAAATTTGACTGCAAAAATAGTAGACGTAGGCTATTTGTGTAAATAGCAGTTGTAGAGAAGAGCACTTCCGGTGCAATAAGACTCTTTAAAATAATGTTCAAAATGAATAAGATCATTTATATATAGCTGGGTAAAATTACTTTAAAAAAAAAAAGAAATATTATTTTTAGGCTTTAAGCATTAAGCGAACAGACATTCGTCTAAATGGTCACCAGCATTAAGCGAACAGACATTCGTCTGGTCACCAGCATTAAGCGAACAGACATTCGTCTAAATGGTCACCAGCATTAAGCGAACAGACATTCGTCTAAATGGTCACCAGCATTAAGCGAACAGACATTCGTCTGGTCACCAGCATTAAGCGAACAGACATTCGTCTGGTCACCAGCATTAAGCGAACAGACATTCGTCTAAATGGTCACCAGCATTAAGCGAACAGACATTCGTCTGGTCACCAGCATTAAGCGAACAGACATTCGTCTGGTCACCAGCATTAAGCGAACAGACATTCGTCTAAATGGTCACCAGCATTAAGCGAACAGACATTCGTCTAAATGGTAACCAGCATTAAGCGAACAGACATTCGTCTAAATGGTCACCAGCATTAAGCGAACAGACATTCGTCTAAATGGTCACCAGCATTAAGCGAACAGACATTCGTCTAAATGGTAACCAGCATTAAGCGAACAGACATTCGTCTAAATGGTCACCATTAGACCCAAAAGATAAGACTAGATCTTTGGTTAAGCTTAGTCTACTGATATATTCTGAATTATTTTTCAGCCAAGAAAAAAAAACAGGTACTATAGTATCTACAAGCTAACTTGTTTTTGGACAAAAGGTAATAGTCTTGATCCTCGAATAACTTGTGTGTGGCGAGAGGGGGGTGGTGCTACGCCACTGTTTGATATCAAAAAGAGCAAAATTAACTAGACTATAGATCTAAATAGTAAGATAGATCTAACTGAAGTACAGAACTGAAAAAAGTAGTAAGAACAAACTAAAAGACATTTGAAACATGCGGAAAAGAATAAAGAAGATATTAGCCTCCCCCCCCCCCCCCCACACACACAGACACACTCTTTGCATATACAGAGAACTGTCAGTCACCAGGCTGCAATGACTTTTCACTTTCTAGTCCTTTGTTCAAGAATAGTCTGCATTAAAATTAAAAGTAGGTCTAAGTAGGACAAAAATAAAAATTTCACTTATCACATAAATGTATAAATGACAAGTCATAATCGCTATATAGGCATTATCTCTGGAGCCTCTTGAAAAAAAGAAAGTTGCAACTTAGGCTATTTATGCAAAGTGATTGTTTTATTTCATGAAATATTTTACTGTATTAGTTTAAGTTTGAAGTGAATTATCCTAATTTAAATTATTCAGCTGGCAAAAATTTCACCTGCACTGAAAGAAATTATATTTTCCTTTTTTTTATTTTATCAAAAACGAACAATACTGGATCTATTTTTTTTCTTCTAATTCATTAGGAGTAGCCAGGGGCATTGACAGGATCCGTAGCTAGCGGATTTGGGGGAGGGGACAAATTGTGCAAAATATGGGGAGGTGGGGGCAAACAAGATAATGTGGTAGCAAAATGGGGGGGGGGGGGGAATTAGGTAGGCTACATGGTGCGCGGTTGGCCTAAAGAGATAAAATGGGGCGGATAGTATAGCAAGGTAATTATTGTGAACTGTGCACAATTTACCCCTGGATCCAGGATGTGACAATTCCACAGAGTTTTCCCAGAATCTAAAAAACTAAATGGCACAACTGAGTGTCATAACTATTTGGAGAGCTCTGTGGATGCAGGATGGTGGAGATTGGACTTATAGGCCAGCTCACCTCATCCCTGACTCAATGCAGCCTGTTCCCGGAGTATCACTCACGGTTGCTGGGCACAGAACCGAAAACTCTCTTGAACTGACATTGACTGCAACTGCAAGAGAGCAAACTGCTCTGCAGATTGGCTAAAAGAAGAAGAAGGGGTTAAAGGGATGTAATCGGTATAACTTTTATTTATTATTATAAATAATTGCTCCGGGTTTTTATTATACCCAAGCTGTAGGCCGAATGTGTTTTAATACTTTTCTATATAATCCCAGAGCATATTAAGCTCTCTTAAAATGTTAACATATAATAAAATTTAATAATGATGATCTGAGTTTATACCAGTCTAGATCTGGTATTAACCAATGTAATAACCAACATAATAAAAAAGAATTAAAAAGCAGACTCAAAGTCAAAGAGAAGATAATCAATAAGATGTAGGGCCTTGGCCTAGTCGCCATTTTTGCTAGATAATAAACTGGAAAGGTTTATCAATAATTATGCCAATTAAATTAATTAAATAACAGCTTAAATAAATAGTGTTCAATTATTTACTATTCTAGTTATCAGATTTGAAAATTGGACATGTAAAAATACTTTAATAGATAAATTTCTTTTAAAGTTAAAATTTTTCGCAATGATTTGTTTACGAAACAAAAATTGTGAAGAATTGTAAATAAACCCATCGTAAATCTTCATATCTAGATAAAACGTTTGCGTGTACTTGTTTTGGAAATATTCTTTTTTTGTGTGTGTCTTAAAAATACGGACATGATACGAAGTAATTTGGTCTAACTAGTGTTTCTAAAAGAATGAGTTGGTATGTATTAAGCTAAATCTTTTTAATTTTTATAGTATCATTATTTGTTGTGCGAATGACTAGATGAGGTGAAGTTGATTCAAGTAGGCCTATTCAAGTTGTGGGCTTTGCCAAGTTTTGGGCTAGATCTAGTCTTTTTTGTTTTCATCAATTTGTTAATGTTCATGTTACATGTTTAATAAATTTGTTTTACTTTAGTGATTAGTGCATGGCGTATGGACAATTGACAATGCCATCGTTATTGTTAGTTATGTTAAAGTTAAATGTTAGTCTAAGTCTTTCAATTTCAAAACAATTTTACTTTAGTTTTAGCACTTTACTTTTAACTTTTAGCCTTACCATTCAAGTTGAAGACCAAGTCCATGGCCATGTGTAGAGTTACTAGATTAGTTACTAGAGTGTAGCCTTATCCAATATGATAATGTGATATGAGTAGGCCTATAGTATAAAGTCTTAGAGTTTAGAGTATAGGGCCAGAGTATAGTCAGTATAGGCTATAGTATAGGGTACTTCCTCAGCAGGTTTACCAAGATATCAAGATAATTTAAATTTAATAACTAAAAATCTCAAATATACTATAATTAGCCTCAGCCTAATATAATAATTTAATATCATCTAGTTCTTATATAGTATATAGCAATAAAGCCTAAAGTCACATAGTCCCTTAGTTAATATAGTATAGTCTATTAGTCTATAGACTATATAGTCTATAGATTAGCCTCTATACTTATAGGTAATATTTATATAGGCATATACTGAGTATTTGGGCCTAAAATAAAAATAGGCCTACTATAGTTTTTTGTCTTTAGTTTTGAAGTTTTGGGGTGCTGTGGACTGTGGTAGAGGGGAAGCACATTTGATTGGCATACCGAAGGTGCTGGGTTCGAATCCTGGTGAAGGAATTTGTAAAAAAAAAGTCTTCTAATATTAGGCTAGTTAGTAACTAGGACCTATGTATTATTTTAAATTATAGTAGTAGGCTACATCAACATTATACCTATGATTACTAAACAAAGAATTATGTACCATACACAGGCATTTTAAGTTATAGCTTTTTAAAAAGTTTTTATAATGTGAGTCAATAGAAAGCTATAATACGAATAATAAACTGCCTTTTTTGTGTTTTTAAGTAAAAATGTCGCACACACTAATTTCACTAAATTATTTATGTAAACTGTTACACTGCTATTCAGCGCTACATATTGTTACACTCATCATTCTTATACTAATTGTAACTAATTCCCTTGGGCTTTATCTGACTGGTCAAAAGTTGCACTAAAACTGTAAATTTTATATTTTCAGTAACAGATTTTTATTTTTTTCAACCTTCAACTGTGTAAGCTTAATGAATATCTCTATATTTCTAATAATTGTGTGTAGACCTCTATATATTTGTGTATATTTTTCTTTGTAGGAATCCATTTAGCAGACCTTCGTCATCCACATTGAAAAAGCCTGTAATAACAAAGCCAGTTAGTATCATTTAGTATTATATAAATTTAGCTGTTGAAATGTACACTGGCCCTTTGTAGGACATATATTTCTATATTTGTCTTTTCCTGTTTCACAACTGTTAAAAAAATATCAACTATATAATATATAAACTATTGCATGAGTCTATAATGACTCTATCAGCCCCCCCCCCCCACCCCCCTCCTCTAAAGTTAAACTCACTGTCATCATGTCATCCTTGCTAACAAGAGTACTATTAGTATTAGTCAGCCAGTAGTTTTTTGTAACAAATTAAAACTATTAAAACTACTTCAAGTTTAAGATTATATAAGACAGAGGATGTCATACTCAAAGAGACAAGTCATACTATGTTTTTGTGTAATAGCTGCCATTGGAGAAAAATTATTACATCTATCATAAATGTCAATGATCTTTCCTACTATTGTACATAGTCATCTGTATGAAACTATTTAGACGTTCCTGTTCAAATTTCATACCAGAGTGGTGGCTATTTTTATCAGTTTTTTTTTTTTTTTTTTTTTTTTACAACTGTTTTTATATCTGTGACTTCATCTAACATCTAAAATCACATCTAGACGCTAGCTATTCTCTTAAACATAAATAATAGCCGCTACATATCAATACCTTTGATATTTCTTAAAGTTGACTGTCAGCACATTATATTGGTCTGGAATAGGTCCAACATAAAGCCACTACCGCATTTACAGTATACCTTTGTCAAATGTTAGGCCTCTGTAGTGTGCAGGTCTCTTATCTAGACTTGTTTGTTTTATTTTTATATTGTGATATATCTTATATTTTGACAATTTTAATTTCTTTATTAAAGAAAGCAGAATTTGTCAAAATGGAATATATAATTGTGTCATCTTGGAAATCAAATAGCATTAAATTAATGAACAGTTATAAATTTTTCATTAAGCCTGGCAAAATATTTTAAAGAATAAACATTATCACTTTTCTAGGCTCAAAGAGAATTTGAAAAGGAACTTAAGAGACTTGATGAGTAAGTTATTAAAATAATTGACACTTGTTATTTTAGCTAAAATTAATTTCTAATAGTAGTATATTTTATGGTCATTTTTATCTATTTACTGTAATTTTAAAAACTTATATACTATAAACATACAAAAATGTTCTTCTTTTTCTTTTGTTCATTAGATTGGAAGAGTTAACTAGACGACTTTATAAAGATGTGAAAAAGCTAACAGAAGCCAATAATGGTATTTTTATTGTTATAATTGCATTTGTGACTACCTTTTGGATATGGGAGGGGCTAATTTGGGCCTGACGTGGCTTTAAAAATTAATCTTTTCTTACTATTTTACTGGCGTTAAAAGCACCATTTATTCTATATGCTTATTTTGTTTCTAGGACAAATGTCGACACAAAGCATTAGTCTACTTCACCCCTATCGTCATAACAATGAGATCTATTTGCCTAAATTAACTTTCCTTATGTTCATATTTATCTTGTTTATATAGCCTTTTTAAGAGAAAACTATAACCTGGAACTTTGTTTTAAAGGCATATCTGTTTGACCTATCTGTCACTGGACTTTAATTCATCCATACCCATTAATTTGAATGAAATTATCTTTTATTTAATCATATTTTGTCACAACTGTATCCTCATTTCAATTTTGATACTGGGAAGACTAAAAAGACTCACAATCTTTAAGTAAATCAAAGTGTTAGTAAACCAGACAGTCAACACGATGACCCCTTTTCTAGCTCCGCTGCTGTCCAATTAGAGAGAAGTGCTTAGGACAGAGGACTCTGGAGATCTGTGGTAGGCAGCCCATACCCCAGCTGGGCTGGTGGGCAATGATGATGGTGATGCTGTCCATACTGCTGCTCTGCTGGAGTTTTGCTCTAAGGATATATTCATCTTTTAGCCTAAAAGGAACTTATAAAAAAGAACTTATAATTGATTAAAAATGTATGTTCAAACAAAAGTTAAAATATGTATTTTTCTTGCATTCCCATGTAAAGTTTTATTGGTTCTAGTAACTGTATTTTTTTTATTGTGGTCAGTTTTTAATGTTGCTAAATTATCTTCATGATAAGAGTCGTACAAAAATTAATTTTCTAATTCCATTTTCAGTTTTAGCAAAGTCTGAGCGTAAACTTTCTCAGGAATTGCTTTTAACAAATTTGTGCCAGTCAGAGGATGGTTTAAAAAATCTGATTGATGAATGGGATGCGGCTATGGTGAAAATGGACATGCACATGACCGATAGAGTAAGTATACAAACTTAACGATGTATTTATTATTTATGTATAAAAATACATATTGTTATATTTTATTCATGAGTGTATTGTACAGGATTATATTATATACCTTCAGTGTAGTTTTTCAGTTTAGTTCTCTGCAGTTCAAATTTGAACATTTATAATTTCAATCTTATTTAAAATTTGCATAAACATTTATTGTATGCACCTGATCAATAAATATTTTGGATAATGATAATAAAATAATAATAAAAATCATTAATCTATGATACATGTATGTTCACATATTTTCTTACATTGTTTATCAATCCTACATTTTCAGAATGTCTATCTCCATAGGACAGTCTTAGAGCCTTTGAAAAAGTAAGAACTTTAAAAAAAAATAGATAACATCGATTTATTTGCTTGTTCTGATAAAAAAGTATTTATAAGCTAGATGCGGGTTGTGCATGAATTTTTCCATGTCATTGGCAATCTCCATTCTAAACAAAACTTAGGTACAGTTAGTTGTTTTCAGTTTAAATTGTTAGTAGTGAAGAAAATGTAAAAAGTAAATGAAGAGAAGTATCTAAAAATTAAGGCAATGGGTAGTGTCCACTGATCTATAAAAAGAATGGATTGCGCCTTCTTAATAAATTGGTTTGAACAAAGTGAAGACAGGGAAATCTAATCAGTTCCACCGCACTTATCGATATCAACAAAATTGTGCCTAAAACTTACTGCGCCACTTATCTATAAATAGATCGGAACGGAATCTATGTTACTGCCATTTTACACAATATACATATGAATTGTTGCTGTCAAGCTTCTGACTTTTTATTAATAATATAAAACTAACAATAATACGATCAAAAGGAAAGAAGAAGAAAACAAATACCAAACAATAAAAAAGTTAATAATAAAAAAAAAAGTAGACATGAATATTTCGCAGTACGGGAAAACCCGGTACCGAAGCACACTAAATTTGAAAGCATTTCAAAGGGACATCATTTTGAAACGGCACACGTTTTCCAACCTTAACATACGGTGATTAGTAATAGGTCTAATTAAAAAAAATAAAAATTAACGAATTAAGCAATATTGTTGATAACATAAAAATTTCTTTTGAAGGACGTTTCCAATTTATTCATTTACTTTTTAACCCGATTAGTCAAACGGCTTAGGCGACTTTAGAGCAGAAACAAACATCTAAATAAATAAACAAACTCACGGTAATTATATATATTGATCAGTGACAGTATAAACAAAATGGCGGAAATTTCTTCAATTATGTTACTTCTGAGCCTATCCATTCTATTTATAGATCAGTGGTAGTGTCCCATCAAATACATTTCTATCTTATTTAGAAATGTATCTGCTTTAAAAAGTATATTTTTTTTATGAAATTACGCAACATTCAATTTCAGATTTGTCAGCATATTTCCCTATGCCCAAGTAGCAGTAAAGAAAAGAGAGCAAAGTTTGCAGGTAAAGTTCTCCTTGTTTGAACTGATCAGCTTGATATTCTTTATGTTACATTAGTATCAGGCAAATCATATTGTAAAGCTAATTAAGAACTGTTTGAAGTCATACAAGATTTTTTAACTTTCCTTAGGTACATTAGTATCAGGCAAATGATATTGTAAAGCTAATTGAGAACTGTTTGAAGTCATACAATATTTTTTAACTTTCCTTAGGAATACCAGAAGTGTCAAGACAAAATGGGTAAATATCAAGATAGAGACAGGACAGGGCCCAATGCTGTCAAACTTGATATGGTGAGATGTTTGATCATAACAATAAGATAGATAGTGTAGTTATTTTTCTATAGTTATCTTAATAACCATATAAAACTCAACCTGTGAATGAATAAACTCAAATCTTAACTACAATATTCATGCATCTATTATAGAGCAAGAAGGCCCTTCAAGCAGCACAAGCTGATTTCAACAATCAAAACACTGCTCTTATGGAAGACATTCCTAAAATGATTGACAGCCGAACTGAATACTTTCAGCCTTCTCTAGAGGCTGAAATTAAATCACAGGTAGTTTTCTTGTTAAATACACCGGTGCCATTCTTGAAATGGGAGCATGTTCTCATTATCAAATAGAATCAAATAGTTTTGGGAAACAAAGTTATTTATAAATATTGTCTTAAGAATAGTCTCATTTACATTAGTTAAATTACCACATTTTGTTGTCCATTTTTTATGTAGAATGTTATATCTTACATTGTTCATGTATTAGCAAATGGAAATCCAAAGAAAAAAAAAATCTTAATTAAAGGGAGGCAATCTAAAGAAGAAAATTCCAATGTCAATGACCATTGTTATTAATGTTAAGTTCTTTGAATAGAAAAGATTATCACACCACATCAATTTAATTTGTGTGATGTTTATAATTTTATTTTATTAAAGCTTCTATTTTATTTCTGGTCATATCTTTGTAATTTATTTTAGATGTCTGTTAGCTTTTTTTAAACTTTTTAAAACCTATAACTGGCAGTTTCATTCAGTTTTATCGGTTCATTTTTTTCATTAGAAATAATTCTTACCCTTTGCTTTTGAAGTTAATTTTTGTGTATCAAAGTATATGTATTATCCTTGTATGTTGTCAGGTACAATACACAACTGAAGCTGTCAAAGTTTATGGTGAGCTATCTAATCTAATGAATGGACACAGAGAGCATTCCAAACATGACTATGCTTCCCAGATACAGCATGAACTGAGTGAACTAAGAGCGCTGAGTATAACTGCTGACTAATTTGTTGCACTGTTTTAAAACCACTGACTGGGTGAATACTGATGTAGCTGACAAAGCCAAATTCTGTACCACATTAATACTTACATATTCATCAAACATACACTGTATGGACAAAACATTATGTTAAGAATTGAAATCTGAGATTATCTTCGTGTTTTAAATTATTGATTTTGATCATTTAGAGCAATATAAGCAATAGATGGTTACCAACTAGTTTGATGGATCTATTATCTAATATCTTGCAATATAAACAGTAGAAGGTTACCAACTAGTTTGATGGATCTATTACCTAACATCTTGCAATATAAGCAGTAGAGGGTTACCAACTAGTTTGATGGATCTATTACCTAATATCTTGCAATATAAGCAGTAGAGGGTTACCAACTAGTTTGATGGATCTATTACCTAACATCTTGCAATATAAGCAGTAGAGGGTTACCAACTAGTTTGATGGATCTATTACCTAATATCTTGCAATATAAACAGTAGAGGGTTACCAACTAGTTTGATGGATCTATTACCTAATATCTTGCAATATAAGCAATAGATGGTTACCAACTAGTTTGATGGATCTATTACCTAATATCTTGCAATATAAACAGTAGATGGTTACCAACTAGTTTGATGGATCTATTACTATTACCTAATATCTTGCAATATAAGCAGTAGAGGGTTACCAACTAGTTTGATGGATCTATTACCTAATATCTTGCAATATAAGCAGTAGAGGGTTACCAACTAGTTTGATGGATCTATTACCTAATATCTTGCAATATAAACAGTAGAGGGTTACCAACTAGTTTGATGGATCTATTACCTAACATCTTGCAATATAAGCAGTAGAGGGTTACCAACTAGTTTGATGGATATATTACTATTACCTAATATCTTGCAATATAAGCAGTAGAGGGTTACCAACTAGTTTGATGGATCTATTACCTAATATCTTGCAATATAAGCAGTAGAGGGTTACCAACTAGTTTGATGGATATATTACTATTACCTAATATCTTGCAATATAAGCAGTAGAGGGTTACCAACTAGTTTGATGGATCTATTACCTAATATCTTGCAATATAAGCAGTAGATGGTTACCAACTAGTTTGATGGATCTATTACGTAACATCTTGCAATATAAGCAGTAGAGGGTTACCAACTAGTTTGATGGATCTATTACCTAACATCTTGCAATATAAGCAGTAGAGGGTTACCAACTAGTTTGATGGATCTATTACCTAATATCTTGCAATATAAGCAGTAGAGGGTTACCAACTAGTTGGATGGATCTATTACGTAACATCTTGCAATATAAGCAGTAGAGGGTTACCAACTAGTTTGATGGATCTATTACCTAACATCTTGCAATATAAGCAGTAGAGGGTTACCAACTAGTTTGATGGATCTATTACCTAATATCTTGCAATATAAGCAGTAGAGGGTTACCAACTAGTTTGATGGATCTATTACCTAACATCTTGCAATATAAGCAGTAGAGGGTTACCAACTAGTTTGATGGATCTATTACCTAACATCTTGCAATATAAACAGTAGAGGGTTACCAACTAGTTTGATGGATCTATTACTATTACCTAATATCTTGCAATATAAGCAGTAGAGGGTTACCAACTAGTTTGATGGATCTATTACCTAATATCTTGCAATATAAGCAGTAGAGGGTTACCAACTAGTTTGATGGATCTATTACCTAACATCTTGCAATATAAACAGTAGAGGGTTACCAACTAGTTTGATGGATCTATTACCTAATATCTTGCAATATAAGCAGTAGAGGGTTACCAACTAGTTTGATGGATCTATTACTATTACCTAATATCTTGCAATATAAACAGTAGAGGGTTACCAACTAGTTTGATGGATCTATTACTATTACCTAATATCTTGCAATATAAGCAGTAGAGGGTTACCAACTAGTTTGATGGATCTATTACTATTACCTAATATCTTGCAATATAAGCAGTAGAGGGTTACCAACTAGTTTGATGGATCTATTACCTAATATCTTGCAATATAAGCAGTAGAGGGTTACCAACTAGTTTGATGGATCTATTACTATTACCTAATATCTTGCAATATAAGCAGTAGAGGGTTACCAACTAGTTTGATGGATCTATTACCTAACATCTTGCAATATAAACAGTAGAGGGTTACCAACTAGTTTGATGGATCTATTACTATTACCTAATATCTTGCAATATAAGCAGTAGAGGGTTACCAACTAGTTTGATGGATCTATTACCTAATATCTTGCAATATAAGCAGTAGAGGGTTACCAACTAGTTTGATGGATCTATTACCTAACATCTTGCAATATAAACAGTAGAGGGTTACCAACTAGTTTGATGGATCTATTACCTAACATCTTGCAATATAAACAGTAGAGGGTTACCAACTAGTTTGATGGATCTATTACCTAATATCTTGCAATATAAGCAGTAGAGGGTTACCAACTAGTTTGATGGATCTATTACCTAACATCTTGCAATATAAACAGTAGAGGGTTACCAACTAGTTTGATGGATCTATTACCTAATATCTTGCAATATAAGCAGTAGAGGGTTACCAACTAGTTTGATGGATCTATTACTATTACCTAATATCTTGCAATATAAACAGTAGAGGGTTACCAACTAGTTTGATGGATCTATTACTATTACCTAACATCTTGCAATATAAAAAATAGAGGGTTACCAACTAGTTTATAAGTTTGATGGATCTATTACTTAACATCCTGAGTTGTATTGTAAAATATGTTGTTATATATTTGGTTTTCAGCCCTTGAGCTTTGCTTGGACAGGCTTTAGTAAGCTAGTTACTGGCTGCTACTTCAATAGACAGCCTTGTCCATGACACCAATGTGATGCCTATCAAAGATATTTTTTTTGCTATTGCTGTATGTTACAAATGTGATAGTAAATCTGAGAATGCTTTATATTGGTCTATTTATGTATATTTATTTAGTATGTTTTTATTCATTCAAATTGTGATGGCTAAGTAAATATTTTTGCTTATTAAAAGTTATTAAGCTTTAATCATATTTATGCATTAATTTAAAATGAAGTTTAGTTGTATTTTTTTCTCCAAATGTACTTGTAAAGTTCAGATTAACAGCTTTTTTTTTTAAGACTGTTCTCTCTCTCTCTCAAAAACATGAATATAATAAGTTACAAAAATGATAAACAAATTGATTTCTAAATGCAAGAAGTTTATTTAGGAAAAATTCAAACATAAACTGTACAAACACAAATATCTTTTTGTATGTTTGCATTATTTACATGGACATTTATTTATAATATATATAATGTCATTACTGTTGGTTTATTCTTTAAACTGTTTTAAGGTCATTCCAATGTTAAGAACATAATCAGATCTTTGCAATTTCTTGTTCTTTGTCGAAAATTACTAAGCAGAGAAGACTTCTGAATTCAGTCATTTAAAACTTTTTACTTGGGAAAGTATATTTTAATATTTATCTTATTAATCAGTTTAGTTTTTAAATGTAAGTTTTCTTTAAACTCTTTTAAATACATAACTTGATATTAATATATATTAAAAAATGTTTGGTTATTTTCTTATTTTGATAATTTTTAACAATTACTGAAAGCTGAATGATCAATAACAGTAACAGCATGGCAACACTGCAAGATTTTAAGGTGGACAAGTTTTCTGCTATAAAAAAATAATTTCTGCATATCACATCTATACCAAAGCATTAGAGCTAGCTGTATTTAAGAATGCTTAGTAGCCTACACACACAAAAAATGGGAAAGGATGGCAATAAAATAAACCAACCAGCGTGTTCTGTAGACAATCAAGTCATAGTCCAACTTTTTCTCTTGGCACTGATTTTGTTTTTGAGTGAAAGTGTAGTGTACTTATAAAGGTAAACATAATTGTAAAAAAAAAAATTTGGAAAAGTGGAACATCTCACCTTAACTTTAAATTGTTTTAACAGGAAAGTCAGCAGGTGTATAATTAACCCTTACTTAAGTAGCCAACTATGAAAACATCAACACATTTACATAAAAACTTGATACTAAAATTATAACTAGCATTTTCAAATTAATTATATGTAAAAAAAAAAGGAACAAAAATTATATAATGATCAGTAATAAAATTAAAACTGAAAATCTCAATTTGTTTCTAGGAAACTACAGACAGACACTAAACATTAAGACAGACAGACACTAAACATTAAGACAGACAGACACTAAACATTAAGACAGACACTAAACATTAAGACAGACAGACACTAAACATTAAGACAGACAGACACTAAACATTAAGACAGACAGACACTAAACATTAAGACAGACAGACACTAAACATTAAGACAGACAGACACTAAACATTAAGACAGACAGACACTAAACATTAAGACAGACAGACACTAAACATTAAGGGTATGTTGTAACTTTACTCTTAGCACTTGGTAAAAATATTTTTTTAAATTATATTTCATAGTAGTCTAACACCTAATGTGCAAGTGAGTCCCAAACTTTTAAAAACCCATAGCACCCTTGTTGTAAGAGTGCCCTCCCCTAAGCCAAATGCCTAGATGAAACACCAGAATTGAAGAGGAAAAACAAAATAATGAAAGCTTTTGCAATATTCCAAGGTGCCTTTGAAAACCACCGTAATATTCTAAAATTCAGAATATATGTACCGGTTATCCAAAAAAGCTATAAATATTTATTTTGACAAGATTTTATTGAGGAAAAAAAATTTAAGCAAAGCATATTTTAACTTTGAGGAGAAGGTACCATCAATAACTTTACAGTAACATGTTACTTTTTTATGCTGGCCACACAAACCCATTTTATTTTGCAATAACATTCCATAAGATAAATGCTGATTAGTAAACATTCATTTTATCTGAACTGTAAATCATTGAGTTGTATTTTTTTTGTAACAAATGAGACTAAAATTGTTTTCACAGGTTTTCTATCAAAACATTCTGACTCACAGTCTCCGTCTGTGACGTAGCACTATAACTGATTTGATCATGTAAAAGAAGATTTCCAAGGAATGATATGATGAAAATGAGCAGCTCTCACAACATTTTAGATGTTGACTGCAGAGATATGGGAACTATGACACCTTCAACACAGCACTGTTGTGACATACTCTGCCACAAAACCAAAGGTCACAGTCGGCAACCTTTGTTGAGAGAGTTGAAGATAATGAAAAACAAAACAGATACAGATGCCACTGAGTGTATAATAATAATACTCAAGCAAGTGTCAAATGGTTATGAGAAAGGCAAGGAGTACCAGAGTCAAGAGCTGTGCCAGAACATCAGATTTCTAAAGAAAAACAATAGCTAGAATGCATATCAGTAAGTGAAAGAACTGATCACCACAAATCAAGGGCATTGAACTTCCTGCATGTCCAGCCATGTTACAATAAGATTAATAGTTGCAAATACTTTCTTTGAGAAAAATTTTCAGTTTCATAGCAGAATAATCCCCTTTCTATTTGGTAGCAGAATAATCCCCTATATACTTGATAGCAGAATAATCACCTATCTACTTTGTAGCGGAATAATCACCTATCTACTTTGTAGCACTATGGAAGTGAATCATGGGCCACCTAAACGCCCCATGATCGTAAACGAATTAGCTTCCAATTGAGATGTCTGCGTCACCTTCTTGGCATTAAATGGCAGGACAATGTACCCAATAGCAAGGTACTGACATATGCCAAAGCAGGTTCTCAGTCCTTAGCAAAAGACGCCTAAGATGGCTCGGACATGTAGCAAGAATGAGCCAGGTCGAATTCCTAAGGACCTCCTGTATGGAGAATTGGCATCTGGAAAGAGAAATACAAGTTGCCCACGCCTCCAATACAAAGATGTCTGCCAGAGGGACATGAGAGCAGCCAACATAAACACAAATGACAAAGTGGAAAGCAGAGGATCGATCCACCTGGCGCACTGCTATCAGAGGATCGATCCACCTGGTGCACTGCTGTCAGAGGATTGATCCACCTGGTGCACTGCTGTCAGAGGATCGATCCACCTGGCGCACTGCTGTCAGAGGATCGATCCACCTGGCGCACTGCTGTCAGAGGATCGATCCACCTGGCGCACTGCTGTCAGAGGATCGATCCACCTGGCGCACTGCTGTCAGAGGATCAATCCACCTGGCGCACTGCTGTCAGAGGATCAATCCACCTGGCGCACTGCTGTCAGAGAAGCACAAAATGGAGTAGACAGTAGAAAAAATAGCTAGGAGAAAGGCGAGGAGAATCGAAAGCACAGCACACGTGTGCAAAAGCTGTGATAAAGACTGCCATTCTAGGCCTGCTTAACCACACAAGAAAATGCAACATCAACCCACTGTGATGCACCATCGTCTGGCACGACAGAAGAATGCCGAAGAAGACTTGGCAGCAGAAATATCACCTACTTTTGCTGATAACATATATTTATATATATATTATAGTTTATAGTAAGTGAATCAGTGCCACAAAAAAAAAAGAATATCTAACACAATGACCACAAATATGAGGGTCAGTGAAAATTAAAAACAATAAAAAAACAACTTTATAATGCCTGGGAGCAAGTCTCAGATAACAGATCTAAGCCAGAGTTGTTGCTTTTTTGCCCAGACCACAGCAGCACTAAAAACTAGAACTAGAAAAAAGCATCCAAGCTATGGAAATGAGATGCTTCAGAAGCATATCTGACATGCAAGAGGCCCCTTTTCCACTAAAAAAGTACAAGACAGAATTATCATGCCTCCAGGCACATTGACCTTCTCGCATGACCAGCCATGTTACAATAAGATTAATAATTGCAAATACTTTCTTGGAGAAAAAGTTTCAGTAAAAGTATCAGACAGATGGAAAAAAAAACAACATCTCAGAATGGACAGTCATTCAATATTATGAGATAGGCAGAGAATCATAAGGATTGGACTCAGTCCCTAAATTACTTACTCCGCCATCACTCAGTCAAATAAAGAATTAACCAAATTACATAAATAAAGGAAAAGGAGCTTCAGTTAACTCCAGTAACATACAAATGGTAGGAAACAACACAGCCTACAATCTATTGAAAACTACAATCTATTGAAAACTACAATCTATTGAAAACTACAATCTATTGAAAACTACAATCTATTGAAAACTACAATCTATTGAAAATTAGAGGCAGACAAAAACAGATCTAGGTAGCTCTACACCCAGAAGGAGTCAAAGCAATAATCAAAAGAAAAGCAATTCAAAGCATCCAGATCATGTCATAAGAGATTCCTGCTACCAACTTTCCCATCAAAACCAACAAATTAGATTTAGATTAAGGATACAACAGGCTAAAGCAACACATATTCAGGATACTACAAATTGGAATGCAACATTACAGCACAGCTCTAGTAAATGTAGAGATATGTGCTTCAGAGCCTCCAACTGCTCCATTCTGCCCAGTCATACTTCTGGACGACACAAAAAAAAAAGCCCATAATGGGTTTTCACTTTTAAACTTAGACCATTTAATAAATGGCCAAACTTATTTATAAAAATTCACAAAACCAATAGTCTATATATTGGGAGTGGTAAATATGTCCATTGTATTCAAGAGCGAGTACACTAGTCACTAGTACAGTATATAGTTTGTCCAAATTGAGCATTCAATTTGTGCATTTTTAATCAGCATGCATACAACTCAGAAGCAGCTCATAGAAAATTTCCTAAAGAAAATCCTGATTAGGTTAAATAGAAAATATTTTTTCACTACATTAAATAACATTGTCCATTATAACAAAATTCTCAAACTTTTTCCACCAAAAAAAAATAATAATTTTCCCCAACCTTTCCCCACAAGTATCTGCCATATTAATGACAAACTGTATAGAGAACTGGCACAACCTAAAGCCACTGCATAGTTTGTCACAATTATTGTCTTTTTAATTCCTTCAGCAATCCTTTCAGAAGGAAGAAGAAAATTAGGATTGGAGGAAGATAGTTCACAATAAATTCTGTGTAGCCTAAACAGTTATTTCTATCTAGTGTCTAATCTTAGTCTCAAGTGCACAATTCTCTCACAAGAACTTAATGTTTTAGATCAGTGTCATAGTATTATTAGTAAGGATAAGCGTAGGACGCAATAACCTTCTGTATAGAAGGAACGCCTGTAACAATTAAAGGTATTTAAAAAAAAAATTTTTTTAGCACAGTATCCATTTTAGAGTTTGTTGGTTTATGGGGCAAGTGAAACAGCATTCAACAAGGAGATTGAGTGACCAAGCACACTGCAGCCTTTACTTTTCCCATACTAATATCAGGTTATACACCATAACTTAACAATAAAGTTAAATCATTTGAAATAATTGCGGCTGGTGGTAAGTCAGAACAAAGTTCAGATGAAAATCTGTTTGGTTAAAAAATGTTTAGATCCTTCAAAAATAGGAAAGTAACAATCATGATACACAAGTGGAGAATTCTGATGACGAATGCATCACATACTTTTAATGGAAAAATTTGATGGCACTTTGTGAAATGTGAATTAAAAAAATTGGCAGGCATCGTTACATATTGAGATTAGACGCCTAAATATTAAATGTACAATATCAATGTTTCATTTATCTCTGATTTGTTATGGTGTTAAGCATTAGATATATTTTCATTATAAAAAGACATTCATTCTATATGTTAAAGAAAGCTCAAATCTCCAGCAGAAATGTGTTAAAAAAAACAACAACAAATAATGAACAATAATTAAGTGTTTGGCATAAAATGATCTATTTTAATATCAAAGAAATCTTTTAGATTAGGTTTTCACACTGCAATCTTTTAAAATCTTAGACTAGTACCTAATAATACATTTCTCCAGGCCTTCTGTAAACCCCCATTAATTACATTTAGTCATTAATTGGAGCCACTTCTCACTTAAAAGCTCCCACTGTTTTTCCAAAATATAAGTGAGATAAAGAAATTGTATTTGATCTGATTCTCAAAACAGTTTTAAATTTATATGTTTTCGAAAACAAGAAGTATATGCAACATGTCAAATAAAAATAATTGTTGTAACAGGAGAATTAAAAAACAAACAACATTTGTTTCAGCAGTAATGATACATTTTTTATAAGCTGGCTTTTTTCTTGTTTTTCTTTGATAATGCCAACTTCATTTGTAGCTCTAAAATTTGTTTCTGTAGTTCTAGTTCTTCCAATTCCCCATCCTCATCATCATCATCAGAGACTGCTGATTTCAAGGGTGGAATACTGGCAGAAGTCTGGAAAATATAAGCATTAATATAGGAATTAAACTTTAATATTCAACATTAGAAACTCTTCTACTGCTATCAACCAGGCTGCAGCGCTGCTCTTCAGAATTTCACAGTGATATATTGTTCTCTGTATAATCTACACTTTACTCTTCCCCTTCCACCAACAACCCATAAAGTTTCTTATTTCTGAAGTCATTTTAAAATTCCCAAACTTTTCCAAAACTTAACAAAATACTCACATTCATTTTTATCTGCATGTATGAAATTTAGAGGCACTAGATATTTTAAAAATGTACTCGATATTTAACAAATGTTGGATATCTTTCTAAATAGGCTACTTATTAATATTTTTTACAAAAAAAACATGAAGGGAGTTTTATTAATGACTTCTCAACTTAACTACATGTTATTCAATGTCTTTAATTAGCTTTCACACAGTTTTGTCCATTCTAATCAAGTTCACAAACTTTCCCAAACCTTGGTCAGTATTCACAAAAATGCAAACAATTTTTGCCCCCAAACCATACGAACCCTGTCCATTGTGAGAAAAAGTTATATTTATTGAATAATATATTTTTTTCTTTTTTTTTTTGCAATGGTTTGTGTGTGCATTGTTTGCAATGGCTTGTGTGTGCATTGTTTGCAATGGCTTGTGTGTGCATTGTTTGCAATGGCTTGTGTGTGCATTGTTTGCAATGGTTTGTGTGTGCATTGTTTGCAATGGTTTGTGTGTGCATTGTTTGCAATGGTTTGTGTGTGCATTGTTTGCAATGGCTTGTGTTTGCATTGTTTGCAATGGTTTGTGTGTGCATTGTTTGCAATGGTTTGTGTGTGCATTGTTTGCAATGGTTTGTGTGTGCATTGTTTGCAATGGTTTGTGTGTGCATTGTTTGCAATGGCTTGTGTGTGCATTGTTTGCAATGGTTTGTGTGTGCATTGTTTGCAATAGTTTGTGTGTGCATTGTTTGCAATGGCTTGTGTGTGCATTGTTTGCAATGGTTTGTGTGTGCATTGTTTGCAATGGTTTGTGTGTGCATTGTTTGCAATGGTTTGTGTGTGCATTGTTTGCAATGGTTTGTGTGTGCATTGTTTGCAATGGTTTGTGTGTGCATTGTTTGCAATGATTTGTGTGTGCATTGTTTGCAATGGTTTGTGTGTGCATTGTTTGCAATGGTTTGTGTTTGCATTGTTTGCAATGGTTTGTGTGTGCATTGTTTGCAATGGTTTGTGTGTGCATTGTTTGCAATGGTTTGTGTGTGCATTGTTTGCAATGGTTTGTGTGTGCATTGTTTGCTGAGTTTAATAACCTAAAGAACAGTATATTCATCCTAGGCAAATATCCCATACAATATCTGGTTAGACCATAGTCTGCAGTTAGTTGGATGTAATGGCTTTATTCTTTTTAGTTGCCACAGTTGAGAGCTCTTCCGGGTTTATAACTGTTGGGCATGTTCATGCCTTTGTAAATTCTAGAAACTAACTATAAACAGCTTGGAAAACAAGTTTTCTTTTTACGTTCTATACATAAATTTACCAATGAAACTCAGTCAATTCAGTCAGTTTGTTTAGCTTGTTCATATTGGGTAAAAATAAAATTAAAAATACAATGCATGTTCTATCAATAGGCCTATTCCAAATTTATCATTAATTTTCTTTTCAAACATGCAGGGATATCAGTTAAATATGAGCATAACATTATAACTGTTTTTTTTAGTAAAAGGGATGCTATAATTAGTACAAAAAAATATTAGAGCCGGTACAAAACTACAATCATTTTCTTAGAGAAAGCCACTTTGAAAGTATGTTAAAATTTCCACCAAACCAACACAAATCTCCTCCCTTATTAAATGAGCAATTGACTTTTAAATAATTGACTTGTGCTGATCACATACATTTTTTAAAATGACTTATTCATTACATTTTTACTATGTAGATCTACTGCCTACCTGCTGGACTGGTTTGGCCAAACCATTGTCAATGAGATCATCAGCTACACTGATCTTGCGGCCGCCTTCAACAACAAAGATGGAAACTAGAAACGATTCATCCACCTCCCCTTGAAGGACCAAAATTGGTTGTTTTGTGGCCAGTACTTTCAAATAGTTCTTTATTTCTGGACTATTCCAATCACCTTTCACTGGTGCAACACCTGAAATTGATTTAGAAGGAACACTTGAATTACAAATCTAAATGCTTGGTGATGTTCTTTAAAATCCATACATGGATCAATAAAGCTGGATCAATATTAAAATCTTAATTGAAACCCTTTCATCTAGAACAGAAAGACTTCTTCCAAGATAAATTAGACTCCTTGGTTGATGGTGTTAAATAACTGCTCAATTATAGGCCAGCATACTTGAACTAAATATTTATAATAGTTTATGATATTAAATGAACTCTTTACAAATTCATTTTATAAATTAAACAGTGTATGAAGTAAACATTTCTTTTTTCTAAAATGGTGATAACATTTTTTATTTACCAAATAGCTTGCACTTTATAAGTCTGACAGGCAATAACATCCGTTCTTTTGACAAAGGGAAAATCTCTTTAGCTGACTTTACTTCTGTGTTACCATAATCAATGTATCTAATCAAAACTTGTGACCCTTTAAACTGAAAATAAATACATTGTAAAATTGTAATAATTTTGCATAATTTTCATTCTAATGTACTTATTGGGTAAATATTTAGTCTATAGTAATTTAAGCAAATCAGCATAGACAACAATAATCTAAAACATGTGTAGCATATAAGATAAGAAAAAGAATTTAAGTCAAACTTTAACTAATTTGCTACTAACCTACTTTCCAAAGACACCCGGGAAAATACTAGCCAAAGGGAAGGTACTCCGTATTAAATTTAGTAAATTATTTTTAAATATTTTTTTTTAATAATTAAATATTCCCCAAAGTGAATAAAAATTACATCATAAAATAGATAAATATCTTAGCTTTCTGGAAATGTATACTTTTATACATAACAAATGCCGAATTATCGGTAGAATCATTCGCTGAGCGTTGAGACCCTATGATTTGGCTAAATATTTTCTCTAGGCCTAGCGTCAAAGTCCGATAAAGTATAATAAAGCCCAAAAATTGAGTTCAAATGGAAATTTATCTAAGTCTATATCTGCAGCATCCTTATTATCAGAACTGTTGTTAAATGTTATTTTCGGATGTATAGAGCTATCGATTAATATAGTAAAAAATGAAAGACGCAGGCTATAAAAAAAGTTTTACAAGACGAATAGGCAAGTGAAAAATACCAGATTTTTTGAAGCGCATAGCAAAAAAACCAAACTAGATAAAAACATCCGGTTTTTATTAACGAAACAGACTATGTTCCTAGTTTTTAAAAGCCGTGTTTGCAGTAAAATAAAACCCCAGAACGCATGTCGAAAAAAAATCAAGAAACGACAATGTTAGTCACACACGTGGCGGCCGCGTTTGGGCGCATTAGTACGGAGGGGGGTATGTCGCATTCAGTCGCGGTAGTAGCAAATGAGTTAAAAAGTAATCCTTTGTAAGTATACTGACCTCTTGAACATAACATCTGTACCACGCTCCTTGAAACTCACTCATGTAGACACAGCCAACCAAAGGTTCACTAGAGTTTGGCTTCTCAAGTTTCAATGAATCTTTATCCAACAACTCATTAAAAGATTGCAAATCTGACATGTCTGAATAAAATAACACGAAAATAAATGCAGTTAGCGCCAATTACACAAATGTGCACCAAAGCATAAAATAGGAAACCCAGGTAAGGGTTATTTACAAATTACATCACAAAGAAAACAAAATAAAAGAACAAAAAAAAGTGTACATATTGCTAAGCAGTTAAGTTTGGCAAAATAAAAATACAATGGAGTTAACACACTAAAGATATTAGTGACAATAAACGCTCATAATTAAAAATTTGTGTCGATAAGCTCTATTTCCAACAAAGTTGAATTCAAATTGGTTTGTAATACAACTCACATATTAGTATGTGGTTGGGTTCAAAAAGGTGGAGAGTCAGTGCTAGTGAGACAAAGCTACGACTGACCACGACCACAAGTAACAGTAGGTCAGTTACTGTATTATTTAGTGAACAATGCCTGTCATAAATCTAGCTACGACTGACCACGACCACAAGTAACAGTAGGCCAGTTACTGTATTATTTAGTGAACAATGCCTGTCATAAATCTAGCTACGACTGACCACGACCACAAGTAACAGTAGGCCAGTTACTGTATTATTTAGTGAACAATGCCTGTCATAAATCTAGCTACGACTGACCACGACCACAAGTAACAGTAGGCCAGTTACTGTATTATTTAGTGAACAATGCCTGTCATAAATCTAGCTACGACTGACCACGACCACAAGTAACAGTAGGCCAGTTACTGTATTATTTAGTGAACAATGCCTGTCATAAATCTAGCTACGACTGACCACGACCACAAGTAACAGTAGGCCAGTTACTGTATTATTTAGTGAACAATGCCTGTCATAAATCTAGCTACGACTGACCACAAGTAACAGTAGGCCAGTTACTGTATTATTTAGTGAACAATGCCTGTCATAAATCTAGCTACGACTGACCACGACCACAAGTAACAGTAGGCCAGTTACTGTATTATTTAGTGAACAATGCCTGTCATAAATCTAGCTACGACTGACCACAAGTATCAGTAGGCCAGTTACTGTATTATTTAGTGAAAATGTCTGCTGTAAATCTAGCTACGACTGACCACAAGTATCAGTAGGCCAGTTACTGTATAATTTAGTGAAAAATGTCTGCTGTAAATCTAGTTACGACTGACCACAAGTATCAGTAGGCCAGTTACTGTATTATTTAGTGAAAATGTCTGCTGTAAATCTAGCTACGACTGACCACAAGTATCAGTAGGCCAGTTACTGTATTATTTAGTGAAAAATGTCTTCTGTAAATCTAGCTACGACTGACCACAAGTATCAGTAGGCCAGTTACTGTATTATTTAGTGAAAAATGTCTGCTGTAAATCTAGCTACGACTGACCACAAGTATCAGTAGGCCAGTTACTGTATTATTTAGTGAAAAATGTCTGCTGTAAATCTAGCTACGACTGACCACAAGTATCAGTAGGCCAGTTACTGTATTATTTAGTGAAAAATGTCTGCTGTAAATCTAGCTACGACTGACCACAAGTATCAGTAGGCCAGTTACTGTATTATTTAGTGAAAAATGTCTGCTGTAAATCTAGCTACGACTGACCACAAGTATCAGTAGGCCAGTTACTGTATTATTTAGTGAAAAATGTCTGCTGTAAATCTAGCTACGACTGACCACAAGTATCAGTAGGCCAGTTACTGTATTATTTAGTGAAAAATGTCTGCTGTAAATCTAGCTACGACTGACCACAAGTATCAGTAGGCCAGTTACTGTATTATTTAGTGAAAAATGTCTGCTGTAAATCTAGCTACGACTGACCACAAGTATCAGTAGGCCAGTTACTGTATTATTTAGTGAAAAATGTCTGCTGTAAATCTAGCTACGACTGACCACAAGTATCAGTAGGCCAGTTACTGTATTATTTAGTGAAAAATGTCTGCTGTAAATCTAGCTACGACTGACCACAAGTATCAGTAGGCCAGTTACTGTATTATTTAGTGAAAAATGTCTGCTGTAAATCTAGCTACGACTGACCACAAGTATCAGTAGGCCAGTTACTGTATTATTTAGTGAAAAATGTCTTCTGTAAATCTAGCTCTATGTGAATTAGCATGTTTTATTTCATGTACAGTTGTAATGAATTCTCTATCCACAAATACTATTAAGTTAATAAGAAAAATCAAACAATGAAGAAAATATGATAAGCTTATTGTATACAAAAAAATATGGTATCTACAAAAAAGAATGACATTCAAAGAAAGGGGACCCTCCTTTCATTAATGACAAATCCTAATCTATTGATTTCTGCCATCTTAGTATACAATTTACTCTTGTCAGAAAGTTAAATTGGGATTAAATTTTCACTTATTTGACCAAATTCTTTTTGTATTTGTGTATGAGCAATGAAATGAGCAATGTTTAAATTATTTTATACCCTGCCATCAATGTTAAATGTGCTCTGAGCTTACACTACGTTTATAGGCTGAGCCATACACATCATACAAATAGAATTATTATTATTATTAATATGCCAATGACAATAGGACTGTCTTTTTATAATTAATCAGTTTTTCTTTAAAGAAAATATATTTTGTGCACGTCATGTTTTCGTACAAGTCCAGGGGTCCGAAACTGATTAAAGATGTATGCTGAGAGGCACCCCTAAATTAGCAACTTTGAAAAAAAGAAGTTACCTTCTGGATCTATCCTCTGGCAATAGAATTCATCAAAGCTTTGAATGTGGTGAAATATTGCAGAAAATTCATTCTCAGGTGGAGTCTCTATCAATATGTCAGACAGCATTGGCAAACAAGGTTTGTGGAAAACATTGTGCTAATTGTAAACAAAGAATTAGAATATTAATTTTTTTACAAGTTCCTCTCAATAAATACTAATAAATTTATTTGAATCAAAGAAAATGTACTTATATATTATACATTAAGTTAGTCTAACATTTTAAAGATTTTGATATGGTAAAAAAAAAATAGAAACTAATTTTTGAATAGTTAAATTGTGTCAAGTCTCAAGTTGAAAGAATAATGATATCTTACACAATTTGATATTTGGAATGTAAAGTAAAGAAAAGAAATAAAAATAAAGTTATACTCAATGCACAGAAACGTTCAAAATAAGTTTTTAGATGTATTAGAAAACAAAACTTAAAAAATTGCTTAAATAACTAACATAAAAAAAAAGATGTAACACCTTTTCAAAAATTAATCAAACATATGATATTAATATATTCACTAGCAATACGTACCATTGTTTGGATAATAGATTCCCCCTGTTCATTCTCCACTTGGATCACAAATTTATCACCTAGCTTCTTCACCACTTTGATGTACAGTGGTTTCTCCAGGAGTTCTGCCTTGAGTTTCTGCAAAATTTCTGCATCCCGTGGGACAATCACATGAGATTCATAGCCTGACAGGCAGCAAGGTATCGCCTGAGCTGGTTGCTTCATAAACTCCGCCTCCAAAGTTTTCAACTCAGATAACAATGTCTTCTCTGTATTCCCGTAGTCAACAAACTGAACGATGCCGGTTTTGCCGTCTACAATCTCTACCAGCCTAGCTCTATACCAGCTGTTATCTTGTGAAAATTTTGCCACACACATCTGCCCTAATTTTGGATCCCTCACATTTTTTAAAGACTCAATCTCTTCATTCAACTTCCTCATCAAGTGAAGACAGTTAGAAATGACTTCCTCATCTCTGAGACTCACATATATTTCATGATAGGACTCCAGGTGATTTATTACAATAGGAATAGATTGCTTTGTGTTGGGAAGCGTTTGGTGATCTAAGGTCTTCAGGCATTTTTTCACAGCAGCAATGGAAGCAGAACTCTGTAAAATAGATTAGTGTACAAAATAAACCCAGTTAATTCTTGGAAGAAAACTACTGATACATAGATTTATGTTTGTAATTATGAATGTGGGATGTATGTCCAATGGGGAGAGCTGAAGTTTCAGGCAATCATTATAATTATTGTACTTGCCAGATTAACTTTAATCATTCAACAGATATATTAAGCAATCATTCAGCAGATACAGATTGAGCAATCATTCAGCAGATACAGATTGAGCAATCATTCAGTAGATACAGATTAAGCATTGATTCAGAAGATACAGATTTAAGCAATTATTCAGCAAATACAGATTAAGCAACTATAGGCCAGATACAGATTAGGCAATTATTCAGCAGATACAATTTAAGCAATTATTCATCAGATACGGATTGAGCAATTATTCAGCAGAAACAGATTCAGCAATTATTCAGCAGATACAATTTAAGCAATTATTTGGCAGATACGGATTGAGCAATTATTCATCAGATACGGATTGAGCAATTATTCATCAAATACGGATTGAGCAATTATTCATCAGATACGGATTGAGCAATTATTCATCAAATACGGATTGAGCAATTATTCATCAGATACAATTTAAGCAATTATTCAGCAGATACAGATTGAGCAATTATTCAGCAACTACAGATTGAGCAATTATTTGGCAGATACGGATTGAGCAATTATTCAGCAGATAGAGATTAACAAGCAATTATTCTGCAAATACAGATTAAGCAATTATTCAGCAGATACAGATTGCAAAATATATCCTATACTATAATACGAGTTAAAATTGTATGTATATATATGGAAATTTTCTTCAAAAGCGCTCTAACGATTTTCTTCATCTTTTAATGGATGACTTGTTTCACCTAAAAAAAAATCTACAGCTTTTCGGCCCCACAAATAAAAATCGGAAATGAACGTTAGACAAAAATACCCTTTAGCTTTATCGTAGATAATTTTTTTTGGCTGTGAAACATGCCATTGCTCGACCCACGTGTGGTGCGGCTTTCAACAGTGGTGTTTTGTTGCGTCGCAATAATGACGTTTCTGGAATACCCATAGGCTTACTACAGCAGTAAGAAGTTTAATTTTTTGTTTAGACTACTATTGCGCACCGATGATAGATATAATTTAAAGAAAGACTAAGTGTAATTTATGTAATGCAGGGGTATGCAAACTACAGCCAGTGGGTTGACAAATATTAGTATGCGGCCCTCGAGGCCTAGGCCTATTTAGATGATAAAATCTTCAATGTATTTTAGATTAAATAAAAGAAAATAGCAGCTTAAAAAATATATGAGGAAAAGATAAATGGAATCTTTATAACCATGTTGGAAATGTTTTCCATTACGTATTAATTACTAGTGAGATAATAGTTTTACGTTTAAGTAATAACAGAATTAGATTTTGGTTTCACCAAACTATATATTTTACTTTTTTTTATCAAATATTGTTTGGAAAAAGAAACATGTCAAAAATAACAATTTAGATTAAACTTCAATATATTTTAGATTGAATTTAAAAAAAAGAAAAACAAATAAATATTTACGTATTAATTAATAGTCAGATAATAGTTTGCCGTCTAAATAATAACAGAATTAGATGAAGTTTCAACAAACTTAAGGTCTATTTTTAACTTTCTTTTATCTGACAATGTTTGGAAAAAAAACACCTCTAAAATTTTTTTGTGTTTAAACAATGAATAGCTGTATATAGTGTACACTGTAGCAGATTACACTACACTGTATATAGTGTTCACTGTAGCAGTATACACAACGCTGTAAATAGTATACAATGTAGCAGTATACTCTACACTGTAAATAATATACACTGTATTAGTATCCACTTTTTTTTAATTCAATGCATATGTTTACGAATGTTTCATTAAAAATATGTATGATTTGCTTATAAAGGCCTACCAAAGTAAGATATATTAGAATATGTTAACATTGTCAATTCGAAATCTGGTAAACTAGAAAAGATGTATTCAGTTTATTCGTATTTTCCTTATAACAAAAGTCAGAAGTGTAATTTACTGTTAGTTTTATTGAGGGGCGGGGGGGGGGGGGGGGGGTGGTGGGGAGGAGGAATTAAACAAATCATCTAATGTAGCCTATATATATTATAATCTTTTCATTTGCTGTCTTTTCAATGAATAACATAATTTCACCTTTAATTATTTAGTATTTAAGTTTAATGCTAAAAATGTAAACAATTTTGTTAAAATGTTTATTTTACCATTGTTTTAATTAATCAATATTATATTTTGCCGCGATAGTTTATTTTTCAATAGTAACACAAATGGAGGATATTAGATGTTAACACCAAACTATATATTTGTACTTTTTTGTCAAACAATGTTTGTAATAATACATTGAAAACATTAAAAAATCTCTATGTATAAAAGGATCCTGTTTGTGTCCCCACGGATCCCCATTGGTCAATTTGTGAGTTTGTGTCACTGACTTATTTAGGCCTAGTCCTATATACTGTCTAATAGCTTTTCTCATCTGACATGTGTCTTCTCTAGCTAAGTTGTTAACGTAGAGGACTGCTGTGCGGGTGACCCGGGTTCGATTCTCCAGTTAGACTATACCTTTTTTTCAAACTTTTAAAAACAAAAGACATTGTAAATCTACGGGCAATTTAGATTTTTGTTAAATAAAAATACTTCCCTATTTTTTTACCCGATTAAAACATTTATTTTAAATTACTTTCCTAATTAGGTCTTCAGTAAAAAATAATAATTTAAATATTAGATTTATAGCTTTCTTGTAATTGTAGTTTATAAAATTTTTATCTGCACCTTATACAGTCCTGTTTTTTTTCACCCGGGCAACTCCGGGCAATGTAGCTTGTAATAAATAAATAATTTTGTATAAGATATTTTTTACAAGTGATTTACAAACTATACTTATGATTTATATATGTGCCCAAGTAAGAAATATTAGACTATGTTAAGAAGTCAATATGATATCTGGTAAACTAGTAAAAATGTATTACATCTATCCGTAGATCTTTTTAATTTATATCAAACAAATTTGCGGGCCGTAACTCATTGTAAGCTTGAATAGGGTGAGGGAGGGAGTTAAAAAAATTGACATAATTTTATAAGAGGGGTCACTAGAAAGTTTGACAGTTGTTAAAGTAGGAGAAGGGGTAGGAGAAGGGGTAGAAGAACTAAAAATTGTAACGTAATTCATGATATTTTAAATTTAAACTTTTCATTTTCAGTCTTTTAAATACATAACATAATGACATATATTCCTGTTGCATTTAAAACTGACAACTCTAGCCTACATGTTTTTATTTGGGAAGGGGGGGGGGTTTAAAATGAGATAAAGCCGTTTCATTTTTTTTGTATTTTTATTTTTTTAAGGGGGGGGGGGGGGGGGGGTTATTGGGCAAAATCTAGATATTAGACTGCACAAATAAAAATCTGCTTCGACTGTTAGAATTCAAAGTCCATGTTATTCATAGTAGATAAAAGAAAAATCAAGTACAATTTTGTGGTCTGGTATAGACATATTTTTAAAATTTATGCACTGTTGTTTTATACATACACATTATGTTATGGTACAAGCGCCTGCTCTTTATTACCAATCGAATGATCGGTCACCTGGTACTAACTTCTTTATTTACCTTAGGAGAGCTGTGTGATTTTTGTGTCAAGAATGTATCAGTGATGCAGTCCCCATCGCAATCCAAAACATCAACAATAAAACAGTTTTCTTTCCTACCTAAAATTTTGACACTATCAATCTGTGAAAATAAATTCAATATAGACATTTCTGATACACAAGCTTATCGTTAGTTTTTCATTAGGTGAACTAATTCTAATTAGAAGTGTTCAAAAGAACAAACAAACATCTGAAAATGGGACTTGTTAAAATTGTTACAACTTATAACTAAACAGTATGCACATGAACAATAGTGCAAATATATTTAGGTACAATAAATCTTATATTGATTAGTCACTTACCAAACCTGAACTATCAAAGTTTAATTTTTGCAATTGGCATCCCTTGAGGCTACAAACTATAGCACAAGCTGGCAACATGAAATCCTCATCTGACAACTTCATTAAATTGGATTTCAATGTCTCTTCAAACACTCCATAATCAACAAAGTACACAACACACTTGTCCCCGCTTATACTTTCCACCGAAACACGATAATAATTCACATCCTCATGATCAAATTTACTTTTAGCTGCTGCAAAGCACCCGGTGTGCACAGTCTTCAGAGGCTCTGGCTGCTGACACAAGCGTTTGTTTAGCTTCTGGGTGAGCTTATTCAGGGATGATATGTGTTCTGTAACTTGGAGGTAAAATCTCAAGGGATTCTCCATGTTAACACAGTCTACTTTCACTATACTATTGATGGCAAAGTCCAAGTTGGGGATTTCCAATTCAACACTTGGCTGTACAATGATACCAACAAACAATTTAAAATCAGTGAGTTAAAAAAATATTTAGGTAATATATGAAAATAAATATAAAAACTTTGAAAGACAATGTTATAAATACAAACTATTAAACCTGACAAGTTAAGGGAACAAGTAAAGGTAGTTGGGCATTGTAGTGACTACACATTTCTAATGTTACTAAAAAATTGTAATTTTCACTACAAAATGTATATGGTAAATAAAGGTTGCCTCTAGGATGGAAATTGAATTTTTGTTTGACCTTAATAAATAGCTATTATATAAATTTAATGGGGCACAGTTGCCTAGCGGCAGCGCATTTGACTGGCGATCCAAGGGTCCTGAGTTCGCATCCTGGTGGAGGCTAGGATTTTTTCACAAGATCTGAGAGTATCCCTGAGTCTACCCAGCTCTGATGGGTACCTGACCTTAGATGGGGTAAAGTAAATGCGGCTGTGCATAGTGCTGGCCACACAATCACCTAGTATGCCGTGGCCACGGAAACTGTTGAACGTTGCTTCACCGGACCTATGGATCAATTTGGTCCGACGGGATACTTTTTTTTTACATTAATTTAAACAAATATGTCATAATTTTTTTTTGAATATTTTACATCAAGTTTTACCTGGTTGATATTCATATCTTTTAGAAAACGAACGTTAAGGCTATCTGGAATAGAAATGTTGACCAAATGGCTCTCTTGGCTGTACTTCACAGCTTTTAAAGAAACTGTTTCATTTTCCAGACATTTCTTGAAAAGTTTCTCATCATCTTTAGAAAGTTGAGACTTGTAGTTGATGCGGCATCGTATGGCCTGCACAGGCAGCTTAAGGAGCTTAGATGACAGCTCTCTTAAATGAGCAACATTGGTCCTTTCAGTGTTGGCGTAATCCAGAAACAAAACTTCGCATTCATGGCCTTTGATGCTTTGTACTTTCCCCCGGTACCACAGGTTATCCAGGCTGTACTGGACAGCGACCAGAGCACCGACACATGGCGCTGACATGACTGGGGCACCCTGGATGCTGACATTGAGCTCATGCATCATAGCCATGAACTCAGCATCTTTGGAGATGAGCCTTACATAAAACTCTCCAGTTGAGACAATAAAACATACATTTACTCTGGTGATGTCTCCTAGTTTTAGCTTTTCTGTACTCAGCTTGGATGTTTCAAGCTTGGACGTTTTAAGCCTAGCTGTTTCAAGACTGGCTGATTCGAGCTTGGATGTTTTGCATGGTTTTGTCAGCCAGCATGGAACCGAAGTACTGTTAGGTGAAGACTTTTGCTGATTTAAACTGTCTTTCCTAAATTTGGCTTGCAGTATTTTATTGAGATTCTGTGAAAATGAGTCTCCTGACATTGACACAAAATCTACCAAAAGTTTATCAACATCTTTGATCACCATAGATAAAATACTTTTACTGTCACAGAATTCTTTCAATAGTGCATCATATTCCTAGGGAGAAAAAACAAACAATTCAAAAACATTTTATATCAACAAATATATCTCTTTTATACAGTCTTACTATAGAATATTGCTAAAAGGAATAAAAAAAACAGAAAGGAGGTATTTGAGGCATAGATGAGGCATAGATAGCATTTTTAAAAGTAATTAAGTATGTTAATCAAGTTAGGAAAATATTGATAACAATAAGTGTCAACATTTATTATAAATATCGGGGTGACCGATCTGAGATCGGTCTTTATAGGGTGAAATTAATAATATTGTTAGAATATTTGATACATATATTTAACATCAAAGATCTTTAAAACAATAGAGAAATTGTAAACAATAAGATACATGCATATAATTTAGGCTACTATTTACAGGGAGTATATTTAATCAGGTATGGGCCTACAAATGTATTTTGTAGTCATCTCTTTTCTTTTTCATTGCAATATCTATTGTAATCTGCTTTAAGGGCTTTCAAAAGAACAATTACTTAATGATATAATTTAATTAATGCCCATTGATAAGCTGTTATTAGCTGAAAAAAAAAGGCCTCCAAAATGCAGGGCATTGAATTTAATTTCTCGCATATCAGGAACCACACACAGTCAGCTTGAGAATGTAGGTTTTTGGTAAGATGGGGTGAAAAAGCAATACGGTACTGGGTCATTTCAAAGCGTGTAAGGTGCTGTCGGCTCGCATAAGACGTTTTTATAGGCATATCAACAGAGAAGCCTAATCTCCCTTTAGAAAAAAACAGCGGGTAAGTAAAAGGCTCTACGCGGCTGTCTAAATTCTTCAAAGTAAAATTTTTTTGGACACGCTTATGAACCACCATTTCGTTATCTGGATTGCTTTGATCTGAATTTAATGTAACGACAGTACATACTTCGCCGGATAAAGGTGCATTATTATTTTTTCATACGGATCCTTCTGGCGATGTGAAAATAAGCCGCACATACGGTGGTGCATGTCCCTTCTTCAGTAGCATGACGGTTGACCTTTTCTTCCACTTCTCTCATCATCATAAAAGTTTGTGCAAGAGAGTTGCTTGATCTAATGATTTGTTCCAATGAGAGATTGACTGATTTCATGATTGAGTGGAAGTTTCAGTTGCTCGGTGACGGCGGTCATCTGAATCTAAAAAGTACATCTGTCCGTATTGTGGACTTTTAAATTCATCCTTAACATTTTGTGTTGGATTTACTGCCATATTCATCTTCTGGTAGACTTGGCCTGCTGCTAGGAAGCTGTAGATTCCGTGACTATTGATTGTCCGATCGTCATCTACGTTAAACGAAGCCAATGCGAAACATGTATTTAAGTTCCTTATCTAGTGGTTTTTTCCTCCGCTTTCTTTTTTCTTCCAATTGTCTTTCTCGTTCTTTTGCAGTTTCTTCCTCTAATTGTTTTGTCCTACGCTTTCTTTGATAATCCAATCTCGTTTCTGTCTCATCTATAGTTTCATTTTCTTGCTGTAATCTACACATTTGTTTATTCTTTAATTGTTGTTAATGCACCTTAGATAGGCTGCTTAGTTTGGTTTTTTATTTGTATCCACTGAATCATTTTTATCCTCCGAAGTCATGCAAGAAATAATTTTTGAAATATTGCTGCTTCTGCACTATCATCAGCAGTGGCCTCACATAGCCGGGGGGGTGGGGGGGTGAAGCAGAGGGGGCATATGCTCGGGGCTACACTTCTAAAGGGGGGGGGTTGGCGGCAGATATTACTTAAATATAGTATTAAATGAAGCAGTCACAGTATGCAAGTGTGCGTCGCTGAAACTTTTGCCCTGGGGCGCTACATAGGCTTGTGTCCATGCCTTTCTCTTTTTCAAGTTTATAATATAATTATTCTTTTTTCGTCTGCCAAGCATTTTCCTGAAGTTGTAAATGTTATAACTTTAAAGACTGTATAAATTACTTACCATCATAACTATGCAATTAACGATATAAGTTTTAATGTATTCCACAACTTTAATAGTACCCTAATTGTTTGATGTATCGGTAGGCTAAGGGTTAGGCCCTATATCAATTTGGACTCTTTCAATCATAATATAAACTATCAAACTAATCTTACCCCATCTTATCTTATCTTATACATTATAGACGCTCCATCTATAAAGAAGATTATTGCGTGCTAGGCTTATCCGTGGTCCGAGTCTAGTCAGGCATTTTTTTAATGTTTATTTACACTACAATCAACCAGTGCAAAAATAAATTAGATTTAAGCATAAATTAACTACACATTTAAAGGATAGAAAAAAAGATATTGATAATAGCTTTAAATCTTACTTATCTCAGAAACATAAACTATCTAGTGTATCCGTGAATACAAATAATAATATATGTGTAGAAGAATGCATCGCCACAAATCGTAAACACGTGGTGTATAGAGCATGTAGGTAGTTAAAAGATGTTTACGAAAGCTCACTTTTAGTTTAAAAGAAGCATATTAAAAACTAATTGGAGTGCAAAATACAAATTTAAAACATAACTTTTTTTTTTATTGATGATACAATGTCATGCTGATTTTATTTCATTGCGCGGCGAAAATGGTAACGATTTAAATGCTTTAAAACGGGAATTACCGAAACGCGGATACTAAATAAAAGTCTTCTTGGCTATGACGTCATAAGAGTTGTATTGAACGCGATCGCGCTATATGGGGAATCCAATGACATGCTTTTTTTTTTCTTTTAGCCCAATTTAAAATCTATTTTTAGAAATGGTCAGTGGTTTTTCCAAAAATTGAGGGTCAAGCAGTGGTTCAAATGAAATGAGATTGATCTAAAACGCATTTTCTCACCAGAATACATCAATAGGACAGTTTTCGCGAAAATCGTAGGGCCCGTTTTCGAGAACGCTGACACAAACACACAAACAAACCCACAAACAAATATACCCCCAATTTTTTCTCGTTTAATATTATTAGATATTACATTCCTTTACACGCTAATCTTATCCTTTTGTGTGAAAAAATTGGGCACCTATAGTATCAATAATAGGTCCTTTGCTAAATCATTAAGTCTAGTTTAAAATATATAAGCCTATAACAACAGAAAATTCATAGGCTATTACTATTGATTTAGTTTGAATTCACCAAGAAATAGCTACCGTATATACTCGCGTATAAGTCGCACCGGTGTATAAGTCGCACCCTTAGTTTAAGATTTGTTCCCTTATACGTTGTCATTGACCCGGGCATAAGTCGCACCCTGACTTCCCGGGTTACACTGCCTTTTAATATCTAAAAAATGCATACCTTTGAAACAAAAGTTACTAAATATTCACCCTAATTTGGAAACTTTCCTTAAAAAAAATGTTTGAATAGTGCATAAGGCCAACATAATCAAATAAAGGCATATCCTAATAATTCTACATAACTCCAATCGACTATAGGGGTTATGTAGGAAACTTTATGACAGAGTAGTGATGTTTTTGAACATTTCAACAACAGTGTCGGGTGTATAAGTCGCACCCCTACTTTTTGTCGAACTTTTCTGTTACAAAAGTGCGACTTATACGCGAGTATATACTGTAATTTAGAAATACAACACAATAACAACCTGTTGCAAAGCTCAGATAAACATAAAGACAAAAAAACTTTCCTTATCCCTTATGCGAGAACAAATGCATATATAAGTACTCTTTCTTCCCGAGTGGCATTCGGGCATGGAATGGGTTGCCTGAACAAACCAGGAAAACCAATAACTTAACTTCATTTAAAACATTAATAAAAATGCAAGACTAGACTCGGACCACAGATGAGCGTAGGATGCAATAATCTTCTTTATAGAAGGAGCGTCTGTAATGTATAAGATAAGAAACAAAGGCTTTAGGACTACATTTTTGGCCTAGTAAAACTGCTCAAGTTTTTATGTCATGATTATTAGCCCACATTTTAAGATTGTAAAGATTTTCAGGACTTTTAAATATTTTACATACACAAGAGACTGAGGTTCGATTCCCAGCAAGTGATAGACCTAACTCTCTTAAAATAAAAAGACATATAGAACTATATTTGTTCCATGACAATATTTATTGAAATTGTTTTCCAAAGACTTTTAGCTTTACTAAATGTATTTAGTAAATAAAAAATAAATAGTTATTCTATTTTGATTTCAGATTCAGATTGTAAGGATTGGCTATAATAACTGATCATAGGCCAATTAAAGCTAAGCTTAAATACATAAAGCATAAATATGTTTTTAATATCAATGTCTAAATCTTTAGTATCTAAATTAACAATTAGTTTCATCATAGTCATAATATTTAAATTAAAATTAAGGATGCAAAAGTCTATATATGCTAATTATCATTTAAGTTTGTGCAGATCATTTTTACTTTATTTTAATGCTATAGATGTCAATGCTGGGTAATTTAGCTAGTATGATATAAGCGGTGTAATACATACAAATTCAAATTTTGTATTAAACAGAAGTTGTTCATACTCTATTTTTGTAACATTTTTCAGTTACTGTTACAGGATTGCACAATTAAAATTTAGTCCTATACCAAAATATTGGATAATGGACCTATCATTGTTACAGACTAACTGATTTAACATTTCATTACATGCATTCCTTTTAGAAAGTTCTGTTCATTTTTTTTTTCTAATTACGCCCGTGCTTTTTTTTTTCTAATGGAACGCACTGGAACGGCGTTTCGGCACTTTTTTTCCATAGACTACTAATTTCAGTGTTATTTCTTTATGAGTTCCGTACGTTTTTATAGGAGTTCCTGTACTTTTTTTTTATAGAAAAAAAGCACTGATTACTCCTAGTCAATAATAATAGATCTAAATGTGTAATAGTTAATTCTGGTAAAAATTAAACATCAGTTAATATTGTATTTTAAAAGCTAATGAATCTATTAAAAAAATGTATGGACCTTTCTAAGACAATCCTCAGGAACATCAGCAAATGTATTCTGTCCAAACAAGGTGCATCTCAAGGCTAGAATTGGAAACTCAGCTATGTTTGCGTTTTTTACATAGTGGATGTTTTCCTCTTTTAAGATTCCTTTGGTACCAAAATCTACACAAAACACTTGGAAGTCCTCATTCTTGACATCCACTACCTCACACCTGTACCAGCTGTTATCATCAGGAAACCTTGCTACCACAAGTTCTCCTTTCACAGGTCTACAGTATACAAAATAATTTGGTGATTAAATGTTAAATTTACTGTGAGATAACAGTGCTACAAAACTAATGGAATTTTGGTTTAAATACACAAGAGTACAATAACTATAAACGCATTCTTATTACATAGCTGCCGGCATTTTAGAATTTATAAACACAGAAGTGTTTTGTTTATTCAATGTGCACTTAGGATTCAATCCTACATAAATTCAAACAGGGATTAGATAAAAACAACTCCTTTACAGTTTATACACAACAACTGTTTGAGCGCCAGACATAGGTTATGGTCTTCTCAGTCACAAGCACTACACTACTTCTCCCCTTTTTGCGGAATTCCCCTCGGATCATTTTCGTGGTGGCTCAGTCGTATACCTCCATTGTCGGAAGCAATAATTCCAGACTATAGGTCTGAACATCCAGGCACCAGGGCGGGGTTGAGGTGGAATTCTGCGCATATTGCTTCCTCCTCCGCTGAGGCTTGGAGCATCTTGGCGGTGCAATGAGACCTCCAACGTGCAGCAGGGCCTGTCCCCCAAGCATTATCCCACTAGTTTGCTTTTGTAAAAGCATTGTAAAGCATAGTACTAGTGGTTTGCACACTTTGCCAACAATGAAGCCCAGTACAGAACGGTACAGAAGTGGGGGCTAAGACTAAGATAAAGAATATCAATATTTAGACAGGTATATATAGAAAACTAAACCATTATTTTGTCCTACCTACCTGTAAGGGGGACATTTGCGACTATATTCCAAATTCATCAAAATGTTTATCTGTGATAGGATCTTGTATGCTTCTATTTCAATGACATTAAACTTGCTTGAGGACTCTGTTTGAGTGATAACTACTTTCAGCTTGTCTCCTACTTTAAGCAGCTGCTTCCGACTCTTTAGATTAGACACCATGATCCTAATTGACAGAGAAAACATTTTTTTTTTACTTGCACTAATTCTAACAAAAATGTTGTTAGAGATGTGAACAATGAAATGTTTAGAGTAAAACACTGATATTTATTAGGGTTATGTTCCTAGATCCCAACCTGCACAATTTTAAAAAAGCATGAATTTCTGATGGACAACTAACACAAAGAACTAAATATGTCCCCTAACGCATCAAGATAATCGTAAAATGCATATTATAATTTATATTACCAATGAAACATTTTACAGGTAAACTTATACAGTACTGCAGACATGCCAACCAAAACTAATCAAAATTTTTATCCAATATGAAAATCAGGAACTCAAGACCGAAATGACTGTCTATGCTTCAATCCAAAAGAATTCAAAGACTACCGTATATACTCGCGTATAAGTCGCACCGGTGTATAAGTCGCACCCCTAGTTCAAGACTTTTTTTTCTTATATGTTGTCATTGACCCGCGCATAAGTCGCACCCTGACTTCCCCGATTATACTGCCTTTTAATATCTCAAAAATGCATACCTTTTAAACATAAAAGTTACTAAATATTCACCCTAATTTGGAAACTTTCCTTAGACAATGGTTTTAATCGTGCATAAGGCAAACATAATCAAATAAAGGCTTCATTTATTTTGAACAACCGATCTATAGGCCTACAGACATGAGTGAGATGAGAAAGTAAGGTATCTGTTTCTTCAATCAAAGTCCCTCCCCTTACTCAAGTTTCTATCCCTATAGTAACACTACACACAAAAAAAGTCTTTGAAGTACGTCATTAGACTCAATGTCGCCTAGACTGGAGACTGGGAGGCGCCGGCATTTATGACGCGCTATACATGTGTCCTATTTACCATTAACATTGTTTGTAATGATTTCAAGTCTGTCTGCGCGACCGACATATAATAAGATGTGTTTTCTTTCACCTCTTACATGCAACTAATGGGAAAAAAAAAACTATTGACATTTCACGCGTCCATCTGCCGATCGTAGTTCTAGAAACATTGCCTAGACGTTACGCGGTTTTATCGGAATGCACAACACTGCCTAGACCTTAAGTACTAAATAAAACGCATCTTAAGCTTCTATGCCAACCTACATTATAGGCCTACACAGGCTTTCACACATTTAGATTCATACCATACTGTAATTTGTGCTCAATAAGCCTACCGAAAATGCCGCCTTTAAACTTACGATACGTTTCGGAAATACAAAATTGGTCCAAAAGTTCAAAAGAAAAGCGGGTTGGTGAGGGTCTGAAAACCTAAAATATTTGTCAATTTCAATTTCAGTCATATAAAGATAGTCATATTTACACCTAAGAAAGTTTTCTAAATGTAAAATGTATGCCTACGCATATCCTACTGTCCTAGTAATTCTACACAACTCCAATCAACTATACTGGTTATGTTGGAAACTTTATGACAGAGTAGTGATGTTTTTCAAACTTTTCAAAAACAGTGTTGGGTGTACAAGTCGCACCCCTACTTTTTGTCGAAATTTTCGGTAAAAAAAGTGCGACTTATACGCGAGTATATACGGTAGTTAAAAATGTATTATTTGATCTGAATCAAGTTATAGATTTAAAATGAATAAAAATGTACAACAGCATAAGTTTAATGAAACCTTTTAGGCTGTTCTTCTTCTGCCAATCCATCTTTTAGAAGCTTTTCTCTCAAATCCTCTGAAAAAAAAAAACAAATGCATGTAACATCATTACGCTCTAAAATCATTATGGAAATTCAAATTGAAATTGAATGGGGCTTTGGTTAAATGATTTATTAATGTTATCATATAACAATGCTAACATGATACATACCACCATCATAAGAAATTGAAACTTCATGCAAATATTCCTTTTTGTCTTTCACAAGGCAACTGAAAAATTTAGACATCAATGGTCCAAACCACTGCTCCACAGCTGAAGTAGCTGTTGTATCCCAAGTATCAGATCCTTTGGGCACAATTTTACTTAAGCAGCAAGCAATTGCCTGGGAGAGAACACAATTTTGTAACAAAATAAAAATAAACAATTAACTTAAAGAATAAAACCTAACAGTTTGTATGAAGCAAACCTTTGAGGCTAAAGTTTACTTGTAACAAAAGGTTTTCTAGACTATATATATTTTTTCTTCTTCAAATTTTGAGATAAAGAAAGAAATAAAAAGTAATTATAGACAAATTAATATATATAACATACAATTAGACTCAGCACACGGTCTCTGCATAAGGGAGATAGACAGCCAACTTTTTATACACGAGCATTCAACCAAGATAAGGTGTTAATAGAAGAGAGATTGTTGTAATAATACATTCAACCAAGATAAGGTGTTAAGAGAAGAGAGAGTGTTGTAATAATACATTTAACCAAAATAAGGTGTTAGGATAAGAGGGATTGTTGTAATAATACATTCAACCAAGATAAGGTGTTAAGAGAAGAGAGATTGTTGTAATCATACATTTAACCAAAATAAGGTGTTAGGATAAGAGGGATTGTTGTAATAATACATTCAACCAAGATAAGGTGTTAAGAGAAGAGAGATTGTTGTAATAATACATTTAACCAAAATAAGGTGTTAGGATAAGAGGGATTGTTGTAATAATACATTCAACCAAGATAAGGTGTTAAGAGAAGAGAGATTGTTGTAATCATCTACAAGATTTACCTGAGGTGGCAACACTAGCATATCTGGGGCAAGTTCTTTTAAATCCTCAACATTCACTAGTTCTGTATTTCCAAAATCTACATAACACACTGTGGCCTCTTTCTTATTCAAAGCGTCAACTCTAACTCGGCTCCAAACACCATCAAATTTGGCAGCGCAAATAGATCCCAGGCAGGGCTTAAACAATGGGCGACTGGTACTCTTCTCCAATTTCTTCGAGATGTTAAAACACAGTGTGTTAGGAGAAACAATAAATCATTTAAATGGGTTATTTCTTAGAAAAGGATTATAACAACATTTCTTAAAGTATTAAAAAGTACACTGCAGCACTGAAAATAAACACTGATAATTTGCAGAAAAAAATGCACAAACAGTAATAGATTTACAGAATATTATTAAAAATGTCAAATTTTTTAAAACTAAAATTAAAAAAAAAAGTGTTTCAGATTTTTCAATGAAGAACTTCAATAGAATGTTATTCATTACATTATTTGTACAGTGTTAGAACATGGACAATATGTGTCTATAGGATGATCATGATATACAGTTTCCTTCTAGGTACATGAATTATACTTTGCTTATCAACTTTTGTAAATTTTATATGACAATGTTCAATGCAATGTTTATGTAGATTTGAGGAAATAATATAGATACAAGGAAGACTTCAATAATAGCAAAGGAGGAAATACTGCATTATGGAGCTCTGGAAATTACAGCAAAGTAAAATTGAAGACATGATTTTATTTTTCACAATATATAGACTAAATGTTTATTAACATGTTAATTAGTTTTTCTTAAGACTAAATTTTTTATAACATACAAATATTTTTTCTATTCACCTTATTGAGCTCCTCAGACAATTCAGAAAATTCCATCAAATGTTCTGCTGGTGAAACCCAAAATTCATTTGGACTTTTATAGTAAGTCAGGATAACCTGAAAGATTTTTGTTTGAAAACACACAGATCATATAGGGAATACAAACATTTCTAAACTATTAGATTGATCATTTTCAGAGAATACAAGCAACAATTGAAAAATGATTTGCTATTTCTTACAAAAAACATTTCTAACATTTTGAGAACTAATAATTTATTGCTTTCAAAATAATATTTATTTTTTTTAATTAGAGAGAAAAAAAAAGCATTAAAAAAACTGTACTTAGATACTGCACTATAAAAAGCAGTTGATGAGAAAAAAGATACTTGATGTTCATGTCTCACCTTCACATTAGCACCAAGAGACAAGGTTGCCTTAAAAGGATTTTTCTCTATTGTTGATCTGCCATTGTCCCTTGCACTTTGGTTACCATTTTGCTCTCCATTTGTATTTCGAGACTTGCCCTGGTTAAACTTCTTTGGCTGTCCCACGTCTGATTGTGGGTCATTCAAAACTTCATCTTTTTGGGGACTCTTTTGAAATTTCTTATGAGCAGGTCTTGTCACATCTTTCTTAGAAAATCCACTTTTTTTCTCTGGTTTGATTTCCTCCCCTGGTTGTTCATCAGTCTCTTTGTTTTCATCTTGAGAAAAAGTTTGCCTCTTCATTTCTGCCTGCCTGGAACTAATAAAATATACAACAGTCAATCATCATCATCAATCCCTTGACCATTGTGGTGGTAGGAGGGGGAGCAAGTGGACATCTCAGCAGTCAACTTTCTCCAGTCAATACTAATTGTTCAATTGTAACAGCACAGTTTAGGGTAGAAAGAAAGTTATTTTAATAAAATATCTAAAAATTCAACAGTATGCATTTTTTTTTAAAATACTGTTCAGATACACCCTCTTTTTGTTTTCATGTCTAAATAACACAATGGTCTGATTGTAATAAATCACTAAAGAAAAAAAGAGAGGCTTACGAAATATCTTTACACAAGTCTTTGTGTCTTGGCCAATCCCTTCTTTGACATTCAACCGAGCAATAATACTGGTTGCATACAGAACAGAGGTTAACACATCCTAGAAAAAAAATGTGTTTTATTTCAACTAGCAAAATGTTTTTTTTTTTAAGTCTACACATTGCAGCATGCAGTTCACTTATAATTAGGGATGTTTTTCATTTAAAAACTGATTCATGTTTGCAGGAATCCCATTTAAAAAAGATTCTAGGTTTTGTCCTTCCTACCAATCAAAGAGTGCTAGCACAGGCTCGGTAGACTAAATAGAGTTGTTTATATTTGGTCTGTTCTTCTATATGGATGTGAATGTTGGACTATTGATAATGAAACAAGGAAAAGATTGGAGGCAGTAGAAATGTGGTTTCTAAGAAGGATGATGAGAATATCATGGACTGAAAAGAAATCTAATGCAGAGGTGTTGAAAACAGCATGTACCTCAAGAGAACTCATTAACACCATTAGGAATAGACAGATGAAATTTCTAGGACACATCTATAGGAAAAATGGTATAGAAAGACTGGCTTTGTGTGGGAAAATATCTGGTAAGAGAGACAGAGGAAGACAAAGGCTAACATATGTAGAAAGCCTGAACGAATGGGCCACGAACAACAACATAAGTAATAATAACTTTCTGCAAAAAGCTAACAACAGGAAAGAATGGAGAGTCATGACCGCCGATGTCTGTTCCAGACCTGGCACGTAAAGAAGAAGAAGAATATTCAATCAAAATCAGCCAGGAAAAAATTATAATTTCCAACTAAAATTTCAAAAACAGTTATCAATTTCAAACTCCATTATGGATTTCAAAACCGATAGTAGGAATTCAGATTTTCATTTAACATGCCTACTTAACCCTTACAGTCCCTGGCGCGTATATAGGGGAACTGAAGGCAGCGTAGATAGAAGTAGGTCGGTACGGGAAGAGTTAAGACCAAGTACTGATATATTCTAATATGAAAATATTTTGTAATGGGAATGGCCTAAAAGGTTTGCAGAGAATCTTAATAAATAGATTTTTTTTTCTCTTAAGGTTACAAAAGCCTTTAAACCCACATGATTACAAACATTGCAATTATAAAGGAAACCTAGTCACACAAAAAGTGAAAATGATTTGGTCAGTTTAAATTAAATTTATATTACCTTCAATACCAGGATGTAATAACCCTCAGTAAAAAAAAACACTTGGAAATACAAGTAAAAAAGCAAGCCAAGGGCAGACAGTAGGATTAGATATTATGTACAAGAATATGCAATGGAAAAAATCTCCCCCAAAAACTAACCAGTATTCAAGCAATAGCCACAGATTTTCTCTTGTACACATGGTTTCTTGAGAGCTGTAACAAAGGAGTAATATCACTGATTAAAAAAGAGAAACTTTAGGCATGCAAACATAACATTTACAAATGCTTATATTCAAGAACTAACCTGAAACATGAGTAGGCATTTTCTTCCCTACATCAGTTCTAGACTCTGTATTCCAATCATTTGATTGTTCCAGCTGAGTGAATGGCAATTTTTTATGTGTATTGCCATTGGAATTGCTATGATTCCTATTCATATCTCTGTCCTCCTTCTCTGGGCTTTGTACAATACCTAAATATATGAAACTTCTTTTAGAATACAGGAAAGTATTTTTTTGTTTCTTTTAATTTGTACTGTTGTAATGGTGCGGTAACCAATGGGAACGTGGAGGAGGAAAATGGACGAGGAAGCAAAGGCCACCAACAAAACATGGCATGAAATCAGATGGCTCGCCCAGGATAGGGTGGCTTGGCGGAACTATGTTGCTGCCTTATGCTCAACGGGGAGCGATAAAGAATAAGAGAGAATGGTGTGGCAATAATAAAAAATGGGCCACAGCAGACAATCTCGGTTGCAATAGACACGGACCTAATGTATCTACGCTGATTGGCTGGGGCAAGAGCCTGCACATTTCTGTGTTGGCTTCCTTTTTTGCCATTCTACATGATTCGCTCACACCTTGCCACAAAGCATTTTACCAAATACCTGAGATCTTACTAAAAAGTTAAAACAATAGCAGCTGTTTAACCTGCAATTTAGTTTTTTTTTTGTAAATAATCAACACTTAAAGCACTATTTAATTAGCTTGTTGGACCATGGCATACTTAGCGTTATTATAACATCACTTTGCTAGTGCCGATAGCTGATAAGGCTTGCATGTGTGTTAATAAGGTTTATCAGATTTTTCTACATGATTTCAGATTCATGTAGATATTAGTTTTACGTGTAACATTTTTTTAAGTAACAATTTTGTTGTTTTGTAGTGTATAAATACCACATATTTGTGTTAATGAATGCCATGTGTATTGTCAGGTCCAGCCTAAGTACCACAATTACCCTTTCTATTATCATGTCAAACCATGACCACATTAGTTAAATATTCTATTAATATATCTAGTACCGGTAGTAGTTGTGGTTCAATGGTGGAAGGAAACCGTTCCACTTGAATTGAATGTATACCTTTTTTATTCTATGTGATAAATTGGGTGACTCTTCAATTGATAAACCAACTTTTTATTTTTCCTATAGATATGAATTAGTTTTTATTTCTTAGATTTTGTGTATGTATTTTCTTTTTCTTTTATGAGTATTACTGTAAGCTACATTTGTTCTACAGGTCTTTTATACACAATAAATTTCACGACCAGAAAGCTGTGTTTGTCATTGTATTTCTGTGGACCCACCACGCTGTATAGCAAAAGTATAGCATTAATCAGTAGGTATCTAGAAATGATTCAAGTATGCACCTTGAACTGGCTAGAAGTATGTGACATGCATTTTATAAATAGGGATGTTAATTTTGTTTGTTTTTTTCTTCTCCAAAACTGATCAGATATTTTGGAAATCTGATTTAGAACAGATATTTTGGAAATCTGATTTAGAACAGATTATCAGCCATTGTCCTTGAATGGCTAGTCAAAGGAATCAAGTCTCCGTATGAAGCCACAAAATGGTAATGTTTAACTATAGGATTATTTTCCATATTCTTACAGAATTATCCCTTTGGAATATTTTTCAATTCTGAAGCTATATTAATAATTTTAACAACTTATTTTTAGCTTTCTGTTGGAAACTGTTTAGTATTCAATTAAAGCAAAAAAAAATCTAACTTACAGACAATACAAACTCATATTTAGCTTTTTTTTATTGCTAAGTATGATTTTTAAAAAATAATTTAAAAAAAATAAATAAAAAATTGTTTTTTTCCAGACATATATCCATATCGGACTATGGCAAACAAATATTGCTTTCAAACAGCACAATGGCGTTGGAAGAGTTCCACCCCACCCAAAACAAACAAAAAAAACTAAAAGAAGAAGGGAATCTTAACAATATAATTAATGATCATGTAATTTTTTTTTTCTCAATAATGGAAAAATGTACTAGCTTTGTCAGTTTTCATGAAGTTTGCCACCCCTTATAAACCCTGGCACAATTCATTGGCACAAATATTGAAACAAAAATACCGGTCTGTTATTCAAAAGGAAATCATTCTGGATTTCATTAAAAGTAATATATACAGAATAGCATAGAAACTTTAACAAATCTTATTGGAGTACATTGAGGATGACATTAGAGATCCCACTCAGCCATCTAGTTTAAACAAAGACAAAGACCTTTTTTTTTAAAACCAGTCTGCAGCTGAAATGTTCAAATAAACAGTTGTTGGAAGTTTACCTCTCCCCTTGCCAAAAGTTTCTCCAGATTGGTTGAAATTGTTTCTAGTGCTTGCTTCATCCAATTGTCTTGTAGTGCCACGCCCAAAGCTAGGGCCATCTGGAAAATTGCATACAACAAAAACAAAAAACTCAACAAAACAATGGAAAATGATTACTTGTTGTCACTTCTTAATAAACCTGCATAATTTAAAGGCAATCGAAACAAATTCATAGGCCTAAGATAGTACTTACCAAATCTTTGTGAGACCCTTAACGGATAAGATAAAGATGAAAAAAAATTAAGGCGAGAAAAAGAACTAAAGCAATTATAATTTACCATAGGACATATCCTAAAATGAAATTACCCTAACTCTGTAAGATAAAGCAGACTAAAGTATAATAATCTTATTTCGCTACAGCGCTTTATGCATTTCTTTTCTCACTGGGCACAATGACCTCCACAACCATTCTCAAGCTTTCAATATCCCAGGGTCTTCATCAATCCACTATTTCTGTATCAAAACACAGAGTTTATGCTCTCATTTTCTTTAACAATTTATTCAAAATACAAATTACTCTTCCTTTGTTATCTCTATCCAAGTAGGACAATGTTACAAACAATAATGCTTTACCATTTACCTTTTAAGAAGATTCTTAAAACACAAAATAAACCGGCTGAAGCTTAAGACCATTTAATAAAATATTCAACACTACACTGGTTGCATACCTTTCTGAATACTCTTTATTTTTGCCTAAACTGTTTCTCTGAAAAAAAAACCAACATAAATTTAATCTAGAATTGTTTTTGTTCATATTTTAAAAATACATAAGGGCTTTTTGTAAAATCTTTTTTTTTATTTTAATATGCTTCAGCTTAGTTCACAGAGTAATTTTTTTTAGAATAAGAATGTTCAATGTTATTAATCTATTTGAAGAAAAAGTATCTAAATTATGTGCCTACTCTAAGAACATTTATTTTTACTATTCGTTTTTATTAATTTTTACATCTTGGCACCGCAAGCTCACAAATAAAAAGGTTGTTTCTTAGAATTTGTAATAATTTTTTTATTTTTTTTCTAAAACACATACATTTTATTTTATACTGTTGATTCTCAGAATAATTAAACTTCAGGATTTCATATATTTCTTTATTACAGAGAACCAAACAAGTAAAAGTGTAACTTCACAAGAAGAATTCAACAATAGAAGGACAATACAAAAATGGGAGAAGAAATGAAAATAAAAGAAAGTTCCTTAGTCTACTACTAAGCAGTGTCATAAAAGACAACAACTTTGCATACTTACAGTTGAAGCAAAACTTCTGACTGATGAAGTGTCATCCCCTGCTTCGTCTGACTGCTAAAAATAAAATAAAAATATCAAGTCTTGGAGTTATATATTATGTATTGGTAAGCATATAGTATGTATACTTATGCAGATGTAGTTCTATATAATGTGGGTTTGTTTCCAAGAGAATTTGGGTTTGAGAAGAATATTTGAGTTCATGGTTCTTACTCTAAAATCATTTTAAAACTCACCAACATTTTGCAAAATTCATAAACCAATTTACACAGGTATAAATAAAATATCTAAATGTCTTGTATTGTAGTATATATAAACATATAAAATACAAAAAATATAGAATCGTTTGAGAGAAAAACCTGATGGAATTTATGGACTCCTTAATCTAACCACTTATTTACTTTTTAAACAGGTCAAGTAAATACATCATTTTTAAAATCTGTTTTGTACATTATACAGGGTTCATAGCCAATTTGAGAAAAGTTTGTCAAGGTTTTTTCAAGGTTTTGCAAGGTCTAAATTATAAATTTTAAGGTTAAATGTCGAACCAGAAAAAGCATTAAAAAAATAAAAATATACACATACATAATTAATTTACTAACGTAAAACCCCACAAATTGGAAAAGAAAGAGAAAAAAATAATAATTAAGTACAAATGAAAGAGGATTTATTTGTGATCAATAATAAAATAATGCTCGAAACAAAATAAACACAGATTCGGGAACCGAATGTTATAGCAGCGACAAATACAAACTTACAAGTTATCGTAAAAACACAATTCTCAAGGTTCTGTGTTAAAATTCGAGGTTTTTATCACGTTTTTTCAAGTTTTGAGGTTTTTCAGGTCCGATACGAACCCTGATTATAGTAATATTCACAAACTTTACCAAACCTTGGAGTTTTCCCGAATGTAAAAAATCAAGTACATTTTTCCAGCTTGTATGAACCCTGGTGTTCTTTATGGTTCAATGTCATTTCCTCTTTTCTATCTAGTTTTTAACATCGCCCATATTATACAGAAATACATCACCATTACAAATATGTATATAACAAAATACATTTATATTAACATACACACAAACATATATATATATTGTGTTGAAGTAAACAATTCACCCCATAATATTCAGCCTTAAAGAGTTATGTCATTCATATCAAAAGACTAAGACTATGAACTTTAAGAAATAAAAAATTATTTAGTATCTAGTTGATAAATTATAGTCTATCTACTAAGATTAATTTTGTCCTCTCTGTGCTAGTTTTTTTTGTAAGCACCCACCTGCTTTTGTCTTCGTTCCTTTTCTTCTTTAGTCATAGCAGGCTTTACTCTCAAAACAAAATTCGTCCCAATTTTTCGCATGTGTATTTTACTAATGGCAGCCTCTGCATCAACTATATTGTCCATGGTTACAAAGCTAATGAAAAACAATTTGAAGATAAACATTAATAAGAAACCAACATTTTTTTTAATGTAACTTTTTTTTTTTAGGCAACATCTATTTACTGAATTTGAATAAGTTCTATACCTTTAACTGCAGCCCGACACACATTGAATGTCAGCTACATCAGAATGGCAAATACTTAGCCCCCCCCCCCCCCCTGAATTCTTTTAGGCCTTCTTCCTTTGGAACTGATGTTATTTCAAACGATAATTTGGATAGATCAGCCACTCTTGACCAATGGGTCTCAAATATCAGCGCAGTGTGTGAGCCACCAATATGCTTCCATTAAGAGTACAGCGGTGGGCTAATTCAGGAGGACGGCCCCTGATGCACGTCCGAGATTTCATTGCACTGGTGAGAGGAAGGAATGTACACAACAATCCATCTCACTAAACCTGGTGCCAGGATGTCCAGGTCTAGTCTGGAATTTGTGCTGTCTGGCAACAGTGCAAGAATAAGATGTGAGCCCTTATGTTAATAATCCGTTACACAGCACGCTCAAGGTGACTAGTCTGACAAGATCTTGGTGATGCCCCACTTGATACACCCCTTTTCATGTTAAGCTCTGGTCCTGTTTTTTTAGTGACACATGCAATCAATCATATAAAGAAATTATCAATCATATTATCATATTATAGCTTTTAGTAGCTAATGAATTAGGTATTATTTGTGAAAAAAATTGTACACAGGGAAAGACACAATTGTGACAATATACTGAATATTATATATTTAGTTCAGAAATGAAATAATTCCTTAAAAAAAAAAGTATCCATTGATAAATACTTACCCAAAAAGGCCTTTATGTTGTCCTTTTGATTTAACAAGCGCAACATCAATCACTTCGCCATATTCAGCAAAAAGATTATATAGTCCTTCCTGAAAAGATTGGACATAAAATTTAGCATTCGTTTTTTTTATAAAAGTACTTTGAAATGTTGTTTTTTTTATTTTAGGGCTCCAATGGCATATATCTGTAAGACCAACACAAATTGTGTAAATAAAAGAACAACAGAAAACTCCATGTCATGATCTATGGGATTTTTTTTTTTCAGTAGGAGAGGAAATGAAGAATTGTTAGATTAGAGATAAATGTTTGATCCAGATGAAAACAACAGGCCAGACAATATGTTGTTTTTTTTTTTTTAGATAGGGGGCCAATAGAAGCTAGCTTTGATCACCAGGAGACATTGTCAACTACATTTCTAAATTATTTGGGTGATTATGGTGGGCAACTAAGTTCAAAGTGTTGAAGATTTCTTTGTCCTTAGGGTTAGGCTGTGACATTAACTGAACTTGGTCTAGTTTTTTAATTTCAAGCTGCCGTTGAGTGGTAAAAAAAAAAAAATTAAAAATGAAACATAATTGTAAAGTACATTGTTTTCAAAAATTCTATCATGGCATCAAAATCCTCAATAAAGAATCAGAGATATGTCGGGTTCATCCTAACAGTTAAAAAAAAAACAACTACTACCTCAGATACAAACAATTTCTGGCATAGGCTAGGAATAAAGATGCATCATTCCAGTTTATCAAAAAAAAACAAAAAACCCTATACCCCATTAACTTAAATAAATATTGCTGGTCAGTTTACTTTAGGAATTGAACAGTGCTTTAATAAAGTCATAAAAAATATGTTAATAAAATTTTTTTAATCTGTTCTTTCTTATTAATTTTCTGGTAGAATATTTAAAAAACATTTTTTGATATTTAGCTGGACTAATAATGAGTAGATTTCCATGTTTCTATGACCAGATAGTGAAAACTTTGGAGCTTTTCTTTTTTTGTTGTTGTTTTTCATTAATTATTTTATTTAAAGCAGTTATTCGAAACGTGACCTGGATGCCGACGTCAAGAGATCAGGTCATTCTTGGGGACGATTGGAAAGACTTGCTCGGGACCGGGATGGTTTGGACAGCCCTTGTTGGTGGCCCATGCCCCGAGAGGGTTAGTAGGCGTAAGTAAGTAAGTAAGTTATTATTATTAGAAATGTTTGTTGTAGTTTTTTTGGTGGGGGGGGGGGGGGGGGATTCTATCCACATACTACCACATAGGAAGCTGATTGGATTCTTTAATGTAAGCTTTAATGTAAGCTTTAATGTAAGCTTTAATGTAAGCTTTAATGTAAGCTTTAATGTAAGCTTTAATGTAAGCTTTAATGTAAGCTTTAATGTAAGCTTTAATGTAAGCTTTAATGTAAGCTTTAATGTAAGCTTTAATGTAAGCTTTAATGTAAGCTTTAATGTAAGCTTTAATGTAAGCTTTAATGTAAGCTTTAATGTAAGCTTTAATGAAGTTAAACAAGGCTAAATTGTATTCACACAGGGAACCGATTGCTTTCATTCAAAACCATTTTTTAGTTAGCTATTATAAATATTTAAAAAAAAGATTTCCAATGTAAAGTATTTACCTGACCAAGCATCGGAGGAATATTTTCAACATACAATTTAATATGTTTGGCCTGTCTGGATAAAAAAAAAAGGAAAAGAAACATTACTATTATATTATATTATAATTATATAAACATACCTATGTCACAACTATAAATTATTTTGTACAAAAAATTTGCATCATTTAAGAAAAGTAGAATTATAAAATGTTAATAATATAGAATACACCAAAAATGTATATTCTAGATTGAACAAAAGGTAACAAATATTATTTATTATATTCTAAAGGCTTACATGGATCTTATTCTAAATTAATTTTCAGTTTAGTATTGAAACCGATGTTCGGTTTGTTAAATGAAACATTTTTAATAACCAAGTTAGATTCACTCAAAACAATTCATTAAAAAATGTCTTGCAAACGCTTAAACAAAAAGCTTTCTGTTCATTTTTTTTCCCTAAAAAAGCTTTTCTTAAATATTTTCAGTAAGTCAAAAATAATTAATATTTTTTAGACATGCGGGAGCCAGGTGTTTGATACTCAGCCAGGGATAGCCCTAACCATTTATTAAATAAAAAGAGACGCCTTTTTTTTAACCCAATTGCAATATATATAAAAAATTACTTTCTTTTCAAAAATAATTTCAGTAAATTATTCATTATTATATTTAAAAATTATTATAGCTCTCTGTTGATTGTAGTTTAATATTTTTATCTGTAGATATGGGGCACTGTAGACATATATGTAAATTTTTCTCTGGGGAACGACGGGCAATTTAAGTTTAAGTATATAAAACAAAACATATATATATATTTTAAAAAAACTTGCTCTGATAAGTCTTTGCCAATACCACAGGAATATCTGTTATGTTCAGGATCCTCATAGGCTTCTTTCATAGGATTCCAATTATCCATCTTTGCTATAAAATATTACAAAATGTAATATGGCATGAATTGAAATATTTTTCGGCTTATGATGTATATTAATATTGTATTTTCTAAAATAAATGCATTACAAATGCTAGGGCTGTCAGCATATATACATATATTAAAATTGTATTTTCTAAAAAAAAATGCATTACAAATGCTAGGGCTGTCAGCATATATACACAGAACAGCTTAGTGAAATTTAATTTTCTCTACGCATAACATTTAAATTTTGTTTTTTAAAGAACAAAATAATGTAAAAAAATGTTTCTTTTGCAGCTCGTTGTATAACAAACATACAAAAATAATATTATTGTGTCCTATGACTTCTCTGTCATAAAGTTTCCCACATCACCCGTATCGTTGACTGTAGTGACTTGTAACGACTATGATATGCGTAGGCCTACATTTTACATTTAGAAAACTTTTGTAGGTGTAAATATACTATCTTTAATATCATTTATAAAACTGAAATGGGCATATATTTTAGTTTTTTTCAGACCCCCCCCTTTCCACTCCTTTCCTTTTGAACTTTTGGACAGATTTTGTATTGCCGAAATGTAGGGCAAATTACAGTATCAGACCTGTCAACGTCCCAAGACAAAATATCTGTATGGGGGGGGGGGGCACAAGTTATGTATTTCCAATTAGAAGGAATATAACTAGTATTATTTGTTATTAATGTAAGCTTACTTAGTTTAAAGTTTTAATTAATATCTGTGTATATCAATAGGCCCAGTTATAAAGCTCAAGACTGTAATAAAGGCTCTAGGCCTATACTATACGCTATAGTATAGTTAGTCTAAATTGTAATAGTAACTACTACTAAAAATGCTAAACATATTTATACTATATAAGGCCTATACTCCTACACCTAACCTAGTAGGGCCTACTATATTCTAGATAATTGCGAGCAACATGATAGGCTCTGCTTATATCAGTCTATGCTATAGACTAGGCCTATGTTTTTTTTTCTAAAACATTTTCCGTAAGCCTAGTTATTTTGGCCAAAAAAATTATTTTTCCTTAGTATAGTAGTATAGCACTTTAAAAAAAAAAGAAAAATTGCCGAAAATCTGAATTTTAAGGGCTTTGTCGGAATGTTGGGATGAAGGGTGAAAAATCCGTATAATTCCGAGAAAATCGGAAGGGTTGGCAGGTCTGCAGTATGGAAAGTATCGTAAACGTGTAAAAGCTTAATTAGGCCTATAATTAGGTATAAAAGCTTGTAGACTAGTAGCTTAAGATGCATTTTATATAGTCTACTAATAAGGCAGTGTTTAGCCTTCCAAGAACATCGCGCCATGCCTAAGTAATTTTCCAAAACAACTATCTGCGCATCGACATATTTCAGGACATTTCAAAAAATCATGCACTCAAACTTAAAAAAAAAATTTATATCGAAATAATGCGTGAAAATGTCAATAATGTGTTTCATTTTTCATTAGTTGCCTGTAAGAGTTGAAAAAAAACTCAGATAATTGTCAGTAGCAAAGATAAAAAGCCAGCACTCACAGCAGTCGCATTTGAAATAATTACAAACAGTGTCAATGGTAATTAGGGCACTTGTATAGCTCCACTATCAATACTGGCGCAGTCCAGTCTAGAAAGCGCACTTTAATAGACTATTTAGTTTCTACCCTCTATCGTGTGACTGTATAGATAAGAACTTGAGTAAGGACAGGGATTTAGATGAAGAAACAGATACCATTCACAGAAAAAAAACCTTTCCCATATGACTAATGACTGTATTGATTGGTTGTTTAAAATAAATGAAGCGCTGTCTTTATTAGTTCTATGCACTAAATGCGAATATATTTGATTATTTATTTTGAAAGAGAGTCCTATTTTGCTTAAATTTTTATTAGCGGTAAAAACTAGTTCTAATTTAAAGGGGGGACGATTATGAGTAAATTGTAGACCTACATTGTGATAAGAAAATGTATACGCTATTATAACCTGCACTTCGAGGATGACCAAATCCAAATTACTGACACTTCTAAAGTCATGATCGTCATCAGTTCCAGTAAAATTTACCAGTAATTATACTTTTACAAACAAACTTACAGTAGGATATAAAACATACAATAAGATAGAAAAAAGATATTAATACAAAATTACATTAAAATAAGTTGTAGCCTATATTATATAGGCCTATCCTATAACATAAAACCTCAAGTATTATAAGCTGCCCTTGTTTTATTATAGTATTTATAGGCCTACATAGGCCTGTGGTCATATATGCTATAAAAATGAGACTATTGAGCTTTAAATAGTTTAAAATTTAAAACTGTAAATAAGCTAAGCCTCTAAGCTAGGCATCTATAATCTATGCCTAAAGGGCGTTTGCAATCACGTGACAAAAAGCTTGTGATTTTTGTTTACTTTGGGTAGTGGTGTACAAGTACAATGGCCGCTGTATTAATTAAGTTTCATAAAGGCTCGAGCTTTTTTTAAATGATGTTTTGTGTTTTGAGTCTTATTAAGATTTAAGCTGTATTATGTCTGTTAAATAAAATAGGCTATTTTATTATTATCATAGACGATGTGAGCCCATTAGTGACTTGACTAGATATTCACCAACACTATCACTTGGCATCGTAGCTGCCTTACTTAGCCATTAGCCCATTAGCCTAGCCTATGAAACATTAAAAGTGTAGGCCTATAAAGTGAAATTGAAAGTGTAAATAGGTCTAGCCGGCCCTAGCTTAATCACATTAATCAATTAATTTGCTGTACTACTATTTACCTCCTTATTTTTTAGTAGGATAGCCAGTATTCATATATGTGAATTTGGCATGATAAAAACAACTTCATTATAAGTCATATTCGTTCCCCAATAGTGGCTTCTATTTACAAATGACAATGACGTCACCAAAAAAAAACTTAAGCTCTGCCTATTGCAAACGCTCTATATATACTATATAACTATATTGTATAGGCTATATATATATATTATATATACCGCATATACTCGCGTATAAGTCGCACCGGTGTATAAGTCGCACCCCTAGTTTAAGTTTTTTTTTCTTATATGTTGTCATTGACCCGCGCATAAGTCGCACCCCGACTTCCCGGGTTATACTGCCTTTTAATATCTCAAAAATGCATAACTTTTAAACATAAAAGTTACTAAATATTCACCTTAGTTTGGAAACTTTCCTTAAAAAATGGTTTTAATCGTGCATAAGGCAAACATAATCGAATAAAGGCAGGGCTTTATTTATTTTAAACAACCGATCAATAGGCCTACAGACATTAGTGAGATGGGAAAGTAAGGTATGTGTTTCTTCATCTAAGTCTTTCCGTACACAAGTTCCTATCCTACACATAAAAAAAGTCTTTGAAGTACGTCATTAGACTCAATGTCGCCTAGACTGGAGACTGGGAGGCGCCGACATTTATGACGCGCTATACATGTGTCCTAATTACCATTAACATTGTTTGTAATGATTTCAAGTGCGTCTGCGCGATCGAAAAATAATAACCTGTGTTTTTTTTCAACTCTTACATGCAACTAATGAAAACTAAAACACACTATTGACATTTCGCGCGTCCATCTGCCGATCGTACTTTTGTAAACATCGCCTAGACCTGGGGCGGTCTTATCTGAATGCTCAACACTGCCTTATTCGTAGGCTATAGCCTATAAGCCTAGACCTTAAATACTAAATAAAACGCATCTTACGCTTATTGGCCTACCTACATAGACAGGCTTTCATACATTTACGATTCTATCCATACTGTAATTTGCGTTCTGAATAAGCCTACCAAAAAAATGCCGCCTTTAAACTTACGCTACGTTTCGGCAATATACAATCGGCCCAAAAGAAAAGAGGGTGGGTGTCAGAAAAAACTAAAATATTTGTCCATTTCAATTTCAGTTACATATAGATAGTAATATTTACACAGACGAAAGTTTTCTAAATGTAAAATGTCGGCCTAGGCATATCCTAGTAATTCTACATCACTACAATCAACTATACGGGTTATGTAAGAAACTTTATGACAGAGTAGTGATGTTTTTCGAACTTTTTAAAAACAGTGTCGGGTGTATAAGTCGCACCCCTACTTTTTGTCGAAATTTTTGGTAAAAAAAAGTGCGACTTATACGCGAGTATATACGGTACTATATATATATTATATTTATCCCCCCTGCCCATATATACAAAGACAAAGCAAAATGTTGACATGTTCATGTCAGATTTCAGGATAGGCTAGTAATTAGGCCTATACTATAGTCTAGTCTAGTATTAGGCCTATTGTCTTTTAAATTTTAATAGTAATAGTAGGGCCTAATTTAAATAATCATAGTTTCATAATTCATTTTTAATTTAATGAACGTTTTTAATTTTACTTTTCTAAACTTTTTAAATAACATATTTATATAGATATAGATCTAGATAGTATTATTTATAAGTACTATAGGCTACTTAACTATACTATAGATCTAGGCCTACTATAACTATAAATTTAAAACGTCCAGTAACACTACACTAGCACTAGACCACTAGACTACTTCACTAGACTAGGTCTAGTACAGTACTAGGCTACTAGTACTACTACTACTAGTACTAGTACTAGTAGTAGTCTAGAGTCTAGACTAGTAGTAGATTTTTTAATATAATCTATAATATAAATATATAATATTTATTAATAATATAGTAACATATAAGTAACAGTACCACACACTGACACTGAGTAACAGTAGATTGTAGTATCATAAAAGTATGTCAGTAGCTCAGCTGTAACTTGTAACTGTAAATTGTAAACTGAAACTGTAACTCTTGACATTAAATTTTAATGTAGGCCTGGCCTAGTCTAGAACTTGGGCATCGTTTTTTTAAAGCTTTTGTTTAGCCTGAGAGTAGATGTTAAAGCAAATAAAACGGCAAGAAATACTGACAATAAATGAATAACATACCTTAGATTTTCTTTTTCTATTCTAAGTATTTTTTTTAACCCTTTAATCTTTCACTTTAAAGTGTCAACTAGTGTTAAACCATGCCTCGGATTTTAACCGCGAATTGCCAGATTTTTAAGTGTATTCGCAGAACTGGAAAATGCATTTTTGTTATTGTATTATTGATGTTTTTTTGTTGTTGTTTTACATCAATTCATTATTGTTATCTTTGCATATTGGAGATATTGATCTAGGCCTGGTGCATTTTTACATTTAAGTTAAATCTTTTATAAAAGACAAGGATACATAGAGTCTAGTGTGTTACATAACATGCAACTACGTCTACGTTTTTTTTTTGTTCGTATTTAATACCATTTTAGACTAAATGAATTTCTTTAGGGGCGTAGCATATGTAGGAAAAAGGTAATCTTTAGGTATATTTTGAAAATGGTTGCGTTATGAGTAGATCTAGTCAAATAGGCAAATAGGTTTCTTCTTTCTTTCACTGAACAACATTTTTAAGTTTATTTTTTTATTTATGGCTGATTTTAATATTTGCTTTCACGAGATATCATAAGTTTCTTTGTATGTTTACATTTTCCTTTTCGCCTTTGCTTTAAAGATATTTCATTTGTTTATTTAACTCTAAATTGTGTTTTAAAGTGGGGTTGTGTGGTGGCAGTTGTGGTTTAAGAAGAAAGGGGAGGGGGGTGCTATGCAAAAACTTGTTTATGCCTAGATAGCTTATTTTTAGAATGTCGGAATTCGTTTTGTTGGCATTGCCAGTTAGATAGAAAACTGACTTCCGGCTCTCGGGAGCTACATCGAATGGATATATATTTATAGAGGCTACATATTGTATATAAATATTTAAATCATTTAGTTTTGAGTGATGAGAAAGCAATGCATGCTTTACTATCCAGCTAAATCATTTTAGGTAAATAACGACAATTCATTTTTTTTTGGTAATAGTGCTATTCACTAATCGTTTAGTGTGCGTTTGGACAATTTACAATCATTACAATGACAATGTTTTTATTTTCATTAGAACCATTCTAAAGTCTTATTACTTAAATATTACTTATAATTTATAGACAGCAGAGTTAGTTCTTAGAGTAATAGTAGAGTAGAAGCAGAGGCCCTTTATTCTATATTGACTATTGAGTATTCTATTGAGTATATTCAATATTGACTATTCCTATTGACTCACTATTGAGACTCTACCGAACTACCTATGCCTATACAGTCCTATACCTATACTTATAGTCTTATAAGTATACGAAAGTAAATTAGAATTTTAATTTTATTTAATAGAATAATAAAGACAGGAAAAGATAGTGAACTTCTACTCTACAAAAAGACCTAGTCTAGACTAGACTAGATGAACTACAAAAATGGGAATCAAACTGGTGTATGTCTTTTCACCTTTCACTTTCACCCAGAAAAATACCAATTAATAAGGGTATCCAAGAAAAAGAAACTAATAATAGCAAACTACTTTATAAGTTTATTCATGGTAAAGAACTAACTCAAACTAACAATGCTAAGTATCTAGACTCTTACACTCTAGACTAGGAGTAATATAAATGATAATATAATAAGAAGTTAATCTCAAATCTGGGAACCCTTACATTACTCATTTTGGTGAAGTAATTAAAAAATCAAACAAAACATTAGGATTCATAAAAAGGAACTTTTACAAATGTAATAACAATATAAAACTATGCTATCTCACATTAGTTAGGCATATACTAGAATATAATGCAGCATCTGTATGGTCTGTATGTAACCCATCAACTAGATAAAACATTAAAAAATTAGAACAAATTCAAAAAAGAGCTGCAAGTTTCATAACTAGTGAATATTCCCAATTAACAAGAGTAACACCATTAGTAAAATCACTAAACCTAGAAACACTAGAGGACAGAAGGGCAAAGAGTAAAGTAGTAATAATACGTAAGGCATTAAACTCTAATTTAGAAATACAACACAATAACAACCTGTTGCAAAGCTCAGATAAACATAAATAAAGACAAAAACACTTTCCTTGTCCCTTATGCGGCTTTATGCGAGAACAAATGCATATAAGTACTCTTTCTTCCCGGGTGGCATTCAGGAATGGAATGGGTTGCCTGAACAAACCAGTATCTTAACATCATTTAAAACATGAATAAAAATGCAAGACTAGACTCGGACCATGGATGAGTGTAGGATGCAATAATCTTCTTTATAGAAGGAGTGCTGTAATGTATAAGATAAGGTAAATTATCCCATCTGACCAAATTGATCCATAGGGCTGGTGAAGCGTGAAGCAGGGTTCACTAGTTTCTGTGGCCACTAAGTACTAAGTCTAAGTTATTGTGTGGCCAGCTATGGACAATGGACAGCTGCCTTTAGTCCAGGACCTTTGGTCTGCCAATTAAATGCGCTGTCGCACGGCCACCCTGCCTCTTTGAGCCTATTAAAGGCGAAGGCTATTCTATGGCTATGCTGCTATCCTATAGTCTATAGTATAGTGATCTATAGTGTCTATAGTAAATAGTATAGTGGCTATAGTATAGGAATAGCAAAGTCTAGTCCTCTTCCTTATAGTTATAGACCTACCGTATATACTTGTGTATAAGTCACACTTTTTTAACCGAAAATTTTGACATCACTACTCTGGCATAAAGTTTCCTACATAACCCCTATAGTTGTTAGTAGTGATGTAGATTTACTAGGATATATATATTATATGCGTAGGCCTACATTTTACATTTAGAAAACTTTCGTTGGTGTAAATATTACTATCTTTATATAACTGAAGTTGAAATGAACAAATATTTTAGGTTTTTCCGACACTCACCCCCTTTTCTTTTGAAATTTTGGGCCGATTTTATATTGCAGAAGCGTAGCGTCAGTTTTTGGTAGGCTTATTGAACGCAAATTACAGTATGGAAAGAATCGTAAATGTTTGAAAGCCTGTCTAGGCCTATAATGTAGGTAAGCCTAAAAGTTTGTAGACTAATAGCTTAAGATGTGTTTAATTTAGGACCTAAGGCCTAGGCTTATAGGCTATAGCCTACTAATAAGGCAGTGTTTAGCATTCCGCAGCGCCATGTCTAAGCAATGTTTCCAAAACTACGATCGGCCTAAATGTAAATACTGTGTTTTATTTTTCCTTAGTTGCATGTAAGAGTTTTAAAAAAAACACAGCCTATTGCCCGTCACGTAGTCGCGCTTGAAATCATTACAAACAATGTTAATGGTAATAAGGTCACTTATAAAGCGTCATCATTATGGTGATTCAGTCTAATGACGCACATCAAAAGATTTTGTGTGTGTGTTGACCCACTTTAGTATGACAATAGGGATAGGAACTTGAGTAGGGACAGGGACTTGCATGGAGAAACAGATACCTTACTTTCTCATATCACTAATGTCTGTAGGTCTATTGATCGGTTGTTTAAAATAAATTAAGCCTTTATTTGATTATGTTTGCCTTATGCACCATTGAAACCATTTTTAAGGAAAGTTTCCAAATTAGGATGATTATGTAGATCTAGTAACTTTAATGTTTAAAAGGAATGCATTTTTGAAAAGTTAAATGGCAGTGTAACCCCTGGAAGTCGGGATGCGACTTATGCGTGGGTCAATGACAACATAAAAGAAAATAAATCTTAAACTAGGGGTGCCACTTATCCACCGGTGCGACATGCACGAGTATATACGGTATATATATAATAGTAATAGATGTTATTAAATATTAATAATGGCAAATATTAAATTTAAATTGTTGTTTAAAAGCGTAATACATGTAGATATAGGGCCTACCTAGTCAATATAATATACTCAGCTATTTGGATAATACTAATAATAGTAATAGAGTACTATAACTATAATGACTAGTCTCTATAGTTCACTATATTACTATAGGCTCTAATAATATTTACTAGGCCTATAGGCTACTAGCTATTAAATAAACTTTTAAACAATTTAGTTAAATGATTAAAAAAAGATTAAATGATTATCACCCAGCACTCAATCTGTTGTTTTTTTAAATCATTGTAGCTGATTTTGTAGATAATAGTTAATATATTTAATATTATAGGCCTGCGTAGCCTAGGCTCTTAGTCGTATTCGGTTCTTTCTTTTCACAAATTAACAAATTTTCCCCTTGGAATCCAACCTGTATTTCATTTTAATATAGCCTACGGCATTTAATATAGTAAAGTAGGATTTACTTTTTTTGATATATAATAAAGTAGGCCTACTCATTAAAATATAATAAAGCTTAATTTACAACAAGACATTACTTTTAATTAGTTTCAGTCTTATTGCAGATGAAATACAATAGCTAGGCCTACTCATAAGTGAGAGATTGTACCAATCTTTAATGGAAAAACTAGTTTTTTATACCCATCAAAATGACGGAGAAACAAATGAATACAATTTCTTTTAATGTTGGGGTGGGGGGGGAGCGTTATTATCTAAATTTTATTTTATTTTTAGGCTCTGTATCCCTACAATGTGCTTGTTTGTAATAGTGTAATTACTTGTGAATTGAATTTTATTGGATCTAACGACGCTTATGGCTATAGAGATGACGGTAACTTTGATTTGGTCCCTTTAAAAGTGCTGTTAATAATAGTTGAAACATGTTTCATCAAACTACAGTATAGAACTACAATTTACACAATACAATCCTCCCTTGTTTACCTAGAGTAATCATACCCAGTTTTTACTGTGATTAGTGAATAGGATTCTTTATTTTAAATTGACTATTTTCATAATTACGGCATAGAATACCTTTTCACATTTTTAAAAACACTTTCAAAGCCCTCTAGACATGAAATAACATTCCTTTAGTCACTATTATTATCCGATATATATAGATCTAAGAGAAAATAAGACATAGACTATTAGACGTTTAAAAAGTCATATTTTTGTTATTGTACATTCTATCATTCTATTATACACACATTTATAATTTATATGCGATACGATGCATCGCGATGAGGAAAGTGTTTACGGTACTTAACTTTTTTAATTATTGGGTTTTTGATGATTAAATATCTTATACTATTAAAAAAAATAATTATTTAAATGATTTGATTACTATTACTTAAAAGGATAAAGTAAACATGTACCGGTAATAGGAAAAGGCCAAATGCAGACGATTTGAATTTGGATGATTTGATAGACATAAAGTCATGTGCTTGTATTTTTTAAAAGTTTAAACTTCAAACTCTCCAAACCAAATTGCGGATGTGTACATTTTATAAAAAGCATGTTTTGCCTGATAATAAGCAACAGAGTGTGAAGTGAATTGGGAAAACCGATAAGGCCTTGCATTCAACATAGTAAATAAAAGGCAATGGCAATTTGTTGTGTACGTTTTTCTGCATTTGCTTGACCAAATATATTGTTTTTTATCTATAAAATCATCACATAAATCTACCGAAGGACGTTTCCAATTTATGTATTGAGCTTTTGTCTGGATACATTAAACAGCATAGAGTCTTTAGAGAACAAATATATATATACATATATAGAAACAAATAAATATATAAACAAACATATATATAAACAAACTCACAGTAATTATATATATTGATACCCTCTGATCTCTTAAAAGAATGGATTAGGCTCGGAAGTAACATTCTTGAGGAAATTTCCGCCATTTTGTTTATACTGTCACTGATCAATATATATAATTACCGTGAGTTTGTTTTTTTATTTAGATGTTTGTTTCTGCTCTATATTCTCCTAAGCCGTTTGACTAATCGGGTTAAAAGTTAAATGTATAAATTGGAAACATCCTTCAAAATAAACTTGTATTTTTTTAACAATATTGCTTAATTCGTTAATTTAAAAAAAAAAAACTTAGACCTATTACTAATCACAGTATATTAAGGTTATACAATGGGCGCAGTTTCAAAATGATGTCCCTTTGAAATGTTTTCAAATTTAGTGTGTGTTTGGGACCGGGTTTTTCCGTACTGCGAAATATTGCTGTCTACTTTTTTTATTAATAACTTTTTTTATTGTTTGGTATTTGTTTTCTTTTGATCGTATTATTGTTAGTTTTATATTATTAATAAGAAGTCAGAAGCTTGACAGCAACAATCCATTTGCATATTGTGTAAAATGACAGCATCATAGATTCTGTTGCGATCTATTTATAGATCAGTGGCATAGTAAGTTTTAGACACAATTTTGTTTATATTGGTAAGTGCAATGGAAATTTTTAGTTTTTCCTTTCTTCTATAGATCAGTGCTTTTCTTCACTTTGCTCAAACCAATTTATTAAGAAGACGCAATCCATTCTTTTTAACGATCAGTGATTGATACCCTATAAATAAAAATAGAAGATATGAGCATAGAAAATAAATATAAAAGAAGATGTGGTTGTTGGGATATAATTCTATAAAAAAAGACACCATCAAATATACATTTTACTTATTAAAAACCTATGAATAGGGATTTTGATTAAAAAATTTCAAAATGGGTATCAAGAGATAAAAATACAGAAGCTTAAAAAGATAAAGCTTTGTGACACCTTAACTTTATCTTTTAGTTAACACAAACATTTTTATAGTGTTCCCAGTCCAATCTAAAAAGTAGGTAATCACACTTGTTAGTGTCATATCAAAGCATAGATATACAAAATTGATTTTATAATACATAAATGAGGATAACTTATAAATAGTAAAGAAAGGTGCTTTAAGTTTTCAACATGAATACATTTACATAAATAAAAAATGAAATATAGACATATGAATAAAACCATGTGTTTTACAAAAAAAGCATAATTAAATTAGAGTTTGTCTTTTCACCTAAAAATGTGCCAATCATTGCAATTATATTTTTTTAAAAGAAACAAAAACCAATTATAATTTCATTCAAGGAAAACATTAAACTAAATACTAAATATGCAAAATTCTTAAGAGAGTAATAAATAAAAGAACAAATTATCTTGGGAGTCCAGTTGATGATTATGTATTTAATAATCAAATATAACTTTAGTCTTCAGAAAAAGAAATTTTTATAAATGTCACAAGAACATAAAACTAAAATGCTCATTAACATAATTTAGACTAGAATGTGCATCTTCTGAAAAATAACCAATTAAACGGTTGCTGCAAAGTACAGATGAATATTCACAACTGTAAAATACCAATTGTTAAATTAATAAACCTAGAAACACTTGAGGAAAAAAGGGTAAAGTGCATTGAAGTAATAATACATAAAGCATTAAACTCTAACTTAAAAATACTACACAATGATCAAATACTCATAACGACACAGAGAGAAAAACATATACAAGGGTAGACGCATACAAATTTCTTTCTTCTGAGTGGCATCCAGGCATGGAATTGATTGCCTGAATAGAACAGAGAAACCTACAACTTAACATCATTCAAAACACTAATCAAAATGCATTACTAGACTCAAACTACAGATAAGCATTGGGCGCAATAATCTTCTGTATAAAAGGAGTATCTGTAACACAAGATAAATTGCATGCACTTTGAAGTAGATAAAACATTAAAGTGTTATTTAATTATTAAATACAGAATATTGTTTTGAATTATAATTGTTTGTGTCATATGATTTAAGTGAAAATTCCTTCACATTTCAAAGAAGAATCAAAACAATTTTTAAATCATGTAAAAAAAAAAACGTTTTATTAAAAATATTTTGTTGTATGTGGGGAAAAAAGTATTACTTTTGTGTATTTTAACGTTTATTATTAATTTATTATATTATTAATTTGTTAAAATTGAATTATTTTAAAATTGCGCGCGATAAGATTTAAAATATAAAATGCGAAACTGCTTTAAATTTAAAAGTTAGGCAATCCATCACTGAGTACCGGCACCTAGTTTTTTTTACAAAAAAAGCACTGTAAACAATATATTAATTTTAAAGACAGACAGGCATGATGGACATAGACATACAACTAGTTGATTATCCTAAATTTAAATTTCATTTAAGTGTAGATTTCATCCAGCTGAAAACATGTAAAAAATCAATTTATCAAATTACATATTAATGTATTTTGATTGATAAATACCATAGGACTTTTATGTCAGTTTCTGCAGAAATGATAGGCTAATTCTGTATGTTTTTAATCAATGGGAATAGTTTCTACTTACACAAGTTTTGAGTTCTTAAGGGTAGGGACGGCAGTGAAATTGAACTAAATGCCAGAAAATTCAATATTTAAGTTTTTGCCTAAGTTGTATACTTTAGCTATTCCTGGATCTTAAACATATAGTTCGGAAATTTTAGTAACATTATTTAAATGTAAAAATTGCATTTGTAATAGGTATACATCAGAAGTTTATTTTTTAAAAATATATTTACATTTCAGTAATATAAAAAATGAGTTTAATTATATATTAATATACATCAAATTAAAGGTTAACATCTTGTCTTTGTGGGGGAAAAATCTTACAACAAACCATTAAGAAATAGATGAGAAAATTGCATTTTTCAATTTTACTCCCAAATTATTTTTTTCCCTAAAATTGTCAGTTTTTCCATTTTTTCTCAAAATACTACTTTTTATTCTTCTTTTTGTATTAACTTCCTTATTTATGAACCAATCTTTATGAAATTTTTTACATACATTTACAACATGTTACAGGATGAATTTTTGATACGAGTTATAGTTTTCCTTAAATTAAATTTTAATTAAAAAAAATTGCAATAAAAATTTTTTTTTTCATATGTCCTACTAAAAAATTCATATAAATTTTATTTATCAATTTAACCAAATTTCATCCACAAATTTTCTAAAGATATAGCTTATAAATATTTCCGCCAAATTGCAATACATTATCTTGATAAATAATCAAGTTGATACATTTTTTATTGCGTGGTAAATCGTTAATTAAAAAATCCAAAATGGCCACCATTCCCATCACAACCATCAGAAATGATTTTTTTAAGGTATGCTTACTCGGACCTGTTTATACTATCTGTATACCAAAAATGGTCATGATGCGTGCACAAATAAAAAAAATGCTCTCTACTGGCTCCCCTACCCTTAATTTATAGCCTTTTCTTTTTTATGTTTTGTGTTTTTTATTTGGCCTTATACACATTTTTATTAGTTGACATTGATATTTCTATACATTATGTAGTGTTCAGTCATGATATGAACAATCATTTGGTGACAATTATTATAAACAATATAGGTAAATATAATTGAAGAGAGGAGTATGTTGTATAATCAGTAATAGTACAAGTAAGTTCGCACACGTAAAATATCACACAGTGTCTTGTCTATCTCTGCACCAAACATGCCTTGTGTGAGTACAGATGTTACCAATTTGCATTGTATTAGTGTAACAGTTGTGATTGTCATTTTGACCTACTTTGCACTACAAGATACGTTTGTTGTTACCAAATTTAAACACATGCAATATTTCCTTTGTACTTTGCTGGGTCAATATTTTATTTGTCTGGTCTGGTGTTGTTTTTTTGGTTAAAGGTGACCTAATTGGTTTGCCATTTTTTTTTCAGTTGAACAATGAGCTGGGGTGAGCAGGAAAGTCTAGCAGAAACATTGGAGAATCCAGATCCAGAGGAGGACTTAGACTTGCCACGGAGGCAAGATGAAGAAGTGGAAAGACCAGAAGATGATCTTGGTGCTGTAACAAATACTCATGTTTTAGAAAGTAATACCAATGAGTCTGGCACTTTGGCATTACCAGAAACAGTTCAAAATGAGCACATTTGCAATGTTGCAGAGGATGAAAGCAGCAATTTAGTGTTTGTTGTCAATGAATGTAATGCACAAAATGGAAACGCTAACATTTCAGGGGAAAATGTTTCAAAGTTTAATCAATATAGGGCAACAACAAGCCCAGATAATGAAACTAACCGATCTGAATCATTGTTAGATTCCAATGAAATGCAGGCTGCCCATTCAGAGAGCAACAGTAATGCATCTAGAAAGATTTCAGAAGATAAAGTAGAGCAACACACCAGTGCTGATTGTGCAAATCTCTCAATAGTAAATAGTAATAATATGACTTTCACTGGTGACATTGAAGTAGCAAACAATCTTGATGATGCTCCTGAAGCTGAGATAGCTGGAGCAGAAATAAGGACCGCCAGGGATTCGCTTGATGACGAAGACAATATGGATCTCACTACTGCTCAGCACAGTTCCAGCCAGAGCTCAAATTCTGAGCCATCTAATATATTGTGCATCACAAAAGCAGAAAATATTAATGTTCTGAGTGGTGTAAGAAACATTCCCAATGATGATTCCTATGAACAGCTCAATAATGAAGTCTCAGACATGCTTGCCCCTGAATGTGATAGAATAGTGGAATCTCACGGGGCCGAAGCTGCTGAAGAACACATAGAGACTGACATCAAATCTTTAGTATTAACTTCACCATTGCATTCACAGAATGATTTGAACAGTTCACAAGTTAATTTCACAGCTGAAGTTGAAGAAATTCCTGTGAGTAATTCTTCTTCTAATTGTAGACTTGATAACTCACCTGATTTATCACCAGACATTCCACCTGTTGAAGATTCTAAACCTGCAGACTTTATTTCAAATGTTGCTACATCAGATCCTTCTTGTGATCAAAGTAAACCTCTGCATAATGCAGATCTTGTGTTACCCGCAGTCCATGAGAAAGTCGGCACATCAGTTGCCTCACCTAAAAATAACCATATAGATCCTGATCCAGTCAATATAGTAACAGAGAGTCTTTCTAGTGAAGAGGATAAAATACCAAGTCCTTCCGTTTCAATCTCTACTACAGATCAGGTAAATATAAATACTGTATTAAACAATGATGTTGGCCTTTCAAGTCCTTTGCAACGGCTTTCACACATATGCTCAACATCTACATCCCAACAATCTTCACCATCGCGGTCTGTACCTGTCTATGATGACGATTCTAATAGTTTACAGAGACAGCTAGCCCTAGCACTTCAAAGTGATGATGAAGATGAGCTGCTGCATGAGCTGGATGCTGAGCTTCTTGCAAGGCCTAAGGGACATAGGTCTCCCATGTCATTTTTGGTACAGCATGCAAAGCCTTCAGAACAAGATAACATTGGAAAGTTTTTAAATGGTTTGCAAGGCTTTGATGTAAGACAGCTGCAAGTTCACAATAGACAGTTATTAGAACAATTGAAAATTAGAGATGAAGAAATTTCCAGGTAATTATAAGTACATTTATTATTATACAATAATGAATTATAATTTTAATTAGAATGCAATGTAATCATTATTTTGTTTATGTGCATGTCTGTATATTTAAAAGATAAAAGGAGTTAATTTGTTTAAACATTGTTTAATTATTAGAATGACTGAAGAAAATAAATCTCTTAAGGAAGAATTAAGTCGTCATTGTACAAACAGTGAAAATTCTAGACCGACAGCAGATGACCTTTATTTGCCACAGATAAAAGAGGTAAAACATTTGTCTATTTTTACTCCCTTTATTTTAAGTTGCAATGTCTGCAATCGTCAATCGTCCATGGTGCAAAAATTGGCTTCGATTTTTCGACCACTTCCCGTGGTCCGATCGAGCTGAAATTTGGACAGCAAATTTGTGGCGCCTAACAATACATCCTATCAAATTTTCAGTTAAAACCACTTAATAATACTACACTTATGACAATATTCATTTCTTAAAAGGAAAGTATAAGAAATATTTTGATTTCGCGTTAAAAATGCCTGTGAAACTTTTTATACTTTTTCGGCGCAAAGCTAGAAAAAAAATTATGCGCTAAGATTATTTTTAGAACAATTCATACTGAGTATGGAGATATTTTTGAGATTTGCGACACAGATATTTTTTCTGTACGTTTCAATTGCAGTAGTCTATCAATTATTTAATTACATGATGGTAAACTTAGTTTGCAAATAAAGGGAGTATAATAAAAACTTCGTTTTTACTCCCTTTATTTTAAGTTGCAATGTCTGCAATCGTCCGTCAATGCATGGTGCAAAAATTGGCTTCGATTTTTCGACCACTTCCCGTGGTCCGATCAAGCTGAAATTTGGACAGCAGACTTGCCCCGACTAACAATACATCCTATCAAATTTTCAGTTAAAACGACCTAATAATACTACACTTATGACAATATTCATTTCTTAAAAGGAAAGTATAAGCAATATTTTAATTTCGCGTTAAAAATGCCCTTGTAACTTTTTATAGTTTTTCGGCGCAAAGCTAGAAAAAAAAATTATGCGCTACGATTATTTTTAGATCAATTCATACGGAGTAATGAGATATTTTTTAGATTTGCAACACAGATATTTTTTCTGTACGTTTCATTTGCAGTAGTCAATCAATTATTTAATTACATGATGGTAAACTTAGTTTGCAAATAAAGGGAGTATAATAAAAACTTCGTTTTTACGGTTTTCTTGTACTCCCTTTATTTTAAGTTGCAATGTCTGCAATCGTGGTGCAAAAATTGGCTTCGATTTTTCGACCACTTCCCGTGGTCCGATCGAGCTGAAATTTGGACAGCAAATTTGTGGCGCCTAACAATACATCCTATCAAATTTTCAGTTAAAACGACTTAATAATACTACACTTACAACAATATTCATTTCTTAAAAGGAAAGTATAAGAAATATTTTGATTTCGCGTTAAAAATGCCTGTGAAACTTTTTATACTTTTTCGGCGCAAAGCTAGAAAAAAAATTATGCGCTAAGATTATTTTTAGAACAATTCATACTGAGTATGGAGATATTTTTGAGATTTGCTACACAGATATTTTTTCTGTACGTTTCAATTGCAGTAGTCTATCAATTATTTAATTACATGATGGTAAACTTAGTTTGCAAATAAAGGGAGTATAATAAAAACTTCGTTTTTACGGTTTTCTTGTTATTTTCTTATTTCATCCTATTGACTATTTTCAGTCCTTTAGGAACAGCTACATGTTTTGAGGTATGAAAGAGAAAATCTGCCATTTTAAAACTTTTTTTCACTCTGTGTCTGTCTCTCTTTCTCAGTCACTTCAGCAACACATTGGGCCAAAATTCAACAAGTTTAATTTACATCATTAAAAAACAGAAAAATTGTTAATGTATAGAAAACCATACTTAGAACATGTCTTTCTTCATTAAAAAAAAAAAGGATTTATCAACATTTCTGACAGACATATGTCATTTGAAACAAATTCATGTTGATCATAATAATGAAAAGAGAAAGTTTGTTGTTACTCAGACTAAGTCATGTCAATGCATGTATCAAAACTATTATGGATGAATGGATGATAGATGTTTATTGTTTACAAATGTTTATGTAGAAGTCTAGTCAGTCACCTTGTGTGTGTGTGTCCTTTTTTTCAGTTGGAGAAAACCATAGCTCAACAAGAGAGTGAACTGAAAGTGGTGAAGGAAAAACTAGCTAGTCATGACAGTTCTGCTAAAAAGACAATTCTGTCTTTACAAAATGAACTGAAATCCAGAGTGGACCAGGTAATAAGAAAAACTTAATTTATACCAGAACTTTAACCAACTTTATCATGTACATGCTTAAAATAGACTGTGTGTGTGGATTCTGATCCTCATTGGTTAATGGCACATGACCTTATTGTCTCATATTTTACTTTTGCGATCTTGCATTAGGTAGGTGTCTTTCCTAGATGAGTGGTTAGCGTATCAGACTGCCATGTGGGCAATCTGGGCTTGATTCCCAACTGATTGCTTTCTTTTTCAACTTTAAACAAAATTCCCATTAATATTCCTTTTTTTAAAGATTGTAAAGAATTTTAGAACTTAAAGCTGTCCTAAAATTTTTTCAGTAAGTAAAAATCTAATAATTATATTTTACATGTGTGCGGGAGATGGGTGTTTGATTCTCATCCACAGGGATAGTCCTAGCTTGTTGTTAAGTAAAAAGACATTCTTTAATTTAACCCGATTACAATATTTATTTTAAATTACTTTCTTAGTTTTCAGTAAATAAATAATAATTATATTTTAAAATTATTATAGTTATAGCTTTCTGTTGATTGTAGTTTATATAATTTTTTATCTGTAGCTGTAGGAGTAGGCCTTTTTTTTCCCCGGCAATGCCGGAAAATTTACTTATATCTTATAGAATTATTGTAGTTCATGTGTCCTATCATGTGACATGCCTCATGTACAAGGTCTTGGAGTTACAATAACTTGATCAGACCCATTACATGTTACACCCTGGACTATGTTCATCTACCTCTATCTCTACATTATTAAATATGATTGTCATTATTAAATACACATCAAAAAAGTAATTAAAGAACTCATGATCAATATTTAAATGAGAATGTGTGATTTGGTTCATTTAATCTTTTTTTTTTCTTTTCTAGATAACAAAAATGTATGAAGATTGTTTAAAGGAAAAAGACACCACAGTAGTGCGCTATGCTGAATCAGAGGCTAAATATTTAGAAGCCAAACGGCGAATAGAAATGATTGAGACTAAAGCAAAGGAAGCTATTAAAGAAAAAGATAGTATGGTACTTGCTGTGAAGACTGCCAAAACAGACAAGGAAAGGCTTGTAGTCAACTTTGAAACTAAGGTTAGTGATTTGCAATTCTTTTTAAAACACATTATTGAAAATTGGGAAAGGCTTGGGGGGAGGTTAGAGTAAATTAATGTTGGAATTTAATAAGTATTATGTTTTATATGTTTTTTTTGTGTTAACCCTATAAGCTGCTTGCTTTTTCTGAATCAAATTATGAAGATTTGATCCCCTATGTTAAGCTGGCCCCATGAGCCATATTAGCGTCCAGCAATGTAAATAATGTAAGACTTTCCTAACTAATGTGTTTCCTTAGTGTGTTTCAAAATGTTATTCTTTATCTTTTTAAAACTTTTTTGCAGTGTGCAGAAGTCAGCAATCTGAATAAAGAGATTGATAAGTTAAAAGAAGCTATCAGCTCAGGGGAATTCAGGATCAAGTGGTTTCAAAACAAATTAAAGGATGAACTTGATCAGCACAAGGTAGCAAATTTCGTGGAGTTACCTTGCCTTATTATGTGAACCTTCATTAGAATTATTTTTTTACTTTGTATAACCAATTACCAATTAGAATGTAATAATTCTCAATATCAATGCCTGTTGACAATATTAAAGAAGTTTACTTTGAATGTTTGACTAGGAAACAAAAGCAACACTGGAAAAGACAACAGTTAAGTTGAAAGAAGCAAGAGAGGAAACCGAAATTATTCGTAAAGAATGTCATTCTATTGTAAAAAGATACCAGGTCAGTTTTTTTTATTATTCTGTTCATTCTGTTAAGGGGACGTCCATTAATTACGTCAACAATTTTTTGACGATTTTTACCTCCCCCCTCCCCCTTGTCAACAACTGTCAAACTTTCAGAGACCCCCCCTATATAATTACGTCAACAATTGGTTACCCCCCCCCCCCTAAAAACAAGTAACACAATTTTAGACGCTTGCTTTTATGTTAAAAATAGATTTAAAACGGAAAGGTCTATACTATAATTAATTTTATTGTAATACATTTTAAAACTTGTTCAAAAGATTTCTAATTGACTATAATTCTCATATGTTTACTATTGTTCTTTTTATATAGGCTACATATTTAATCATGTCTAATTCTACGTTTCACTTTTGTTACAATGTTAATTGTCAAATATTTTAGGGGGAAATTGTGCACCACTTGTGAATTAGCTTTCTATTTTAACTAGGGAGGTTAACCGAAAACCGGAATACCGAATTCAAGTTTTGAAACCGAAAACCGGTTTTGATTTCCAAAACCAGATTTCGGTTTCTTGGTTGGGAGGTAGGCCTAATCATTATTTCAAGTAGCACTGCCTTTTTAATAAATAGGCCTAATGTTGGATTCACACAAAACCATTCTTGCAATGCCTTGCTAACACTATTTAGTCTTAGATATTGTGTTTCATTTTTCCAAATACCAACTATGGCTTGCGATAAAAACAACATCAAACCAAATGTTAAGTTACAGTTAAAATCCTTCGTGTCGGAAAATTTTGAACAAACGTCTTTAACGATGGCTCGTTGTAAACTAAGTTTCCAACAGATAAGCAGGAGCGGTGGCAGTACCACTGGACTGCGTACGCATCTGCGTACTAAGCATCCTGGATTAACATCGTCATCCTCTTCATATGCTTTTTAATATCATGGTCAACAATAATCGCAAATTTGTTTATCACCATTGAAAGCTATTATCGGTTATAATCAATTAGCCCAGATTTTTTTTAGTTCTAAAGAATTTTATGGTAAAGTGTACAAAATCATATTGTATTCAAAGAAATCAACCTCTTGAATGCCCTGCAAACACTAATTAAGTTTAAACTATTTTTCAAATATACCTACAAAACTACGCACATTTGCCACAGATTACATACACACGGTAGTTGCCTTCCCTGTCCCTGCACTATTTCCCCCCCCCCCACCTTCCAATACTGGTGACGCCACATTTTTATCTCATTAAATTTTTCCAGAAAATTATAAATGAAAACTTAAAAATTACTAAATATGTAGCCTAATTGACCTAATTTTAATGTTTCAACTATTATAACGTAGTGAGCCAAAATATATTAGTTTATATATCAGAATTAGGGATGTTAAAAGAAAATAAGGTAGGCCAAGTATTTCGTACTTCATGGGGTGGGCCAAGAATTATTTTTTTCTGAAGGAAATATTTTTTAAATAACCATGTTGGATTCACAAAATTCACTTCATTCAATGCTTTGCAAACATAAGTTATAGTCTCGGCGAGGGCCTATTATTGTTTTTAGTTCTATTGTCAATCCCAGCCATTGCTTACAAGGCTTATATATTACGAACCGCCAGACTCTGGCACCTAGCCTAATTTAGATGTACTGAGCGGAAAATAAAACTGGGTTTCTGAACGTTCTCTGCAGACAGTTTGTTGATGTGTTTGTGTTCCTTTGTTATTCCAGCCACCATATCTCGCTAGACTAGGGTTGCCAGACGTCCGGCAAAAGGAGGACATGTTCTCCTATTTAGACTATTGTCCTCCGTCCGGCAGGCAAAGCACAATACCTTTAAAATGTCCAGCATTTGTGATATTTTATGTTTTGTAGGCATAAGGACAAATAAATTTTATAATTAGTATAAACATGTTAAGAATATAATTAATAAACAGGTGAACATTTGTACAAGAAAAGAATTATCTGTTTTTTTAGAAGGCTCGTGCATGAGCTTTAAAGTTGCCCAAACAAATGCAAGCTGCCTTTTGTTATTTTTAACAAAACTGTTTCTTGCTCAGTTTACCAATACACATTTAAACTTAGTGGCAGCTCTAAAATTATACTGATTGCGGGCTAAATGCGAAACTATTGTGTTTCAATTGACACCCATGTGTCTGGCAACCCTAGACAGGGAAGGTGAGGTTTTCTACAATTTTTCGGTCACTTTGCCTTGCTAACAATTGCATTAGTTTCCACCCATACATAGATCTACAAACTAGTACGATGGACACAAAAAGCACATATCAAATGTAGTTTCCATAATTGTTATGTATGTATTAACTTAAAACTATGTTGTTAATGTTATCTATGTAAGTTGAAAAGGACAAACGTATAATTTAGTACTAAATTTGTATCATTATTTACTTCATAAAAAGTAACATTGTTGACGTCAACTTTTCTTGACCTCCCCCCCTCCCCCATGTCAACAATTGTCAAACTTTTTCAGACCCCCCCTCCCCCCTATTTTGTTGACGTAATTAATGGACGTCCCCTAAGAGTAAGATTTGTTCTTATAGAAAAATTAGTCAATTAAATGTTAAAATGTAATTATTTATTTTATTAGTTTTCATTTGACTTTCTTTCATTTCAGGAATCAGAAGAAATTAAATCCAATAGTTTAGATAAGGAACTGAAAATAAAAGAAACAGAATTACGTACACAAATGCAAGAAAAAAATGACACTGAAGAAGTAATTTATAATTTAAAAGTTTTTTTTTAAAGTTAACTTTTAGTTCTAGTATCTAGATACTTTATTAAAACTAAGATCTAACATAGATCTAGAAAGCTATTAAGATACATTTCATCTCAAACTGTTAATTTGTGGTGAATAAGAACAATATTTCAAGAGTTGTTTGTGTGATTATTTTGTTTTGCTATTGACAAATATTTTGGAAAATTACTTAAATCAGATTCATCAAATGACTAAAAAAGAGCTTGATTCCTTAAAAGTCCAACATAAGGATGTCATAGAAGAAGTCAAAACATTCAAAGACAAGGTACTATTAGCTTATTATGTTCATAATACAATCTCAAAACATATTCAAATATAGACATAATATTTAAATGAAATCTTTTCTACAAACTAATATCTAACATACCTAGTCTTATATTTATATAGAAAAGTGGTAGGCCCCTTCAGTTAATTAATTAGCATTTAATTCTGTACCTAATAAAAAATGGCAGTAAGCTACCTGGGATGTTATCCATGTACTTATAAATCACCAGCATGCTTGAATACTAAATGCTTATAATGGAATCTTCTTATACACAGGCTCAGTGTCTGGAGGTTGAGAGACAACAAAATCATCTCATGATTGAAAATTACCAAGAAATCATGCAGAGACAGAAGACAGAAAATGTTGCTCTTAAAGCACAAATCTCAACACTTTCAACTATTGAGGGGGATTATAGAAGGTAACAGCCACTGAAAAAATAGTTTAGTAATTCAAAGCTGTCAAATTTGAATTAGAACATTGACGAGTCTTAAATCTTATGCATGCATAAGTTTTGGATTACACATCCCTTCCGATCCTATTGGCTAAATTAGATTTTAAAAATGGCTGCCTTCTGCTATAAATTCTGGCATACTCACTTTTAATATTGTAGACATAATCCTCACAATAATACTTATAGCCTTTGTTTATTTGTGGTCGGCCAGAACTTGCTGTTGAAAGTGCAATGAATTTCTCAACATCCGTGAATGTTAAATCATCAACAAGACATAAATCTCTGCTTTCAATCGTAATGGTTGCCATTGTAAGCAAAAGAAAATGAAACCGGAAGTTCAACATAAGGGAGAAAAGATAATTATACGATTGTTTACAGGAATATAGAGGAAATGCATTTTAATCCAAATTGCCTATTTAAGACTTGTCAATATTTTAGACACACAATAAATTGTATGATTTTTTTAAATTAGAGCATAACTCCCTCCGTGCCAATTTACAGTATATCATTGATTTGACTGGCAGCATTTGTGTCAATCCATTACATATCATGGATTTGATTACTTTAGTTTATTTAATTGCTTGGGCCAATTAATCTGAGTCTATATTCTCAAATAAACAACAACTCTTCCTGCTTAGTTTTTTTTACATTAGTTTTTTTTATATTAAATGTCATTTTTTTTATCAATGCATGTTGAGACTGTTGTAAAGAAAACAATGCTTGAGGTGTTGCTAGACCATGTAGGTTGTCAAGTTTGCTAGTAAAGGAGCTTTTATTGTTAATTATTGATACTCAGTCATCCGATAATAGTAAGTTTTCAACTTGCGTGTTTATGCCTAAGCCCAGGCAACATATATATAAATGCAAAAGAGTGGTGTTTGCCAGCTAACACTAACATTACAAAAATGTGTATAACTAAATGGAATAGTTTAAACATTTATTAATATATTGTTTCTTCTTCTACACATTATTATTCCCTGTCCAATTTACCTTTATTTGATATGAAATACATATATTTTGATAAAAAAAATGCTTTTCAAAATTAATGAATAAATAATATATTATAAATAAAATAATAAATAATAATAAAATAAAAAAAATAAATAAATAATTACCCTAAAAAAGTTCCATCAGAATCTCCTGTAGCTTATACCTGGCTTGGCACAAATGTGGCATAGAAAGAGTTAAAGACAAAATAATGATTATTTGAATGAGAACTTAACTAAGCACACAATAAAATATATGATTATTTCAATAAGAATATAATTGAAACACACAATAAAATGCACGATCAATAAAATGTTATGATTAATAAAGATTAGCTTTGTAAGTTTGAAATATTATATGTTTGCTCATCATTGTTCAAAGAGCACAAGAAATGATTCTAAGTCTTGACAAAGATATCACAGAACTGAAGTTGACCAATCAAGATCTTCAGAAAGACATGGACAGATGTAAAGAGAGAGAGTCTAGAATGTTAAACCTTCAGTCTGAATTAAGTCGTTCTAATGCTCTCATTCAATCAGAAAATACCACCCTCAGCAACAAGGTAGATTTATTATCCAATAACTTATATATTTATATACTCAGTAAAATACAATCTATTCTTTGTTTTCATGAAGGTAATTTAATATATATTGCCTTAAACAAATTATTTCCTGATGATGGTCAATAATTTATGCACATCAAAATAAAACCTTTTTTTTTTTAAAGTCAACTTTCCTTGCCAATGAAGTAGAAAGAATGAAAAAGCAAGTGCTAGAGTTGGAAGATACTGTCAAGAATTTGGTAAGTTGTTAACAATGCATTCAGGTGTGCCTTTTGGTTCCACTTTTTTCTTAGTGAGCACACTGAGACAATTATAAATGCACAGAGCTTTTAAAAAGTTTGTATTGCTTTTGTTAAAAGAATTTTTTTTAGCGCCAATAGCTAAAGCTGAATGTATTGTCAAATTCATCTGCTTAAAAAATGCTACGGTTTAGTGTATTAAAAACACTTTCGAAAATATACAACACTTGTTTTAGATCTTTACTAGTTGTTTTTTGATGCTAGTTTTTTTTTATGCTATTCTTCTTTTTTTTAAATCTTATTTATTTAATATCTATGTAACATGATAACAAATAAATGTACAAGTTTTGAATTAAAATTTTGTGAAACATATTAGTTTAAAATATTTTTTATGTGTGTAACTCAGAAAGAAAAATATGATGAGGAAAAGAGCATCAGAGATACTGAAATGGAAAAGATAACTCTGTCGCTGTCTGAAAAAACTAAAGAGTGTAAGTTGTTTTTGATTTTAGTAAATTTTTTCTGTATATTTCTATAATTACTATGCTTGTTTACAATGTTTAAAAGACTGCTTTGTTAGAACTCTAATATAATTTTAAAATGATTTTTTTCTGTAGATTTCTATAATTACTCTATTTGTTTACAATATTTAAAAGACTGCATTGTTAGGACTTTAATAATGATAGTTTAACTTTTAGAAACTACAATTGATCTGCAGGTAATGATTTCAAACAGAAATGGGAAGATGAACTGGACAATTCCAAGACACTGAAGAGAAGACATGCCAATAATATCAAAGTATTTCATACATTAGAATAATTATCATATATTTACCTGTAATACTGATATTTACAAGTTAAGGAGAAACTAATTGAATTGTGACAAGTTATCAATCTATGAGATCTGTTGGCTATATAACATTTTCTTATATGCATTATTATGTGTTAAAAACATTTGCCTGTTAATACTAATAAACATGTGCTTACTTCTTCCTACAATAGGGTAAGACATTGGATGGCTCCAAAACCAAATATGATTATTGAAAATGAAATTTCATTAGAAACTTTAGAAAGTGGGATATTTTATGTTTCAGAATTTGTCAGTTTTTTTCCTGTTTATCTACAATGATATCAGTGTTATTATATTTATTTCACCAGGACCTTACTCGTCAGTTGCAGCAAGTGAAGAAAAAACTGGAGAGCTTGGAAGGAAAGGGAGATGCTGGTAGCATGGGATCACGCACAAATTCTAATGGAAGTTTAAACTCCATAGACAATGCTCAGCATCCTCAGATACCACAGCAACAAGTAAGACATGTTCACAACTATTTTGTAAACAAAAACTATTTAAAACCTAAATACTTGTATATTAGTGGAATGATCCCTCTTAATGTATTGGTAAAATCTTAATGTATAAATGTGTATATTTTGTGGTATTCGCTATCCACAAACACTCAGAGTGGTTCAGGACATTGTAATTATTTGATTGTTCAATGCACACACTGATCTAAAAGAAGAATGGATGGGCAGGGCAATAAAACTGTCTGAAGCAAAGCCGCCATATTTCAAAAATTAAAAAAACTTATTTATAGAACTGATATGTTATTAAGAATACTATTTATAAACAGTTTTTACATGTCATTGGTCTAAATCCTACATTTTGTTTTTTCTTTCTTTATTTTTTCCAGGAAACTCTGATAACCGAGCAGGTCCAGGTTGACAAGCAAGTTCTAATTGAGAGGATAGTTCGATTGCAAAAAGCACATGCACGTAAAAATGAAAAGCTTGAGTTTCTAGGAGAGCACATACAGCAGCTGTTAGAGGAGATCAAGAAAAAAAACAAGTTTGTTTACATATATCTTAGTGAATTGTAGGGTTATTAGGATTATACAATTATTGAACTAGGTCTGCGAGTCTTACTGAAGCCGGCTGTTTTTCTCAGAACTGTTATTTTGTTGGCTATATTCTTCACTACCCAGGGCAAACATTATTATTTGACCATAGAAATTTATTCAGTATAGATAATTTTTTAGTGTTTGTGAAAAGAGAGGTCTTATCTAAATTATTCAGTTCTTTGTTTTGTTTTAAATTTGACAGAATCATTCAAACTTATATTTTAAGAGAGGAGGCAGGAACGCTGTCTTCAGAAGAAATGGATTCCAACAAGGTAGTTTTTTTTTAATTGTGTAGAAATTTCCTCAGCTATTTGTTGAAAAAAGTAAAATATTAACCAGCATTGCTTACAACATTAACCAGCATTGCTTACAACATCACTGACTAGCAGCTTGTTATCTAATGCACTGACCAACAAAAATTTGATTGGAAAAACTAATTCTACTAATACTGCTTATAACATTAACATTACATTTTGTGACCCAAAGTAGTTATCTGCATCTATTATTCAGTTGTTGTTAAGAGTAAACTAATTCAATGAATTTTTGTGCATAGTAACATTATAATAACATTACAAATTCTTGGTGGTTGTAACTTTGAAGTTGTCACTAAACAAATCAAATTTTTTTTTAAACATTTACTATAAAAATCCAGATACAAACGTTTTTAACAAATATCAACTATTTTATCAAATCATATTTATCTTCTTTAGTTTCTAAACATAACTATTTTCATGCATCATCATTCCATTTTCTCTCTCATAATATTGTAATACCGGTAGTGTAGGCACACCTGTAATTTATCGCTAAACAGCTGTTTGTATTTTCTTTAATAGATTTGCAAACAAAATTTAGATCTATGTATTCATGAACAGACTTTCCTTTGACAGATCTTTGATTATTCTGATAGTAATAATAAACATGTTTATGACTTTCTGTTGAATTTTATAATTGAAATTACTTTCTTAAAAACGAAATTTGATCTTACTAAAACCATGTTTATTTTATGATAACACTGCTCTAGAAGAAATATCTAAAATAGATGAATGTAAAATCTTTTTTTTCTGAGATAATCTAGTCATTATAGGCTTGAATCTTCTCTCTTAAGAAAAACATGTTTGTATCAATTAGATTAAAATAAAAAGTTAAAATATTGCATATATCTTGCTGTAAAGAAACTTATCTTTATGTGTGCATGTCCCTAATTGACATCCATGTTCAGGGAAACCCCCTGACCATTGACTAGTCATGTGAAACTATGTAATTGCAGGAACACCTGGTGGCTAAATATAAGGTATTCATTTCAGGGAGGGATCGTAAGCTTAACTCCTCAGGATATGTCATTTCTATTTTTTTTTCATATTTCAGCTCTTTATTTTTTTTCCTATTTGGGACAACTAGGTTTTTTTTGTTGAGGGTTTAAGTTTTTTTTTTTGCCTGATTGTATTTTACTCTACAAATGAGAAAAAAAAAACATTCTTCTATTATAAAATGTGAAAAGTTTGTTGCATGTATTTTTGAGGGGATGCTTGACACTTCAACCGTATCTATCACAAGCTCGCTTATTTTATTATAAGGTTTTTGAAATTTCATGCCATTATTATCTTATTCTGCTTGTCATAATTTCTGATTTTGATCTTTTACAATCCATTTTCAAATGTTCTTGTCTTTTATTAATTTGATTGACAGAAAATTACACATCATTTCCACTGTATTATTCAAATTTCTTTTCTTTCATAGTTTGATTCTATACAGTCTAGTTATATATTTACTAAAATTTTCCTAGCTTTGAGTGTTTATTTATTATTTCCTTTTTATGCAATGCTTATAATAATATAACAATACTATTGTAACTGTGAGTTTGAATTTACATATTTATTGTTAGTTTGAATTTATAAAATTCATTTTGTGCATTGATGCTAACATTAATATTAGAAAAAATGTTGAGATGATTTACATAAAGTTTGGGTATTAGTTACTTATCAAATTTATCAAACCTAAATGGCTTTGATAGTCATTTATTATATACTGCTAAAAATACTTCATAACAGTTTTAAAAAGAGTAAATTTGTATTTTGAAAAGACTATGTTTTTAAAATAATTTCAAAGAACTAATTAAGCCACTGTAATTAAATACAATGATTCAATATAGTAATATAATTTATTTAATGCCATGTTGAAAAAATGGATAAAAATTTTAAATAAGATCTGCTTTTTTTTAAAAGAACAATTTTGATAATTTTGCTAACTAGTATAATAACATTGGGTTGAGGTTTCTTTTATTTAATAAAATATTATTTTGCTTCACATAGATCTAAAAAAAAGGAAAAAATTTTAAAATTTTACTAGATCTCTTTAGCTTTGCATGTTGTTGAACTTTAATGTTGTGTATTTGTGTTCAAACTAATGCTTGCGTTTTTCTCCACTGCCTGCTAGACGGAGGTTCAGAAGGAAATTCAGGTAGGACTGTACTGCACTGTGGCCTCTCATTTGTTTTCATGTCTCACTGCACAAACTTAAGAAACATTGATCTATCCATATACTAATATATTTGTATTGTATGTATGAGAAATACTATATTGAATATTTATAATATATATTTAATTGGATTAACCCTTTTTTTAACAAGAGTTGCCTACCCTATTATTAGCTTCACCTTGAAAGCTTACTTCTAACTGTACTTGTCTCTAGCAAATCAATTCAAACTTCACATGGGATAGAAACATATGATATATCAGCTAATTCATAAATTACTACATTTTCATTTTGTCTGATAAAAATGTGCATGAGGACATCAATTTAGCTTCTAGCTTTTCTACAAATGTTTCTATGTAAAAAAAGAAATGTTACCATTTTGCATGTTGTTTATTTTGATACATTTAACTTAGCAAAAAAAAATGTGTAGCAAGTGAAAAAGGGTTAGTGATTTTCTACTTTTAAAGTTAGTTTGGCCATGTCTTATAAATAAAATCTATATGCAAGTAAGCTAATTAAATTTTTTTTTGAAGATTAAACTCCACAATTACTTTCTTTATTGCATAAGTTTCATGGCCAAGCAACTTTGAAGAACAATGAATATTATCAAGCATGCTTATAAACCAGATCACAATTTCTGTAGTAGAGCGAAACAGACCAAATTGAAGAACATTAATATCTGATAATTACCATGTCATCAAATTTTGATATTTTTTTTTTACCTCAGTGCTGATTTTCTTTGTAAATATTTTATTTGATCCAAACAATTTATTTTTTAAATTTCTCTAATATCTTAACAAAATTTTTTTTCTTAGTTTTTTTTTGTTTAAACTTTTTTTTCCTTTTATCTTGTATCTTAAATCATCAAACATTTTGGTACATTGCATTGCTGGTCTTTGTTGTAGCATTCATAATGTAATCCAAATACAATGCTTATATTTCTGTTCGAATGCAAATGTAAACATCTCTTTTGCTGGAAAGTTACAGATTTTTTGGCAGTTCAGATTTCATTTGATATTGTTTGTAGTGACAGTAAATCCTCCCCTCAAAAATATGCAACAAAAGCAGGTCTTGATTCTCTTGTCCTCCTTTGTTAGCTGTTTCACTGCATTAAGCAGACATTTTAAAGTAATTTGGGAAATACAATTTAACTGTATGGTAAAATATGTAGTTTTGTTTATAAACAGTAGTCTTTTATTAATTTTTTTTCTTCTTTTGCATAACCATTTTGGTTTGCTTTGTGAGACATAATTTCCAGAAAATCACATTTAGGCAGCCCTGGAAATGAGATAAATGAAAATGTTGAATTGTTCTTTAGTGCTTCAGATATTTAAAAAAAAATATCTTGCTTAACATCAAGTTTGGATTCTTCAAAATTTCTTTCAAATTGTACTTCTCAAAACTTAAATGGCATTGACTTTGAGATGACTTCCTTTTCTCAGGTTTTGCTGCTTGAAATTTGATATAAATTTGTGCCAACCATTTGATGATGTATTATTTGTTTGTAAATAAACCTTATGAAAAACCTTAAAATTACTGAAAAAGGTTTTTGTTTTGAAACTATCCATTGCAGTCATTGTTGGCCCGTAAAGGTGGCATTATGGCTTCAGTCTACTCTGTACATCAACAAGATGGTACCATGACCCTGGATCTCTCTCTGCAGATAAACAGGAAGCTGCAAGCAGTTTTAGAAGACACGCTACTTAAAAATATTACACTCAAGGTTGGAAGAAAATATTTCCAGTTGCTTTATTGGCTAAATTATATATTTGTGTTCCCTTTGATTTGACCTTATGTTTGTAGTTGGCTTTGACAAAACAAGGTGCTGATAAAAACATCAGGTTTTTGTATCTTACATAAACATTTTGTAATACAAATTCTATATTTTTAACATTTAATTAGAGAGATTAATCAAATATATTTATATTACTTATTTTCTTCATAAGTCATTTTCATTTAGTATAAATAAATATATAATTCTATTATACTATAGTCCAATAACTGAGTATATTGAGTAGATGTATCTGTAATTTATATATGATAATCACTATATGTCAAATAATGATTTTAAACAACAATTTGATATTTGCCAATTAATATAAATAATATAATATATATGGGAAGAATGCTAATGTATATACATATACTATAGTTATACTATACTATAGCCACTATAGGCATATGGCCGCCATAGAATAGCCTTCGCCTTCAATAGAGTATAGGCTCAAAGAGGCAGGGTGGTCGTGTGACATCACATTCCACTGACATACCAAAGGTCCTGGGTTCGAATCCTGGTGCAGGCTAGGTCGCTTGGATTTTTTGCCAGGAGTTAAGGGTGCCCCTCAGTCTAACCAGCTCTGATGGGTACCTCCTGACACTAGTTGGGGTAAAGTAACGGTGGCTGGGCATTGTGCTGGCCACACATCCCCTTGTATGCCGTGGCCACAGAAACTGGTGAAAACTGCTTCACCAGCCCTATGATCAGTTTGGTCCGAAGGGTACTTTACTTACTTATTTTCTAAAAAGATCTATTAGTTTAGGATATTGTATCATTGATTTTGATTAACTCATATCCTCATTAGCTTTATATTCTAGAAAAAGTTCTATGAAGTCTTTCCTCACCTTGTCATTTACTTGTATAATTAGGAAAATTTGGATACTCTTGGAGAAGAAATTGCAAGACTTTCTCAGGAGAACAGAAGACTGCAGCTGAGCTTACAAGACCTTCAACATCGTGCACAGCAGGTGCAGGCTTGAAAAAATATGCATATTTCCAACCACACCAATTAGTGCCGGATAGGTGGCGCTGCTAGACGATTATTTTGTGCAAACAGGTTTTTTTTTGGACAACATTTGATTAATTATTATGTTAATAGATGTACACAATTTGTTTGGTTTAGTTAATATATACGATCTGTAACATATAACTTTTTCAGAAACTTTCAGTTTACAAAGATCTGTACTATTCAGGTTCTTTTTTTTTTTAAGTTATTAGTTTGAGCATTAAATTATGTTCATATTTGTGACTAAAAATGTAAACCAGCTCACACAAATAGTTGAAGAATGTCAAGTTTAATTTTTCCATTTTTTTAAAAATAGACAGACATGCCTTCAGTCAGATTTAACTGAGGTTTTTAATTATATTTACTGAATATTTTAACTGTTTGTTTACACTTGATGGTGTCAATGTGACACCAGTAGTAAAGTGTATGGGACCATAACATCAATGTGATCTCCATGGTTACTAAGAATTTAAGGGTGTTAAAGGAATATCCTTACATTTATTGCTGGACATTTGAGGCAAGATCATTAATTTGAAATTGTTTATCATAGCTGTTACTATATTCATGGAGCCATCATCAACATATCACGAGATGCAATCACAATGTCTTTGGATTGAATTCTTTATTGTTTTGTCTTGCTTGCTTGTGTATTTCTGTAAAAAAAATTTTTTATTCAATCCAAATATGTACGTCAAGTTACTACGCCTCAGTGAATCCATTGTGTGTGTTATATTTTCTTGTGGCATGCTTGTTCTGTGTTTAAGGCAATACATCACTGAATCACTGCACAGTGTGATGAAGACACATTTGAATATGTGCACCTATATGACTGTGCAGTGAATGTTCCTTATGTTCGAACCCATCCAGAGGTGAATAATTATTTACATGTGTACATAGCTTTTATATTGTTGCGTTGAAAGTTTGGCGAACCTCCCCTCCCTCTCCTCCTAAAAGCTCCCTATATTCCCATCTCCCAGCAACACCATTTTTTGTCTGTTTATTCTGTTATAGTGTTAGATAGCAAGCATTGTTTTGTCTTTGTTTTTTCAATGCAATAATATATTGTGGGAAGTGCAATGTTATCCAGAAACATTTTCTGTTGACATTATTTATAAAGCATTTTTATGGCTAGTGATGTAAAGATAAAGAATACAGAGACATGTTTCTCTCTACTTCAACAAAAAAATGGCATTTGAAGAGGTGATTAATTTATTGGTATTATTTAGACTGGTGCAAGATTGCATGCTATATAATACATACCATGCCCAACTGCTGCAAAGAAAAACTGGAATCCCAAGGCTTCCCTGCAGCCAACCTACACGATTTCTGCCCAACTCATATTCTGTCAAATGAGTTATTGTTTTAGTTTTATTTTTTTGTATTTTTTATTTGGTCTTATAATTTATTTATTTTAGTTTCAAAGTCATAAACTACTGGTAATTGACTTGTTGTTTTTTTGTGTGGTGTGGTCTTTTTGTTTTTGTGTATACTTTTTTGTCTCGGACAATCATTTTCATGAAAAATGGGGAACACGCCTAAAGTAGAAGGAGTTTTAGTTTATTTTATTCCATAGAGATAGAACTAACTTATATTATGCATTAGTTAGTGAAACAATTGATCAACATGTATATTCAGATATAATAAATAATTTTTTATATTTATACCTACATTGGAAATTTGTTTTTATTAGCCTGGGAAATATAAATAAAATCAGTATATGAATTCCTATATATCATTTCATTTATAACCAATATATAATGAAAGATACAGTAAACAATTTTTAAAGTATTTAAAGTCTCAGAGATATAACTTTATAGATGTGTGAACCCTAATATAAGGTTTTAAAACAAAAGAGATTAGATGAAATATTATTCAAATAATTTTTTTTTATTTAAATGAAATAATTTTTTTTCAGAGCTGTTTTAGTGCATGTCTGGCTGCATCAATGCATGCATTGGACACTATTCAATAAAAAAAAGTATTACTTTACTATCTACTTATACAATTAGATGTTGCAATATTATTCTATATAACCATTTATGAAGTTGCAATTTGTATTTATTTACCCCTTGGTTTGCTGACAGCATCTATCGTAACCTATTAATTATATCAATAAGTAAATTTTTTATGCACAGCGCATTGAGTCAAACGTTTAACAGAAAATGAAATCTCATTTTTAAAAAAACATTTTGTATATTCTGTGTGCAAGAGAACTTTATAGACTGCCATCTTTTATTCTCTGCACTCATATATATATATTTTTCATACTTCTTTACTGAAAGAAATGGAAGCTTCATAATTTTAATGTGTGCTCAATGCAGGGGAAACAACTGCTCTACTCTGAAATAAATCGTGGCCACTAAAGTGATTTTTGACAATATGTAAAGTACTTATTTAAATTATTTTCTGTAAGTTATCATTGCCTAGTTGAATATGCAGATGTTTATAAGATAAAGTAACAATTTAAGACCATTGTATATTGCTAGTGAAGCAGTGTTTACTAGTTCTCTTTTTTTGCAGCACAAAAGTCAGCTGTGTGGCCAGCACAATGCTCAACTGCCTTTACTTTTAGCCCAAACATGGATTGATGCAAAATGTAAATTACAATTATTGCAGAAATATTTTTTATGCCTAAATGTTTTGGTTTTGGCTTGTATTTTGTTGTACTTTTAAGAATATTTGTACCAGTGAAGTTGAACCAGGAATAGAATATTTGTACCAGTGAAGTTGAACCAGGAATAGAATTTTTGTACCAGTGAAGTTGAACCAGGAATAGAATTAATAGTTTGTGTACATTATTGGTTTAGGGAAAAATTATAGATACAGATGCCATTGGCTAAACTTAAAAGCAAAACTTTCATTTCTTTTTTTTAACAAAGAAAACAGGGGAGATAATCTTTTATTTTGTTTACTTGATGCTAGTAGTTGCAAGAATAGTTAAAATGAAGAATAATTACATACTTAACTGCAGGGTGGCTGAGCGGCAGTGCGTTCGGCTGGTGTACCGAAATTCCTGGGTTCAAATCCTGGTGAAGACTAGTATTTTTCCGACGGGACTCGGGGATGTCCATGAGTCTACCCAGCTCTAATGGGTACTTGACTTAAGTTGGGGTAAAGTAAAGGAGGCTGTGCATTGTCCTGGCCACACAATCACCTAGTATGTCATGGCCACAGAAACTGTTGAATGCTGCTTCACCGGCCATATGGATTAATTTGGTCAGACGGGATGCTTTTTAACTGCCATAATAAACTTAGTTAATACAATAATTTCTTGTTAATGTAAATCCATTCTATCTCCCTACCCCATCTTTTATTTTTCCATAAAGGAATTTATTGACAAATTTAACCAGGTACAATTATTTAATTTTTCTTGTTTTCCTTTTTCATTTTTCTTCTTTTTTTCTGTTTTGTTTTAAATTTTTTTTTTATCTGGTTTGAAATGGAAGTAAAATATTTTGACCATTAAAAATATTTCGCCCAATTTTTTAGGAAATGTCTCTGAATTTGTAAATATTGCAGCAGCTTCTATGGGCTGTAACATTATTTTTTCTTTTTTTTTTTGTATGTACTTTGTGCTAACATTTTGAGATCAGTTGAAGGTTGTGATATTGCTTTATATTTGATTAGATATTTGTTTGTGTTCATTCATTTCAATTGAATAATTTTGTCATCATTCCAAACTCATCAAATGCCATAATAATAAAAGTATCTGAGGTCATCAACAAATTCTTTAAGTTTTGTGGTTGTTTTTTTCTTGTGACCATTCTGTTTATAAATGCAAGATTTTACAAATACATTTTATACATATTGGTACATTTTAGAGCCTTTCAGGGTCTTGTAAAGGTTGGTGTTACTGAGAGCATGAGATCAGATCTCCATATTAAAATGGATTTTGACCACAGATAAGCAAAGTATGCAATAATCTTTTGTATAGAAGGACCGCAGCATCTGTAACAATAACATGCAAAATTCAAGATAATGTTATTTTTTTTTTTATGTTTCGGTGGTTCAAAAAAAGGTTTAACTTGTACCCAAGCAGTGTTCATGATTACATAAGTGTGTTAAAGCAGAATCTAAAGTATCTGAGTTCATTGTATAAGAACATTTTTGTTGCAATATTCAATGAGATTAAAGCTCCAAATCAAGAAAAGAATTAGCAAAAATAAAAATGTATTGCTGTTCAGTTTAATTTCATTTTCTTAGTGTATTTGTTCAATAGAATATTGAAAGTAATTATGTGTGTCTTAATTTTAAGAGAATATGATTTACAAGCTGGGTATAACTAACGTAACAATTTAAATCAAGTAATATGTTTATTTTTTATAAAGTTGTTTATCTTTACAATAGCTACATAAAGCTCCTTTCAATTATATAGCTTTAAAAAGAACCTTGCAATCATATAGATTTAATAAGCACCATGCAATTATATAGCAACTCACAATTATATTATTTTTATAGCTACAAAATGCGCCTTACAATTATATAGCAACTCACAGCCACATAAAGCACCTTGCAATTATATAGCTACATAAAACAACTCACAATCACATATAGCACTTTGCAATTATATTATTATAGCTACATGAAGCTCCTTTCAATTAAATAGCAACATAAAGCACCTTGCAACCACATAGCTACATAAAGCACATTGCAATTATATTATTATAGCTACATAAAGCTCCTTTTAATTAAATAGCAACTTAAAGCACCTTGCAATTATATAGCATCACATAGCACCTTGCCATCACATAGCCACATAAAGCACCTTGCAATTATATAGCTACATAAAGCAACTTGCAACCAAATTGCTACATAAAGCACCTTGCAATTATATAGCAACATAAAGCAACGTGCAACCACATAGCTGCATAAAGAGCCTGCAATTATTAATTATAGAGCTACATTAAGCACCTTGCATCCATATAGCCACATGAAGCATCAACCCCATTAGTTTAACTGCATTACACAAAATACAACTAGTGTATTATCATGTTAAATTTACAAAATAACAACAATTGTTTTTTTTCCACTCACAAACATGGTAATGACATTTAATTACCAACGTTTCAATGTGATTAAATAAATGGTGGTATTTAAGAAAAAAAATATTGCTATATAAATAAAACATTACTTCTAGTTAATCAACTCATAAAAGTAATTTTATATGCATAAATCATATATATAAATATATTTATATAATAATAAAAATGAGAATAATCATATACTTGTATAGCGCTACCAACAAACTAATGTAGGCTCAGAGTGCATGTATAGTATATTGTTACGTCCACAATCCCCTTGTGGCCAGAGCTGTGTAGATCTTGCTGATAATTCTCGTTAGTCCTAGGGGAGACTTTAATTATTAGTATTTATGTTTCAGTATTACACGAACTCTTCTTATAGTCCTGGGCACAAAATCAGTATTTGTATTCCAACATTTCCTTTCTTGGGCATTAGAGTAGTAGATAAATCTTATAGTAATGTATACAACACAATAGAATAGTAACTTGACAAGGAAGCTTCAGTGTAACTGTTGTTGATAGTTTATTTCAGGTGATATGTTCAATATATACAATATATCTATTATGTACAGTTAGAATAAAATAGTGCAAACACAAACGTTCTCAAAGGAACATCTTTTGAAACTCTCCGTCTTTCAGACAAAACAAATCATTAAATACTATCCGAGTGGTGCAAGGGACAGACCCATTACCAGTAGGGGTGAAAATCATGGTATCATTACTAAACTCATAACAAAAACGATAGGAACTTCCCCTATTAAATAATGAGTCGTTCCCAGACTCTGAGAATTTGAGATCAACACAGAATCCCAACATTACCTAGAATCTTTCGTTTTCCTACTAAACGTCCTAATATTGTGTGTAGTGAGAAAAGAGAGAGAGAGAAGAATAAACATTGCGTGTTCCAATTCTTGGAAAAAACAATATACATGACACGCCCCCACCCAATGAAAGAAATAATGTACCATAATTACCCAAGTAATACTCAACATGGTACATTTTTCGTACTTAACACTATCGTTTTAACAACCATCAATCAATGGAAGATTATAAGACAATTTAAGCAAACATGGCTCACTGGCACAACTAAATTATAAAAAGTGTCACTACCCAATGGTAATTGTGATTATAACGTGATGGACAAATATTTCCCCGTTAATATTAATAATAACTAATGTCTCAACAAGTACAAATAATTCCAAAATATTCTAGTCATTCTTATTTTAACTATGTACAGTTGTGTGGATTTCCACCAAAAATTTGCAAAAAGTTTTAATCTATTAAACAAATATAACATTGCTCAAACTCTGTCAATTTCCAACAGTTTACTTCTAATATACAAACCAAAAGATAAGTAATACGTAACTCGAATCAAACTATAGGTTACTTCCCCTTTAAATTACAGTGTCAACTTGACATTAACAGGGTTCATACCTAAGATGATGATACTTCCCCTTTTCTCAAATATGAGGAGAAAATACGCTCCAGTTACGATTACTACAGTAATCTAAATATTAAAATGTAATCCACTATTATGCGTTTTTGGCAAATTTAAAAGTTTAATATAAAAGATTGTTCAGGGTTGAATGAGTGCCCACCTTTAGGTACCTTTGTTTCCCTCCATTCCCGGATATATGGAATATATAACAACCTATATACAACATAGTGAATATCCACTAGTTTTTCCCATTCTATTACCATCATATAACAATTTAGCAAAAGATTTCCAATATTATCTATTAATTTATACCAATTGATATTACATCTCTTTCTAAGATAAAAATTGTACATATTATTATTTAGTTCCATTCATTAACTAAAATAAAACAAGATAATAAATCAACTAGCTCAAAGTTTTCCCACTTAATTGCATGTGATGACAATTACTTTTATCCATCCATATCAAGTAAATACGTGCATATTTATATATTTATTGCATCATGCATTAACATTTAAATGGAATTTCTTTTCCATAATCAAATGAATTTAAAATATATCAGAACATCAATATTATACATGATTATAAAAATTATTAATACTTTCAAAAGACTTGACTTCTGTATGATACAAGTATTCTATAGGTATTCCATAATCAAAATTCAAACGAATGATAGGTTATCATGACACATTCTTAATGAATAAATGAGATGATCTGAAAAAGAAGTATGGGGTTATTCAGTCAATCATGTAGCACCCGAGATAGAGTATCAGCTGTGAAGTTGTCTCTAGTCTCTATCTTGTCGATGATACGGGAATGGGATACCAGTCGGTCTTTGTCAAATTACTTAATTTCCCAAGGTCTCTATAAAACTGCAGTGTGTGGTCGGCTTTTGGTACCATCAAACAGGGTGTAGACCATTTGCTATCACATTTTTCTCCTATGTCATCTTCTAACATATACTTTACATCTAATTTAATATGCTCAGGTCTGATGGGGTCAAATGGATGCTGTTTAATAGACCTGGCACTATTGGTTAACACTACATCGTGCTCTATGACATGTGTCCTACTGGGAACATTTGTAAACATTGACTTATTTTCATGTACCAGCTCAATAATCTTCTCCTTATCTTCTACCGGAGGATGTTCTAGCCTTGTATCTAAACTCTTAAGGGCATCTGTATTATTAAGTTTACTTTCTGCAAACTTATATTCTATCCTAGATAAATCCGTCGGGACTCTAGCTAATGAAATCATGGGGACCTCCCGTGGTTTACTCTTTTCCCTGGAAACATAGGGCTTAAGTAAATTAATATGGCATACCCTCTGCTTTTGTCTCCGGTCAGGAGTCTTTATCAAATAATTGACCTCGCCAAGCTTTGACTCTATCTCATAGGGTCCACTAAACTTTGCACTTAAAGGCTGATTTTGCAAAGGTAGAAACACAAGAACTTTGTCACCTGGTGCAAAAGTTCTAGCTGTAGCTTTACGGTCATAGTTCTGTCTCATACGCTCCTGCATCTGTGGAAAATGAATCTTCACATGGTTAAAAGCATGATAAAGCCTATTTTTAAATTTATCTACATATGACAAAAGTCCAATCGGTTCACTGTCCGTTAGCCAAGTTTCATGTAGAAGTTTCAACGGACCTCTGACTGAGTGTCCATACACAAGTTCGAATGGGCTAAACCCCAGGGATTCCTGAGTGGCCTCCCTTGCAGCGAACAGTACATAGGGCACACCCTTATCCCAGTCTTTCTCGTTTTCATAACAGTACTTTTTAAGCATCGATTTTAATGTCTGATGAAACCTTTCCAGAGCTCCCTGGCTCTCAGGATGATAGGCACTTGATAGCCTATGGCTTATCCCTAATTGTTCCATGACTTGTTTGAAAATGTTCGAAGTAAAGTTAGTCCCCTGGTCGGACTGTACTGTCTTCGGTAGGCCATAACGTGTGAAGAAATTTGTCAGGGCGTCTACCACCTTCACTGTTGTTATGTTCCGCAACGGAATGGCTTCCGGGAAGCGAGTGGATGAACACATGACTGTGAGCAGGTATTGGAAACCGGCTTTTGTTTTCGGCAACGGGCCCACGCAATCAATGAGTATATGACTGAATGGTTCGTCGAACGCTGGTATCGGCTGGAGTGGAGCGACAGGAATTCGTTGGTTAGGACGTCCTACCATTTGGCATACGTGGCAAGTCTTGCAGTATTGTTCGACATCTCTTCTCAGTCCTGGCCAGTAGAAGTAAGGGAGGATACGGTGGTGCGTGTTTCGGACTCCCATGTGACCAGCGAAAGGAAGATCATGCGCCATACGCAGTATATCTTGACGATAGCACTTAGGTATTACAATCTGGTGAATACTGTCCCACTCGTTTGTACCTGAGTTGAGCGGTTTCGACTTTCTCATCAACACTTCATCTTTCATGTAGAAACATTCCGCCATTGCATCTGCAGTCTTTTCATCAACAGCTTTCATTCTGAGTTGCATTATTACTTCGTCATTCAATTGTTCTTTCACCAATTTCTGCTTTGGTGACAAAATGTTATCGTTCTCTGTTGCATCACCAGTTGTTAGTTCAGCAAAGAACGTAGCACTTAAATCGATGTCAGGTGTTTCTGTTATCACTGTTTCATTCGCATGTGTGTCTTCAGAACAGACAAACACATCTTTCGTTGCACTACACGGCGTAGCAGGAGTCTTTACCGACTTCTTTTTCTGCATTGCTCTTGTCAGTGCACATGTTGGGCGTTCATTGGCAGGACGTAGGTTTTTGTCCTCCGCCATCTTTGTCTCCAACACTTTAACCATGGGCTCGACAGTGACTCTGCCGCCCATAATGTCATTTCCTAATATCATGGAAACGCCTTTGACGGGTAGTGCGCGCCACACTCCCACTACGATGTTACCTGTAAAAATATCCGACTCGAGTTTTATTCTGTGCAGTGGAGCTTCCACAGCCTCCATTCTAGCACCTCTCAGCACAACAGATTCACCGGTACTGGTGGCATCTGTTAACGGCACACTGCCCTCCAGGATCACGCTGACAGCAGAACCCGTGTCACGTAATATCTGTATTTTCTTCTTGCTGAGTACATCGACTTCTGTCGACACTGTCCCCTCGTAGACAAAGGGTCGAAAATCGGATAGGTCGTCCTCTTCCGGGACTTCAGGAACCATCTGTTCCTCACGGCCTTCTGAAAGCATAATAGATTGAGTACAGCTATTCTCTTTTACCTTAAATAGACTGTTCTCAAAAACCATCGACTCCACAACTATGGGCGATGCCGGCCGCATTTCTTTTGAGTTTCTTGACCCTGTGTTGCACACTTCTTCTGTCTGCTTGCTGTCTTTCTGCACTCTGGCACAGTGTAGAATAGCACCTTGCTTCTTAGTAAGGATCCAACAATCTTTCTTCATGTGGCCCTCTTTCTTGCAATTGAAACATACCACCTTTGCTTTATTTACATCTGTCTGCTTCCTGAAATGAACTAAGTTACTATTATTATTTACACCACTGTTCTTATTATTGTTTTCACTTGTCTCTTTTGGTTTACTAGCCTCCTTGGGCTCTGGTTTGTGCACTTTGGGTTTGTCAGCATAATATGGCTTTATGCTGGCGTTAATTATGGCATAGTTATCTGCCAATCTAGCAGCTTCATGCACATCTTCAACCCCTCGGTCTGAGATGTGGGTTTTAATATCCACTCGAATACAATCATTGAATTCCTCAAACAATATTAGGTTCTTGAGTTTATCAAACTCACTTACATTCTGTGACCTTAGCCACTGTTCTAACGTTTTCTCCTTTTGTCTCAAAAAGTCTACATGAGTTTGATCATATGCCTTCTTTCTGTCTCTAAATAGCTTTCTATATTTTTCTGGTGTCAGGGAATAACTTTTTAGCACCCTATCTTTGATTACTTCATAGTCATTTATTTCCTCGGGTGTTCAACTCAACACTACGTCCAATGCTTTTCCTTTGTTGAGAGTTGACCTTAACAATAAATCCATCTTATCATCAGGGAACTGATAATCTACAGCTATCCTCTCAAAAAGCAAAAAGAAATCTTGAACATCTTCTTCTCTGAATATAGGCAAGTGTTGCTTCATTGCGCTAATATCCATACCATTGCTGTCCCTACGATGGTCAGGTCTGTTCATGCGTGCCATCTCTATCCTTTCTCTGCTTTCAATTTCTATCCTAATTCTTTCCAATTCCATTCTCTTCATAGCTAATTGGAATTTTAGGTTTTCACTCAACCCTTCATCTTCATCATTGTTTGATGATCTAGATGACATATTTCTTACCTCGTCTCCGTGGGCAATTACCTCGCCCCCACTGGGAGCTACATAACCTTCATTGATATCGTTCTGTCCCACTTCAACTACATTACCAGTGTTCATGGCATTCTGCCCGTTCAAACATGTCATAATTTCTTTGATCAAACGATTACGATTAGGTCTTGCCTGTCCTGCCTCAATCCCAAAGGACTCAGCTAATTCTTTTAGTTCAGCAAATGACATGGCATTAAGTTCCTCACTTGATATATTCGAAGCCATAGTATAGCGTTCGAAATATTTGTGATAGTAGAGTAGTATATATTGTATAATAAAATATAAAGTTCCAACTTACGATTTGTCCAGAAATTTGCACAATATAATATTACACACTTCGTTGAATCTTCACACTTCCCAAGGAATAAATACGCAAACAAGTTCTCTCCTCTTTTTAAAAAGAATAGTTTCACAGTCCTAGAAAACGAAACACAAATATGCCGCTCTCAGTACTACTAATGTCACAAAATATTTCTAGGTCAGGAAAAATATAACTCAAATTTTCCAGACGAGATCAACAAATTTTTTCCAATCCTAGATCAGGAAAAGTAGAACTCAAATATATCGAACGAGACCACTAAATTTTGTTAATCCTAGGTCAGGAAAAGTAGAACTCAAATATACCGGGCGAGACCACCAAATTTTGTTACGTCCACAATCCCCTTGTGGCCAGAGCTGTGTAGATCTTGCTGATAATTCTCGTTAGTCCTAGGGGAGACTTTAATTATTAGTATTTATGTTTCAGTATTACACGAACTCTTCTTATAGTCCTGGGCACAAAATCAGTATTTGTATTCCAACATTTCCTTTCTTGGGCATTAGAGTAGTAGATAAATCTTATAGTAATGTATACAACACAATAGAATAGTAACTTGACAAGGAAGCTTCAGTGTAACTGTTGTTGATAGTTTATTTCAGGTGATATGTTCAATATATACAATATATCTATTATGTACAGTTAGAATAAAATAGTGCAAACACAAACGTTCTCAAAGGAACATCTTTTGAAACTCTCCGTCTTTCAGACAAAACAAATCATTAAATACTATCCGAGTGGTGCAAGGGACAGACCCATTACCAGTAGGGGTGAAAATCATGGTATCATTACTAAACTCATAACAAAAACGATAGGAACTTCCCCTATTAAATAATGAGTCGTTCCCAGACCCTGAGAATTTGAGATCAACACAGAATCCCAACATTACCTAGAATCTTTCGTTTTCCTACTAAACGTCCTAATATTGTGTGTAGTGAGAAAAGAGAGAGAGAGAAGAATAAACATTGCGTGTTCCAATTCTTGGAAAAAACAATATACATGACAATATATACATAGGACGTTTAATTGTCATGTATCAGCCTGTAGGCACTTGGAGGAACTATTCACTACTATAATAATATATATACTGCAAATCAGTGGCGTAGCCAGGATTGCAATGTGGTGGGCATTTAGGCAAGGGTGCGCAGATAGTGCATGGTTGTGGAAACTGAAGGCTACTCCATAAGAGGCTATATGAGTAAAGTACCCATTCGGACCAAACTGATCATAGGGGTGGTGAGGCAGTGCACAAGCTCACCGGTTTCTGTGGACACGGCATACGAGGGGGTGTGTGACCAGCACAATGCCCAGCCGACTTTACTTTACACCAGGACTCGAACCCAGAACATTCGGATCGCCAGTCGAACGCTCTGCCGGTCGGCCACCCTGCCCACAAAAGGCAATATGAACTGGCGCGTAATTTCGGCCCAAACAATTAAAAAACTAATATGTATTCTAATTACCAATAGTCGAAACGTACAAATCAGATGCATTAAATATTATATCAATGTTTTAAATTATTATTTTCTGATAGAAATCCGTATGAAAATGCCATTTCTAGAGAGCACTGACACAGTAGCGTGACGAGTCTAAAAAACGTCGAAGTGTGTTTGAAAACATTTCCATGGAAAGCACAAGAAATGGCATATAAATGTCCTAGGTTAACATAAGATAAGATAAGAATGGGCATTTCTTATAGCGCTTCTATCCATGCTATTAAATTAGCAAAATAATTACAAAGATAATTTAATATAATTTTAAAAGGTAGTTTATAGTCTGAAATGTTAGCAGAATTGAAAAAAAAAGAATAGCAACAGGCAACAAAACCTACTACAGTAGCTACAACATGTTCAAAAATAAAAATATCTCAAGAAAAAAAACATAGCAGCACTTCAAGAAACCAGACTAGCCGAAGACGGCATGTTACGTGAAAAAGACTACACCTTCTTCTGGCAGGGCAAACCCCTTGTAGAACCACGCCTGCACGGAGTAGGATTCGCCATTAAAAACAGTCTACTGCCTATGGTGACTCCCTCAGCTGTTGGAACAGAGCGCATCCTTGCAATCAGCTTGTCAACCAAGTCAGGCAAGGTGAATATTTTTTGCATCTATTCTATGCCCCATCATTATGCTCGCCTCAGGAAACAAAATAGAGCTCAGTGAAGCCACCGATAAGCTCGCACCCAAGAAAGCCCCTGGTGGGATGGCATCCCAGCAGAAGCGATAAAATATGAGAAACCAGCCCTACTAAAATACCTGCATGAGCTGCTCTGCCAGTGCTGGGAGGAAGGAAAAGTTCCCCAAGATATGCGAGATGCGAATATTATCACGCTGTATAAAAATAAAGGAGATCACACAGACTGCAACATCTACAGAGGCATTTCCCTCCTCAGCATCATTTGCAAGGCTTTCGCCCGCTTGATCCTGAAGAGATTACAGCTACTAGCTGAACGCATATATCCAGAATCCTAATGTGGTTTTAGGACTGAGAGATCTACAATAGACATGATCTTCTCTCTCAAGCAACTGCAAGAAAAGAGCAGAGAACAGAGGCAGCCATTATACATCGCCTTTATTGACCTCACCAAAGCTTTCGACCTGGTTAGAAGAAGTGTCCTTTTTGCTATCCTAGAGAAGATCGGTTGCCCCCCCCCCCCCCCCAAAAAAAACTGCTCAAACTTATCACCTCCTTCCACGACAATATGCAAGGAACGGTGCAATATGACGGCTCTGCGTCCCACCCATTTCCCATTAAAAGTGGTGTAAAGCAGGGCTGCGTACTTGCTCCAACATTATTTGGAATATTTTTCTCCCTTGTGCTGTCCAGCGTCTTCGAGATATCTGAGGACGGTGTATTTATACGCCCAAGATCTGACGGCAAACTATTTAACCTGGCACGTCTCAGGGCCAAAACCAAAGTACGCAATGTTCTAATCTTCTAATACAAGAACTTCTCTTTGCTGATGACGCTGCTCTCATATCCCACACACAGTCAGGTCTTCAGAATTTGGTTAGCTCTCTGGCTCGTGCTTGTCAAGAGTTTGGACTTACCATTAGCCTTAACAAGACAGAAGTAATGGGTCAAGATGTAACGGATGTCCCCACCATCAACATTGGAAGCCACACCCTGCAAGTGGTAAAAGAGTTTACCTACCTTGGATCCACTATATCCAGCACCATGTCCCTTGAAAATGAGCTAAACTAACGGATAGGGAAAGCTTCTGATGCCATGTCCAAGCTATCAAAGAGAGTGTGGGAAAATGGTTAGTTGTCACTGGCTACTAAATTGTCCGTATACAGAGCCTGTATTTTAAGCACCTTGCTACACGGCAGTGAGAGCTGGAAAACATATGTCACAGGAACACCGCTTAAATGCGTTCCACTTACGCTGCTTGCGTCGAATTCTAGGCACCGCCTGGGAAGAACGCAAATCAAACCAGGAAATCCTAAGCCAGGCATGTATACCAAGCATGTATGCATTGCTATCCCAGCGTAGACTGCGTTGGCTTGGCCACACCAGGCGCATGAAAGATGGCCGAATACCAAAGGATATCCTTTATGGAGAAATGGCCGTAGGATCTCGAGCCACAGGTCGGCCTCTTCTTCGATACAAAGATGTGTGCAGGCGGGACCTCAAGGAAATGGACATAGTCGAGGACTCATGGGAGGAGGTTGCAGCTGACCGAGTAACCTGGCGACAGGCCGTCTACAATGGGATGGCCTCCCTGGAAGTAAAAAGGGCCAGGTCTGACATTGACAGAAGGCAGAAAAGGAAGGCAAAAGCATCCTCCATAAATGTTCAAATGCGAGGGATGCTTAAGGGACTGCCACTCGAGGATCAGGCTGTTCAGCCACAGCAACCACTGCCCCTCATTGAAATCCCCAAACCCCAAGGGCGCCTCCATTGTCTTGCGAGACAGATAGGAGCCATATTTAGTCCTATCTTTTGAATAATTAAAATTTCTCAACAGAAATAGGAGTCCGAAAAAATCTTGAAAAAAAAAAAAGTATCGGATCTATAAACAGCAAAACAAATGGGTTGAGTCAGGTGAAGGTTGAGGAGGGGGCGCGTGTCTCCTATCTACCCCACCCACCCCCGTGTCTACGGGTATGCAGCCAATGTATTTCTGTCTATATTGTTTGTCTCTGTGTGGTTGTTTTTACCTATGTACTTGTGTGTGTGTATTATGTATATAGCCTATATAACCTCTATACTTGTAGGCTATGTGTTTACGTGAGCATGCTGTGTGTTTATTTATCATTCAGTAAACGAAAGTGCATACCTATCAAGCAATGTGTGTGTGTATAGATCTATATGTGTCAGTGGCTATGAAGAAATTATTGAGAGGCTGAATAATGGGACAAGGTGAAGAGTAAAGCAAAGTGTTCAAGGGGAGAGCACTGTGCAAGTTAACGTGAGTTCCACATGCATTCCTGACAAACGTTTATCTTTCCCTGACTCATGTTTATTCCTATTGGCAGTTTTGTAGTTCAGTGTTCTTTCTCCAGAATTTTATAATATATTCAGTGAGTTGTTTTTAAGTGTCGGAAAACAAGATTCCTTTGTAATTAGAGTGTTTGATTTGTAATTAGATTAAGTTGTGCTTGCTTTTTAAACACTGGCGTTAGAAATAGGCATTAAGTATTTTTTTTAAAATAAGAAACACTTCTGCAAACTGGTGTAGATTATATACACGTATTTGTATTGATACCGATATTTTGTTGGGTATATTACAAAAATTAATTAAATCTCAGTGTGTTTTGGTTTGATTTACAAGGGGGAGGGAACTACACTTCTGCTATACAAAATATGTCTAGACTTCCATAAAGCACTTTCATTTAAATAATCGTAGTAGTGCTTCGGAAATTTTATCTAGAAAGTGAAATCGGAAAACTAAAAGTATTAATAATAAAGTTCTTAAGCACACTTATATGCCTAATGTGCGTAGTGCGTAGTACAAAGTAAACACATTGGTAGGCATTTGCGACCTGCTGTCGGTGGAGTTGAAATTGATTAACCATTCCAGACCTTTTCCATGAAAATGAAGAGACTTAATTTTGAGTGCGCTCGTTTTGTAGCTTAAATATACATCCGTAATTCTGACCTCAATAAAAAAAAAAAAATAGCACTGGTGCAGCAATAAGCGTTTCTTTTGGGAAATGATTGTTGTTGTTTTTTTTTTTACAAATTTAAAAATGTGTAGCTTACTCTAACCAGCTATGAACACTATGGTAAAAAGAATGAAATTGAATTATTTAATAAGCCAGAAATATTATATTAAACTTTAGTATAAATTGTTGTAAAGGATTATGCAGACCTTGAACTAAGACTACCTATTATAAGCTGATAAGTATAAGGCCATTTTAAAATTAGGCCTAAACCATTTTTTTTTTTAGTTTAGGGCAAGACGAAGTCGATTAGAAATATTCTTGTTCACTTTCGATTCTTGAGCCCGGATATCCGGAGAGTGCTTACCAATATGGCTGACTTACATTTCAATCAGCAATGAGCATTGCGTGAGCTCAGTGTACTAAACTATAAATAGATCAGTGGCTCGGTGAGATACAACAGACTAGAAACGATTCCATAGAAATGTTTACGATAACATGAATTGGGGAAGGTGGGGGTAAAATCAAAGGTTGCGCCACCTAGCGTTACATGGCAACGGAAAGTGCTTGTTATGCATTTGCATCGAAACGTCGATCTAATGAACAAATATTTTGCTAAGTCGAAATTATATTCTGTTGTATTCCTAGTGGTTCTGAGTCATGGTACTTAACTGTTTTACTATAGTCATCTGACAAATATGCCATTCCACATTTTGTAAGACGCCTTGAAAAAAATCGAAATCTTACTTACTCTATTTAGAACATAAACTAATCTTACGACTTGAACTAATGTTATTTTCAAATAGTTGTACCATAAACTCAACAGACTGCCCAGATCTAGATCTAGTGAACGAGAGAGTGAAACAACGCAGGTATAGCTGTACCACATGGCCATTCCGTGGCCTGAATAGTGGTGTAGAGACACAAGTAGAGTATTCACCTTCTACTTGGCATTACCTGTAGTAAAAAACACACACCTGATTCCGCGATTTGAGCCATTTAGGCCTATTAATTAAAACTCATTAAAATGTGCTTTAAAAATATCATTTAATGTCTTATAAATGGACTATAGACATATTTATACACACACAAGTAAAAGTTCAAAACTAAACACGTTGGTTACATTTTGGTCATAAAGAATAATAGCGCCAAATCTATTTTGACTTTAATGCTATTCGCCAAATTGTACCTATTATAAAACATACATGTCTGGATTCCATAAATAAATGTTATAATATGATTAATTCGTCTACTGTATGATAAAGATAGCTACTTAATATCATGTAATTGCTCTTAAGTCTAAAGTATTACTTTCTTCAGCTAATCTCAAATGTCATCAAAGTCGCTAAAATATATCCTACTGTTATAGTATATTCTACTGTTATAGTATATTTCTATCATAGTCTTAGATAGGATACAATAAATATTTTTTTACAGCTCATCAAATATTCTAAGTAAAGCGAAAGCGAGCTTAAAATAATGGAATCGAGCATTAAAAATAGCAATAAAACGTTATCCAAATTTGGACAGCAGAGATGCCAATAGTAGCTGTCTACCCTATACCTTTAAAATGAATATAATTTGTTTAAAAATGAAAGAGAAGTAAACACATTTTAAAATATATTTTGTGTTATTTATGTTGCTAGCTAGCATTCAAATGTAATCTATATATATAAATTAGACTGTATGTGTGGATTTCGATCGCCTTTGGTTAATTTAATGACCCTGGACCTTGTTGTCTCATGTTTTACTTTTGCGCATGCGTCCTCCCAAGCTGAGTGGTTAGAGTATCCGACTGCCATACGGGTGACCTGGGTTCGATTCCCCACTGATAACTTTTTTCTTCCTTTTTCTACTTCGCCGGGAATTTAGCTTGTATAATTTACTGTACAGTGATCACAGTAAGGTGCGATAACCCAGGATATAAAAACAAAGAATCTTCTAAAAAGTATGAACCCATAAGTTTAACCAACAACTAAACAACAAGTATGCCTTTATATGAACATATACAAATAATGTTGAAAAATTGAATAGCATAATGACATTAATCTTTATGAAAAAAAATATATTAAAACATTTAGAAATTGTACCAATTTACTTGCTAATTATTTTTCTTGGGATCCAACTGCATAGCTTCCTTTTATTGACTACTTATTTTATAAACTAGAATCTAAACAGCTAGAGCGAAATGTAGACTTGTCTTCAGATGGCGGAATGCAACAGGTTCTATCAAATGTCAGCAGAAGATTCGCAATCTGGACGATGGGTGAGTTTCTTTTATTCAATGTATGCCCAATCTAAACTAATATTATTAGCCTATTATCTACAAGACTTCTAACGATTTGTCGGTTTATTAGTATGGTTTGTAAGAGAAAACTATTTTTGTTTCATATAAAGATCTATATATACTTACCGTATATACTCGCGTATAAGTCGCACTTTTTCTACCGAAAATTTCGACAAAAAGTAGGGGTGCGACTTATACACCCAACACTGTTTTTGAAAAGTTCAAAAAACATCACTACTCTGTCATAAAGTTTCCAACATAACCCGTATAGTTGTCTGTAGTGATGTAGAATTACTAGGATATGCCTAGGCCAATATTTTACATTTAGAAAACTTTCGTAGGTTTAAATATTACTAGATTCTATCTTTATATAACTGAATTTGAAATCGATAAATATTTTAGGTTTTTCAGACCCCCCCCCCCCTTACCCGCTTTTCTTTTGAACTTTTGAACCGATTTTGTATTGCCGAAACATAGCGTAAGTTTAAAGGCGGCAATTTTTGGTAGGCTTATTGAACGCAAATTACAGTATGGAAAGAATCGTAAATGTGTGAAAGCCTGTCTAGGCCTATAATGTAATTGAGCCAATAAGCTTAAGATGCGTTTTATTTAGTACTTAAGGTCTAGGCTTATAGGCTATAGCCTACTAATAAGGCAGTGTTGAGCATTCCGCCGCGTCTTGTCTAGGCAATGTTTCCAAAACTACGGCAGATGGACGCGTGAAATGTCAATAGTGTGTTTTATTTTTCATTAGTTGCATGTAAGAGTTGAAAAAAAAACACAGCTTATTATTTGTCGGTCGCGCAGACGCACTTTAAATCATTACAAACAATGTTAATGGTAATTAGGACACATGTATAGCGCGTCATAAATGCCGGCGCCTCCCAGTCTCCAGTCTAGGCGACTTTGAGTCTAATGACGTACTTCAAAGACTTTTTTGTGTGTAAGCTTAGTGCTACTATAGGGATAGGAACTTGTGTAGGGAAAGACTTAGATGAAGAAACAGATACCTTACTTTTCCATCTCACCAATGTCTGTAGGCCTATTGATCGTTTTTTTTAAATAAATGAAGCACTGCCTTTATTTGATTATGTTTGCCTTATGCACGATTAAAACCATTTTTTAAGGACAGTTTCCAAATTAGGGTGAATATTTAGTAACTTTTATGTTTAAAAGGCATGCATTTTTGAGATATTAAAAGACAGTGTAACCCGGGAAGTCGGGGTGCGACTTATGCGCGGGTCAATGTCAACATATAAGAAAAAAAATCTTAAACTAGGGGTGCGACTTATACACCGGTGCGACTTATACGCGAGTATATACGGTAAATAAATCACTAAAGATGTTTATTAACTATCAAATGGCTGATAGTTAAGGTGTATACAGGGGTCGGCAACCTTTTGCTAATAGCGTGCCAAACTAGGATTTCAAAATCATTCTGCGTGCCAACAGCCTGAAAGTAAACCTGCTATACTTTATTTGTTTTATAAGAAAATTAATTTAACTCCGTAGCAAGACCAAGGCCAAAAGCAAAGGAAATTTATAGAGAAAATCGTTAAAGCGTTTTATATTTAAAAGAAAAGATTTACATGTTTGTGATCATCATCCTTTTTATTTGCATTTACATCAAATACGATATTTTGACATTTATGGTAATTATTTTGTAAACATCATCATTTGGTTGACAAAATGATGATCTAGCAACTGCACCGCTAATATAGATTATATTTTATTTTGTTTTTATTTTAACTAAGATTTTAAATTTGCAATCCATGCAAGGTAATAACGTTAATAGGATTTGATACTTAGTAATCATACAAACTGGGTAGTTAATGTTATGTTTATAAAGTTTGTATATAATTTTTTGTAATAAAATATTTATACAATTTTCAATTACTTTTTACAATTTTACAATTTGGTAATTATAACGTTATAAGTTGTAAATTATTTATTCTTTTATTAGAAGAAAAATAGAAAGATAATATTAGAAATATTAGCGCAAATAAAACGGGTTAATTATCTCCCTTTAAAGCTTCTAAATTTGATTCTAAAGTGCTAAAGTGGTGCCAAACAAGTTATGTTTTGTAATATAACAAATATTACTGACTAATTAGTTTTTATATAAATTCAGCATTATGATTTTCTTTCAAAGATTTAATTATTAGATATATAAAATTAATTTACGTTGTAAATAAACATTTCCTTCATTTATTGTTGACCCGTTTAATAAGGAGTTTATCTTTTAAACATTATTAATTACAATATAATGCTATTAATAAGTCTCTTATATTTATTAAATTAATAAAAACAAAATTTGTTATAGAATTCCGCATATTTATTGTTTTATTAAAGAAGATCAACATTAAAAAACAAACTCCTTTAATTGTAATTTGTATTAATTAATGATCGCCTTGTCTGGAATGCTCTTCGCTAACTTATAATGGCAGATACATGTTTAGTTATTTCTTAGTAGTGAAGTGTAAGTGACCACTTTGAATGCGTAACACAGCTTGCTTGTGCAATAAATACTGTTCACAAAAGTAGAAAGTAGAGCGAATGCCTGGCAGTTGAGAATAGCAGATGACTTTCCTAAACAGCTTCCTTCCAGATTTTTCCACTAATTGGCACATTTCGATACCTATTTTTTTTGGATGCTTAAAATTCAACTGGCTGCGTTTTAAAATCGCCAATATCCCTCCACTTAAAAAAAAAGAAGGTTGTAGTAAGATAAAGCCAGTTAGGCTTGATGAGGTATGAAAAAATGAGTCCATGAATTTGAAAGTCTTGCCTTTTGCTTAGAAAACTCCGCTTTGAGTGCTTCGATGTTCTTCTGAAAATGCCCAACTATATCTTAATATATGCCTTGATATAGGGATGTATGTTTAGTTAAATGTTTTGAAATTGATTTCACTTAAGATATAAGCAAATCCATTCCAGTGGTCTAACAGTTCAAGTGCTTTTTGACCCCGTCAAATGCGTTCAACTCACTTCAATGAGTAGTTTTGTCATTCAGAAAATTGGCTTTAACAGTCAGTTTCCTTATTCAGAACCGGAAAATGTTGTTTTTTCATCAATAAAAAACACCTTTTTGAGGTCTCTCGCGTGCCAAACTTGGCACGCGTTACTTGGGTTGCCGACCACTGGTGTAGACCATACGTTCTCAACCTTTATCGGCTCACCGCCCCCTTTTACAATTTTGTTCCGCTTACCGCCCCCAACTTAATTTTAGCGCCCACTCCCCTCCCACTCTGTACTATAGTTTCCGCAATTTTTTTTTAGGCGGACTAGACTTTTTGTGTGATTTATTATCTTTAAAAAAACTGAAAAGGACACATATTGTAAGAATTAATAGATAAAAATTACCTAAACAAGAGGCTTAAATAAATCAATATTAATGTGAATCGTTTGCCTGGTGTGTTGCTAGCTGCTAGTAGTTTGTCTATATGTGTTTTAATTATTGTTGCAAAAGCCTTAGGTCTCCACGCTAATGTCTATAAAGAAATAGTAATAATAAGCAATATTTGTTTCAGAACAAAACAGAACTTGTTTGGCATCACTATTGAATCAAATGTGGAAAGATTTGTTAATTAAAGGGAGATAATTAACCCGTTTCATTTGAGCTAATATTCTAATGTTTTGTTTCTTTAAAAAAAAATGAATAGCTTACAATTATAACTTTAAAATGATCAAACTGTAAAAAGTATTTGAAAATGTTATAAATATAATATGACTAAAGAATTTATATGTATACTTTCAAGCATTACAATAACTACCTAGTTTGTATGATTATTACGTATCTATACCGTCAAACGATAATTTCATCGTGTACTACAAACGTTTCAAACGCATTAACGGAAATCTCGGTAAAACTGGATCAAAATATTAATATAATCAAAATAGCAGATGTTAAGGCGACAGTCCGGTGAACCAACCATAGGACTAGATGGCCGCATACTATATTTGCCAAATACTGACCCATACTTCATCAAAAAGTCATTGCGATTTCTATTTCTTGTCAATTTAATTTTAATAACATGTATAGATCTACCTACTGTTGGGGGATAGGCCTATCAGATATTTAGCAGCACTTGCGTTTACATCATATTTAATCCAAAAACTAATGGATTTAAATAACTGAGGTGTTACAATATATCATGCACGTTTGTACCGCCCACTTGCTCTTCGCCACCCCCCAATCGCCCCCGGGAATGTCAGCCCCCCCCCTTAAAGCCTCTCACCGCCCCCGGGGGGGGGGGCGATAACGCCACCGTTGAGAACCTATGGTGTTGACGATGAGGCCGTCAATAAATAACCCCACGTGATTCTGGCTAATATATATTTAAAAAAAACTCCCTACATCGTCCCAAAAAGTAAGAGCCCCCCCTTCAAATAATTGGAATTATTTATCTAAGCTCTTAAAGAGCACATAAATACTGAGATTTAAAAATATAACTTGACATTAAATAATGCCATCTATCGAACGATACCCTGACCGAGATGAAATTTCTCATCCCCATTAGCTTAAAAAGAAGAACATTCAAGACCATATTAACACACTTTGTAAATATAACGTTTTATTGATTTCTCCACGTGGCATCAAAAGTGGAAGAGTGGGTTTGATTTTTTGTTAGAAAATATTTTTGTTTTTTTGCAAAAAAACAAACAAACAAACAAAAACACAAAAACAACTAGATTAATTTATTTAATGCAAAATTAAATAAAATTGTCACAAAAAAAAAAAGAGTAAGCCTACTTGGTAGGCCTATATTGAGAACAACTTCCGTCTCCGGATTTGTTTTCTTTAAAAAAAAGTTCGCCAAGCAACTCTACTATAGGCCTACGCGGACAACTCTGATTCCGTTTGGCACATTTCAATATTATATGTGAACACAAAACACGCTTCAATTTACCCCCCTCCCTTTCTTTCATGCCTTATTCTTTTCTCCCCTGAAAGTTGTTTCCCCTGTCTGTGTTAATACGTTGTCAACGTTTCCCCAGGATGTGTTGATATTTATGACCAAAGGTTTCTTTAATGTTGCACACACTTACTTTTACTAATAACCGCGACGGCTCAGTTCCTACATTCTAATGTCCAATTATAATATGTCATGACCCAGCCTTTTAACTAACCCTTCAGCAAGGCACACCAGGAAAGAATGAAGGATAGGGGTTGGGATGTGGAGTGTTAATTCGTTCCGCTACGAGATTCTCCCCTCTATAAACTTTTTGTTTTCAAACAATAGACTAGGTTCCTTGATTGCAAAAGTGACTTTCTATGTCCACATAATTAGATTTCAACGGTCCTTTGTAAGCCAAAAACTGAGAATCCTTGATCTACTCGCACCAACACTACTACGTACAAATTATGTAGCACCCAACATCGACTTTCCTGGCACATTTAGGACTTGTCTTGATTACTTGATTCTTTTTTTTACCTAACTCATTTACTCCACATTTACATGATGAAAATTGCTTATTAACCCTTACAGTCCCGGGCGCGTATATAGCGGAACTAAAGGCAGCATAGATAGAAGTAGGTCGGTACAGGAAGGGTTAAAAAACTTTCAGCCTTTTTACATTCTCTCGTCGCCTCTTGCCCCTTAAATTTGTGTATTATTGCCATATTTTCACAAGGACTAATTTGTTGCTAAATGCAGAACTACGTTAGAACTAATTTTGAATTTAACACTGTGATTTAGCAACACATCTCAGGTTGGCATGTTGAAGGTTTCCGGTAAAAATCAAAGCATAAAACCCCATGGTTTTTAAAACATAGATCTGGAGGGTGTTTCTATGGCCATCCATATGGCTGGCCCTGCTTTAGCATACCTTGTACACAGAAACTAGTGAAAGCTGCTTCACTAGCCATCTGGTCTACTTTTTTCTCTCTCTATTTTACAATGAACTGGCATTATTCATCTTTTAAGTTCCTGTGTGCTTGCTTATAGATTGCCCTTAAAACTCTTAATGCATTTCGGTGTCTTCAAAAATATTAATATACTTTAATTGTGTTAGTTACATTGAAATAAGAAAAACTGTATTGATTACAATTTTTCTAGTAATTAGAATTGCTAAGTTTTTCAAGTCTTTACTCTAACAAAAAAATATATTTGACTTAAATTGGTTCGACTAACATGTTATAAGAATTAAGGAATTATATTAAACTAAAATATTTTCTTTCCTGCCTTTGCCAGAGCAAAGTCACTGACGATATCATCAAATAATAAACTGCGTATTGTGTCACTTTCTATGCAAATGAGACTGTGGGAACATAGTTTATCTTGAGTCATTGTTGTTCTAAATTTATTTTTTATCCTCTGCAGCTTAGGAAAATATATTTCTCCAGAGCAATTTGTTTGCAACCATCACACTTAGAAACAATATCAAAATTTCTTCTACATTAGGGAATGTTGATTGGACAGGATCGTTAAATATTACCCTGTACAGATCCTGATGTGTTATACTATCATGTTCTGCTGAACCATATTGATGAAAATACTTGACTTCTCCTGCAAGATTCATGTCCACATTTTCAGGATCTGCTTGGCATAAAGCCTTAATGCCTTCACGAATCTCTTCTTCTGTAGTTTTTAATTTTTTTAAAGAATGAAATCTTTTTTTGCAGCATCAATGTATACTGACTGTGCCAGACTTGACTCTAATGCATCCTTCACAGGTATAAATGTTTTGATTCTGGCTCAATGTTCTTTAAAGCATCATCTTCATCATCATTGATATGCCTTCTTCTATTTCTTTTTTTCTTGTAATCAGCATCAGGCAATTTTTTCTTTGATTTCTTCAAAATGATCGAACATATCACTGGAACCTAAAACAAAATACAAAAGTGAAGCATACAATATCCTGCATACATCTAGACTAATTTGGGGGTCTTGCAGTGATTGACTAGTCTTGTGAATTCATCCAGCAAGTAACTCCACAAATATAACATTACCATAAATTCAAACTCCTCCATTTTAGAAAATAGAAAAAAAACTATAATTATTTCTTTTCTAAAATACACATTTTAATCTTATATTAAACCTTTTAAAAAAATTGGGTGAAATGTATGGGACGTTCCGGGCGTGTGGCATTGGGAAAAATAATGCTGCAGTATAATTAAGTATATTTGACAATGGCTCACTCTGGCAATTTTTTTTTTGGGGGGGCCCCTAGAAAAAGGGGGCCCTAAGCTATAGCTTGTTTAGCTTATAGGTAAATCCGGCCCTACTAGTCTGTCTGCCTGACAATGATTCATTTGCTAATTTGGTCAATATTCTGGGCGATTATTTTATTAAAAATTTAACCCCCAAAAAAGTTTACAAGCAATTAAAATTGTATTCTCACTCATAATTTATGGGAAACTATTCACTATATGTTAAAGACTTGCGCATGGCCTAGCCTGTGACAGTTGTTACTAAGACTAAGTGGAACATTTTTATTCCGACTACTTGCCTAGTCGATATTACCCTATGCAATGGAGAATAAAACAGTCGTAATGTATGACTTATGTCTGTGCTACACATTAGAAGAAGAATTCTAGACGATGAGAAAACTGTGCTAAACGAATTCGTTTTGGAAATATTCAGAAACGAGCATGAAGAAAAAGTTAATTTGACGAGGAATTGAAGACACGCCGTGATTCGCAATGAGGTCTAAGAGAGTAGCGGGCATTTTGTAGCGTTGACATTGAGCTAAACATTCAGTGGGATTCTTTATTGCATTGTGTATATGGATACTGATACATTTGTTGATAGAATTGATTTTGAAACAATAATTAAGTCTAATTGAATAATGGATTTATAGTTTTATTACATATGCCATTAACATTTTCTATTGGACCTAAGGATACATTTTCTTCCGCATGTAAGAATATGCCTTTCTTTTGTACACACATTTTAATTACATTACATTTTACAATAGCCTTCATTTTTCTCTATTACTTTATTACATGTAATAATAGGCTACATTTTTCTCTTGTACTTAACAATTATTACATGTTATTATAAATCCTTTTATTTTTCATCATTTTTCACCATCATTTGTCATTTGGGTTCCTTGTGGAACATAGGGCCTCCGCCAAAGCACTCCATTCTCCACGGTCTCTTGCCAGTCGTTTAAAGTTCTCAGCTCTTTCCTGTTCGTCCATCCTCATCCAGCACGCTTTAATTTTACTCAACTTTTATTACACATAATAATACATGTTTTTGTCTTACACATTCTTACGCATTACACATTCTTTTAAAATTAAACATTTATTACACGCAGGAATTCCTTTCTATCTATATTTTACCATTTTGTTCTCATTCAACGATGCAAGTTCATAGACTCTAGTTCTTTCTTTAGGGAATAGTGGCATAGACAAAGTGGTGGATAAAGGGGGTTATCCCAATAACTTCTACCAAGAGTCCCTCATTTTTTCTCTCCGAAAACGAAGGATGTTTCAGCTTTAACCCTAAATAAAATATTGCCTATTTATAAAATCTCGTTGCATTTACATTTCATAAAAAATGTTTTTCGTTTTTTTTTCTATTCAATTTTTAATTACTTACTACACAGTTTATCATGTGGCCATTTTATGCTTTTCGAAATAGTTAAGACATGGCTTCACATAGAAATGTTTTTGAACCTGTTAAACGTCATTGTTATAAATTATTTACTTTCTAAATATAACTTTTAGAATAATTAGTTTTGTGTGTGTGTGGATATAGATACAATTTGTGTTAATAAAAAAAGAAATTAAATCTTTCACATTTTAACTAATATAATTTAGGTTTTAAACATTGATAATTATATAAAATATTCGCTTATTAATAGTTTAGGATAGAATTGTGCAAGAGTTCAAAATGTGACTGCTTGTGCCAACACCTTGCACTCTTTTTGCTCCTTTACATTGAACTATTCACTCCTTTTATCATGGCTACGCCACTGCTTGAGATATAGAGCTAACAATTTTTTTTAAAAACTAGAATCTCATTTAACTGGAGCCACCAGTATTATAAAAACACCTTTACCTGTAAGATCCCCCCCAAATGATTGGTTTGCATCCCATCCCTTCTAGAAGCAAAGGATATCTGGAACTAGTTCAGGTAAATGTAATGGTTTTATCGGAAAATAAATTTCACGGCAACAGCGTTCAGTTATATTTCTAAAGGATAAGTGAAAATAGTTATAAGCTCACGGTACGTTACATTAAAATGTTTGTCTTGCGAAGGAAAACTTTAAACATGATGTAGAATACTGTCTTAGAATTTTAAAAAAATTTCATATAAAGAGTCGACTCTAATTCAAATATTGACTACGTCGAATTCTTGAGGTTATAATAACTTGATTGCTTAATACTAAATGGGGAGGGGCGGTAACCATGTCTGTTTGAATTCTAAAGAGCTTTATTAAATCCGTATATTTTTAATAATATTACTCGAAGAATTGGTTGCTTAATTGTTATTGTATTGTCTGTCTCTTTATTTCTCTGTAAGTCTGACTGTCTGCCTGTCTATCTACCCACCTGTCTGTCTGCCTCTATGCCATTATGTCTATGTACAGTGTGTCTATATGTCCATGCTTTTTTTTAATCCACGTGAGTGGCTATAGAACCAGGGCGCGCTCTTTTCATGCCCACCGGAAGCGGGTGGGTGTAAGGAAACAGCGGATGCTGCGGATGATACAATGACCTAATTGACCCTTTTCCTTAAATCAGTTTTATAACAAGCAACTCAACCCAACCCCCACACACGTACAATTCATGTTCTACCTTACCACACACACAAATCCCCCCCACAACTGAAACCTCTCGACCGGACCCCCCCCCCCCCACACACCCTATTCCTCTGGTCTGTCTACGCAACATCATCAACTAACTTGACAACATTGTCATAGACAAAACCCAGACATAGACACGACCTACAAAAATGCCCCCCTCCCACCTCCCTTCTTTTCCCCATCCCCAAGATTACAGAAGGGCTGTTAAACGCGTGCTTATGTTTTAATTTGTGTGTGTGTGTGCGTACTTTTGACGTGTAATTAAGAAATCTTAAAGGGTGTGTAGAGGCCATGTTATATACTCCAGAAACACACACGTGTGTGCGTGCTTGAGATGTGATGTGTTGAGTTCTCTTTTTCTTTTCACCCCAGTCTGTAGAAGTATTTTCTGTGGATTAAATTTTTTATTAATTTGTTTTAAAAAAATTCGTCTATAGATTCCTGCTTCCTGTTTGTGGAGTTTATTGGACTAACCTGTAATATGTAAGTACCGGTGTAAAGAATTACCTCTGTGTAATATGTAAGTACCGGTATAAAGAATTACCTCTATGTAATGTGTAAGTAGGACTACCGGTGTAAATAACTACCTCTATGTAAAGTGTAAGTACCGGTGTAAAGAATTACCTCTGTGTAATGTATAAGTACCAGTGTAAAAAATTATCTGTGTAATGTGTAAGTACCCGTTAAAAAAATAAGTTACCTCTGTGTAATATATCAGCAAGGAATATGTAAGTACTTGTGTAAATAATTACCTCTGTGTAATTTGTAAGTACCATTAAAAAAAAAGTTTCCTCTATGTAATATGTCAGTACCGGTGTAAATTATTACCTCTGTGTAATGCGTCAGCACCAGTTTAAAGAAATGAGTTACCCCTGTGCAATATGAAAGGTGACATTTAAATACTCGAAGCTGTTAGTGTGGTGTGTGGACTATATGTCATTGAAACTACAGGCGCTAGAAGCTACAACAGACTTTATCATCTTCTTGTTCAGAAGCCTTTACCTGTTTTCATTTATCTTGTGTGTGTCTGTGTGTGTCTGTGTGTGTCTGTGTGTGTTTGTGTGTGTCTGTGTGCCTTTCATTCATTCATTTACATGCAAATGTGTATTCTTCATTTTTTTTTTACTTTCTTGTTTTACTCTTTCATTCATTAGCTACATATTGTCTTTGTGTTTGTTCTCTCATTGAAATAAATTATTTCTGAACATTAAAAAGGAAGAAAGCTAATGTCAATCTTATTCCACTAATCATTTTTATTTTTAGATAAAATTTAAGCAATTTATCAATTATAGAAACTTAAATTTAATTGAAAAAATTTTTATGGCATTCGCTTATTTAGTTAACCTTTTTTTGAAAACTTAAATTCACAATTTTTATTGGTCTAATTCTTTTAATCAGCCAAGCGAAAATGTGCTGTATTACTGTTAGAAAATAAAATGTTTCTCCAACACATTAATTTAGACAGCTGATTTCGTTCTCTATAGTAAACAAACACGTCACACACACAAAAAACAAAAAACATAACCAGTTTTAGTGTGTTTATTTAGCGTGACTAATTAATTTTAAATGGATTGTTTATATAGCTCTAACAGCTTACTGTTTGGTTTTCTGTCATGTACTTGTGCTTCAGTTTATCTTATCAGATTACAAATTCTGTTATGTCGGCCCATTCAGAGTATACTAAAAGATATTTGTGTCATCATCTCAGCTTTTACATTACTTCTTTAGGACTATACCTCGTTCTTCAACCGAAATTGAAACACTTATATGTAATGACTAGTATTTTAACAGCCTCACAAAAAAATGTCATTACCTCTACATCATCGGCGTCAGTGATTCCCTGCACATTTAATTCACTAAAAATCATTTCATCATTCATTTAACAGCTTCAGTAAATATCATCGTTACAATTTTAACAGTATCACTAAATATCATCACTTCCTTTTTTAACAGCTTCAGTAAAAATAATCATCAACATTATTTTAACAGCCGCAGGAAATATCATAATCAACCTTTTAAAAGGCACAGTAATTATCATCATCAACCTTTTAACAGCTTAAGTAAACATCATCATCATTCTTTTAACAGCTTCAGTCATCTCTATCAATCATCTCTTTTTAACAGAGTCAGTACATACAATCACTCTTTTAACAGCCGCAGTAAATATCACCAACACTCTTTCACGTGCTCATTCAATATTTCATTCTTCGTTTTGAACATGGCTCAACAAATCTTACCATCTGCATTTCATTTTACTGTAATACTTATTGTCATGATCTCTTTTTATTAAAGGTCAGCTACTAGTTTTTCCCTGCTGCTACAGCTCTACAATACTTCTCTGCTATTTGCTTTAACTATGAACGGCCAGGCTCTGTACATCTCTTCACTATTGTATCTGGATACTAAACTCTTCACTATAATATGCTCGCCTCACAGTCCTAACATTAAAAAAGCAGTCGTATAAGAATTTAAGTTTCACATCGAGCATATTGAAAGTCTTCAAAGACAAAACAATAACATGAGTATTAAACATTGGGGTTTGCTGGTCTGATGTGCATCTACGCTAAAAGCCATTGGGGTTTGCTGGTCTGATGTGCATTGTGCATCTACTGCTAAAAGCCATTGGGGTTTGCTGGTCTGATGTGCATCTACTGCTAAAAGCCATTGGGGTTTGCTGGTCTGAAGTGCATCTACTGCTAAAAGCCATTGGGGTTTGCTGGTCTGATGTGCATCTACTGCTAAAAGCCATTGGGGTTTGCTGGTCTGAAGTGCATCTACTGATAAAAGCCATTGGGGTTTGCTGGTCTGATGTGCATCTACTGCTATAAGCCATTGGGGTTTGCTGGTCTGATGTGCATCTACTGCTAAAAGCCTTTGGGGTTTGATGGCGTGATGGGCATCTGCTGGTAAAAACCCTTGGATTTTGATGGCGTGATGGGCATCTGCTGGCAGTAGCTACTGTCTCAAATCGATTGTGCACGGGGCAATGACTTATCCATTAATATATAATACTCAGACAAGGTCATCAAAAACACTAAGACAGTTCTCTGTTAATTGTTTATGTCAGTAGATCTATTTATTTTCATACATTTTCCCATATTATATATAAAACAATAGATATAAAACATTTATTTTCCAGACCCAAATTACTTACTATCCTCCAGTGTACCCCTGGTTGGGTTATCTAATCCCTGCCCACACGTAACACATATTTGAGGTGTCCCCCACCAGGTCACGCCAGCAGCTGTTTTTTTTATATAATCTTCTTTTGCACTTTACTCAGGGGAGTCCACTTTCATACCTGCTGCTGGGTGGTTGTTTATGAAGCAAATGCAACGCCATCTCCTCTTCTTCAAACCTTCTTCGTCAAGAAGCTGGCCGGGCCATTCGATAAAGGTTGGCGTTGCTGATGGTTTCAGGTCAGAGGGCCTGCTTTATCCTAACTGCAGACATGTGTAAGACATGTACAAGACCCTCTATTGCCAATAAAGCTCACCCCTTTGTGACTATTTGGTCCATAGGGCTAGTGAAGCATAGTCACCACAGTTTAGGCATGCCATGGAAATGTGTGACCAACACAAAAAGACAGAGTAGGATTCAAACTATACGTTTCATCATAGTCGTAATTTGATCGTCTATTTGATAGCTATTTGATAGCTATTTGATAGCTATTTGATAGCTAATAATGTAGTGTTATTAGATGCTTCATTACTATAAACAAAGTAGGATTGAAAATGCAACTTTTCATTTTTTCAAAATAATAATAAATAAATAAAAATTACTCCCCCGTGTTTAACAACATGTAATTAAAACTATTCTTGACCATTTTATCTCATATTTATCTTCCTCCTCCATATGCTTTCATCTTATTACAGCTTTATTATACACATTTTTATTTTACTACAAACTACATTAAGCTCACTTTGTTTGTCACACTTCATAATAATACCCAGTAAACCAGATTTGTTATATCATTATTTAACTCTCATTTATGCTTAACGCAACTTCTCTCTTACCACATTATATCACCACGCTATTTCACACATTTATATCAACTAGGTATATCACCACACTATACCTTCATATTATATAACTACGTTTATATCTCGTCGTTTATACCACCACGTTTATATCACCACGTTTATACCACCACGTTTATATCACCACGTTTATATCTCCACGTTTATATCACCACGTTTATATCACCACGTTTATATCACCACGTTTATATCACCACGTTTATATCACCACGTTTATATCACCACGTTTATATCACCACGTTTATATCACCACGTTTATATCACCACGTTTATATCACCACGTTTATATCACCACGTTTATATCACCACGTTTATATCACCACGTTTATATCACCACGTTTATATCACCACGTTTATATCATCACGTTTATATCACCACGTTTATATCACCACGTTTATATCACCACGTTTATATCAACACGTTTATATCACTGCGTTTATATCACCACGTTTATATCACCACGTTTATATCACCACGTTTATATCACCACGTTTATATCACCACGTTTATATCATCACGTTTATATCACCACGTCTGTATCTCCAAGCTACATCAGCTCCTTATCACATTGTCACGCTAATACCACCACATCTATGTCATCAAATAATTATCGCTCACCATCTTCATCCCATCAAAACTCATCTCATTTCATAACTTGATTTTGTTTGTTTGTTATTGTTTTTTGTGTGTGTTTTTTAGTACATTTATAAATATGTTCTATTGATTTATTAAATATTATTAATTACCGCCTATTCATCTATCCCATGCCTATAATTTATATAATGCGAGAGTCACATCTCTCCCTTTCTTAAACTATATTATTATTTTATATAGATCTACAATCCGACTAACATGTACTATAAACTAGTATAGACTTTACTTTCTTCCCCCAAAATGGGACCGTTCCCAGTAGTTCCCACGAATCTTCTTTTTTCACAGTTAAAGACAAAGTGTCAACATGGTCGTTAAAAACCAAAGAGCCGTACACACACACACTTACAAACACATACACAAACTTACACACCTGATTGAAATATCTTTCTTTTCTCTATCCATCTAACTAACCGTTACTACTCCATCTGTATTTCCGCCCATCAAAAAAATCATTTATTTTACGGTCCATATAAATATAATAATATATGTTTAATTTTAATTGTTTTTAAATAAACATCTAACACATTTATTCATCTTCGCGTCAAAAGCTTTTGGTTCAATAACTGAATAAAAAAATGTCTGAATAAATGTAGAAATAATTGAGAATCAATAGTTTTGTCTAAAACATAACTGTACAATACTTATAAAGTTATCTCGCCAGACGGCCGTCCATATAGAACTTTATTATGGGGTTGGCCCATGTTGACAGCGAAATCAAATAGAAATAATTGTCAACTTTACAATTTCAACTTTTTATTTATAGATACAAAAAGCAAAACAAACAAAAAAAGCATTAAAACAACAACAATAACAAATGTATTTGAAATCCGCCTTACATAATAATATGGTGAATTATTTAATAAAAAAAGTACTAAGAAGTTGATGAAACGATTAATTGGCCATTGTTAACGTCTTTTAACGGGCATAAAAACTAGTAATTATATAAATTTAACACACAATTTATAAACATTAGTCTATGAAATGCTTTATAAGGCGCTTTGGGCAACTGTTCTAGATGTCGGTACCTTATTGCCCTGCCTACAATTTAACGTGGAGGCCAGGATGGCTAAGTAGGCCTACCTGCTGGGCACTTAAGTACGGTTTTACGGAAATGTGTCACTTTCCTGACATAATTTTAATTTACCCACAATGCCTGCTCTACTTGTTGTTTCCCTTTTGGTCGTCTGCTGGGCCAATTCATCAAATTTAGACATAAACCGGGGTTAACAGAATGTCTCCAAGATTAGCTAACCCTTTCTTGAAGTTATATTTACATTTGTTTCTGGGCTTCAGGTTAATTAACATAAAATATGAATTCACTTTCACATATTTCGTTTCTAACTGAAAACTGCATGACATATTTAAACTGGAACTCACACACATACATGTCTTAACCTTGACATACTTAGGGAAGTTGCTCTACATTTATGTATAGACCTTTTCATTTTATTAATTATTCCAAAAAAGAGGTCAATGTCTAGGCATGCGCAGTAGCTAGGGGGCAGAAGTTGTCAATAAAACCTTCTTCGCCTTTGTTATTTTACTGGGGGCCTAGTGGTTTTTGGGCGTAATTATATTAGCTTTTAATTTTACAAAAAAACTAATTCATAAAAACTTTATACCCAGAAGCTAGGGAGCGAACTGTACTTTTCTTTTACCTTTTGAACCAGTTTTTAACCTAAAAAACATTTATTATACATTCTAGGCCTAATGCGTCTATGGTTACCATCAACCATGTCACCATGACCATGTTAATACAGATTGGCGTCGAGCGATCAGTAAATCGTCTTTAAGCATACAAATAAAATTTAACATAGTTATATATTTATAAAGCTTTGTTTGTGTTGAAGTATCAACGCGTAGGCTATATTGTATTAAGTTATTATTTGTAGCAATAGAAATCGTAACTTTTAATTATTTTAATTTTTTTTATCGTTCGATTTCGATGTCACACAAGAACCTTGAAAAGCCAAAGTAAGCTCATCATAGTTTGATTCTGAAAAGGCCTAGGTCTATGTCCCATATAGGCCTATGCTAATTGTTTGACTTGTTCTGGGGTTTTATCGTTAAAATATTGTATGTAGAAGTAGTTAAGCGGGATTATAACATATTAGTAGGCCTAGACCTAGCTATAGGATAGGACTATAGGCCTATATAGCCGCCTATAGGCTATAGTAGGCCTATACTATAGGGGCTATAGGCTATATAGTATTATAGGCCCTAATAGGCTAAGCTAAAGTAGCCTAAAGGCCTATATAAATTATAAATATAGGCTTATGGCTTATAGGATAGGCCTATAAATTATAATAGCTATTATTTAATATAATATAGCATATCGAATCGGCCTATCACATATAGTTTACTATAATAATAGGCCTAATTATTAGCCTGCCTATAGGCCTAGGCCTATTACTATTAGCCTATTAGTACATTAGCCTATTATAGTAGCCTAAAGGTTATAAGCTCAAACAGTTTAAACTATTAAACAATTGAAAATATTTACTATTTACTATAGAAAAGTGTTGATTAACCGATTGCGATTGCATGAAATAATTAATTTAAGCGAATATAGGCAGAGAACAAACAGTGATAATAAATGGCTCTAAGTCATCACCAATAACAGTAAACTCAGGAGTTCCACAAGGAACTGTTCTAGGGCCCCTACTATTTCTAATTTACATTAATGATCTGCCTAATTGCATCAACACAGGCACAAAAGTAAGATTATTTGCCGATGATTGCATAATTTATAGAATAATAAAGACAGGAAAAGATAGTGAACTTTTACAAAAAGACCTAGATGAACTACAAAAATGGGAATCAAACTGGAGTATGTCTTTTCACCCAGAAAAATGCCAACTAATAAGGGTATCCAAGAAAAAGAAACAAATAATAACAAACTACTTCATTCATGGTAAAGAACGAACTCAAACTAGCAATGCTAAGTATCTAGGAGTAATAATAAATGATAAGTTATCTTGGAACCCTCACATTGATGAAGTAATTAAAAAATCAAACAAAACATTAGGATTCATAAAAAGGAATTTTTACAAATGTAATAAGAATATAAAACTAAAATGCTATCTCACATTAGTTAGGCCTATACTAGAATATGCAGGATCTGTATGGGACCCATCAACTAAAGAAAACATTAAAAAATTAGAACAAATTCAAAAAAGAGCTGCAAGGTTTATAACTAGTGAATATTCCCCATTGACAAGAGTAACACCATTAGTCAAATCACTAAACCTAGAAACACTAGAGGACAGAAGGGCAAAGAGTAAAGTAGTAATAATACATAAGGCATTAAACTCTAATTTAGAAATACAACCCAATAACAATCTGTTGCAAAGCTCAGATAAACATAGAGACAAAAACACCTTCCTTGTCCCTTATGCGAGAACAAATGCATATAAGTACTCTTTCTTCCCGAGTGGCATTCGGGCATGGAATGGGTTGCCTGAACAAACCAGGAAAACCAATAACCTAACATCATTTAAAACATTAATAAAAATGCAAGACTAGACTCGGACCACGGATGAGCGTAGGACGCAATAATCTTCTTTATAGAAGGAGCGTCTGTAATGTATAAGATGAAGGTAGGCTATGCTATATATTTGATATTTGCAAACTGGTGCGTGTTTTCTTCATGAATTTTTAGTTATAGGCCTGTTATTGAATAATATTTCATGCATAGGACTAATGAAATGACAATAAGTCACAATATGAATAGGCCTATAGCCTATATCATCTATATCTATGACTATATCTAGGCTATAATATATCATATTCAATATGGAAAACATAGGCCTACGCCGACATACGGTCATAGGTCCGACTATACGACATAGGCCTATATATATATATTAGCCTCTTCCTACGAACAATATATATTTTTTTAAAGTTTAACATAATATTTGCTATGGCCTATGGCTATGGTTTTTATAGGCCTATTCGTGAAGATGCATCGGCTCTTATGCGTCTGTCTCTATCAAACATTCAACATGAAATATATCTAGAATTATATTTGCCTTTTTTTATTAATCAAAACGAGCGATCTAGGTCTAGGGCTAAGTTAAGCAATAGCTTGAATAGCCTACAGTAATAAAAGCATTATAGGCCTAATTATTTTTTTTTCGATACAAAACTAGTTCTAAATGTAATTTTTTTTTTTTACATTGATTCTCATTGAAGAAACTCAACAAAAAGTAATGACACAGTGATCACGATAGAATCGACCATAATATTAAGGTCCAAAGCATAGAGTCCAGGTCTAAACAAAAATTTCTTTAAAAAATAAAGAAGCTCTAAACGTTATTTTTTAACAATTCCCTTCCTAGGTTCTTAGTTTAAGATCTCCATGTGTTTTTATGGTTTAAAGTTCAAAAACAACTATAATAACATTAAAAACCCCCAACACCTTTAGTAAAATACTATATGGAAAGAAGGAACAAAAATCTTTGTGCCCCCAAAAGAAATATATGTCAGTGAGTCTCAAGGCCACGCCCCTTTTCCGGGGTCAAACTAAAAAGGTCTATATGTATTAATTAGTAGGACATAAATAGTAGTGCAATAAACAATTTATTGTATTTTGAGTATTTTATGTTTATTAAAAATAACTTTCACATATATGTATAAAATATATCTGGAAATACGCGTGCTTATTTAATTAATAGTTGGCCTGCTCCTTCTGGAACACATGGCCACATTGAAATTTCTTCACACAGTTAGATCTATAGAATTTTATGAAGCAATATGACATAATAAGGACTGTAAACTACTCTCTGCTGTATATTTTTAAAAAAAGTATTCTTGTAGTGTTATAGAAAGACACGACATCAAGATCCTCTTCCCTCCCCAACCCTCTTTTCCAATTTGTCAAGTATTTTTTCCTTTACCATTTTCACCCCCCCCCCCCCCCCAACTTTAACTATACAACCACTCTTGATTTTTTGTATACCTTACTTTATCACTGACCTATCAATAAATCAATGAGTTCATCAATCTATCAATCTATCTATTAATCGATATCAGACCTGCCAACCTCCCAAGACAAAAAAATCTATATTGCGGGGGGGGGGGGGGGGGGGCGCACAAGTTATGTATTTTCAATTAGAAGGGATATAACTACAATTGTTTGTTATTAATGTAATTAGTTTAAAGTTTTAATTAATATATGTGTCTTTAACTTTAAAGAAAATCAATAGGCCCAGTTATAAAGCTAAAGACTGTAATAAAGGCTCTGGGCCTATACTATAGGCTATAGTTAGTCTAAATAGTAACTAGTAGGCCCTACTAGTAGGCCTGCTAAAAATACTAAACTTATTTATACCATATATAGCCTATACTCCTACACCTAACCTAGTACTATATTATAGATAATTGCGAACAACATGATAGGCTTTGTTTATATTATGATATAGGGGCCTATGTATTTTTTAAAAAATATTTTCCGTAGGCCTAGTTAATTTTGGCAAAAAAAAAAGTGAATTTTTTCTTAGTATTGTAGTAGGCCTAGGCCTATTTTGTTTTTCAATGGTCAGTTAACGGTATAAGAGTAATGTGCGTTTAAATTTATAGTACAGCGTTTAAATTTATAGTAGGACAGAGATGTAAGCCTAGAGCTAAAAATGTGTCCAGTTCCAAGAAAATATTACCTGATGTCACGCAAAATTGTATTTTTACAAATGCGATAACCGTAATAATTAATATGGCTTATATCAGTTGACATTGCATCGGTAGGCCTCGGGATTCATTGTTGTTGTTTTTTTTTTGTTAGCTTTTTTTTTTTGCTTTTTTATATCATCTTATTTTTTAAATCGCTACATTTTTTTAATGAAAATAAGCTGTAATCGGAGTTTGGCGGCCATGTTTTGACACAAAAACGTTTCGTAAAAACCAGGTTTGGCTTTCAAAATATTAGCCTAGGCCTACAGTATAATGAAAAATAACGGAAGAGGCAAAAACAAAACCAAACACTTCCGGTCTCGCTCATTTCTTTTTGGTTTCGGATTTTTACAATAAACAGTTCGGACGGAAAAATAAGAAAAGTGAAAAATTGCCGAAAATCGGAACTTTAAGGGCTTTGTCGGAATGTCGGGATGAGGGGGTAAAAAATCCGTATAATTCCGAGAAAATCGGAAGGGTCGGCAGGTCTGTGATATATATTTTTCTCTATCTTACTATATCTAGCTGTCTCTCTGTCTATTTATCTATCTGTCTTTCTGTCTATCTGTATGTCTGTCTATCTGAATAAATCTATCTATCTATCTGTCTATCATCTGTCTATCAGTCTGCCTATCCTTATATCGGTCTGTCTATCTGTATGTCTGTATAATTATCTATCTGTTCGTTAGACTCTCTATCAGGTCTGGATTAACCATTAGGCAAACAAGGCACGTGCCTAGGGCACCAAGCGTTTGGGGGGCACCACAAGGCCTCAATAAAAATTAGTATAGTGTAAAAGCTAAGAGCAGTAAATCAACTAATTATTTAGTTTCAGTTAAGCAAAAGATGGAACAGGATTTTACTGACACCATCAATCTTCTTGATAAGTCTACTATAGGCAGAGTCATATTTAGGCATATTCCACATTTTCCTATGGAACAGGGGCCCCCACACAAAAGGGGCCCACACACAAAAGGGGCCCCCCACATATTCCAAAATAAAAAATTTCAGTCTTTTCTTTCGGCAATTAGAACAGTGCTATTGTAGAAGCACACAATGAACAAATACTGTGAATAAGAAATCACATTTGATTGTTAAGTGACACTGCAGGGTTGAGCCCACAAGGGGGCCTCACATAAATTTGGCCCTTGGTAACAGTGCTCTCACAATCCTAAATACGGCCCTGAATATAGACTGTTCTGCATATCCAGACACTGCATTAGTGCTTGAAAATTAAATTTGTTGTGACCCATGTCAGTCTGCTGAAGATGATGATAAAGATGAAGATATAAAAATAAATCAAGCAGTAGATCCAGGACTATGGATTGACGTCTCCTCTGATGTTGTGGCTTACTGGGTTGACTATGGGCACACTAACTGTCAGCATCATAATGGTCCCTTTGAAAAATCTTGCCGTATTTATGCTGGAGCAAAAATAAAGATATTGTTCTCAAAAACTCTTCTATGGCACAAAAGCAAATGGTGAACAGTACAGGAGAGAATGGTTATTGTATTCATCATCCACGGTATCTGTGTACTGCTTTGTTTGTAGACTTTTTGCGTCTAAAGGTTCCACAAGTTTGGCTGATAAAAATGGGTTCAGTGACTGGAAAAATAACATTCAAGTTCTAGAGGAAAATGAGTTTCCTTTATACATATCCTGTGCTGCCCTTTCACTAAATCTGGTAGACAGAACTGCCATTGATTCTTGTTGTTTGTTAGTTTTTTGCATAATATTGAACATACCAGCGGTCAGTGGAGGATAGGGGGCCCGGGAAAAAAGGGGGCACCCATGTGGGTTTGTGCCTAGGGCACCAAGATGGCTTAATCCGGCCCTGCTCTCTATCTATATGAAAGTGTATTGTGTAAGTATATGACAAAAAAGATGTGTACATTTATTTGAATTCACATAAGTTGTGTGGACTATATACTATACAGTGCCTTTGTAGGTTAGGTAGTTAGGTATTCAATTGGCTTCTTCAACTAACCCGAATGGCACTGTGTTAAGATATAAATATCTAGTTAAGGGCCGACCAGAAATGACGTCCCGTGATTTTCACACATCTTTTAGCCCCTGCCCTTTCCCCATCGTCAAAAGCTGTCATGACCAGTCAGACTTCCCCCGTTCTTCCAATATGACGTCACAAAGTTCTACGTACCTACTGTCATATACCGTCATCTACTGTCATCTACTGTCATATAATGTCACCTACTGTCATCTTCTGTCATCTAATGTCACCTACTGTCATCTACTGTCATATAATGTCACCTACTGTCATCTACTGTCATCTACTGTCATATAATGTCACCTACTGTCATCTACTGTCATATAATGTCACCTACTGTCATCTACTGTCATATAATGTCACCTACTGTCATCTACTGTCATCTACTGTCATATAATGTCACCTACTGTCATTTACTGTCATCTACTGTTATATAATGTCACCTACTGTCACCTACTGTCATCTATTGTCATCTACTGTCACCTACTGTCATCTACTGTCATCTACTGTCATATAATGTCACCTACTGTCATCTACTTGTCAATTTGCTTATATATAATGTTTATGCCCTTTATCTATCCGACTATCTATCTATCTATCCATATATTCATTTTCGATTTACCCATATATCTATTTTATTAATATCTTTTATCTATCTATTTATCTATCGGCCTTTATCTGTCTATTTATTTGTTTCTTTGTTCATCTATGTATCTATGGACAAAAACAATTTCCTTGTCCCTTATGCGAGAACAAATGCATATAAGTACTCTTTCTTCCCAAGTGGCATTCGGGCATGGAATGGGTTGCCTGAACAAACCATGAAAACCAGTAACTTAACATCATTTAAAACATTAATAAAAATGCAAGACTAGACTCGTACCACGGATGAGCGTAGGACGCAATAATCATCTATATAGAAGGAGCGTCTGTAATGTATAAGATAAGATAAGATAAGAGTCCAATTATCTATTTATCCTCTTATTAATTTATTTATCTATTTTTCTGTGTCTAAGTATCCATTTATCTATTTATATCTATTTATCTGTTAATCTGCTTATCTAATTATCCATTTATCTCTTAATCCATTTATCTAATCATCTATTTATCTATCTGATATACCCGTCTGTCTATATCTATTTGTTTTGTTCTATAAACATTTTATATCCTATTACATTCATCATTCCTTTATCTACAGTCGCAAACAAGCTATACCTTGAAAATTGATCCAACGAACATAATGTCCCCAACCAGTGGGCCAATGAACGCCACGGTTTATGCTAAGTCACAGATACCTTGGACGGCGAACCCTTACTACAGGGGGCCCAGTTTCAGGTACGCCGCCCCTCACCCCGCTGCCTATGGAAGCTACACTCAGACGCCAACCGTGAGTAATTTTTAATGTGTTCCTTAGGTCACGGTGACCCCTGTTTTTTTGGCAGGTAGTTTTATATATCTCTACACATTAACGTAGACATTGATTGGGGGTGAGAGTTGGGGTGGAGGAGTGGGCCAGGGGGGGGGAGGGGGAGCGGGATAAGTGGGTAAAGAAATTCTGACACAGTATGGGGGGTAGGGGAGGGGCGATGGCGGATGAAGGAGTGAGAGATAATGAGAAATAGAGAGGAAGAGTGAAGGAGTCAAAGATATGAAAATAAGTCAAAGTTAAATGTATAATACATGTAAATCTATAACTTAAAGTTAAATTAAATGTGCTTTTTAAAACTACTTTTGTAAATGTAAAACAAGGTTGTTGTCATTATAAGTAGATTATTGCAATCTACGGTAGTCACTATATCTATCTATACTTGTAAGTCTAGGTATTCCTACCTACTAAGTATATTGAGACAGGAACTAAAATCGTATAGGGCGTTTGCAATCCCGTGACAAAAAGCACGTGATTTGTGTTTACTTTGAGTAATGGTGTACAATTAAATATGGCCGCTGTATTAATAAAGTTTCATATAGGCTCGAGCTTTTTTTAAATGATGTTTTGTGTTTTAAGTCTTATTAAGATTTAAGCTGTATTATGTATGTTAAATAAAATAGGCTATTTTATTATTATCATAGACATAGATCATAGACGATGTGAGCCTAATAGTGACTTGACTAGATAGCCTATTCACCAACAATATCACTTGACATCGTAGCCTAGCCTACGAAACATTAAAAGTGTAGGCCTATAAAGTGAAATTGAAAGTGTAAATAGGTCTAGCCGGCCCTAGCCTTATCACATTAATCAATTAATCTACAGTACTACTATTTACCTCCTTATTTTTTAGTAGGATAGCCAATATTCAGATGTGAATTTTGCATGATAAAGAAGTACTTCACTTTCACCACGTTACGTTTGTACCTCAAGTGGGTTCTATATTTACACAAATACGTCACTAAATTTACACAAAAAAACTTAAGCTCCGCCTACTGAGAACGCTCTATTGTGGAACTTGTTTATTTATGTTTGATTTCATTCCGGACGTGTTTATATTTAACGTAGATGTTACTATTCAAGTCATTAATTTTTGTCATATTATTCGAATTTCAGTAAGCTGATTTAAACGTATTTAAATTTACAATTCAGTTTATTGTGGTAAACGATCATTTTACATGGTAACTACCGACCTGTATAAAGAATGCGTAGAGCCAGTGTATAAATAATTTTATTTATATCAGGGATAGCATTTAGTGTTGGCTTCACTGATCTATAAAAAGACTGGATTAGGCTCGGAAGTGACATTTTTGAAGAAATTTCCGACATTTTGTTTCCACTGTCACTGATATATATATATATATATTGATAGATAAATAGGCTATATATCATCAAATTCTCTACAGTCTCGGAAGACGATTAGATTTCCAATCGTGTGATTTCACCAGCGTTTCAGCATTGGCTATGTCTCTGGAGACCTATCCTTGAGAGCTAGGCTCTGTCCCATCTCTGGCACTTCAAAGTGGGACAGTTTGAGTCGGTCAGGGGCAGCCTATGTTCTTTACATACTTATGTATTAAACACTATTAATGTTAATACTAATTATTATAATTAAACTTTTGTGTTATCGGTTGTTTGTCAAATGCGCTCTAGGCTTACATTAGGTCTGACGGTAGCGCCATTGAAATTCTATTGTTATGAATTAGAATTATCTTTTTCATTGATCAATAAGACAATTTATATTTTACATACATACATCAAACGTTAATTGAAATATAAAAACAAAAGCTTATAATCATTCGTAAAATTCGTACTGAAGTAATCCAACATATAAAGTGGCCATCCCCTTCAGCAGGGTGAACTAGCCCTGTTTGTGAAATCAATTTTAACATGAAATAAAAGTAAATTCATATATTTAAAATAAATAAATCAACTGGATTTTTGGTTAAAGAATTATTTATTAATAATTAATATTTAGGACTTTCCTTATTAAAAAGAATCCAATTATGTACATTTGAAAAAAACAATACACAGAAGGAAACTAATATGGTAAGTGTCATATTCTCATATTGTGAATGTATTGTGATGCAATCCATCGACACAATACAAAGAATAATTATTCAACTGCGTTACAATTATTTCATTAGATGTATACGGTACATTAACAGTCCACAAGACAACAAATCCAAGTCATCACTAATATTATATATCCGAAAAATGATTCATAAAATATAAACATCTCTCTACACGCATTGTTCAACTGTCTCCTCTCGACACTGGACACGACTTCCCTTGTACTCTGGATATTACACAATATTTTCTTTGACCACCTAACTCTCCCCTTCACATAACCCGTGTCCAAACAAAACTGGTCATACCAATGTTATAGATCAGTGGTTGGCTTGGATAATTTATTCTTTTATAGTTCAGTGCTGGGAACAGACGACAACCTCAAGGGCATTAACAAGATATTTTAAATAAATATAATATTTAATGGATTATTGCCCTTACATAAGGTAACTCGAATTCGTAACTCTCAACACTCTTCAATGAATAAAATGTCAACCTATTCCTAAGAATTAAAGTAACGGGGTCAAACCGTCATGTTGATATTGAAGCTGAGCAGTTTTATACTGATCTTTTAAAGTCAGTTATCGTCCTTTTTGTGGGAGGCCTACATCTTTGTAACCATCGTTGTAAAATGTATCCCAAAGACATGGGTGTTTTCATACAAGACCATACATCTGCACACGTTAACACGTTTGTTATAAAAAAAAAATCTATCAAAGAGATCAGAAAGACTTTAAAAATACATGTGTGATTACAAAAACAGAGGAAATAAATTCGTTAACTTTTTTAATTGGTAGGCCTAAACACATCAGAAGAGACTTGGCCACTGTTGTACATTTTCTAATGCTATTCATTAATTAAATATGTGCGTGTACTTTGTGTCCATTTTCATTTGTAAGACTTGTATTTATACAAAATACAGATATAATATGACAATTTCAGTGTTTGAAATATATCAGGCCCAATACATCACTGGAGGCAAAAGCCTTAGGTAGTCGAGACACATAAAATATTATGTTAGCCTTAGTTTAGACTTTAGACGGCAGGGCCGCTGGGGTGAACGGTTAGGCTAGTGTTCTTTCCCCCCCCCCTCAACCCTACTGTTTAATTTTATATTTTGTTTGCCTGTATAAATCCTTCTTGTTTTAAGTTATAAGCAATACCTAACTATGTCTTCAAATCCGTGTGTACAAGGTGACAACAATCCATATGTTACCTTATATAATAATGTCCGACGTTGTTGGTCTTATTTTCTTATATTTAAGGTAAAAAGATGAGACCGTCTATAGCAGGGGTGTGCAGCATCATTTTTTTGTCATTTAGCCGTTACAGGAATTCGATACAACACGATGGGCCATACATTCTGAAAATGTATATTCATTAGTAATAAAATAACAATTTAAATAATGCAGTTAGAAATTATGTTAGGGGCCAGACTAAGAGGCTTGGCTGGTCGTGAGCAATATGTTGCACATCCCTAATCTTAAATCTAAAGGTGTTCTAATTATGAAAGAACCATTTTGCGTTGTTCTTTTTTTTTACTTGACGACCTTAAAGCTGCATTTGACACGTTCAGGAATGTAATCTTGGTAGATCTAATAATCTTTAATCCTAATCCCATGTAATCGAAGCCAAAGCCTTAGATCTCTTTCCAGCAGTAGAGGTTGTATACTTATCTCTTGAAACCTTCTATGTAATGGTTCCGCATTCAGTGATCTCCACGTGACATATGGCTGACCCACTTTTTCTTTAACTTGACGAATAAAGGCGATTCCACGATGACATCAGATTTAGCCGAACTTATCTTTATATGTTACAGACCCACCTGTTCCAATTGGTTGTTCGAGTCCAGCATTTTGATAAGTGTTTGAAAATATGTTGGGTAGTTTATTTTTTACTGATTAGTTCAAACAACCCGTTAAATGCTCGAATGCAACGCAATATGAAAGAAATATAATTTATATGCATTAGTTTTACGGGATAATAATTATTTTAAAAATTTCTGTCTTTATGCGTAATGTATTAAATTATTCTGTTGCATTTCCATCACTTAGGCCTACTCAATAGCGTATTAAATTTAATTAATGTAAATAATGTAGCCTACCACTGAGATTTGACAGTGAAAACGTAACACAATGCCGTCCATTAAATCCTCCTTTCTATCCTCCATTCTATCTTCTATCCACTATTTTATCTTCCATTCTATCTTCTATCCACTATTTTATCTTCCATTCTATATTCCATTCTATCTTCCATTCTATCTTCCATTCTATCTTCTATCCACTATTTTATCTTCCATTCTATATTCCATTCTATCTTCCATTCTATCTTCCATTCTATCTTCTATCCACTATTCTAGCTTCCATTATATATTCTATTCTATCTTCCATTATATCCTCCATTCTATCTTTTATCCACTATTTTATCTTCCATTCTATATTCTATTCTATCTTCCATTCTATCTTCCATTCTATCTTCTATCCACTATTTTATCTTCCATTCTATATTCTATTCTATCTTCTATCCTCTATTCTAGCTTTCATTATATATTCTATTCTATCTTCCATTATATCCTCCATTCTATCTTCTATCCACTATTTTATCTTCCATTCTATATTCTATTCTATCTTCCATTCTATCTTCTATCCACTATTTTATCTTCCATTCTATATTCTATTCTATCTTCTATCCACTATTCTAGCTCCCATTATATATTCTATTCTATCTTCCATTCTATCTTCCATTCTATCTTCTATCCACTATTCTAGCTTCCATTATATATTCTATTCTATCTTCCATTCTATCTTCCATTCTATCTTCTATCCACTATTCTAGCTTCCATTATATATTCCATTCTATCCTCCATTCTATCTTCTATCCACTATTTTATCTTCCATTCTATATTCTATTCTATCTTCCATTCTATCTTCCATTCTATCTTCTATCCACTATTCTAGCTTCCATTATATATTCCATTCTATCCTCCATTCTATCTTCTATCCACTATTTTATCTTCCATTCTATATTCTATTCTATCTTCCATTCTATCTTCCATTCTATCTTCTATCCACTATTCTAGCTTCCATTATATATTCCATTCTATCCTCCATTATATCTTCTATCCACAATTTTATATTCCATTCTATCCTCCATTCTATCTTCTATCCACTATTCTATCTTCCATTCTATCCTCCATTCTATCTTCTATCCACTATTTTATCTTCCATTCTATATTCTATTCTATCTTCCATTCTATCCTCCATTCTATCTTCTATCCACTATTTTTTCTTCCATCCTATATTTTATTCTATCCTCTATCTACTATTCTAGCTTCCATTCTATATTCCATTCTATCCTCCATTCTATATTCCATTCTATCTTATATCCACTATTCTATCTTCCATACTATATTCCATTCTATATTCTATCCTCCATTCTATATTCCATTCTATCTTATATCCTCTATTCCATCTTCCATTCTATATTCCATTCTATATTCCATTCTATCTTCTATTCTATCCTCTATTATAACCGCCACTCTATCCTCAATATTGTTAAATGTTTTAATACAACGAACTTTTTGTTAGTTCTAAATCTTGCATAATGCTTATTCAATATTTAATTTTAGGGTGGAAATTCGAACAAAAAAAAATGTATTTACTATTTTAGAGGAAAGAAATCTTGTTCGGATTATTTTCGTTAGAGGACGATGTTATAAGCAAACTTTTAGTAAATCGTATCCTGCAGTAGGATCGTGTGGCCAGCTCAATGCCCAAAGCTTTTCAATTCTCTCTAAAAGGATGTTAGTGACCCGTCAGGGCCGGGACTCCTTCTAGAATCTAGTTACTTGACCATGAATACAAAATTTCGGACAACTTCAGGCAAACCTGATATCTATATTTAGCTCAGTAAACTCTATAAATACCAATAAAATCTTCATTCACTACCATGGTCTGGGATAGTAAGCGAAAAGGGTGCAATGTTATGTTACTTTTTTTGTCTGGAATCGCAGGCTGAACGCAACAGCCACATTTAACCCCAGTGCCACCCCGAGGCTACAAGGGGAGAGAAGCCTATAGAAAAACACTAATTAGTTTTTGATGTTTAGCGATCACCTCCCCTTGTTGACATCACTTGTAATTTTTTTTTTTATTCTTCTCTTCTTCGTCAATTATTTCCCAGAATACTCCAATAGCGTTAAACAATTTCGTTTGAATGAAGGATTTTTTTTTTCAGAGAGAGAGAGTGAGAGAGTAAGAGAGTGTATTAAAGAGATAGAGAGATATGGCCAAGTTTTTCTTCATTGCCTTTTATCTTAGGGAGAAAAAAAAGTGAATTCCATTTTATTTGTCTAGTTAATGGAATTTGATGGTAGTGCCATGAATTACTCTAGAGTCTGAAGATCGAATCCTGTTTAGTTCTAAGATTTGAAACCCCGGCCAATTTGAAAACTGCTTGTAACTTGTAATGTTTTGGCCATCAGCTGATATAATGATATTTCTCTCTCACTCTTTCTCTCGGTAGGCCTATGTATCTATCTATCTTTCTATCTATCTATCTATCTATCTGTCTATCCATCTATCTATCTATCTATCTATTTATATATATATATATATATATATATATATATATATATATATATATATATATATATATATATATAATTTGGCTAGTGACTATGTCCGCTCAATCGATCACAATTATCCTTAGCGTCAATGCGAACACTTCTGCTTGTGGGTCTAAATGTTCTCTGGGAATGGAATATAACATATCCGACAAATATCTTATGGAATACCTGTAAAGCACGTGATGTCCACATTGTTAGTACTGTAACGCCAGCTGACCATGTCTCGTTACGTGATTTGTTTTCTTTCTTTTTTTTTTGGCACCGCCTTCACATTGCTCGGTCGCCCACCAGGTGGAACTAGTTCTCCACTATTTGTAATTGAACAGTAAAACCGCCATATTTATTTAAATTTAAATCTTTTTGTAATAATTTTGGCTGAGACAAATTCTGATGTATGTCTCAGAGAGACAGAAGTTTAGAGATCTGTAGTGAAACAGAATGGCTAATAGTATACATGATACAGTTGCAACAATAAATACTTGACAGACTTTGGCGTATAGACAAATGAAATCTTTATTTAAATAATACTAACTGACAGCTAAAAGTAATCTGCAATATACTTTTCTAATTATGAATCAGTTATTAAAACAAAAAGAGTATTTCCTTTTAACTTGTTTGTTTTTCTCAATTATCAATTACTACAACATATCAAGACCAGTTTGTAAATACAACTTCCAACTTAAGAATATTTAAATGGCTCACCCCGAAGGTTTACGCCTAATGAAACTATAGAGCGCACTGAGCATGCTAAATTATTATTATTATTATTACAGACTAGATGTTTTATTTACAATTCCGCATGGTTGACACTGTGTCCATCCACCTCAGCCATCCCGGCCATCAAACCAACACATAACAACTGCAACATTTAACATCAGCCAACACAATATAATGGGATGAAGCCTCTACCAAGTAGGAAGTTCCGACACTACTCCACAAGCCACTATACAGTGCAAGGAACATGTTCCAGGAACCAGTCAATCAACTGGATTTGCTTCTACTTGACATGTGGATGAGGGGGATTGATGCCCCACGCTAGGATAGTGTGTAATGAAATAGTTTAGAGTTTAGAGTTTACAGTTAAGACACTTTTGTAATTTTGTTATGCACGGATTAAATTATGAAGTTGGGGTGAGGGTGAGGATGTCACCTTTTTTTCAAATTTCACCCAAAATATAAATCTGCATAACTCTCACAATAGTACGATTTCTATTATAGAAAATATGTTAGTTGAGCACTTTCAAATGTTAGTCCCAAGTCTTTCTTAGTAAAATAATAATTAATGAACATACATGCATACCACAGAAATCTATAGGCTATTATTCTATTAACATAAGTAACATGAAATATTTCCTTTGATCGTTTCCGTGACATTGCATTTCCCCCCAGTATTCTTGCCCCTTTGAACAAATGGTTTATGATGGGGGTAGTTCAAATACATGATCTTCAGAAGTAAATAGCCTACCTGGTTGAAAATAATAACAAAATGAAATCACGTGACTTTCCCGTCGTTTTTTTCCCTGATCAATGAATGCAATAGCACATAGAAAGGGGATGCCACTCTCACAGCTGGAATTCTTGTTCCGCTCCATGTGCGGTGTTCACAAAGGGGCAGCAACCCACGGAATCACTGAAAAGGAAAAGAAAGGGGAAGGGAAAAAGGGAGGGGGGGGATGGACGTCTCAATTTCACAATCTTCCTTAGTAGCGGGAGAGCAATCAGTTTATTCCGTTTATTCAGGTCTTAGCGTGTTAAGAGATTACAAGCGGGATAATGCGGATTTTTTTTTTAAAGGTGTAGATCTACTATAGACGTTTTAGAATGAAAGAGATCGAAACAATCTAAACATGACTAGACTTGTAATTCAATAAAGCAGCTCTATGATTGTACCGCTGTATGGTTGATCGGAGTACCCTGTTGAACGTGGTTATAGTATTATTGTAGAGTACAGTCTATTGCAGCAGATCCCGACTTACGAGGATTTTCTTTACTATCATCGCTAATCTAAACTAGAATATATATATATATATATATAACTCCTGCCACGTCTATTAATTGATTGTTGCTTTGTTTGTATAAATTTAATTAGATTAACAATGTTTTTGTTTTTTTGGTACCCCAACCGCCCCCCCCCCTCCCCACACCCGTAGGCCTACTCCAAACCTGTCCGCCGATCTGCATGTTGATGGTCTGATGCGTGTTGATTTTGTTAGTTGTTAAGCTTGTTGGTTGTTGATTTTGTTAGTTGTTAGGCTTGTTGGTTGTTGATTTTGTTAGTTGTTAGGCTTGTTGGTTGTTGATTTTGTTAGTTGTAAAGCTTGTCGGTTGTTGATTTTGTTAGTTGTTAAGCTTGTTGGTTGTTGATTTTGTTAGTTGTTAAGCTTGTTGGTTGTTGATTTTGCTAGTTGTTAGGCTTGTTGGTTGTTGATTTTGTTAGTTGTTAAGCTTGTTGGTTGTTGATTTTGCTAGTTGTTAGGCTTGTTGGTTGTTGATTTTGTTAGTTGTTAAGCTTGTTGGTTGTTGATTTTGTTAGTTGTTAAGCTTGTTGGTTGTTGATTTTGCTAGTTGTTAGGCTTGTTGGTTGTTGATTTTGTTAGTTGTTAAGCTTGTTGGTTGTTTATTTGTTAGTTATGTCAAGGTAACGTAAAAGAAAATAATGTTTCCGTCATAAATTCATATACCATCCAATACAATGTACTTTAAAATATTCACAACGCTTTTCATAACATTAAACTTAAATCCGATACACGCTACGGATTCATGAAATGTACACAGACCAATGTGGAGAAATATTGCACCATCTCTAGCCAAGGTCTTATTGTTTGGGGTGAAACCCAAGTCTTTATTGGGGCGGTTGTAATTTTTGCTGCAACCACGGGATTGGATTTCAACTCTTATAAAAGACAACAGAAGGGAGTGAAACATGCTAGAAAATATTTCAATGGTAATGTCCCCTTCTAGTCGCCTGAATAGAATGAAATATAAGACAGCAATACTATGTATGTACAATAGAGATCGTGCAGTTTTGGGGGACATTTGTCTTTTTGACAGTTTTGTAATCTAATAATATCTAACTACAATGCATGTATTGAATGAGTCAAAAACGTATCATCATTAGTTGGTAACTATATACTATAGAAAGAACGAATAAGAAATCTGACAAACAATGTCTCGATTCTGTTTGAACTATTTGAGGTTTGTCAATGCTACTTGATTCACTTTGTTATGCCGACTCCTCGCTTTTGGAAGTGCCCCGCTTCTCTCTGAAGACAGTTGGCCTTAGAGCCTTCTCAATATCCTATCCGAAGGTGTGGAATCTACTTCCCATTCAACTCAGGCAAACAAGCTCCATTGATACCTTCAAAAAGAACTTAAAAACTCATTATTTCAATATTTATCTTAGTTAACACGCTTTAGAGCCCTACTGTCTTACCTATATGTTAGGTCGGTTATTGTTTTATTTTAAATGTTTGATTTGTTCTATGTTTATAAAGTTTTGAATCATCATTTAATTTTGTATCTCTTTGCCTATAGATTGTATCCGTCTTCTAAGTTGTATGTTAAATGCGCTCTGAGCTTGCATTATGTTTGTTGGTATCGCTATACAAATGTCATTATTATTAATATTCATTTAACTTTTTGATTTATTTAAACTTCAGCCAAATCATTAGTAAATCGCACACACATAAACTCGCATACACATATTATTAGCAGACTGTTCCGAGCACTGAAATTCTGTAAATAGGGCCTACTGCTTTTGAAATCATTGCATATTTGAAAAATTATTAACATTATTTTTTTATGTTACTTTGCTTCTTCTATATAGGAGAGTATTGCGTTCTACACTTATCAGTCAGTGGTTTGAATTAAGTCTGGCATTAAGTTTTTTTTTGTTTCTTCCGTCAACTCATTGCATATCGGAATGCCACTTAAGAAGAAAGAGAATTTGGATGCTCCTGTCGTTGTTGCATATGGAAAATGCTATGACAATATCTGTTTAAACTCCACTCCATATTCTGCTCCTGATTCTTTCCACTGTTCAGAATGCTTTACACCATTGGTCACATGCTGTCACATGCTGTAGGCCTTCAGAATGCTTTACACCATTGGTCACATGCTGTCACATGCTGTAGGCCTTCAGAATGCTTTACACCATTGGTCACATGCTGTCACGTGCTGTAGACCTACCGCCATCAATGGATGGTAAAATAATGGTATTATTGTGTCGCATACCATCAATCCGTACAACTATCCGGATAGAACCGGATATAAAGGCACTGTTCTAAGGGCCAGGTACTGCAGGTAGTCTCCATATTGGAATATTCTGATAAATGTGTATACTTTACGTCCATTTTTAATCAATGCAATATGTACACGTTTTCCTTAATGCGTAAAACTGTGTTTTCGGATTTACACATTTAGTAGACATAAATTTTAGTGTCTTATATGAGAAAAAAAAAGTAGCCCCCCCCCCCCCCCCCCAACAAATTACAATGTTTCTCCTTACAATGATAACAACAACAAAACGACAATTTATTACTTTTAAAACGAGACTTCTTCATTTTTTTCCTGTGCAGTCAAGCATTGTAAAATGTGATTGTGTTTAAACCTTACATGTAATGTGTAGTTGGATAAATCTGATGTGCTACAGGTGAACATAAATGCTCAGATATTTTTTTGATATTTTATTGTTTCATTGCTATTGGGACGCCACCGACGCCACAGTATTATGGCTAGACAATAAACATAAAGCCTTTCGACTTATGAATAAATACTAAATACCAGCCCCATAAACCTGGTAGCCTGCGTGGCTGTCATAGTCGGGATGATGGAAAGGGACAAATGCTATCCCCCTCCCCTTAGCTCTCCACACCCTCGTCCTCCAAACCTCTTTTTTTTTGTTGTTGTTGTAGAAATGAATAAAATTCTGAATACATATTAGTAGGCCTACACTTTCTTAGCCTTTACATTTTAATACATTTTACAAAATTATATTAAGTTGTGCACCAGTTCCAACCCAGCAATTCTGTTCCCTCCATCACCTTTACCCGTTTATGCCCCATCCAATATCCTGGCTACGCCACTGATTCATAAACACCTTTTACAGTTTATAGTTGTGTCAAGACTTCTATTTATTCTAGTAACGGTATTATTAGTATCACCCTCTCTGTTTTGTTTCTTCATCTAAAAGTTTAACCTTCTTAGTTTTTATAAAAACTGAAGTGTTTAATGTGTGTATTTATGATGAGTGCACTTGTGTAGATCTCCACACATGTAATTTTATGGCAGAGCTACTGTCACCTACTCTTGAATACGTAGTGCAACATGTTTGTGTACAATAGCTTTAAGTCAGTAGTTTCTATATGGGGTAAATTCAATGTAAGGCTTTATAAATATAAAGATTAATACAATATCCAGTTTACTTATCATATGTGGCGTCACATCGGATATAAGAAATACAATTCAAAACAATACATTTAATACAATAAATAATTGAATACAAGAAAAAAAGTGATGATTTCATGGTTAACTTAACTCATGTCAATAAAGGGATAATTTTAGTGGACGTGAACAGCCAATAAAACGGTGAGAAGATCCCAGTGGCCAGTTACATAGTTGGGAATATTTAGAGCAGATTTCTGCAGTAATAAGCGTGTAAGATAATTTTAAAACCAGTCAACTGAACAAAAGAAATATCTTTACAGGAAATAAAGATCAAACCGTTGCTGCGACATTTAGCGATGCTGGATAGTGTGGCTAGCTCAATGCCCAGACTTGCCTCAATTTTTCAAACTTGTGTTCGTACTCATGATATGTGTGTGATATTTGTGTGATATGTGTTTGATGTGTATGTGTGTGACATGTGAGTGATATGTGTGTGATATGTATTATATGTGTGTGTGATATGTGTGTGACATGTGTGTGTGATATGTGTGTGATATGTGTGTGAAACATGTGTGATATGTGTGATATGTGTATGATATGTGTGTGTGATATGTGTGTGATATTTCTGTGATATGCGTGTGATATTCGTGTGATATTTGTGTGATGTGTGTGTGATTGTGTGTGTGATATGTGTGTGATATGTGTATGCTATGTAAAAAGTAAAGTAAAGTACCCGTCGGACCGAATTTGATCCATAGGTCCGATGAAGCAGCGTTCACCAGTTTTTGTGGGCATGGCATACTAGGTGATTGTGTGGCCAGCACTATGCACAGCCGCCTTTACGTTACCCCAACTAAGGTCAGGTACCCATCAGAGCTGGGTAGACTCAGGGACACCTTCCAGACCCGGGAACAAATCCTAGCCTGCACCAGGATTCGAACCCGGGACCTTCAGCTCGCCAGTCGATCGCGCTGCCGCTCGGCTACCGTGCCCCCTGCTATGTGTGTGTGTGATATGTGTGTGATTGTGTGTGTGTTATGTGTGTGATATGTGTGTGATATGTATGTGATATTTGTGTGATATATGTGTGATATGTGTGTGATATGTATGTGATATGAATGTCATATTTGTTTGATATTTGTGTGTGTTATGTGTGTGATATGTGTGTGATATGTGTGTGATATTTGTGTGATATTTGTGTGATATGTGTGTGATATGTGTGTGATATGTATGTGATATGAATGTGATATTTGTGTGATATGTGTGTGATATGTCTGTGATATGTGTGTGATATGAATGTGATATTTGTGTGATATGTGTGTGATATAAGTGTGATATGTCTGTGTTGTGTATGATATGTGTGTGTGTGTGTTGCGTGTGTATGTATGGATTGTACTGACATGTAACAAACCGAGCTGAAACTAAACAATTTAAAACAACAATATGGAAATGAAAGTGCATGGCGACGACTGTGTGGGCCAACTTCATTTCCAACACCTTTTCCCATTATGTTGAACGAGCTAATTGCCTTTTGCAACCAGCCATATCAGGTAGTCAATTATTAATACATGTCTACTGACACTCACAAAGGGAAATACAGTAACGCACACTCACACACACACACACACACATATACATGTTATGTTTGTTAATAGACCTCGATCTATCGATCACTAAGTATATATATGGCTCTTTGCATTCACCTATTTCTATGTTTGTAAACTTAAAGTCACAAACTCTCACGGGCGTCCTAGTGAATATATAAAGTACTGTAGTAAAGTATCCCTTGCGAACCATGATGATCCATGAGACGAATGAAGCAGCGTTCACCCTTTTCCGTGGCCATGACATAAAAGATGATAGTGTGGCCAGCACAATGACCAGCTGTTAATACGTTTCACCAACTAATACCAGGTAAGTATCAGAACCGTGTAGTCTCAAAGGTGCCACATGGTCTCGGTCAAACTAAAAAACTGCGTTTACCTGGATTCAAGATGGCTATACGATCAATCACAGTATCAGTATTCTAAATAGACTTCCAAAATAGTTCTAACTATTACAACTGTATGCTAGTTAGCCCAGTGGTCCAATGATAAGTTGTAAATGTGTGTGAATAACTTCTGTACCGATTGGTAAAAAACCACAATACATAGAGCGAACTCAACCTTCGTCATTACAATGGCATCTCTGAACTGCTCTGACATTTTCTGAAGACTCCAATCATCACAAAGAACATCTGATGAACTCATGAGATATTTACGTTTATCGGAAGTTTTCATTGTATTCCGGATACTATGCTTTTATTCCATTGTGTTTTGTACGTTCAGCACAATGGTCTTGGTCTTATCATTTCAAGGCTGCACCCCCCTCCCAGTCCCACGCAGGTTCAACTCGGTCACTGCGCATGACAGATGACTGATTTAGAACGTGCGCGAACCAGTCTAGAGATGACCAGCTGGGGATTTCCTGGTCAAGACTAAGGGGGGGGGGGGGCGCGAATTTAATGTTATTTTATACTTCCAACGCAAAATAGTTACTGCGCTTTTAAGCGTTGTATTTGTCAGACCACCCTTCCTGTTCTCTTGTTTTCTATAGAAGATCACCAGCCTACATAATACATTATGACCCCTGCATCCGAGTAGAGTAGACATCTGCCGCAGGTACCAATATGATCAATAACTCTTCATCTCCTGACCGTCCTCTTACTTTCCCCTTTTTAAAAAAAAAACACAAACCACCGCCCTTCCCCTTTCCCCACCGTCCCACCCCTACAATGCAATTATAGTACGAGTCACACTCGTGTGACAATTTATCATCCGATACTGAGCGCAACGGCGAGGGTTACACACAAAAAGAAAAGAAATTAATAGCGACATTGGTAGTGTATTGGATAAGTGTAACACGTGGCTGTCACACGGACATGGTGCAGGGCTGTTGGGAACAGCTGGTCATCACAAGATGGACGCCGGTATTGATAGAAACCCAGATTTATAAAATGTAATGACTTTTGTTTAATCACTGGTCAAGATTAATCAAGTGATGACTTTTGTTTAATCACTAGTCGAGATTAATCAAGTGATGACTTTTGTTTAATCACGTCAAGATTAATCAAGTGAAGACTTTTGTTTAATCACTAGTCAAGATTAATCAAGTGATGACTTTTGTTTAATCACTAGTCAAGATTAATCAAGTGATGACTTTTGTTTAATCACTAGTCAAGATTAATCAAGTGATGACTTTTGTTTAATCACTAGTCAAGATTAATCAAGTGATGACTTTTGTTTAATCACGTCAAGATTAATCAAGTGATGACTTTTGTTTAATTACTAGTCAAGATTAATCAAGTGATGACTTTTGTTTAATCACGTCAAGATTAATCAAGTGATGACTTTTGTTTGATAACTAGACAGAGAAAGAGACAGAGAGTAGAGAACATTTAAATGTGTAAGACAGAGAGTAAAGAGAAAATGAACGATGTAAGAGAGAGAGAGAGAGAGAGTAGAGAAAAAGAAATATGTAAGTCAGAGAGAGGGAGAGAGAGAAATAGAAAGATGTATGACAGATAGAGGGAGAGAGAGAGGGAGAGAAAGAAATAGAGAAACATATTATGATGAATGATAAGCGTAGAATGTTTTATTTAAAAAAAGAAACGAAACAACTTCAGGGTGACTTCCCTTGACCACAATCGACATCCTATGTGCTAGTGTTAGATATAGATCTGTTAGATAATCAATCAATGAAGAAGATCGATTCCACTGCTTTACTTGCTGTACATGTTTACAATTATTAGCTTGGTTAAAGATGAGTTCAATTTTGTATGTGCTCATGGACGTAAAAATACAACATAGCAAACAAACAGACACTACCATCGTGAAAATACAACATAGCAAACAAACAGACACTACCATCGTGAAAATACAACATAGCAAACAAACAGACACTACCATCGTGAAAATACAACATAGCAAACAAACAGACACTACCATCGTGAAAATACAACATAGCAAACAAACAGACACTACCATCGTGAAAATACAACATAGCAAACAAACAGACACTACCATCGTGAAAATACAACATAGCAAACAAACAGACACTACCATCGTGAAAATACAACATAGCAAACAGACACTACCATCGTGAAAATACAACATAGCAAACAGACACTATCATCGTGGAAAATACAACATAGCAAACAAACAGACACTACCATCGTGAAAATACAACATAGCAAACAGACACTACCATCGTGAAAATACAACATAGCAAACAAACAAACACTACCATTGTAAAAATACAATATAGCAAACAAACAGACACTACCATCGTGAAAATACAACATAGAAAACAAACAGACACTACCATTGTGAAAATACAACATAGCAAACAAACAGACACTACCATCGTGAACATACAACACATCAAACAAACAGGCTCTACCATCGTGAAAATACAACATAGCAAGCAAACAGACACTACCATCGTGAAAATACAACATAGCAAACAAACAGACACTACCATCGTGAAAATACAACATAGCAAACAAACAGACACTACCATCGTGAAAATACAACATAGCAAACAAACAGACACTACCATCGTGAAAATACAACATAGCAAACAAACAGACACTACCATCGTGAAAATACAACATAGCAAACAAACAGACACTACCATCGTGAAAATACAACATAGCAAACAGACACTATCATCGTGAAAATACAACATAGCAAACAAACAGACACTACCATTGTGAAAATACAACATAGCAAACAAACAGACACTACCATTGTGAAAATAAAACACATCAAACAAACAGGCACTACCATCGTGAAAATACAACATAGCAAGCAAACAGACACTACCATCGTGAAAATACAACATAGCAAACAAACAGACACTACCATCGTGAAAATACAACATAGCAAACAAACAGACACTACCATCGTGAAAATACAACATAGCAAACAAACAGACACTACCATCGTGAAAATACAACATAGCAAACAAACAGACACTACCATTGTGAAAATACAACATAGCAAACAAACAGACACTACCATCGTGAAAATACAACATAGCAAACAAACAGACACTACCATCGTGAAAATACAACATAGCAAACAGACACTACCATCGTGAAAATACAACATAGCAAACAAACAGACACTACCATTGTGAAAATACAACATAGCAAACAAACAGACACTACCATTGTGAAAATACAACACATCAAACAAACAGACACTACCATCGTAAAAATACAACATAGCAAACAAACAGACACTACCATCGTGAAAATACAACATAGCAAACAGACACTACCATCGTGAAAATACAACATAGCAAACAAACAGACACTACCATCGTGAAAATAATGATGACTTGTTTTGTCCTAGTTTAGATTCTCCACCAAATGCCCGATTAGCGACCCGGTGCCGGGCTACAAAATCAAAATTACCGGGTTACAAATATAAAATAAAGAAGAAAAAGTAAGATTATGATGAAGGGCTTATATCAGTAGAGCTACAATTTTCGTCCCTAGTAAATGAGTAAGTAAATTACCCGTCGGAACAAATTGATCATAGTACCGGTGAAGCAGCGTTCACCAGTTTCAGTGGCCACTGCACACTAGGGGATGTGTCCTGAATCTTTTCTCAAAAGATTTCTGTAAGTAAATTCTAATAATAAAATATTAGACGCATGCGGGATTCGGATGTTCGATTCTCAACCAGGGATAGTCCAAACTTTTTGTTAAATAAAAAGACATGCTTTTTTAAACCCGATTACAAATTTTTTTTGTAATTACTTTCTTAAATGTTTTCAGTAAGTAAAGAATAATTATCTTTTTAAAATTAGTTATAAGTCTGTAATTTTTCCCCGGGCCATGCCTGGCAATTTAACTTGTAGGCCTATATTATATAGCAACTATTGTCTCTTTGAGCTTTATGTGGAATTCATTTTAAACAACCAAAAACGCATTTACATTCGCATTCTTCAAAAAAAAAATATAAATAAATAAAAGCATTTAAAAACAAACTGATAGAATTGCAGTGGCAGATAAATTTGACCAGGAGAAGAAACGTTGGTTTTAATTTCTTAGTGGACGAGTGCTTCTTGCATACGAGTGTGCAGGTTGTAATTTGCATTTAAAATGAGAATTTTCTGCATTTTTTTATTTATCTTTACATTTGTAAAACATTAGCTTATTCCCCCCCCCCCCCCGCCCCCCCCCCCCTCCCCCCAGTCCTGCTTTTCCCTGTCTATACTTTGTTGTTTAGAAATGCTAAGTTGGCAGCGCTGCCCACAAACAATAAATTAAAGAGCAACACAGTGTAGCAGCTGTCAACGCTGATATTTTTCTGATAGCAAAAAAAAAATAATAATAATTAGGGGTGCTTGAGGGTAAGGGTGATTGTAGCGTTCATTATATGTCCTGATACACAATAATAATTCTGAGCCCGGCTGAGAGTGTATGGCTGATAAGGTGTCGTCTCTCTGTCTGTTGTCATTTGAGGTTATGGTGACATTTCTCCGTGTCACTTCCAATCCCAGGTGATTGTTACAAGACAAAGGTTGGCAATAGAAGACAAGGAAATGTGAATTTAAACAACAATACCAACAACAATACCAACAACAATAGGTTGTTCTCTCCACACAGACCTATTATACAGGTTGACCTTTGTTCATAGTGTGTGTGTATGTTTTATGAAGTTATTATTGTGTGGGTTTTTAAAAATACCAAAAAGAACAACCTTTTTCTGCCTCCTTCCGGTCCTTCCTAGTAAAACCTAATGTAACTTGCTGTAATCGTTTACTTTTTCATGGGACATATTTGAAAATTTACTTAAAGAAAAAGTGTTACACATACCACTAGACACACACAAACACACACTCATCACTAGTACGTGGTACCCGCCTCCCCCACACACAGGCCGATCGCCATACAACTCGCTAAAACTAAAGTACCGCCTCCCCCACACATAGGACCATTCGCTAGCACTAATGTACCTACCATCAATCACACTGTAGGACAAAACATGTATATATATAAAGGACTCTATTTGAAAGTATTATTGCTTTTTTTTAAGGTACGCCTTCTAAGACACGTTATAACCCATAGAAACTTTGATATACTTTCTATACCATTGTTCCTGTCTGCTTTGTTTGGAATAATATCGGTTAGAAAAATTCACTACATATTAACTGAACTGTATACTATGCTCTTGTTTGGGTCTTAGTCAGAAGGTGGTGAATTTACACAAGGAAACTGTGAGTCGTAATTTAACGTCTTGCTTGTGGGTCTTTTCCTCTGTCACCTTTAACAGGTCAACATCATGAATAAATCAAAACTATGGGACGACGTAAGGCCATGGAAGCTGTAGATCTGGCAACTGTCACTGGTCTTAGACACTGAGCTGTGGTGATGAGGAGATTGGGGGTGGGATGATAATGGAAAAGAGTGGGAGGCAGCATGATCAGGTAGGCCTACTCTCCCCCCCCCTCCTGTGCCTTGACTGACCTGACACGCAACCGCCTCCACATCCTCCAGCCTCCCTTCTTTCCTGACATTTTGATTCACCTTCTGACTTGGTGCCTGGCACTCTGGCACACCAATATACGGCACGCCAATAGGGAATGGGGATGGCCTGGCCCGCCGTTATGAATGCCCTCAAATATTCATTAATCATGTGGGATCTAAGCTTCTTATTTCTTGAAGTCCCGCGATGAGATTGTAGGGGTGATACCTGGTGTGGAGGATGAGGTTGTGTGGGTGTGTTTGGAGAGGGGAGGTAAGGTGTGGCAGGGTTTGATAGACTTTTTGTTATCGATTACTTTTTTTTGTGTAGCTTGCAAGGTAGGACAGGTCATCAATATGAACACAATTCCAGAGTAGATTGTTGTTGCTTGTTGTTTCGTTGTTGTTTGTGGTTGTTTGTTGTTGTTTTGTTGTTGTTGTTACAGTGTGAAATTCTACTCATGACATATATATATTATTTAGAAACCTAAGTTAATCTATTTTATGTTAATTTAGCTACTACTGAGAAAAGCTATTTACTTCAAGGAATAATGTTGGATAAAGTTACATGCTGCACTATTAACTGTTCAATCTACTTAACACTTCAAATCAAGTTTAGGCCTACTGTATAAATTAAGTTATTTTAGGAATTAATAATATGCAGTAAAGATATTTATAAAAAAACGAACCCATTAAAACCAAGTTTTTATTATACTCCCTTTCTTTGTAAACTAAGTTTATATTTAATTTATATTTTGATAGATTAAAATAAATATAAGTGATATCATACCTTATGAATTTGCACACTAGAATTTTGAATCGGTAATGTCTAGCTTTGTGAAAAAAAAACATAAAAAGTTGGACCGGCATTTTCAACGTAAAACAAAACCATAGACCATTTATCTATGAAGTGTTTGTTACATTTTTTAAAAATTCATAATTATACTATAAATAAGTCTTTTTAACTTAAAATTTGAAAAAATGTATTGTTAGTCGCCATAAGTCTGCTGCCCAAGTTTCAGCTCTATTGGACGACGGGAAGTGGTCTAAAAATCGATGCAAAGTTTTGCAAGCATGCAAGCAAGCAGACAGACAGTACGAGTTAATAGAAAGGTGTAAAAAAAAGCTATTTTCTTCCAAAGTAATTATAACATTTTCGTACAACTTTATACTGCACGGCAGAGATATTGTCAATGTAACTACGAACAATATAATAGTATTACAAAAAAAAATACACCGTATGATGTACGAATGTAATGGTTAAATGATAATGTTATTTACCGATTCCTTGACTGGTACTATATTTATTGTACATATTGTGTTACATTAAACCCTTGAATGGGGGCATTATGTGTAAGTAAACAAACAGTTCTAGAGGTCAGTGTTGTTTCCCATGATTCAGACACAATCCTTTACTCTAACGTACGTGCCAGATGTACAGCGAACAATGATTCTAGATAACAATGGTTTCCCCCAGTGGGTCTCAACTTGACACAGTCTTTGATTAGACACCAGATTTATTTCTCATGGCTCTTTTTTTTTATTTTCACCCACACTCTCACTCAAACAAATACACACTCGCACCCATATAGATCTAGATGTATGTAGAGTGAAAATACACACTCGCACCCATATAGATGTATGTAGAGTGAAAATACACACTCGCACCCATATAGATGTATGTAGAGTGAAAATACACACTCGCACCCATATAGATGTATGTAGAGTGAAAATACACACTCGCACCCATATAGATGTATGTAGAGTGAAAATACACACTCGCACCCATATAGATGTATGTAGAGTGAAAATACACACTCGCACTTATATAGATGTATGTAGAGTGAAAATACACACTCGCACCCATATAGATGTATGTAGAGTGAAAATACACACTCGCACCCATATAGATGTATGTAGAGTGAAAATACACACTCGCACCCATATAGATCTAGATGTATGTAGAGTGAAAATACACACTCGCACCCATATAGATGTATGTAGAGTGAAAATACACACTCGCACCCATATAGATGTATGTAGAGTGAAAATACACACTCGCACCCATATAGATGTATGTAGAGTGAAAATACACACTCGCACCCATATAGATGCATGTAGAGTGAAAATACACACTCGCACCCATATAGATGTATGTAGAGTGAAAATACACACTCGCACCCATATAGATGTATGTAGAGTGAAAATACACACTCGCACCCATATAGATGTATGTAGAGTGAAAATACACACTCGCACCCATATAGATGTATGTAGAGTGAAAATACACACTCGCACCCATATAGATGTATGTAGAGTGAAAATACACACTCGCACCCATATAGATGTATGTAGAGTGAAAATACACACTCGCATCCATATAGATGTATGTAGAGTGAAAATACACACTCGCACGCATATAGATCTAGATGTATGTAGAGTGAAAATACTGTTACGAGTAGATTTATTTCCATATTATATTGGTTCTGTTATTATTAACTAAAGTTAAAATGAAATAATCTTAAACCCGAAATGTTTCCGTGTTAGGAATAAAACATGCATATGTCTAGACACTCCGTCATAGCTATAAAATACGTCATATGCACGAGGGTGGAATACCGTTTAGTTTAGTTCTAGTTTGGGCGCTAATGTGTGAGGACTGTTTTTGACCACTTTCTTAAAGATAGGATTACAGCTTAACTCATTATAGAAGAATCTCAACTGATTAAGTTTCATTATATAATACTGGTACATGTATTCTGTGGTATTGTTATATTTTATCATCTCAACTTGTTGGAATAAAATTGTGTTCAATTTCAAACAGGATTGTGGATTTCCTATATATTAAGGTACAGTTTATCTAAATCACTTTATACACAAAAGATTCATATCGCGACGAGTCAAATAAACATCAAAACTAATTCAATAACATCAATATAAATTCTTATACAACCTTGTGAGATCCAAGATGGATATGAATCAAAATAATATATAATAATACATTACTAAAAATATCATCTAACGTCAGTAGCTGATTTCGCACGTGACAAAAGATTGGGGGCTCAAGTCCTGGATCTAAAGTTTGTATGTATAAGAAATTAAGAATATACAACTGTTTTAGTGAAAACGATTTACAACAAATATTTATTCAAATTCTGTCTACGTGGGAGGCACTGTCTGTGTTCGGACATACTGTTTTCAGCTTTGTACACAACCATCCTTAAAATTTATCTTCTACAAATTAACAGTGGTGTAAAAATATTTCAAAGGACTTTATAAAAGGTAAAGTTGAAATTTTTTATCTTCTATTTACGTCATTAATATAAAACATGGCGGAAGCTAATATTACGTTGGAGCAATTGAATATTTTTGCTATCACGTCAGAACAGTTAAATAGCATGTCACTAACCCAGTTAAAAGAGATGGCAAATTCTCTGGGAATAGACATTACTGAAGTTACACCAGTAAGGAGTAAATTGATTCAAGATATTAAGGAATGTTTGAAAAGACATGGTGCAATGCTTGAAGAAAATACTATGAATAATGAAGAATCAGTGGTTCTCAATGTATCAGAAACCCTGAAAACAGACATAAATAACCATGAATTTAAAATGAATGGAAATGAACTAAGTGCAGACATGAAATTCCAGTTAGAAATGAAGAAGTTAGAAATTCAAGTACAATTAGAGGGTAAAAGAATAGAAGTACAATTACAATTGAAGGAGAAAGAATTGGAAAAAGAAAGAATCGCTAGTAATGAAAGGATTGAATTGGCAAAGTCTCGTTCATCAACTCATACGATTCAGGAAACAAATAATGTAGAACTATATAAGTTTAAAAAGCATGTCCCAAGCATGGAGAACATAGAGATTGATGAGTTCTTTATGGTCTTCGAAAGAAACTCGATCGATTATAAATTTCCTGAAGATAAGAAAGCCGTACTTTTACGTTCAGCTCTAACAAAAGGCAAGGCTCTAGATGTTGTATTGAATTTGACTCCAGAGGAATGCAATGATTATGAACTAATAAAGAGCAGAGTACTATTGAGTTATGTTCTAACTCCAGAAAAGTATCGAAAGTTATATCGTGAGTACAAGAAGGAACCAGAAGTTTCACATGTTGACTTCCTGAGATTAGAGAAAAAGTATTTTGATCGATGGTTACGTTCTAAGAATGTGAATAAAGATTATGAGAAACTATATAATCTCATACTGATGGAGGATTTTACTGAGAAGATTCGCACTGATATAAAAGTTCATTTGGCTGATCGTGGTATTGAAATAGCAGAACAAGCAGCAGTTAAAGCCGATGAATACGTCATTATTCACCCGCATAGCCATTATTTTCAAAATGACAGAACAAGTTTGAGGACTCAAAACAGTAATACAGAGAGGAAGTTAAGATCGACAGATGATAAAAGTAAACAAAAAGCCGATAAACAAGAGAATTCAAGTTTTGTACAAAAGAGAATTACCTGTACATTCTGTAAGAAAGATGGACATATCAAAGAGAATTGTTGGAGTCTACATAAAGAGAAAAGACCCATTAAAAACAAGAACAACGTGGTTTTATCACACATCGCCGTACAAACTGAAACTCATAAAAATAAAAACCTGCCCACAAAAGAATTAAAACTGATAGAAAGACATTTGATGTTAGTCATGAGGAGATGGCGAAACACGCATGTCCAAGTTGCTCAAAGTCGGAAAAAGTCTTTGAAATGAAGACCGAGGCTATTGAACATTCTAGTTTCAACTCCAAAGGGAGTGTGACAGATGAGCAATCAGTAAATAAAACGTTTACTTATGGAGGCAGTAGTGTAGCAAGAAACTCAGTAGGCAGAGAACTACCCGAGTGCATGCTATCGGATGTTAGCGAGGGCTATGTGTCACCTATAGATAATCAAGCTAGAGAATGGAAGATTAAAATTCTACGTGACGCCGGTGCTGATATATCTCTACTGTTGAAGAATACTGTACCAACGTCGAAATTGACTCATACAGGCCAGTATGCCTTAATCAGTACTATGGCTGGAACACTTACGGCACCGTTACATCGTATACAGTTGAAGAGTAATTACTTCACTGGATCTGTTATTGTTGGGATAGTGAAGAAATTTCCCTACAGAGGCATTTCATTACTTTTAGGAAGTGACATTGCCAAAAATCAGGTACATCCTGTACTTAAAGAAACCAAAGACTCTGTTCAGTGTAGGAATACTGAAAATTCAGTATGCGTTATCACCAGAGCTATGGAGAAACAGCAGATGACTAATGAATCGACAAAGAAACCAGAACCAACACCAGAGATTGACTTGCAAGCAACCTTCATGGCGGATGTTCTAGGTGGTCACTCAAGTCATACTGATCAAAATAATTTGTCGCCTAGACAACTACTCATTCTTGCTCAAGGCAAAGATCCAGAGATCGGGAAGCTAAAAGAGGAAGCAAAGAATGAAGGAGAATTAGAAACAATGGCTGCAGGTTATTACCTGAGGGACGACTTGTTAATGAGGAAATGGAGAGGGAAAGAAAACGACGATGAAACATGCAGCGAAGTACATCAAATCGTGGTACCCAATGTTTACCGCAAGGACATACTACATATGGCCCATGATTCACCGTATGCTGGTCACCTAGGGATTCAGAAAACCTTCGATAGGATTCTTCCATATTTCTTCTGGCCTGGCCTACGTCGTGACGTCACATCGTTTTGCAGATCATGTCATGTCTGCCAGATGGTCGGCAAGCCGAATCAGACCATTCCGGTAGCTCCTCTACGACCCATACCAGCATTCTCAGAACCCTTCAGTCACATCATTATAGACTGCGTCGTTCCGTTGCCTAAAACTAAGGCTGGCCACCAGTATCTGTTCACTATAATGTGTTCGGCAACGAGATTTCCAGAGGCTATTCCTCTACGTAGCATCAATGCCGACAAAATCTCTGATGCACTTATCGGATTCTTCACCCGATATGGTCTTCCGAAAACCGTGCAGTCAGATCAAGGTTCAAATTTCACATCGAAGTTATTTCGCCAAGTCTTAGAACGGCTGGGTATTCGTCATGCAGTATCGAGTGCATATCATCCACAGAGTCAAGGCGCACTGGAACGATACCACCAAACATTGAAGAATATGCTCCGTACTTTCTGTTTCGAGCATAACGACGACTGGGATCGTGGTATTCCCTTCGCACTCTTCGCAACCAGAGAGGCTGTACAAGAATCTCTTGGTTTCAGTCCCTTTGAACTGGTATTCGGACACACAGTTCGTGGACCACTAAAGCTGTTACAAGAGACATGGTTGTCATCCACTGAAGACACTGGTCTACTGACATACGTGGAAAATTTTAAAAATAGACTGTATAATGCATTAAAAGTTGTCAGATCTAATCTTTTGCAGGCACAAGACAGGATGAAGGTCTATTATGACGTCAACGCAAGAACCCGTATCTTCCAACCTGGTGATAAAGTTCTCATGCTGACGCCACTGTCTGGTCAACCCCTGAGTGCCAAGTTTACAGGACCCTATGAGGTTATGGCTAAGCTTAGTGAGGTTAACTATCTTGTAAAGACCCCTGATAGACGGAAATCGCAACGAATGTGCCATATCAATATGTTGAAACCATACATTACCAGAGAAGAACAAAAAGTTGTTGCCTCGGTAAACACTGTTATTAAAGTCGGGAATAATTCACCCGAAATTGAGCGTGAAGTAGCAGAAAGCAAACTGCAAAATACAAAGGCTCTGAAAAACCTAAATGAAAAATTGGCACATTTACCTGATTGCGAACAATCCGCTATCAAAGGTCTAATTAATGAAAATATCCATTTATTTGGAGATGTACCTAGTAGAACTAGTGTAGTTAAGCATGATGTTATTTTAAATGAAAATACTAAAGCTATTAAACAACATCCATACAGGTCAAATCCTATCCAGTTAGAATGTATCCGTAAAGAGGTTCGCTACATGCTTGACAATGACATTATTACACCTAGTAGTAGTGACTGGTCTTCCCCTTGCGTATTGGTACCTAAAGCCGATGGATCCATGAGGTTTTGTGTGGACTACCGTAAGGTAAACAAAGTGACAAAAACTGATTCCTATCCAATACCAAGAATCGACGATCTAATAGATCAAGTGAGTAATGCTAAGTTTGTGACGAAAATTGACCTATTGACGGCGTATTTTCAGATTCCCCTGACGGAGAGGGCTCAGGAGATATCATCGTTTGTAACCCCTGACGGACTGTACAAATTTAAGGTCATGCCCTTTGGTATGGTTAATGCACCCTCTACTTTTCAACGGTTAATAAATACCATTACTCAGGACATTCCTAAATGTCATGCATACCTCGATGATATTGTTGTCTTTAGTGACGATTTTAAATCTCATTTAGATCAACTACATTTGTTATTTACGAAATTGACTCATTCTAATCTCACCATTAACTTTACTAAGAGTCAGTTCTGCCATGCAACCATCGAGTATCTAGGTCACATAGTGGGAAATGGTTTGGTAAAACCATTAAATGCAAAGGTTAAGGCTATTCGTGAGTTCCCTGTTCCTGAAACCTGTAAACAACTCCGTAGTTTTCTCGGGATGGCGGGGTACTACCGTCGGTTCTGTCAAAATTTCTCAACCATTGCATGTCCATTAACAAATCTATTAAAGAAGAATTGCACTTTCAAATGGTCTAATGAATGCCACCAGGCCTTTGATAAATTAAAAGATGTTCTTTCTGAGGCACCTGTATTAGTAACACCCAATTACAATAAACCCTTTAAAATTACCGTTGACGCGTGTGATACAGGGATGGGAGCGGTCATTTCTCAGGAGGGTGATGATTCATTGGAACACCCGATTAGTTTTTACTCTCAAAAATTTGATAAGCATCAAAGAAACTATAGTGTGATAGAAAAAGAACTTTTAGGATTAATCCTGGCATTGAAACATTTTGATTTTTATATCAATGGTTCTCCATATCCAATTGATATTTTAACTGATCATAACCCTTTAGTTTTCCTTTCCAGGGTTAAACAGAACCAAAGAATTATTCGCTGGAGCTTATTCCTCCAAGCATATAATTTAAATGTGTTATATTTACCAGGTAAACAAAATGTGGTCGCTGAGACGTTGTCGCACATGTAACTGGTAAACCAGAAGATAATGTCAGTTTCTCATGAAATGTTTTTCTTTTATGTCATTCATTGTATTGATTAACATTTATATTATTGTAAATATGATAATAAATAAACTATGTTTTGAAATATTACAATATGAAACATTACAGAACAAAACTTCAAATTCTACTAGAAACAATCATACGTTGTAAGGTAAAAGGTAACTATTGCATACATCAATTGCACACACACCGGTATTTAACTTGAATACATCCACACTTGTGTTTGTTCAATTGATTATTGATGTGTTTTGCAAATTGTTTGTTTCTATGTCGTCATGTTATAAATTGGATGACTTATTTTATGCTATGTAAAAGCTAAATCAGCTGAGATTATAACATTTTTTTTAAAAATATTTTTGATGTCATAATTGAGACATCATAATAATAATATAATAACTGAAAATCATTAGTTAATGATACAGTGATCGGTTATAAATAAATTAAACTTTCTAAAGAATTATCTATCAATTATTAATCGGTTCCACTTATTTGGGTAATTCATATCAATTCTATGGGATTGGTTATTGGTGGTAATAGTTTTATGGTCAACGTTGTACACACAATAATCATAATTGTAAATATTAATTGATAAATAAATGTTTAATTAATAATCATTGATACGATAATGTGATAAGGGATTCCATAATAGCGACTTTGTTATTAAGGGAATATGTAATATATGGTTCATTTTAATCTTAAAAGATTGTCCAATAGTAATTAAACCTTGTGGTTAGTTTGGGAATTCGGTTCATTTTATGGGTACTCTACAAAGAATTCCATACTTAACGCTGTCTGTAATTCCTTTGTGTCTTAAGGGGGGGCGAGTGTTACGAGTAGATTTATTTCCATATTATATTGGTTCTGTTATTATTAACTAAAGTTAAAATGAAATAATCTTAAACCCGAAATGTTTCCGTGTTAGGAATAAAACATGCATATGTCTAGACACTACGTCATAGCTATAAAATACGTCATATGCACGAGGGTGGAATACCGTTTAGTTTAGTTCTAGTTTGGGCGCTAATGTGTGAGGACTGTTTTTGACCACTTTCTTAAAGATAGGATTACAGCTTAACTCATTATAGAAGAATCTCAACTGATTAAGTTTCATTATATAATACTGGTACATGTATTCTGTGGTATTGTTATATTTTATCATCTCAACTTGTTGGAATAAAATTGTGTTCAATTTCAAACAGGATTGTGGATTTCCTATATATTAAGGTACAGTTTATCTAAATCACTTTATACACAAAAGATTCATATCGCGACGAGTCAAATAAACATCAAAACTAATTCAATAACATCAATATAAATTCTTATACAACCTTGTGAGATCCAAGATGGATATGAATCAAAATAATATATAATAATACATTACTAAAAATATCATCTAACGTCAGTAGCTGATTTCGCACGTGACAATACACACTCGCACGCATATAGATCTAGATGTATGTAGAGTGAAAATACACACTCGCACCCATATAGATGTATGTAGAGTGAAAATACACACTTGCACCCATATAGATCTAGATGTATGTAGAGTGAAAATACACACTCGCACCCATATAGATGTATGTAGAGTGAAAATACACACTCGCACCCATATAGATGTATGTAGAGTGAAAATACACACTCGCATCCATATAGATGTATGTAGAGTGAAAATACACACTCGCACCCATATAGATCTAGATGTATGTAGAGTGAAAATACACATTCGCACCCATATAGATGTATGTAGAGTGAAAATACACACTCGCACGCATATAGATGTATGTAGAGTGAAAATACACACTCGCACCCATATAGATGTATGTAGAGTGAAAATACACACTCGCACCCATATAGATCTAGATGTATGTAGAGTGAAAATACACACTCGCACCCATATAGATGTATGTAGAGTGAAAATACACACTCGCACCCATATAGATCTAGATGTATGTAGAGTGAAAATACACACTCGCACCCATATAGATGTATGTAGAGTGAAAATACACACTCGCATCCATATAGATGTATGTAGAGTGAAAATACACCCTCGCACCCATATAGATGTATGTAGAGTGAAAATACACACTCGCACCCATATAGATGTATGTAGAGTGAAAAAGACCGTGAGAGAGAAAGAGACATATATATATATATATATATATATATATATATATATATATATATATATATAAAATAAGAGTGTTTGTCCGCATACGTATCCCCATTGGTCAATTTGAAATCACGTGAGTATGTGTCACTGGCCTTTTTAGACCTAGGCCTACATACTGTTTAATAATTTTTCACATCGGACATGTGTCTTCGCTAGCTCAGTTGTAAACGTCGCGGACTGCTATGCGGGTGGCCCGGGTTCGATTCTCCAGTTAGACTATAGACCTACCTTTTTTTTCGACTATTTATTTTAACTTTTAAAAACAAAAGACATTGTAAATCTACAGGCAATTTAGATTTTTGTTAAATAAAAATAGGCCTACTTGTCTATTTTTTTACCCGATTACAATATTTATTTTAAATTACTTTCCTAAAAGTCTTCAATAAAAAAAATAATAATTTAATAATATAAAATTTATAGCTTTCTTTCAAGTGTAGTTTATAAATTTTTTATCTGCACCTTATACAGTCCTGTTTTTTTTTTCACCCGGGCAAGGCCGGGCAATGTAGCTTGTATAGATATAAATTTATATGTGCTTTATCTTATCTTGTATGAAACAGACGCTCCTTCTATACAGAAGACTATTGCGTCCAACAGGTCTCGGCTTTTTAAAAATGAATAAACATATGCCCATTTACATACACATATAAACATATGCCCATTTACATACACATATAAACATATGCCCATTTACATACACATATAACGTGTAATTAAAATCCGAAATCATAAACGGCAACTATAAAAGGGCTCATTTAAAAGTAATTTATGAGGAATATACTTTGAATCTACTTTACTTGGTGAGGTATCCTCTTTTCCCGGACTGCCCTGTATGGCTGTAGGACTACAGTTGTAATGTCTGTTATTATTTCAATATAGATTTATATACTGTATGTGAATAATAGTAAACAATGTTTTGTTTTCTTTATTGTTAATCTCGAAATTTTTATTTTAATATTCATATGGACATATTGTGTCCAGGGTTCAATTAGTAATATTAATATTTTACGCACAGTGTAATTGCCCTACATGAGCTGATCATTTGTACTATATGTGCGTAACATTAAACCAGACTGAAAACTGTAGACCTATATTTTAGCTCACAATACAATTTGGACGTTGTTGTTGTTGTTGTTGTTGTTGTTTTTAATAAAATTTATTTTTCCTTAACATTTCATTCATTTTGGTAAACACGGTTTGCCCATTACGGTCGTATATCTGGGGCATGCATTTCTCTAATTACACTCCAGTCTGTAATCACGAGAACAGTCGTGTAACTAAAGCCCTCGGACTGCTTCCTCGCTGTGCACTATCTTGGAATGCGTGCATAGATGGCATTAATAAGAGGGTGTGGCTCATACCTAGTGTGACATCCTGAAGGGTAGGCTAACTTAATCAGGGCCGTAGAAAAGGGTGTGGCCCCTAGCTAGTACGATATGTGTTACCTTGTCAGGGCCGTAGAAGAGGGTGTGGTCCCTAGCCAATGTGACATCCAGCAGATCATCTTTGTCACGGCCGTAGAAGAGGGTGTGGTCCCTAGCCAATGTGACATCCAGCAGATCATCTTTGTCAGCGCCGTAGAAGAGGGTGATGTCATTAGCTAGGATGAAACCCCAAAGGGCATCACCAGGGCCTTGAAATATGATAGTGTGATGCTAGTATAGAATTCTTATATTCAAGTGCACGAAGTAAAAGAAGGCACATTGTCTAATCGCATTTTGTTTCCAACTGTAATCATTAAAGACCAAGTGAAGAGCTTTTTATCAAAATTGAGTTAACATTTGATTTTGATAGTAAATAGTGTATTCAGTATCTGAATGTTAAAAAAAACATTTATACGAAATATCAAAGATACATTTTAAGTAATTAGTTCAATATTTGCACTTAAATGTGTGTGTTTTTCGGATGATTACTCCAAATCTCGTAGCCATTTGAGATGTTTTTTATTTCCGGCAATATAGGAAAGTGACGTAACATAAAGGATTCCGACTAGGAAAAATTAATATTGTCACGTGTTTTGAATCTATTGCCACATGTTTTGAATCTTTTCCCGGTTCTTATTTTTAACAAAATGGTTAAATATAGATTTATAGCGTCTATTTTTATTTATTTATTTCCCTTGTGATACGTCACTGCCGTATGAGGCTATTCCAAATCTCGTTCCTTTGAGAAAAACCTCTTCACTTGGTCTTTAACTCATTTGTTGCTAATTGTTTTGCGACATGTGACGTTTAAATAATATGCTATCGTCATAGCTTGTAAATGGATTGTGTGATCAACACATTTTCTAATTCTTTCTCCATTTGTTATAAGACAAATACGGATAAGGCTTGAATAGACTTAATTACGGATTCCGGGCCAGAGTTCAAACAATGTCACAATTAAAAAAAAAGAGACAACAACGAGGATTCAAACAAGGATTCAATCCTGAGACCTTCAGTATGACTTCATACACTCTATAACTGGACCACCGATGATAATAGTTATATATTAACATTTCATATTTAACACTCAACTAAAGGATTCAAACGTAATAATATAGTCTAATGCAGAGGCCGGCAACCTTTTGATAACAGTGTGCCAAAGAATGATTTCCCTTATTCATACCGAGTGCCAAGTGCCAAATATTTCTCCAGCTCTGGCACTTATTAATTTCATGTAGAAAGGACTCGATGAGCCTTCGTTTTAAGGTGTTCCGCGTGCCATTGAAAATCGTTCTGCGTGCCAAGTCTGACACGCGTTGCGTAGGTTGCCGACCCCTGTTCTAATGCTTCTTAATATAACAAAAATAGTTTTTTTTCTTCAGATATTGCATTACAGATTTTTTGTTCCCAATATCAGATCGTCGATCAACAAGTACAGCTATCTGTTGACTGAATCAGGACATTGACAAACTATAGAGTGCGTTGTTGTTTTTTTTTTTGTTTTTTTTTTTTTAATCAAAATTAAAAAAGGGTGATGTGTGGTAGGGTGGAAAAGGTCAGGCTGGAACAATGACCTTAATTTGTGACTGCATTGATAGAGATCATTTCAAACCAGGGGGGAAAGATATCAATAATTAAGCCCCCACGAGGAGGCCAGCAGGGTTGAGTTTTTTTTTTTTAAAGACTGGGAAGATGCCTGCTCACACACCACGATACAGCACGCTCGGTACCGGAGAGTGGGGGGGAGGGGGCGGGAGAGGGGGTGAGACGTGTCACGTGATATAAACTTGCTCTCCACGCTGCGAGACACGAAAGAGTAAAAAAGAAATGCGTTTTCATTGGATAAACAAAGCAAAGGATTTATGGGTTTTCAGCCTCGTTTTCAACTTACATCACCAGAGAACGCAGTGGTGCCCCCTTAGAGGGCGCAGGGTATCAAGCATGGGGTTGCCTTTGTTTTTAAGTTTCAAGTGGCGGGAGTTATGTAATCGTACAGTGGTAAAGTTGAGAGAGTCGATGACAAGAGAGACGACGGGGAAAGCGTTGATTGAGAAACTCACTTAACGTGTAACTTAAAAGGGAGCATTTTTTTGCCTTTGAAGCGTGAGTGCTTAGATAAGCGTAAACTGCCTTAACTGGATTATCAAGTATTATATTAACACACTCAACAAGAAGCCACCGAGAAATGGGTGCAAGGAAGAAAACGTTAACATCCGTCTCCACTTTACCAATAGGCCTAGGCCTAGGCCTACACACTTAAACCTATTTACTCTTTCATGACAATTGCAATAGGAGTAAAAGCCTGTCATCATCTTCTATGTATACATTCTGTTTCTTTCATATCGTGCCCATTTAATGTGTAGGCTACATTTAAAATAAATAAATATGTTATATATAAATATGTTATAAATATATATATATATAGAGAGAGAGAGAGAGAGACAGAGAGAGATAGAGAGAAGAGGAACAGAGAGACGGAGGGATAGAGAGAGGGGAACTGAGAGAGAAGGAGGGATAGAGAGGGAGTGAGAGGGAAAGAGAGAGAAGAAGAGAGAGAGAGACACACAGACAGAGACCGGCGGACAGTCATTTAGATATAGGCCTACATAAATTGATAAATAGATCTAGATAGATAGATTGATTGATTATTAAATATATTTATAGACAGCCATATAGACATACAGACAGACATTTAGTCACAAAGACATACAGACAGACAGATAAATAGATTTCATGCCGTTCTTTTAATGTTTAGTTTTTAAAGCTTCGTTTTTATACTGCACAGAATTATTTCCAAACCATACATGCTTAATTATAGCTAAAACCACGCGTGTACTCATATAATCTCTATACTGCAAGCATAGAATTGAGCTATAAACATATTTTTTTATATAAAAGTGCTCATTTAATCAGATAAGGCTCATTAATTTATCACGACTTGTCAGACAGAAGGTTCTCATCAAACGCAACCTATAAATAACAAGCCTTAAATTTCAATCATTTTATTCTCTTTCTCTCTTCTTAAAGTCCAACTGTTTACTCTCCCCATCAGTTTTTCTGTCCAGTCGCACTGAAATAAAAAAAATTATTATATTTTTGTACCCCTGATAATTTCTTATCTTATCTTATATATTACATACGCTCCTTCTATTAAGAAGATTATTGCGTCCTACGCCCATCCGTGGTCCGAGTCTAGTCTTATATTTTTATTAATGTTTTAAATGATGTTGACTTATTGGTTTTACTGGTTTGTTCAGGCAATGCTCGGATGCCACTTGGGAAGAAATAGAAACTATATGCGTTTATTCTTGCATTTGGAATAACAAACGTTTTTTGTTATAAATTCCTATTGTGTTATCATAATATAATCAATTGTTGTTGATTTTTACTTCTGAGTTAGAATTCAATACTTTATGTATTATTATTACTTTGCTGATAGTGCTTAAAGGTGAATGAAAATATTTTTTTTTAATGTATGTAGACATTCTGATTTACATGTAAACTTCATACTTGGTACTATTTAAAAACTATGTCTTTCATTATAGCTAGCATCTTACTTCCACTTTACGACATCATTGCATGCATAGAAATTGAATTCACTAATCTAACTATAATAATCAGGACCCTAATACGAAAATAACATTGTGAAATACCCAAGAAACTATCATAGTTCTATCATAGTTCTATCATAGTTCTATTATAGTTCTATCATAGTTCTATCATAGTTCTATCATAGTTCTATCATAGTACTATCATAGTTCTATCATAGTTCTATCATAGTTCTATCATAGTTCTATCATAGTTCTATCATAGTTCTATCATAGTTCTATCATAGTTCTATCATAGTTCTATCATAGTTCTATCATTGTTCTATCATAGTTCTATCATAGTTCTATCATAGTTCTATCATAGTTCTATCATAGTTCTATCATAGTTCTATCATAGTTCTATCATAGTTCTATCATAGTTCTATCATAGTTCTATCATAGTTCTATCATAGTTCTATCATAGTTCTATCATAGTTCTATGGTTAGTACTTCGGACTGTCACATGACTCGGGGTCCTACCTTACAGCCGTCCCATCTCCCACACCATACAGGAGGTTTAGGCAAATGATGTTTAAATCTTCTTTCTAGAAGGAACTGTAAATTAGCCTATATAAGAAACTATGAAAGTATATTTGTGTAACAAAATGCATCTCAATTCAAAATGTTAAATTTAAAAAAATGGGAAAAAGCTAGACATAAAAATATTATAAGCATGAAACAATAAATTCCTTTATATACGAATGTAATAGATTGGCCTCAACAGAGGTGTCTATTCTAACTCCCCTGTATTAAAGATTCCGTGGCAAGCCTGTAAACTGAAAGATTATTTACATACGCAAAAGGTGATGCGCGATCAGATATAAATTTCTCCCAACTGAATCCAAAAGACACATCTATTTAATCAATTCCATTCTCTGAGAGAAAGCTCTTTTGTTTCTCAGATTATAGAGCCTAAATTATATTTGGAGTTTTTTGTTCTTCTTTTGTATGGATAAACTGCAGTTAAATGTTTTCATTTCACCCTAAAATACAGCATTTCCCCATTCATTAAAACATATCATTTTATCAGGCCAACATCACCCCCCCCCCCCTCCCAACAGACTCGCGAATGCCACGGTCTGTCTTGTTTTCTGAATGGCCAAGTTGTCCAGATGTGTTCTGACGGACAAAGCCACCCCTTGTGCCTCACTTTACATATATTCCTCTGTTTCGTCTCAGATTTTTTAACAAAATTTCTGCGTCTTTTTTTTTTTACATTATTTTATCTGGTCTAGAGTCTAACTGTGTGAGGAAAAACAACAAGAACAACAAAATTTCAGCTTTTGAAGATGACTATCATAACCAAAATATAGATTTATATAAATATTGTAGACGGATATTCAAAGCAAAATTTTGTTCTAGGAATTATTTTGGTCTTGGTTAAAAAAAAATAAAAGCAGCCTCAGTTCACATTTTTTTTTTACGCAAATAGTAAATTTAAAAAAAATCCTTAAAATTATCTGCGTAAAACCATAGACTATAATATACATGGACCGCTTGCTTTAGTTTTTTATGCTATTATCTTCTGTTTTTTGCAATTCCTGATTTTAAAAAAAAGTAATTGTAATACAAGTTCCGTTTTTTTAAATCGCATTTTTTTCGACTTCAAATGAATACTTGTAGGCCTATTAATATATCATTGACTATAATAAGATGGACCGCCTGCTCTATTTTTAGAGCTTATTTTCTTTTTTCCTTGCGCACACCACACTGATCTATAAATGTTTCAGCTCTGTACTACTTTCGATTTTAATTTTTCATTGAGAAAATCATGGAACTTGTATATCAATAACTTTATTTCCGGTATGGCAATTACGTTATTTAGAATCGGGAATTCCGATCATCAGTGTTTCAAGTCATCATATAGCAGAAATACCATAGACTATAATATACACCGAACATGAGACTAACAGATAAATTATATACTTCTTCAATAAGTAATTATTTAATTTGATAATTTACTTCCAGTATGCCTTTCAAATCATCAACAAAAACTTCCTCATCCATAGCGTCCATATCTTAGTCATAGATTGACGCACAAAATTTCTAAAAAAATGGTGCGATTCAATAAAATGGAACTTGTATTACAATTACTTCATTTAGAATCGGGAATTCCGAAATAAGAAGTCTTTCGAGTCATCATATAGCAGAAAAACTAAAGCAAGCGGTCCATGTATATTATAGTCTATGGTAAAACTTTGTACGTATATATGTTTCTGGCAACCTGACCTTTGAAAGGCTATCTGAGATATTCTTGCCATCATATCGAGCTGAAACTTGGAATATAGACATTAAGCAACTGGCAACACATTCTATCAAATTGTAAACAATATATTCCTCTCCAACTTCGCAAAATCTGTACACTTTATGGTGCGCATTAGTAAATCCAACATTGCTGGTGTTATCTATTTACCCACCCCCATCTATCTCTACATTACTTTATATCTGTCTGTCTCTATCTCTATCTATCTATCTATCTATCTATCTATCTATCCACCCATCCACTCAGTCATCTATCTCTCTATCACTTTATCTATATCTATTTATCTATCTATCTATCCCTCCATCCAACAATCTATATTATTCTATATATCTTTATATCTATCTGTCTGTCTAGCTATCTGTATATCTATATCTATCTCTTCCCCCTGAATAATAACCATAAGGTAAAAATATACATCTAGACCTGACCAAATTTGTAAATGCTTCCGTGATGCGAGCAGTCGATGGTCAAGTATAGAGTTACTAACTACAACAAGGCCGAGGCGATCTGACTCCATGTGGGTCTTCAAGCAGACAAATGATAATTACGTATTTATTACTGATGGTCGAGAACTCTGTGTGTCGAATCTGTGTTACTGGTCACTTGGTGCAACTGTATGCCGATTCTAGGTTGGGCCTACTGGTCAATTGGTGCAACTGTAGTCTATGTCTATTCTATGTTACTGGTCACTTGGTGCAACTGTATGCCGATTCTAGGTTGGGCCTACTGGTCAATTGGTGCAACTGTAGTCTATGTCTATTCTATGTTACTGGTCACTTGGTGCAACTGTAGTCTAGGTCTATTCTATGTTACTGGTCAATTGGTGCAACTGTAGTCTATGTCTATTCTATGTTACTGGTCACTTGGTGCAACTGTAGTCTATGTCTATTCTATGTTACTGGTCAATTGGTGCAACTGTAGTCTATGTCTATTCTATGTTACTGGTCAATTGGTGCAACTGTAGTCTATGTCTATTCTATGTTACTGGTCACTTGGTGCAACTGTAGTCTATGTCTATTCTATGTTACTGGTCAATTGGTGCAACTGTAGTCTATGTCTATTCTATGTTACTGGTCACTTGGTGCAACTGTAGTCTAGGTCTATTCTATGTTACTGGTCAATTGGTGCAACTGTAGTCTATGTCTATTCTATGTTACTGGTCAATTGGTGCAACTGTAGTCTATGTCTATTCTATGTTACTGGTCACTTGGTGCAACTGTAGTCTATGTCTATTCTATGTTACTGGTCACTTGGTGCAACAGTATTAGAAGAACACAAAAAATATTTTTACAACTTTTCCCTCTACCTTAAAATATTTTTTCTCTCCTTTAAAATTCTTCGGGAATATAACACCACATAAAAACACACGGCCAGACAGACGAACACACACACGCACAGACAAACATACATAGACGAACACAGACACACACAGACACACACACACACATATACACACAACGTAGCCCCCCTTCCACCTCCCATCAGATAAGCCTAACGTTCGTCCCTTGCATTCCGTCCATGATCCTTAGTTTGCCTAACATTTTGCTTGCTCATGTTACACGCTAGAAAAAGTTGACACTAAACTTTAGAGAGAAAAAGAACAAAAGTTTACCAAAACGGAGTTCAACCCAATCCCCTCATTTTTTTTTTATTTCGTTAACACTTCAGCTCAGTGTTGTGATTTAAAATCTATCTGTTTAAAATATTTTTTGTTGTAATCTTATCTTTTTATAATAGAGCCTAGATCTAAAATGTCGTATTAATACTAACAATATGTCAGTAAGTGGTACTTCTGCAGACATGCCATAATGTGAGAAAACTCTTGGCCTGACTCGAGAAAATGGCCAGTGGACGAAGGAAAGGTTCACTAATCACCACTGAGAAAGAAATGGGATACGGTGTGCGTTCGACTGACGATCCGAAGGTCCAGGATTAGAATCCTGGTGCAGGCTAGGGTTTTTTCACCGGGACTTGAGTGTGTCCCTGAGTCTACCCAGCTCTGATGTTAAGAGTAAATTAAAGGCGGCTTGGCAATTGTGCTGGCCACACATCCCCTGTTGAACGCTGCTTCGCCAGCCCTATGACCAGTTTGGTCCGAATGGTACTTTACTTTGTTTTGCTGATAAAGAAACCAGAACGAGCCAAATACTCTGTGAATCATTGCTATAATGAGAACGTCAGTAAAACGCATTGCCATTAAAACGACAACAAGGTTTGTATTGCTCGTGCAGACCTCGATGTGATGGCTTCAGATAATGATCAGATTATGGATTTATTATTGATTCTGCGAATTGCGCAATAGAATTGTGTACAAAAGCGTTAAAAAATGAGGATGATTTACAGCTTGGTGAATTATAGTGTGTTTCCCTTGTTGATTGGGAATTATGGCGTGTTTCCCTTGTTGATTGGGAATTAAGGCGTGTTATCTTGTTAATTGTGAATTAAGGCTCGTTTCCCATGTTTATTGAAAATAAAGGCATATTATCTTGTTGATTGGGAATTACGGTGTGTTTCCCTTGTTGATTGGGAATTACGGTGTGTTTCCCTTGTTGATTGGGAATTACGGTGTGTTTTACTCATTGATTGACAATAATGTTGTGGTGATTGTTTGGGCTGATTTATTGCATAATAATAATAATAATAATTCTATTTGTATAGCGCTGCCAACTGCCAACAAACATCATAATTTATCGGTATATAGATCTATCCATCCATTGACAAGTCTTAATGAGGCGTGAACTTTTGAACCCAAATGTTCGTGAACTTCCTGTTCTATTTTTAAACTAATAAACAAAAAAAGCATGCTTTTGCTGGTGTTTGACAATTGATTTCAACATCGACTGCCAGTTCTAGTCTTTTAGAATTATTCAAAGGATACAATATTAGTTATGAGGAATCCGTTTCTAACATCAAAAGTGAGTAGGCGATAACGAATACTCAAGTGTTAGTCGCGTGAAGTTAAATATTTATTTGTTTACAAAATAAATTAGTCAAGAGTTGCGTTTTCTTAGTTATTGAAAAACAAAATGCGTAAATTCATAAAAAACGAATAACAAAAATTCCTTTGCATTTAGCAATAAGTTTGATATTTTAAAAAGGTGATTTTTCACTTCTGACTTTCACAATACATTGTTTTGTTTTGTAAACATCTTTTGGAAATGAAATACATTTTAATCCCCAACAAATTTGAGTACAACCAGTAAAGTAGCACACAGACATGTTTCGAAACAAATGATTGAATTCGACCGGAAATGTTTTTTATTTGTCGACCTTTTATGCATGCATACACGTTAAGACTTGTCAATTTATGTCTCGATCTCTATTATAATATATCTATACGCATTTCTTTTGTTCATCTGTCAATATATTTTTTTTAATAATATTATTTATCGAATTTCAGAAAATTTCTGTCAGCCTTTTTATTTATCTACCTGTTTGTTTCTCTGTGTGTCTCTATATCTCTAGCTACACATGAATGTCTATTTGCCTATCTACCTGTCAATCTCTATGTCTGTCTATAAACTAATATATTTGATCTATCTAACTATAATATGTCTATCTGCCTTTATATTTGTTTTGATTTAAGTGTATAGTCTCTGTATATTCATCTATCAAAGTTCTGAAACAAAATAACAAAAGGTAGGCTACGTAAACAAATATTTCCTTGACAAATTCAACATTCTGACCTGCTCTTTAAACGCCATTATTTACATTGTTTACATTGGTAACTAAAAACAATGACGTCACTCGATGTAGACTACGTTCTAATAAAACAAAAAGGTTTTTGCGACAAAGAAAAACTTTCTTTTAAAATTATCAGAAGACAACTTGTGGTAAGTCAAATCAAACAGGGTTAAGGTTCTTGGTTATTTGTCCTTACTTGTTAAATACACGTAAATCTCTTTGTGAACTATTACCTGGACTCTAGATAAATGATGCAAATTAAAAACTTTTTCTTTAAAGTTAGAAAACGATACGTAAAAAGTGAAAAGGTCATATTACTTTTCTTTATGGTTTTCTTGTTCTTATATCATAGTATTAATATGTTTTAATTAAACTAAGCAAACTTCTAATTAAAAACAACAAAAACTACAACTAAAAAATGGCCCATTGCTCTCAGGTCCTAAAGTCATGTATTAGTTTCGAACCTATGGTCATGACCTTTATTGTTTCCGCTCTATTTTCTCTACAGATGCCGTCTTGTCCGAATAAAAGACAATGAACATTTCCGTTCATATGCATGTTATTGTTCTTCATGTTCTCGCTCTATATAGGCCAGTGTGAAGCCGAGCTCAGCAGTTTCAGTGGTTAAGACACACTTAGCGAACAATACCAAGCAGCAGTTACATGTATCTAACCGGTTTACAAAGCACTACAGCGTCACAAAATCACAATTACAAGACGCAAGTTAAAATTGTTGATTTGAAGTTTAAATATCGTTATGTCGCTGCGAAAGATCAATAACATAGCGTAATTCATCCTTATATCTTCTTTACGTTTAGTTTACATCATTGACATTCTAGAAAAGTCACCACTGAAGCAATCATAGTTCGTACAGACTGTTCTATTTTTCCAATTTTGTTCTTATTACAGAGAAAGAGAGAAAAATAATGTGTCCTTTTTTAGAGAATGGACCTCATACCTTGATGGATGAATTTTGTATTGTACCTTGACAGGCTGTTAGGACCTTTTCACTTGAAATGAGAGAAAGGGGCAGATAATCGATAAAACTAATGAAATTAAAATTGCATTATATTGCACTGGATTATCGTTCAGCTAGAAATACAATTCCATCTAAAGAACCTCCAAAATATGTCAATATATATTGTTCTCTGAACGGTTGTAACCAGTGAAGAGCGCCTTTGCAACACAGCTCCAGAAAATGATAAAACATATGCTTCACATATATATCACTGGTTACAACTCGTAGTTTTCGGAGCATTTGTTGCATCAGTCTGTCATCTGTCCTTAGTCTAAAGCTGATTACCCTAATAAATATTACTAAATAATACGATGGGCGCAGTCATTAGGTGAGTGGTTGATTTTTTTGCAAAGAAATCATTAGTTATATAAACTTCAAGAAAATCTCTCAGGCGTAACTGATAAACATTCTCTTTCCCTTGACTGACGTCATACATATACATCTACATAATAAATAATATATAGGCTACATATTATGTAGATCTGTATCTTGACGTCAATCAAGGTAAAGAGAATGTTTATCTTATATAATATATCTGTAAAGCTAATATATAATGACTCAGGACACGCGAAGGCTTTTTTTTATATTAAAATCTTCAAGTTTTATCGTATTTTATATATATGCGTGCTTTCTTTTTTATGATACAGGGTAAAAAACAATTCAAAATTCATTTCATTACATACATTTAAATAATTAGCACTCAGTTTTTGAAAATGCTTATTTTGTAGATTCTTTATTCTGGAGTGTCTATATTGAGTAGGTCTACATTATATATTCTGATAAGTTAATATTGAGAAGTCTATATTCTGTTGAGTCATTATTGTAAGGTCATTATTCTGTTGAGTCAATATTGTGAGGTCTATATTCTGCTGAGGCTATATTGTGAAGTCTATATTCTGTTGAGTCTATATTGTGAGGTCTATATTCTGTTGAGACTATATTGTGAAATCTATATTCTGTTGAGTCAATATTGTGATGTCTGTATTCTGTATATTGTGAGGTCTATATTCTGTTGAGTCTATACTGTGAAGTCTAAATTCTGTTGAGTCAATATTGTGAGGTCTATATTCTGTTGAGTCTATACTGTGAAGTCTATATTATGTTTTTTGAAACATCAGTATGATGTGACTTCTTTTGTTTGCATTCTAATTAGCTTTAACGTCTTACATCAAACGTAAATCTTCAACAGAGAGCCCCCTTCCACCCACTCACACAAACTTGTATTTTCTTTATTCTCTGTGTTGTTTCACTCAACAGTTCGATTACCTCAATACCAAAAGCTTCTAAACAGCTTTTGTCGACTTCATTTAGCATTGATTTTTTTATGTTAAATCTCTATACACCTTGATCTATACAAGTTTTTTTTTTAGAAAGACAATATAGACTAGCGGAGTTTGTAGAGTAATCACAAATCAATATAAGAAATCAAAGAAAAGACAACTCCCCGGCGAAACAAAACAAAAAATGGAGCCATTAAAGTTAAAGTGACAGAACCCCGTAGCTGTATTTGAATAGCAGGGGAGAGAACCCGACACAAGTAACTTGGTCTTCCGTAACTGTTCTGATTGACTGACTCCCAAGTACAGCAGTGGGATGTGTGATGTTCTAGTTTCGCCCAAATTCTTGCCTGACACATTTGTCGTGTGTCACACATACACAAACATGTTTTTAAAAAAGTTGTATGTATAGCAATTGTGTTTTTTTCTTAAGGGGGGAGATAATTTAAAACGAATCGCTTCACATTGTGTACTCCTGTCACCAATGGCGGCGATAAATAAATGGGTGTGGCTATGCCAACCCCAAACCTCCTCCAACCATTCAACTTCAGCCTACTAAACAATCGCACCAACCCCCTCCCGAAAAAAAAATTATATAAAAAATTACATAAAGGCAAAACCATCCAAAACAGTTTCCATTGCTAAGCGAAAGCCGATAGATAAATTCATTTAGATTCTATTCTGCTTTACCGACCTTAAGATCAATTTGGTCCGACGGATACTTTACTTTATATTCTATTAAATATCTGTTAATTCCATTCCCTAAATCAGCGACCCTTGTTTAGGTGTGATTTGGGCTTTAGATTACAATTATTAGTTCATGTTTTTATCTGACATTTTATTACCTCCCCTCAACCCCCAAGAAACCAACTCTTGAAATCTGAATTAATTATCTCCAATTCGCCTCCCCCTTCCCACCACCCTTCGCTGATGATATCGGCGTCAATCAGAATTACCGTAAGTCTTCTGGAACGGTATAAACAAACACAAGAAGAGAAGTAAAAACTATGTGTAATAGATTCCAACAAATAATCACGTCTTTAGTCGTACTGACGCCCTGTGTCTTCGGCTGCACCATTGGGTAAAACGCCCCTATGTTACCTCACACTCACACACAGTGGCCATGAAAGCTGTGGATGGGAGTGGGGGATTTGGGGGGGGGGGGTAATCTTCAAGTGCCAGTTATATTGACCAGTGCAAATCGATGATGTGATTGATTTAACTACCGAGACAAGGTCAGGTGGATTGTGAAATCATAGGGGCGCCCAGGTTTTCAAATCCTGTTATTATTTTTGTTCATTTGAAACGTTTTACTTGTATGCTTTATGTCTTACCTTGGTATAATTTCTAAAATAAAGTAAAGTACCCGTCGGACTGAATTGATCAATAGGTCCCGAAGTTGTGTTCACCAGTTTATGTGGCCACGGCATACTAGGTGATTGTGTGGCCAGCACAGCGCCTTTACCTCAACTAAAGCTGGGTGAAGCCGGCTGGCCTAGCGGTTAGTTCACCGGACTGTCAACCAAAAACCATCTGACACGTCGCGGGTTCTAGCCCGGCCACCGACGGATCCCTGTCGCCCTGCAGGAGTTTTGGGTCTGTAAACATATTTGCGCCAGCAGGCAGCAGTGTGTTTACAGAGCGCACTGAGCATGCTGAAATAGCATGGATAGAAGCGCTATATAAGTAACCAATTTAATTTTTAATTTAATTTTAAACTCCGGGACACCCTCCAGACACGGGGAAAAAACCTAGCCTGCATCCGGATTCGAGCCCGGGACGAGCAGCCGCACGGCCACGGTTGGTTTTTCGATGATTTCGTCTTAACTTTATCAACATCTCTGATGATTGGGTTATAACTTTATGTTGTTTTTTTAAAATATTGATGCTGTTATCTATGTAAAGGCCTAATATGTCTATATATATATCTAAAGAGTGTGTGAAATAAGCGCATATCACACATTCAAGTAAACCTTCCCATTTTCGAATATTTTTTCCAGTTTCTGAACATTGTCAGATTCTATTCACTGATCTATAAAAAAAGAATGGATAGCGCCTCCATTATAAATTAGTATGAGCGAATTGAGGCTAGATTTGATTACACTTTTTACACTATGCACTTATCCATATAAGCGAGTTATAGTAATAAATCACATGTAATTAGAAGAAATATATATATTATATGATAAAATGGAAGTCTAAGTCACTTGAGATTTATTTGCAGGTCAGTGTTTAGGAAATAAAATTTTATAGTTAAGTGAAAGTCACGTGAAAGCCTATTAAATTTGGTATCAAGAATATAGTTTCCGGGCCTAGTCCATTCTTTTTATAGATCAGTGGGTTTCATTCGATGAATATCTAGACTATATTTTGCTGGCAAGTGTCGAGAAATTCCACATTAATTAAATCCACTAGCACGTGATATCATGTAAAGAGTCTAGTTGCCCCCCCCCCACACACACACACACCTCGACATAATTTTGTTTTAAAAAAGAAGGTATAATTATTTCTTTGATTCAAGGAACCTGGCTTATCTCTCTTGTCCTAAGGTTATCTCCCCCGCCCCCAAACTTCTTTTCCAATGCGCCAACTGGGAACAGATTGGGAGTGAGTGGACTAAGGGTGTCATGGAGAGTCGAGAGGTTTGGAATGGGTGGGAATGGGTGCGGGAGGGAGGGAGGGTCAGGGTGCCAGCCTTGGAGGGGGGGGGATGTTGCCTTCACCTGTCCCCTGTGATGTTATGTTTCTGGGTCCCTCGTGATCGGATTGCGCACTTACTTTATCACTGGCTGAGACATTGAGCAGATTAGCAACCAGGAATCGTTTTGGGGAAAGGGGGGGGGCGGGAGGTCAATCGATGTCCGTTTAATTCGTCAGAGATTGTAACAGTTCTTTGTGTCTGTCAAAAGCGGCCAGCGTTCAATCAGGAATGCCACTCTCTACCCCACCAACCTTCATCCCATTCCTTGTTTTTGTTTTTCCAAAGCCTCAAGAAAATTGCCCTCCCCGTCCCAAACCTAAAAGAAGTGAGGATCATTAATAATAATAATGTTGTTCATAAATACGCCATCAAAAGTGAGTGGAGTTATATTATATTTTCTTTCAGTGTTATTTCCCTCGCCCCCTACCACACTTGTACTATCCGATCACTTTATAATACAGCCTTTACACGTACAACAGAGAGGCCAAGCTAAGGTTTTATATGGGAGAGAGAGAGAGAGAAAAAAAAGGGTAGAACTCTTGACACTTTTTTATGTGTGTGTGTGCGTATCAACTCCCCTTGATATAGTACAGGTAGAAGAGACAGAACCAAATCTATGAGGTGATATTGAAATGAATTCATGTCTGAACATCGAACCCACTGTAAATGAATTAGTCGTGCCGAACACTTAGGCCTTTGACGCCCTGACACGAACATAGAGAGCTTGTCTATTTATAACGCGTAACGTGTTTTATATTTATATTATACATTGTTTGTTGGATTCAGTCATTTAGAATACGTAATGGGAAATGGGTATTGTTAAAACTGTTAAAGCCTGAATAATAGAAGAAGAAACACCACTAGAGGGCTATAGAGGTGTAGAGTGTATAAAAAAGAATAATTATTAGATACTTGTTTTCATGTTAGTCCTACCCTATATACACACAAACACACACACACACACATGTATATATACCTACAGAGATAGGAAAAAACATATGGATAAATAAGTGCATTGATAGATATGCATAGATGGAAAAAAGAAATAGAAAGATAAATAGATAAATAGATAAATAGATGAACAGGCGAACAGATGAATAGATAAATAGATAAATAGATAAATAGATAGATAAATAGATAAATAGATAAATAGATAAATAGATAAATAGATAAATAGATAAATAGATACATAGATAAATGGATAAATGGATAAATGGATAAATGGATAAATGGATAAATGGATAAATTGATAAATGGATAAATGGATAAATGGATAAATGGATGAATAGATCAATAGATCAATAGATAAATGGATAAATGGATAAATGGATAAATAGATAAATAGATAAATAGATAAATAGATAAATAGATAAATGGATAAATGGATAAATGGATAAATGGATAAATGGATAAATGGATAAATGGATAAATAGATAAATAGATAAATAGATAAATAGATAAATATATAAATATATAAATTGATAAATTGATAATGGATAAATGGATAAATGGATAAATGGATAAATAGATAAATAGATAAATAGATAAATAGATAAATAGATAAATAGATAAATAGATAAATAGATAAATGGATAAATGGATAAATGGATAAATGGATAAATGGATAAATGGATAAATGGATAAATGGATAAATGGATAAATGGATAAATGGATAAATGGATGAATAAATCAATAGATCAATAGATCAATAGATAAATGGATAAATGGATAAATGGATAAATGGATAAATGGATAAATAGATAAATAGATAAATAGATAAATGGATAAATGGATAAATGGATAAATGGATAAATGGATAAATGGATAAATGGATAAATGGATAAATGGATAAATATATAAATATATAAATTGATAATGGATAAATGGATAAATGGATAAATGGATAAATGGATAAATGGATAAATAGATAAATAGATAAATAGATAAATGGATAAATGGATAAATGGATAAATGGATAAATGGATAAATGGATAAATGGATAAATAGATAAATGGATAAATGGATAAATGGATAAATGGATAAATAGATAAATAGATAGATAAATATATAAATAGATAGATAAATATATAAATAGATAAATGGATAAATGGATAAATGGATAAATGGATAAATGGATAAATTGATAAATGGATAAATTGATAATGGATAAATAGATAAATAGATGAATGGATAAATGGATAAATAAATACGTAGTTAGATTGATATTTAGACAGATAAACTGATAGCAGCGTTCACCAGTTTCTGTGGCCACGGCATACGAGGGGATGTGTGGTCAACACAATGACCAGCCGCCTTTGCTTTACCCCAATTAGTGTCAGGTAGGCCTACCCACCAGTGCTGGTCCTGAGAAAAAAATCCTAGCCTGCACCAGGATTCGAACCAAGAACCTTCGGATCGCCAGTCGAACGCGCTGCCGCTCGGCCACCGTGGTTTATCCGTGGTTTAAGTATTTTGATGAAGGGGCCACGGTAGTCCTGGGTTCGAATCCTGGTACAGGCTAGGATTTTTTTCCCAGGATTTGAGGGTGTCCCTGAGTCTACCCAGCTCTGATGGGTACTTGACCTTAGTTGGCCTCACAATCACCTAGTATGCCGTGGCCACGGAAACTGGTGAACTCTGCTTCACCGGCCCTTTGAATCAATTTGGACTGACGGGATACTTTTACTTACTTTTAAGTATTTTGATTAGGGGTTTTAAATTATGGTTGGTTTCCCTTATTTGTTCAGGTAACCCATTGCATGCCTAAATGCCACTAAAAAAGAACGAGTACTTTAATGCGTATGTTCTTGCATATTTAGGATGCTAGTTTAGAAGCCAATGCATACAAAAGGGTTTGTTTAGCGTAGACTATACGCAGCCAGGTACTCATCAGAACTGGCTATTGACACAAAGTCAAAAGTACATAGTATGGAACTTTATTTAATGGATACTTTTTATTCAAACTTTGCAACAACTCTGGACGTATTTAAAGCTAAGGCCTTACCACTACATTACTACTTTCATTCGTTGGCCTCCTGCATTATTGTTGGTCTTTTTATTTCTATTATACTTTATCATCATACTGATCAGGTAGCATCTGGACGTTTGACCTTTGACCCTTACTTACTTTAAAAAAACAATATATTATATATGTTAAAACTTTATGTGCTGTAAGCAATTTCCTTTGTTCAAAGTATACAAATAAACCTCAATACTGCTGTACAGGTCATAACAAAATAGTATGTTAAACTTGATTTTTAACTATAAGAGATAAATGTGCAAATCTCGCCTCTTCTTGTGACGTTCCGGAGTATTTTCCACCTTTCCCCTTTCAGCACAATGGCCTTATATTTTAATTAGGTCTCGGTACTTACCGATAGAGAGAGAGAGAGAGAGAGAGAAAGATGGAGAGAGAAAGAGAGGTGTGGGGAAGTCGTTATACCAAAACACATTTTAAAAATTGCTTTTTGTACAAGGTTCTACAATAAAGTATTTAAAACTATAAATACGAGTCAAATATTTGCCAAGAATACAGTCTACGTGCGCAAATAGACTACAGACCTATTTATACTGTTTGCCAAAGTCAATGTAAAAGTTTGAAATGTTTAGATGAGAGGTTACTTTATACTTTGTAGGTTTTTATGTATGCATCAAATACCAGTACTATAGTGAACCCCCAGGTATTATTTACTTTTTACTATACATAGAGATAAATGGCATCTTGAGCCTTGACCTTTCAGATGACTTTCGGATGTTTGAGAGTAAATTTTAAAGGAAAGCTTGTTGGACGCCGATGAAGTTTTTCTCTAGAACTGTCAGTTTGTTTTTACTTCCTTTCTTCCTCTCTCTTTCTCTCTATCTATATCTCTATCTATTTATCTATCATTCTCACTAGATCTGTATCACCTATTACCTGTCATTCTGTCACAACAAATGTTTAACTGTCACATTAAGTATATTTCTGTCCACCGCACACCACTGACACGGACAATTTTTTCGATGTCAAGCCAAATCAATGTCTGTCATATCCACTCTATATCACGTCGAATCTCCATCACATTTTTTGTTTGTTTTAAAACTTGCCTGTCCCGTCAAATCGCCATTACTTAAGCTCTCTTTCACGTCAAATCTGCTTCACGACAAATTTCCGTCACGTTAAATCTCCAGCACACACACAAAATCAACAAAAAGATGCCTATCATGTTTAATATCGTCACATCAGCTCTCTGTCACGTCAGATCTCCATTTCAAAAACGCCATGCTTTTCACGTCAAATCTGTCAAACCAAATCTATGTTCGTCACGGCAAATCCCCGTCACGACAATTATTCCTGTCACGACAAAATCTCCGATAGGTCAAATCTCAATCTCGTCGAATCCCCGTCACACTAAATCTCCATCACGACAAATCTTCGTCACACTAAATCTCTATCACGACAAATCTCCGTCACACTAAATCTCCATCACGACAAATCCCCGTCACACTAAATCTTCATCACGACAAATCTCCGTCACACTAAATCTCCATCACGACAAAGCCCCGTCACACTAAATCTCCATCACGACAAATCCCCGTCACACTAAATCTTCATCACGACAAATCTCAGTCACTAAATCTCCATCACGACAAATCCCCGTCACTAAATCTCCATCACAACAAATCTCCATCACAACAAATCTCCATCACAACAAATCTCCGTCACACTAAATTTCCATCACGACAAATCCCGTCACACTAAATCCCAATCACGACACATCCCCGTCACACTAAATCCCAATCACGACAAATCCCCGTCACATTAAATTACCGTCACGTTAAATCTCCATCACGACAAATCCCCGTCGCATTAAATCCACGTGACGTTAAACCTCCTTCAGGTCAAATCCCCATTACTAAAATCCATTGCCCCTGTCACGCCAACTCTCTGTCATATCGCGGCTGCTCGATCAACCACATCCAACTTAGCTCCAACCTCAAACCAATACATCACAAACATCGAACATAATGTAACATCCATCGCCCCCGCCCCCCCCCCCTTTTTTTCCCCTGTGACGGGCTTGACAAACTACCCACGATACAAAAACTGCTCGCCGCATTAACCATCATAGAGATCTAACGAGACCATTCAATGCGCAACATATACCTATGTGTTCAATACAAGGCTATTATACATCCAGCAATACCCCGGCGCTGTGTGTTATTGTTATCGAGCCGTCACGACGTAAACAGCAAATATCAAGTAGGACATCTGTGGATAAATTCAGTTCAACATAAACATCAACAACAACAATAACCCACAGCGGTATAACAAGTGATTGTAAAAAAAAAAAAACAACTACGCGGTATTGAAACCGAAGCGAAGGGCCTCAGTTGCGGTGAGCAGTGTGCGGTTTTGGTGCCCGGGTTGAAAGGGTGGGGAGGGTGCGGGGGAATGGAAGTGAGTAGGATGGTGACGACGCTGCCATTAATTGCAGGAGCTGCATTGGGTGGGTACTGCAGGAGTTGCATTGGGTGGGTACTGCAGGAGTTGCATTGGGTGGGTACTGCAGGAGTTGCATTTGGTTTGGGCGGGGTGGGTGAGTGAATGGGGGAAGGGGAAAGAGAGAGAGAGATAGAGGGAAGGGGGTCATAGGAGCTCTGACAACATCGCCTTCGCCAACCTAAATCATCAACTGCCATCTACATCCACGGGACGGGCGACCAAAGGGAGTGTCCACACCGAAGTAAGGGTGGCGCTGAAGGTTAAGGCGCGGTTGTGGGGGGAGAGGTCTGTGGTTGTTTGTGTGTCTTTAAGGGGGGGAGGCTGAAAATGGGGGAAGGGGGAGAGTCCGCAGATTGTTTGATTGGGCCCAACAGCACGCACGCGGGTCGTCAACGCTCGTTAACCTCCCCCCTCCCCCTTTCTCTCTCTCTCTCACCCTCCCCCCGGCCCTCCCCTCCCTGTCCACGCTCAGAAGAGAAGAAGAAGAAAAAAAAAAGACACCGGGGCGAGGCAGTGTAGTGTGTCAAGTTTAGTTCCTTCTTCCTCTGCCTGCGACCATTTATTGTGTTGTCTACACCGAACCCATTGCGAGATACCTGCAGTATTAGCCTAATTATAGCCACACGTGCTCCTGTGTACATACGACACATTCTTCACAAACCGTGCCACCTCGTCGTATTACAACTTCGTTTATTTCGCAGCTTAAAAAACAATCCACGCACACACACACATTACTACAAAACAAAAAAAAAGAAAAATTTGGGTGGGTTAAAGTTGTAAGGCTTCACCGTGTTGTTTCAGTTTTAAGAAGGAAAGAGAAAAAAAAAGAACACACAACAGTACAGCCGTGTTATTCACTGCCATTATTTTATGGTACAAAGCAGTTTGTTCTGTTTTTTCTTCTCGTCGCTAATTCTACCAGGACCTTTAGATCTACGTTGACTCAAGTGTGTTTTAAAAGTATGTTCACATAATGTGGACATTTGTATTTGTGTTGTATTTAGTGAGAAATTATACGCTATAAGTTGCT